>CM065178.1:21157780-22494760 GCA_033026295.1 Channa striata
TGCTGCTCAACAGCAGAGCCTGCATCAGTGCCGGGTCGCCATTCCAAGCGCCATTATTTCACTCACAAGGAGGTGTTAAAGAGTTTAGTGACCAATTAACACCGCTCAATCTGTCAACATTATTCCCATCAACATCCTGCCCTGACAAGTAGAAACAATTCTAACAAGATTAGACACACAAAGGCAAGAAAGATGCAACTAATTTTCTCCCTGCATCTCAATTTGTTTTCGACACTGTCGGCATTTACACAAGTGTTTGGTGGCTTGTTTCTATTTCTGATGTTGACTGAGCCTGCCCTCCCTCTGCTGGCTGACAGACTGAGAAATAATCCCACATACACACAGTAGGATGTATAACCAGACGCTTGCAGGTGCACACACACACACACACACACACACACACACACTGGTGTGCCAAAACTCACAGCAGACACATACACCTGCACAGACAATACTCACTCACTCTCGCACACACACAGACCAATTGCTTGTCAGACCCATGACTTCAGCGTGATTGCTCCTCTTCAGCACCCACACAGCCAAGCCGTCATTACAGCCCTCTGACACCCAACCCTGGAGATAATGACAGCCCAGGAGGGAGACTCTCCCTAATCCACACCGTACGCCTACGTACACATACACACACCACATATTCAAGAGATGAAGTGAAATACAAAAACACACATACTCCAACAGTTTTAAGTCATTAAGCCCTTCTGTGCTGTTAGAGTGCCACGCATCAACGAACTTGCAGTTACCAATAGACGTGCACTTAGGAACTAAGAAACTTATACCGACATGGGGTCAGAGTCACTGAATGCATTTACTTATTTAATGTTGTTGCAAAGTAAAACTCTACCATTTAAAGATGGGACTCTCTCTTTTTCTCCCTAAGTTTTGTTGAGATGTTGGGACATCACTAGAATCGTATTTTGGTCTATGGTGACACAGCAAATGAGCAGGGCTGGTTTAAGGAGATATGGGATTCTGATATTCTATCAAGTCAGTCTGTTATATAGGCTGTGATTAAGTTTACTTCCTGTGATGCAATAAACTGCCCCGTAGTCGATGCAAAAAGGGAAGCAGAACAGAAGCAAGTTGCTTATTTATATTTTATATTTTAAAACATATATTTAATATTAAAAACATGGGATGTGCAGTCAGGTAACTGTTACCAGATTTGCATCCAACTGCTCTCACTTTGGTAACATTTCTTTTGTTGTAGGCCTAACATCGCTTTATGGTCTCACTGCCAATCATGGCAGATGCAAGAAAACAGATGACAGCCATCGTGGCAGGAAGGGGCAAGGGCTTCAGCTCTCCCCCTGTGGGTTAATTTGTTTTGAGGCTTTACACTCGACAAGGCTTCAACAGAGGAAATAATCAACTGTACAACCATGAGCATGGTGAAGATCATCAGCCAAGAAATAGAGATTCCCCAAAGAGACAGTGATGTCGTCTGCTTCCGTTTCCAATCCAAAACTAGCAATTGGTGTACACTGATGTCATGTAAGATGTTATGAATAATAATGACGTTTTTTCTTTTGTAGCTTCATTCATTTCGCAACGCAGTTTTGTGCATGACAATCTGCAATTTAAAGCTCTTGCTTTAAGGAAACAAAATATGGATACACTTCATGCACACACGTGTAAGTGAGTTTTAGCAAATACACACTCGTGTACAGTTGTGGGCATTGAAAGTGTCCACCTCAGCCCCTACAACTCGTCAACTTGGCAGCAAATTGCATGTTAGCATGTTTTTATGGTATGTGATTACAGTTTACATTCTGTAGGTCGCTCAGCTTGCTCAGTCTCCCAACCCCACCCTCATCTAAAGGTGGTATATTCCGACTTCTGATTGACTGCACACATCTGATCCAGGTAATCAGCAGTGAGTAGGTTGAAAACAAGCAGGGCGATGCTCCCTGAGGACCAGATTTAGCAGTCCCTGTTAATATGTGAGGTGTTGGAAAGGAGGTTTCCACCATTAGCTGATTGCAGTGACAGGCAACGATGATTGTCCCTTGCAAGCAGAAACTCATATGTGCTTTTTGATCATGTTTTAAATGAACTTAGACTTTTGCAGACATTTACTCTCTGCCACTGAAATTTGTAGGACGACGAGGAGGTGTGGGCAGTGGTGGAGTGGATAGTGCTGTCGTCTCACAGCTACTAAGGTCCACGGGAGAAATCCCCCAGCCAGCTGTTTGGAGTTTGCATGTTCTGCTTGTGGGCTTACATGGATTCTCTCCAGGTACTCCAGTTTTCTCTCACAGTCCAGAGACATGACTGTCCATTCGTGACTCTAAATTGCTTTTAAGGTGTGAGATAGGCTGGCAACCAGTCCAAGGTGTACACTGTCTCTTGCCTAATGACAGCTGGGATAGGTTCCAAGCTTTCTGAACCCTGAACAGAATAAGCAGTTAAGATATGTTTTTTTACTGATCTGCATCTACTCATCCATCCATCAATCCAACTGCCTGCCAGAGGTATGGGCTTTTCATTTGTATTTAAATGAAATAGGATATCTAAATTCTTAACAGTCATCCAAACAGGAAGCTGGTTTCCTAAATTGTGGTAGGGGATAAGGGAATTACTTGTTTCCCCAAGTAGATTTCTGTCAGAGAACTGCGATTGCCTACCATTCCTACACGTCACCAGGTTTCTACTCAGCTTTCTCCAACTGCACATGTGGGTAACGAAAGGCGGCGAAAAGGAACAAGCGGCTGAGTGGACGAAAGAAGAGACCATTTTTGGGGCGATGCTGCCTTTCAGTCCTGTAGACTGGGTACAAGTAAGCAAGTTTTCTTACGACACTGCATTTCTGACTCAGTTCCATGGGTAGGGGATCACAAGAATAGTGGTGTGAAAAAAAACAAACAAATTCCTTGAATGGTCACATCTATATACATGCGTGTGCACACACAATCACGAAATCAAGCAGGCTGACTGGCATTGTGTGGCATCTCTACATCTGTAATACATCTAACAACAGACAAATTTGTCTGTTGTTAGATGTATCACTTATGTACGTACACGTGTGGAGGAAGTTGTCAAATAATGATTAAAAGAGAAGTGAAATAGACTAGTGGTAAAACAGATGTCATGTCTACTTTCATAAAATTCCTGGGCCACTGTTAAATAATGAATTCCCATTCATACGAGATACAGATGAACAATCTAGTCCCTAAACACAAAAGTTTTCCAAAGAACTTTACCAACTCTCTGCTCAAATTATGGCTGCTGCTAACAACCATAAGCCTGGCATTGAGAGGTAACAAACAGAATGTGCCGTGTCTTGGATTCAACCAGTGATAAAATATTTATAAATGACATGCATTTGCATACATATGTTACAAGCAGAAAGAACATTGCACATCAACAAATACAAAACGAGACAAACATGAAATACAACCCTTTGGTAAAAGTGTATTGATGACTGACCGCCAACAGTTCTGTGTGATGGAAGCATCGATATTCACAGGATGGCAAGATTACCACACTAAGATGTGGTAGTGAGGTCCAGGTTTAGACATCTCAAAAACTCTGAAAACTAATGTCAGCTGCAGTCTCTGGATGGCAGAAATAAAACTAGCAGCAGGAAGATTATAATACAGTCCTCGCCATTCGTTTTTTGCAAGCCAATGTTGGAGCGAAAGCTAATCTTTCTGTGAGGCTTTATTTCAGCACCACGGAGAGCTATGCCACACTCAGCCGTGCCTCACGCTCGGTTAATTCTTCCCTTCTTGGGCAGCAAACAGCATCTGTTAGTTTGCATCCACCCACAGCAATAATTAAAATCTTAAGAGACTCCCGAATGCACCAGTGGTCTGCTGACTGTAGCACCAGTCAGGGGCCAGGGGGATGGGCTGTTTAATGTTCGGTTTAGATCAAGGGAAAACACAGACCATGTAAAAACTTCTTCTGACAGGACTTGCATTTCTATACTCATTACTGCAGTGTCTCATTTCTGCCGATGGACTTTCAACAGGGTGTCCATTTTGGTACCAGTGGCTCTAAATTAGGGAGATAATATTGTTTCTACAGACATTTCGAAGCAATGTGATAATATTCTGCGACACAGTTTAGACCATAATTTTTTCCACCGCAAAACCTCTCACTCCGCTTTCCATTTCTGCTGCCGTTTCCACAGCTAAGCAGCTAAATATAAGGCTCACCACAATTTCTTTAGTGAGGATGTTGTGAAAAGGAACTCCAGGAAATGTAGGAGAACCATAACAAGAGTTGAACCAGATGAGACACCTTGAAGAAAAGGAACGTAAACTACAAAGTAACCTCTTGAACAGGTAGATTATGAACAGCGTTTCAAATACCCGAGAGCATACAGGCTCACACACGCACACAAACACACACTTCTGCAAGGACTTTCATTAATATAATGCATTCCCTTGCCCCTAACCCTAAAGGTCACAAACTAAATGCCTAACTCTAGCACTAAACTAAACCAAATTATAATTCCCCCCCCCTAACTTCACCAAAAGGTTCCCCCTTGGCTTAATAACAAGCAATACAATAATCCAAGCATGCACTCACACCCCCACATCCCTCTAGTAAAATCCGGGCAGCCCGTTTTCTTGTTGTTTTTTAAATACATACTGGAAAACAGCAGTGTTTTACATGCTACCTGTCATCATTCTGAAATGTCTGGTCCCCAAGCAGCAAGTCCCTGAAGCGGTAGCGTGGTGGAAGAGGGGGCACCTCTGACTCCACGTCGGCCATCTTTAAAGACGAGATGTCCAGAATAACACCAGAGTTGCTGCTGTTGTTCTTCTGCAGGGTCTCAGTGGAGGGCCTGTGGGATGAGAAGGAAAGCCGCATCTGCTCGTTACATTGCAATGGGGACACAAAAAATACGGGGCCTGAGATAATCAGAATAATGGGTAAATACTAGGAAACGATTGAAAACTCCATTACTGGAGAGAAGATTTTATATTAAAATCTATAAGAAGTTACAGGGTTATATGAGGAGTAAGAACATACAATTTGCAAGTAGAATGATAAACATTGTACTGAAATATCAAGTTGCCCAATTTATTCACAAAAACATTAAACAAAATGTGCAAAGGAAAACTGGACTATTTGTAGTACGTATTGCAAGTGAACACGGCATGAATTACTGGAGGTTAACCTGGTGAGAACAACTTTAATCTTTCTACTATGAATCATCTAAGTTTAAAAACTTGAATTAAGAGATTCTATTCAAACTGTACCAAACACAAAAAAAGGACCTGAATTCTTAAAGCAAACTCTGAACATGGACCTTATTCTCTGAATTTAATCAAATCATGCATAACAGTCTGATCGAGATGATTTGATGCAACTGTCCTATTTCACATCCATCATGTATTATTAAACCCAATGAAACAAACATATACAAATGCATCTATTATTCAAAACAAAACAAGTGGACCCTGAATAGGCTATAATAATGAAAATGTGAAAAAAATGAAAGTATTTAAGTGTCCCGTCATGTCATTCAGTTTCACAATTAGGAGAATAAGGTGTATGAGAAAATTACCTGTCACCATGGGAACCCGATGATCGGCGTGGAGGGCTCATGACTGAATAAGAGCAACAGAGAGAGAAAGGAAGATGAAAGACATGGGTGATTTTGAATACACGATTCAGCACCCGGAAACATAGGAAGGATGCAACACGATTACATGCACTGCCAGTGCTGAAGCTTAACTCAGTTCAGCAAACCCTCTGAAATTTTTTTATTTAAAAAAAGTGCTACCACTAGCTGTCGTGTAGTGCCCACTTCATCCTGTTGTTTTATGTGCCTTGTACATTCTCAAACTGGTAATATGGAAAATTGAAAGGCAGGCCAATTTAGCTATCATATCCGCACAGTATATGATAACTGAAGTTACCCCAGAGCATAGGTTTTAATTTGTGCAGCCATGGTGAGGGGGGATTTTCTGCTCGTGAAGCGAGGCAAAGAAAGTGGAGAAATGAGAAACACATTTCAGAAAAAGAGCAGTGACATTTACTACACCTACGGTGCATGTCCTCTCTAGCTGAACACGATGAGGTTCAGTCATGTGTGCGTTTCTACGTCAGAGATTCCATATTTACATTTCTATATACTGTAAAAGCCAGTGACGTTATTCATCTGCACATTCTTTTGGGACTGCTGAGACCCTCCCTCTAAAAACATCCACAAATGCAATTAGGGTTCATCATGGTACATTGTGGGCATCCATGAGTGGGCTAATAGCACCTAGAAACTTGCTCTCCCTGATTAACAGAGAAAGCCCTGAAGCATACAGAAAGGAAAGGAGAGTGAGGACATGACTGTGATGGTGGGAACCGGAAAAGGAAAACAGGAAATAGAAGGAAGTGAGCGCAGAGAGGTAAAGAACACTCTCCTCAACTTCTCTTTTCCCCTAAGGTCATGTAGGACCAGATCTCTCACACACACACATACATACACAAAAAGACGATAGCAGGAAATCCACCCTGCAAATACAACAAGCCTTGCTTCTTCCATAAACACACACTCTGAAACCTTTGGGAGAGGACTTAATGGACGGAGCAAAGTGACCACAACGACAGGGAACAGATGCTCCCAGTATGAGACTCTATCCACTTTATGGTGAGACCACAGAGAGGTAAAATACACGGTGGGCTAAAATGGTTTCTAAAGAAATAAGAACCCAGAGTGAGGAGAACTGACACAAAAACTGAAAGGATCACAGTCAGGTGACAAACTTTTTATAATTTTTGCGCACTGTGCACCACAGTGGATGTAAAATGAAACAATATCCATGTGGTCAAAGTTCAGGCTTAACTGTCATTTTTCATTCAAAGGTTGATCAAATATATTGCATGAACCATGTATGAAAGACACATATTTAAATTAAATAATCATTAGCAGGCAATTACACCACCACAGGTGCTGCAGATGTTGGGTTTCTTTACTGCAGCTGTATTCAGGTCCTGCTTTTTTCTTTCATGTTAAATCCACAGTGGTGGAGCCAAACTGGGTCACAACATATACAGGCCTGACTGTATATGTGAACGTGGTCTGTACTTGTGACAACACACACATGTAATGACGATAATTTCAGGACAGTGGCAGTTTATATATTTATGAGCTGGTTGGTTTTTTTGCTAAGATTGTTTTTTTTTTTTTACCACAACTTGTGCACGTGAACGGGCAGTAATGACTGAGTGACGTCAGGCAGAACTTTTGGCTAACTTCCTTTACCTGGCTCCGTTTCCGGCTCTGGCCGCGGTCCCATCATGGTAAACGCAGGTTCGGTTCGGGAAACCTTAGCCTCCACACAGCGTCTATGCGGCGCTGACACCGCGTGCCGGAGCGTCCCTGACTCGGCGCTCTCATCGTCGGAAAACGGGACTGCGGAGGGAAAGCAGGTCGCTTCCAG
This sequence comes from Channa striata, assembly GCA_033026295.1. Taxonomy (NCBI): domain Eukaryota; kingdom Metazoa; phylum Chordata; class Actinopteri; order Anabantiformes; family Channidae; genus Channa; species Channa striata. Next base: position 21,165,193 of record CM065178.1, read on the forward strand.
CAGACCAGAGTTCAGCGCGGTTAGCCTGAGCGTTGAGCCGAATCCAGCCCGTCTCCTGCGGCGTCTCCGAGCGAACCGAACCCGCTGCGGCTTAGCTTAGCTTAGCTTTTCGTCAACACTAGTCAGATTTATTTAAAAAATAAGTAAAAATAGTTCCGTCCCTCAGCGCTCATTGGTTGACGCGCCTGCGAAGCGCGTAATTTATCGCACACCTGACCGTTTCTTTAAATATCAATGCGCAACACCGGCACCAATACTGGGAGACCTCACTGTCGCTTAGCAACAACTTTGTTTGCTGGTAATGCTGCCGAACTACATTGTTCGGCGGAAGGCGGATGGGTTATTACATGAATCCCCAAGCTGTCAGAACAAACTTGATTTCCCGTGTGTCTTCTTCGCAGTTCGCTGGCAAAGCCGCTTGAAGCTGGCGTCACCTGGTCTAAAATCATGGTTCAGTGGCGCTTCCTGTGGCTTCCTTCGCCATTATTGGCATCTCTGGTGAAGGCGCGCTGCACTGGCATCTGCATCAGCATCAGCATCCTTCCCTCCCCAGGAGGCAGAAGGAGAAGGACGCGCATCTCTTACCAAACCTTGCACCTTCTGGTGCTCCGCCATCTACCGGGCATTTTTTAAAAAAAAAACAAACAAACGATATCTTATGCAGACAGGAAACTTCTCATTTAAAAAAAATGGGTCTTTTAGGGAGATTAAAAAAACCTAGAGTAGATAATGTAACGCAAATGCTGCTTCGTCATGGTTTGCCTGCAATGCCAATAAAATTATGCTTAAAGTTGCAAGACAGCTGTTTAATATCTAGACAGATCAAGCTGCTCCTGTGGCTCTAAAAAATATCACGGGGTAAAACACGAGTTAATGCATTTATGTGCACTGAGGTACAAAGTTCCACTGTACTACAGCCTATATATGTGTGAATAAAGAACATACAGTTACACATCAGTCACATCGGGGCTTCACATAAGCAATTGCCCCCAAAAATTTATTTAGACTAAAGCAAGATTTTTATTCATTATTCTCATAATGTCCCTCATCAGTTACATTATGGAAACAACAGTACCACATGCAAAGTCACTGCAACTTCAACATATTCACGATCTCATCCTTTGCACACATTTATTCTTCCCGTCAAAACGTACCTGTAACAGCTCTGTCTTCTGCTTTTTGCCTCACAATTGTCCCCCTCAAATTGAAAAAAATATTCATTCTGTTTTCACACAGGTAGTAGTGAGAGACACCGCTGGCTCATGCGCGTCTCCGGAAAAGCCGTGCTGCTCTGTGTGCATTCCTTGCGCTCTGCCTCTCCACATTATTATTCATTCCCATTATTCTCCAGGGGAAAGAGCTGAGCGTCATCGTTTTAAAGCCCACACAGCCACTTACACTTTCCCATGCCAGCAGTCAGATCTCACTCACTCACTCGCTTATCTCACTCAGGATCTTGATTCCCACAGATTTCTTTTCCACAACTTGATCCAGCTGATTTGGTTATTTCCGTAGATTTATTCCATTCTGCATCTGCCAGGCATACAGTGGTGCGTGTTTACACAAGCTAAATGATGAAATACGATGAAGAGACTTTGTTTACAGTCACTGCTGTGTGTCATTTACAGTATGATGACATTTTACATATGAACTGATGGGCAAACAATATGTGGGGATGTGATAAACATAGACATTTCCAAATAAACAAAAATGCATCTAAGGCTAAATGTACTTTCCAATCGAGAGAAGCAAATCAGAGTCAAAGCAAAGAAAAACTACTACTAAAGCTACTCAGAAAAACATTCACTAGTTTTGGAGTCATCTTAGTTGTTTTTATATAGCAGGCTTACAACTATATATTAAGACTACATTTATAATCTAATACACTGAACTTTCTTAAACAAATAACATGCATTATGTTTTTATCTTTTTTATTTGTGCTTATCTATTAACACACAACATCACTTTGTTGCACTTGAATTTGTATTCATTAAATATAATGTCAGTACAATATGTGCATTTTTCCAAATTTTATCTGTTCCCGTGGATGAAATAAAACCTGAAATGCGTGCGTCACCGTTCCATCTTATAATAAAAGGGTTTGTTTTGCGCGAAGCATAGAAAAAATACCCATAACGTTAATGGTAACCTGTCAGCCTATAATGTGCTTTAATTTAATACTCGCAGTCATTTTGTAACACCAGCTGCCAGCTTTGACTAATGCAGCAATGTCTCATTTTGGAGTGAACTCTTCAATTATTCAGTCATTATGCTGCCTTACTTGAACCAGATCACAATGTGTCCTGGAGCCTGGCGCACATCCATTAGGCTATTTCTCCGTGCACCTCTGTACTGTTCCTATACTGTGAGCATTGTGGAGCCTCAGCACAGCACAGCCACTCTCCCGCCTGGATGCTTGCTCTTCATGCTTCCAAAGTGTCTAAAAACAGATGGAGAGGGAAACAGTCAGACTCAGACAGTGAAGCACTCCGATTCAGTCCACAGCCTGAAGGCATATATAATATATAGGAGCCTTACATGAGCTTTGAGTATGAATCACAACTCTTTGCATTTGTCTGGCTGTAAGCAACAGACAAGTATTTTTCTCCTATAAGCTTGACAGTCATTTCATAAATGTGTCATAACGGAAAGATAAACGGCAACATTGAAACATTAATTAATGCAATGTTACAAAATGATTACTTTGGATGATAAGGCACTTCTCATTTTCCTTAGTCATCATAGCACTTTTTTTGGTAAAAAACTTCAAGCAAAGCGAGAGTCCACATTTCTCTCCATTTACAGTATCTGCATGCATCACACTGCACTCTGTGAAACTTCACACCAAGTGTGACTCTGAATAATTTCAACTTTTTCTTACTTGTCAAAGAAAAGTGTGTGATCCAATTAAACATATTTATATACAATCCAATATTTATTTTAAATTGCAAATATGCGGGGGAGCATGATAGTAGAGTGGTTAGTTATTATCCCTGGGTCAAAAAAACCTATAGGATGGTTCCTCATTAAACTTACATTTTTACACAATGTTGAACAGTTTTGTGTGTTTCGTCTTATATTGTACAGTGTGAACACCCTTAGCTTGTCCAGGTGTCAGATTTGCTAATTTCAATATGATTTAGCTGGTTAAAAGGTAAAAAGAAAAAAATAAAGAAGAATTAATTAAAAACTTTGCATGGAGGCATTCGCTCATTTGGTGACTAACAAAATCTCAGGCCACTCCATTTCCAGATCCACCGCTGCTTACTGCGAACGCAGACATGCACTTACTGTATATCCTGTTTCAGACAGGAACTCTAGAGGATGTCAGGAGGATCAGGCCCAGACATTGTCTAGAATTTCCCTTTCAGACATCCAGCCAACATCGAGAGATAGTCCGAGCGGGATGCGTTCTCACTCTTGAAGAAATGCTCTGTATAACTGGGCAATGACGCAACAAAAAAATAAAAAAAATTTACTAGTAAATTTGTAAATTTACGTATTTACGTTTAAGTACATTTACTTTTAATAGTAAATGTATTGACGTATCCGCAATATTAGTATGAGTCCTTCGGGCGTTTGTATTTGCCCAATTTCGCGGAGTATTTCTTCCTCGGTTCACACACCAGCTCGGTTGGAGATAATCTGGATTTTGCACTAGCTAGCTGGCTGGAGAAGATCCAGCTAATGTCCGGGCCAAAAGACTCGGGTGTTTGCATTCACACACACACACACACCCTCCGGACAAAGTCTAGATTGCGTCTGGATTCCAGTGCGTGTCTGAAACGGGCTAACGTTAACTGGTGACTTCAAATCGCCTGTATGTGTGTCTATCTTGTTTCAAACTGGTGACCTGTAGAAAGTGGAGCCCGGCCCATTTCTGGTGCCAACAGGGACAAACTTTAGCACCGCCACAACTCTGAACAGGATAAACAGCTAAAATATCGGATGGATGGATTCATTAAATGTGGTTTTTAAACTACAACATTTCCATCTAACACCATTTCACATCTGGATATAACACAACTGGTATTTACATTTGGTTGATGCTTTTATCCAAAGCGACTGTTGTTGCCTGCAAATTTAATCAATTATTATTTTTTTTAATTGTAATGTGATTTTGTGTGTGTGTGTGTGTGAAGTCCAATGACAAAATGAGCCACAGCAGCGTCACAACGTTGGTTTCCCTCTTACCTCCACGTGTTGGATTCATGGTTGTAAACCTCAATTGTTTTCATATCGATGTCACCGTCAAAGCCTCCCACGGCCAATAAGCAATCATTGAAGACTGCGAGGGACGTCTGAGGCATAAGACACAAGATGATCACTAAGATTGTGAGGTTAAATGAAATTATTAATTTAAATTTGTAAGCGTGTTGTCAATTGTCAGTCAGCTGCTCCATTATTTTGGTGCAGAACGAAAGTGTTAAACAGCTGCTGGATGGATTGTAAGAAATTTTGTGCTGATGAATTCTGATTTGGTAATTCACTAACTTTTTCTCAATTGGGGTTTGGAATGACATTTTGAAATAAACAAGGAATGGATGGATTGTCATGGAATTTGGTTTGTCATGTTCCTGAGGATGGATAGTAGTAACTTTGGGATTCCACAGTATTCAGTTTAGTAGCATCATCTGTTCAAATTCTAAACAGTCCACTACTTATGTTTATGACCAATTGATGACACCATCGGTCTCACCTGTATATTGTGTAAAAAGCGAAATGGAAAATTCTAATCCAATAATAATTTTATAATAATACTTGCTGCCTTAGTCACATCTGTTGTGTTTCTTCCTTCCATCTTTCCTGTTGTTTTTGTTGGTATTCTCTCTGAACGTTAAATCAGAGGGGAAGGCTGACATCTGATCTGTCATAGTGATCCATTACTCACGTTGTCCCTCTTGTTCCTCATACATTTGACTGGCGTCCACCTCATGGTGTCCGGGTTAAACTTCTCGGCAGTAGAGACCTCCAAGTGGAGCTCATCCTTGCCCCCGGCCACGTAGATGTGTCCCATGTACGCAGCGCAGCCGGCGTTCTCCCTGGGAGTCAGCATGTGGGCGCATATCGACCAGGTACCGTCTTCAGGGTTGTACTGCTCCACTGGGGAACATTTAGAGAATAGCAGAAGTCAGAGAAGGCCGTGCATACCATATAATATGGAACTACACACACTATGAGTAACACTGTAGACAGGCAGCATTTATATTTATCTATGAAAATGTCCAGACGACACTGGTCTATTGCACTTTTAGATGTCCCCAAGAAACAATATACTGCAATAATAATATAGATATGTTTTGTATTTATTTTGAAGAAATGGGAAATGATCTATAAATAATTAGAGCGTTTCAAACATTACGATAAGCAGGGACGTCAACTTACTGAGATCCAGAATTGTTATGGGAATTTTCCCGACGTGCGTTTCTCACAGACTGAAATAGTAGTAACACAACATAACCCCGTTTGTCTTTGGTGAGGTCAGGGGCTTCGTAAGAATGAGTGTGTGAGTGTGTGTGCGCGCATGTGCGCCTTTACATTGTGTGTGAATGGGGGAAAATCCAAAAAGGTCAGCGTGGTCCTTCTGTGTGATCGAAGATGTGCCATGTGTCACAAAGCTCAGGTTTACTCACAGTGTGGTGGAAAACAAGTCAGTCTTATTACTCGGTCTACAGTTGTGCAACTTTGAATATTTGTGTCAGCTACAGTAAAACACATAAAACCCCTTCAGTCGCAAATACTAGATATTCAAACATTTTACCTGCTTTAAATAGTTGTAAAGTAAATAACTTTCAATAAAAAGTTGCTCAGGAAATGCAACATTTTCCACTGTCAATAAACAAATCATTATTAACACAATAGCTGAATGACATGTATCATTCCATGTTAATTGTATGATCTATCAAATTATAATAAAGTTGCCTGTGGGCTATACCGTTCATTTTGTGCACATGTTAATAAAACAGCTTGTTGTTGCTTGTATTGACACAGGCATTTTAGCCAGTTGGATTTAGAAGATCTAGTGCCTGATGTTGGACGTGAAAGAGAATCGCCTGCTTGCAGTCGCTCCTCTCACCCGAGCTCAGAGCCGTATCACCGTCATTCCCTCCGATCACGTACAAGTGACTCTCCAGCACAGCAGCCATCGCTCGTGTGCGTCTGGTCAGCATCGACGGCTGTTTGCTCCATGTGTTCATTTTCGGATCGTATCTGGAACAATAAAGCTTTATATAAACTAATGCTCTTTACGTATATGCGTGAGAAAATCGTGTTTTTATGCATATACACTTTCAAGGTAATAATTAAGAAAAACACCACTTATTTCATGTTTTATGCACTCTTATTGTTCTTAACACACAACTGGAAATTTTCTAAGCCCCAGTTGGCTTGAAATGAAGGAGAAGCTGTTTATGTTCTTTAGGAAAAACATTTAAAAAACCTTTCGACTGCAGGATTATTATTATGAGGGGAAATATTGTCTGTATTTTTTTTTATTAAGATGATTCACAGTCAAATATGGCAGCTGAGATATTGATTTTGAGTACCACTGAGTACCTCTCCACTGTATTTAGGGCAGTAGTGCTGTCGTGTCCTCCAATAGCGTACAGGTATCCGTCCATCGCCACCAGACACGACCCACTGCGGGGGCTGCTCAAGGGTGCTACATCTGTGCTCCAGCTGCCCGTGTCTGGATTGTACCTGCCATGATGGAAGTCAAGCAGCGGATAAGTGCTGGGGGAAGCAACATCAGCTGCCGGCACCAACACCTTGATTGGAAACTACACGGACACAAAGCTTTCAAGGCAACTTGTCCTTTTCAAGGGACACACACACACACACACACACACACAACCTGTGAGAAAAAGTGTTGCGTTGTGGAAACATCTGCCAGAACGTCTCCTCCTCACTGTAAAAGCTTTTAAAATGATTTTCTCCTCATTGCAGGCCATTACATGAAAATATGAACGTTTCTTTCTAATTGGCTTTTTGTTTTATTTTTCTTGAGCGTCTGCGTCAGCAGTTCTGCCAAAATGTCACAAAAGCCTTGCACCCGCCTCTCGGGAGGCTGGTAGCTGGTTCTGGCTAATAACAGCTGATCAACTGGAGCAGATCTCTCCCTGCTGGTCTGCAGCCAGGCAGTGGTCATGATGGTGGGGTCAGCGGGGTCACATCCTCAGAGACAACCAATTGGAAGTTGGTAGAGAGGAAGTGTGTGTGTGTGTGTGTGTGTGTGTGTGTGTGTGTGTGTGAGTGATACTGAGTATATTCTTTCCTTTCTATGCCTATGAGGAGTGAATACTAATATAGAAATAAACTTTCTCTTGAGGGGGCTGGGTGGGGGGACTGTGGGTGGTCCGGTGCATGTTTTAATTTGGGTTTAATGCTGAAAAGTCTACGTCTAATTTCTGCTTTAACGGCGACATCTACTGTTCAGTTGCATAAACAACAACAACAATCGAAGAACCACAGACTGTTTTAAGAGCTACTTCAAGAGAAGCAAGTTTGCACCAGGAAGGTCAGCGGTTCAATGCCCAGATTGGCGTGATAACGTCTGGGTGGGACAAGTAAAAAAAAAATCAGCACTAGTTTCCTGCAAGTTCTCACTGACAAAATCATTAATACTATATTGATATTCATTCACATTTAGAGTGGAGTTTTTTGACACATATAACAGGACTTTCCGTGCACAGCAGTGCCCTAGTTTGGCCTGTAACTGACAGTCACGTCATGTCCTACATGGTCTCATGTCATCATCGTGGTGTAACCCGCTGCAAGCCAGTTAAAAAAGCCACCTGGCACGACTGTACATTTACACGATTTTCGAGTAAGAATGTGAGGCAGCCTCTGAAGCAGCCTGGTCAAGCAGCTCCAACTTTTTAGGAGATGACAAACCTGTTATCCAGCTTTGCCCTTCTCCCTCTGAGATAACCAATGTGACGTGAAGACACACTTGTTTGAATCACATTATACCAGAAAATGAGCATAAAGCTCAAATTAAAGCAGCGTTTCGATGTTCGCCACATGGAATCCGAAGCAGCATGTGACAGAAGAAACAACATTTGTTGAAATTGTTGAAATGTCCAGTGATAAGAAATCAACGTACTGACATTTAAATTAATAATTGCCAAAGTTTTTGGAGTGGACTGTCTCTCACCTCTCCACACTGCTGTAACACCGGACGTTATCTTCCCCACCCACTGTGTAGATCTGGCCATCCAGCGCTCCCACAGCCACCTGGCCACGACTGTTCACCAGGTGTGTCGCTGTTCTCCATTCGTTGAACTCTGGCCAGAACTGTTCTACCAAACAGGACGGGTCCTGCTGGGTCCATCCCCCAACTACCAAAACAGAGCACTTGTTATTTTGGTCACAGTTCTCAGTGAGAAGCCCATCTGTCCTGACGGGGCTGATGGTGATTTAGTTGGTTCAAAGTGCAGGACAAAAAACCTATGGAGTGGAAGCTTTTAGTGGTTCTGCTCCGAGTTGTTGGAACAGTCTGAGGATCCAGGACAACACAAAGTCTTGATTTTTTTCAAAGCAAACTGAAAAGCCTCTTTTTTAGATTGGCTTTTAATAATGTGTGCTTTTAATGTATTGCATTTATTTACATGTCATTCATTTTATCTATTGCTTTCTTTTGAACCTTTCTCAACTTTCAATCAACCTGTAAAGCAATTTCAGTTTCTGTACAAAAGGTGCGATATATAAATAATGTTGTATTGATTGACTGATTGATACCCTGCACCTTAAATGATTTCCATAGGAAACAAATCAAATCGGAATTATTTAAATGCAAACATGTTAGCAATAACACATAGCAAAACATACCTACAGTAGTTGTATGAAAATGCAATGATGAAATGTGTTTCTTTTGGAGAACTTAAATTGTCTGACTTATTAAAATCTTTGACGTCCTCTGTGCAGTGGAATTTCCACACAGTTTTAGCAGTGCTAGGCTGTTTTGACTGGTTTCTATGGTAACCCTTGGCAGAAATAGGTGTGATCTGGGTAAGGGAAAAAAAATGCCAAAGCAAACTCAAAATAAGTCATTTTAATTTAAGCTGCAAATGTGACAAACTAAATATCAATCCAGAAAACCCTCAGTGCTCTGTTCTGCGACTGAGCTGATGCTGGCAGCTTGTGCTGTTGTTCTGGAGACTTGATTAAAGTTTGGTTCATATCGTACAAGGGTTCTACGAAGTCACCAGTCGTGGTATGTGCAAAACTTTCATTGTTAAAAGGAAACTAAAGTTGCCTGAGAACTATAAGTCACTTCTCAGCCGTCCATTAATACAAACAGAGGCCAGTGCAGCACATGCTGCTGTCCGGAAGAGCCGGGAGCAATTACAGTAAAAGGTGACCGCAGTATTCTCCAGGCGGTGTGGGCTCCGTACAAAGTCAGCGAGACCCAGCATAAATTAGTCTTTTAGGACCACTTTGTGAAAAGTCGACAAAGATGCAGTTATTTAATGAGCGTTGCGAACTTCGTCGAAAGCTAGCGTTTGTAATTATTTAATAGGCGACAACAAAAAAGCAATTTTCACAGAAAACGTTCCATTTAACGGCCTCAGTTTCACAGTGTATCGAGTTGCTGGTTCGCTGCCACGGCTCACTTCAATAGAGCCATCGGTAAAGTTACTGTTTCCGACTAGAACAAGTCAAATGTCTTCTGTAAAAATGGCCCAGGAGCCATTATCTCAAAATGGGAACAGCAGAGGCCAAAATATTGCTGCAAAACGCTAGAACCTGTCTGTTCATTTCCCAGCACGTAACTTAATAAAACATTTTTGGAAATTGTCTCTGCCTGGTTAACTCCCACGTCCCCACTCATTCCATTATACATCTGCTGCTATTACAAAGGCTGAAAAGTAAAGCAAACTTCATGCATAAATATTGGGGACTACATAAATAAAATTTGATTTTTTTACTTTTCTTTTTTACCTTTTGTGAAACTGTGAGGAACATTTTACACTTTCTGTCCTTCGTCACGAGTACAGAACATAAATAGCTAAAACTGCACTTGAAAGTAAAGCTCCTGTAGTGGTTGAGATCATGAACTCACTTCGTCATGTACACACATCAAAGCAGCCACTGACCCACAAACATCTTCTCATTAATGACGCCTTTGGGGGGAAGCTTGCAGGGCCCCCTGCTGAGGGAGAGGGGAGCTCGACATTCGGTCGTTCCTTTGCTCTCTTTGATCAACCCGTGTTGGGGCTCGGGTTCTCCCAGCCCTGCCCTACAACACACAGTGATAAAGCAGACCTGAACAAATCGCAGTGATTATGAGGGTATAAACTACCATCATTGACAGAATCCATCTAATCTAGAACGTGGACTTGAATGAAAACTGATCGTTAATCTTTGTGTAAAAGATGTGCAGTGCTCTCTAACGAGAGGACGTTAACTATCCTATAGTAGAACACTGACTGCAAATTACACAAAGAATCAATAATGTTTATGAGGAATTTAACTGTAAAATAAATCCATGTGAAATTACATCTCATAGCAAATAGACAAAAGATAATTTTGAGTATTAGCATCTCAAAGTCAACTTTAAATCTTTTAAACACACAAGTGCGATAGATCCTGTGCAGTGTATTTACAACCTTACCCTTTGTTCATTGTACACTCCCATGTTTTATCCCCTCAGTGTCTGCGGACAAGATACCGTGTGTGTGCAGGTAACTGCCTGCTCAGCTTTCTCCTCTGAAGGACCGTGTACGGCTCCAAGGAGTTAAAACTCCTCCCCGACCCACCCCTCATCCTTCAGCACACACACACACACACACACACACACACACACACACACACACACAGCGTCGTGTCTCTGTCTACGCGTGAGTACGGTCATTGACATAATCCAATTCCTAGCCAGCCTAATCCAAACCTAAACCCGGTCTTGACCCTCGAAAAGTCCTTTGAAGTTGTGTGGACCAGCCAAAATGTCCTCAAATTCAAATTGATATTGAAACAACATTTGTCCACTGAAGGCTGTAAAGACATGCTCGCCCACACACACACACACACACACCAAGTTCCCCAAGTGATTCATCCCTGCAGCCAAGACTCTTTTTACACAACGTAGTTTCAGGTTCCACTGAACAACTGTCATGCCAAGGAACTTTGGACATGGTCAGTTTTTAGGTTCAGATCAGATTCCATCACCGTGACTGGTGTGACCGTCTGTCCTGTTAACCTACGTCAATTTACAGTTAATATGTTGACCTCACGGCTCTACAAATCTTTATTGACTCTGAGTTGACAGGCAGAGCCACAATGCAGATTTTCTATGTCCAGTGTAAATGCAAGTTTTGGCAATATCGGCTTAAATCTGCTTATATCTGTTAAAGTTAACAACAACTAACTAGAAGATTTCTTGAACAGATTTCATCTCATTAAATGTCCAGAGCTGGTTGCTGCTTCTTGGATAATTATTACAATAGTTACTCACCTGATAAACAATACTTGCATGCTAAATAATTATGATCTTGTGTGGAGGAATCAAATTGCGATGAATATGCTGTGGTATATATTTAGAAACTGTCACTAAAGTGTTTCAGTACTGGACATATTTTAATCTACTGCATAAACTAATAAAATTAAAACGAGTATTAAATGTGACTTTGCTGTACTAATGTACCTTTTTCTTTTTTCTTTTTTTATTTATTGTGGTTATTGCCACTCCCTGAACCCCAAGGGTTGTCTGCACTACCAAGTTGCACATGTGTAAGGGTCCAATAAAAGCTTCTGTGTATGGGGATACAAACTAATATTTCTAATGTAATGAATCAAATGTTGCATTGCGGCTATTTTTACGACACTCTGAGTGACGTTGCTGAGCGCCCTCCATTTACGTTACTGCCTGACCCGAGCCTTTCAACTCCGCTTCTATCACTCCTTTCATTTCTCTGAAGTTCGTGTGACTACCTGTGCTCCACAAAGTCCATATTTATATCTCTGTCCAGTGGAAGCATCTCAGATGGTCGAATGACTCATCTCATGCAGGTCAAAATGCAAATTCAACATAGTCAAAGCTGTTCTCAGTACACAACTATTCCTGTAGGCCTGACTGACAAGCTGCGTTTGACTCATCGGGATTATGCAGATGATGGATGGATGGATTTGTTGACAACTACCATTTCTTCTGCTTCAGTCGACAAGGCCTTAGAAATATTCCAACGAGACAGGAGTCGGACACGCTGAGGTATAAAAACAGACACTGAATCCCTGTAATTCCTCAATTATCAGACCGAGACGTCACCTAAGACCTTCCGGACATGCTCAGAGTTTCCCCTGATGATTTATCCTTCACATAGCCCGTCCACAGTGAACGGTGAAATCCACGGCACCTTTTACTTGCCTGCTTGAAGCGTTTCAGCTATTTGGCTGTAAAGTCCAAACTTTTCATGATGTCAAGGGTGGGTCTGAAAAAAGTGCTGACTGGCCAGCTCTGGGCCGTAAACAGCTCCTTCATGTAAAGTGTCAACATAAGGGAAAAGTGGGAGTGGATGTGGTTTACTGATTAGAACATTTCTTATAGATTCTGATATTGATTTTATGGTGGCCAGCTAGGGACCAGATGCATCACACATGCATCAGCTGTGTAACCAGCAGCTGGTTAATGCAAACAACAGGACACATTCACACTTCACAGAATGTTTCTCTGATAACTCGGCAAACGTCCTCATCAATGATTCCAGACCTAAAACAGGAAAAAAAAAAAACCCAACACACTCATCGTACTGGTGTCTATGAAGGCGACCCAGCATCGATTACTCTGGAGCGAGTGACATGGCGCACAGTACAATGTGGTGGTCATGTGGGAGGAAATAACCCAGGCAGCTGACGATCCTGAACCTTTACTCCTCTCACATGCCACAGGGCCTGTGTGACACTCCGCGAGCTGATGACATGCCACCAAGCCACATGCAGCTGTCTGTGGAGACTTCCTGACTGGTCCTCAACCTTAACACATCGTCCATCACCCCAAAACACACACACACACACACACAAACAGAGCCGGAGACAATTTATTCTGGGATGTGTGTCAAGTGTTAGTGGTGGAATGTGACCATTTGTGTTGCTGGGAGAGGTTGTAATGACCGGTAATTTTAGGATAATGTCATCTTAAAATAGAAAAGGAAGTCAGAAAGAGAAAGGGAAAGATAGAAACGAATGAAAGTAAACACACGACCTGTATATTCATGCGCCTGCAACAATAAGAGAAACGCATCAACAGGATTTTGCTTCCTGAGATCCAGCAGGGCAGACAAAGGCCCCAGTGTGCATTAATTTCCATATCTCACTTTAATAGAGTGTAAAAAACATTTGAGGTATTTGTTTTGAATAGTATTTGTGAGCCCTGGACACTGTGTGTAGGACGCAGGCCACTATCGCTGTATCACTAATACAACAACACCTTCACTATCCACATGTTTACATGACAATCCTGGTCATTATCAAAACTCTTATAATTAAAATGACTATAACTACGAGCACTAGTTATTTCAGAAAGTATCTACTTTGTGGACGCTGTGTTCAATCCACATACAGTACAATTAATAAAAAGGTAAAATATATATTTTTAAAATTCTGTAAGTGTATAAGAAAAAAATAATCAAAAGCTTGTGAAATTCAACATCATTAATTACTAGTAATTGTTTTTTGAATCCATTTTATATTGATCTGCAGACTTTTGTTGCCATAGCCATCAACCTGCAAACATTTATGTGTGGCACTTTTTAAAAATGACATGGAGCGAGGCGTTTGTAATTAAAGTGAACACATTGGAGCTTATAACTTATTTCTGAGCACTGACAGCTTCTTCACTTGGAAACTGTGAGGAGGCTGTTAAGATTCAAGTCAAAATATTGTTTATGGCCCAAGTAGGATTATAAATAAAATTTATATGAACAGTTTTATAGCCTAAAGAATAATTGATTACGTTGTTTACTGAGAGGATAAGTGTAGCAGTTAAAATGAAGCTGAAGAAACATCTTCTAAAATTATTTTATGGTTCATACCCATTAGATCACTTGATGTAGAATTGCAAATCTTCTATTGTGCCTGAAGATAGAAAACACTCATTAGCATATGTTCGAGTACAGACACTCACACTTGCTCTGGTAGCTTGCTGAAAGTAGTTTCTCATACGTGTAACCTGCAAATACCCCATAAATCGAACTTGTAACCTCATATTGTCTTGTAATATCAAACTAAAAAAAAAAAGAACATTGTTTGTTTTGAATAATACAAAACATTTCTAAAGTATGAATCATTTTGGAACACAAAAAAAAAAGATCCTAAAGTTGCCCAGTATTGACAAATTGACGAAGCCTATGTTAAGATGCAAAGCGATACGATACAACACAATAAGGTTGGAGACAAAGTCTAAGTTAAATAAATTAAATTAGGTATCGTTACATGCCATATGCCTACGTTTTATTGAAAACAGCAGCTAACGCATCTGTAGAAACTGACACAGGTTGTTAGTGGAGTTATTTGTCTTGCTGGCAGTGGTTATTGTATCTTCTTTAGCAGCACAGGAAATGATATTTACTGAACAACCTGCTTCTTCTGTAACAGCAAACAAGGAAGTCCTAGCAGACCATAAATCACTGTCCTCCTCTGCCTCCCTAACCTAAGCAGAAGCCTCTTATTAATATATCATACGTGCACTCAATTCTGTTTCCTACATGTGCATAAGGATCGACTTTATTAACATTGAAAAATTATTACTGCAGTTATAGCCACAGCGTTGCTAATCCATCAACAAACAGCCATCAGTGAAAACCATTACAGACCGTTTGCAGCCAAGTGTGGGCAGATCTAATGCTGCACAGCAAACCAGAACCAGGACTTTATTAGTGCTTTCCTGAAACACTGGGGCTTAGCAGCGAGATTCGCCGGTTTATTGACTTCACAAAGAGCTCTCCGAAGAGTCTTATATCCAGCCCACACGCCGCCGGAACGCTGCACCCGTGTTACAGTATCTGTAGTTGTCATCACACAGCAGCATCTTGTTGATACCTTTGCGTTATTGTACAGTTTAATACAGCATCTACTTATAATGCAGGATGCATGATGTGCGCTCGTCTCCTCAACATATGTTCCCCCTCAGCAAGGAGGGGAAGCATATGCCTCAAAATGACCCATCGTAACCCCCCCAAAAATATTTTAGAGTTTAGACACGTAGACTTTTTTCAGCACTGTCTTCATCTGATTTTTCAGAGCTTTTGTCAGTAAATAAACCAAACCATCTCGCTTCTACACTCATGCAAAGGGAATCGTGCCTACAAAAATAAAAGCGCCGACTACAGAGCTGAAAAAAGGAGGATTTGGCTGATTGACATCACCTACTTGAGATCTAACCTAAAATGAGAGCGATGTTAATACGCCAGGTCCTAGTCACTGGGGGGGTGGCATAAGTGGTAAACTACACTAACAGCGTCTCTTTCACAGTTTTAGCAGACACAGAGCAGTAATAACTGTTTTGCTGTAATACGCCATTACATTCATCCGCTGGTTGCTAAGCAGACTTCATTTGTCTGCTGTGTCGTGTTGGGTACAGAGCTGTGTGCCTGCTTCAGCTTCGACAGCCAAATTGACATTTTCTACGGGCAAAACATTAGTTTGTCTTCTACAACCCTATGGATTTTGTAAAGTATGTAAAGTAGCTGTACGCAGTTTTGTCATTAACTTTCTTTTTGGTTGCAACCAGTGGCTCTATGACGGCAAATCAACAGTCGATCTTTGTGTGGAATGTGGACTTGAAAGGCTCTGAGCATAAGTCATATACTGGACCAAAGATGAGGAACCTTTTATATCCGTTTATCAAAGCTACGTAAAACTGCTGACGTTTAATACAGGTTTTTGTGTTGCAGTTATGACTCCTGTTTTATTTAACAGGTGAGGAGAAACTAAAGGAATGTCGATCCCAAGTTATTTTCAGACTGAGGTGTCATATAAAACACTTCTGAATTTGTACTGTAAAAGCTGCTAGTGTAAAAAGCAAAAATTGCATGTAAACATTTTGCAACAACGTGTGCATGTTTTAAAAGACTTTAAAGGCTAAACTTTTTTTGCCCGGTGATTTCAGTAAATTCTACAGGCAATTTGTTACAGTGTTGGTTTAAAATATAAAGCTTTTTGTACATTCTGCCACCTGCTCATCATATTGACTCCAGCCACAGCAAGGACATTGATAATAACAACCCTAGCATGTAGTAGGTGACCTGCTGAAGCCAAATTCAGATCTGATAACAAATGATATCTTACCATTTAATGACATATTAAAAATTCAGATTGCAGAGCAGGATGTCAGTTTTAATAATATTAGCAACATAGTATGTTGCTAATATTATTATATTGTAATACCCACATGCCGTTAAAAACAAATGTGGTTCACATTTGCATGAAAACCATAATCAAATATCTGCTAAAATACAACACATGGTTTCATTTTTAGAGTTTTTCCTTCCCTCTCCCAGTGAGTACATTTCATAAAAAGAATGATGATATTATTTCGATATAGACACTGCTGTGTGACAAATTGAGACACAGACACGCAGAGGCACTTCTTCGTGCCAGACGCACTAATCTCCTGTTCGTAACACGTCACCTTCCACCAGGTAGAAATCACCTGAGAGCTGAAAGCAGCCCAAGGGTTCAGTGTCTGCTCCTGATTTATCTATCTTTTGGTTTTCCTGTCTTACCTAGAAATTGAGGAATTGAGCCTTGAGCCCAGCGGGGGGGGGGACGGGATCCGAAGGGGTCTACTGTTCACTTAATAGCCTGACACATTCTAATGCCATCTCCTTCACTTTTTAATCACCGAGTTTTGTAATTAGCCCTTTTATTGTTACTTACTATGTCATTTATTATAGGAAAGTTCCAATTCATCTGAGCCTTATGTCTGTGCTGTAGGAATAAATCACAGGAAACTCACACACGTGCAAACTGTACCCGGAGAGTCGGGATGTCTGTCTTTGCAGGCTGCAGTGCTACTCACTGAGCCGCGGTGCTGTCTGTGCTGTCTGTGCTGTGTACGGTGCCACGTGTTCTGCCTGTGCTGAAGACCTGAGCAGCTAATGCGGATCTTCTGTTTCGCTTACAAATGCGTGAATAATGTGTCATTAGTGGCAGCAAAGGGGAACTTGAACGCTGGTGGGTGGTTTTAGGCTTTCCCAGATCCATTATAATAAGCTCTCATACATCAGCTTCAAACATTTTGAAGCTCACATTTGATTAATAATAAGTAACATACTTTGGAAGGTTAGGGTTAGACCACTGTACATTCACGACGCGTTATTACTTTTCTCGCTGGGTCTTCACAAGCAGCCTGCTCCTCGTCCCGGTCAAGGAGGTGCCAGTTTGCCACATGGCTCTGCTGGTCTCCAGCTGGGACTAGCTCTAGCACCCCTGCTGCTCCGCACAGATGGGACCGGCCACTCACACCGTCCACTGAGGCAGTACAAGGATGCTGCTTTCACCTAAGATCTCAGACAGGTGGTAGCACATGAGGTCACGTTCTTCAAACTATTGTGACGTGCAATGCCTTAAGATTTTACCATTTGGTTTGGTGCAATTCTTTGGTACTTAACACAATATCTGCACGTGAACTATGAACAAAATTCCATTATTGCTGCAGCTTTGATTCACTGTACCAGGCTGTATCTGAGAAAGAAAACACAGAATGATGCCTTGATTGATTTAAATGTTAACTTAACCCACCAATAAGTTACTATTTATAGAACAGTGTTAAAGTTTTATATTATTGAAAAATAACATTAAAAAAATTATTTTGTAACACAGCACAAAAACACCTATAGTTACCCAGTATTGCCAAACTGATGATGAAAGATAATTTCCATTTCTACTTTTATATCGTAATATTTTATCTCTGATTGAAATTTGACTCGTCCATAAGATTGTATAACCATCACATTTTGTCAAAATTGTAAATATTTTGTTGTAAAAAGTTACATATGTTAAATTGCATAGCTACATTCCATATGCTTAATTTTGATTGAAAACATCAAAAAAGGCGTCTGTAGAAACTAACACAAGCTGTTAGCTGGCTGAAAGTTTTGTGTAGTTTTTCAAAACGAGCTGGCCTTCATGTAGATATGTGTGATGCATTAAGATTTCACTATAGTTTGGTGCAATTGTTTGGTACCCAAAACAATATCTACGCCTGAACTCATTGAACCATTACTGCTGCAGCTGTGATTGGCTGTTACAGTGTTCATCATTCTGTTAAAATACAGAATGATGACTTTATTGGTTTTAAAGATAATTATTAGAATTTTTTATTAACTGGAATAGACATTGGTCACTAAATAAAGTGTTCAAATGCAACTTTGGCCTTCCTACTTTGTTTAATTGTTAAGCCAACCCTGCAGCACAATAAACCCCAAATCATCAGTATTTTCCAACAATCCGTTTGCCCAGTTCTGATATTATACTCTGTGCCAACACTGAATATTACACTCATGGGATCAGGAGGTAAACGGCCGCAGCAAAGGGGTAAAGGTCACTAAATGATTCCTAATGTGAAAAGACAAACCTGCTGAAGTGCAGCTAGTTTTGGAAAATATGATATTTGTACATGTGGGTATGTTTATGTGTACTGGCATACTAGCATTAAATCCTAATGTGTGAAATCAGTGTGCAATGAGTACTGCTTCTCCCATCTGCCAAATCCCAGCTTTTATAAATTACAATTCCCCTGTGTGATGTACTGCTGCCTTTTGGTATTAAATTAATTTAACCATAACATGAAATTTGATACAGTTTTGCAACCAGGCGCCAGACTGCTCCATCCCAGGCTGCCTGGCAGCGACAGTAAAGCGTGCAGCAGGTCCAGGATTTAGTGGAAACTCGACTAGAGCTGCAAGTTAGAATACCGAGCGGCCACAATAGGCAGCCTCGACTTAATGTTTCTGTCAGCAGGAACAGATGATGCAGCACTTCAGACGGGGGGGAGGCGACTGGCCACACAGGAACAACGGACCACCAGGAGAGTTTTCAGAAGACCCGTCAGCCCACTCTCCCCTATGCAGTGAGCTAAATGACAGAGTGGCAGGATGTGATGGCCGGATTGGTCTTCTTGCACCCTCAAGTGGCGAAACAATGAAAAGACAGCTGATGCTTGTTGACTATGACAATGAGCTGCAGAGCTCTGCTATGAATATATTTATTACATGTAATACATGAAAATCCATGTATCGAGAATACGTTACATATTCAACCCCACCTGGCACAAGAAAGTGAGGAATTTGAGAGCCAGACTATAACACTAAGACCTGAAGATGAATGACCCTTGTTGCTCCATAAACAGTCACAGAACGACTTATAGATTATGATTAATAACCAGTACTGTTGGAAATCATCTACGGCTATGTTGGTTCTCACTGGAAAGACCTGTGATTTATCAGAAAACCACAAATTATGAACGACTGAATGAACCTTAAGTCATGCAGATGAGTCTGCCCGGCTCAAATGGGCTTACAAGTCATCACATAAGTAACTTGAAGAGACCCGCACATGGTTTCACAATCCAAATACAAAATCCCCGGGTAAAAACATAGAACAAGAAGCAGAGAAACCACTAAGTAATCGCTCTAACTTGTCATTCCTAGTTGGATTTTAAGGCAAAGTTTGGCAAACTTCAACCAAGTGTCATAAGCCAGTGTCATTTATCCGAGTGCAACGCTTCACCAAATCGATGCTCCCTTTCCAGGAAAGTTCTGTTCCCGCGAACACGCATTAATATATCGAAGCTGCCCAGTGAAACCACTGGCCACTCAGCAGCTGCACTCACTCCACTGGGAGTTAATGGCCTTGCTGAAGGGCACCTCCGTGGCGGTAATGAGGCAGGGGAACGCGGCTCCTTTCGCTTTGGCCCGACCAGATTTGTCCCGCTGGTCTGCACAATGAGTTTGCAACTTTGTGCTCTCAGGTCCACTTTTCTAATCTTCAGGACAGTATTCACTAACCGGGGCTACTGACTCCTGCAGCCGCTGGGGGTAAATAGAAAGGAACTGTGCTCGGCTAAGTGGAAAGAGTAGAAATTATGATTTCATTTTTAAAAGAATACAGTATTCCATTAAACTGTTAAATGCTATAATAGTAAAAAAAATAAAAAGGATTACGAATCAGTGTGAGGCTAATCTTTTCCAAATTGATTCTCACAATAATCATCTACAAAAGGTTCAGTGCACAGTGTGAATCAGTGTAACACGTTTAATACCAAGCTGGAGTTGAGGCTGTGGGAAAACCGTCAGAAACATTAGCTGAAAAGCTAAACACATGGTTAAAAGGCCCAGCTATGGGAGCAAGGCATCAAGTACCACAGCCAGTGAGTTTTCTAAGTGTGAGTTGAAATTAAACTGTGAATTGTTGGGAAATTTTCCATCTACGTTGGTTAAAAGAGTTTGGGCTGGCCACAGCTTCTACGGTACAATAGGAAGATTGTGTGGAAATGAAACACAGTGGTTCTCACAGTGAGAAGCAGAATGAAAAGTTACTAAACTGTCCCCCGACACGAGGACGTTGCCCGAGCCATCGATGAAATACAACGACGTATGGCTTTAACGCAACTTGTAAACTCCAACAACAATCGGTGCGGCCGCACTTTAGTGTCCTGGCTTACACTTCAACATTGATCGCTGGTGACTTTTACAGATCTTGGCCTTCAAAAGATGCTGAGCGGAGGAAAAACGACAAATCACCCCTCCTGCAAAGCGCTCTGCTCACAGAATGCGTCACATCACGGGCAGCGGAAGGCGGAGGTGTGTGTTGAGCCCGTAATAAACCGATACACTGCTTCAGTGAACATGGCAGGAAGCAAATGCCGCACTGCCAAGCCAAACACACTCAGACCCCTATCAGTTTATGGATGTAATGGATCCAGCAGGCAGACGGAGCCCGTTGGCCTCCAGAGGCCCTTTGGATGTGCCACGGCACATAAGAAACTGCGTGAAGCCAGTGTGTGCTCAGTGGGGTCAGGCTTTCGGAGAGAGCTGAGGCGTGCAAACAGTACGGCCATTCAGACGGCTCACAGAGGAGAGATGAAGAGGGAATGAGCAGGTCTTTGTGGGGAAACAGCAGGAAAATGAGTGTTACATAACAAAAACGCCATACGATGGCAACGCCTGCGATCGTGTAGATGTTTACGGCCTCTATTTATCGGAGGAAACCTTTAGGGGACTTAAATTATTTTCATATGTTTTCATCCACTGGTGGAAAGATCATGATGGGAATCACATGTGTGGCTTTTCCTAATCCCTCAGATGAATGAGGTGATGCCTTGTATATTTCTTCAGTATGTTTGGCAACCAGCTGTGCGCAGTCAAAATGTCAATGACACGATGTCAGTGTGAAGTGCTAGTTCTAGGCTAATATCAATTTGCCAAGATATGTGGAGTATTTTCTCACTTTATTAAAAGGAGGGGTTCACAATTCAGCAAGTCTGTCTTCGAATAATAGTCAGATGTCCAAGTGAGACATGTTTTGCATCTGTAATCCTGTTCGTACTGGCAGTTAGGAGGCCCCTTAATAATGTGTTTCCAATAGACACGATAGTGGATAAAGTCCACTGTCCCTGTGCTGTGCAAAAACACATTTGTAGGTTAATTTGAGGCTTTACTCACAAAATCAAGTGAATGTCTCCTAATGTTACACTCCTCTAATGCCACTGCGAAAACCAAAAGAATTTTACAACAAATGAGTCAAAGTCAGTTTGGAGGTCTTCAAAGGACGCCATCACTGAAAATGAACTTGCTTCTTTTGGTTCTAGCTTGGGTTGTACATGTAAATAAATGCCATGAAACTTCCCTTTGACTCCCCTATATTAAAATATCTCTCTGCTTCTAGCCAACAAATGCCTCCCGATGACGTCACTTGGAGGAACCTTCAGTTCAGTTTATGTCATCTCACCGCTCACACTATGGAGGTCGTGATTGTGGCGAACCTGCATGTCCAGAGCTTCTCCATATGACATTATCTGAACTCCTAATGATGAAAAACTCCTCTGGGTGATGTGATCTGGAGGAGTTTGTCAGCTAGAAGCAGAGAAATATTTTCATACAGTGAAGTCAGAGGGACGTTAAAAAGTACTAATTTTACATTTACACGAAACTAAAGGCACAGAAAGCAAGTTGAGAATTGGTGAGATGGTCCTTGAAGCGATTTACTCTGATAGCTGCAGACTTTGGAGTGTAACCGTGAACAGAGCAAAAACCCTGGAAATGATTCTGATGACCAGCTTGAGCGAGATAAACGGTTGCAGGCCGCAAAATCAGTTCTGATGTTCATGTGAGCACAATTTTTTTTCCCCGACAGAAATGAAAAAGGGGCGAAGCTTTACTTTAATTACCCGATTTCAGCCGGTCTATGACCTTAACCACTAATAAGATGGGATCTAGTTCACGACTGTACGTGAACCTTTTAAGTACAAACTTTGATTGCTGGCCTTGGAACTGGCATTTGACAGACAATCCCAACTCAAAGTTCATCTACCAAGTGGTTTTGCTGGTCCCTGTTCTGGCGTAAAAGCATCTGCAATGCCCCCCCTTTTTTTTTTTATAATGTAGGTGTCCCATTACAGTGTGACATGTGGTTTTCTGTCATGTAAAACAAAAACTGAATGCCTCATTTCTTTTGCAGAAAGGTGGTCAAATAGCAAACTGTAGAAAACTGGCCTAATGTATGAGTGTTTGGCAGCTCAACAACAACTCCATAATTATAAATAAAAAAGAGGAAATATGGGGTTGGAGTGGTTCGATTAAATTTAAATACAAAGCCACAAGCAAGTTTCCGACACACCAACAGCAACTCTAAGCATCAATCACAAATCAGACGTGATGGACGGAAAAAGATGAACGACACAGACAGAATGTGTTGAGTGAAGGTCAAGGGCCATTAAAGATGGATGAGGAACCAGTGTCAGGCAGCAGGAGTCCACTACCGCGGGAATCAGCTGCTCAGGTGTCACTGGCTGGGCGTGTGAAGAGAGACCAGAGAACCGGAGATCAACAGGTGTGGGTGTATCAGATCACCCGGTGGAAAGACGCATTCAGCTCCGAACCGGGACCAGACCACAGGTAAGAGCTATTAATATTATAATTATTATTATTATTAGATTCATATCGTTAACTACTTGATTTAAATGCTTCATGTTGTTGCTAAAGATGACTCCCAAACGTTGAAATTCACAGGTACAAGCGCATTTATGTACGAACTGTGATAATTGCGTTGTTTTCTTCATCGTCCCGTGAGGGGAACATTGTGCGTTTTACTTCAATACAATCATTTGACATCTACAGTAACTGTAGAATGAAATCGTGCTCACAAAACATGTAATATGATGCAATATGGGTTAAACCTGGCAAAATATTATAAATGCCGCACACGCATTAGTGCCTTTGTGATTATAATGCAGCTGTCTTAAGATAATGTAAAAAAAAAAAAAAAAAATGCAGCTGTGAGTATGTGTTATGTTTGCAAAAAGGTTAATATGGCAACACTCAGTTGCACCACATTTTGGCCACATGCAGTGAGGAATAATGCTCAGGTACCCCTACACAGAGTGCTAAGATCATTAAGTTAGTCCCCAGACTGCAGACATAATGCCTCAGTGAAAAAAAAGCCTGGTGATTTAACAAACACACGCCAGCGTTACAACTGGAATCCGTCTCATTTTACTGCTTCTTGTCTACTGTCTTGTTCTGCTGACGCTCTGGTAGAAGCTGTAAAAGTTCGCTCTCTTTACAGCCACTCAGAGATGCAAAAGAATGATACAGTACCTGCAGCGAAGGCTTCAAAAACATAGGGGACTTATAACCGTGAAATAAAGACACACTCTTCCCATTTTCCTGCTATTTGCCATCTGAAGCTGAAGTACACACACACACACACACACACACACACACACACACACACACACACACACACACACACACACACACACACACACACACACACACACACACACACACACACACACACACACACACACACACACACACACACACACACACACACACACACAGCTAATCTCAGAACATGGCTGCCTGCCTGCTGCCTCCTCACCCAGAAGCACTCAGCCCAGCAGATGACATGGCCGCGGACGCAGCGATTAGGTTACAGATAACTGTAATTTCCTGACAGGCCGCGCAGGAAACAATGGAGGCTTGTTAGCGTGGGCTACGGTGGAAAAACCAAAGATCAACGTGACCTTAATTTAGGTTTTCCTTGTGTCGAGTTTTTCCTCTTTTTCAGGCCCTGGGGTAAATTGAAGCCCCACTGAAAGCAAATGATATGCTTGAGCTGAAGAACCACAGTCACAATGAGTAGAGGAAGTCCATTTTAGCTGTAAACTTTAAATCATCATCACCAAGTTGAATTATGTCTACAATTTGCTTTCCGATAAATTTTCTCAATTCTGTTCCTCAAGTCCCCCTGGCCTGCCGTTTTCCAACTATCCTTACCCTGCCCACCACTCATTACCTGGATCGGGTGGGTTCAGTCATTAGAATGACATCTCAGATGGGGATGGAGAGGAAACTGTCTTCTAGTTTTTGATTGACCAAACACACCTGATCCAAGAGGGTAGGACAGGGATAAAACAAGCACAGCAGGGGTCCTTAAGAACCACTGGACCACTTTAGATGCCATCCTCCAGCCTCTGATTGATAGAACACACCCGACCTAGGTGATCACCGGTGGGTAAGATGCAAAACAAGCAAAGCGGGGGGGGACCTTGAGGACAGGCCTGTGTACCACACAGACATGTGGGGTTGACAAGTTTGGAAAGTAATAAAAAAGCCAAACCCTGCTATAGTTTTATAGCAGTGATGTTTTCATGGGATTCATGAACAATGAAAATAAATAGAATATGAACCTGATATTACTTATTACCACTAGCATGTAACAAATGTATATAGACACTATAATATCAGCACTTCACTTAGCCATGCAAATGTATGCATAAAAATCCTTTGCTCCAGCTGTATTCCCGCAAGTATTTTATGTAATTTATGCTCAAGTATATATGTTGTTGTTTCCGTCTGTACTAATGAATCAGTTCAGGATGGACTCGTTTCAGAAGGACTCCGTGAGAAGAATCAGGAGAAACAGCAAGACTCAGCTTCAGGATCTCTTATACCGGGGAGTCCACGGAGGAATCCGAGACACTCCTGTGAGTGTCTAATTAGCATGTTTCTGATCCATGTCTGACTGTGCCAGCAGCTCTCCTCTAATCTCATTAATGCTGCAAATTCTCATTATTCGCAATTGTGCTTGTGAAATACTCTGATCCTCTCTGCAAATGTCATTTCAAACAGATCCCAGCTCAGCTGGGTAGAGATGCTAAAATGATCCACTCCATCGCCAGTCTGATCAGAGAGAAGAGCAAACTTCTCCTCCTTGAGAGTCCGGACACTGTGGAGATCTACAAGGTCAGTGGGAGAAGAATCTGCAGCATCTGGCCTTCAAACCCTCATTAACTCGACGTGGATTTATAATATTTGTCATGTGTTTCAAATGCAAATGAAGACCAAGGCAAAAACATTATGAGTTATATTTCTCTGACTGAAATAAACACAGTATTAACATACAAATTGTACTGGGTGAGTATTCCTATTACTAAGAAATTATTCTGGAGTGTAGAAGTTCTGAGATCCCAAACACAACATCAGGGGTTACGGTGACGTAAAGATCCACCTGTTAATATACAGGTTTGTGACACACACTCACTGGCCACTTTATTAGGTACACCTGTACAATCTAACATAATCCAATACAGCAGCAGCTCTGCCGTGAGTTCAACTTTTACAATGTTATAATTTCGCAGTTTTTAAAGTGTCCGGTGATAATTCTACTCTCTGTTTATTATTGAGTTCATAGTGGGCAGCGGAGTTGTGCTACAGTGCATCAAGAGGTGGTTCTAAAGTTCTGGCCATCTCATTCATTTTAATTAGGGTGGCCAAAACATTAGAACCACCTCTTCCTCTAACGCACATAAGTACGACTCCACCACCCACTATGACTCGGTGTTGCTCTCTCTTTTCTTTTGAAGTTGGATGACCAAGCGACTCGTCCTACCAGAGCTGGTACAGACAACATTTACCTCCCAGCCATCAAAACCAGGACTGCAAGTCTCAGCTCAGTCAGAGGATCTCTGAGTCAGTCCTGTCCTTATCTGTATGACAAGCGAAGGGGGTCGTTCTCCTCTGTTGCCTCTCAGAGAACAAGAGGTCAGGCTAAAAATCAGGTAATGGGACATCGGTTTAATTTTTTTAGTTCACATTAATTAAAGATTTAAAAGTCAGGAGTCATTTTCCACTTTCCTTCTTCTTTATATCAGAGTAACTTAAAAGCACAAAGCGAAGCAAAGAAATCCAACGTCACTGTGACAATGACCTACCTAGGACAAGGACGTCGGGCGTCCGGGTCTGGATCGAGTCCAGATGAACTGAAGGTCCTCCAGCAAGTCAATGGAGGGGAGAACATTTGTGTCTTCAAGGGCTTAGTGATCCCAGGAGGTAGGAGCTGTAACATGTAAGAAAATATTTATTAGGATGGACACAGACGTGCACAAGAGCGCATTTTTAAAACTCAGACAGTGAAAACCCGCCTGTTTTCCCACATGAAACAGGGGAGACTAATAGCCGAGTGTCTGTGAACATGGTGAAGCGTCTGCCCATTTCTGTGTTTAATTGCTCATCTGCCCTCGAAACCACAGTGTAAAAAGAATGAATCTGATGTTGCCCTGGGGCTGTATTTGATGAACAAGAATTGAACGCTGACGTGTGACCCTACCATCACATAAAAAAAATTAAAAAAAAAGTCAGTAGACAAGACAAGTTATTTCATCTTTGCAGCTGCTGCAAGATGATACACACTGTACAGCCGTCACCGCAGGGAAGGAATCACACTGTCAGGCACATGTACATGAGAGGGCTTATGGATTTCTGCTCCAAACTGTGTTTGTGACGTGTTTACACAACCTTCTGTAGCCGTGCAACTTAAAGGAATAAAACAAAGGAAAAACAAATGCACAACATGCACGTTTTAAACCGCTTTCATGTGTCAAAGCTAATATGATTTACTACGGCTTCTTATTTATTGATTTTTACCATGTACTGTACACGTAAACCCGTGTCATGTGACTTTGATGTGAAGAGTGATGCTCAGATCACTTCATATTTTAACACATTGTATTTTGGCTTGACACTTTAACTGGAAAATATTGTTTTCTTTGCAGACCCTGCAGGTTTTGTTGAGAATACTTCTTAGTCTGTCAGAAAGCTGACGGCGTGTATTGTTTATCATCCTGAACGAGCAGGAAGGAAATGTTGCAGATTAATTATTTTTAAACTGCAGTATGCAACTATTTTAGGAGCAACGTGTTGTCACACTGGGCTCGGAGCAGAGATATTCCCTCCCACAGGTTATTGGATGATGTTATTTGATAGAAAGATGTTTTCTATAAAGAGGTTATATGTTCTTGACTGGTAATTTGTGGGCTCTTTAAACAAGTTAAATGGAAATTACCTCCATTTCTATTGTGAATGAAGGTCATTAGCTTGACTGCCTAACTGTTTAGGATATTGTCCATTATTCTAAGTTATGGATTCAGTTACATGTTGATACAAACACAAACAAATTTACACTAGAATGATGGAATATTTTGTCCTAAATTAGAAACAGAGAATATAGTCCACGCATCTGTTATCTGTAAGCGCAAAGGGGGGGGGGGGGGGGGGTGCTGGAGCCTACGCCAGCTGTCACAGGGTGAGATGGGGTCAGCCTATCTCAGGCCTGAGAAGATTCGTACAAGATGTATGATAAGATATGAACAAGACTCTAAAAGCTAAACCTCATTGTTTAGGCAGGACCAGTGTTGCCTCCAAGTGAGGAATCACTGGGTTATAAATTTACACACACAAGCAAGAGAAAGTGGGAAATTATCTCTTCAGTCATTTAGACAAATTAGGTCTTTACATTTTAGTATATTATTTTCAACGTGTAACCAATAAAAAATCTCATTGGAAGAGTTACAAATAACAGTCCCTTTAGTCTTCATCCTAAAATTACTTTTCTCTTTTCTCAAATATTTGCAGTGGAAATACAGTACAGTAATATTTTACTTCTGTGGAAACAGAGTCATCGGAGAAGGGAACATTACTCTCGAACAGCACACAGCTCATAGACATTCAGTACAGGTTCAGCTCAGTGTGTATGAATAAAAATCCCACCGCATTTTCCGAGCGGAGTGACAATCCTTTTCACTGGCTGAATCTTTTAGATTCGGTGCTCCCATCACTGGTGACTGAAATTTCCACTGTCGGCTTGACAGTGAAATCTAGGCTTAGTGGGCTTTTAGAGTGAACTGAACCAGAAACAGACTGAACTTGGAGCTAAACTGCAGACAAAAGCAGCACCTAACACGACAGCATCGAGCGCAGTGATGAAATGAACTGAATGAAACACTTTGAATCAGCAAATTGGATTTACATGTCTTTTGTTCAACCTGAAACAGCTGCTCGAGTCACAAGCTAACAACATATGGACCCAGTGCTTAATGCCACTTCCTGGATGCTGTCTCACAGCTCACATATGAGCCCAGAAAACCATTCCTGAACCTGTTCACCTTCACAGCAGCATAAGCCAACAAGACGGCCACTGAATCCATCAAATGTTATCTTCTTCAACTTGAAAAGTTTCACTCTATTTATCTTTCAGAACAGTTCCAGTTTGTCTCCCAGAGACACAAAGGTTACCCCTTCAGCGCTACCTTGTATGTTAATGGAATCAAGGTTGCCAGAATCAGTTCCTGCTGTGAGTACCGCTATGCTCCAGGCTTCCAGCAGGGCCGGAAGAGCTGCTTCAGATTGACTTGGCTGGCAGGGGGGATACCCTGCTACAGGTCAGATTTCATCCTGCGGGAGACGGACATTGGCAGAAAATTAGAAATTAGCACCAGTCAAAACAGGCTGGGTAAACGCATTGCTCTGCAGATAGAATGTATTGTGAGTTGACAGAGGAGGAAAAGGGATATATACTGCATGTCATGAGGGAATGGTGTTGGTGGTGGTACAGGGGAGGAAATATGAGTCATGATGAAAGCACATTTTTCATCTTTTTCAGATGCACAAGTCTCCGAAACAAAGACGGCTCCTGCCAGCAACTGCACAACGGCACAAAGGAGAACTTAATTCTCCCTCTAGAGCAGAACCCTGGCAACGGTAGAAAGCCTTAAAAAAAATCTGGGTCTCAATTTTCCATTACTTCCTAAAGCTTATTCATCAACATGCTTTGACATTAGGCCCAGTCCCTTGATTTCAAGGGAATAGTTAAAAGACAAAGTCCAACACAGCCTTTTTCTCTTGAACGTCTCTATTGCAGACATCACCGAGTCATGTCCATCATCCCCTTTGTTTATCCCAGCCAAACCAGAGAAGAAGTCAGTGAGGAGGACAAGAAAATACATCAAGGAAGGTGGTGGAGGATCTACAGACAGCGAGGATCCCACGGTCGCCGAGATTAAGGAGACCTCCAAGAAGAAACGTTGCAAGGGTCAAAGTAATCAGAAAGAGAGCAAAGGCAAGACGGCGGGGAGGAATAGAAGCGAAGAGGGACAAGACAGCAAAGGCTCGGAGGTCACACAGAAGACTGCAGAGACAGAAAAGTGCTACGACCAAGTATCATCCGCCAGACAAGAGCAGAAATGGCCGGAAAGCAATAAGTCCACAAAAGTGCAGACAGAGCAGCCGCGATCAAACAAGACAAGCAAAGTTCTCGGTGAGCACGGTTTGACTCCTTTCAACTGGTCTCATTCCAGTAAGACAAGATGGAAAAATGGAGGAGAATAAATTCTTTCACAGTTTCAATTGGACATGTGCATGGCCTTCAGTTCATCCGCATGTGGTATTTCCATTTAGTCGTAGTCTTAGTGGAAGAAAATGGGAACGCACAAGCTTTCTTCTTTTCAAAGATTCATTGCAGGATGAGGAAGCACTGACTAAGCAGGACGCAGAGAAACCGAAGGACCTGGCATCATATGGGAAAAAAAGAGATGGGGAAAGACCAAAGGACTTCTATGAAGAATGCGTGGAAATGAGCGCCGCCTTGGAGCAGGGCCCAAACAAACACAACTGGTTCAAGGCAAACAGTGAGTAAAGAAACCGCAGCACAGTAGGAATAAACCGGAATCCCCCTCGAGTGCTGTAACTGATTTACATAATTCACTTTAGCAGAAAAAAAAAAGGTTGAATTTGCAAGAAAGTGATGCATTTATGTCTGCTTGAAGGAAGATGGATGATGCGTGAGACAGGTTCAGCACACACACACACACACACACACACACACGCATAAATCTCACAGCAGCAGATCTGCATTCTCTACTGAACACCAACGCTCAAACGGAATTTCAGATTTGATAATTTACAGTCTCACATCAGCACTGGGTACCGACATCACTGTGCGCACTTGGCTTTAGGAGAGACAGTTTTATTGTGCCCTAGCTGTTTTTTTTTTTTTTTTTTTTTTTCTCCGTATGCCAAGTCCTGGAGAGGTGCCGGCTCCAGAAGAAGCTGTCATCGTGCCCCAGAGC
Source organism: Channa striata (assembly GCA_033026295.1). Taxonomy (NCBI): domain Eukaryota; kingdom Metazoa; phylum Chordata; class Actinopteri; order Anabantiformes; family Channidae; genus Channa; species Channa striata. Next base: position 21,195,818 of record CM065178.1, read on the forward strand.
TCCGGGCTCAGATGTGGAGCTCAGTGCAGAAAGTGACACCATCCTTCAGCCTGATGGAGAGCCAGAGGAAGAAGAGGACACAGCCAACCAGAGCGCTGGCAAAGAGGAGCCTGTTAAAGAACAAGACCTGCAGGCGCAGGTGTGTGTATAACACTATTTACCATGGTGAGGCCGTGTTTATGCCAGAAATGCTGCTGGCAGTAAATCACTGCCAAAAGTCCTTGAAATAACCACATCCCTGCTGCACCAGTGTCACGTTAATATGTATTTTTTAATGAATTTGCTTTTTCAACTTGCAATTTTATATGTTTCATAAAAGCTTCACATAGAGTTAGATATAAAAGTAAACTAAAGAAACGGGGTAAGGACATTTTGTCATAGGTACAGTGTGAAACGTGTCACAAAAAAGCAATTAAGATTAGATTGAATATGAGGTGACTTAACAGTTATTACATTATTTAGAGCTTAATACTGTACACAAATGGTTGCAACAAATGGTCAGTTTTATCTGGGACAGGCAGGCGTTTGGCTCGGTCGTACTCATGGTGATGAAAAAGCTTCCAACAGTGGCTGAAAAATTCCTCAAGGTCCAGTAAAGTGGCACAGTGGATATGGCCGACAGCCAGAGCATATGTCTCTCTGGACTCTCGCTCTGCGTCTGTTTCGAAAACCTCCAGCACCTGTCCTGCTCACATCTCATTCCGAGCCAACAACACGTTCTCGTAGTTCTGCTGCTCTCATACACAAACAGTAAATGCCTAAAATATACCGAATTTTATTCACAGGACCCTGATACAAAATGTATTTCTGCACGAGGGATTTACTTTTTTTTTTTTTTTTTTTTTTTAAATCTGTCTGTTACCAAATGGGATTTCTGTATTTCACAAAAACATGCTGTTTCGCAATTGAGGTGAACTCGAAGTTAGATGAGATATTTCTATTTCTATCACCTCTTTGCAGCATTGCATCCTCATGTGGGAGACGATATCCCACCAGGATTATAGAATAAAAAAATAACCATAAATAAAACAGATAAATATAATGGTGCTGAAAACTGTTTTTAACTTTCTTCCAATAGTTCTATAACCTTTGGCCTCACAAAATCTTTCCGAAGCCCAGCGGATGATCTCTAAAATGCATACCCATAATCTTTTCAGTAAAAAGATGACCTTACTGGCATATGTCTTATGGAAATGAGAGCTTCCACCGATGTCTTGTGCCAAGTCAAACTACATGCAAAAGTCGACCTCTGCAGCACGTATAGTTTAAACTCGTTTATGCCTTTCTCTAGCTCGATGCCATGATGACGGTGCTGAGCACATCAGATGAGGTGGCACACCTGGTTCTGAGGAACACAGACTTGACAGACGACCTTCTGCTGAGCCTGGCAGGAGCCCTGAAGGACAGCCAGTCCGAGGTCACGTTACTCAACCTCAACCTTAACCTGATTGGTCCATATGGTGCTCACATCCTGCAGGACATCCTCAGAGTAAAGCCTCAGGTCAAAGGCTTACAGTAAGTGACCCCGGTTGAACAGGATCCTAGGAATCACAACTGAGGGATATTATGTTTTAAAAGTTCTCTGTGCCTCAGCTTTCTGAGGCATCAGCTTTTCCCCTACTGTGCAAAATACAGCAAGTACAGTTCACGTCGGAGAAATATTGACAGATTTTAGAGGGCAATCTCAACGATTTTAAACTTGCATTCTATGGTTTTGGTTTAGGGTCTAAATGTACATAAATGCTTTTTAAACTTGCGTACACTAAAATATTTCTCTGCTCCTAGCTGAATAACTCCAGATGGCAGCACCTGGAGGAGTTTATCATTCAGAGTTTAGATAATGCCATCTGGATGAGCTCTAGAAAAACAGGTTGACTGATTACAAACTCCATGATGCGAGGCACTAGATGACAAAATCTGAACTGAAGGTTCCTCCAAGTCATGTCAGCTAGAAGTAGACAGATATTTTAATGTAGGAAGTTCAGAGGAAATTTAATGGCAATTACGTACATGTACTACCCATGCTAGATCCAAAAGAAGCCAGTTCAATATCAGTGAAGCCTTTTCTTTTCTGTGCATAGCAGATCATACATGCCCCTGGCGGTATTTAGTAAACGATGATGAAAGTGCATATTTTAATAGAGCCACTCCTGGATGCATCAGTTCAAAAACGTGTTGTGCAATCCTCAGATCTGTATTTGAATAAAAATGACGATTACATCAGAAATACGATATAAAACATCCATGTGACATTGTCCTACAATGTGAAAGAAATGGCAAGCTGTAGTTTATGACTTATTTGTCACATAAGGGAAGTGAGCAGTTCATTGAGGAACGAATATAAATCTCTATGGTAACAACTTTCTTCCCTCTCTCACCAGCTTGTTTGGAAACAAGCTGCGTGACCATGGACTGCTGACCCTGTTGAATGGAATCGCTGAGCTGCAGGAACAAACGGCGAGAGTTGCTGCTGCCATCCAACAGGCGATTCTTTTTCCACCGGAGCAGAACATGCTTCAACAGCTCCCCAATGGGTGGAGCTCTTTCCGGGTTTTTACACTTTTAGAACTGGATATTGGGGGAAATGGCCTAACCAGCGAAGGGGTAAAGGTGCTGGCATCATACCTGAGGCACCACTCGCACCTTCAGTACTTGGGGCTGGCGCAGACCAGCGGCGCTGATCTGGCAGCGTGGAAGGAACTTTTCGAGAGCCTCAAAGGAAACAGCTCACTAACTCAGATCATCCTAGATGAGAACAACTTGGGAGACCCCGGGGTCAGGCTGCTGGCCGAAACGCTGAAGGAAAACACGAGTCTGCGGGAGATTGATCTGGACAGGAACTGCATCAGTGATGTGGGAGGAAACGACATCATGGGGGCGTTGCTTTGCAGGATACATTTTCCGCTGAGACATTTGAGCCTTGAGGAAAATGACATCAGCGCAGGGCTGATGAGTAGGATACAAGAGATGGTAAAGAAATAAATAAATCCTGCAGGAGTGGGAGAATTCCCTGACACGGCATGAGAATCTGTACCATAACAAACAAAGCGCGGACTTGAAAACTCCTCAGATGCTTTGTTTACATTTTGAGGTCAGCGAGGGGGAAAGAAAATGACTCATTTGACCTTCAAACGCACACACATGCACACAGATCTCTTCCTTCCTATAACTGGGTGGCCCTGCGAACAAATGCTGCATCTTCATTTAGCCCTGGCAGGTAGTGTAGGAGGAGGCGTGTTTGCTTTAGGGTTGCACTGTGGTCTGGAGCATTTTCAAAGAGATCTCAATGAACCGAACCTTTCTTCTCTGTGGTGAGATTATAGGTTCACCTTGAGTTGTTTTTTTCCCCTCCTCCTTCCCACCAGTTTTACCCCTCATGACTCTACACCTCCTACTTGGCTAAAACAGACGCTAGCACAAAACTTACTGATCCTTCTGTCTTTATATTGAATTATTTGCAGCCTCTCGACAAAAAAGAAACCGCAGTGATTCATTCCACCCACAGTATTTACCGGTCACGGATGACTTAGCCATGACTCCCACCCCCCACAGAACACTTCAGTAGCTATCATCTGATCCCCTCTCTCCACCTCTACAAATCAAAAGAGAGTTATGGGCAGCTAAGCCATGCCACGTCAACTGTCTCTTCATGTAGACAGTGCTTTCTATTCAGAACATTGCCACGATGGAGGCAAAAAAGCATAACTAGGGCAAAGTCATCTGAATTTTGGGGCTGTCATCTCATTGTTCTATCAACACCAACATTCTGGGAATAACTGCACCTGTGATCAAAGCTCGTCAGAGTGGTAATTATCTCCTCTCCTCATGGCTGCCAGTAGTGATTGTTCTGGAGTCAATCCCTCTGTATTTCACATGCACTCTTTGCAAATTCCTTTCTGTGGCACCCCGATAAAGGCGCTATCCGAAGCCCCGGGGAGGATGACAGACAAATGAGACGGGCGCACCTGAGGATTACATCGGCAGAAGTTATCTTTCTCTGAAGAAAATTCTATTTGTGATGCTGAACATTTAAAACTCTATAAAGCGAAAGGAAACACGTCTAGCTCAGGCTTGTATTTTGTAGGGTCAATTCTTTGCGTCACGTACAGTTAAGATTTGCTATCAGCACTACAGAAAGTCAGATTTTTTTTCTAAGCCAAGTTCTACACCATCATTCCTGCCTAAGCGCAAACCTGGAAATAAAAGCCCCGCTGTAATTCACTTCAATAAGGTCTGCGCGCTTCTCTGTTACAAGCAAAACTCAGATCAGTGACCCCATTGTGCCTCTACTACTGCTGCTATCTGTTTTTGGCCTGAAACAAATCCTGCAGTGCTACAAGCTTCTTTCAGCTGGTCTGCTTAAAACAAACCGTGGAATCACATAAGCTCAATCTCTGTGGAATTTACAGGTTCGCGAGTGAAACGGTTTCCTCTTTCGGGCCACTGAAGGCCAGTGTCTCGCATCTCTTGGTCTTCATTTGTACAGGCACATAAGGATTTGCTAATGCCGTTGTACAGCAGAGAAATAATGAGGTTAGACACATCGTTTGTCACTTTCATTAATAGGACGCTGTAACGTAAAACTCTTTTATTTCTAAAAACTAGCAGATGTTTGGCACATTAATAGATGGAGGTTACCTTTCAGACAGCTGATGCTGTGCTTTGGGGAAAGTGAAGGCTGGAAAGTCTGGGGAATAGACTACCTTTACTGTGGCTGAAGGCAAAAACATAACAAGTGAAGTGAACAATGGCTACTTTCCCTCATGGGAAGTTCAGTGATTCAGACTTCCTTGAAGTTTCCAAACCACATTGATGCAGTTTCTTTCCACAGACATCATGGATCTGTTTGCAGGGGCACAGATGTATGAAGTCTTTACAATCGCGTACCTGTTGGCTGCTCGGTTAGTTCACAATTGTGGTTCACATTGAAATATCTTAATATCACATGGATTAGCACAAAATGTATAGGTTATGTGGCCAATAACCACACTGATGAGGCAGTTTGTGATTTTTAGTAAAATCGATCACATGGACATTCATGTTACCCTCGGTGATGCCTCACCTATTCCCATAGGAATTTTGAATTATGAGTGCTGACCATACAGAAGCATGTAGCTCACGGCATCACTGTGCCTATATACAGTAATATGTCATAGCTGCCACTGTCGTCCTAAATCTGTGCACCTGCATAAATAATAAAAAGTTTCAAAATGACAATATCTGGGACTATACACAATAATATTTACGACCTTCTCAAACAGTAAACACCAGTTATGCTGAAGTTTCTAACCGCCTCATTTCCACTACCAACGTTAACATCAGAAGCATGAAGGGACAGACTGCGTCCACTTTGAGGATCAGTGAACATTTGTGTGCAGTGGAGACACAGGTTGTGTGTATGTGTAGGTTTATGCGTGAGCTCGGTGGACCTCTGTTGGATTAAGGTTGCGCTGTATTGATACACTAGTTAGTTTTGGTTTTACTTGCTTAGCTTGACCAATCGGATTAAATGGTTAAACATTTTTCCACATAGGCAGGAAACGTTGCTGCAAGCCCTAAAAACCTCCAGTCTTTGTGGCTGCCTACATAAAAACCACTGTTTTGGGCAACAGTGAAAACTAATCAGGTAAGATTGTGCACCCACAGAAAAATATGATGTGTTCTTGATTAACAGCAGCATTAAGATCTTTGTTTTCATTTTCTCAACGAGTGCAGTAAAATAAGGGAGAATGGAGCAGGAAGTTGATGTTGGCTCACACTCGCTGCACAGAGTGTAGCAGAATAGGACTGTGGAAAAGGCCCTGGCTAAGGATGAGAGTAACGCTTTCTACATTTGAGAGATGTAGCACTGCAGCGAGATGACTTAGTGGGGCCTCTTTGTAACAGAGCCCCTTTATTGCCCAGAATAGGAGAGCAATTTATAGACTGCATTCTGCTGTGGTGATGATGCCTGCAAAGCTACAGTTACGGGAAAGCAACTTGTAGATTTTGGTGCAACTTGACAGATTAGTCAAAAACCCAACTTGAACTTAAGTGGTCAAATATTAAATGCATTATCTGTTGAGTTAAATTTCCCATTGGCTGTCACACTTAGAGCTTCCATTCAACTAACTGTATTGGTTCTTGCAGACTTAACAAATCTGTCCCACTTTACAAAATTGTTATAATGTTCAAAAGTGTTTCTTCAGAGCTGCATTTATCTTTAATGTCATTTACACTGCTTCACAATCTGGAGGCTTGCACAAATGGATTACTGAACAGGTCCAAGAGCTCATTAAATTACCTTATTCCTTGTTTATAGGAAAAAAGGAAAACAACACATGCTGTGAAATCGATGCACAATAGTCACAGAAAAAGAAAGTATGCAAAGATGATAAACAAAAACTATAAACTATCCACAAAAGGTGTAAAATGACCAAAAATGGGCATAAATCTTCCAAAACCAGACACAAAACGACCAGGAGCACAGACACCAAATGACCAAAAACAGACCGGAAATATTCCACAGACGTAAAAAGGATCAAAAACAAACACAGAACATCTAAAAATAGCCACAATGGGACCAGAAACAGGCAAAATGCCCACAAACAAAGAAAAGGAAAAGAAAGAACTTACAAAAAGGAAGATTACCACAATGAACCCAAATGCCTCTAAACTCGCCCATAAATTGGTTGCAGGACAAACCTAAGGGTCACCAAGTTGACTTAAAACCATTCTGCTTACTCTGAATGTGTGTTATCCCTCTGGGCTTCTAAAAAAAAAAATCAAAAGCAATGCATAAATACTACAAAGGAAGCTGAGTGAAGGGCATAGCGGATGGATGACTAGCAGTATGTGAATCTACTGTCTTGAAAATCTTCATATTTTGAGGAATTTCATGTTCAGCGCGCTCTCCATTGCCACACGGACTACAGTAGATGACAGAGCATTGTGATCATAGTGAATGAAAAGTTTTACAGTCTAGTCCTTGAACAATGGCTCCTGCTGCTGTTTGACATTTGGCAGAAAGAGCAGCTTTTCAATATGGATTATTCATCAGCGGTTTGATCCTCCACTCAAATGTCACCACAACAATGCCTCTGACTTGGCAGCAGCGTCTGTCTTTCTGCAGCTCTGCGGGGTAAGGAATTGGCAATAATTACCACATCTAATGTGGCCTTCTCAAAGATTTAAACTTTGTCTTCAAGCTTCTGCCTTTAAAATTATTATTATTACTATTTTATTAGGAAGAAATGGGAATCTTGATTTACCACATCGCTGCATTATTCTGCAGCAGTCTGGGTGTCTCTGACTTATCCTCTAAAAAGTTGGAAAGACACACAATACTGCAAATCTGTAAAGTGCTGTCTCATAACATGGTGACTAATGGATACAACAGACTTAGGCAAATGCATTTGATATTTTTCTAACCTTTAGCTTGAACATGAAACCATATAGACCTGCCAGTCATGAAAAGCCTAAAAGCTCCTGTTGTTTGATTTTTTTTAATTATTTGCATACAAAATAATAAATCATAAAAACGTAATTTGCGTTGTAATTCTTTAAATGCTTATAATTTGTACTAGAAATCCAGAGGTTTCTAATGTCACATTTTTATTATTTATTAGCATATTGACTCACTGTCCACTCTATTAGGTACACTTGTACTATCTAATAAAATACAGGAGCTCTGCCGTGAATTCTACTTTTACGATTGTTATAATCAGTTTTTAAGTTGAAACTGTCAGATCTGATTATTAATGAGACCATAGTGGGTAGTCGAGTCGTACTGGAGTGCATCATAAGAAGAGGCAGTTCTAATGTTTTGGCCACTCTATTTTACCAGTGGCCACTTCGGTGGTCTGTCTTTTGTACTACTCGCTGCAACGACAATGACATTTTGAGCAGTGAAGAGAAACTCCAGAATACAGAAGAAAAAAAAATACCAGCACATTTGAGACAACCACTGAATATTGAATTTTATGCTTGAAAATAACGTTCATAAGGGATGCCAACTGATTTTCTATCAGTGATTTATTAGCTGCTGATTTATTTGCTCATCTCGTCTCATGATTAAAACATTGAGGTCAGAGGCTGGTATGGAACTGTTAAAACTATTCAAAACATCACACTAATTAGAAGTTACACAGTACACTACCCTCCCAAGGCTGCCGCATTAGTACCAGGGAGACACTATTATATCGGTCTAAATTTGGACTTAGCAAACAAGTAAGAACATTCCTCTAAACGCCCTGTTGTAATGTATGGAATCGGTAAACAGAACACCAAGGGATGCACTCATCGGATCCAGCTGTGCCTGGACTAATGCCGATGGATTCAGCTGGACCCAGGTCCCAAGACATGGGAGTAAAACAAATGACCTTGTGCTTGTCAGACAAGAGTTTTAACGATGAGGCACACAAGATTTTGAGGCCTGTTGTAAAAATAGAATGGAGCGAGGGATAACTCAAAATGATCATAATCTCAGGTCTTTTGATGTCTTTACTGCCTAGATGTCAAATCCCATCCATCTAATGGAATAAATCACAATAATTCTTGGACTTTGCACAGCCAATAAATGATGTGACTGCTCTGCTAGCTAAAGATGATTCATACGAATATGGTAAAGAGACACTAATTCTGACACTGTGTGAAGGAAAATACTTTAATTTTCTGCAGACATCAAACTTGTAATATCCATTGTACTGTTGGGGTGTACACGCCAGCTGACTTCTGTTACCCATCACTAATCTGGAGTAGGAACAGTCAGTGTCTGTCCACACCTGTCAGTGGTTATAGTCAGAGTCCAGAATGGCAATCATATGTGATGAGTGGAAGAAAATCTACTTACAAAACAGAAGAACTCGCCTCCGGATCTCTGAAAATTTACCAGATTTCTCTTTCCACCAGAGCTCATTCATGGTTTCCAAACACACACACACACACACACAAAAGTCTTGGCTTCTATAGAAAATGGAATAAAGTCTTTGCTTGGGTTGGAAGGACATTCTTGCTGAACTGCTGTCAGGTAGGAAATCTGAGACAAAAACTGTGGCGCTCTTCCACTTAGGGGCTACGTCCCAAAGACCAGTGTGAAAAAGGCTCTCAGACCACCAGCATATGTATCCGACCACAAACCCTTATGTGATTGAGACAAAATTACATAACAATTACATAACGTTCTGTCTTAAATGAAAAACGATGGATGCTTTGACCTGTTTTTTTCTAAAGGATGTTTCTCGTTTGTTTAAACCTACAGTAACTTTTTAATTTTTTACTGAACAGCACTGTCAGCAGCTTCGGTAGTACCTTTTGTAGCAGAGCAAGAAGAGACGAGGGTTAGAAGAAGCAGAGAACATTCATTTTAAGGTAGCCCTACAGCAGCTGAAGTCCGTATTGTTGCTTTAATTTGCGCAAAAGAACCCAAAACGTAACAGCAGGTTTTCCTAGGGTGCATGTGACAAACCATTCTTGGCAGAGTGCAGTGACTGGCTAAATCCTGTGAAACCACAGTGAGATATTATGTGTTATTCAGTGAGCTTCAGAGGTGGTGGTAGGCAGATTCAATTGCTTTAGATGCAGTTGGGCAAGATTTCTGGCTGTTTAATGTCCTCATGCTAAGCTAAGCTAACCAGCTTCTGGCCCTAGTTTTTATTTATTATGCTGGCCTGAAAAGGTTATACTTCTCCTTATTGAACGCTTATGATAAATCAAATAATATGTCACAGTACTCCCTACTCCTCTTCTTACTTGGCCTCCCCTGGCATGCTTTCAATAACACTTGGCACTCCCTGGAGCACAGTTTGAGAGCTGCTTCAATAGACTCCTACAATAATCATTACAAACCCCATGAAACTTTAGACCCCCGATTGGAGATCTTCCTCCTCTCTTTTCCACAGGCCGTGAGGACATTGCCCTTCTTGTCTGTGAACCAAAGCTCGGGTAACAAAACCTCACATCTGACGTAGCTCAGACAGGTATATGGGAAGTGCTCTTTCAAGGTGGTGAGCTCCCTTCCTTCCTGGCCTTGAGAGGATGAGCTGTGAGGGGGCTCTGTTTGAGGAACAGGGATCCAGTTGCAAGCAGCTGAATCGGTTCTCTGTTGGGTCTCCCCTGGACACTGTCATAGCGTGTTTGTTGAAGGCGGGTCAATGAGGGCTTTCTTTAGCAGAGGAATTTCACAGCGCACAACAACACACATTCGCAAACAGACAGACCAGTGCAGCCCTACAACTCCCCCATCCTTGATACTCTTTTGAGAACGGAAGTGGATGTTGGTAAAGCAGGAGGTGAAGGAAGGCTGTCACAAAAAGCGTGTCTTCTGGTTTTAAATTTTCACACAAAAACATAGACAATGTTCCTTATAATAATAACCACGTGCAATGATCATTGTTAAGCTGCACAACGTCTCATGCTAGGGTTGAACCCGGTCTCCTGAGTGAAAGTTCTGTGTGTGGTTGTACCATCCAGCCAACCACACCATTTCCCTATTAGGACTTCTTGCATTATAAATAGTATCTCTTTGTTTTGGGTGTGAAATATTCAAGCAGTGGGATTTCAACTGTTTAGCATCAGAATGTAATGCCAAGGAACTTCAAGTGGTGGTTTTGGATGTTTTGGGAATAAGAACGGGTTGACCTAGTCTAGCCTGCACTGACTTGGGGAGTTGGTCATGCACACCATCAGAAAAGAGATGAGATGCTTAAGATCTGCTCCAGCCTATTGCCAATGGGGGAGTATTAAGGATCTTGGCAGCAGCTTTAGGTGGAGAAAAGGTTTAGTGAACTGTACATAGCTGTCATTTACACTGTTTGGCCAAGACATTAATACTGGTGGTCCTAATAGTATCATGGAGGGACAAGGATCAACCGTATTTTTAATATTTTAGTTCATTGTGTGTGGTTTCATTTTGATCTATAAATAGTGTCTTGCAAGGGAATCGTGTTTGTTGCTGCCGTTTTGGCCAGGTCTGCATCGAAAAAGAGATCTGTGAATCTCAGTGGGAGTTTCCGGGTAAAATAAAGGTTAAATAAAAATAAATAAAAATGGGCACTCTGTTGCATCTGAAGCTACGCAGCAAAATGAGATCTATGTGTAGGGATGGTAAAAGTACATAAACTTAATATTCAAGTCAAAGTGCAAGGACTGGCCTAAAAACTACTAACACCACTACAAGTGTTTACTTGAGTAAAAGTAAGCATCTACATGTTACTAAAAGGACAAAAATAACGGTACTGCACTAAGAAAACAATGTATTTTAAACAATATCCATAATGGTAATTGTAGCAAAACATGTAAAGTGATGTTAACCACTTTACGTGCAGACATGTGTTTAACCCATAATGATAAAACAACAGAATGTATTAATTCTTAATATTTTATTTAAAAAAAATATATAATATTTTAATATAAAAACCACCCGGGAGTGTTAACATTGCTGGTGATCAGTGGCACTGCCTTTTCTTCTGCTGTGATTTTTAACCTTCCATAACATGAACAAAAGGTTTTGAGGAACAAATGCTATTGTTGGTCAGTAACGGGTGGGCGCCAGTCTGCCGCCTTGTGGCTAATGTGTTAAATATTTCAGATAAACTACAAAAGGAAATGTATAAACAATAAAATTGCTGACGCTGCAGCTGTCTGTGTGAATCCATTGGTAAACAGTGAGCATAAGTGTTGGAAGAGTATTGGTATTTATACTGTATACTGCTAAATACATATATTATAGAAACACTGTTGTCATGGTATTGTAATTTGGAAAAGGTATCTCAAGGTCAGTGTCAACTTAGAAGCTTCTGACTGATGAGTTTATCATGAATCAGTGCACATTAATAAATGTCCAGAAATTGTGGCAGAATTACTGTTCTGCAAATCTGTGGTTTCTGAACAGATGCTTCACAGAACTGTAACAAAGTACAGTGTTGTACATTCTTGTGTGGTCTATACACAGCAAATGTACACAGTATGTAAACAGTATATAAATGAAATGTACACTATATCATTAAAATCAGAATTACTAGGCCTCAATAGTATATATTTTACAATAAAAAGTTTACACGTAAGAAACTTTGTTCAGTAATAATTCTAAAACATTTGTACTAAACTCATTAATAACACAGTACAGGTGTATAAGGATCAAAATGATCTGCCAAAACATTAATATCCTGTGGTGGTTTTATGTTGTAGTGTTAAGGGTGAGCGTGGAAAAAATAAAGATGTTTGCCATGACCGATTAGGATACAAGTGCAAGCAGCTTATTATGACTGCAGCCTGCTCACGGTGACCCCCTGTTCACTACAGCATTAAAATCCACCACCATATTGTGTAATAATTCATATTGTGGCTGAGTATTTACCAGTGGTTTTGGAGACAAACTGGTGAATGACCTGGTGGCTGCAAATTCATTATTCCCTTATATTAGCGATATTCCTTTTAACAGCAGATACTTTTACATGGAGGAAGATTTGCACCGGTAACACATTTAACATTGTTTAAGAGGTTTAGTGAGCCACAGTGGGTCAATGAGCAAGCGTGCATAATTCTAGGCCACGGAAACTGAAAAAGCCCAGCGAAATTCACCAATTTAAACGCTGAACTTTCGATTTCGATTTTAACGCTTACCTGAGGTTATGTTGACAAATAAAGTTGCAAATAAACTTTTATTATTAACCAAGTAAACTTAAAAAAGTCCTTATAAGTTAGGCGATATTGCCGATTAAATATCACACTACATGGTGTTAGCTAAATGCTGCTAAATGTGATGAAGAGACATTTGAGTAACAAACCTTCACTGGTTTCTTTTCTTTAATTCGATATTTAACATTATTTAACTTAGCTAAGTTAGCAGCAGAGCAGCCTAATGTAAGTCAACCTGTTAGCTTAGCTCGCGGCCTGCTAACGATCAGCTAACGCGGACAAAACTTTATTTGTAGCAAACGGATGCGAGCTGTGTCCGACTAAACTAACTGACAAGCTATGAATGCCAAGTTATAAAACTTAGATGGAAAGAAAAAGGACACGTGTACTATAAGTCACTAGAGTGTATTAGTGTAAGTTATTGTGCTGTGTGTGTGTGTGTATTTATTTTTTATATCTTCAGCATGACAGTTTTATGATGCATACAACCGACTCTAGGATCGCCACCGTTTATAAGCCTCATATATTAACCTGTAGAACATGACTTCTGCCACCGATCACACACACACACACACACACACACTCTCACTCTCTACTCACATTACACCACGGAGCCGAGACGGTCCCGCTTTGCACAGAGAGACACACCTTCAGCTGAAGCAGCGCTGCACGGCTGCAGTTTGCACATTGGTTTCCCTCGATGTCAGCTGAGGGCGACAGAGGGAGGTGTTCCCCGATCCCCGATCCCGGTTCTCCACATTTCCCCCTCAGTCCACAATAAACTTTCAAGCTGGGACGTGCACGCACACACAAACACGCCGCGACTTGACGTGTGTGTTTGACTTTGCAAAACGCGCCAAAGGAAGACGCGCACAGGTGGAGCAGCTCTCCGGAAACTCTTTTTTTTTTTTTATTTAAATTTGGTGTCACCTTTTGGAAGGAGACCACAGGGACAGGAAGACGTCCGACAATGAGAGAAAGCGGCCGTTTCTCCGCCGCCTTGGACTTTGGCGCTTAGACTGCGGCACGCTCGCTCCCCGCGCGACCCTCACTGAACACCTGGGATGGAAAAAGTTTGTCTGCCTCGCCTGGACCGCAGTGAAAACTCCCAAAGAAGCATGAAGTAACCGCTATGGAGCCGGACAATGCCCCGCACTCCAAACTCAAAGCCGCTGGAGTCGGGGGGTGAGTCAGTTTGCTTTAAAGTCTCAACCAAACGACATTTTCTTTTTCGGTTTTTTTTTTTTTTGTGAGTTAAACGGAGTCATTGACGCGCTCGTGAACATCACCTGCGTCTAATTAAGGCGCCATGTCCGCGTGACGGTGACGCGGTAGCTCTGATTTGAAGTTGGCATTTTGAACTTGCTTGGTGCAGAAACAGTCTAGCGGGAACTTTATGAATTGGCAGGGATCGTACACGTTAGTGGGCTGCAGGTCATTTCCCCTGCTCTTCCAGTGGAAACCGCTGCCGTGCTGTTCTTGAAAGAGTCTGTGTAGCTTGTATGGACTTGGATGAAGTGCCAAACGGTCTGGGACTGATTTGAAGGAGATGTATGAGAGGAGGAGACGGCCGCTACTCTCCTCCTCCTCCTTTTCTCTCCTCTCTGCTGTGCATCAGTTGGCTCGCAGTCCCAAAGGGAGGACGAAGTAAAAGTCAGAATGTTGCATCATATAAACCCTGCTGGACATGTGAGATGCACGGCACGGCACGGCACGGCACGCCCCCTTCGTTAGTGTGAGAGCAGTGAATGGGATTTATGGAGGAAAGTAGAGCTTGAAGCAGCAGTCAGTGTGTCAGCGGTTGGCCGCTGGGTTTCACCAGCCCTCTGGAAGAACCACAAATGTTAAAGATTTCCTGTAACAGCTTTCATTACGGCGGCTGGTCACTGGGCCGGTGCCACTTCAAACTTCATTTGCCTAACAGGCTGCTTGTACAGTAGAGTAACCAAATCATGATCTGCACGAGTCTGCGGCTCGAGAGGCTGCTTGCTCTGAATGTGAGCAGTCGACATTCCTGTCACTTGTCTCGAGTCACTGCATAAATGTCACAGAGAAATCGATAAAGTGGAAAATGTGCAGCACCTCACTGCATCTGAGGCGTTTAAATGTCACGGTCGTCATGTGAGAATGGAGTTAATCTAATTCTAGTTGAAGGATTACATGATCTCTTATGGGTTGAAACAAGTCTGCACTTTTTTTTTTTTTTTTTCTTTTTAGTTTCATGAAACCTTCAGTCAGACAGTTTGTTTCGGTCAGTGAAAAGTTCACTGTGATCTTTGAAACAGATCACGTTCGTCTCTGGAAGGTTTTAAACTAGGGTTGTGTACTGGTGGGTTTGTCAGAGGTGGTCTGGTGGGAGCACTCACCGGCTGGTAACACGTGGAGCAGTAGCTTATCTGGTCAGGCAGCAAGATAAGACGGAGGCTGTTGTCTTGAAACAGGTGTTTAGGCTGTTTGACCGAGGCAGAGCTGCTGCTGCTGTCACTCTTTGTGTGGAAGTTCAGAGTTTCAGCGGGTCAGGTTTCGCCTTGCGTTTTACAACTCGTTCTGTGTTCTGCAAAGTCTGATGCACATTTTATTTGTTTCTGATGTAGAAGGGAATTAATTAGGAGCTGAAGCAGTATGTTGATTAACTACATAATCAGACCCATCTGCTCGTTAAAGCTTAAAAATGCAAAGATTATTGTACTTTTTAAGGGATTCTGAGGACTGGATTAAATTAGGAACGTTTCTTTCCTGCTTATCAGACAAACTTTAAAGTACGTTTGAAGGT
Organism: Channa striata; assembly: GCA_033026295.1. NCBI lineage: Eukaryota > Metazoa > Chordata > Actinopteri > Anabantiformes > Channidae > Channa > Channa striata. Next base: position 21,211,206 of record CM065178.1, read on the forward strand.
TAGGGCTTTGCAACGCATCCCCACTTTTTACATGTTAGAGACTAAACATTTATCATATCATATTTCAGACATTTAAGAACTGGAAATAATTCAAATTTATTTGGCGTAATATTTCTGACTTTTTCTCTGTCTCTTTAGGAGAGTTCTGATTCTTTGGACTATACTCTGCTGCACCTGCTTTCTAAGGCTTACACAAGCACAAGGTAAGTTTTGGATGAGTTTGGGTGTATGTGGCTCTGTTAGGAGACATTACTAATGCACAGTATTGAACTAGGAGTGTTATCATGTAGGAATAAAGGGATTTCCTGGGGGATTACAGTGACATTTTCTCAACAACGCAGGAATATGAGGTGATGTAAGGGATATATGCAACTGAATAGCAATGGAAATGGGTGAAGAGAATATAAATACTGTCATACCTTAACGTGGGCCTCTTATGCACATGTTTGTTAAAGTTATCCAGGGATTATCTATGACCGCGGTGATCAGCATCTGGACTTCCCCCAGCTTGGTCAGTGGGGCTCTTTGATCGATCGAGGCCAAACGCTCTGGCTTGCTTGTCCCTAGAAAGCATATTGTTGGAGTTTGGCCACTGTTTTCTTCCTTTTTCCTGTGAAGCGGTTGTTAAAGACATAAAGTGGATTTTTAAGGAAACCGCAGCTGTCCTTCATAATATGGTTTTCTAATCACGACTGCTTTCTGACCAGTGCATGGAAGGGGATATTATGGAACAGAGTCACCGTCTGCCTTTACTATGTTACTGAAACATTATAAAACCGTCAGCAGCTTTACTCGAAGCACTGTACTCGGGTGTTCGTACATCTATTTGTGAAACAACATGAGTATTCACAAGTGGAAACGATCTAAATGGCCTGATGAGCTTACAGCATTTTCCCATCTGCAACAGCTCCGTTCTTATGTCTCGAAGCCCTCACAGCCTTGTCAAATGTCCTAATAACGGTTTCCAAGGTGTTACACAATCCACAAAATTACTTCCCTGTCACTTGAAGTGCACTCGCTCGTACGCTGACTCACACTCAGCTGTGGCCTTAATGTTGTCACACAGCTTAAAGACTCTCTTGTGCGTGTTATCTGATGGTTTTGCTGTCAGTCAAAATCTGTCAGATCTTAGGCAGTCAAGAGCTCTATCCAGTTTCTGGATGCCTGATAATGAAAGCCACTGCAATCAAAGAGAAATGTTTCTGGCACATTCTCTGTACGGTAATCTTTCCTTTCATCACCTGATGTTTGCTTTCCATAATGACTGCTGAGTGTCTGGAGATCTAGACACTCTTTTATATATAAGGATGTATTCATTTGCAAGATCCTCTCATCAGACTATTAATGTGTTATGTCAATATTACTGATCTATTGTAAACACCTACTGACTGGCTTGCTTATGGATCATCTGAATGATTCTATCTTGTCTATATTACAAGAGGATAACTTGCAGGTGAAGTCTTGCATATGGAAAGTGACTGTGCAGCCACAAGCTATTATATTGTTTCTTTGCACAGTGCTGACAGAACTCCAGTGCATTAAACACATAATCCAGGATTGGTGTACTCCAACCTCCCCTGTGCATTCATCACAGTCCTATTAGACTGTGTTGCTACACTGGAAAGAAATGTAATCGTCGGAGTGCATAGCCTTTAAAGTGGGGTCTTTTTGCACAGTTACTATGGTCGGATATACGTTAACAGCCCACCTGCTTCCTCAGAAGGCTCAGGGCCTAATTAAGGCCAGCATCCCTAAAGCTCTGCCACTGCAGATGCAAAACTGGCTCTCTTTACAAAATGATGGCTCAACTATAATAGTAGGAATTTAACTAGCAATCCTCGGGTTAAAGGTTCAGCATCTCTACATCAACCCTAAAGCTGGTAGTATGATTGGAAAAGATAAACAAGTTAAATTCATTAGTAAAGACCTCCTGTAACTGTAGAAATACAAATAGTTTTGATCTCTCATTTGACCTTTTAGGAAAATCAGTTTTAGTGTGGATGTGAAAAAGTTTAATTGGGACTTTTAGGTTACACACATTTGGTAAAATCCTCTGGCCAGTAGATGTATTATTGTATGCAGTCAGAGGCCAACAGGTCACTCCCCGATTCTTGAGAAACTCCAATCAAAAACATTGTCTCTTTGGACCCAGAGGTCTTGATTGACCTTCTTTATCTTTCTCTAAACACAATTTGTGAATAATGAAGTTGTGTTAAATGTTAACAACCTGTTGTGTAACTCTATGCCAGCGCATCTCCCGAATTAAAAAATATATCTTTTATTCTTAGTGTCTAACTCTATTCTTGTTTGTATTTGAAGGTTTGCAAACTAATATTTCTAGATGTCTGAGGAAAAATTGTGCTGTCTGTTGCACTTAATCTTAAGCAGTGTTTTGTCTTCAGGATGTTTTTTTTTTTTTTTAATCTAGCACATCAGGAGGTCACAAAAAGCCTAAGGCTTTTTTAAGTAGATCACAAATAATAAAAGTGAAAGAACAGCTTTTCTTTATCCTAATAATATTAACAATTCAGAGCAGTGCTATATGGATGATTCAACAGAAGTAAGTATTTTCTCTCATTTCTGGTCCTTTTTTTTAATGTGAAATTTTTAAAACTAGCTGACCTCCCATTGCCTGCGCACAATTGGGTGTCTAGTGTCTATACTTTCACTTAGCAGGTAGTTTTAAGCGTTGCCCATGTTTGTCTGTTCCTTTTCCAGAAAAGGAAGAATATTTGAAATCCGTACGTAAGATTTTATCTCCTACACTGCATGTACTGAAAGCATTAACGTACGGTTTTGTGGATATGCGGATTGGCTGAGGATGTTCAATTCTTCTATCGTTTCCAACCTTTCTAAACTAAACAAAAAGCCTTTTGTTTGACATCACTGATGAATTGCTCTGGTGCCTAACAATAGACAATAGTAGGATAATGGGAACACTTTTATTCTTTTTTGATGTTGGAACCAAAAACAGATTTGACTTTCTAAGATCTCTGAATGTTATGCTTGTGAAAGTAATATCCAAATTTAAATAACCTTGGTGCTCATGTTTCACTGGTTTTCGGTTTGGGGGGTTGGGACCACCAGCTTAGGTTTGGATTCCAGAAAGTTCATAATGTTTTGGACCTGTGAGACGATTTAGAAGTAAAATGATTTTGGCTTAGATTTTCTAGAAAAAATGATTTTGTATGCTATCCTGTACTGCGAGGGTTAGTCAACTGCAGAGAGTTACACGATTTAAGCGATGCCAGTTGGAAAAGCTGAAAACTAATCAGCTCTAGAATGTGCATTTATTATTAATAATACTTTCAGAAATACAGGTTTTTGTCTTGCCACAGTAAAATGTGGATTTAATTAACCTTGTACACAAAGGTGTGAATCCAGTTAGGAGCAATACAGATTATTTCACACGGAGCAATGTATAAAAATTATCCACATTTTTCCTCCCATGAAATGCAAGTAGCAATTAAAACGTGCAGAACACAGCACCGCATGTTTCAATGAGCTCGGGCCCCTGTCAGAGCGATCCTCTGTAAGCTGCAGACGTTACGAGATAAAGTGAGATGACTTTTCTGTGTCTGCACTAATGCACCTCTTAAAACCCAACCAATGTCTTCTCCTGGGACCTGTTCAGCATTTCCTGAAGATTGTTCTCATTAAGACTGATGTAACGATTACATCAGTAGCGGCAATCCCAAAACTGGATGTTGATGTGGGGCCCTAGTGGAAATTTTATGCAGTGTTTTTTTTAAATGGCTTTTGCTGCAGGATTTCCATTAGTCTAACTTTAAACTTGTGAACTCCCAGCTTGCTATCATAACATATTAAATTATTACTTGCATTACTGCACTTTTTCAGTTTATACTTTCATGCATATGATTGCTCCTGAGTGGGAAGTTAAGTGGTGTCTTACACAAATGATTATGAGATCTACTTTCAAATGGCTTTTTAAGTGCACATATAAAGCAGATGTGTAATGCAATTAACTTTTTCTTTTTCCTTTTTAATTTTTGACATTGCAGTGTATGCTCGTCTCTAAAACCTTTGGTAGCGAGTGTTAAAGTTAGTATGTTTGAGCATTTGTAAAGCGAGGTTAAAAAAGGTTGAATACTTGGCCCACTTATGTTCAGTTGTGTTATATAAAATCATGATGACGTTTTAAAAAAAAATGCCTACAGAGCTAAAGGTCGCTGTCTTCTCTCTTATGTTTCTCTGAAGATGTGGATGTTCTGCAGCAGCTTGGGCTTTCTGGGCGAAGGGCTGGTGGATTGTCATCTTCAGGTGCACGATCCATCCCTAATGGAATCATCCCCTTCAAGTCTGGAGTTATCCTCACCCCAAGGGCACGTATCCAGGTGCCTCTGCGCACGGTGATCCCCGCTGCCTACAGCTCAACCAGTCTCTCCCTAATCCTCAGCTTTTCTGTTCATCGCATCAACAGTGCTTTTCTATTCTTAGTTCTGTCGAAGAAAAGGAAAGTGCAGTTTGGAGTGCAGTTCTCTCCGGGGAAAGTCCTGGTACACGTGGGACAGAGGAGCTCTGTGAGTTTCGACTATAATGTTCATGACGGCCAGTGGCACAGTCTGGCCCTGGATGTTCAAGGCCATCAGGTGTTTTTACACACTTCTTGTGGAGAGAAAACCCTACATGCAGATTTGCATTCTAAAAAAGAGGAGGCCCTGGACCCGGAGGGCTCTTTCCTCCTGGGCAAAATGAACCATCACTCGGTGCCGTTTGAAGGCGCCATCTGTCAGTTTGACATTTATCCTTCTGCTAAGGCAGCTCAAAACTATTGTGATTACATAAAGAAACACTGCAGAGAAGCTGACACGTATCGGTCCGTGTTGCCACCCGTGCTACCTCTGTTTTCCACGGACCCAAACATTACTGTCACTCCTATAACTCCGCTGTCACCGACTGAGCTTTCCAAACAACGCCGGGGACCCACTTTGGCCTTAACTGAGGAAAACACCAGGACTACAGTTCTTGCTCCAACTGAAAGCTTGCTGATAAAGAACAAAACCTTGATATTTCAGGTTATGAGCACTCCAAAACCTGTCGCTGTGTCTGTCTCTTCTGAGTTGGAAAACCCATTAAATTTTCAGACTCCAACAGTTGCTACGTCCTTCAGGATCAGCATGACACCACCAAAACAACTCCACATACCAGAGAGAACACAAAACACAAAGATACTGACTCCCAGAAACTTTCTGCAGATGGCATGGATTTACATGCTTCCACTTCACCATCTGAGATGACTTCAAACGAACACGCCACAGCTGCTTCCACGCAGGGGTCGTCCTCTTCTTTCCCCCACGAAAGGCAGTCAACCACAGTAGCTCCACGGAAACCTGTGCCAGAAGTGACCAGTGAGCAGGATGTCAAACCCACCTCGCTTTTTTCAGTTACTCCAGCTGCAACAGACAGCTTCCAAACATTTGACCTGGAACCAACCCAGTACTCACTGCTGGCTGGACCACCTGGACTAAAGGGAGAACCAGGACCACCGGTGAGTGCATGAGCTCTGAACTAACACATACCGGCACCTTAAACACGTGCATGTTTCTGACGCCCGTGACCCACGGTCAGTGCATCTCTGTGCAGCAGTGTAGGAGTATGTTGATCTTATGATTTGTTTCTGTAGTGTTTCAGTGCTTATTTTATGAATGGATGTCTTATTTATTTTGTCACATTAATTGTAACAGCTGCATGTTTTAATTCTTAGCTGCTGTTTTTCTATGCTTTGTGCCAATTTCCCAAAATATCTTTTGGATTAGAATCATTTCATTTTTAGAGCTTCTTGTTTATGCATTGGTCTGTCTCTCTTTGATGTCGAAAACTGCTGCTGACGTGAATGCTGACGTGTCTCGTTGTGTGGTTGGGTGGTTTTGTGTATCTGGCAGTCACCAAGCGCTGTATCTCCAAAATGTGTGCACATCTGACAAAAGTGTTGTTGTTGCTTTTGTTGTTAATCATTGGGACCTTGGAATTGTTTTTATGTTATTCTCAGTTTTTCTTTTTTTGGTGGTAGGTGTTTGATTCCTACAGATTTTTTTCCTCTTTAGCAGCAGTAGTAGAAATAGTCGTGCACATAGCTGGTCATGGCCAGTTTGTGTTTGAGTGGAGGGGCTGACAGTGAGGTGTTGGATTCCTCTCAGAGGGGGTGTGAGTGGTCAGAGTGGACACTTTCACAGCAGGGTCAAGGGTAAAAAAGAAAAAAAGTACTTGTCCACAGTCTATACAAAATATTTAAATGGGTAAACAAGTTTTTAAAGAGCGTTCTTTACAGCCATTGCTGAAAGCTTTAGTACACCGCAGACCCGCTGGTAGAAAGGGATTTTTTTTTAGAAATTGATGAAAATGTATTTAATATGGGAACTCTTTTGACTGCAGCTTATTTTGCTTCACACAATGTTTTTCCTGTACACAATGTTGTTCAAGTATTTCGTCTTGTCATTCATCAACCAGTGTTGACTGTAGATTGTATACACTCATATTGGCCATGTGGTCTTGTCATGCACAGTTCCTGTGCTGAACACAAAATGGTTACTCACATTTTCCATTGTGAAAATGTCTTTTTGTTGTTTAGGTCCGGTTTAACCAAAAAGATTGGGTTAGGTAGTGTAAAGCTTGCCTGCTTATGCAGTTATCCCAGAGCTCAGACTGTTTCTGTTGGACTTATTTTTATTTTTTATGACAACCTGAACAGACATCGTCCAATTTCTTATGTGGTCCTAAGTCAGATGTGTATTTGGTGTTTTTAAATGCGACCTCAGTCTGAACAGTCAGATCACATTCCAACTAACTTTGACATCACCCAGATTAGTTTGTGAGTGTGAGGGTCCTGTGGAGAGGCAAAGATCTGTCTGGGCATCCTGAAATCTGCTTTTGTGACATCGCACAATTCACAGTCCCACCACTTGTCGCTCTGACTCTGCATCCACACACCTTTGTATATGGTATTGTTAAAAAAAATCTTGCTCCCTTTTTCTGCATCCTTCTTCTCTTTATCATTTGCTTAAAAGTTTGTTGGCTTCCACTGCACAACAACTTCAAAATGAAATTGTATTTTGTCGTATTCGACATTAACTATTTTTGATATATCATTATTGCCTGATGTAATAAGTTTATTTATGTATAGTTTTAAGTTATTTCAGGCATTTTTCTCTTTTTTTATTTTAGCAATAGTTAAAACAAAAGCTTTTAATCTCCTTCCACTGTGATTTGACATTAACGGGGTATTTAAGAAGTCAGTTTGAACAGTTTACAAGAGAACAGTAAATGTTCCACAACTTTTCTTTTAAAGAAGATCATGTCACCTTTAATCTTTAACAAAAGTACTTACGAATTCTTTAGCAGAGTTAAAGCCCCAAGAGGCAAGGGTGAAAAATTAGATTTAAATAATCAAGTAAGGTCCTCAGTCAAGACCTAATTAACAGTCCTGAGTGATTGTCAGGGATGTATACTCTATAGATTTGTAATATGGCTAAAAGAACAAGTATATCAGTAAGTACCCTATTTTCTTTTTGCTACAAATTTGCTAGCACGAAGCCCTGCAAGTGGTGCCTTGGCAGGAAAAGTTATTGTGCATTATTTGTCACCCTATGACTTTTGCTTTTCTTTGGAGAGAGAGAGAGATTTTTCCTAAATCTTGCAGAAGCTCTACCTTGAAAGTTGTGCACCCCTGGGATTTTAGACCTTCAGCTCCGAACAAGATGCTTAATCTTGTTTGTTGCCGACCATGGCAAACGCAGAGAGTGCGAATTCTATGGCTATTTGTGAGAAAAGAGTCTCACGTCAAATTAAAAATTAGAGTTTCAAGTCATGAATAGTGTTATAAATTATAGTCCTTCTATAAAGACTTGAGCTCTGGCAGTGCTTTGGCACCAACCCCAGCAGCAACTGCAGCTCCGAGTGTTATCATGTGTGAACAGCCTGATGGTCGCAGTAAAAATAATCTAAAGGTTGCTTAAAGCCCGTTGCCTTTTTACAGCGTGTGGTAGCTGAAGGAGTATAATTATAGCTATCTGCGCCTTCTGAATCAAACAAAAACACTATATTCATTTGACATTTTTACAGTACCCCAAATCCAGCTGGACTGCTTTGAGTTGTTTTTATGCCTGTTTTCTTTTTCCCCTTCCTTTTAAACTCTTAACGTCATAAGCAAAAAAACCAAACGTTTCAAGCAAACTTTTTTCAGATTGACCCCTCATTAGATTTAACCTCACAGCTTCGACAATCCATGTATGAAATTGTATCAAAGGAAGCTGGTGCCCACAATTAAAGTGATTGGCTCTGGCTGGAACCAGGACTGACCTCTCTGCCAGTACAGTGAATCAGACTTATGGTCCATGCTCTGTAGTGGTTTTGGACTGAAATGATATTGACTGCAGAAGGATAGGGCTGCCTCCTTTTTAACAAGGCAAGCTTATGGCTGCCAGCATCTTTCTGACTGACTGCCTTGCAACTTATATCGAACTTCACTTAATGTGGCGTGTACATAACCTAAATACACCTGCATCTGTCTCACACCTTCTATGTTTTTCTTTTAGGGCCTTCAAGGACTTCCAGGGTTGCCGGGAAAGCCAGGGAAGCGAGGCCCACGTGTGAGTATCTCCCACTCAGTGGAAAACTTCCCATTGACCTTACGGCAGTTTCTTTTTTCCATTACCAGTTTTTATTTCCCCTTCCTTTAAAGTCTTAATGACGCCTTAATCATGCCTCATACTGTGGTTACATCATTAGCAGTGCACTGATAGGGCAGACCTTTGAACAGTTTGATCAAGCACTCGGTGACATCTTTGGATTGCAGAGAATTATTCATCCAGACGTTAGTTTGCTTTGGCTCAGGGTTCTGTGCTTCTCTGCTGCCAATGCACATTTGTAAATCTGAAGAGCGCACAAGCATAAGCTACAAATCTGTAGGTTGCCAACTTAAAATTAATTGAGCACATACAGTAGGATTTAGATGGATAGAGGGGAAAAAAGAAAGGTAACTTGTACGAGGGCATGAATTCATTTTGGAAAAAATCACCACAGGCCTGTAAATTAGGCACAAGTCCTGTATTAACATTGGTAAATGCATGTCGCGTATTGGACTGTATTGGTGCCATGTCTCTCATTTTGTGGGCTCTGTGTCAGTGTACAGCTGTGAGCTCCTAATGGAACCAAAGAGAGTGAATGCAGATGTGAAATTTAAGAAGCGAGAAAACACTGACAGATGATATGTCCCAAAGGACAGTTTGTTATTGTGATTTCTTTCTATGACTCGGTGACTCACGGTTGTGTGTGTAGGTGCTGGCCTTTTCTGCCTTATCATCTTTCTCATGAAATGAATGAAGCACAAGTTGAACTTGGCGTAACAGTGAGTCCTAAGGTGGAATAAATATGAACGAGATACCATTTATGGTTGCTGCTTTGCAGAGGTCCCGCTGAAGTACTCCTGCAGAGCACTTGTGCTACCGAGGAGAGTGTGTGTGTGTGTGTGTGTGTGTGAGAGCGAGAGCTACCTGCTGCGGCCCATGAGACTGCAGTCTACGGTCGGGCCGCAGAGAGGTGGATTGTGGGAACCCAATCTCTTTAAACAAGGAAGAAAGAGGGCTTTGTCCCCATCTTATTAAAGGCATTTAAGACCCCGTCTGGGGCTCAGCAGCTCTGTCCAGGAGTGCACAACCTCTATGGAGTTCATTCATCATCAAGCTCTTGAGACCCAAGTACAGGTCGTGCCGACTCATGGGGAGGAAAAAAAAACTGAGGGTTCAGCTCAGGCTTTTACTGATTGTTTTCTTGAATCATCAGAGTTTTTCTGGATAGTTTATGTGATTAGAAATAAATGCCTTACAGCAACACACATGATCTACACAAAGCTCCAAAGCCTGTACAAACATTTGGAATTAAAGTCCTATTCACAGTAGAAAACAATTTTGAATCTAAAACAAAGTCCACTGCTTAGTACATTCATGAACAGTAGATCCCCTATCTATGCTCCTTAAGCAGTCATGACATGATTTTACACATAAAAAAATAGATTTACTGAAAAACCCTAAACATGAGAACGGCAGTTCCTTGATTCTGCTGATGGGTTATGGCTGTGCACATGTGAGTGTATCAGGATTTGACTCCAGCCACCTTGGGAAGTTAAAAGTCCTTCAGAAATTGAGGGTTTGTGAGGAGTTATTGCTCCCCAGCTTTGGCTGCGTTGTGAGCAACTATAATCTTCGGAAGACAAGTGGTGCTCGAGAACATGTGTTAGGATTGTGACTCTGTCTGGGCAAAGTGGAGGTATTCTTACTCATCACAACATCTTTGCAGCAGTTGGAATGATACGGTATCATTAGGGCTTTACCTCTCTGACAGCGAGGTGCCATGTCTGACTGAGCAGACAGTCCCGCCGCCGGTAGCTCTGAGAGAGCGTCCACGTTCCTCGACACGGCCATAAGCCCGGCAACGCGCCGTGTTCGCTCAGCCCTGAAGGGAAAGGCTTGAGAGCGGATCAAAGGGGGCTTTGTGGAGAGAAACTGACCTGCCAGTGTGCAGGCAGCGTATGACGCCGGGCTTCCGTGGAACCCAAAACATTTGCATAATTGTTAAAGGAATGGATGCTAAATGAGCTCACGTTAGGAGTCTCTGCAGACTCAAACAGGGCGAGACCTTTTGTTACCACTGCTTGATTGGTGCATAAGACAAATAGTTTTATGGACGTTGTAAAGTTTTGGTCGGTCTGCAGTGAATTAAATGTGCATGAATGGTCAATCTCTTTCTAAGACTTGATGAGTTTTTTTTCTATCATTACTGCTTATGTATTTTCCACTACTGCTTGTGCTTAATAAGGAGCACATTTGGAAAGTTGAAGTGGCAGGGGGTTCATAAAACATACCAGCAACAGTCAGTGTGTTCATCCACACTCAATTGTTTCTGAGCACAGACAGTAAAACTGTGAGCATGTGTAAACCTTTAATCTGCTCAATGTTCCATGAATCACTAGAGTATTAATTTTTATATACTGTAGCATACTTTTTAATTTAACCAGTTCCCTGTGGATCAAAATATTTACATTTGCTGCTCTCGGTATGTGGTACGTCTGCTGTACCTACCACACAGTGAGAGCAGCAAATGAGCTGCATTTTATTCCCGGCTGAAACAGTGTGTTTAACACAAATTAATAGATAAGGTAAGCAGACAAACATTTAGGTAATTTATTAAAGAAAAATGCAAAAGCCTATGCTGTTTGATGCTTTACTTATGAGCATTTCTATCATTTAAAAACTTTTGTGGGTTGCTTAATTTTTCTAACTAATTCTGCAGTTGCAGACACCGGATACTGAAATGATTAATACAGAAAATATTGAGCAGCAGATTAATAGTAAAAAAAACCGTAGCTAGTCAAACCCCAATGGTATCCTGTTTCTCAGCAGGAAAGTTTTCTGCTATTTTCCACAAAAATTCTCAAGTAAATCTTTTCAAGTGACCCTGCGATGCTGCACTGGAAAAAGTTGCTTGTAATAACAATTATTCCCTTTATTAATTTCTTTCCCTTTATAAATAACAGTATTCAGTTTTGTAAATCGACCTATTGCTTAGAAATATTGCCAACCATTGCTATGCTGACAGTATTCAATTTTATGCGTAAAAAACATCACACAAGTCTCAAAATGCCTGTTCTACTTTCTTAAAAATGTAAAAGGTTTGACGACACATAGGTGTATTTCTGCCCTAGACGGCCTTGTCACAAATGTGAGATGCTTGGTTCTCTTTCCTTTCATGCGCCTCCTTTAGCAAATGTTTGGTCCATTCCTTATTTCTATCAGCAAACAGAAAATCTAGATCTCTGGCTGAAATGAAGATTTCACTCCTGTGTTCATTTCATTTCATCCTGCCTGTCGTTGTAGAGATAAACTTTTTCACAGTCTTCCAACAAGAACCCTGCATCACCAGTAGGAATTTCAGGTCACGTGATTGTAGCTGGTGGGTTGTTGTTTGCTCGAGGATCCAACTAAAAAGTGTGCTTTTTATATTGTGGGTTTTAAAACTTCATAACTCTCCCATTAGGTGTAAGATCTGTGGATATCTTTCAAAGGCAACTCGAAGACTTGCTTTTTTAGATTGAATTATATTGTATTTTTGGTATATGCAGTTCTTCTGTCTGCATTTCAAACCTGTTGTTCGCTTCTTGTCTATATTGTTAACAGTAATGTGGCACCTGTTTTAATATGGTGCTATATGAATACATTCACTCCATACGGACTACACTGTGCCTGCCAGATTGACAATCGTAGGGAAGCAATTAGCACTCAGTCAGCACTAAAGCTCTTGCCAGAGTAGAATGAATAGGGCCTCTGATCATTTTTCGTTTGCATGATCTTGAATAATGGTCCGACTAATCACGGTTTCCAGCCGAGCAGTCCAGAGAAGGTGTTAGCAGGTCTGCTCTGGGTTAACGGCCAGTAAAAACAGTAACACTCCATGTGTCACTCCTGTAAAAGTCCACATTGAAAGCTGGTCACCGCTCACACATACTGTACAAGTGTCCTCCATCTGCTGGCTGCAGGTGTGAGCTAGTGTGTGTGTGTGTGTGTGTGTGTGTGTGTGTGCTGCTGACCTGGGTTTACGTTAGCACTTTTGCATGTGTTTGTGTGTGTTTGCTGGATTTCTCTAAATGGTTTTACTCAGGATCTTCATTCCTCTTCTCACCCACGCAAAGAAAGATGGACATAGTGACTCATTCTCCTCATTATTCTCGTCCCTAATGGGATAACACCCTCCCACCTTGTCATCCGCACTGTGCCTCCTCACCTTATGTGCTGCAAGAATGCAATTTGTAATATTCTTTCCCGACCTTCCTGTTTCTCTACATTTCTTCCTGTGTTTGCTATCTATCTGGATATAATGAGTTCCATATGTTTTTATATAGAGTGAGAGGAGTGGGGGAACGCTCTGCATAGATGAGGAGAGGGAAATCTGTAGGTGAGCTTCTGTTAAGTGTCTCCATATGTCCAGCATCAAGTGTTTGTGAGGGGAGAGGTCTGTCCAGTTTGATAGGAGGGGAGCTGCCCAGGCTGTTTGACTCCTCTTCATGGTCTCTTAAAAGAGTGCACATAAAAATATAATATAATAAATATATATTATAGATATAGCATAGACTGATTGGATCACCCAACTGTACCTTTGCAACGCTTGGCCTCCTGTGTCTCTTTGACTCAGAGAAATCCAATCCCTCACTTTCACCTCCAGCTCAGGCGAACTGTTTTTCTCTTCACATGGAAAGTCTAAACGATTCAAAGAACAGGGTAAAGACACAGTAGCTTCCTGTTCGGGCCATCTGAACATGTTGCCGTGCTTTCAATTTCCTGGGGATGATTTTCCATGCCCAGCGTTTCAAGTGTGCAGTGCACTCGGATGCCTCGGAAAGTTTTTCCCAAACAATTCCTCTTTACAACACGCTTGAATTTACAGCTCCTTCAAGCAGAAAAAATAGATCCTGTCTTCTCAGTTTCTGCTCCTGTAAGTCTCCCTGCCTGGGTTGATTTCCAGGAGATAGTCCCTTTCAATAAAACATTTGGCACAGAGCGCTCAAGGAATTACATCTAAGCATACTATATATCACTGACACCTACAGTTCGTTGCATAAAGTTACTGGGGAATTGAGTCCGATGGCCTTCATGTGGTGGGACCCCAGAAACCAGTGGAAAGGTGTAGTGACAAGTAAATCACATCCATATGCCATAACTTCGACAGACAGGAAGACCAGCAAGGCAGGCAAGACACGGACTTTGTCTCACAGAGCTTTTATAGACAAGCACAGAAGTAGAACTCGGGGCAGTGCTGACCTGTACCGTGGCACAAACAGTGGAAAGCAAGCGATATGTTCATGCATCTGACTCATGGAGCAGTAAATCTCATTTTTGCTGATTGGTGACCCAGTGAGCTTTGTTGTCCTCATTAGTGTGTGGTTCTGTTTACAGGGACCCCCTGGCCCATATGGAAACCCAGGTCTTCCTGGACCACCTGGAGTCAAGGTATGTTAATACCTGAGGTTTTCTTGTAAAATGCACCACGTTGAGATGATCCAGACCCTATCCTTCGTTAATTTTCTTTGCATTACATTAGATTGTACAGTTGTACCTAATAAAGTGGCCAGTGGGTGTAGATATCACACTCACATATGCCCCATATCTGTGGCATGCAAAAGGACATTTAAACAATAATGTACTTTTGAAAACTCAGGATATCGTGTGGTTTTCTGTGTCATCTAACAATTCTTTGTGATTTGCAGTGGTTTGCATTCTTGAGGTCAGATCATCGTTGCTTCAAAGTACACTTCTACTCTGTTAAAATGTGTTTTCCTTCATGAGAGAGCAGTTTTAGGTCTTTCTGACTCACTCATTTGCAAGTTTGCGACATCAGTCTGTGTTCCAGCTGATTTGAATTGTCAACAGAAAGGCTTAACTCCGTACTGTGTCATCCTGATATCACAGAGGAGTCTGCATGTTAGACTTAGCTAGAATAAAATGGAAAATGGCTCTTATTTCAAGATAATCCATTAGAATTCATTGAATTTCAGCATTTTCCACTCTCTCTTCAAACATTGGGGAAAAAAATATAATTGATACCATGCTTTGGCCTGCTTAAACCAGGGAAAAACCGTAACTCATATGTGTGTTTGCTGGAGTCTAACCAAACCTGTCCCGGCTCAGTTTGACCCATTTGCACACAAACCTCAAACAGCAGACTGTCTGGTCTGGCACAGCTCTCAGCATTAAGAAACCAAGAAATGGGATAAAAAACACACTGTGTATTAGCTGAATTTTGTTTGGAATATGTCACTTTATCTTGACGTAGTGAGAATAAACTGAGACAAGTTGATGTTCACTTACATACTACTATAAAAAGCCTAAAATTAGTCTCAGAAATGAGTGACAGAAGACATTGAATACACATAATCAGTGCAAGGTACAAGTGCTTATTAATTTCTCAAGCTTCCACAAAAAAAATCCTTTAATTTTGCTGCACATTAAATTTAAACTCTTCAGAATATTAACTTGAGCTGAAAACCTTTAAGACACTAATAGGACCCGGCGTTCGTGTGTGTAATATTACGCTTAAAGTAGTAAATATAAAATCCTGCAAAGACACGCAGGACATTTCACTTTGATAAATCAAATAAAACTTTTTCACCTTTTGCAACGATGCTCATCTTTCCACCGCCTAATGTGATGTTGCTACTATCAAGAAGGGGCAAACATCTGTATCTGAAAAGAGGAGTGAGATCCAGCAAAAAAAGCCAGATATATTTCTAAACTGAAGCTTCAAATTAAGAGTGTCAAAATATTTGCATATCAGCTGATAACAGTTGTTGAGTTATCGCAGTCCAACCAGCACATTGGTGCAAATATTTTCTGCATATATTTGTTTATTTTATCCATGTCTCCATGGATGGTGTACGATGTAACTGAACAGATTTCACCGGTGACCCGGAATACACTGATAGAATTCTCGCTGCCCGAAAAGGGAGAAGAATGTGCACGGTCACTTCACATGACTTCCTGCGGGCTCAGTGTAAACGGAGTCGCCAGAGGGCATAAATGGATTGCACGTTTGTGTAAATACAGCAGCCAGACTCATCAATACTTGGGATGAACTCATTCTCTTTTAATAGTGTACATGCAAATTGCAAGCTCCTCTGCGCCCTGTAAGCTGGACTGCTGTGCCACAGTAGAAAATGTGCAGGGAACTCAAGTACAGACGGCGATATACAATGTATGGCAAAAGAAAATGTGTTTTTTGTTTCATTTTTTAAGGGACACAAAGGAGATCCTGGACTGTCCCCTGGTCAAGCACCCAAAGGACAAAAAGTATACATATTACATTTTTATTATTCAGTGATACTGTAATTATTAGCAGACACAGTCAGTTATTGGCAGACACAGCCTTGAAAATATGCCAATATATTGAATGTGACCTAATTTGTCCTTGTAGGGAGAGTCTGGTATCGTGGGCCCTCCTGGAATGCCTGGTCAAGCTGGACGAAAGGTAAAAAATCAGTTTGGTCTCATAAACTCCCGCCGTGTGTTTGTAAATCCAATGTACTCTCTGCACCGTAGCACCGTATAAACTGCCTGTGAGGGGGGAATCTGTGCAGTTGCAGCGTCTGGCGGCTCCAGCCAAACATGGATGTTTCAGCTCTTGTTTGGAAGGCTGCCTAACATAACGCAGGCATCAAGGAGCACACCTGGGTCCTGGCTTTAATGTCTGTATATCTAGGCTGTTACATCATCGGCCTCCGAAATTACGAGGAACGCAGAGGTTTACTGGGTCAAGCGTATGTGTTAAACGCTTCCATCTAATGCATGTTATGTCAGTCACCCTCTGGAGAGCGGCTCTCCTGAAAAGTAGGGCAAGTTTCTAATGTGGGCTAGTTCTGTGATCTGGTTCTGCTCAGGATTGTTTGTACATTATTTGACTTCTCACATTCTGCAGTGCTGGGCTGAGCAAAGCATTTTCTCCGTGGCCTTGTGCTTTTTTCCCTTGGCCTTTTCCCAAATCTGTTATCCTGCTCACACACAGCATTCTTCATGGGTCCAACTTTGCAAATTCTCAAAACTTGGTAAACAAACCGGCATGTTCCTCTTATTTCTCTTAACATTATTCAATCACAAAAGAATTGTAAAACTAATATTACTAGTAATTACACTAATTAGTCAGTGTTTCTAGACTGTTTGACTTGCTGATGCTGTCTTTGGCCTTTAGCCAAGTCAAGTCGATCGGGACTTACAGACAGTGGTTGATAGTGCAAAAAAAAATGGTTTATTTATTTGGGAGTGGGAGGGTGTTTTAGATGGCAAACCAACTAAAACAATACTGCTTCACTTGTCAAAAATGTAGAATTAAGCACTGTTAAAGCAATAGGTTACTAAAAATCAGGGAATCCGTTAGGACAAGACTCATCAGGCCATCTGCGTCTGAAAGACAAAGGTCACTCTTTTGAAGACAGCAATGTCCACACAGAGACGACCATTAGTTTGAGGTGTTCAGGAATCAGTTTGGGCTTAAACGCCCCGCTCTCATCAGAGGAGGTGAACTGAGACGGCACTTACCAAATGCTGCCGGTTTCACAGTGGTTTACAACAACACATGAGACTCCAACCACACACGAAAGAAAGTCAGGACAACAACCCCCGGATGACCAAGTGTCAACGACCTGACAACTCGAGTTTATAGACCTGCCCCAGTTTTTAGGATCTAGTAAAAACAAACACTTGGGGACTTCTGAAGGCAGCTGCCCACCACTGTGTACTTGTTGGAGTAAATGGTGCATTTGTTGGGGCCTGTTTTCAACTGTGGAGTAATACACCTCTCATATTCTAATATTTGCATCTGGGGGATGCTGGTGTTGACTCAGAATGAACCACAGCGCTCATGTTCGCTGCATTGAAAATGCATGTGTCATCAGTGTTTTTCACATTCGTGTGAAATAACTATAAGCTGCACCATAATTTCTGCAGAGAGCGAGAGAGGTAGATGGATATGTCTTCATTTTCGTTGCACACGATAAACAATGAAGTTGAACTCTCCTTTCGACGTTAAAAAAACAAAGAAAACACACAGTGGCACTAGTGCGCTTTAGATTAGCAGCAGTCGGCAGAGCAGTTGTTGCTCTGGGATAAAAACTGAGGAGGAATAATGTCGATAAATTAGAGGAATGGAGCTGTTCTACTCGGAGGAATAAGCTGCATCAGGCAATAATTGTTGGTTTCATGTTAGTTTTGGTCTGAGAATTAGTTGACTGTAGGAAAAAGGTGACTTTTACCATTATTGGAGGATTTACGCTGCAACTGAAAAATGTTGATTAATGTGTCAGGTTGAGTTAGAACCGCAATAAATTCTGCTCAAAACAGAACAAGTGGACTGGAAGAGGGAGGTTTCACTACACCGTTGAAGTTTCACTGCTAAAATCAACAGCACAAGTTTGGTAGAATTTTTGCTAGTTTTTTCTGTAAACGGTGCTGCTTCCAATCCACAGCAGGCCGTACAACATACTCCAAAACAGCACAACGCAGGAACTCTGCTGTCAGTTACCTCCCAGAACTGGAGAGGGCGACCACGTGCAGTTAAGTCCTTTGCCAAAAAAGTGACAAATGCAGCATTTCCCTCCGATTTAACTTGGAAATAACACAAACCCCTGTGGGACATATCGAAACCCAAATGCATGAAATTCATTAAGGTTTATCAACTTCTCGAGCAGGGGCCCCACCCTAGTTATTGAGTAGCAGGATACCTCCAGGATTCTGATGAGGAAGTGGATTAATGTGGTTCAGTAGATTTGTGGGGTTCAAAAGATTTGAATTTTTCTTCTTGGATAAAATGGGAAAAACTTGCAGCGAGAGTCACTCAGGTACCTGCCAGTCTGTTGCATGTATTCAGAAAAACAAAGTCATAAAAGCGTGTGGAGGAAAAAAAAACAGACAGGCCTTCTTCTAAATGACACTCGACAGTTTATCATCACACTGCTACTTTTGTGGTTTGCTGTCAGAATTCCACTCTCGGATATATAGAAAGAAATGCAAACTGTGCATCAGTACAGTAAAGGTCATAGTAAGGTTGGATTTGGACGCCAGAAGAATTCTAATTAAAGACTCGGCCACAATATGAGAAAATCTCTGTAAGCAGCGCGCGCACACACACACACACACACCCAAACACCCCTGCCCTCTTTTGGGACACAATAGTACAAGTGCAGTAAAGCCTTGGCGGGAGCTTCAACAATGTATTATGCAATCTGACAGCGCTGACTGTGAAAAACCATCTGGTGTGCTCAGGCTCCCTTCATTCACTGCAGTGGTGGGGAGGACTCCCACTTAAAGAAAGAAAGAGCCTCCTCTCACCTTGTGACTCATGGAAAATGGAGTCATGGGAAGAGGCTCATATCTTCCCGCTGATTTATGGTGATTGTGGATGTTTGCTGGGTGTGGACCAACGTTATAGCTGAGCGTGAGCAGTCGTAGCAGATTCTGCTTTTCCTGTTCTGACGAGGAGTTCAGGTGGGATTCCGGTCCCTCCGGTGAACTTTGTGTTAACGCTAAAGACACTTTTGCACAAGTAACTGCTGACAGCCATACAGCGTATTAAAATGCAGTTGGTATCCAGCTTGTAAAAGCAAGGCAATCAGCTTGGCTCTGCTGAAAGCCACCAGACACCTCATTGCTTGCAGCTGTTCTTAATTCTTTGATCAAAAAAAAAAAAAAATCTTACTCTGGGACAGGAAGCCAAAACCCCTTACAGTGCACTTTTGTATTTAAATTACACAGAAATTCCATCATCTGCCACAGTTGAAGCTCGAGGTTTGTTCTTTTTGTCTGCTCTTATCCAACCCGCCTCACTTTTATAGACCCTTTTCACTGAGTTTTCTGCTCGGTCCCTGGCCCGCTGCCAGACAAAACCTTTCTCGCTGTGGGAAACGTGTAAAGATGTAATGGGACGGTTGCCTGGGAGTCGGTCAGCGGTCTGCACTGTAAAGTAAGCAGGGGCTCATGGACGTGAGTGTCTGGTTGAAACGCTGTGGAGAGTATTACCAGCCTTGGACCAGTGTGCCTGCTACGCAGCCATGTGTGATCATGGCACACTGAAATAATGCTCAGCGTTTTATTAGCTGTGCAGCCCTGAAAAATCTTTCCTTCCTGTTTCTCAGCTGTGTCCAATAACATTCGCGTACCTTTATGTGCCGAGGGTGATTTGTCCAAGAAAGAAATCCGAGGCTTGCCAGGTGGGAAAAAGTTATGTTATAATAAAAATAAAAATCTATGGAAAGAACATTTAGCAGGGGAGACACGGCTGCTGCTGCCGCTGCCGCCTGTTAGCTGCAGGGTTGATTTGTCGTGAGTTACACTAATTAAACTGTTTGCTCCTTACAGGCAGCGAGAACTCGGAGAGAATGAGATTCGCTGCCATCTTTGTGTCACACTGTTGATTTATAGAACTGTGAAAGCTGTCCATTTTTTTAAAACCTATATGACACACATGCACACACTCACCTCAGGGACAGACTTATTTCCCCTGTTGTCACCGAACTCTGCTGAATTGGCCTTTACTCGAAGGCCGAGACACATTCTTCTGTCTTTTTATGGCTGCAGTGCAGGAGACTTATTTAATCCCAAAAATCCTCTCCGAGATTTCCAACTCCAAGCACATGCTGCAGATAAATAGTTTAATAAAGGAGTTGACAGAACTAGAGTAAAACAGCATCTGATAGAATTATTGTAGACAACAGTCCGGCATCTGGCTTTGTTCTGCATCTAAAAGCTGCAGATGTTGGGGAAAGCGTTTAAAAATAGTCGCCTTTGAGAGGTTTGTGCTCACCAAGGTGAGATCATTTTTTTAAAAGCTCGTGTTTTTTATTTTTATTTTTAAAATCTGTTATGGTCATTTGCGAACGTACCTTTGGCTTCCTGCGGATGGTCTTGGGGTCACTCCACACCTCATGATGGCGTCCTCGGCCTCGTGTATTGGTTTGTACCTGTGGCTTTAAGACGATACTGTGGGACAACACCTGCATTTTGATCATCAGGAGACGTCAGCCTTCCAGCATGATTTAACTAACTGCCTACGGCATGTCGCTCTCCCTCTGCTTCAGCCCTTCAGCTCTGTCTGAACCACCAGGGGGTCCAGCAGTGGCAACTCGAGTTTGCAACAGAACAGGTTTTATTGTAAAGTACAGACCCAGTTTCCAGAAAAGCTTGGACACAGTGTCTTAATCTTGGCTGGCTAAAGATGGCATAAAGACTCAGGGAAAAGGGTGACTGACCGATCTCTATTAAAACCGCAAATTATTTGTACACTAGTACTAGTAACATTTTGATTGCTAGACTATTTTTATTTAAAATTTGCTGATTGCGTTCCTCATTTCCAGTGTTACAGATAGACAAGTGAATAAACATATTTCTAAAAGGCCAAACTGTTTAAAGCTAAAAATCTCAGTTTAAATAGACGAGTTTTTATTAGGCTGTGGTGGAATTACACTGCGGTCTGTATAATCTTTCACATACTTTGGCATCTCGAGAGAAAACACAATGTGCCAAATCATTTTCACACATGAAAATAATCTGAGCCCGGTGCTGTTAAAAATTATTTAATCTTCTTGCATTCACTTCCCTTGTTTTCATCTCTGCGGCCTGCATAATCTCAGCGAAGTTTGAACCCTGCTTCGTGTCGAGACTCCAAAACGTCCCGCGGGACGTTTGCAGGAGGACATGCTAATCCTAACGTGTACACTACGGTGGCAGCCTTGAGTGCTTTGCGTGGCTCTCTCGTTGGTGCCTAGTTTGTTTACGCTGACACTCATTTTTTTGCATCGGTCTCACGCTGCCTGTGGATTACTCGTTCTGCTGCCGACAGGCCAACACAGCTGGTGGCTAATGACTTCACACTTGAGGGGATAGACATATTCCCTCAGAGGTGACTACGTATGACTCTATCTATGCCGCTGTAGGCCTCGATTGTGAAAAGATTAATACATTTTGCAACCAGCTGGCATGCTCATCTGAGATCACAGGGTGACCGCTAATTACCCTTGTGGGTATCGCTGATTGCAAATGGTTCGCTGGTTTAATGAATTAATTGTGATGGTAGTGAGGAGAGCGACTCAAAGCCAAGCAGCTGTACTGCAACACTAAATAAAAACTGTATAGAAATTGTAAAGAAGCGTTTAATTCAGGGTTTACCAGCCACGTCTGCAGTCAAGTGCTGTGCTATTTTCACAGCTATTAAGTTTATCTTTGCTGTGAATCATTTTAAACTAAACCTTCTGGGTCTTTATTAAATTATTTTATGGAACATTTTATAAGGAAACAAGGTAAAATCTTCTCTAAGGCAACTGGAAAGTGTTTCAACATCGTTTCAGCCCTGGCTGCAGTCATTTAAAAGCTTTGAACAACCCATGACTGACTTAATCGCTGTCTCCAGAGCACATCATTTACCTTTGTACTTCCCTGTGGCTATGTCATCACTATTTAAATAAGATACGCAGTTGGGTTTTTACTCATTTATATAAACTCTTATCTCATTCAATTCTAACATTGTTTGTTTGTTTCTTTCAACAGGGACAAAAAGGTCATCCGGGTCCTTCTGGTCTCCCAGGTGAACCTGTGAGTACTTCATTTTCCAGTAATAGAGAATGTGAAATTGGCGTCACACTGTGTTAAATGTTGGGGATGCAGGCGCCATATTGTCAGGTTTTTTTTTTTTTTTTTTTTTGGTCTTTCTGTTGTCGAGTTGGAATCTGTGTTTGGATTCTGTCGCCCCAGTCGGTCACTGCTGCTGTCATAGTAGGTCAATAGGGGATGGAGGGCGAAACGTTTCATCCTGTTACTTTGATTGTCAAAAAGAGCCATAACCGTTCCAAATATACCAGATTACGTGGTTGTCTGCCGTGTACAGCCTTCTTCAAATCCATCAGTTTTTAAAGATCTTTAAGACTGGAGACTGGGGTCGTGGTAAAGCCTTCACTTTGTGCGTTGGATCCTCGTCTTGTTAAAGCATCCACTGCCTCCTCATTTTGAGATTTTTGGCTGATGGAAAGAGGGTTTGCTTTAAAATCTTCTGATGTAGGGCTGCATTCATGCTTCCTTTCACTTCATGCAGAGCTCCAGTGCCTGATGCAGACATGCTGCCCCCCCAAAACATCAGTGAGTCTCCACCGTGTTTGACTGTGGGGATGGTGTTCCTCTCCTCATAAAAGCACGCAGAAAGCCATCGCTTTCTTCCAGACATCAAACAGTCCAGAGAGGCACACTGCACTTGACTGTGAAAATGTGGACTTTTATTCCTGTTGCCTCTAAGGACTTTTTCAGGTCTCTAGATTTTTTTTTTTCTACCTCAAGCTAGTTTTCTAGCACCTTTTTTATTATTTTTTTTCGGCTTCCACTTCTTGTAGCTCAATGGGTAAAGCATCAGACTGGGATGCTGAAGTCTGTAGGATCAAATTCCAGCTCATGCACCAGTGTGTCCCTGTGCAAGACACTCTGCACTAGCTGTCTGGGTGCCTGTGGCTGCCCACTCCTCCGTCCGTGGGGGAATGACTCCAATGCAAAGAATGACTTTTAATCGTGACATAAATGTAAATGTGCTCGGTGGCTGTGGCACAGTAGAAAGAGCGGTCGTCCACCAATCGTACAGTTGTTGGTTTGATCCCCGGCTTCTGTCCTCAAAATGTCCTTGAGAAGGATATGAACCCCCACTTAGTTGCTCAGCTGCCCATCAGCATATGAGTGTGTGTGTGTGAGTCCGAATGGGTAAATGAGAAGCAATGTGAAGCGCTTTGAGTACGAACTAGAAATGGGTAGAAAAATTGGTGACCAATGGGCAATGGTCTTTACAGGTATTGTTTTTCCTAAACACAATATTTTTGGATCCTTCTCCAGCTTCGTTAAGTTCATGTTGAAATTCCTGGAAGTTGTTTTCCTGATCCCATTGTTTCTGTTGCTCACAGCAACTGCTTGAGACTGTTCTACTTGCTTACAACCCCAATTTAAAACATCTGCTGAGACTCATCAAACATTAGGAGTCTTCTTTTTTTATAAATAAACATGAAACACATGACTTTACATGTTAAAGTTAATCACTTACAGTAGAGGGTTTATCAAGGCCACTGATATAATTTCCATTATATAACTGTTACGTTTTAATTCATATTCACTCCTTTGACTATTTTGTTAATCCTAAAGATGAAGGAACATTTGTACAGACTGTGCATTAAATACTTTATTATGCTCATTAAAAAAAATTTTTTTTTTTGCATTTTTAACTAACAGTTTGCATCCCCTTATCTTCATCTATTTCCATCTCCAAGAAATTTGAATGATTTAAACACCAACTATAGCCAAACAAAGAACCTTAACGAATATTAGCACCCTCACCAGTAACATGTGCGTTTTTTAGTTTTGCTACTGTCCGGACCACCCAATATGGCCAACGAGAAAGAAAACACTTTGAAAATTCATACACAAGCTCTGAGTTGACATGTGCCATTGCTCTTTTAGGGGGCACATACACTTATTGGACAAGTGTCAAGTCTTATTGCTGCGGTTTCTCGGACACACTCCCCCCTTTGTCCCTTTTGAAGTTTTATCATGCTGCCTGAACCCAGTGTACGCGGTTTGTCTGTCTGTCTGACGGCTGCAGACTGTGTGTGTCAGTGTGTGTTTACTCATTCAGTAGAAGAGCGAAGAGTCTTCGGGGCCGGTTGCCGTAGGACTCCAGCATGTCTTTCCATTTATAGTTACAAAACGGGAGAGAGGGAGGGAATGACAATGAAATAATATTCACAGAGTACATTAAAAAGAAAGAGGGCTTACTATAGACATTAAGCATTAGTTGTCCGTGAATCTTGGCGGGAAAAATCGTTATTTTTGGCAGAGAAACAAGTGGGCTAAATAGTTTGGACACCCTCTGTCATTCCTCCTCCTGCTCTCGCTCCTTCCTAAGTTGAATTGTTGTGTGCCCTGTGACTTGGAACTGCTGTATCACAGTTGTTTAAAAACCCAAACTATCCTGTGTCCTCTGAAGACTTTTCTCCAGAGACTATCCACTCTTTTCTCTGGAAGATGACTCTACCAGCACGTGGTTTAACGCGCACATCTGCCGACGAGCACTGTTACTCTCTGTAGCCTGTTACTCTCTGTAGACAATTTGGCTGTTTTCTAGTGCAAGTTGGATAACTGGCGACACCTTGTGCCAGAAAACCATTACTCCTTAGCTGCTGCGGACGCTCCTTGATTGACTGGTGAAACTGGAGGAACTCAATTTTCATTAAAAATTTATTTTTACTAGTATTTATAACCAAATGCACTGTGTGTATTCAGTGGACAAATGTGTTTAAATATATTTTCTTCCACAGCTAACCCTAACTGTACCGAATCCTACACCTACGCTTTTCTGCCAGATTTAGTTTTTTTGCTTTTTTTTGCCCCTCACTTTTCAGTAAGCGCTTGCTAAAGGACTAAAGTTTATCCATCTTTATCAAGGCTAGCAGGTTTTTTTATTTATTTATTTATTTATTGATGCCTTGCTGGCTCCACCTGTCGACCAGCAGGATCGCATTGATTATACATCATTGATACATTGCTGCTGTCGACAGGAAAGTGTATCGCATCGCCAGGATGCTTGAATGTGTCTTGTATTTTTGCCTCCTTGTGTTAGTAGAGCACAACGGATATAATCGGAAAAGCCTGTGCGACTCGAAACTTTGCACCATGGCTCCTATCGAAAACTCCGCTGCCAACCCTTTAAATCAGCAATACTTTTCTCTAATGCAGTCATTTGACCTACTTTTTTTTTCTTGGCTTATTTAGCAAAACATCCTTCCTGCTGTACTGTACAACATTCTTTTTCCGCCGCGCAGTTGTCCCTTCATTACGCATACACGTTCAATCTAAAGCAATGAAGTACAGCTGCTCTGCCACACACCTCACTTTTACATTGGATGTCATGTTTTTGTCATTAAAGTTTAAAATGACATGTTTCCATTAAGGTCATATAGATTCGCGTTGTATGTTGATTTAGTGTTTGATAACATTTCAAATATTATGTCTCTCTTATGAGTGTAAATAGGAGGGATAAAAAATAAGTCAGTAACTAACATACAGTATAACAGAATTTTTACGTTTGTGACAGTGTCAGCTTAAACGAAACGTTATGATCTTCGTAATCATAGCTGATATTACAGTCCTCCAGTACATGACTGTGTTAAACTGAGTGTTTATTACTAAATTAACGGCTGCGTTTATAGATACATCTTTATCTATTTTTTTGTAATACGTTAACTTTTTGGTCCCGTTTGACACATGAATTATCCAGCTCTCCCTGAATATCAAATTACAGAACCATAACTCTTGTGATTGTATAAATGAACATGGCTTGCTTTAAGAATACTGTACAAACAGCCTGTAATTTACGGCATGCCTCCACTAACCAATCCGCTTTTTACTCTTCCCATACATGTTAAATTAAACATTCCTTGTGGAGTGATGCATTTGGTTCGGTCTCACCACAAACAAGAAATGACTCATGACTTACACTTTGGTTGATGAGGATAAACATATTAAGGCAAAACTGTGCTCACAGTAGTCGTAACAGCATGTGGCTCGACCGCATTATAACGGTACTTACTATTGGATTAATTGAATGGTTGGAGTTGCAATATCTGCAGTGGCGCCTTTCCTTAGGCAACGCTGTATCGACTGAACAAAAGGGCTTTATTGAAAAGCTTAGAGATTTAAATTCTTCTATAGGACTGACTGTTGTTTATTACTTCATAAATACAGTCGCTTGTTTGTGGATTTCGCATTATTGGAATCACTGAGGCGCTAACAGAAACTATATATACATAAACCTTTTTCCTGGTGAATGCTGCTTCCCTCCATTTATTCTTCAGTCCCTTTTCCATATCTTAATCTTTTGCCCCCCCCTCTGGTGCTGATTTCGTTCTGTTTTTGTCTCCACAGGGTGAACGGGGAGATGATGGAAGCCCTGGGGCCAAAGGCTATCCTGGCAGGCAGGTGCAGTAAATCTAGTGTTGAGGTGCTGGTTGAGCAGGGCACACACACACACACACTCACATGGACATGAGCAACACACACACACAAGCTTGGGGGCCAGATATCATCCCTGTTGAACATGAATATGAATTAGGCTTGGCAAAAAATATAGGAGGGTGACCTTTCTGATAAATCAGACTTCAGCTTGTAATTTTGCATTAATGAATAAAGCTGAAATTATGGGGAAGCGCTGCGTCTTTGTGAGTTTGAGTCATGGTTTAAAACTCTGTAGCTATAGGCGTCTCAGTGGCAGCATCAAAAAATCTAATTTGGTAAACCCAAATAAAAAGTTTATGGCTGCTAGATGAAAGAGTGGGGGAGCCCCAGAAGGTGGGACAAACAGCTCTAAACTGTTGAAGTTCCTATGGTGGAATTTCAGCAATGGATGCCTTCGGTCTAGGAAGGAAATAAAACGTCAAAAGGTTGCCATAGTAAGTATTACCCTGAAGAAAGGAAAGGTAATAAAAGTGTGACTAATGCTCCAGGTTTCTGGGTACCAGTAAGCCGCCTCCGTCCTTCCAGACTGTGAGCATCACTCCTCGCCTAGTTCTAGGAATGACGACAACTGAAGATGTCAAAGCTGGGGAGCGATAGAGTTGCTTCTCTGCATTTGAAATGTGTTTACTCTCAGCCCGAGGCGAATTTACACTTTAAAAACAGCTGGACAGCTGCTCACTTCCTCGCGTCCTCTGAATGTTTATGATAAGGAAAGCACAGACCCGTCCCTGAACTCTGTGTCAGAGCTGTGATCCTTATCGACACGCAGTGGTGTGTGTGTGTGTGGTGGGTTAGGTTTTAGCACCCCCTACCATCTGTAGGCTGTGAATCACTGGGGCTGTAGGTTGAGGTCCAGATTCTGCTCTTAGCTGTGGGGACTTCTCTGGAACTAAGATACTGCTTGCGGGGGGGAGTTCTGTGCTCTTTGGTTTGCTGGCAGTGATTCCCAAGTGGATGTGAGTGCTGTTAAAGTACAACACTGCAAAAGTATGCAGGAAACAGAATGAGTGTATTTAACCTCGTAGATCATCAAAACTTTTTACTTGTTTTACTAAAGTTTAGTTTTCTGTAATAAGATCTCAGTAAGTTGTCCCACTGTTTTAACCACAGAAATATGTCTTGTCACTTGTTACATTTAGGGTTTACCGGGGCCTGTAGGAAGAGTGGGAGCAAAAGGAGTCAGGGTGAGTTTTTGCATGAGTCTTATGTTTTGTCTGCGGTGATTAAAGAAAGATGCTTTGTGAAAGTCGTGTCTGGTCACCACTGTCAGGCCTTGAGTGTTTAGAGCTCTCTTGAATTGTACTTAATGTTTTTGTCAAGCACACTTGCTCAGCTTCCACAGACAGGCCACGGGGTCGAGAAGCTTGTGTCTTTCAAACTGTCTGTACAGCGAAATTGTTGAACTTTCACTTTTAGAATGAACTGTGAAACAAATGCTGAATAATTGCTTTACCAGTGTGTGTGTGTGTGTGTGTGTGTGTACTGTAAAAGACCACGTCGTAAACACCGCTGGGTACCCTCGTTAACTCCATGATGGAAATAACAGATGGTTCTTGTTTGTATTTTAAAATACTTGAGAAGCAGTTAGCTTTAGCCTTCTTTAACACTGTTCCATGCTCCTTGTTCTTGTTTGAATATCATAAAGCAATACCACAATGCATTCAGACATTACCTCCTCATTTCGTGTCATTGTATTTCATATTGCTGCTCCTTCTGCCAGTGTGTTTCCATTCTTTCATTGAGCAGGTGGGGCAGAGAGATCTTCAGAGATCCCTGATGTGAGGGTATGTGCCCTTGGACTACATCGTGGAAGCCAGCACCATGCAGTCCATGGGCATATACACTTGCCTCAAGGCTTGGGTCTTCAAGACCGCGCCCCTGTGGCAAACCTGGTCCTGGTGCTGCAACAGATCAAAGCAATACAACTCTTTTAATATGATTTTTTTTTTTTTTTTTTTTCAGAGATGAGTTGGCGCTGTTGACATTTAACAGTTCTACAAATATCTGTGCTACTATATCTCTTTGTGGCCCCTCGTGCACCTTTTGTTTACCTTTTCTATGTTTGCCCTGTCTGTTCCTCCACCCCATCTTTTATTCATCTCTCTAGGGTCACATTGGCATCGCTGGACTTTTTGGCCTTCCTGGTCCTGAGGGCGAAAGAGTGAGTATTAGTGGCTTTAAAAGTAAATGCCAGTTATGTGACTGTACGTGGGCCAAAATAATAAAATAGAAATGTATTTATTTCTTAAAATACTGCAGGCACACTGCACCAAATGTCTATGGAAACCCAAAGTCATACTGTGTTACATAAAGTGTTGGGGCAAAGACAGCCCACACCCCAACCTCTGCGCTGTCGTGGATGGGGTTACAATATTGATTTAAATTTGGTAAAACCCAGCCAAGGCTTCTCATGAGCCTTCAGGGCAGTGGATCAGTAGCACCAAATCTCTTGGGATTTTCATATAAATTATTTTTGAATCTGTTTTTCCTTTTTAGCCACTCTAGCCAAGTGATGTCTGTTCACTGTGTCAGTCAGTCTCGTCATTTGATACAACTTATTGGCATTTTCATGAGATTTTTTGCATAAAAGTAAAAAAAAAATACTGATGATAATAAAAAAATCCCATCCTGTGTCTAGACATTTCTAAAATGCCAAACTAATGACTATAATCTGTCAGCCTAAGTCAACGACAGCACTAGGATTAATTCTGAAATGGCACGCTGTGTTAGAAATTTTACAAGCATTTGTAACATTCAGCTCAAAATGCACGTTAGCGGAGCTGAGGCTGCTCCTTAAATTACTGCGTAGAACTTGAAACTGACAACCTAAGACTTAAATGTCTGAAGACGTCTATTTTGTGCTTTAACATCTTCATTTTAGTTGAATATGTTGCCCACTTTTGAAAAACTATTACTACCTCTGCAGATTTAAAAAAGAAATGTTTCTCCAAAGAGCAGCCACATTTTGAATCGTGTTTATATGCTGACGCTGTGCACTTCTATCACTCCTCTAGTTCCTTATCCATTATTCTCTCTCTGTCTGTCAACTTTGTTTCCTGTTCCCAGGGCATTCCTGGCATTCATGGGGAGAAGGGCAAGATGGGTAGGCCGGTAAAGTTTTCTCTAAACATACTTCTCAAACAACGTTTTTATTGCAGCCTCATGATGTGTTCATCTATAGACTCTTACTCTTACTGTAGAGCTGTTTTAAAATGTATTAAACGACCATTAGTCTGACAGAGGCCACAGTGTGAAGGCCCCCCAGGTGTGAATCTGATGATAGAATATGGCAGAAATGAGCAAATATTGTAACACAATGTTGGTGTCAGTTCCCTTATTTAAAATTACGAGTGACTCCTCTAATTTTTAAAGCCAGTGATTTCTTGTCTGTGAGTCTCATAGGTTTAATCATCTCTCTCTGTGGATGATTAGGAGACACGGTTTTACAGTCTGCTTATTACTGCGCTAGTGCTGCATTAGGCTGATATGATAATCTGATGTGTCAGTTACGGCTTTGGCTCTACGGAGCATTTAGCCACAGACCAGAGTAGACTATAGTCATTGGCGCCTGGAAGTAAATTTCCCATCCTTCCAAGCTTAGAGGGAAAATACTAATACAGCACATAACCACTTATGTAAATCTGATACTTTCCCAGGCCCAGTGTTGTTGGACATGGCTTTTTTTTTTTTTAAAAATATATAAAATGCAGTAACCGTTGGTGACACACACTGAGGTCTAAAAGTATGCTTGTAATAGAAAAGTCATGAACAAGCAGTTTCTCTTTCCCTTTGTGGTGAGAAGTGAGGTCAGTCACTTAGTGTTAGAAGGTTTCCTCCGCCTGTGTCAGCAGCAAAGCAATAAAACACAGACCGACCAGAGAGAGAGTCGGCATGTTTGTTTAAGATGCATGTGATTTACACCAGCGAATACAGAGACTTTTTGCATTTGATGGTGTTTAACAGCTTCCTGCCATGTGTGTCAGTCTTACAAAGGAAAGACACCCACTATAGGCAGTGTAGCGAAAAAGACTGCATCTCCTTATGGCAAACGAGTAAAACAAAGAATTATTGAATAAAGCACATTCAGCTACTACAGATGCGGCTTCATTATCAGAAGTAACAAAAAAGTCACGGAGTGGTTTAAAGGGAAGAAAAATATGAAAATTATATGATGGGCATAGCCTAAATTCAGGTGTCTAATCTTTATAGCAGGCACACGACAAAGTCCTTCAAGTCGAAAGGACACTACAGTAAAGAGTAGTCTGCAAAAGGTTTGATTTTTGGGAGAACAACATGCAGGAAGACATTGCTTGCTTCTAAACATTTGGATTACTCTAATAAGCATGTGAAAAAGGCAAATTAGTAATTTCATAATCATAATTTGCACAGGTATGTGTGCAAATGCTGTTCCCAGAGTCAAACATGGTGGAGACCCACTGATGCTTTGGGAGTGTGTGTCTGCAACAGGAACTGGAGCTCTGAATAAAGTGGGAGGAAGAATGAATACAGTCGAATATCAGAAGGTTTTAAAGCAAAGCCTCCCACCAGCAGCCAGACAGCAAAAAATGAGGAGGCAGAGGATCCTTCAGCAGGACAACAGTCCAAAGCACAAAGCGAACTCAATTCACGAACGATTTAAAGCGAACAGGGTGAATGTTTTACCTCGGCCTCCGTGGCCTCCAGACTTGTATCATTTAACAAACCTGTGGATAGATTTGAAGAAGGCAGTGAACAGCAGACGACCAAGGCAAGGATGCTCGAAGAAAGGGCTAAAATGCTTCCTGAGAGGATACAAAGAGTGTGTGAAGGGTGTCTAAGGTTGGAAGAAGTTACAGTGAAAAAGGACGTCGCACAATATATTAGAAAACCTTTCGTAGAGCGGGGTGCAAATATTTGTTACTTCTGTTGATAAAAGAACAAATGTTTTAGCTGAATGTACAGTAAATATTATTTAGTACTTTATAATTTTGTCAAAATTTTAAAGGAGATACAAGTTTGTTTACTTGCTATATTGTACATGTAGGAAAAAATGGGCAGACTTCTATTGGACAAGCCTCAAATCAAAAAGGGTCTTGCCGACCGCGCTGAAAGTGGTCAATAAGGGAACAAAGACGTGCGTATGTTTCTCATCAGAACGAGTCACTTATTGACATTTTTGGAAGGAGGCAAACTTTTCCACATTTCCTGTGGGTGTCATGTTGCATCAATTACTGTGTATTTCTTTATCCACATTTTCTTAGTAGTAGGAAGAAGCAGTCTTCCACACAAACAGTCCTTATGTCTGCCATCTCTTGGGGCCCTCATACTTTTATTTGAACTTTTCCTCTTTATCTGCACAAAGAGAGAGGGAGAGGGAAAAAAAAACACCTCCAATTTGTCATTTGTCCCTTGTCTATCCATAGAGCTTGTTTCCTGTAGGTGAGATGTGAGCCCCAATATGTGACGGGTTGTATGTTCACCTTGGCACACTGACAAGCACACGTGGAGTGTTTGGCCTCCACGTTGCATTATGCCTCTTGTTCTGCCTCTATAATGGAATTACAAGCTCTGAGCAACAAAAAAAAAAAAAAAGATCCAGTCAGCAATTCCTGGTCCAAGCAGCTTTATTCGGCTATTTAGGCAAGTCCTGGGGGTTTAGCCGAACGCTCTGTGCCAGCGTGTGCAAACACAGACGCTCGGTCGCTCGGGAACACTCAGCTGTGGAATTTCCTGCTGGTCTCCCAGGAATGAGGAGCTAGGAGCACATTTGTTGGGATTTGTTGTACTCTGCAACTTTCTGTTTTGGGAAACACTGTTGATTCTCTGAGTTTGGTGTTAGAACTTCACTGGCAAACAATGTGGCGTCTAAATAAATTCAACACCACAATAGGTCTTTTAGGCAAAACGTAATGAAAAAGAAACCGATTTGCCCCTCTGGTTACGTGACTGTCCTGTTTATTTGTGTGTTCAGGGATTTCCTGGTGACTTTGGAGAGAGGGGACCTCCTGGCCCTGATGGGAATCCAGTAAGTGAAATCAGTGGTTGGCGCAGTGCAGTTCTGCCCGTGTGTCCTTGAACTCTACAACATTACGGGATTAAGATTTTACCAGATTTCTGACTCTATTAAACATTGTAAAATGCACTTAAAGGACACAGTCACTCCTGCTGAACTTCCTTCTTTTGTTTAAGGAATACATGTAACCGAATCCCATTAAACTTCCTTCCGCCTTCCCACAGACCCTTTACACACTAAACTGCATAAAGCTATAGAAACAAAATTGAAAATTGCTGAAATCGTCCTTTAAAATGTCTTTAAACGTGAACACAACAATGAGAAATGCTCATACATTAGTTCTGGTAATGTTCTTCCTCATCCAGGTTATGGTTATTCAAAACGTGAGTGGCAACTGGGCTTCTTACTTTCATCTTTACATCCCTTGACTTCTATTCTAGGCCCAGTAAAACCATTGCACATGTGTGAAAAACACGGGCA
Source organism: Channa striata (assembly GCA_033026295.1). NCBI lineage: Eukaryota > Metazoa > Chordata > Actinopteri > Anabantiformes > Channidae > Channa > Channa striata. Next base: position 21,244,260 of record CM065178.1, read on the forward strand.
TAGAGCGCTGTCTACTCCATTTTCTGTTCTGTAAATCCGTACGGCCGTTCAGTAAGTCGGTCACCCGTCACTCGCCTCTGCGTTTTCTTTAGTTTGACCCTCACTGCTTGTGATTGACAGGGTCAGAGTTGGATTGTGATTGGCTGACCTCCGAGAGCCTCTTTGAAGCCTCATTTCCTCTGGCTCCAGTGTTAGGAGGGGATGTTCCATTCAGCTGAATTCATCTCTCTTCATTCATAGACAAATGGGAGGCAACAGGAAGGCCACAGTGGGCATCCATCTCTCCACTACATGTGTAGCTTGGAGAGGATGTAGCCATGGCATGTGTCCGCGGGGTAGATCATTTGGACAACAAGCCTCTCTGTGTGTCAAGTGCCAAGCGCTCGCTCACTATGCTAAACCGGGCGGGGAAACGCATGACTCAGGCTATCGGCGAGAGAACAAACTAGTGAACAGACAGATGTAGGAACACATACGTCTGCCCCCCCCCGCTCCAGTTGTTCATCTCTGAAGGTGTTGCACCTTTTGTTGTATCGCTTTCTCATCTCTCTTCCTCATAGGGTGAGCTGGGAGCTCCTGGCCCATGTGGAGTCTCTGGTCTAATTGTGAGTGTTTTCATATCATTGTCCCTTGTTTTATAATCCACTTTGGGCCCCGTAATATTTTACTTTTATTTAAGTCATTTTTTGTTTTTATTGCTTCTAAAAAGCAGTTGCTCTATAAAACATTGTTGATTGCATACTTGCAAACATACTGATTCAGTTATGGGTGATAAAATGTAAGCGTGAGCATTTGAAATTTCAGTTTGGTAAATATGTTTTGTTTTGTCTTGCTGGTGACAGGGAGACATGGGCCCCGTTGGCATTGTTGGCTTGGCAGGACCGCCAGGATTCAAGGTAAACATCGTGCATGCGTAGTCCATGTCTCTGACGTTGTTATTGGTTTGAGACTAAAAGAGTTTATTTGACTTTGTCGTATTTGTCCAACCAACTGTCTTCAAGTATCCGTTCAGGGAGTTGCTCATAGAAAGCAAACAATTTGTGAACGTTTCCACTCCATCATTGTCATGCCGTCTTCAAACAGCCTGAAATGGCGTTGATGTTTTCTTTATTTGCCTCTAAGGGAGTACCAGGAAACCCAGGGGAACCAGGACTGAAAGGTGATAAGGTAGAGAATATCACAGCAGCATACCTCTCCTCCTGGAGAACGTTAACAGAAAACATGAAGCTACAGTGGCCTAATAAATTCTTAGGATTCTGACATGTCACATCATTTGGTGCCTATTTACTTAGGGGGACGTTGGCTTAGCGGGAGAGCCAGGGGAGTTCGGTTACCAAGGGGACAAGGTATGTTTGTTTTGGTCACATAATGGAGGCAGTTTTCTATTAATCACATTGGACGTTTGATTCTTTGTCATCTGCATGTTGAAGTCTCCTTTTGCGGGACACTGGACTGTAGATTCCAGTGAATAGACTTTGGCACTGCATTGCATCTTTGCCACCATCTGTGTGTGTGTGTGAAATTCAGTGTTTCTGTATGTGATCAGCATGTTTAAAATTTGTTCAGAAACATGTGATTTTCTTGTTGATGTTCTTTTGTAGACTTGCTTACACTATTGGATTTGTTTTTTTTTTTTTTTTTTTTTTAACAGGGTAGTCGTGGGTCACCTGGGTTACCTGGTCCTCGTGGGAAACCTGGACCCCAGGTAAACCCTATTAATTGGAGCACCAGAAGAAGATGAAAAGCAAAACATTTATCATTGGCTATGCTTCAAAAACCAGTAACAACATTTGGTTACTGATTCTTCTCTAATGGTGCAACATTTAATGTAATTTAGTGAATTTCTTGCTCTAAAGTTAAGCAAAAGGTCTGTGGTGTAGCCAGTGCTTTCAGAATTTGATTTCTTATCTTGTGTTCCACAAAGCTTACACTAAATGATAATTGTAACATGATTAAAAATTTCATCTAATAAATAGACTACAGAATCGATTTTGAATATATGTCGCTTCTCTAAAATGCTGACATGAAGAGTTTGTTTTTTATGCATTTACATTAGATAATAGTGTCCTCAAAGGTGTAATATTTATTTATTTTTTTTAATGCACTTAAAGAAATCATATCTTAAAAGTATATATAAATGAGAAATTTGGTCTAAGAAAACGAACAAGCATAAACAAGCTCTTAAAGTCTAGAGCTCAGGCAAAGTCCCAGTGCAAATGCTGTGACTAATCCACCAGGTGATATTCATGTGCTCATAAGGGTTTGTATATTGATAGCCCTCGCATCTGGTTTGTGATGTCTGGGAAATCCTACTGTTTTCTTTTTCTTTTTTAATCTACAACATGTTTACATATTACAGGCAGTGACGCAGCAGCTGTTCTGACTAACTAAACTCTACATGAGCTCCAGTAGTTTGAATAATGCGGTGAATTCTGTAACTTGAAGAAAATTAGATTTCCATGAAACTTCAGTGTACGTGACTTTAGAAATAGGGTTGCATTTTCTGCTTTGAAGCTGATTTCTTGTAATTCTCAGGGTTATATTAAGTTTTGGCAACAGACCACATGTTTTTCCAGCATTTAGGGGATTTGAGCAGTGCTATTTTTGGGAGGTTTCTAATGTGTATAACGTGATCTCTATTTTTGTTTGTGCTTCTCAGGGAAAACCAGGTGAAAAGGGCCCTGGTGGTTTACCTGGCCCTCCTGGCCCAGAGGTAAGACAAATCCTTTTTCACTGAGATTCAAGATCCCTTTTGCAGGAGAGACATAAGAACATGATAGATTTATAAAACACATGCATAGAACATAACAATACAATCGTTTATTTGAAGAAGTCATGCAGTCACAACATATCAGGCACAATATCTTTGTAACTTTTATATAGCTATCCCAGGGGAATGTTTGTCTCCCCGTTAATGAAGTGTTTATGTTCATTACGGTCAGTGTTTGGGACTCGTAACCAGACATGGATAAGGAATCTTAGGTCATCTCAAGATTCATCTTGAGTATCTTTCCCCCAGGACACTTTGATGCGCAACGTGGACAGCTGCCTTACATTTTGTCTTCTTTAAATTTAGAACAAACAGTCGAGAGGTCTGCAATTCGTGAAAAGCAATGTGTAATGTGAGGAAGACTCAGTTTGCGGTGGCATACAGTGACCTGACCTGTGGGCCTAATTTTGACCCTTTATTAACTACATTGGAACTTGATTTCTATCAGACCATCAGCAGCAGCGGTTTTTACCAGTTTTAAACAAAAATAATTAACTAACTAAAAATTTTAACTAAAAAACAGTTTATTTAATAAAAACTAAAACAATGAAGCTGTACTTTTTCTTTCATTTATAAAGGGCTTTCCAGGTGACATCGGTCTACCAGGACAAAACGGCCCTGAAGGACCCAAGGTTAGTAGAGTAATATCAGAACTTTAGGAGTCGTTGGATTTCTGTGAAACTTTACTTTCCGCCTTCTTATTAATAGGGGAAGCAAGGGACAAGAGGTTTGCCAGGTCCAAGAGGAACACTCGGGCTTCAGGTGCGTTTGCCTTTAATGTGAGAATATACTTTAAAAGTGAGCAGAAAGATAAAGGCGTCTTTCTTCCCTTGTTCTTCTTTTTTGTCAGGGCGACGAAGGATCCTTTGGGCCCGCTGGACCCGCTGGACTCGAGGTGAGTACTGGAAGGATCGTCTCTGCAATTCAAGACCATTTGCAGGACACAGTAATCTACTAAACACACCAGACCACAATACGTTCGACGCAGAAGCCCGGCGTGTGCTCTCTGTTGTCTGTTGTGCACAGCGAGTCCTCTGGCTGACTGACCTCTGTTGTTCTGAAGCTGTTTTGAAAGCCTTCCTATTGGTCAGCAAATTGATATGCTCTTTTCAATCCTAAAAATCACACACAAACAAACACACACACAAATCAAAACAACTTCAACTTCAGTCCAATTCAGTTCAGCACTGGCTAATTGAATAATTGTAGGAAAGGAAATACTTAAATAATAACAATAATAAATTATCAGTGTTTATAAGGGAAGATGGATGTGCAGTTATAGTTATTTAATGTAGGGACCGTGGTAAACAACTCATGGCCCCTTTGTTTGTATCAGTCTATGTTCTCACTTCATCTGAATGCAGACTACAGTGGGTAGAGACACAAAGTGGCTTTGAACTGTTTTGCCGTACATATCAAAGTCCACAGCAACTATCTCAGTCCAGAAAAAGTGTTTATTTGGAGTCATCCCAGGCTAAACAATAGAGGACATTTCCAATGAAGCACTCTATTTTTGCAATAGTTGACTTCAAGTCTGCCATTTCCCAAAAGTGTAAGCCACATGTGATTACTGAAAACACACACAAATGACCCAAAGACTTTGAGTAATAAGAAGCCTTTGATGATGCAGACGCTTCTTTGTTTTCTGCATCATTAAGTTTCTTAAAGGGAGGATTTTGTTTTGGCATCAGTCGCTGGTTTGTTTTGTGCCACGGCCTCTCCAGGGACGGCAGGCTGCACCTTCCTACAGGAGATACAGAGGCTTTATTGTTTGTTGAGGGAAGCTGCAGTACACTCCTCTGTGTCATTTGTGCTTTCTGTTCAGGGTAGGCCTGGGAGGCAGGGATTCCCTGGGCTGACGGGCCCAGACGGACTCAAGGTCAGAGCTAATATTCACACATGCACCTCTAAAAACACGGTCTTCTTTAACTGAACATTCACTTCTTGATTCTCTTTTATGATAATGTATCATCTGAATGTGTGTAAATTAGATGTTAATTCTTTGTTACCACAGGGGAACAGGCCTCCAAGCACATTTTGACTGATTTGAACTAAAAATGAAAGGCATGAATACGTGTGTGATATGCTAATTGGCTGCTTTGCTGTAGGGCGAAACCGGGATAACTGGTGAGGTCGGGAAGCTTGGAGAGAGGGTAAAGGCTTTTCTCCCTCTTTCTGCTGACTTCTGTTTGATGCTCGCTGTGTCTGTTTAGTTGGAGCTGAATAGCTGAGCAGCCTATTATATAACTGCGTAGAACTATGACAAATAAGTGACAGTTAAGACGGCGTGTTTCCTCTCCTCTAGGGAGCCCCTGGTTTTATTGGGCCTGTTGGAGAGTCGGGCATTGCTGGAGAAAAGGTTAGCACGGTGTCAATTTTTTTACACTCAATCACAGCAAATTCCATGATGTGATGCCATTTTTTTCAGTCCCGCTTGTGATTTTTTTCTCTAATTGTGGCCTGTGGTTCTGTAGGGAGACCGAGGGAAAACAGGCCTCCCTGGGCCGCCAGGTGAATCAGGGCCGATGGTAAGGAGTAAGTTTGGACCCTGTCTTTCGTACCAGGGGCATGACATTTTGCATATGTAAGGGATGGGGGGGTGATGTGTTCACAGACACTGATTTAAGTAATTAAACAATAATCACCTTAGAAATATTGGGCCATCAAGTTTTTAGAAACCTCAGAGCTAATTTATAATTTCATATGTATCATTTCATTGATATTATATCCATCAGGGTCATAATGGAATACCTGGAGATACGGGGCCACCTGGACCGCAAGGGATCCCAGTATGTTTTCTGTTTACCTTTCTTTACTTTGTGTGAACCGTGTGACTGCTTATGTTATGTGGTTCATAACTGGGCCTTGTCTGATGCTTGATAACTGTTTAATTAACAGAAGAGGTGCTTAGGTATGTTAGAAGGATCTATTTTTGACTTGTTGTATCTGTCATGGGCAGCATGGCAGTGGAGTGATTAGCACTGCTGCCCCACAGCTAGAAGGTCCCTGGTTCAAATCCCTGGCTGACTGCAGCCTTTCTGCATGAGCATTTTCCCCGTGCTTGTGTGGATACTCCCATTTCCCTGCCTGTTGTCCCGTGACAGCCTGACCCTGAACGGGATTAGTGATACAGATGATGGATGGATGTATCAGGCCTCTATGAACCGTCTAAAAAAACAGGCTTTGAGAGATGAAAAATGAAAGAAGTATGAAATGTAGTGGTAAAATTCATTTGTGAGGTACATTTATTTATTTTCCCACTGTTAATAGAGATAACCTGAGACCGAGTGCGTTTACATGGACATTAGTAACCGGGTTACTGAAAGAAACCAGCTTTCTCGGGTAATCGGGGAGCCGTGTTTACATGCTCTTAAGAAACCCAGGACAGGGACGGGGAGAGAATGGAAAGATGCATTCAGCTGATCCACACAAACTCACATGAGTTTTAAAAGTGACTTATTTAGACTTCTACGAGACGCTGTGTGTAACTTAAATTTTCTGTTTGAACTTGGACGGACTTTCTCCTCGTTGATATTCCGCAACATGCGCAGTTGGAGGAGAACCATTAGAAACCCAGTTACATGTATAATTGGCACAGGAATCGGCGTTCCCCGACCAAACTCTACCACAGGAACCCACGTTTCCCTAGTTTGTAAACCGGGTGTCTTGTATACATGTCACATCAGCTTTCCTGAGAAAGTAGACTGTAACCCGGTCACTAATGTCCATGTAAACGCCCTCACTTACTGTCCCTCATATGTTATTTTCCAACGTTTGTCACAATCAAACTTGTATGTTTCACATAAATTCAGGGGCCTCCTGGTTCACGGGGATTCATTGGCATCAGAGGACCGAAAGGCATTAGGGTAAGGAATTGTGTTTTGAAAATGTATAGTGATTATTGTTAATAACCAGTGGTATCCTGCTATTGTTGATTACCAACTACGGACTTTGACCCTATAAGGTGACAGTTCAGTTAATGGAACAGGTGCAACGACTCTAGGAGAAGGAATGACTGTGTGTGTGTGTGTGTGTGTGTGTGTGTTGGTGAATCACTCTAGTGGACCAACCAGACTGAAATGTCTCAACGGTTATTGAATGGATCACCAAGACATTTTCAGTCCTCATAACTGAACTCATTCCAATACTTCACCAGAAACTAAAGATATGTCTACCACCATCAATCGTCTTAGCATTATAACAGGTGTACAACCTGCTCAAAAATAGCATTGTGTTGAATGACAATGGTTAAGCTGTGAGATGTGAGAATCACCTCAAAGGGAAAACCTCAACAAAGCAGAAAGTAGAAAAAAAGCTAATTGTAATCATAAAAATGTAATCATAAAATGTAATCATCTGCCGATTAACACCAAACCAAGGGCTGCTTAGCAACTTGCCACAAAGGGAAAAAAGTACAGCTTTATAAAGGTTTCAATATTCAGCTTGTTCCATCTGTATGAAAAGCTGCTAAAGATAAACATTTAATCTGAATGTGTAGTATTAGGCATATGAATGTTATGCAGTTTGATGCAGTTTGTTCCAACGTCTTTCTACATACAGTAAAACCGCCTTAGTTAGTTGCCGTGCGTTGAACCACATGTGCTCCTGTGAACTCATGAAAATCTCAGGGTTTTACTGCTTTTACCTTTATCGTATTTTGTAAAGTGGCTTTGCACAGCAGGATCACTGGAATGCATAAATAATAGATCGAACATGAATAAGTTGTATAATCAAGCCATTTAATTATCTCGGCTGGTTTAACGTGGCTCTCCTGATATCACAAGCAGTCTCACATGTAATTATAATATTTTGCTAAGAAAAGGGTTTAGAGGATAGAATTATGAAAACTTTATTTTTCCGTGACTTGGATGGATTTCTGAAATCATAAAATACAGTGTTACAACATTTAGCCATGTTGATTTCAATTGGCTTTTTTTTTTTTTATTGCCAAAAAAATACAAAGAGTTCCATGTAAAAATATAAACAGATCTCTACAAAGTAATTTAAATTCATTAAAAGTTGAAACCGAACATTAGAGATTGTGATAAATACTCAGGCCCTATGAAGTAACTCATTTAAAACTTCCTGGTTCAGCCAATTGTTTTAGAAGTCACACAGTTGAAGTGAGAATCAGGTGAAGTTAGTGTTTGATTCATTTTGATTAATTTAAAAAGATCAATGTTCACTTTGACGTGGAGGAGTTTGTTTGTACGGTTTTGTCAAAGTTTAATTAAATTAACCATAATTTAATGTTCACAGCAAATCAAAAGGCCCTGTAAACATGTTTTATGCTCTATCATTACATTTAATTTGTCATACATCATCCCTGTCATGGAGCTAAATCTCTGACACCCTCAGTGGAAACTTCCTGTCTTGCACGTATCATGTTGGGGTGTTTTTGTTCTGATCACTTTTGTGCGAGATGCTCACATGAACAACCAGTAGTGCAGTGACAGTGAAGGGTTGGGTTCCATCCTGAGGGAAAGGATGAGTCAGCTACGGGATTCGTGACCTTTCCCCAAGGCTTCTCTACAATAACCCCAGTGTGCAGGCAGCACCGCTGTTTGTGATCGTGGAAAGATGGAGACAAAGTCTACACAGTGGGGACTGGGCACAGTGTGCAGCCAGTTCAGATGCCAAGCATTTGCAAAATAGCCACAATCTCTGATGGCGTCTTTCCAGTGTGGGCTAAACCCTATTACACTGTTAAAGCCATTGGAATTGCCTCCCAGGCTCCACTAAAGGCACGACACAATGGGAGATTAAGTTCCTATATTGATTGACTTAATATGTTAAACGTCTTGCGCCTCAGGTTCGTCGAAAGCCGAGCTATCCAAAGCTAGTCATCACTGACAACTTTCTTTCTGTAGGGTCCGAGGGGTCCTGATGGCCCAGTGGGGGACAAAGGCTCCGCTGGAGTAGAGGTGAGCATATCGTCAAAGGGTCAACTATAGTTGTCTAGCCGTAAGCATCCTGCACATATCACGTATGTCCCATGGGAAGCGACAAAAGAAAAAATGTTTCTTAAAAGTGGCAAAAAATCATAGGAACTTTTAGCAACGGCTTTGTTCTGCAAACTGTAATTATTAACTATTTTTAACATCTAAAGGTTTTTCAGAGGACACACTGTTAACTACAAATCTGACAACAGAAGCGTGAATCAAAGAATCCAACACATTGATGTTGCTGTTGGTGCTCGGCAGCAGGGAGCATTTCAACTCTGGGGGATTTTAGAAGCTCAGTTAACTGAGTTGAATGTTTCCTTTGCAGGGTCCTGATGGTCCACCAGGAAAAGCGGGCTTCCCCGGGGAGGTGGTAAGAAAAATTAGGCTTTGCTTTTTATCCATAACAGTAATGACATTATTAGTAGTATTAGAAGTACCTGTGGTCTCTCAGAGTTGTGGAACGTCTACAATAAGTTTCCGTGTGCCAGATATTGCATACAATACAAGATCAATACATAACTAATAACTGAGCAACAGTTTATCAAGGTGATAACTGAGCTGTTGTTTAAGTTCTTTACTGCTTACGCTTTGGATTACAGCCTGCGACTTTTATAAAGGGAAGTAAAGGGACGTTACAGTGGACTTTATTAGTAACAACAGTGTAACTCCACATTACCTGTGGATACATATTCATTGTCCCTCGATAACAAGAAACAACTGTGTGTTTTCCGTGCTGTGAGGCAATAACAGTAAAAGCCTTATTATTATTATTATTATTATTATTATTATTATTATTATATATTTTCTCCAGAGTTCTTTGTTACCTGTTGTTATATAGTAGCTACAACAATTGGGGCTGTAATTTAGTGGAGCTTCTTATCCTCAGTTACACTGTAAGTAATTACACATTTCATGTAATTAATAAGTACTCCTTACCTACAAAATGTAAAAAAAAAAAAAAAAAATTGCAGGTAACAATTTTTATTTACATCTTTTTACCCTGTTATTCCTCAAAGTTTATTATTATCATTATTATTATTATTGAGTAACAATGAATGTGTATCCATAGGTACAATGTTGTTATTCAGATGTCTCCTACTAACCCTGTAATCTTGTGTTACTTAATAGAACAGGTAATTTGAACGCCTTATATAAGGTTCTCAAAACACATATTTTGTAACTTATTACTTCTTGAATATAAATTTTCCACACAGAACTGAACCATACTCTGACATGAAGTAGAGCGAACAGCTCGACGTGAACCTGTGTCACATTTGGACTGTTGGTTTATCCGTCTGTTTCGGTTGTTTTGCTGCAGGGAAGGCTTGGTGAGCCAGGTGAAGCTGGGCCTAAGGGATTTCCAGTAAGTGATTGGGGCTAACAGAGTTCTCTTTTAGGTCAGTCTTGATTTTTGGGGCGCACACATTTTGGGGAACAGTAGTGGATAAGAGAAGCTTGTGTGGTGCCCTGTTTGTCTTTTCGGTGCCGTAGTATTTTCAGCATGTGAACGAATACCAGCAGTGTTGGCTATAATTGGCTGTATTAATTGCAGGGTGTTCAAGGCCCCTCAGGACCTCCAGGAGCCAAAGGAATAGCAGGAGAACCAGTGAGTTGTTTATTTGCCAACTTCTATATGCCCCGTTGTGGATCCATGTTTGAAAATAAATCCTCTGCACTTTTTATTCCATCACCAAATTTGAAAGTCAGTCATTAAAAGAGGATATAGAGAGAAATGATTGTGTCTCATTATCTATAATATCCCATGGTTCCCCAGCACCTACTGTGCACCCATCGTCTTGTCTGCGTATAAAAAATTCTCAGAGTTTTCACCTTGACACCTTTTTATTCGGGGCTTCCTAGAAACACATCTCCTGTTTGAAAAGCCCTGAACAACCTCATTCTGGTTTTCTCATTCTGCCAGACACAAGCAGAGAAGAGTCTTAGACAATTTGATTTACACCATCTCCTTCCTGGAGAGGCAGCTTTATTGTAGCCTGAATGTGTCTCTATAACAGCAGGCCTGCTTCCATCACTTACAGAAGCTTTGGCTCAGTGTTTTGAAGGCTCTTAGCCCCGCAGATTAACTTATCTCCTCAAATCCACACTTCCTGCCTGGTTTTTATTTCTCTTCACATTTTTGTTCTCCTTTGTTGTCACTTTCAGGGGTGTTTTTGTTTCCAAGATTAGACAATGCTTTTAACCTTTTTATTGATGCCCTTGCGTTTTTGCTGCAGGGACCCACGGGGCCACCAGGAACAACCGGGCCACTGGGGGAGATGGGGCCAATAGTGAGTTTGATCACACTGCTGGCGTAAGAACTCCCGCTGACTTTTACATGAGCACTGAATGCTAAAGGCTGTCACTGTTTCTGGCAGGGGCTGCCAGGGAAGGCTGGAGACGGAGGGCCACCGGGTGAACCTGGAGAAAAGGTGAAGATGTGTATGCCGTGTTTTCATAGATTTTTGAAGTATTTATTTGATTGATGTGTACCCACGTTTTACATATTCAGAACTGATAATATAAAATGTTATAATTCTTTGCTGCTCCAAATGGCTCCTGCTCTATGAATTCGTAATTGTGACTCAATCCTGAGAACTGACCTTAATTTAGGTTAATATAGTAATTGTTGATCAAAAATGTATTTTTATGTGTGGCGTTATGCACATTACTGCACAATAATAACCTCTGTCAAATCTTAAATGCTTTGCTCTGTGGATACTGCTTTTTTTTCTGCTTTCTTGCTTCTCCTGACTGGCGTGTTACAGTGTGCCACAGACAATTGGAAAATTAGTATTGGGCTCAGTTTTGTCTCCAGTCAGATTGCAGTTTGGATTATCTGGTGGGAAGCAGGGAGGGAATATAGAATTATATCAAACTACTGTTATCCACCCACACAGGTATCTAGGTTAAGAGACTTTATGGATTTTTAATGTTGATACATAAACCTAGATGACTGACTAAAAGTGTCCAAATTACAAATTCGTTGTCCCAGCGCTAACAACCTAGTCATGAACTCAGCAGCTGTACTAGAACAAAACATACAATCAAATCACCAGCGACAGTTTTCTTATTGGCTGATGTTTCTGTACAGCTGAGAAATGTTATTATGCACCTGTGTGGATAGTTAAAATAAGCTACATTATATTATAACCATGAATAATTTAATTGCTTGCAGAACATTTTCTCCACACTCTCCATGTCCATTATCATAATCAGAAGGGAGGCGCAAAGATGATTGCACATTACTTTCATTATTGAGTAGATGTACATGTATATGTACATCTGCAGGGATACTCACACAACAGATCAAACACATCACTGAAAACTGAAACGTTGTGTCTTCTCCCCTCTTCACAGGGTGATGTCGGTCTTCCTGGCAACTGCGGGGAGCAGGGTTTGATTGGCGAGAGAGTGAGTGTATTTTTTTTTTTATGGTCTTATTACTTAATCAGTAATGGTTGCAGCATGGTTCTGTTTAACCGGAACAGTAATCGCAGGAAGCAGAAACAGGTAGTGTCGAAAGCAAAACAGTCATTCTGGAAACAGATTTACCACATGATTGATACAGATGCTTAAAACATGACAATCTGAGAAATTACACATAAGTTCAAACAAAACGTTTCAAATCCCTCCAAACAGCCAACATTTGCTTTCATAAGAGCTTTGCACAATCTTGGGATTCTCTCAGCCTGACTTAGACTTTTGCCTTGTACGTCACTTGTAAGCCGCTGTGGTTAAAAGCGTCTGCCAAATGACTAAATGTAAAACGTAAATGCTTTGTGAGGACGTCCGACACACAAAGCGATAAGCACTTTCTGCTGCTTTTCCTCCATTCTTCATTACAAAGAGTTTCAGGGGGATTTGGTAATATTTCTGTTCCAGACTGACATGTCCCAAGTGATGTCATTAGAAAAAAATCCACTTTTTAACTCTTAACAAGGTAAACGTGCTCTAGGTGACCTCACTTCTTGAAGAAGTTCCATGTGTTGATGTCTTCAGATTAATCTACAATGTAGAAGTAATGGAACCAAGGCATGTCCAAACCGTTGACTGATACTTTACTATTATGATTTGTTTTTCAGGGTGAGCCCGGCATTGATGGGGAGGCTGGATTAAGTGGACCTGATGGAGCCAAGGCAAGTATGAAAATAACATACTGTGAATTGAAAAGACAGATTTAAGAAGTGATGTTAAATTTGTAACGGTAAAGCCCAGAGTACGTCAAAACCTTGACAAGCAACCAATACTTTGTCCTTGTAACACTGGTTCTCTCCTGGAGCTGTACGTCAGCGAACCCGCTGAACCTCCCCGTTTACTGTAGCAGCTTACGGTAATTAGAGCCCGACAAATGTTGTTTGTCAGATATCTGCCTTTGTACAGTTCGAGCTGCATTGTGTCGACGCTTAGTGAAAACAGATAGCAGGGCTATTTTTAAGGGCTCTAGTATCTGGCAAGTACGTTGACAGAAAAAAAGGGAGGAACAAAAAAGCCTGAACGTTCAGCCGAGCCAAATGGCTGGAAGCGTGGCTGACAGACCTACAAACGGCTTTCAGATCAGAGGTGGCGGTGAAAAGGGATCAGAGACCGCCGACCACCAGGTTAACCCAAGACTCTCCTAAACTACTTGAAAACACTGTTGGCCGCATTGCAGCTCCTGGATGGAAAACAGCAGCTCATGAGGGATTTGCAGGTTATGATGTTAATTATAAGAGGAAATAAATTGTCATGGTTCATTATCAAAATATGAACTTGAACTGTAACAAAAAAGCCTGGAGATTCTGCTCACATGTACCTTCCATAACACAGCATGTTGTGGAAGGTACATGTGCTCTGGTCATCACATCAAGGATGAAGCTAGATTGTGACATTAAATTATATATGAAGCAATAAACCCAAGTCTTTCTCCATTTTATTTTTAAATAAACACGCAATTTCTATTTTCAGGCATCAATGAATGTTGTTTGTGCAAAAAGTTGAAACCCTTCTTACATCTGTAAAGCTGGCTGTTCCTAAGAGAAGGAGAAGCACCTTATGTAGAGATAAGAAAATAAGACAGAAGCTTATTTTCTGCTTACAAGTGTTGTTTTTTTTTTTTTTTTATATCTCAGTCAGTTTGGGGAGTGATGGGAGAGATGAATCCCAATCAACACACTTTTATACAAACAAAAATGCTGAGATAAAGAAATGGGGGAAAATAACACTTATTCTAACTCAACCACTTTGGATTTTACACAATATTATTTATTTTAAACATAGTGTTTTTTACTGCGGGTCTAAGAATATGTGCAACTCTTTTGTGGAGTTTCTCAGAGTTTAGTTTTCAGTGAGGTCTTACATTTACATGCTTTCATAGGCAGGTCATTAATCATTAGTGTTTTAATCTTTTCTTGCTTGGAAGGTCCTTGTTATACCGTTCCTTTAAATGCCTTTAATGCTGGCGGACACCTTGTCCCTCTTACAGAAAGAAGTGCCAGCTACACGCCATCTTTTAGTGCTGCCGCTCGAGTGCGGTCCTTGTGATCCGCTGTTATAATTTAAAGATTGAATGTACAGCTGAGGCTTGGCCTACTTTTCCGTGACAGGTGATGCTCTGCGAGAGTGTGTATCTTGAAAAACATGTCAAATTGTGACAGTCTGTTTTCCCTTCTTATGAATATTTTTCAAATTAAAGTCTGTTGCATCTCACCAATACACTAAATAAATCATGTTGTCATTCTGGCTAAACTACTGGAACTTTTTACACGCCGCTCTCTGTCTGTGTAGAAATTGCAGCAAGCTCAGAATCGAGACTTTTCATAGTTAGAGCTACAGTCTCCTGTCCTTCCTTCATGGTGTTGGTGACTGGAAATTTTATTTATAACGTGCTAAGCTTCTAATGATCAAGCAAGACGTGCCATCGTTGGATCTAGTCTCACTTTTTATTTGTTTAAATTGAAAACTGTAGGTTAACAGGTTTTTGTTTATGGCCCAGAAGATTTGCTGTCATTTGCACTTATTGTAAAGTGATTGAACTTTCACCTCATTATTACTGTTCACAGGGTGAAAAGGGCGATGACGGTTCCGAGGGTGCCAAAGGAGAAAAGGGTGATGTGGGCCTGAAAGGAAAGGAAGGATCCTGGGGCCTCCCGGACTGGTGGGTGTGAGGGTGAGTGTCCCAGTCGTTGGCTCCGTATTTCATTGGAAAGAAATTCAAAGACGGCCTCTGTTCCATTTACCCCTGTGTTCAATTTCCTTTTCCCAGGGTCAGGAGGGTAAACCTGGGAGAATAGGTGAAACAGGAAAACCAGGAGTTCAGGTTTGTCAGGTCACTGGCGTGGGGCGAAAATACACCTTTTATTTGTAGACGCCTGTGTGTTTCCTCTCTTGTACAAGGAGTTGAAGAGTTCTCTGCTATAGTAGCAAACAAACAGTAAGGTCAGTCACCTCCATATGCATGACACCGGAGGCGCTTGTCAGAGACCTTCACTATTAAATATTTGATTCGTCAGACTAGCTGCACGACTGTTCAGGGGAAGATTGCACTCTCGCTCGATGCCTGACGTTTAATGTCTGTTCTCCAGGGGAGCAAGGGTCACCAAGGTCACCTGGGTGAGACTGGGCCAATCGGTAAGCAGGGACAGATGGGGTTTGTTGGACAGAAGGGAGCAAGAGGAACTATTGGCCCAGTGGTAAGTTCTTCACAGACGGACTGAAGGGCCTAAAAGTTATTGGATGTTGTTAAAATATATAAGACTTTTCCTAGGGTGCTCCAGGGAGAATCGGCCAGCAAGGACAGCCAGGCATAGCAGGTTACGAGGTAAGCACGTCTACGCTAACGATGATGGAATAAAACATTATACAACACATCCATGAAACTTCCAAAACAATAGTCTTCACTCTTTATTTCTATTAGTAAGTTTTTATTTGTATATGTAAATGTGTGTACGGCCGGCACAACATCGGACACATGTGAGAAAGCCTTTTACCAGGTGCCGTTGTTAAGATGTTAAAACACAGCTGTGTTCAGAAAGCTTTTTTGGGGTCTGCGATGTTCGGCTCTTTTTCCTCATATTCCATTTCCAAATGTTTGCCGAGAAATGCTAAACACGTCTGTTCGCACACCCTGACTCGTGCTTAAAAAGACTGCATTGCTTTTTGAAAGGGATCCCATCAAGGTTTATGGTTGATTATTACTGAATGACACTCTTAACCAGGCTTGTGGTTTTCTGGCGTTGCTAAATTACAGGCTGAATGTCTTTGGTTGGTGTTTTTGTGCTCTCTGTTACGCCCACAGTCGGGGAAACCTTTGACAACAGACTTTATTTCATGTACAGGGATAAAAACACTGCAGTTCTGCACCAGAATAAGCAATAACAAATTCAGAATAAGATTGGGCTGAGAAATTGATTTTTGCAGATTTAAGACTCAAGTAGAATTGCTTTTTTTTTTTTTTTTTTTTTTTTGAAATGTAAGCCTGACCTGACTGATGAATCATAAAACTCCATTTTTTTATTTTTTTTGTAGCGATAGAAGGCGAAGGCGTGATTGATGACACTGTTACAGAAGTTTTATCCTCCATTGTTTCTTTACACTAGAAACACAGAATTTCACAGTGAATCAGATCGATTGCTTTTTCTTGTCATAGGGTCACACAGGACAGCAGGGCCCAATGGGACCCCCTGGACCAAAAGGTGAAAAGGTACATTCCCAAACATACTTGCCGTTATATAGCTGCATGCAGTTTGTTTGTACCTAATGAGCTTTGGGGGGCTGTATTGGTCAAATTATTAAAAAATGTAAAACAGTGGAGCAGCACGTTGCTTTTGAGTGCATGATTAGGTTTTTAGTGCACTGAGACATAAGTTGTGTCCCACTTAGTCCTTCTTTTGTCAGTCAAGTTGTCCTTGCAGTGTTTCTATAGCCATCCCTAAATTGATCAATGATATGAACTAGGACACATCAATTAAATAAGAGCTGTCAAATGTATTTAATTATCCAAGCACCTGGACTCTTCAACTCATAATTTTGTGGATATTAGTAGCACAATTTGTGTTTACACAGCAGCAGCCCACAATAAAATACACTGCACCTGGGTTTAGTGAAATGCTAATTTGTGTTTTTTTAGTCTCTGTACAAGAGCCATCTGGATGTAGATATTTATTAATTTCTCTTTGCCAGCGTCATCACAATTTCGGCCACGCTCGCTCTCTAATTAAATGAATGTCACACTATTGCAAAGGTCGTTAGAAAATTTGCGATTGTCAGTTGAGAGACCGTGTAGACATGATGCAGAGAAATACATACCTGTATTATAGTTAGATTAAAAACACTCCTGGTGCAGTATGTTGGTTTTCATCAATGCAAATAAAAGTTATGCTCAGCCCCTGGCCATCACTAATCCTCCCACTTTAAGATGATCTTTGTAGCTCTTTTATTTATTTCATTTGTCATATGCACAACATATGACCATTAAACCCATGCACACATCCGTGGTTATTGTTTAATGAATCCCATAAAGACCTTGAAACAGACATTGCCATCCATTATTGTGAAATGGAATAATTCTGGGAAATGGCGCATGCAATGATTGGCTATTCATATAAAGAGAGGCAGGCAATGCCTTTCTATTGTTCTACGCGTTCAAACAAAACATGAATTGATTTTGCACAGACCATTGACTCTAAAGGAAATGCCATGGATTGTTGCTGTTTGTCTGTTTCTATATTGCTCGTTTAGGGTGAACAGGGGGACAAAAGCAAAGCAGAAGGTCCTCCGGGTCCCCAAGGTGACAGAGTGAGTTTCTTACACGAACCAGCTCTTCCTGTGTTGTTTGTCAGTGTTATTCCGGGTTGTTTAATGTGTTTGCAATGTGGATCCAGGGTCCTCCTGGAGTCAGGGGAGACA
This sequence comes from Channa striata, assembly GCA_033026295.1. Classification (NCBI taxonomy): domain Eukaryota; kingdom Metazoa; phylum Chordata; class Actinopteri; order Anabantiformes; family Channidae; genus Channa; species Channa striata. The sequence continues at coordinate 21,261,858 of CM065178.1, forward strand.
GAGGAGAGCCAGGTGATCCCGGGCACTTTGTAAGTGGGAAGATAAAGAAAACACATTATCTATTTGTGCTTTTTTAAAAATGAACTGTCAGTTAGGCTTAAGTGACGTCCTAAACATTGAAATTGACATGTGTTCCAGGGTCAAATAGGTTTTGAAGGAAAGAGAGGTGCAGCTGGTGCTCAAGGCCATCCTGTAAGTCCCCCCTTTTCTGTTTTTGAATAAAGAACACTGATTTGAAGACATTATCCGGACACGATCAGTGGAATTCAAACCGTAGCAACATTAATGATCATTTCAGGGACACCCTGGACCAAAGGGACAACCAGGCCTGAAAGGATCCAAAGGTGAACAAGTAAGGACATCACATATAGTGGCATGATTTTGTTGTATGAGATAAAGATAACTTTATGTTATATATTGTTGGACTGTATTTTGTGTCATGCATGTCAGAATTATGCAACATGAAGTCTTTTATACTCTAGGGTCAGAAAGGAAAAACGGGGGCAACAGGTGGGTCTGGAACCAAAGGACCACCAGTGAGTTGGATGCATTTCTTGTCTTAGAATATAATGGCACTTTACATTGGTTTAAAGATTTTTCAGGACCAGGCCCCAAGGTTTGACATAAAGATCTGATTGCTTTCGGTAAGGGTCCAGAGGGTCCTTCTGGCCCACGGGGAGTCGTGGGCAGGGAGGGACATGAGGGACTACCTGGAATGGATGGACTGCCTGGTAAAGATGGAAATACAGGAGTCAAGGTGCGAACTGTCAGTGTTGGTGCCCATTTCACTGAGAGAAGAGAGTAGCAGCTGTATTAAATTTATCACCATTCATATTTTGTGTTCAGGGGGAACAAGGAGAGGATGGAGAGGTGGGCCTACCTGGAAAACCTGGGCAGCATGGTAAACCTGGTGTGACGGGGCTTCCTGGAAGTCAAGGGTCCTTTGGTCCAAAGGTGAGAAGGATCCGGTTTTGTTATTTCCAGATGCTTGTGGGAAGAAGTTTGATCTTTTTCACAGAGCGCTAAGTTATGGCAAATTTTTTATAGGTCACAGTGTGGGCTAATTTATTCCCACTACCAAGTACAGTAGAACCTGCCAACTCAGCTTTATTCTGCTTTGCTTTGCATTGTAACGCCGCCTTTAATTCAGGGCATTTTCTGATCTCTCAGGATTAACTCTGCACTCTTTAGTCCACACACTTTGTCAAGTCACGACATTCAATGCAGTCATTTGGTTACTGAGTGCTGCAAAATATTGAGGGTGCAGAGTTTTGAATTGCAGGGTCTGAATAGTGTGTGATTTATTGTAATATTTTTAATATCACTTTTTGTGCATTTTAAATTGGTCATATATGATCTCAACACATTAACTGACTTTGGACAGTTTGATGAGTTAAACGTTCATTCTGCTACCAGCCTGAACCAGTGAGAACCATCCTGGGTTCTGGGCAGTGGTGCTGTCTTGACCCGGGGCTCTGAATATCATTAGGAGTGTGTGTCGGTGGGCAGCGGTTATAGATCATAAGACTATCGCTTGAATCACGGCTGCTGCTTGGCCTGAGTGTGTGTGCTGTGGTTGCTGGGTGGAATGTGAGAAGAGTCTGTGTGTTTGTGTCTGTTCTCCAGGGAGATCGGGGGCTCCCAGGACAAACTGGCTCATCAGGGAAAAGAGGCTCCATTGGTGGGATGGGATTGCCAGGAAAACAAGGAGACCAGGGAGTCAAAGGCCAACCAGTAAACATCTTGTCGAACAATTCAAATTCCATTAAATAACCTGTTTTCTTGTGAAGTGATGACCACCACACTTTCCTTTCTGTGTATCAGGGAGATTCAGGTGAACAAGGATTCGCAGGAATGTTGGGTCTGTTTGGACCAAAGGTAGGCTCCCATCACGCTCCCTCTGACAACTGATCTGAACTAACACCACAACTTATTTCTGACTTGTACTCATCTTTTGGTTCAGTAAGTTTAAATGCCTGCACTTGTCTGGGGTACATTACGTTACTCTGCCTTCGCGAACATTTGGCCTATTTGACTTGAAGCACTGCTGCTCTTAGATTATCGCCGGCTGAAGAAACAGAAGGATTTCATTGCCTTTTAACTTACACCATTGTTTTATGATAATTTCCTACCATGAGAGTTACGTGTTTGTGTTGACAAGCTCCGTCTGCGGGGATAATTTGAGTAGCGTCATCAGATGACAGTGAAGAAGTAAAGGTGCAGTAACAAACCCCTAAAGTCTGGACTTATGAGAAATTCTGAAACAGAGGATATATTAAATGTTTTGACATCACACACTTTCCCCTTAATTAACTTTAGCTGTTTTTATTATGGTTTTGTTAACTATGTCTTTTGTTTAGATATATTGAAATAGTTGGCATGTGCCATTAATAAAGTATGTTTCCAAACTAGCCTAGCACATTTTAAGAATAGTAGTTTAGTTTGTCACATCCTCCTTCTAAAACTCGGAGTGACAAAGACATCATTTTTTAAAATATGTTTCTGAAAGTATATTTAAAAGCCTGTGTGTACGTTTACTGGTTTCAACTTAAAGGTGATAGATGAAGCCAAACGCACGTCCCTTCAAACCTCAGTATATCTGGAAGAGCCTGGATTATGTAAAGAATGCTGAAACAAGTGCTCAGTCAAAGTGTTCTGACTTACTGTGGATTTACTTAACTATTGAATAAAATAGTCAAAATGATAAATAATTGCCTGTGGAATTTGAGGTTTCTGGTCTACAACAAGACTTTTTTTAAATCTGTTTATTTTCTCACTAGATGCTTAATTGAAAAAAATAATCCTTTAGTTGGATTTCATTTTCATTGAGTGTACAAACTGCAAACACAGCATATATAGCAGGACAAATAGAGTGAAATATATATAATCTGGGATTAAAACACAAATCTTTTTAGAGCCATACAGACACTTGTGCTGTTAAAAAAAAATCCTACTTGTTGCCAGTGTAAGTTAAGGGTGGTAATGATTAAAAAGTACCATGCCTTGTCCGTGATTAAACATAATTAATGTGTGTTTCTAGGGGCCGCCAGGAGACTTTGGGCCAGCAGGAATACAGGGACCAAAAGGACCACGTGGTTTGATGGTAGGATGAAGATTAATGTGACTTTGGTAACTCCGAGCAGTATTTCAGTCAATGCCAGTTCACTGAACTCTTGCCAAGTGCTCACTTGCCATGGAAGATGCTCCATCATGCATGTTCTCAGTCTCCATCGTGCCTCTGCTTTCCAGGGTTTTGACGGAGCCGTGGGCCCCAGCGGCATCGTCGGCCCCAGCGGTCATCCTGTACGTACCCAATCTCTCATCCTATCTGCCAAGCTTTATGGGAGTTCTTTATGCTTTTTGGCAGTGATGGAGTGATCCTCTGTCTCCTTTTTCTCCATCAGGGACCCCAGGGTGACAAAGGAAGTCGGGGGGAGACGGTGCGTGGCGCTGTGTTGATGAATCCTTTTCTGCCTGTACTGTGAGCACAGAGCAGGAGACGGCCACCAGCATCCTTTGCCCTCAGCACATTTTAGTTCCTGTTGTGCTCCATTGTTTGTTGTTACACTCACAGTTACCCTTAGCTGCTCTGGAATTCATGACAGAGTGATAAATGCAGCCCGCATTCTCATCTCCAGCTTTTTAAGAGCTCTGTTGAGCGCTTATACGCAGGCATAATTCACGAGCTCACTTCTAAAACACCAGCCCCCATCTACGGCTTTTCTGTATGTGTAGGCTTGCAAATGAGACCGAGTGCAGGAGACTAAGACTGTTGTACTAGTAGCACAAAGAGGGAGTTAGACTGTATGTGATTTAAGACAATCTGCTCTGTTCACTTATGAATATTTATTTCTTTCTTTTATCTCCATCAGGGATTGCAAGGACCAAGGGTGAGTAAATATTTGGCGTTGTAGCTTCGTTTAGACATGCTCGTGTTCTGAACAGGCCAGGTTCTAATGAAGACATTTGAATTCTAATGTGGCTGCATGATTTTTCAGGGATCTCCTGGTCCTCGTGGACCACCAGGACCACCAGTGAGTACTTATTTGATACTATGCAAATGAGAACTGAATACTATTTTTTGCCATTTTACATTACATCAGTGAGAGACATTGCCTAAATCCCTGTAGTATTTAAGAGAGCAAATATATTAATATGCAAAACAACTCAAAGTATTTAACTAAAACTTAAATCATATCAAGTGTCTTGGCAATTACAGCAAATTCAAAAGTGGCTTTGCACTGAAAACAAACGTGAGAGCTACTCTCGTTCAGTGGGTCAGGTCACACTCACGTAGTGGCACCTTCAAGTGCTTTTAGAAATAATATCCCAATTTGAACTGAAACGTGCAGAACTGTGGCATCCATTCTACTAGAAAATTGCTTACATGCGAAACACTCGTCCGAGGCTGCGAGCGCGCGAGGCACGTTATTTACAGGATAATCTAACTAGTTATAGAGCTGTTAGTTTTCTACTCTAATCGAATTCAAATAGCAGTCAGCCGGCGGCTCCTCTTTTCTGCATTTGACATGCTTCATTTCCTTTTTTCATGCATCATTTCTTGTGCATTCATGATTGTTTCCTTGCATGTTGGATGAGAATTGAAGACACCGCCACCAGCCGTGTTTTCTAGGACCAACTGTAGTGCTACATGAATCCAAAAACCGAGTGGCTGTTGTTACCAAAATGCAAACATCCAAAAACTAACTTGTTTGTGCCGAGACGCACGGCGCCTATAACCCACCTCTCTCCTCTGGGTCTGTAGGGTCTTCCCAGTTCGGCACTCTCACTTGTAAGTATGACCGCTCACTGGCCGTGCAGGGTGTTGCTGTACTACTAACTCGAAAGCAAAGCCATTAATTTGTCTCCTGTAACAGACAAATGAGGCTCTTGGCGCTGCCTTTCAAGTCATCATCGATTCACACGTTGCACTAAAGCAAGAGGTCAGTTTCAAAGGAAATGATGCTCATTTAACTGACCATGTAAAACTGAGCTACTGCAGAACCCTAGGAATATTTCTTTTCATTGGCTTATGCATTCTGTCTGTACATTTATGTCCAAAGCAGAATTATCAGAACATGGACCTGCCCATGTTAGACCAGGGCACAGAGATTTTCAAGACTCTGCAGCACCTCAGCACTCTGATCCAGAGCTTAAAGAACCCGCTGGGAACCCGGGACAATCCCGCCAGAATCTGCCAAGACCTCTACAACTGTGAGCACAGGATGCATGACGGTGAGGAGACGACGAAGCTGCGCTGTTGTTTCGTCGCACATCTCCACTTGGTTAATGAGTCGTTTGCTCTTTGACAGGCACTTACTGGATCGACCCAAATCTCGGCTGCGCTGCCGACACCATCGAGGTGACGTGTAACTTCACGGCTGGAGGACAGACTTGCCTGAAACCTGTCACAGTATCCAAGGTCAGGATCACTTCAGTATTTACCCGATTTGCCTCAGCTAGACAAAACGCCCGACTGAATGTAAACACATGTCGCTTGGGTGCAGACAAGATTAATTTAGGATATTGTGCAGGCAGTTGATGAATATCCAATCCCTCGTTGCTTGTATCCAAGTAGAGAATGTTCTTCCGACGCCGTTTTAGAAAGAACTTTGAAAGAACCAGAGATGGTTAAGGTTTAGCATTGGGCTCTGTATGAAGGAGCGCAGCTGTTCATTTCCTGGCTCCAGACAACCAACTATTTGGATGATTCTTCTTGCAATCAATCTTAAAGCATCCCCTTTAGTCTTGGCCCAGGCACCAGCAAAAGCACACCCAGTTGGCGAGGAAACTCCTGGAGATCCTTAATCCTTTAATTCCTTTGTTTTGAAGTGATAGCTCAGCCATAAGATATTGCAACAAAGCAATATGGCCAGATCAAGGCGCTGCATGAAATTTAAAGAAAATAATGGGGATAGATGGTAATACTTAAAGATGCAATCTGTGATCCAGATGTAACTCGTTCTAATTCACAGCAGATTCAAAGCCTGTGTATCAGCTCACAGATTTAGTTTGCAGAGGCCAACGTCGTTACTGTCTTAATTAATGATTTTAGGATTAATTCAAACGGGATTATTTGCAAAACTCACTTTTTGGCTTCTGATGATCCCTCCAACTCACTAGGATTCCACAGTTAGTCATTTTGGTACAGTTCACTCTGATCAAACGAGTCACACAACTTGCAAATGCACAAAGCTCAAGCCCAGAATCCGAACGTGCCATACATATTCAAACATTGGACCTTTAGAGTTCTCTTATCACCAGTTATTCCTGTAAATTTTGCCCAAATACTAAAATGTGCACCAATTAAAGGAAGTTGACAGATTTCCACTCACGTTCTAGCTGGAGATTGGAGTGGGTCATATCCAGATGAACTTCATCCACCTTCTGAGCACTGAGGCTGTGCAGCACATCACCATTCACTGCCTCAACACGCCTGTGTGGGCAGCAGGAGCCTCCCTGCAGCCTTCAGTCAGGGCCGTGAGTTTCAAGGCCTGGACTGGGGAGAAGATTCAGGCAGGAGACCTCCTGGAGCCGCTCATACCCCGGGACGACTGCTGGGTACGTGCTGCTAACCGTTATAGCCCGAGTGTCCAATATGTAAACTTATATACATAGACACAATGTGTGTTATAGCTCTAGCAGACAGCCCAAACTTTTCTCACTTCTCTTAAAGTAGGCGGCAGTGCAGATATTTTTGGTTCAGTTGTATTTCTCCCTTCAACCCCACACTACTGAGGGTTATAGAATTTTAATGTGCTCCCAACATCTAATAAAAATGACGGCCTCCCTCTGGATTATCCACAGGCCTCTGTGTGAATGGCTTTTGGAGGGACTGTCTAGTTCTAATGCAAAGTGAGCCAGACAAAATCTGATTTTTCAACATAACTGGGTCATTCTTTGCAGAAGGTTGTTGTGTAAAATAAAATTTTAGTGCCAAGACAAAACTATCTGCATAGCTAGACAGGAAGTGATACAGCTGAATTTTGTCTTCTCCCTCATGTGACATAGTTTTCCCTTCACTGTTAGATCAAAGATGGCCGCTGGCATCAGACCCACTTCATCTTCCAGAGCCAGGACCCAAACCTACTCCCCATAGTGGATGTGTACAACCTACCAACAGCAGAACCCGATGCGCGCTATCACCTTGAGGTCGGACCCGTGTGCTTCCTATAGTGTCCGGCGGCGGGCCCAGAACTACGCGGTGAAGGAGAAACTACACGGAAAGGGGTGAACGAGACGGACGCGTCGGCGTTTCTCAGAGCACACCCCATTTTCTCAATGCAAAATATGCGTGGACTGCAGAAACCGGCGGCGGTGCCAGAGAAAGGAGGCCCGCGTCAAACACAGAGGACACTCCCGCTCAGCAACGAGCTGATTTTCCAGAGACTTGTTTACGTGACAAGACCTGGACGCCCCTTTTGGAAGAAAGTGCCGTTAGCTTCTTCGATTCGGTCGTCTCTCAGGCCATGTTGTATCATATTTTTCCTCACGGTCTGGCGCCAGATTGTGTGAAAACTTTTTTTTTTTCTTCAAGATCTGTACAGAAATGTGGAACAATTCCATCTACGAATGCAATAATTCCTATTTTAATGTCTAAGTATTATTTATACATGTATATGTACTGTATATTGTAATATAAAGTGCAATAGTTATTGTTCCAAAGCCCTTAGGCGTATGCAGTATGGTCATATCACTCATTCAGGTATACAGTGTGCCTGAGACACACAGTCTTTTTGAGCCGCAACTAAGTGTCCAATGCTGAGACCCAACGTTTAGACGGACGCCGTCACACAAAGAACTGCTGTGTGGTGCTTTCTGCGTCACGGTGGACTCAAGGTTTCCGCCGTGTGACCAGAGACAAGTGTGTCAAGATGCTACCTCGTTCTGCACCTCTCATCTCACAGCCAAGACTTTTCCCGACATGACCTGGGATGACGCAGAGGTGACACCTGGTGCTGCAAAAGTCGACACTTCTTAAATAAACTCTTGGAAATTAATCCAGATCTGCTTTACACAAAAGGGAAAGTTACATGCAAGCCACATTCATTAAATTATATTTTCACAGTAGCATTTTAACATTTTCAATATTCTTTGTATAAGTCTGACACTAAGTTAATTTTTTTATGTTTAAATGTATAATTATGAAACCTAATCTACAGTGGAATCTATTTAAATTCTATTTAAGTTCTGATTAGCTTTCAAGTTCCAACCCAGGCATCAAGATCATTTTTGGGAACATTTCAAGTATTTTATGAGCTATTTAAATGAACAGTCTGGTCTGTTTTAGGATATTACTTAAACATTTACTGTTGATGCATATGTCAATTAAATGGTGCAGCAATTATTGATTCTATAAACTCAGAGGAATAAAAACACTAAAGTACCACAGTACATGACCAAACATTGTACGCTGTGTAAATGAAGTCTGCCGACTCAACAGGTAATCCAATAAATGTCTGAAACCCGCGTTTATCAGCCGCCGTTGTTTTCTTCCTCGTGGCAAAGCCAGATATTAAAATGCATTTAAACTGCCTATTCACAAGTGTTTTAGCATCTACCGTTTATTTCACACCTGTCCCGTCAAACTACCTTTGCAGACAAGAACAATCTGGCCCTTTGGTTTCTGTAACTTTTGGGCTACTATTTTTTTTTTTTGCCAGTAGAAGAATTGTCACAAAAACACATGCAGACATAGAGGTTCAAAGTGCTATATTATTAGACATCTGTATATTAAAAATACATGGTCTTATCTGGGACACATGGCATGGCGACCTCCGTCAATGGGGAGGTTGACGCCGGTGATGAAGCTGGCAGCATCGGACGCCAGGAAGGCGATGCTCTGGGCCACTTCCTCCACCTCACCTGGTCGACCAAGGGCGTGGGTCTGCTTACACTTGGCTAGGAACTGGGGGTGGAAGACACACAAGAAGAATATGTAAATTCAGATCTGATTATTTCTGAAAGATAAGGATTCACATGTTTATTTTCCAAAGATTTTCAGCGACTGTGCAGATTGGCAGGAAGAAATCTATTTTTGTGGCAATGCGCAGTAGTGTCATATTACCTGAGCGTACTGCTCCTCATCTAGTCCTGCTCTCTTGTGGACGTCTGTGATGATCACACCAGGGCTGAAGACATACGATATATTTAAAAAAAAGATTTATTAGGAAACAAATGAGTTTAGCTGCGTTTAAATAACAAGTGACCTGCAAACTAAAGAGCTGAAAAGTGAATTTTTTGCAACAAGACGTTTCTCACGTACCAGACGGAGTTCACTCGGACTTGCTTTGATGCCAGCTCTGAAACAGAAAGCACGTACAGAACTTCCTGTGCTGATGTGCCATTGTGCACTTTAACAATGAACACACACGGAGGAGACGTTTCAACTCACCAAGTGCAATACAGCATGTGAACTGGTCGATTGAAGACTTGGACATGCAATAGGCCAGAACGCCAGGAAACTAGAGGGAGGAAAATGCCAGGCTCCACACAAACATACTGTACGATGCACACACAGCTTCACAAAGACTAAAACAATGATGCGTGTTTTTGGCATTTGGCTTCTACACACCAACACCTCCAAGAGGTCGAGACTTCCGGCCTTAAATCGAGCTGAAATCTATTAAAAATCAATTAGTCGTTTTATTAAGCACGGCCAAATTCTGAGGCTCATAAATGACGGAACAAACTAGCGTAATTACAAACATCAGGATCGCGTTTAACACTTGGATAAAAATCCTTTGCAGTCAGTGACTGCCTGAAGCCTGGAACCCGTGGACATGACCTAATGCTGAGTTTCCTCCCTCGAGACGCTTTGCCAGGCCTTTACTGCAGCTGCCTTGGGCTCCTGCTCGTTTGTGGCTCTTTCGGCTGTCGGTCTTGTGAGCGAAAAGCTGCTCTTTTGGGCTGAGATCAGGTGGCTGACTTGGCCAGCGAAGAATATGTCATTCCTTTATTTTCGCTGAGAAAATATTGGGTAACTCTGGCTGTACGTTTTGGATCACTGTGCATCTGCAGAGTGAAGACGGGTCCTGTCAGTTCTGCAGAATTTGGCTGAATCTAGGCAGCGTATGGCTGCTACGTTTATCAGCGGTTAGGTCATCAATAAACACCCGTGACTCAGCCACCACGTCTGGTAGATGATGAGCTATGCTTTGGATCATGAGCTGTTCCTTCCCCGTTGCATACTTTTCTCCTCCCATCATTCTGGTACAGGTTAATCTCAGGTTCATGATTCCAGAACCAGCCAGGCCTTTTTAGAGGCTTTCTGGCAAACTGTCCATGGTCAAGGTCAAAGTCTCGCCAAATGTCTGCACTCGTCCTCTTTAGTCGTCTTCTGTGGTCTTTCAGGCCTGATCTGACAGGTAATAACTTCTTTTTTTAAGAGTTTTCTAAACCGTTGTATTGGCCACACAGGCGCCTCTTTGAACATCGGGTTTCAGTGAACTACAAACTTCTATCTGCCTGATTAGCCACAAATAAGGTTGTGCGCATTAAAATGGCCCTGAACGCCTAAAGTCACACTTTTGTCAAACCCCTTAAATTAAAGTCTTGATTCACTTCACACATGTTGAGGGTTTCATTTGGAACTGCGTGTGGTGAAGTACAATGCCAAATGCTAAAAAAACACAACAAACATGAATATGAGTGTATGATACCCACAGCTCTCTGTCCGTTGACGCTTGACACGTTGACAATCGAGCCTTTGGTCTTGATGAGATGTGGCACACAAAGTTGGGTCAGGTGGTAAACGGATCTGAAATATCAGAACAGTTGGGTTAGAGGACTAAATCATTGCAATTTTTCAAAAACAACTTTGTGATTTCTACCGAATAAGTCTCCCGCTATCTGACATGTGTCCACTTCACACTGAGCAATAATCTGTCTCCACAATTCTGGGATGTCAAGTCTTTCATATCCTACCTGACGTTGACGTTCATGATCTTGTCATACTGGGCCAGGTCGGTCGTCTCGATGCTGCCCATTGCCAGGATGCCGGCACTGTTGACCAGGACATCCAGCCGGCCGTAGTGAGCGATGGTTTGCTCCACTGTCTTCTTCACCACCTCTTCGTCGGTCAGGTCTCCGGGAACGAGCAAAGGCTGCACGGTGACGAGAACACGCTTATACGACTGTGGATTCATGTGCGTTCATTTTAAAGCCAAATCTGCAAACTAAAACTGTCTGGCAATACTGTGCGAAGCCAGTCAGTCCACTTTATCATCCAAAGAATGTGTCAAAATATATTCACGTTCCAAATGTAAATAAACGTAGCTGCGTTTAACTGTACAGCAGTGGCTCTCGACTCTGGTGCTCGAGGTCCCTGCTCTGCTTGTTTCCCAACTCCCGGCTGTGGATCACCTGGATCAGGTGTGTTCAGTCACAAAGTGGAAGATACCAACTCAGACGGTTCACATTGGTGTCTCCCAGCTACTGATTGACTAACACCTGATCCGGGTGATGGGGGGGATTAAACTGAACTTTCTCTCTCTCTCTCACACACACACACACACACACTCTGGCACTGAGCCGGTACCTCTGCGGCTCCGGACTCGCTGCACTGTCTGGCCACTTTGTGCAGGTTTTCCAGGTCGCGGCCGTTCAGGGCCAGCAGGGCTCCGAGTCTGGCGAACAGGACGCTGGTTCCTGCCCCGATGCCGGAGCTGGCCCCGGTTATCAGGGCCACTTTCCCCTTCAGTGAGGACACCTGAAACACACGAGACCAACGTCCGGTGGACCGAGCACACGTCGCCGCGGCAGAGACATTATCGACAAAAACCAGAACGTGAACTTACTCTGAACGCATCAGCTGACGCCATCACACGTTTGTGGAGTTTCACTCAACTTCCTGCACCGGCGCGACACGCGCCGTCCACTGGTGATGACGTCATCCGGCGACGCGCCACACATTTGTAGTTCAACTGCAGGTTCACTCGTTTTCTCCACCTCCGCTTCGTGTGGGGCCATTAGAAAACACGTTCGCACGCAGAATAAGGGAGTACAAACTTTTTATTTCATACAAAACACTGGCTGCTTAAATACACGTAGAAAAGATGAACATCTGTTTAGCAGCGACGTACAACATCAGCCGCGTTTTCTCTTTGATTTGTGAATATATGACTGACAGCAGAAAGACAAACCCACAGCATGTGAGCGATTTCTGAACCACGTCTCGAAACCGGTGAAAGTACATGTCGATACAAGTGTGTTTCGTTAATACAAATCACCAATATACAGCTTTTCTAGTCCAATTTCTCTCAAATTTCTAGCTCCCGGCTGGTCGTGCTTTTAAAACTTTGGCAGAGCTACACAAAGGTCGGTCGTCTGGGTGCACGTCTGTGTTAAACGCCAAACTGCCTAACGGAGGAGAAGGTCGTTTATCCAGCAAAAGGGTTCGCGTGAATGGTGACATCTTTTATCCGGGTTTCAGTCAGCGGTCGGAACGTCTTCTCGTTGACAGGCAGTTTCTCCAGTTCATCCAGTGTCTCCAGGCCGTCAATAATCCTGCACGTGAGAGAATGAGACGTCAGCGGACAGACTAAAGTTGAGGAGGACGTGCAGAGGCAAAAGACAAAGGCCACGTACTTTCCAAACACTGTGTACTTCATGTCCAGATGAGGCTGTTTGGCATATGTGAAGAAAAACTGCGAGCCGTTTGTGTTGGCACCATTGTTTGCCATTGACACCACTCCTCTCACGTTGTGCTGACAAAACAAAGTACAAGACAAATTGACAAATGCTCCCGACCATCCGCAGATTTTTGTAAACGTGAACCCAGCTGTTACAAATAAAAAGGTGCTCACTTTTAGGTGTTCGCTAAACTCATCTTCAAATTTGCGACCCCATATACTCGTTCCTCCCTTGCCTGTGCCTAAAAAAAAAAAACAAAGTCAGTGTGAATTCTTACAGTTCAAACGCCGATCGCGTGCAACAACAGTCCAATACCTGTGGGATCTCCAGTTTGAACCATGAAGCCTTTAATATTTCGATGGAAAATGCAACCACTGTAGAAGCCACTGGCACACAAAGCCAGAAAGTTCTGGAAAATAGAAAATGGACATGTAAATATTCACGAAATACCATTTAAAGCTGGTGTTAATGTTAAAAGAATGAAAATAAAGGCAGCTATAGAGTAAAACTGTAATTTTGGGTCTCCATACATATGACGTTATCCAGCAATCTAAAGACATTCACATGAACATTTTTTAATACGTTTTGTTAGATGAGGATACTATGAAAGGTATCCAGTTAATTTTTGCAATTTACTGAGTTTCAGTAAAGGGGGTTTACACCAACACACACACACACACACACACACACACACACACACACACACTGCACTCGGATCTCTGATGTTGTTCCTGGAATCTGCTGGAGCAGCTCTCCTACTTTAGGTGTTACAGCCCCCAGTGTTCCCATCACACTTGTGCCTTCACCTTCCACATCCTTTCTAACTCTTCTTTCAGCTCTTGGTATTTCTTAAGCTTTTCATGTTCCTTCTTTCTAATGTGGCTATTGCAACATCTACCACTACAGCCTTGTTCTCCTCTTTGTCAACAACTACTATGCTGGTTGGTTGGCCTTCACCATTTTGTCTGTCTGTATCTGGACGTCCCACGGGATCTTAGCTCTGTCATTCTCAACCACCTTTGGAGGTGTGTCCCAGATTGACTTTGGGACTTCCAGTCGTACTCGGTAGAGATGTTCCTGTTTACTGTGACTGGGTTATGGCGTTCCATGTGAGCCCTGCTTTTATGTGCTGCTCAGATTGTTTCAGAGGGACCTTTGCACAGCCTGCGCACACACACACACACACACACACACACACACACACGTCAATGTAATACACTCTCTAGCTCCTTCCACTAACCATCACAGCTGAATGTGCCCTGACATAAACCCAATTCTAACCCTGACCCCCAAAAGCCTTTTGAAGTTGTGTGGACCAGCGAAAATGTTCTCAGACACAGAATTTGTCCACAAATAAGACAGACAGACAGACAGACAGACAGACAGACAGACACACACACGCACTCAAATCAAACAGTCAGTGTGTGCAACCTTCTTTTAGGTCGTTGACAATATAAGCAGCCACTCGTACCTTAGTTGGGACAATAATTAATAAGAGGAGATGACGTGACTCACCTCGCACGTTCTGGGTGTTCGCTCACAGAACAATTCGATTTTAATTTCCCCCAGATCTGTATGAAGAGTGACCGCCTGTGAAAAACACAGAGGAGTGAAACACAGCGAACTCACGGCGCGCCATGCTAGCCGCCTAGCTTAGCCTGCTCCAAACAACACACAGCAGCGACGTCACGCTCACGTCACGCTAACGTCTACGGACTCAAACAACAGCAGCTCACAACTTCTCAGGGCGTTTGTCGGATTTTATCGGCAGCGGTAAACAATTTTATTTCAATAAAGTTTTTACTTACCATTTTAAACGCGGCGTCTGGGAACAAGCCCGTCGAAGAAATGTGTTCGTCTAGGAACAATTGTCCGGTGTGAAATGGTTCCGCACCGCAGAGGAATTAACAAGCAGCAAAACATAATAAACCATACATAAAACATAATGAACCAACTGTTCATAGACAAACATACAGCATATATTTATATGTATACATATACGTGTGTATGCATACACACACACACACACGTATACATGTATATATGAACATATCAATTTGTTCTTTTCATTTTAAGATTTTGTGCCTCATTGATTTCAATAAAAAATGCTATATTACCTTGCTTTATTACTAGGAGGTATTAGAAACATCTTAAATAAATTTGTTTTTTATTTTAATATTATCAACTATAGTAACATTGATTGGTGTTATGAATCAAATTTGACCCATATACATTTGCTTCAACAAAAAGGCTTTTTAACTTTTACACACAGATGTGTAAAGTTGTGACTATCTTCATTCAGTGCACCAAAATGAGTTATTCATCACACCCAACACAAACCAAGACACATTTGGTCAACCAAGCTCATTTTATTTCACTCGTGTTCAAACAGAATACTCAGTGTCGCATCATTAATATCAATACTGCTGCACTGACGATTTTTGTTCCATGAAAGATATTTGCCAAAAAAAAACATTAATTTTAATTAAGAAAATTTGGAAATAATTTTGTACCCAAGGCCCTTCATACAAACAAGTGTACAAATCCATAACACTCGCACACATTTCAGATCTCTGCCAATCACAATAAAGACACACCAATTCTGAAATGATACAGACTAATACACTGACAAAAATGCAAAGTCGACGTTAAACCAACTGGCTTCTTTAAAAACACAAAAATATATATATTTTTTGAACCAACAGACAATATTAATTACACCAAATGAAAAATAACGTATAAGAAATGCATATAAAACTGTATCCTGTTTAAATTAATAAAAGTGTAATTAAAAAATAACTCATAAAAGAAGTGAATATTATCTGGTTTCCTGAGAAATTTAGTCATACTATAATAATACTGACAGCTGTCAAAACACAAAAATGTATCAAACAATTAATGGAAGGAAAATACAAACGAAAAAAATGAAAATTACAGTGACAGAAAGAAGATAAACCAGTTCACAATCACCCGTTTGTTGTAGTGACCATTTCTTTGCAGTGCTCACAGCAACTATTTTTACATTTGACGTTAGGTTGTATTATAATTCAGACAGCTGATTGTCTCAAACTGTGGCACCCTGCTGTGATCCCACTGAAACGCATACAGTTAAAGACCCACATTTTCATACAGCATCAAAAAGCCCTCAAGTACAAACTTACTTTATTCACTTTTAATCTCGCTGACTGCAGACATTTAGTTAACCTGTACATATTTAAAAACATACAAAATAGGTGTTGAATACATTAAAAGTTTGCACTATTATTTGCATTAATGTAAATGTAACTTGTGGCAGAGGTGCTTCAGCTAAGCAGCATTCTCTGTGCTCAAAAACGTCTAATCTACTTCACTTGAAATTCTACCCACCACACTAATAAAATGAAGGTGAGGAAAACAAATTGCCATGCATAATGGAAACCACTGCAAACACAGATTAAATAAAGGCAATATTGCACAATACAGCATAGTTAAACATGTTACTGAAATGAATCTACACTGCTTGAACTTTTTTTTAAACACTTTTCAAACCAGTAACTGTACTTTATATTGCTGTTTTCTTTGCAGGCAAGTTTTTTTACAGCTGTTTTTCCGCCTCACGCCAAACACAAAAACCCCTGCCGTGTGTTGTGCTGTGCACTAATCTTAAATGTCACATTTTAAGCATCTTCTCTGCAAAAAGCACATGCTGATACCTGAGAAAAAAAGTACAACAATTAAGTGATCAGATTTAAGGAAAATGTTAGGAGTTAAAAAAGTTAAAATTTGAATATCTCCTACAAACCCCAAAGAAATGTTCATGCCCTTCTGACCTTTTTACTATGTAGCTGCAGCAAGCTGCACTGCAGTAGACCTTCATGTAAAAATATTAGACAGATTTCATAAGGGGAAGCCACAACAACATAAGATATCTCATCATTTCTCATTTGCGAGTTGAGCAGCAAACATACAAAACTTATGTTATTATTTGGGACAGAGTAGTGTAGTTCAGCTTTAAAGACAATTATAGTATCTGCATCCAATCATGGTCACAAAAATTATTAGTTTATTAAAAAGTAAACATAAGTTAAGGCAACTAACTTGAAATGGCTTTTTTAAAACGCCTCACAATCTTTCTTGCCACTGAAAAAGTTATTTTGTAGGACCTGGATTCATTTTTTTTTTAAGTGAAATGTGGCTTGTTTTTTAGGCTCTGAAATTGTAAAAATGAATATGTTGGATTTTATTGCAATTTTCCTTCACATTAAAATGAAACCCAGATTAAATTACTAAATGGTTATTCACCTGGTCTCACGATGACTGTAAGCTCACACACAGGAAACATCTATGCTCAACACGTTTTTAATAACACAAATCAGTAAGAGTAGAACAATAACTACCTATTTAAGGCAGAACATGTAAAGGTTGTGTCATAAAAAGACCGGAATGCTCTCAATGTCAGTGTTGTATTATAGAAACCATGTTCAAATGGTGCTGTACCTGTTTTCGAATGTATGGGGTTGATATATTTAAATACATTCCACTGAGTAGTATTTGGCAGAATATTTGCTTTTCCTCAAGCACTGGGTCTAACACTTTTCCCAGGAAACAGAGCCTGCAGCTCCATGCCAAGGATTTCACTCTTCAGTCCAACGCATGTTAAATTTTTAGCAGGGGTCATGCCAACCAGACGACCCCTCCTCCTCTACTACACCCAATCTGCTCAGTAACAATCATACAGCACCCTTTCAGACACAAGCACCTATAATCTAGAATATATATGCAGCTTTTCTTTGCATCAGCCATTAGTAGTTAACCCCCGTTTGGGACTTTGTAACAGGCTCTTCTGAGCTTCAAACAGTGCATGTTTACAGACATTTGAATGCCATTATAATCCATCTACAGCAGTAAAACTTTTACCACAAATAAATATTTTTCTCAAGTCAACACATGAAGAGTTAAATGCAATCAAAAACAAATAAAATCTCACTTAAACCTATACAGCCCCAAAACAAAAAAAAAAGTGCATGATTTCCTCGTGGTCATTGTCGTTACTGGGCAGATTGGTTTTCAGTCTGGGTTACACAACAACGTGGTTCCTGTTGGTAATGGTAAATACTGTAAACTTTGCTTTAATACTTTTTTTCTGCTGGCCTATACATACTTGGCATACTTACTAAGCAAAAAACATAATTCAATAATCAAAATGGCACTGCTACATTACTGCTGAAAAGGATCATTACTAGGGTTTGACTGGAAATGCTTGAGGAGCTTTTTGTAAAGGAATAAAAAGACTACACAAGTAGAAAGTTAAGAAGAGCAAGAGCATGGAGATTCTGGTTCTGACAGACTGGCAGTGCAATCTCAATCCCCAACCTCACTATCAGACACCACAGCACTTCTCCTGGAATCTTTAGCAAGCCCTGTGGAACAGTACGGGCATCCCCACTGCGTCTGGGCCCAGGTGGTACAGTATCAGTTTTTAATCACAGCCAACCAACCGTTTAAACTGCTTCTTTCTCAACTTTCCACAGCTGTTCCTTGACCTCTGTGGGCAGGGTGTTGAAGAGGTCCTCCTCCACCACGAGCCCACTTCTCTTTAGCTGTCGGCACTCGCCCAGCTCCACGGGCAGACACTCCAAACGGTTTCCTCTCAGCTCTAGTTGTGTCAGCCCGGTCAATTCTCCAAACCGTGATGACAGAGACTGCAGGCAATTGTTCCCCAGATTCAAAGTGCGAAGCTTCTTGCACTGGAACAGCTCATTAGGGAGATTCTCAATCTTTATTTGTGGTGGAGAGGGTATTGGAAAGGAAGAGAGATTATGATTTATAACCATTTTTTGCAAAGAAACCAAAAAAGACAAAAACAATTCAGTGTAGAATAACAAGATGATTAAAATGGTGACATAACAGAGATATATATAAGTGCCTACCCTGTTGGCTGTCACCGACAAATACTGAAGATTCTGGAGGAAGACAATGTCTGTTGGGATACAGGTCAGGTTGTTATGGCTAAGGTCCAGGATGCGCAGCTTGCGGCAAAAAAACAACTGGCTGGGAATCTTTTCAATCTTGTTTCTGTTGAGGTACAGCTTCTCCAGGTTGGTCAGTTTGCCAATCTGAACAGGGATGTAGGCAATCTGGTTATACCAGAGCTTAAGGCAGACTAGCCGATGAAGGTGCTGGAAACTGATGATCTCCTCGATGGTTCGAAGGTTGTTGTCCTTCAGATCAATCTCCTCCAAGTTGTGTAAGCTAAAGATTGAGTGTGGTATGCGCTCTAGATCGCAGCGAATGAACTCTAGTTCAGTCAGGTTCACCATCTTCTTGAGGCTGTTCAGCACCGTCAGCTTGGTGCCTTCGTTATTGATGGAAAGCTTCTGGAGGTGCATGCCCACATCAGTCACCACCTGAGGTAGCTTGGTGAGATTGCTCTTCAGATGAAGAACTTTGAGCCTCTTTAGCTCCTGGAGACCATCGATGACAATGTAACGGTTGTTTTCAGCACTAAGGTTGCCTGTCAGATGGAGCTCGCTGAGGTTCTTCAAACTATAGATCCATAA
Source organism: Channa striata (assembly GCA_033026295.1). NCBI lineage: Eukaryota > Metazoa > Chordata > Actinopteri > Anabantiformes > Channidae > Channa > Channa striata. The sequence goes on from CM065178.1 coordinate 21,281,030, forward strand.
GGGAATCTCCTTGATATCAGTGAACTTGATGTGTAGAGATTTCAAGTTCTCGCGCAAAAAAGCCAACGCTGGAGCTTCAATTTTGGCTGGGGTGTGATAAAGCCACATCTCTCGCAGATTGACCAGCTGGGCGATGATCGGGGGAATGGTGACATCGGGGATGAGCTCTAGTTTAAGAACCTCCAGCTCCATCAGGTCAAACACTGTATCTGGTATACCACTAAGCATGAAAAGGTGCAACTCCAACTTCTCCTGAGAGTTCTTAGTTATTCTTTGTCTGAGCTTGTCCAGGGTCCACTCATTGTTGAGGTTAAGCTGCCTCAGCTTGTTTTCGCTTACTTCTGACAGGAACACAGCAAAGCGTTTGGAGTACAAAGGGTCATACTGGTCTATCATGTGCAACATGAATGCAAAGTCATTCTTCACATCAGGTATGTCACTGTAGCTGCTCTCTTCCCTTATTGACTCAAAGGAGTACTTCTTTAGAGAGCGCCGAAGCATCCAGCATAGCGTGTACATGCAGATCAATCCATACACCACCACTAAGCTAATGTAGAAGCAGGCCAAGATTTTAAAAAGCGTAGCCAATGGGTGAGCACAGTGGTACACACGGTAACCTGTCAGGCTCTCTAAATTACAGAACAGTCTACACTGAATTTAATATCGTGCACATAATATCCTGCATAACAGATTATCGAAATGAACTTGATGACTTTGATGACAGTCTGACGGATGTACAGTCTATACACAATGTCTCCTTCTTCAACATGTATACGGAACTTCTTCACTTTTTCAAACAGGGCTTTTGCCTGTTCACCCTCTTTTTTGTCCAAAACCCCTGTTTCGGTCCTGTCTACAATGCCCTGCTCAAAGCGTGTCTTTGTCCGTTGGAGCATAGGTACACTTGCTTCAACATCTTCACTGATAACAGACCCCTTGTGATCCATTGAGCCATTTGTTTTAATTGGTTTTGGGTCACTCTCTTCCACCACAGTCTCAGACAGTGCCCTCGTCGTCCACGGGGAGTCAAAGCATTTCAGCAAGATGGAGACAAAGTGCTCTAATTTGGAGCTAGTCCGAGGAAACTTAAACCAAAAGTTGCTGCAAGCTAAGAAAATAAGAGTGTGCAGTAATACTAGATAAGGAAAATACTTGGCAAACCAGTGCAATTTGTTCTCATAGCACACCGCATCCACGTAGTTGTACTGGTGGCGGTCCAGGTCATACTGGATTCCTTTGGGCTCCAACAACAATGATGTGGAGAGAGGGGAATTAAAGTTTCTCTTGCAGGTCTCATTGACCACCCATTTGCAGGGGAGACAGATCATCTTGTCTTGGGTGACCTGTAGTGTCCCTCCAAACACAGAAATCATCAGCATAACAATGGAGATGTAGTCAGTGAACACATCCCACCATGGCTTCAGGATGCGGTATGCTGGCTGTGTGTCCACAAAGTACCGCAGCTCCGTAATGGGGATCATGGTTTATCTGTAACAAACGAGATTCGAGAAAATAATCGTAAGTAGAGTGACATATTAAAAAATTACATGCAAGTGTATAGGATCAAATCAAAGGCCTTTCCATTAACGCCGTGACTGCCTTTACCTGAACCACAACACAATACCAAACAGACAAATCAATGCTACCATGCTAACGAGGTCATGCATCAGAACATTCAAAACAGTTGATTTGAAGGATGTCAGAAACAATACAACAGAGATTCCCAGTTGTTGTGACAAAGAATTATTTGACTGACTTCACTGGGTAGGCGACAACGTTATTGATTCAACCACTGTTAAACAGGCACAATTAATCTTGCTTTCAAAGGGGTGTCACAGCGGACATAGAATTTCAAATGTTGTGTCCAAATGGCAAACCAGCCATCAATACAATGTAAACTCAATTTGTCTGCATTTTAATTTAGTCCCTACAGCACACAGGTGAAGAATGAATGAGTTTCATGTGCATAAGAAAAGAAATGCAAAACTACAAACAATGGATTTGAAAACATGTCTTCAAACGGTCTGCAGGGTAGAAAATAAAAAGAACTAGAACACATTTACAAAAAGAAAATGCACTGTGATAGCTTCAGATCTTAAAATCTTAAAAAATATCTAAGACACAAAAAGTAAATACTAGCACATCTCCATTATAACCTGAACTTTTTCCATCGCTTGGATTTTCCAAGAATGCTGAAAAAGCTGAAATTGCTTTTGCTGAAATAGCTGAAACTTATAAAAATGCAAAAAAGGCTGAAATTTGTATGAATGTAAAAAGTAAACAGAACAGTTTAAAAATAGCTGAAGAAAGTTTGGGTTGTGCTGAAATGGTGGATGATGTTTCCAAAAAAATGTAAAAAAAAAAAAAAAAGCCCTGTCACTTTGGACTTTTTCAGTTTGTGACCAGCGGACTTAGCACTCAAATACCCAGATTAATTTCTGTGCCCACTGCTTTCATTTAACAAACTTTCTTTGATGACATCACATGATTGCCTTTAACATCTTTGATGATGTCAGCAATGACAGTGTTTAAAACATTTTAAAGCACTAAAATCTTTAAAATCTTAAAACGCCATATACGAGCAATAATGTACGTTATAAGCTGAACTTTGAGGTTTGAAGTTTGAGGGGCCTTTCTAGATGAAAGTAGGCCAAAGCAGCTATGTGCCAAAAATCTGAATAATTGCAATTACAAAAAGAAAATGCAATGTGAAAGTTTTGCTTTTGCTGAAACAAAATCTTGATAATTAAAATAATGATATAAAAAGCCGTGTATACTAACACATGTCCAATACATTTACATTTAGCCAATATAAGCTGAACATTTTAATGAACTATTTTGGAATTCATGAAGTGCTATAGGATAATATGCAGTGTACAGGATTATGAAAACTGAAGACAGAGTCCAGCACTGTGTGCTTCTCACCATGAGCCGCAGAAAGCTCAAACAGACATGATTATAGTTTATGTGAAGAAATTCCAAAAAGTGAAGTCACGGTCCCGAGTCACAAACAGCCTTCATCTGATTCTTCTCAAAAAATACTGGAGCCCTCTCACAATGATGCATTCTGAGAGGCATTCTCAGTGCTGAGAGGATTCTTCCAAGCACAGCTGAGAAGCTGTAAAATAAAAATAGCTGAAGAAGGTTTTGCTTTTGCTATAATAGCTGTTTAACGTATTGGTTGAATGGATTTTCCAAGCAATGCAGATTTTGCTGAAATGTCTGAAACATATTATAAAAATGCTAAAAAAGCAGAGTGGACTTACGTAAATATGCATAAGGACTTTCTGTGCCCACTGCTTTGATTAAGTACAACTCTGATCTCTTTGATGATGTCAATTAACGGCCTGATGACATCATCAATGAAGTAATCATTTTTTTAAAGTATACAAAGCTGTACATGAGCAATTCTTTTCTCTAAAAACCGAACATTTTGAAGTTGAAATGGTCTTTCTGCTGAGAAGAGAAGAAGAAGAGAAGCAGTTATTTGCCAAAAAACGTACGGAGAAGGGAAAACTGAATAATAAACAAGATAATAAATTAAAGTTAAAGATATTATTTATTTAAATAAATAATAAAAGATCTTAACATTAAAATATACTGCAAATTCTTCTGATGAAGCTAGATTAACAGATTATTAGCAGTGATGAACAAATTCAAATTTTTCTTCTGATCAAAACAATCTTCAGATTGTAAAGGTAAAAATAGAAAATTACACTTATGGTGATAAAAACACTGACAATGATCAGTCATCATCCTGGATAAAAACCTATGTATAAAGATGGGTAATGAGTACTGCAAATAATTTATAATTACTCATTATAACTAGTGGGAGAAGATAAGTGAGTCTGTAAAATGTGTCAACAACTATAGAATTTGCTAGAGTACAACCAGTATTATTAAATGGAAAATTGTTGTGGTGTAAACTGTATAGCAAAATCTTTTTTAAAATACATTTTAAAGACTCACATCTTCTCCCATATGGAGCTTCAAAGTGTTTCAAATTAAATAAGTTTTAATTTTCAAATAAATATATGACTGAAAACTGTGAAATAATCACAAACATTTTCCAAATTAAGCTCACTGTTATGAAACATCTTTCATTCTGATTTAAACTCTGCTCATTATTATGAAATATTGTAATGATTATTTTCATAGTAATACAGATTATTACATCTGCCTTTTTATTTCAGTGAAGCAGTTTTTATTTCAAATGGTAGCTTGCTTTTATTACATAATACCGTTTTCCCCAGTGGCCTATTTATTTCAAAATTCCACTTTTCAACAGAACGACTTTGTCAGTCAAGACAAAGAGGGCGGAGCCGGTTATGCGACTGGCTACTGTTCTTTGTGTATCTAAGCTGTAAAGTGTGTGTTGGATCACTTCACACATTAGTTTGACTGTCTTGCTCCCACCACATGACACATGACAGCTGAGAAAAGTCTTAAGGAGACCACGGTTTGGCCACTGCTGACTGAAAGAGCAGACATCATTCCACTGTTCCTTCCATGGGAGTTAGAAACCGCTCCCAGTTGTGAGGTAAGGTGCGACCTTAGCTCTTCTCACATCTGAATATTAAAGATCTTTTATTTTAGGCTTATACCTCGACCCCAGTCCAGCTGAAAACAACTGTTTGCATGGTTTCATGCAGTCTATCCTACAAAGGATCGTGAGGCAAAGGAGGAGGAGGAGGAATAATGCTCCTTTGAGGATCCGGTGCAGGACGCCTTCAGGCTTTCACTGAAAGGTCTCCTACAATATGTATTAATTTTTACTGAACTGGAATTTGTTGTATTTACAAAAGGTACATCAACCCCTGTAAATACAACAAATTCCAATGATTTTGAACAATGGATATTTTTGTTATTTCTTGCTCAATACTAGCCTGAAGACATACACCAGTACAATCTTATCAAATCAATACAGCAGTTCGGCCATGAATTCGACTTTGACAAGGTTATAATGTCCCATTAAGTTGTAATATTCATAGTTATGAATATTCATTACTATAAAAATATTCATAACTATATATAGTTAGTCCAGTGATATACGGCACACAGAATAAGTGAAGGGTATCCTTTGTTTTTATAGTTAGGTTGTCATGTTTTGTGGCATGTATTTCTTTGGCTAATTAATGCAGGATGTTCCTGTTATTGTTCAAAACAATGTCTGTCTTGTAGCATCGTGTGCACAACCCAAAGTCCTGCCCACAGAACTGACTCAACAGCAATCTTCCAAAGTTTTGAAGTACTGCACACTACCATGACTATAAGCTTCTTTATGGACATGCAGACATGTCTCAACTCCTCAGACTCAGGTTTTGGTCTAGTTTAGGATTGACTACACTAAAATAACTAGTCTTCTTTGTTTGATGTTCCTTGCAGTGCAGTACTGCTTCTGTTGTGCATGTATTCGACCAGTACTAGTTCCAGGTCATTTGAAAAAAATAAAAATAAAAAATAGTGAAAAGTACGCAAGTACAGCTGAACTAAGGTTTCCTTAATGTAAATGGACAGTCATGTTTATATACAGCCGGCTCCAACAATCTCAGATTACATTACATATTACTTACTTAATTTCCTTTTCTTAAAAAGAAGTTAACTTGGTGAATCTGTTGGGCTACTTTGTATTAGCTACAACTGTACTGTCAAGCACATAAAGTACGTGCGAAATCAATCACTAGGTTACTGATGATACAGAAATAAAATCCTGTATGATGAGACAAAAACTGAATTCATAAAATGTCTTTATTTGATTCTGATGCCGTCAAACATACAGTACATTTGGGTGTGTGAACAAAGTAAACTTCCATAGCTTAACTGAGTGGAACACTGGTGTTCGGTAATGCTGCAACCTCTTGTTCATTCAGTCCACGTGGAAGCTGGATCTCAGGAATGGTGATTTCGGTTGATGGATGGTTATTATGTGGTCCTGTCCAGTCCACACCGTATTCCTCCCCAACCTGAAAGAGCATTCACATGTCTTAAACATGAGCTGAAGAACGTTTCTCCTGCTGAGCCAGCAGGTGCACCTGTTATTGGTTATGCTTGGGCAAAGGGCATTTGTCTTTGGCATGGCATCATGTGACAGGAGTTGCTGACCTTGAGGCACTGGCTAATTTAATTATTCATGCATCTGCCCCAGTTGTTTATTTAATATTTCTCTTTCTTTATATGATCTACTATTGTGTGTATACCTGATTGATACTGCTGGTTGTGCACACTTCTCCCTGTTATGTAAGAGTCCCTGTTATTCCCCATTGTTCGGACCATGAAATGGGTAACCTTCACATTTTCACCACCTTTGTCTGACTTGGGGGGAAATATCTGAGCTATGAGAGTAAGATTTTGTTGGAAGACGAAGAGTTTCAGGTAGTTGTGGCTTTGTTGTTTCTGGCAGCATCATGGTAGAAAATTAATCAAGACTTTGCAAAAAAACCACCACCATGGACAAAAACCTCCATTTGGAAATGGAATTGAAGGGCCTTTGTGATCCTACCATAGTAAGTTTTTTATGATACTTTAATAATTGATATTACATTTCCTGGGGGACATTGTTAAGAAAAAGGCTACCCTTAGTAACTTCTAAAGAGTCTAAACTTAACTCTAATGTTATATACAAGTGGTGGCAGTGTGTTACAAGGGAGGAATGCAACAGAAATAATAGGGATGGACATTTAACAGAACATGTCGATAATTTATACTGCAAGGGATCAAATGGTGTAGAATTTGAATGTTTTAGCTGTGTGAATGTCAATTTGATTCCGTACAGTTTATAGAGGAAATTTATTTTAGCAATATGCATTATTCTGCAAAATGTCAGAGTCTAAGACATGACTAAAACTTCTTGTGTAAACTGACTTATACCACAAGAGATTTAGGATGACATTTACAACTAGCTGGCACACAAATTCAAGTCTAGTGCTGTTTAAAATTGGACACATGCCACATAATGCATGAAATGAAAACAAATGTGCATTTGTAAGAGCAATAGAAAACACTGACCGAATTAGCTTGTGATTTCCGTCAATATGCCAGAGGTGATTTGATGCTGGCACGTTGTACTGACGGCGCCTTGCAGTCTGAATGGCTAAGCGTCGCATCATGGCCCCCTTTGGATTGACTCATCTCATTGAATCTGCCGGTCACGATCCTGATAGGATAATTTAAGCAGTTAATTCCACGGTCCTAATGCTGTGGCTTTACAGATGGTTTACAGATTTACAGAGAATTTAGTACTGACTGGTTGAAATGGGGGAAAACAGGGACTGTCATAATCATACACATACTGGCCGCAGTTCTGTCATGATTTATACGCTAAAGGTTATAATTTCCCAGTTAAAAATAGTCAAAAAGGTCATAATTCTGCTGTGTGTTTATTGTTGACCTGATTTAAAGTTTAGTTAGTAACTACGGTAAAGAACATAAGAGAGACTATTCTACTAAAAGTATTTATCCTTATGTTGAGAGCACCATCTAAATAATACCACTGTAAGAATAATGTAGTGTACAGAATGTCACAGGTTTTCCATTAAATTGAAGAGTAAGATTAACTTACCTTAGACATTCTTCCCCATTCTGCTCGGAACCATGCTGGGTGACATAGCAAACATGTTGCATTTCTGATGGTTATGCCAGACAGCGCCAAAGTCCTGAGAGCTGCATCTGAAATTCAAGACGTGGACGGCCTACACTCAAAGACTGTTCCTCTTATGCGTATTCCACGTCGACGCGATGCTCAATTGCTCTCAAACTGTCGAAAATGGCGCGAGCACCCTGAAGATTAAATAACATCCCGAGCATTTCAAAAACATCATCCAACCGACTCAAAACAGCATCTGCTGGCAAACGATCCCTCTCCATTTAATATGCTAGAGAAAGCAGAACTGCACGGAGTTCATTCAAGTTCGCCACCTCTCATTACTTGTGACCTTTCACGTTGTATCTAGCTACACAAAGAATAGCCCTGAACAGGTGTCCAGGAAAACGAATCGACGCCAAAAGACCAGCCAATGGGCGTGCAGGTCCCGCCCACTAGCACTAATGAGCAGATTTTAAAAGCAGAATGAAAGATATTTTATAATAATGAGCTTAATTTGAAACATGTTTGTGATTATTTCACAAATTCATGGTCATTTTTTGCATTTGTCTCTTGTTTATTCATATATTTATTTATTTCATTATGCCCTAATAACTTTTCAATTTTAACCCCTTTGGAGCATCGTAACCAACAAGGTTATGCATCAAAATATTCAAAACGGCTGATTTGAAGGACGAAACAGTGAAACAGAGATTTCCAGTTGTTTTGGCCAAGACTTTTTTGACTGACTTCAGTGGGTAGGCTATAATGTTATTGATTCAAACACAAACAGGCACAATTAATCTTGCTTTCAAAAGAGTGTCACAGTGGGCGTAGAACCAGCCATAAATAAAATTTTAACTGAATTTGTCTGCATTTTCATTTAGTCCGTACAGTAATGAACTGACTTACACGTGTAGAAATTCTGTTTTAGGTAACTGATGTTATCATTCAAAAGATATAGTGGGGAAATCACATTGGGATAGAGGATTTGAAACTGTATCACCAACTGCTAACAATATTTTATTTTGTATTCATGCAAGATCACATTTACAGCTGGCTCATAAGCAGCTACAAGCAGTTATTCCTCGGAATGAAACTAATGAAACTGAAAAAGAGCAAACACAAATAACACAGATTAAGGAAAAGAACGCTCCTAACACCCCTTAAAAAAAAATCATTCTACTTACAAATCCAAACTGTAAAGTGCAGATATTCCATATATAAACAGGTAAGAGCATCCACAACTACTACCTCACTGTTTCTGTTGCTGCATGTCAGCACCAGATACAGCCCTTCAAATCAAACTTCAGCCTTGTACAAGTGTGACACACCCAGCATGTAAACTTGAGAAGCCAGTCTTCTAAAGAAGATGTTCCGTTTTGGCTCGTTTAACCCAAACAACATGATCACCAGAGGAGCCACCTTGCTCCCCTGCCCTCTATTCTTAGCCGTTTCCGTTAATAATACCCAGAGTATTGTCTGTGGGGGCCTTGACAAGCACCTCCCTCGTCCTTCAGGAGGAGATCCTGTTTACCTTATAGACGCTGCTGTCTCCAGCTAGTGGAATACTCCGCCGTCACCTTTTGCACCTCACCACCCACAAAACACGCGCCGACAAATACACAATAAGAACCAAGAGTTGGCATTGATCACAACTTGTACTTTGGTAGGAAACCATCAAAGCACGGAGTCACAACGGCTGGCCAGACCTTGGCCAAACAAACAGAGTCACACTGGCCCTGGTTCAGACAGTTTATACACCTAAACAAAAAACTCCAGGTAAACGATTTGGCAGCAGGATATAAGCTCAGAAAAGAAAATACCAGTTTGGGTGTGTTATCTGTGCTCCAGTGCCCGATGATGTTCCTGATGGACCAGCCGGGAGCTGTGTATCCAGAACCTTTCACGAACCTCTGCCTCTCTCATCGTCAAAGGGTTGAACAGCAGATCTGAAAAGAAGAAATGCAGTTTTGTTACCCAACATACCTGGAAGAGATGCAACATTAACATGACATTAGCGTATGTCACACCAAAGTTCCCTGTTATGTTTAAGCAGCAATAATCTAGGGTTACGATAAACTGTGTTACCTTTACACAAGTAAGCACCGTGTGTCATATTGCAGCAGACATGGCTTGTGTCGTTACACAACATCAGTCTATGTTAATTTAATCGCCATATGCAGGTCATTTGCTGCACCGTTCGTAGCATTAGCATGGGTCCTGTGGCTAAGTAGCTAAGCTACACTAAACAAAAGCATCGACTATGGCGACGTGCTGTCCGGCAGGAAACACACAGTGATGGACGACAGCACGGCGCTTATCAGTGTCGGCCACAAACCAACATTTTAAACTTTTTTTTATCATGTTAGCAAACGAAGCTAGGCTGCTATTAGCGGCTGAGCTAACGTAGCGTTAGCAAAAACCTGATAACCGGCTCTTTCAGTGTTAAGTTTTATTCTAACAAACACTGACATTAACACTGTGCTAACATGTCATAGAACTGCTGACCGGTGCAACTTACAACTATTAGGGCGCTGCCATCAAATCCAGTTATTAATATAGCCTCTACTGGAATAGCAACAGTTGCTTGCTAGCTGGCTAAACACACTGGGCTCGCGTTTGCTAGCAACGCGGCTTCCTAGCTGTTGTTTTCCTCCAGCGCCTCGGAGACACACTCACCCTGTCACCGCCCGGCCGAGCAGGGGCAGCGTGGTGCGCTCAACAAACGTAGAAGAAGAAGAACCGTCTTCTTCCTCTGCGGTTCAGAAGAGAGATGTTCAGGTTTTGACAGCTGGGGATCTTGTGTTTTTGACTGATTACGCAGCAGAGCCAAAGAGCTCGTTTTTCTTCCGGAAATGCTGTCATGGAACTGTGTGCGCATTCTGAGCTCATCCCGGGCTGCGCTGCACGTCAAGCGGCCCATCATGAACCGGCTGTGCGTTTGTAAGAAGAGTGTTACGTGTCTGTCCACCAGCCTCCTGAAAAAGGAGACATGGCACAGCAGCATGAACCCCAGAGGTCTGGGGAAGGGCACTGATCTAACTCAATACATTAATCAGGCTAAGTCACTCATGAATTACTCCACAAGCCAAGCTAAACTCAACTGCTGGAACTGCAAGCAACCCCTGGAGGACAAGCCTTCATTCTTCTGCGTGTCATGCAAAGTAGTCCAGCCCCCTGAGGAGGGGACGTGCTACTTCAAGATTATGGATTGGTGAGTGTCTTGCTCTCCTGTTAACGGAAGCGTTTGAATTGATTGAATATTTTCATGTTTCCATTCCATCTGTGCCTCTTTTCAGTGACTACACGTTCACAGTGGACACACACAAGCTGCAGAGAAGGTACCTGCAGCTCCAGAGGTCTCTGCATCCCGACAACTTCAGCCAGAAGTCTGTGGTAGGCAGGGGAATGTGAGGGGAATGTGAATAAAGATCAGCTCACTGAGACGGTCTGTGAGTGAGTGCAGGCTTTCCCCACTAATAGATGCAGTGTGACACGGGAAATTGAATATGACCCTTTATCCCTATTAAGCCACTTGACTGTGCATTTTTGTTTTGTTAGTATGATTCACTGTGATTAGGTCAAGACAATTACTCCAAGTTGACCGATGGGTTAGTTAAAAGACAATGACAAATTTAGGCCATCATAGGGACTACGGCCAAGATACCCTGGAAATGCGAGCAAGCAAGTTCAGGAATTCAAAAGCTAAACAACTGAAGAGCAAAAGAGCATTTCTCTAAGGAAGATGAAAGACAATGCAAGATAGGAAATCTAGTAGAAATGAATCACAACACAAACGGCTTCATATACTGTCCATATTTTAATTTTACACAAGCTTTATATTTGACTTGTATTAGGAAAAGCACAACAGTATGTAATTATAATCATGTTTGGGTGTTTTAAATATCCTATCAGGCGATTCCAGGAATCCAACATGTGCATAGCCAGAATCTGTGGTTTTCTTAAGCCTTTATTAAAGACATTGTGCAGCTCAAGCAAATTCTCATGAGACTTGCCATCATTCCTCTCTGCTCTATGCAGCCCTTCAGAAAGTGATAGTTATTTTCAAATTTCAATTAATGGGAAGCTTCAAAAAAGCTAGAAAAACTTAATCAAGCAGAAGTTGCTGCTTTTCTCTGATTGGTCAAAAAGAGCGAGCCTTGCTGTAATATGTTTGAAGCAAATCTCACTGCACTGCTTCATTCAGTGAATTTACACCACACTTATTCTCATTAACATAAGTGTTGAAGCATATTCAGACTAAAAATATTCTGAAAATGTTGAGCATGTTGAGCATGTTCTACAATTTTTTAACAATTGAGCAGCAGCTGAATGTGCATCGTTATGGTTACGGTAACCATACACCTAACGTAATAACAATGACATGCCATTTCAATGAAAATAATGAGAAATATATAAATTATGCAAATATCTGCATCCCCTTTAAAAATTAATTAAAAACGTACTTTAATTTTTGATGAAGTAAAAGTATTGTTTTACCCTTTTTGCCAGTTCAGAATAAGTGTGCGAGTACAATGTAAACTTTTGTAGCTGTGGAAAACAGCAGTATGATTATGTCACGGCATTCTCGTGTGCATCATTTGATCTGCACTGTCAGACCACACACGTTTATAACCAAGGCTTGTGTTGAAGTCTGCTTCATGGCATCTACAATGCAGGAGAAAAGTCAGTCTTTGCTGCTTCGAGAGTCCCTCACATACTCACCTTCACCTCATCATGACAGTTTATACTGTCCTCCGATTTTGGTCATTGTTGTTTAGAAATTGAATTTATTCTTTTGTCCTCTTCACTTTTGATTCATCACTTGTTCTATTGTTCTTTTCTGTCACATGAACTTTGTGTGGAAAAGTTGGTTTGAAGCACTTTGAAAATCCCATTCAGCCTAAAGCCGTTAGGCTAATGAGACAGGCCGGCCTGTATTTTACATGGAAATCTTAACACGGTGCAGCTTTAAAAATGTCAGAGAGAAAAATAAGCACTGTGAGCAAATTAAAGTTGAATGTGTTATCTTACAAAGTAGTAAATAGTTGATCAGATTGTCATATTGTTCCTCGTCCCTCTTGTGAATTAGAAAAAAAAAAGCATGGCGGTTAAAAAGAGGCTTTATGCTTTATGAACACAAGGAGGAGTGAAGGTGTGTTGCTTTGCACGTAATTTATTGTGCACACTCAGGTGGAAAAGAACAATGCAGAATGTTGTCATGATATGATATGAAAGCTAAACTCATATTCAGCAGAATGTGTGAGAGGAAAGGTAGCCTAAATAGGTTCTTCACGCACAAGCTGTCCAATATTGTACTGACTCTGTTTTATTTATCAGCACCTCTGGCCATTTTTTCTTAATTAGACATCTTCCAGCCTCAGGGGTCTTCATCATATATAGAAAACTCATTACTTATACAAGTCGACGAGGCAGACACCTACTGCAACGGTTATTACAGAGGCAGCTCCACACAACGAGCCCATGGGCCCGAGTTTGAGACCATTGATTTTTAGCAGAGCTGACAGACCTGATAGCTGCAAAATGTACTCGGATCTGCCAACCATTTTCAAGATGTTTTCCTCCCTGTCTTGTTTCCACACATCTGTCGTGTCAAACTTACACCTGCACTAGCTGGAAGGTCCCAAACAGTTTGACGATAAAGTAGTTGCTGTTATGTCATACAACTAATTAACAGTATCGCCAAGGATTCGGCCGTTTTAAAAAAAGTAATATAGATCGGGGTGGGAAGGTGTAAAAGGACATCAGACGTTATTCCTTTGTGTGAGAGTATTTGTTGTTGCACCGGATAAAAAAAACTTCTTTCTCTTACTTCTTTGTTCTGATGAATCTATACAGACTGAACTTGCCATCATTAGAAGTAAACCTAACCGAACTCTCTTTTGCAGAAGGAACAGGAGTATTCAGAAAGCCAGTCTGCTCTTGTGAACAAAGCATACAAGACTCTGCTCAAGCCTTTGAGTCGTGGTCTTTATATGGTGAGTCTGAAATCCCTGACTTAACTTCTAATGAATAAATGAATAGTTTATTCTCATAACTGCAAGCTCTGTCTGTTTGATCGCTCTTTCCAAAGAAACATGTTCACCATCTGACATTCAAGAGTAATGACATGGATTTAAAGGAGCTGTTAAATTGGACGAACTCCCATCTTATGTTTCAGCTAAGGCTTGAGGGGATGCATATAGAAGAGGGCACTGAGTCCGCGGCTGATTCAGAGTTTCTGTTAGAGCTGCTGGAGATCAATGAAGCCCTGGATGAAGCATGGACTCCAGAAGAAGCCAATAAAATCGCCCGAGACACAAAAGGTAAACGACTATGTCTTTTCATTTCATTCAGTATCTAACTGAGTAATTTTGAAGGTTGATAGGTTGATGTCCCTCATTGGTCACTGGTGGATGTCTGTGCGACCAAACAGGTTCACGCTGTAGGTTTGCAGGCTGTATGTAGGCAGTCTGAAACAACAGCTCCCCCACTAGCGAAAAACTACTGTAAGGAAAGGAAATTACGCAGGGTGAATAAATTGGCCAATACAAAATCAATACTAAGCACATTTTTTTATGAAAATCTTCAGGGTTACAGCTACTGGCATAATTACTTCCACTTACATTCGATCCACGTCAAACCGTCTCAACGCAACATCTCTTTGACTTTTCTAATTTGTTTGTTTCATTTCAAATCAAAGAGTCGTTGCGTTCTGAGGCAAGTTAGTTTAATTACTAGAAAAGAGAAGCGCCATACGTGCTGCGGCATGTGGACGCAGCTAGAACTGAAACGTGTCTCCGTCTCACTCGCAGAGAAACTGGCAGAACTGACAGAGCTTATAGACGCTGCCCTTCTTAAAGGTATTCCATTCACACGCTGCATTCAGATTTCCTCCCACTCTTTCCTTTTGTTTGCTAATCTATGCTCAAGATTTCCTTCAAGTCACACAGTGAGTCATTGATTGAACTTTCCTTTGCACTTTTTCCCCTGTTTTTATTCATCAGGAGAACTTCAAGCTGCCAAGGCACTGCTTGTCCAAATGAAATACTATGCAAACATTGAAGAGAAAGTGAAGGAAAAACTTTCAAAATTTATGTAAATGTGTTTTGTATTTAGTGTCATTTTATTTATGATTTTTAGCCTTTAAAAAGTTTTGTACTGAAGAACACAAATTATTGTATGTTTGTCTTGATATTATGAAAATTCACTGCTAAAGATGAATAATAATACTTGCTTTTAATGCATATTACACTGCTGAATTAATGGCGATTTGTACTCAACGCACTGCTATGTGATTAAAATTTGTATAGATATAATGGTGCAGTTGAATGCGCGTAGTATCTCCCTTGAATTCCGCTAATTTCACAAGCTTAATCACATCTACTTGTACCTAATGTATCATTAAATAAGACAGAGATCTATAATTGGCTCTGATTAAAATGCTGCTCAGTGTTTATATGATTATCCTGCCTATCAGTTCAGCATTTTGCCGTGTGGGGCTCCTTCCTCAGGTTACCTGTAGGTGGAGACAGACCACCTTGACAGTCCTCATGCTGAAGAGCAGCACATGTTGTGCAAATTGGAGAAAAGACCTCAAGGTCCTTTATTGGAGTAGACAACATATTGAATTAATAATAAATAGCATTAATTCTATGATGACATTTAGTTGATTAGCAATTTCTAGCATATAAATTTATAGTGCTTTCAGACTGTGCACCTAGGCCCGCAGCACACTAAATATAAATGTATCCACCTTCCCTGTCATTTAATTTTTGAAGTATTTTCCAGCTCCGTACAGAAAAGTTGTCACAATATGTCATAATTACTTTGTAAATTGGAGCTCAAGTCACATTGAGGCTTCTGATCCGGGAAAGTGATACAAGTATAATCACACAGAAAAATGGGGGAGGGGGGTTGCTTAATGCGATAACAGAAAGCGGACCATCAGATCACATATCATATGAAAAATGTTACTTGATACACAACCAGCATCACAACCTAAGTGGTTTTGTGTGTGTTTGTGGCTTTACCTTGACGCTGCCTTTCTGTCCCCTGCAGCCCACTGTCACATCCCCCTGTAACACATCCTGACTGGTTGTTCATTAAGTCTGGAGCAACAGTGTCATGTGTCTGAGGCTGTTTTGGTGGTGTGGTGTTTTTTTTTTTTTGTTCTCACTGTGGAAAAGCAGTTTCCTTAATAAACATGGATAGACAGTGAATTAAACAGGGCAACTCCCACCACAAGGAGACTAACAGGCCTATTTATTATTCATGTCTTAATCGGTAGGCATCTACGGCACCTTTAAATTAATGAGAAAATGTGATCGACCAACACTAAGGCCACTGCTGTCTCCCAGAAGTCTTTGAAATTGAGTTTGAAAGAGACAAAAGGGGGAAAAAAAACTCGCTACAGTCAGGTTGTGAAATTGACTTGGATGGGAAAGCCTGGCAAAATGAACTCGGCACATGTGACCACCATGCAGCTTCTGGGATGAGTTAAGCCCGGATCAGGAACGCCACACAATTTTCTGCTGCTGGTGGGATGTTTACTTGTAATTTACTGGTCACTGTGCACTGGGTTAATTAAAATATCCCGAGCAGGTTTGCATGACCCAGTAAATAGAATTTTGCTTTGTTGCTGCACTAGTTTGGCATTTTTAGAAAATATCTCGTATTCTTGTGGGCAGATGAGAAGATGAGTGCCATTGTCATACATGGACAAGTATTTAAACTACCGTTTGCAGTTGTACAGGGTTTATGATGCAGGCTTTTTTCTGGCCAGGTGTGATGCACATATACAAAAGTTTATTACCTCTATAACTTATTATTATAACACTGTAATGGCAGTGCAGTGTTAAATTTGCATACATGTATCTAACAAAGTGGGCAGTTCATTTATAGTACTAATATTTTTCTTTCTTGCAAGACAAATGACTGAAGTTATGAAGACTTGATGTCCCCATGAGCGCACCCGTGAAAAAGGAAATTATTCTAGGCAAATACTCTTTAGATATTGTTCATAGAGCTACAGTATTCATAGGCAAATACTGAAGCTCCAGTGGAACAATTTTACCTGGATTAAAATGACTTAACAAGCCTCTAATACGGTGACTAATAGTGCATTTTGTAATTACAGTATAAATCACCTCCATATGGGCCTAACATAAATATCATAATGAGAATAATGTGTTCTTGTGACCCACGTCTTAATCATAACGATCTCACAATCACATTAACACCGAAATGGTGGTGGTCCACTGAAACATAATTGCTGTGATCTTGACATTAACCTAATAGAAAAATTCTTCATTACGATGCCTTGGGCTCACAATTAGGGAGCTCTAACACCGCACTGTTCCACATAGGCCTTCAGCTATAGACCCAGACAGCAGCCAGCGAACAGTTTGATTGACACAGGCGAGAACCAGTGGACGATGACTCACCGATGATGACGGTGCCTCCTCGTGGCCGAGCAGCAGCCGTCGTGATCCTCGCCCCTCTCCTGAGCCGCTGTGTGACTCACCCGCCGAGCGTCATCCCCATCATGCCCCAGTCACCTCCGGCCTGCTGCCTGCACGTGTGTCTCTACAGGTAGGGGTGTCATTAGGATCCCTCATCATCCCCCTGGCCTCAGTCTTTGTTTTTCTGCCGTTTGCTTCACGTCTCCACCGTATGTTTGCTACGGTGACAGTGAACATGGGAGATAAAAGCTGGCAGCATGATAAAAATTCTTACATCTTATATTCAACTCTGACTGGGATCTAGTTCATCAACACAACATGAATGTGATATCTCACTCTAGATTTCTTTGATTTTTTTTAATAAGTCGAAACACATTTTGACATTAGAGCCCTTCATTTTTCCAGCACAGGATTGTGAGGAAACAGGTGTGAGTCCTGCTGGAGCAGGCGAGTCTCTCCTCTAAGCTTTTGATTCGGGTCCTGCTGAGAGATTTCTGGGTGAATCTCTCCTCTCTCCGCTGCGATATGAGACGGGAGCGTGTTTGTGTGTTTGTGGAGACCAGAACCAAAAGCCACGTCACATGTTCAGATCCCTCTGGCTTCCCAGAATGAGTAATGGGCGGCAGGAGAAAGCCCCAAAAAGCTCTTGTGCAGTAATCCCGGTATCAACTGCCCTCCCTGCACCTCCTGTCGCATGGATTCCCCCAAATGATATTGGATTTGATCTGGCACACTGCCCAAATCAAATACTTTTGACCACATCAGCCCTGTATTCCAGCGTCTTTATAGGATGGCAGCCTTTAATTAAACATCTTCATAATTAAGAGCAGTTAGATGTGCCCCGTCAAGTCTTGGGTCAGTACCAGATTTCAACACAAACTTAATGAAGGAAAGCTGTTCAACCAAACCAAATGTTCTGTGTCCATTATTGTACAGGAAACGTCAAACTGAGCAAAGTCTAATATCCAATTTTTGCAATTTCCTGCAGCTGGAGGTGATTATATGCAACTTAAGACCCAGTAAAAGGGGAACGATGTGCTGTATCTATAAAGTCAAATAATCCAATAAAAACGACCATTAAATATCTCAAATGTTTACAGTTTCCCCACTTGTGAGGAGAGTAATCCCCGAGGAGAGAGCGGGGTCCAGTTTTAATTAAACATCTGTGAGACGTCGGGCTGCGAGTGGATCTGCGAGTTGAGACGCTTTCTTTTTCTGGCGCCCGGCTGTCCCGCTGAAACACCGGGAGATATTTCTTCCAAAGGCTCCTTTGTGGTTCTTGAGTTTTGGAAAGCCTTTGATGGCGCAGAACTAGCAGTTTTAAACAAGGTGTATGCGGGTGGAAACACAGATCAGCCGTGCACTTTCAGCTGAGTGCAAACCACTCAGCTCTGCTCAGATTGCTCTCTTCACCTTCATCTCCCGCGCCACGCCGCACACACTCCCCTCTCTGCCCGTCTCACAGCAATCCCATTGTCCACTGTTTGTTTCATCGGAATACCTTGCACACATCGTGGCTCTGGGATGACTTTCAGCAGCTCTGACAACTAACCTAAGTGCTACCTGCACTTATAAATCACTGTGTTTTAAATGCAGCCTCGCAGTGTCACGGATTATCTTGTTCTGTCCTCTCGTGGTACTTGTGGTATTAGTAGAGGTGTTTATGATCTTTCATATCCTTTGCACCTTTTTATCCTTTCTTTAATCTGACTAAAGAAGCCACTCGAGATTTCCAGTGTGCACGTACTGTTTCTGGTACAAATGAAAAATAAAGCGGGTCTGTGGCTCCGTTCGCTCGTTCATGAACCACAAGGTCAGTGGTTTCACTCCTGGTGCGTCTTTGGGCAAAGCACTGAAGCCTCAGTTGTTTCCCCTGGTGTGTGTGTGTGTCTATGTGCTGCTTACTTGTAATTCTATCTGAAGAACAGCATCCCGCCAATTATGTATCCTTAATACACTATAAAAATGATTTGAAAACCTAACATTTGCCTCTTTAGTCTATACAACATGTCAAATCCTTTAATGGAAATAAATCTCACTTTTTTTCCTTCCTGTTCATTGAGATTTTTTAATAACTAGCTCCCCACACCTGCATGCACCTTAAACCTACATTAGAAATTATTTTGGCATGTGTGGGTCAGTAAAAAAATCTGTCAAGGAAATTAATGAAACACGCCTTCACTAATACTACACTTGCTTATTTGGGTTCTACTTTGGGTTCTACATGTAATTGAATGCTGCTAAACCCCCTCTAATATCCATATATTAAAATATCTCTCTACTTCTAGCTGTGAAACACCTCCAGATGACATCACGTGGAGGAACCTTCAGTTCATCTCGTTGCTTGTAATATAAAGTTTTAAATCTTGGTCTACACACCTTTATGGGGCTCCTCCAGATGACATCACCTAAACTCGTAATGATGAAAAACTCCTCCGGGTGATGTCATCTGGAGTAATCTTTTAAGCTAGAAGCAGAGAAACATTTTAATTCAGGGAAGCTGAAGGGAAATTTAAAAGCTTTAATGTGCATTTGAACTGAAGTCATAGACAGCAAAAATAATTGTTGAAGCAAACTGTTAGCGCATTAACACTGATCAGATTAAACAGGCTTTAATCAGAATATAACTCTGACATTCAGAAAATGTTTCCGCCTGGTGTGAAGCTGCTGGAAATTCAGCAAAGAAAGCAGTTTTTTCTTTTTTTTCCAGCTTTAGGTGTTTATCCAACAGAGGAGGATAAAGATGGACCCACATTGTATCACACGAGTGACATTTAGTTTGGGCTGGTCTTTCTAATTAAGCAGCAATTTCAGAAGCACATATTATTTCTGCGATTTTCTAAACAGGAGGAGAGAGCAAGAGAACCTTTACAGCTCATCAACAATGAGAAAGAAACTCACCATGTGACCAAATATTACTCCCACATGGGGCGAACATGCACAGAAGGAAAATGTTTATTCCAGCAGGAGAGAAATGGTCTGATCAACTGTTTACATAGCTAAAAATGTCTTGTTGAATTAAATCCCCCCATTCAGATTCAAAATTTGCTCTGATCAGTCGGTCGGGTTAATTCAGTGGAATATTTAGGTCGGTGTAAATACAGCTGGTCACATGGTGAACTTGTTAACAGACGTCATCCGTTGGGCTACTCTCCCATTTTATCTGTTTTTCAGCAGGTTTTGTACTGTACAGTGTCTTTTTTTTATGTGATTGAAGCAAAACACAAGTGAAATTGTAAATTTTAATACAAACACTGACACTCCGTAGAGTTGAAGGGAACCGCAGAATCGGGCCATAATTTTATGCACATTTTGCAAAGCATCCCCCTTTCACGGTTGCACGTGTAAAACCAAATGTTCTCCATAACCTGAGCAGACACGCACGGCAATAACGTGCGTCCCGTCGGTTAGAATGGCAACGCGGGGCTGCCTTTTGTCCGCTTAAACTGAAAGGCAAACGCTTGTTGTTGCTCGCAGCGTTGAGGACACTCGGTAGGATCAGCAGCCGGCGTGAATGCTAATGCTCAGTCCTCGAGTGAAGAGGAACCCGTGTGCCTGGGCTTTCCTGCAGGTGGGTCAGTCAGGATCCATTTCTGAGGGAGGGAGACAAGATGATTACACCGTGGTGCAGGTACAAACCCACAACGGCGTCCCATCATGCAGTTTGATTACCATGCAAGAATTTTTAGTAATCCCTGCACCTGTGGCAGCATATTGCCTTCACACCCACATTTTCATACGGCAGGAGGGGAATTTGCAGTCATCTGCACACATTAATTTGTGCGGCCTTGCCTTTCATACACACAAAAGGAGCAGCAGTCCTATCTCTGCTTGTGGTGCTGATATCTCACATAATGATTACTCTTGTTACACCATGCATCCTACTAAGTTCAACAACAATCTAACCTTTTTTCTACTGCAGCTGTTTCTATGACAACGCGAGTCCCTGCTGCAACTTAAAAGCGTGACAAACACAAAAGCCAGATAATGGATTTGATTGATCTCACTTCTCTCCACGGGACTGATATCAAGACTGATAGGGTGTTTAGGCTAACAGGCAAAGATCAAAAGGTGATAATATTTCGGTTCCACCAGCAGTTTTTTTTTTCTCGCTGTTGAATATTTTTGAACAGTGTGTTAGGAATTATGACTGGATTTTTATAAGCGTAGCCTGGGGCGCCGCGGCTGCCACAGCAGCCCCTGCTGGCAGCCCAGCCCCTCGATTCACAAAAGCTTTAGGACGACCAACACCAGTCGCATAATTACTGGCCAAACATGGAACATAAATGCATGGGATTTCTTCACAAAATGTCAGCATAGCTCTTCATGACTGTGTTACATAAAAAAAAAAAAGTGCTTGTGTAGTTTGTTTTAGCTGAGTGGGGAGAAAGAAACGTGTGAAAAAACCTCCAATTAATGAAGAAAACGTGTCTGTGTGGTTGCTGTGCTCGTCAGCGCCATTGATGGCGATCTGGGCCTCGACGCTCAGCCCTGCACCCCCCGGGTTGGAGGACCCGCCTGCAGCTGTGTCACGATCCGTCACACTGAATTGGACGTGCTGCGCCAACACGGGCATTTTGCAGGAGGTTGCATTTGCACTCAAGCATATAGTAACATCTACGATCTCCTCCCAAGGAAAAGATGCAGGCCTGTCTTTTCACGTTATGAAAACGCTGCTGCATTTTCCCTAGCAGCACGTATTGGATCTTGGTGTTATGTGGAGCTCGGGTAGCAGAGAAGAGAACTTTGGGCTTTTCTCTGCCTCGCCTTCCTTATTGCGTTTGACAGCAGTGCGACCACATAACTCAGTGTCACCAGCTCAAATTCAGGCCTTTGAGAAAGTGCTTTGCCACTGACCCTGGGGCTCCACTCAATGCCTCTTCGGCTAAAAACATCTACGAATGCGTTGTCCACCTCGCCACGGCCTCGGCTCGGACTGGCGCCGCAATCCAGAGTCGGAGGAAATAAGCAACACGTGATGATGCGCCGTCCTCGGCTTGAGTCTCTTGCCAATCAACCGAGTGGAGTGAAATTAATCACTCTCAGCGCTGTCAGTTGGCGTCAGCCAGGAGACATTTATCTTTGAACCCGTGTCAGTAATTTGGCAATAACGGTTGCTTTGATTAATTCACTGCCTGAATCTCTGCCAGAAGAGCAGGAGTTCAGAGACAGTGACAGATTGACGATGCTTGTATCCTGTAATTCTGTGGCCCTCCAACTTTGCAGTGATTAGGCTCCTGTAAAAGAAGACAATGCACACACACAAATGGCGTGATCTATATGAATCATACATAACTGGGTGATAAAACCGATCGCGGACCCGTTTTCTACTGAAACCTCTGTGCTGTCAGGGGGTGCGGCTGGTTCTGGGCTATGTGGGGCAGTGCTGCCTCCCCGCGTCCTCAGATCAGCTTCAGTCATGCTGCTTTAAGCAAAACTGTTGATACATCTCGAGCTAACAAAGCCTGTTCTGGTTTGCATCCAAAAAGTTAAGCCCGGAAGAAGAGACTTTGCAATATTTTGTGAAAGCTGCACCAGAAAAAGCTCATTCAGCAGGTGCTGTTCCACATGCCGCCACCTCCCTCCTTGATTTGCTTTTTTGGCCAACGTGATGTTTACCTCAAGGCTTCTCGGGGGGCTTACCTAAGAGGTAAACAAAACTCTCAGGATGTCTTATTCTTTTTCATGTGACAACACAGGATGCTGGGCTGCTTTCCCGGGGGCTGTCTCCTGCACACGCTTCTGCACAGCCTCTTTTCAGCCCAGCAAATGGAAATTAATGGCTGTTATCTTCCACACAATTGAATCTAATAATGGGAAACCCTTGAATCTTAATTTGGCTATTATTTTTGTTATTATTTTAATTTAACAATATGTCAACGTGAAAAATTGCCATAATTACTGTATTTAATTAGAATTCTGAATTACAATATGGTTTTGGTCACAAGTCCACCTTTTTTGCAACTTGCATTTTAATTAAATATGAAGTAGATATAAATAATAAAAAATATTTATGCTACAAAATATAACAAAATATGTATAATCAATAAAACAAACTCAATTTTCATAAACAATAAAATTTAACTGGTCTCAAAAAGCAGTGTGGTTATGTCAGAACTGGTCTCACACATGGTGCTGAACAGTGGCGGATGAAGTACTGAAAAACTGTACATAACTAAAAGTACAAATAAGCCATAATGCACTTTTACAAAACTATAAGTATAAACTATAAGCACCCGCTGAAATTTCTACTTGAATAAAAGTAAGTAAGGACATGATTTATATTTTACTTAAAGTATTAAAGGTAAAAGTAAATAAATAATTTATAATAGAATATAATAAATAATAGAAAAAAGTAGTGTATTATGAAATGTGTAAAGTAAGTTAATTGTAATGCAACTTTAATTAGAAATGTAGTGGAGTATAAGCAGAAGTAGCCATAATTACATCTACTACAGAAAGTAATTAAAAATGGTCCGAAGTATTTGTACTTTGTGACTTTCCATCAGCGCTGCTGAAAGAAAGTTAGATGATAAAAGATAAAGCTGGTTTTGGTTTAACAAACAATTAGTGATGGAGATATAAAGTGGCACCAAAACCAAAAAATAACAAATTCATAAGTTGAAGCATGAATTTTTCCTGTTCCACAGCTCAGTGCATCTCTTCTCTTCTGTGTCTGTAGCTTAATAGCTAAAATGGCCATGACAGAGTTTTCATAACGTGTGAAACGTGGGTTGGTGACACCATGCCTTTTCTCTGTACACAAATGAATTTCATAAATGAAAGAACGTCAGTAGTAGGTTATTACAGATGTAATGAGGTTGTTAATTGCATTGCATGAAGGAAATGTCCTTTTAATTAAAAACGGGCACATTCTGCAGAGCTGTCAAAAAGCAGGCGGGAGACGACACGGGAAACAGAAGGAAGCGGATAAAGCGTGTGTGGTGCATGTGTGTGAGTGACTCGGACAGAGCAGACAGAATATTTGCTAAGGTTTTGGGGTCAATCTGTTTCATATTTCACGCTTTATTTCTCCAACATCCCTGGCATTTTCAACCCTTGAGCTCACATCTCAAACATCCTGCCACCTTCCATCACTTCCTGAACCTGCAGCCCCAAACGTCAACACGTGCTGCGTGGTTGAAAAATAAAGCTGGCTTTTCAGCTTAACGTCGCCACAGTAATGAAGGCAGCCGTGGCTGAGCTGTTTGTCAGAGTGTTGGGTTCCATACGATATTGGAGCAACATTTTTGACAGTGTAAGTCACGGGAGATACATATATATATATTTTTCCCAACAAATGGTCTCATCAGAGGTCCCCCCCTCAGCACGCAGCTTTCCCCATCTCCTCTCCCGTTCCGTCTCTCCGCCAGAACATCTTGGTAGCACGTGTGCTCGTCTCTTTCATCTCGCCCTGTTTACAAATGGCATCGTTTACCCATCCATCAATTACAGGAACTCACACTGCGGGTTTGACTGGTGCGACTCCATCTGTTTTCTCTGCCTGACAAGTTGGCAGAGATGGGGGGAAATATTTTGAGGTCTCGAAGCCGTGCAGCGCGCGTGGGCGTTATGTTCCATTCTGGATTTCATTGAGCTGTGAGTATCTGACTGTAGCCATGGAAACCCAGCAGCAACACGACCCCTCCCGTGGTAATACCTTATTAAAGGGAAATTTTGTAATTTAATGTAATGGAATAGCTGTAATTGGATTAGTATACTATTACAGCCATTACCCTTATCTTCACAGCTCTGCCTGAATCTCTTAAATGTTCCACTCACTTATGTGCTTTCTAACACTGGCAGAGCAAGTGCAAGTGCTTCAGCGAGCGCATCATTCACACATTCTTGCATAGATATGCAATAAGCATTAAAGTCACTCACGGTGACCTCTCGCTGCTCTGAACAGAGAACACTCACAGGTTTAACTTTAGCTCCGGTGACTGTTTGAAAATGTGAAAAAAAAAAAAAAAAAGCGGCTCGGAATGGCTGCGGGGCTGCCACCTGCGTGTTCATCTCTGGCGTGTTCCCTCGGCCGATTCCAGTTGCCTGCTGGAGGAATTAAGGAGGAGATTTGGAAAGGCTGGGCAGATGTAACAGCTGAGTTGACATTAGTCGGCGTGGGACAACATGCTGCTCAGATAGAGAGAAACGCTCTGTACTGGTAACTGGGAGGCTTAAGGATGTTGCCTGCTTCATTATGTAGCAGACAAGCTCCCTGACTTGCTCGCCAAAGTGCATTTTCTGCCCGCTGCCCACGCGTATTTTAAAGGATGCAGATACGGGATTGGTTTGTCCAGGTGTGAAAAACTGCTAAAGCTGCGAAATTTGCCTACCTGAGTTGACCTCAGGGGGGGAAAGAAACTTAGTGGATGCAAATAAAGTTAAGGTCCCTTAAGTTGAATTTGCGGAGAAAAGTTTTCCTCAAGTGTCAAACACGGGCTGTCGGGATAAGTCAAAAACGAATAATACATCCAAAATGTTCCTCCAACAGAGAACCGGCCCACAAAGTTCACTCAGTGACACCCGATCAACTATTTAACGCTTGTTGGCAGGACTGAGGGCTGTGCTTTATGTTAAGGGCACGACTGACATAAACTGTCCATCAGGATGAGGACTGGCTGTCCGGCTGGATCGGTCACTTTGTCTTTAATCAGTCGGCTTTGTGAAATATTCCGGAGCCGATCCCACCAGAAATAAAGCGACATACTCTTCCGCACGCTGCAAGATTTATTTGCAGCTTTGCAGCACAGTGTAAAACTAATAACAATGAACTAGTTCTCTGTTGATGTTCGTTTTACATTGTTTGATTTATTTTTCTGTATTTTGTGACTATGCAGAGGAGTATTAAAAATTCATCAAGGTTAAGGGGCCCTACAGCGTTCCTCAATGTGTGGATGCTAGAAAATTACATTTGTTCCAATTTATGGACTCTGATTTTTTACTCCCTGCTGTTTTCAGCTCGTCGGGGATTGCGAGCAAAATGTAAACTCTCACCTACACTTTATAAAAATTTCAGTCCAATCCAACATTTCTTTGCTAATTTCATCCCAGTGGACTTGCGCCTGTATGGAAAGCACATACATCAGAGTTACTTTCTCGACTGGGCACAAACCCCTAATTTCATGGCGTTACACATGTTCACTTAAACCACATAATTGCCTTTATTTGCGTCTTACATTTATATTAGAGTTAGGTGAATGCACATTTCTAATGTGGACTATCAGGACTGCTCCTCTTACTGAACAAAAAACTAAAACACTTAAATGTGGATTATTAAATATCAGATCTCTCTCATCTAAATCTCTGTTAGTAAATTTCTCTGATCATCAATTGATTTATTTTGTCTCAGAAACCTGGTTGCAGAAGGAAGAATATGTTAGTTTAAATGAGTCAACCCCCAAGTCATATTAACTATCATGTTCCTAGAAGCTCAGGCCGAGGTGGAGGTTATGCAATTTATCCATTCTGGATTTAAACATAGTTATAACTCATTTGAGAGTCTTATCTGAGACTTTCACACCCAGTTGGAAAACTCAAAATCCACTTCTATTTGTTATTGTGTATCGTCCTCCAGTCCCTTATTCTGAATTTTTGACTGAATTCTCTGATTTTTACTTAGTGCTTAGTGCAGATAAATTTTTTAACATTAATGTAGATGACAGTAACTCCCTCAACACGGCATTTACTTCATTATTAGATTCAATTGGTTTCTCTCAAATTGTAAATGAACCATTACTCACTGTTTTAGTCACACCCTAGACCTTGTCCTGAATTGAAATTGATAAATAACAGTATTTCCTCATAATTCTGTTCTCTCTGACCACTAATAACATTTGAATTTAGTTTATTAGACTTCCAGGCAGCTAGAAAGAAGTTTTGCTTCAGTAGGTGTTTATCTGAAAACACTGTGAACAAATTTAAGGAAATGATCCTTCATCATTTACTTCAACATGTACTGATATAACTGAGAGTAGCCTCATTAACTGTACTCCTGTACAAGTTGATTTTACTGATAATTATGCAGCATCTTTATGTTCCATACTTGATAGTGTTGCCCCTCTAAAAAAGAAGGCAGTAATTCTGAATAGGCGATCTCCATGGGAATGGCAATTTAAAGCGGGGCTGCCACGAAGACTAGAAAGGAAGCGTGTTCACTCATTCACAAGTGTTAGCCTGGAAAAAGACTTTATACTTATACAAATTAGCACTGCTGTAAAAAGCCAGAACAGCTTATTATTCATCACTTGAAAACAAGAACAAGGCTGGTTTCTTTTCAGCACTGTAGCCAGGCTGACTAAGAGCCATAGTTCAGTTGAGACTAGTATTCCCTCAACGCTATGTAGCAATGACTTCATGACCTTCTTCACAAACAAAATCATAGCTATTAGAAATAAAATTCACCAGACCCTCCCCACAAATACAACAGAATTAGAATCACCAGTAAGTCCTCAGTCCCTTTTAGACTGCTTTGTGGATAGACCTTGCTGAGCTTCAACTATTATGGCATCTAAACCAACAACATGTCTGCTAGACCCTGATTCCAGTTAGACTGCTCAAAGATGCATTTTAGACACGTTCATATTAGATATTTAAGGATGCTTACAAACAGGATTGGTTTGCTTATAAGATAGCTGTAATCAAAACTTAAAAACCAAGTCTGGATCCAGATGTCTTGGCCAATTACAGACCAATATCCAATCTGCCTTTTATTTCCTGAAAAAGTAGTTGACAATTATGTGGGAAAGAAAACTTGTTTGGATTCAGTCAATTTAGAGTTCAAGGTCACTCATTAAAGTTGATCTTCTTCTGGCTTCAGATAACGGACTTTTCTATACTAGTTCAGATCTTAGTGCTCAAACACCATTGATCACAGAATAAGTCAAGACTAGAACATGTAATTGGACATTAAAGGAACCACTAAATTGGTTTTCGTATCCATCAGAAGATTCCCCACGTTAATGATGTTCACATACACAAAAGTTAGTGAGGCTCTGTATTAGGACCAACTATTTTGGCAACATTGTTGAAAACACTCTGGACTCTGGGCTGATGCAGTTATATTATCTTGAAACCTGATGAAACAAATAAATTACTCAAACTACAAACTGTCCATCAGGATGAGGACTGGCTGTATAATTTTCTTCTTCTAAACTCAGATAAAACTGTTATTGTATTTCAATAGTCTAAGAGACACTTTGTCTTTAATCAGTAACTCTTGCCCCCAGTAGTACTGCAAGGAATCTGTCATTTTTGACCAGGATTTGTCATTTACCTCACAGATAAAGCAAATCTCTAGAACAGCGATCTTCCACCAGAAATTGCCAAAATTAGGAGCATCCTGTCCCTCTTGAAAAATTGGTTCATGCAAGTTATTTATTTGACATTGCTTTCAGGCTGCCCCAGTAACTCTCTAAAAAACTCAATTAACAAAATGAACAAGTTCTCTGTTGATGTTCATTTTACCTTCATTGTTTCCATTTTCCAATTTTAGAATTTAAAACCCTTTTCTTACTATGCAGCCAAGCCCCAGTATTTAAAAAATTCATCATCAGGTTAGACCAGGGGTCCCAAAATGCAGGCCTACTTGTGGTTCCCTCAATTTCCAAAAATGAATGTGGATGCTAGAAAATTACATTTGTTCCAATTTATGGACTCCCTGATTTTTTTTTCAAAACCTTCCCTTTGATGCTGTTTTATAGTCATGCTGCTATAGGCTTAGACTGCTGGGGACTCTGCACTGTGCCACTTCCTCTTCTCTTCATTCTCTCCTCTCACCCCACATTTATCAACATTAAATTTCAGTCTTCTTTGTCCAACATTTCTCTTTTTCTCTAATTTCATCCCAGGTGTGGATTTGGCGCTGTGTGTCCTCCAGGTGCAGCTACATTAACCTGCATCAATGTTTTGTTGTTGCTTTTGTTGCTCTGTTCTTTTCTCTCTCCACTTTCCAAACCCCTAATTTCAGCCTGGTTCACATTTCTTCCGTTAAACCACATAATTTGTTGGGTTTTTTTACCTGTTTGTATAGTCTTGACTTTATTTATATGAGATGACCTTGTTGTAAGTTAGGTTGAATGCACATTGAATTAATGACCTGACTAATGAGTGGCCAGGGGATTTATAAGACTCCTGTTTATGTGCTCATTATGAAGTGCGCAGTCTAAATGTTTGCCACTCAATCTGTTAAATTTAGCGTTTCCTCACAGCATCCAACCGTCTGTGCAGGTTTGACAGAGCTTTGATTAACTCTGTGCTACAAACATGAAATTCACCAGAAGCCAAAAGCTCCTGAAAGGACAAGTTCACGTCTTTTCAAGTGTGTTTTGAAATTAAAATAAAAAATTAAATGGCGCCTTCACTGATATTGAACTTGCTTCTTTTGGTTCTAGTTGGGTTGGTACATATAAAGAAATGCCATCGAGTTCTCTTTGACTTCCTTACAATAAATTATCTCTCTACGTCTAGCTGAAAACCACCTCCGGATGACGTCACTTGGAGGAACCTTTAGTCCAGATGATGTCATCTTGTCGTTCACTCTATGGAGTCTATAAACGTGGTCGACTTGCTTTTCCAGATCTCCCCAGATCACACCGTGATCATCTGGGTGATGTCATCTGAGTTCAAAAAACACTTTCCAGCATAACACAAAATGACATTTTATACATTACCTCCACTGCACAGGCCAGTATCACTACAATTATAGCAAAACCTTCAATGTCCCTATAGGCACCTGAGTGTAGCAAACAGACTTAAACATGCAACACTTGGAGTTAGAATCTCTGGGGCAGCACCAGAACCCTGTGAAACATCACATCCCTCAGAAATGCCAGCTGGGATACAACAAACAATCAATCATTTTTTAACAGTTTCCCAATGGAGCAAGTTAGATAATTAAAGCATCCCTTATATTACATCTCCGTTATATGAGGAGGTAATATGAGGTAATACAAAGTGCATCAATAACTGATGGAAATGCTTCTTTTGTACGACAGTTGTGACTTGAGAAGAGGGAACCTACGTTTTAGAGTTGAAAGTTTTCTTTTGAAGCAGAATATGAGTTCATAAAGCATTTGTGAACCCTCTGAACCCTCGGCACATACCGTACGGTCCTTTTGTGCAATGGGCCAGTAAAAACCAAACTCATTGACCTGTGAAAGGCACAGTTCAGGTGAGCTGGAGGTTTGTCTTAGTCCATTCAAAAATCTCAACGCCACCGACTGAATCTTCTGGATATTTGTGAAATGACATGCTACATTTTTACATGCTACACTTTGATTTATTTTTTTTATGAAGTTGTACCAGCTTCACCAACAAATGCTGCTATTTGCCCTACTTGAATTCACACAACCTGATGCAAGGTCTTTTTTTTTCAACTTGAAGGACTTTTGCGAATGATCACATTTCCCTGCAAAGTTTCTTACCCCCCCCCCACAAAAAAATGATCCTTGTTCCTTTAATGAGCAAATTACACAAACAGATCAGCAAAAGCTAATTAAAACATCAAACGTCGCATTTCAATAAGAAACCTTGTAAACTGACATGCAGACAACAATCAGAGGCTGCCGCCGCTGTTGCGCTGCTGAGATCCCGGCAGACCGAGAGTCTTAATCACAGAAACAAAACATCTGCTTTCCCTCCACGTCACTCCATCTGTTTTCACACCTCTTGCATTTCAAACCCCGTTTCTCTTTTCTTTACATAACCCCCCCAAAAAAATAGAATTGTAGTCACATTATTCCGTCTGCCTCTCAGCGCTGGTGATTACAGCCGCTTCCGCTGGTGTTCCTGTCTGCAGCGCTGACCTTAACTTCATTGTTTGGTGGATTAATCTGCCAGCGGGTCGTGTCTCTGCCTTCCCTTTTGCTCCAGCTACACAGTGTTAACGATGCGTCAGCCCGGGCAGCACTGTCACCATTTCTTTAGGCTATACAGCAATGATTCACATGAGTGAGCCATTAGGAAATGGATGTTTTCACGACCCCGTGAGGAGGAGGGAGGGCGGGTTGAAAGGGCAGGCTTTCCGAAAGGCAGGCGCCCAAACAGCCCGTACGCAATGTGTGTTTGATGCACAGACACTTTGACAGATTAATCTCTTTAACCGTCTTCGGCTCCTATTAGCGACCGACTCCATAAAAAGTTCACGTGTTTGGTGTGAACGTGCGTAAAAATGCAACCCCCATTTAATCTCAATAAAAACAAGAGGTGGGGGGGGGGGGTGCTGATGCTTGGCTCGTGGTGGATAAAGCCTCTCCATCTCTGGTTTGGACATCCTCGTTAGGCATTCAGCCTGTTAAGAGCTCTGTGAAAACATGAGAAACACTTAGTCCTCGGGAGGAAGGATCCGTTGTTTACAAAGTGCCTGGGCTTTTAAGGATGATGCATGGTTCGCCTTTTTCTCTCCCCTCCTTTGAGTCAGAAAAGCTTTGGGGGGGAGAAAAAGGTCCAAGGAGCTGAGAGCCCCCGCTCTCTGATCTTCCCCATTTAAACGCTTAAAAGAGCATCTTTAGCTCACCGTGTTTAATTCATTACAGCCTCCCTTTATGTTTGACTTTACCAGCAATTTTTCTACTTCTTTTTCCCGCTGCCTGGCGGCGGTGGCGGTGGGTAGTCAGGCAGACAGCTACAGCACAGCCACGAATTCGCAGTCAGAGCCACATCCCCGAGCTACTATCCGTCCTACTGAGAGCTGAGGTTTACCATGAGGCTGACCCTTCATATACTCGGGGAGACGTGCCGGGGCCAGAGAAGTTGATAGGAGTCCACACAGGAGATGCCTGCGGTGACATTAGCCCTGTGACTCCTCCTCTGTGCCTTTGTGGACGCTGCCTATCTTTATTTTCCCCGCGCTGTCCTGTGCTGTAAAGGCATGGCTGGGCCCCCTCAGGGACACATTTGCCTTCTATAAAGCCTATTGCTATGGAAATTGTGTGTAATTTCAGGGGCCGTTAACGGCGAGAGTGCAGGCGTGCATTTAGAGCGCTGCTATCATCACACTGGAGCCGAGGAGCACCCAGGGCGGAATCTCATCTTCGCCGCTCTTTCCCTGGTCTTTGCCCCTTCAACGTGACGTGGCGTCACTGGAAGGGAGCAGAGTAAGGAGCGGACAGAGTAGGAGGAGAAGGGGAAATGAGACGTGGATGGACAGGATGGGGAAAAAAAACGAAGAGGAGGAAGTAGATACGAGTGCGAGGGAGGGAGGGAGAGAGGCGGGAATACCGTGTGAAAAAAAGGTGGGAACTCCAGAAGAAGCGGTGCAAGGGAATCCGAGGAGAGATAAGCCCGAATCAATATTTATACTGCGAGGTGAGACAATTCTGAAGCAGTAATTAAATTGGTGTGTCATATTTCATTCCATTACTGGGCCGAGCTTGCATGCAAATGATCCAAAAGGCCTCCTTTTCAAGTGGATTTCATTTCTTCTACGACACTGAATAGAATGGATCCGGGCACAGGAAAATAAAATACTCCTTCAGTATTCATGAGCTTATTGTTGGGAACTTGGGGAGCATTTAGATACAATTCAGCGGGGGGTGGGGGTGGGGTGATAAGAATCCCTCATGGAGGCGGTCGGCTTGGCTGTAAACCGTTTTACACTCCAAGTAGGTGCAGGGGTGGGGAAGACAAATCAATCTCATTTGAATAATGATTAGTGAAATGAGGCAACGCTGCCGCTGATTGGAAACACGGTCGGATTCCCGACATCGCCTCCCCTCCTCCCCTCTCTGGAGCCAAGGAGGATGAATAAAACATATGAAAGTAAATGTTACGCTGGAACGCTGCCTGTGCAGACATTTCAGGTCACACACACACACACACACACAGCCTCCTTCGAACATTCGGTAGTTGCTGTCATTTCCATAACTATGATTTTTAAATACCTGCTCGAGTATTGGCGAGTTGGCTTACAAAAGGAAACCGGGTGGATGATTTTTTGGAAGGCGACTGCTCTCCTGTAAATCCTGTTTACAGTACGTATTGGTTTCAGGTGCTGCCTCCCTATTATAGCACTCTGCACTTTTGACAAATGGAGTCTGTGGGGTGGGGGACAAAACATGGCCATGCTCTGCGTAGCCAATTAAAAGTTCCCCGTCTCCCTCTCGGTGTCGGCCGTTCCCTTTCAGTTTCAGCTCCACTGTGCAAGAAAGAGGATCAAAAGATAGAGGAGGACGTCCAAAGCGTGGCGTCAGAGACTTTGTTTTCGACAGACATTGCCCTGCCTTACCCTCTTCAACTGTTACCCAGAGTAGTCCTGACCCGGGAGTGCAGGCGCAGACATTAAATTGCGAGGGATGGAAAGCCTCTGGAGTGGTGCCGTGTTCGGAGCACAGGTTTCGCCAATGGCATCTGAAGTGCTGCCAATGGGAACCAAGGCATTAATGTCTATAGTGGTGGAAAGAACAACAGCTGCTTATGTTGTGTGTTCCTGTGCCAGCGCCCATAGGGAAAACGCTTGTCAGATATGACGTGTGTTTGTGAAAGTTTCTCAAATCTATGTTGTGTTCCTTTGTGCTTGACTACAAGCAGCAGAAAATGACCAAATAGAAGAAGAAAACAACGACCCACAAGCAGCTGTGGTTGTTTCTACCACAAAATGTCTTCAGAAGAAACCCCATTCAAAAGCTGCTTTACACTCATCACCATCATGGTTTATTACATTTTACACTAGAAATAGGAAGTTTAATAAAAACAGCACTGGTTTTGCTTAAACAAATGGTTTTGACTGCTTGAGAGAATGTTTCTGCACTTTGCAGATATACAAATTATCCATCCATCAGACATCACGTCGAGTGCTGGGGTCTATCCCGTTCAGGGTGCCCCCCTCCTCTCCCCAAACCCATCGTCAGTCCACGGCTCACGTGGAGACAGACGACCATTTACACTCACACTGCACGACAGGCAGGTCTAGTTACTGTGGAGTGGAGGGACGTGGAGGGCGTCCATGCTCCACTCTGCCCTCGAGTACAAAATATAATCAGCCAAATAAATGATCAGGGCTCGCCATGGGTTAAAACCACTTGGGTGTGTGTACAGTGGTGAAAATTAGCTCCATCTTTTCCCGCTGCAACATCACTGACGTTTACACATGAATGCATAATGCAATAATAACATAATCCAATCATATTCTAGAGCTGTGCACTATTTATGAGGCACATGTTGAAGGAACATTCATGTTACTAACATCATAAAGTCCAACAGTGGTAAAAAAAACACTGACTGACTTACTTAGACTGATGCTCAGGGAAATTGAGCACTCGCACTTTTTAAGGCGACTACTCGCACTTTTACTTAAGTAGTGAGTTTGTGTTCCGTGTTTCTCTCCTCACAAAATGCAGTTAAAGTTAAACCATACGACACCAGCCAATGCGCTGAGACATAATCGCTCTGCTGGTGCTGACGAGCTCGTGAAATGTCACGCGTGGATTGTTTTGTCGGGAGCGACCAGCCGTGAGAATGACACATCTACTCAGTAGAACATATGCGAGGCCATACAGCTGCTGGTGCGCGGCGGCCCCCTTGGCGAAGCCTCTGCTCTATGAGGGTCAACAAAAGCTCACGCTCGAGCACTCACTGTAGCATCGGATGCCACAGAAAACCAACCCATAATCATATCCAGCCCCTTCGGGATATTCATTCATTTACTTTTCTGTAGCTGATTTATTCTTGTCAGGCTCGTGAAGTGCCGCGGTTCCACTGAGTGACAGACAAAGAAACAACCAACAATCACTCACATTCACGATGAGAGTGATTGCCGCTCATTGACGGCCTCTCATCTTTGAGCAGTCGCAGGATAGACACGTGAGCTTGGGGAAACCGTGAAGCTCTCCAACTCTTTGTTTCTTGCTTTTAACCACTATCAGTAAAAAAAAAAAAAAAAAAAAAAAAATCATAATTCTAATATTAGCATTTTAAATGCACGTTTCCGCAAAACAACTCTAGATGGCACTGGAGACCCAGTGGACCCCTGTGTGTGTGTGTGTGTGTGTGTGTGTGTGTGGAGCATATGTGCATGCCGACGTCTGTGTCTGTGTGTATGCCTCCCAGATTCAATTATTCATCATTTCCAGTGCAAATATGGTTTGGCTTTTCCATGTCTCTTCTTTTTTTTCTCCCACTTTTGTTTATTATTTATTATGCTGAGGCTCACAATGTTTGGGTTAGAATAGAAAGCCAGGTTGCAATAATGTCACCGCGTGGGTGCCATAATTATGTTCTGATACAAACACAGGGAAAAAGGTATTGGCCATGTGTTGCAGAACCCGGCGCTGTCAAGTCAGACACATTTGTTCGCCTTGTGTCTTGGCGCTGATAGTCGCTATCTGCAGACTGCATCATAACCGACAGACATGACTCTGAAATACTATATCTGTCTCTGGTCTGGAATGGATATCTGTCAATATATCATCCAGCGTGTTGCCACAGTTCACCCTGCTAATGACTCATTTTAGTATCTCCAGTCATGTTTTCTTTTGCCTTCTGTGAGGGAAATTTAACATGCAAAGAATTATTTATTATAAAATATCGACCGAAAGAGACTTTTAAAAAAAAAAAAAAATCACATTAGTCACACAGCACCCATGGTAAATATGTTTATCGATCAGCGTGGGCCGCCGTGGATCTTCTGGGTGCACGCAACAATTTATGATGCTTTTGAATGATTTGGGCTTTTGAACCGTTTCCGTGAAGAAAAAATCCGAGCAAAGTGTCTCAACGTTTGGTGATTTATGAAAGATCAGTGACTCAGAGCAATCTAATCTAATCTTTGTCAGTCAGCACACCTCCTTCAGTCATTCACATGAATCCATTATAACCCAATTTGGTATTTATTAAATGGTATTTTTGCGACTGTCTCACAAATGGAAATCCTTCTTAATCAAATACGGTGTTTACAATGATTAAATTTGATGTGGCGAACATGGCGCCCGCCCTTAGCGAGACAGTTACATAAACAGGAGTGTTCAATAAAAGTGGACGAGCGGTGATGTCAATGTGTCCCATCAGTGAGACAACACAGCGGCAGCAGGCCTGCACCATTAATAAGCCATTAATACTAATTTGTTGGCCTGCGATTTGCCCGCATCGGATGAAACACATGCAACATACTCCAAAGCTCCACGAGAATCTTCCTCTCATATTTGAACACGCTTTCCACCTTGAGAACCGTCATCGGAGCTAAGAGGCTTTCCGTTAGCTTTTAGTCTTGCTGGGATTTATCTTATTTTTAAGGGGAAATTCAACTTCAACGCTTGCAGTGGTTTCTGACCAACCAACTTGGGAGGAAAACTTAAAATAAGTGACTTATAATCCTTAGAAAGTTGTGTTTTGTGAGAAAAGTGACTCGAGCGCAACACATCTGGTTCACTGATCTGTAAAAAGTGTGGAGCAAGAAAATACTTTAAAAATAATAATGAGATTAAAGCACAGACTGTCCCAACCGTAGCATCTGCCATGCTGCAATTATGTTATGTGGGAATTTAAAACGCGTCAGGGCGGCATTCATCAAATTCATCCAGCACCAAAGCTCCGCCAGTCGTGCCCGCGTCACCCTGTGATTGGCTGAAAACAAACTTCCAGCAGACGCTGCACGTTGCCTACAACCATCATCTCCAAGCTGCCTCCTCTCAGCAGGGCTATAAATAAAAGGGTTCTCTTTGTGACAAACCCTCAGTGCTATTTTGAAGACGTCTTGAGGGTAGCATAAAGTACTTTTAGAAATCCATCCTCTGGTCTCTTAAAAACTTCAGTCGTCCTTCCCTGTACAAATCTTGACACCTACATGCACGATAGCTGAGTCAACTGCTCAGAATTCGAAAGAGATAAGATGTTGACGGTTATAATCTGCCAAGTGAAAGCAAGTACAACTGACCCCCGTCCCCCAAACTCTCCCTCGCTTGCAACCCTGCACTCGCTGGTGGGCAGATTCATGACCCTGAAAAGGCCGTGGGGAAGGAGACACAGAGAGGATG
The DNA here is from genome assembly GCA_033026295.1 of Channa striata. NCBI lineage: Eukaryota > Metazoa > Chordata > Actinopteri > Anabantiformes > Channidae > Channa > Channa striata. The sequence goes on from CM065178.1 coordinate 21,318,043, forward strand.
GCAACCAGCCAGGGAAATGCAAGTCCTCACTGTTTGCTGGTCACGGTTGGCGTCGCTTCGTGGAAGCAGGAGATAAGATGCGAGCGAGGATTTTTGCTTAAGACGGAAAGAGGGGTGGACGGAGGGAGAGACAGACTGGAGAGGCGGAAGTAAAGGAACGAAGCAGAGAGGTGGAACTACTGGGATGGAGGAAGAGGCAGAATTAGAGAGAACAAGGGAAAACGCCAGACACGTAAGGCAAATTTAAAAAGAGGATTGAAAGAAATATTATATTTTCACCTGAATTCTGCTCCACACATTGGGACAGTTCCACCACTTTACAGCATGTTGTCATTTAGGGACACTCAAGTATGATTTCTGTATCTGAATGTAAGTGACATATACGTATCCTGGAAGACGTAGTTGTCAGGCAGAACTCAGCTGCTGGGGCAGCTTTAACACTGTGAAGGACACTTTGAATAGAGGCTGAATATTATCTGCTTTTCTCGTGAACAAAGTGCCGTGATTTGTAATAATAAAAAAGATCCACAGTTAAAACCACAAGACAGCTCAGATATATAACCAACTCAATTCACGACAGCCTGCAACAACAAAAAAACCAACAATGCAGTTTTCTCTCTGGCTGCACACAAAAAGACAATATGCAAACAAGTTTAAATAATTAATGACCCTAAAGCCACAAAACACCAGTGAAATGCTGTTTGTACAACTGTTAACGCCGCTTATATTTTACAGCGGTTTTCCAAACTCCATTTTGTGACACTGTGGGAGCTGTCGCTTTATCGAGGACAGAACAAGGACTTTGGGCCACTGATCCACCGGCTTCTGAATCATCATACATCTACCACCTCATTAAAAATGCATATGTGCACATTTGAACGTTTGTCACGCACACGTGAAGTCACGCATCTTTAGTTCGGTGCAAATGAAAAGCAAGACTTCACTCTCGGCAAAGTCTTGGCAGAGTAACCACGAGTCGCTCTGCGCTGCCACCTTGTGATCAATGTTTGGAATGACACGTGAAGCTCTGTCGGCTTTTTACAATCCCCACGTCCAAAGAAGTCGGGACATTATAATAAAATAGAACACAGTGATTTGCTAATTATTTGGAATCAACTTTAGGCTTTTAAACAGAAGACAGACATTTGACTGCAGACGTTCGAGGCCTCTTTTCTCATATCTTCTGCCTCATAATTCACCTAATGTTTTCAGTGGGTCACAGGTCTGTTTTACTATGTTGTGCACAGTGTGGATTGTCATTGTGTTACTAAAATAAGCATGGACTTCCATGTGGATGGCTGCAGTATGAATAATTGTGCCATTACATATGTGTATTACATTTGGCTTTTGAACTGTGCGCTGACAACAGCTTAGATAATCCATGTCTACTTCAAAATGGGGGATGTGTCCACGATTTTCCAAGAATCTCAAACTCTCTCGAGGACGTTTTTTCCACTTTGCCTCGTCCACTTGTCAGCAGGATTCAGACAGTTGAAGTTGTACATCTTACTACCAGACGCCCCCAGTGGCAGCTTTTAATACAAAATGCATCGCATTCCCTCAAAATTAATATTAAAAAAATGTTAACAGACGAACGTCTCTTGCCAGCGAGTGATAGTAGACAAAAGGAAGTGGGAGAGTTGAGGGGAAGGTTATATTGCTGAGTCATTGTCTCAAAGGAGCCACTGAGACAGAACATTTCAATGAATATTAGATACCAGATTCTAGTGTGGAAGCTCTGAGTGAGCCTCTCTCTCGGTTAGAAAGTTTGCTTTGAATTATGCTCGTTTAAGGAAAATTAAAAAGAAAAATCACTCACACAAAATTATAGCGTTAAGTAGATTTTTTTTTTTTTTCTCATGGAAATCTCAGCCTTCAGCTAGAGAAAGTGCTACAGGCTTGGAGGTGCTGGAAAAAACAAAGAGCAGAACCGTGATGTCGAGGCTTGAAATATGTCATCTAGTCCGTCCTGGGAGAGTTCAGCCCATATTAGTGAGCAGCGAGCGCTGTCTGCCATAGACAGAAACAAGAGGAAAGAGTTTTTTTTCCTCCCTGTTATCCCAGTTAATGGAGCCGCTCCAGGCTGTACATCGATGTGACAATGCAGATTAGAGTTTCAGCTCTCCACTTTTGAAGCTTTGGAGGAAAGTTTTTCCAAAATCCCACATGAAGTTTCCAGGGCCAAACGCATAACACACATGAATTCTCAGAACGAGTCTTATTCTCTTTTAAGAAGAAAAAACAGGTCTTTGTAGTGTCGTTACCTGAACACCGTGTTAAAGCGTGCGGCCAGCGAGGAAACCCTTGGCTGTACTTTACAGTTCCTGTGACATCCATCAGTGCACCGGGAGACGGGAGCATTGCTGCCGACTTTCCCACTGACACCGTGACATGTGTTACGGCGAACGTCACTTGCTCCATCTGACCTCTGTGGGAGTCCAGTGTGTGGAAGACATACGCTGCCTACATGTTTGCTGCAGGATGCATTTAACCCGACATCGTTTCCACAGAACAAACACTTGATCGGCCTATTTTTATCTTTTATTTCTATAATTGCACAGTGCTTTTCTGCAGATGGTATCGTTCGCCATCTCCTCGACGACAAGACTATGACAATCAAAATAGTAACTTAATGGAATCGAGAGCATTTTCATCTGGTTTATCAACGGCGACTATACTGGACTAACCGTCTGCACGTCGGGTCACAAATTAAAAGGCCGAACCTTGTATTCGCAGCAACAAATTGTCATCATGTCCTCGAATGGCGTGCGTGGAGCGTGCTGTTATTTTATTACAACTTCTGCTGCATAGAGAAAATCAGATTCCACTTTATGGCACTGTTCATTTAGCACGTCACTTGTGATCACCAGGCGGTTGTACTGTTGTGTGTTTTGTGTAGTACGTCAGTGTCGGACAAGCACAGAAAAAGCCTCAGGCGAGATGAAGCATCCCTTGCAAGTCTTGTCATCTCAACCCAGCCCCACCTGTCAATCCATCTTCCATCCCGGCGTTTTTAATTTGCGGTCGGAAGAGCAGTGCGTCAGGCTCCGCAGTCATTAGCATGTGGAATAAATAATATCAGTGGAACACACCTCATTTCCAGCGAAAACAGAACGTTGTGTGTAACTCAATTTAACAACATAATACATGATATAATTGATCATTGGCTACAATTACATGCACACAATAATGACTGTTATCAACACTGCGAGCGAAGCAATAGTCTAATTAAGCTGTTCACATAATCCTCCATGCTGACAGCTCCCTGTAATAATAGCGTGTTTTTTGAGTGAAGCATGCATCTTGAGAGACAGCTGCAGGAACTCATAGTCGGTTTTGTCAAAGGAATGACAACAACAAATACGTTTGGATCCGGCTGCTATCGCGTTTTACCCACCAAATAATTACGGCAGCGACTCTGCAGAAGCACACAAGCTTTTCAAAATTCCAATAAACCTGCGCTGACATGGTGTCTTGTAAAAAAATTGAAATAAAAAAATCCGATCACATCACTGCCTTGTTTTGCAACATCTGCACTGGCGAATACAAGACTGTAACATCTGCACCCAACAGCCATCGTGGTCACGACCATCTGCCCAGTGTAATTCAATTCACTGCGACGACTCCACTCCTGCGAAGCTTAAAGTGCGTTTGTCGACACAGCTTGGAAAGTGTCGAATTAGCTTTAAATGAAAGTTAGTGTTCTGAGGAACGTGGTTTTGTTTGGTTTAGTCGTGTGTGCGGATGGAACAGAAACACACCTGTGTCCATCCAGCAGCTGTTAGACCATTCGTTTCTCGAACAAGGCGGCAGGTTTGCTGTTGCCGTGTTTGTCGGGTCAGGTGATGCACATCATGTGGGAAGTGACGACGGTTAAGGAAGGTCCAACTCCAACCGAACCGCCAAGTTTAAATCCCACGTGTTTGGTTGTTCAGAAGAAAAAGCGAATGTGAAACCATCAACTTTCCTCTGATATCTGATATCAAATCAAAGCTCACGGACGTAGATGGACATAGGGTTGGAGGCTTTGATTTATATCCATTTTTTAAATAATTTAAATGTGAATTGAGTTGAACACACGGCAGCACACATGCCTCCTTCTTGTTTGAAAAATGTCTCACCAGTTTTACAATATAATTACACTGTTTGTTGGCAAAATGAACTTTCCTTTCCATTAATCCGATGGCGTGTGAATGTGTCGACTCCCCCTCTGAATGAGCTCTCTGCTCACTTGTTTCTCGCAAAAGCCACATTGGCAAAATTAATAGTTCAGGTCTAGTAAGATTTGTGTATTACTTTCAACACGGCGTGAGTCTGAACTGCATGCAGGCAGATTAATGGACAGGACGCGGTTGCTCCATTGTAGGAAGTGGTGCAAAAAGAGCTGCGCCTAATGCCAGACATTAATGCAACCAGCCGTGTTACATATCCCGAATATATTTGACTGCCTCCTCCATCCGGCTTCTTTGAACTCCCTTGCAGAACCACTTAGCACCTGTTCTGCACTGGACGAACAGGGGGCTGCGGGTGTAGAGTCTGGGGGCCTGTCATTCCAGCCCTTCCCGACTGAGCGGACGGGGATCAGGAGCTGGAGCCGCCGCTGGCATCACCGACTCTCGGACTGCTGCCCTGGAGGGAGCGGCCTTGTACGGGAGTGGACGTCCCCCCCCCGTGTCTGCGGCCTCTCTGTCTTTTCCATTTTCTCTTTTGTTTTTCTCGCTCGTCTTAGCTGTGTAATGAGCAACACTGGCTGAGAAGCAGTGGACAGAGGAAGCACGAGCGAGAGAGTGGCGTGTGTGTGTGTGTGTGTGTGTGTGTGTGTGTGTGTGTGTGTGTGTGAACTATTGCTGATTGCTTGAATATAAATGGGATGTGCTCATTCACCTAAATCAAGGCCACATGCTTGGGCCCAGAGTAAGTGCTCCGAGCGCATTGAAGCGTTGTGCTGTATCTGCCACTCAGCTCAGGATATAAACCCGGGCATTTGTCCTGCCCTACATGAAATACTCGAGGTAACCTTCAAAGACTCTGTTGTTATAAACTGACTTCATGACTGACCTGATTCTAAAATAGTGTGTCGTTGTCATGTGCACTATATTCTTGTCATGGATATCATGAGTGTTTTTTTTCCCGTGCTCCATGCTTGTCTTACTTGACTGGAATGAGCAGGTCACATCTTGTTCAGCTGAAATACATATTCTAACCCATAAATATGTTGATATAATTAGGTTAAATTAATGCAAACAAATCCAAAAAACGATTAAAACACTTGAGTGAGCTACTACCAGGGCCCCCGAGTTTTCTTTAGACTTTAGACACACTGTCACTTCAACGTAAATGCCCTCCTCTTTTTGGGGATGTAAATTTAGCTCATTTCCAACATTTTAGGGAAATTTATGAAACTCCACTGGTTTGGTGCTGAGTACCACCGACCGGGTAGAGACGCTGAAACTCGTATTGTCTTCATGCCTGAATACACCAAACACAGCAGGCCTTTCCTTTAAGAGCTTATCGCCAAATAAAAGTTTTTCTCACTTGCCAGTCATTGCCAAGAGCTCGCTGACCTCCATCGATCCGTTTATCGAATAAAATTAAAGATTTCGCTCCCAACACAAATTACGAGGCTTCTACTGACACTTGGTTTTTTGGGAACCTGCCAGCAATTACAAAAGACAAAAAAAAAGGAGCCGAGAAACGTCTCCTGAGACTTAATCACTCGCCACAGACTTCACAATGATGTATTGACAAAGTTGTGTATCCGATAGCGCAAATGTGTCAAAGTGAATCAGCTGCTATAAACAGAGACGGGTAGGGTGACTCTGAATAATACATTACAATATGCTCCGTCTGCTAACAAACACTCGAGACGACTATGAAGTGGCTGCAAAACAACAAACGATAGGGACATCTCCACCACTTGGTTATTTTGACTAAGAACTGCTCCAGTAGGATGTGTGCCGACATAAATCATGCCACAAATGAAACACGATTTTGCATATCTCAGCACATTCCCTTTTTAGTGGAATGGTTAAGTATTGGACTCTGCATGCATAAAACGAGAACGCAGTGGAGAGGAATCAGTCATGTCTGTCGGTGCTGACGCTCTCGCTGCTCCTTGCACGATTGTCGGCTCGTGGAAGCGAAAACAGTTTAGAATATCAATCCATGTGTTTAATCTGAGCAGTCCTAATCAGTGTTACATGTCTATGTCTCAATCATGCATGAGAAACACTTCCTGTCATGTGACACGAGTGTATTGCTACAACAGACTATTAGAAATCCATAAACATGTAGGGAAACACATAAAGACTTTTCATTTTCCAAGTAACCACTGACTGTTTTCTGTATTTGTAACAGGTCCGGGCCTGGGACCAGGGTCTAGGTTTGGAGCAGCGGTTTACAACGAGAATTTGGAAAAGTTTAGTTAAAAAATTAGCAGTCGACATACTTTACTCACACTTGTCACACACACACACACGCTGTGTAACCATTCATAAATCACAAATGTTCAACCCAGATCTTAGAACAATAAATACTTCTCCTGCTTTGTATTTCAGTTTGATTTAGGGCCAATGAAAACTCAAATGTCACTGATAAATGTTCAGCGTATTTGGTCCGAATTTAAAATTTGACTGCAGGTTGCAGCGAAATTTGACCTTGACTTGATCCGTGGAGTGGAGGCAGATAAAATTCACAGAATTGGAGGTTTTCCTGGATTATTCCATTTATAGGCGGCCCGTGTTATTGATTTTACCAACTAAAACAACCTGGCCTGTTGTCCTGGCCAAGGTCTTGATCCCGATATGCAAAAACAGAACAGAGCAGCAGAGAAACATCCACCAAAAACCTTTGGAATGAAAAAATGTTCATAACCATCAAACTTTGACCCGTAACAGTTAATGTTGAGGCTGAGACACAGTGCATATTTGGAAAATCAGATTTTGCTAAAAATCTTACCGAACCTGACATATTTCTAGATTTCAATGAGCTAACATATGACTCTGAATGACACAAATGAACGACTTTAAAGCAGAAATCTGATTGTCAGTGAACGTTTCAGTGTATTGGACTAAACTTTTTACGCTAACGGCTAATTAACACAAATAATAGAGCTGGAGTCACTTTTCAGCCTTTGACTTTCTGACTGAGTTTTGAAGGTCAAGACAACTCTTATCAAATCTTGTCTGGTCAATTTCAGCAAATGAAGTCAAACACAATTTTCACTCTTGGATCAACTAAGTAGATTGAAATCACGTCTTTCATTACAGACCATTTGGCCGGGACAAACTTGGCTGGAGCATGCCGAAAGGAAGTTTGCCACAACTCCGGAAAAGGCTTTCCGCAATCACGATCGCAATTGCTCAGTGGGCAGATGAGTCCTCATTGTTTCGGTGTGCAGTGTTCTCTGCTTGATGAGCATTTGCTTGGCCCCTGATATATTTCAATTTGCATATAGTGGCTTGTATTATTCATGGGAAATTATTTTTTAAAAGCCTTTTAAACACATTTTGCATTCAGCAGAAAATCAAAGCTGCAGCGTGATTAATGAAAAACGGAGCTGGATGTCAAATCGAGCTGTTTATGTTCTCCTGTATATTAATGGAAAACTCTCCTTTGTATAGTCTGTCTCCTCAGGAGAAAATCCCCACTGTAGATAGCAAATTTGAATATCATCATTTCTCTTCTTTCTCGAGATCCACGCGGAGAGATATTCATAGCCGCTCGACCGTATCGCTGTTGTAAAACAATACAGTAGTCGCGTTAGTTTAATCTTAACACTGCAATTCATTTTTACCTCAAGTAGGTGCGGCAGAAATCTTTATCTCGACCGGGATCAGGCCGCTTGGGGTGTATTTTCCAGCATCCATCATCAGCTGTGCTAATGTAAGAGATCCGACACACTGATCACAGTGCTGCAACGAGAGCTAAGGCCCAGACAAGGCCGCTGAAATTCTGCTTTTAAAACGCTCTCGAAGCAGCTGAGATGACACTCGGAGCTGTTTTCCAATGCTCTCTGTTGGTCTAACGGGGGGGGGGAGTGTGAGCTGACCCGGGCCGGCTGCTTGTGAACAGGCACACGGCTGTTGTCCTTCAGCCGAGAGACTTTCTCACCGGCGTAATTCATCCACGCTGTTCTCTGATTTACGGAGTGTCGCTCTCAGACAGTCGGGGTGGCGCCTTTATCGCTACCTTGTCTTGCTAAATGAATTCCAAATGGCACGCTGCCCAGTTATTTGTCAGTGCATTTGTTATCACTGACAACCACATCCCCCCTTTAAACAAATATAAATCTGCGGAAAACAATCGCTGAGCAAGGTGCAGCGTAACCTTTTGAAATATCACGATGGCCATCAGTTTCTGTAGGAGATTACCCCCTCCCCCCTCTTCCCCCGACCGACATATGAAACATGAAAGTAATGGCTGCATAAGTCGTCTTAGAAAATACTCCGCCGTCTCCGTTTGTAACGTCAGTAACTCGAAACGTGACAGGATGAGTACGTGGGGAGCGATGGACAGCGTGAGCAAGGACGCAGCGGATGTAGTAATAAAAATACTGCATTTCATTTGCATCCGTTACGTGAATCAGGCTCAAACGTGAGAGAAACATACACACAGAGCGAACCGAAGCTTGAATCACGCACATTTAATTGAGTGGCTCTGAAATAGCGACACTTGAAGCGATGACATCTCGTTTTATTTCCGTGCTCTTTCTTAGCTACAGCTGCTTGTATCCGGAGCTGAATGTTGGGTAACAGGTGAAGCCTGCTCACCTGCTTCACTTCACAGACTGTCACGGACAGGACGGGGGGAGGATTATGCACAAACAGTTACAAAGAAATGTGTAGTGATTAAACTAGAACAGGAACCAGAATTCACACAAGCGAGGAAGCTAATACACTTACTCCGACAAACATTCCTTTAATTTGTCTTTGAAACAGACAATCACTCCTTAGATTTCACATTTTTCTCTCTGACTAAATACATTTAAATTATTGACATCCCTATCAATTCTCAGCTGTGTTGTGTTTGGCCCTAATTGACTAATAAAGAAAGATGTCGATGGATGCATTTGTTTAGAAACTAAACACATAATTGACAAATGAAAAAATAATTGCTTTATCTATAATAAGTCCCTGGTTGCAGACTTGACAGTGATGAATTTAAAGAGCCATTAAAAGGAGTTGGTTACCACAGTTGTAGCCAGTGGGGTTCTGGCTTCCCCCACAGTTCAGCCAGCCAACGAGTGGAAAATATTAGTCTCAGCTAATGGCAGCATGTCCAGTCTCAGAGAGTGTAAAATCACGCAGAGTCAAAGTCTGATTTGTCATGGATCTTAGGTTTATTAGAGCCACTTTCAAAGCCATTTGTTGTTGAGCCATTGTAGGAAATGACAATATGCCGGTGATTCTAGAAGTGAATGGCTGCAGGATTTAACCTTGGGTGGCTCACCTCCAACAATCACAAACAAATGATTAATTAACTAATTAGTCGCCAACTTAAATACAATGTAACTGGATTATGTTTTCTATTAACGGAACGAGCACATTCTCATCCCACAGCGTCAGATAATGACGCCTTAGGAGGCGCCGCTTCAAACATCCACTGGCCTTCACATTGATGCGGCAGGTGTCAGTAGTGGAGCGTCACTGAATTCCTGTACAAGAACGACTGAAATCAAATCCAAAATTGCGTTAGAGTTTGGCAAAAAACCTTCAGGTTAAGGTTTCATAAAATCCATCCACCATCCCGCCAAACTCCCAATGACACTTTTTTCTTGTTATTCTACTTAATTGTTTTTGAACCACAGTAAAACCTCTGAGCATTGTTTGATGCCTAGCGACAGAATGGGCTGGATGACCATTAACAACAACCACAAATACATTAATACTGGACTTGTCAATGAAATGTTCCCAGGCAACATATGTCTGGTCGTGTGGTAGCCTACAACATTTGGTTTGACTACAACACCGTTGCACTTAGATTGGATTGTGTTAAGATTTAGTTGAAGTTGGCAAAGATTCTGGTCTATCTTAATTGAAAAAAAGCGTATTAATTAAGTTCATTAATTTTACTAAAAGTTTAGTTAACGTATCCTCACATGCTTCCTTTGTTTCTGTAATTAATCGTTGAAACGTCGTATTGAAACACAATCCATCCATTGCATTACATCACATACAAAAAAAGACAAAGCCCTTTAAAGGACCACTTCAGGAAGTGGCAGGAGGTGGAACTAATCCTGTGCAAGGAGGTTTCGGTGCAAAGAGGACATCATTCACAAACGCACACGCTGGCACGTGGAGAGCAGGGAGTGTGTGACGGGTTTGTTCAGAGGGCAGATGCCACGACATTGGCCAATCTTCAGGTTATGGGCTGCAGTGCCACGTGTTTCCTGACGGGTTGCATCATGCAGTTTCCCAGTGATCAAACGCAACATCGTCAGCGGTGCAGTCGCCTTGGAATGTTGAATATAGATTCGAAAAGAACCGCTTATTTAAATATGCACAAGAGACCGAAAATGGCTCCGACTGATTGATAGGCCCACACTGAAACAGATACAATTAGGTGTAATTAAATTTTGTAAAGCCGCCGCTGTTTGCCAGTTGCTCATTGGAAGATGATTGTATTTGCAGAGGGGCTTTGGCAATGTTGCACAAAACTCCCCGTCAAACAAAAGAAAGGCATAATCCCCCTCTACTTATAGTCTGAGTTATTCATCTGAATTCCATCTGGGGCTTAATCTGATTCCATTTACAGCAAAACCAAATGGCAGGAACAAATTGACAGCAGAGCAGAGGTGATAAATAATTCAACAATTTCCTGATAGGCACTTATCAGTTTTTTTCAAGAAGTCCCCGGCCTCCTTGGGTGAGCTCGAGCCTTATTAGTGTTATTGTTCCGTGAAGTTTTGGGGATTCTTCCTCCCTCTTGAGACGACTCCTTGACCTTGCCCAGTGCGCAAGAAAACCGAGCTGACTCCCAGCATTTCGGAGCAGGTTGCTTGGACATTCATGTATTCATCTCCAGAGGAGTTCGGGGTGCTGAGACGCTGGGATTTTTGTGAAAATTACCTCACGCTGTGAACCGACAGGGGCCGAGCGGCGCTCGCTCTAATCCGCCTCAGCTAAAAAGAGAGTAAACAGGCTGACAGAGACAGCCCAACGAGACAACACCGCTCGAAACACAACAGGCAGCCAAGCCGGAACTAACCGAGAGCGTCTGAGGTCTCCTTGGGTCGAGTTTCAGCCCAGTAAACCAAATCGTTCCACCACCGGGAGAAAGTGATTCCTAATCAGAATTTAAAAAATGTCGTGTTGTAATTAACATTGTGTTTATACATCAAATCAAAAGGCCACACGGCACCAGAGTCTAATAAGACCTTTTGTATTGCCCGATTGGCTCTTAAAAATGTTCATTCTGACACCAGTGAGGTCACACTCGCCCCTCTTGTGCTGGAGTGCGGAGGTAGCGTGTTCTAAACCTCGTCTGTCGGCGAGGATCACGCTCGCTCCGAGGATATTTGTGACCATCTGAATGGGTTTTTAACCTTTGCTCCTGGAGAGCGGCGTTTTATTCCGAACAAGCCCTCCGAGCTGTCTTCTCTGGCACTCACTGAAACTGCCACCGCTAATCAGGAAGCGAGCAGCGTGTGGATGGGCCGCACTTCCTGCTGTGCCCGTCCATGTGTGAGAATGTGACACAGAGACACGGACTTTCTGTTTCTGTGCGAGCGTGTCCTTGACTGTCTGCGCGCGCTGTCTACAGTACAGTGAGCTTCTCTGTGGCCGTGCCGACAGAAACCTTCTATTTGTGAAGATTAAAATATGCTGACTCCCTTTATTTGAGGGCACAGACGCATTGAGCTGGCATCAAAAAAACCTCACGTCGTCTGGTTCACAACAGACTGCGGAGACTACAGGACTGAGGACACGATGCAACACACCACTTTCACCCAACACAGATGCTTCTTCTACTCGAGAATGTGTCTGACCCTGTAAAATGTTCTGTGAAAGTCTCTTCTCTCGAACTCAGACGCTGAACTGCCAGTCAGGGTGGTCTCTCTCTCTCTCTCTCTCGCCGATGGGAATCGCCTGAATCCGGCCTGAGCATCAGCTCTAAAACCTGTCTGCCTGGTTCTGCAGCTGTCACGTGTTCAGTCGTATCGGCTCACGAGAAAGCACCGTTTAAGGACTTTGTCTGGCACACACGTAGCGACCGTACCTGCCGATTATTTATGGGATTCAGTTGGACCCAGCTGGTCCGGGTCGGTGCCAGTCTGGCTCATTTGGCCCTGACTGTCAGCAGTGTGCTGTGTAAAGGTCCCAGTTGTTCTCACACAAGATTTTTGTTTCATATTTTTGAGCGGCATCTGTGACCGAGTGCAGCTTTACCCGAACACAGCCCTGTTTCATAGAGTTACTTTACCTTCATTTCCCTCTGGTCACACCTTTGCATTCATAATTTACAAATCTACAAAGACAAAGTTCCCATTGATTTTATGGCACAAGAACATGCAGGACTGTCTTTCTCCAGGACGTCCAGTCAGTTAACGCAGCCCTCAGGTGTGTGCTGCTCCCAGACTGTCAGGGACTAGAAATCTGTGAAGTGTCCAGCCTTTTACGGTCTTTGTTAGACTTCAGGCGTGTCCCCGGCTTTAATCCACGTCCTGAACGAGTGAGTATTTCCCCACATTCGTACTGTAGCTGCCTCATTTGAAAGCTGAGCAGACTCCCGCTTAGGCTTGTGTGAAGCACTTTACCAGTGTTGACGGCAATTTGGTCAGAGGCGATTAAAGGAAGGCCCGACACAAATTAAAGCTGGGGCCTATTGTTTATTGTATTCTGACTTCTAACAAGGATCAAGCTTGCGGGTAGTTGGGCATTTTCATTAAGTCTGTTTTCGAACAGAATGGAAAATGGAGGACGAGTCTTTAACACTTGGCCCACATAATTGACTGGAAAAGAGCTGAATGTTTAAGAATGGTCCCTTCGCCCCCCCCACCCTCCCCCGCACCCTAATATCTTTCTGCAAAGCCTAGTAATTAAGAACCACTGATAGCCGTTTTAATGACTTCCTTCCGGTGCTAATACATGGGCAGCGAGAGAGCACTGTTTGTGTGCGAGGGGGGGCCGTTGCGACGGGATCTCCGGGGAGTGGAGGTGTCACTCTGAAGCCATTATCAGACCCACACCTGTGACTTCACCCTCTCCTCCTCTTTTTCTCTTTCCATAACTACACTATTATGAAGACGATACCATTTCGAAGGAGGGCTAATTATGATGAACAGACGATGGACAAACCAAAGCAGCCTTCTCAGTCACCACGTCTAACTTGAACTTGTGTACGTCCTAAAAATGGGGACGTTTCCCTCTCCAACCAGGACACCCTTGGGTGCTGAGGCAGTGAATCTTTCACAGGCAACACCGCTGTGTCTGATAATTGTTGTCACACTGTCAACTTCACTTTTGTGAGGCAGCAGGAAACTAGAATTGTTAAGGTGGAAACTCTCAGGAATTCTCTTCGTGTGATACTTTTCTTGTTTGGTAGTTTGAACAGTTGAAAGAGCACATATTTCACAATATTCTCATCTCAATAATAACTCATTTGTTTCTTTCAGCTAATTTGTTGCAAACCATACTTTCATAAAGAAACTTTATAGATAAAGTTTTAAATTTGTGACTGCAAGAAATATATTTCTTGCATGAAGAACACGAGTTTATTTCCAGCAATATTTACTAGCACCGTCCTCGTCAGTGCACGCCTAACTAAGCCACACAGGGATGTGCAAAGAAAAAGTTTTCCTTTAATAAACCGCAGTGTTGTAAAGAATTATGATGCACGTTTTTCACCCGCCTTTGCACGCTGCTGCTCCCGTGCGTCAGGAGAAGCTGGGAAATGACTGAATCCTTTGATGACCCTTTGAAATGTAACATGAAATAAACCACGACTCGGAGCCAGCTGACTTACTGTAATTTATTACTGTATTTTACACACACACACACACACCTTTCATTTTTATTTCACGCTCGCACACACACGTAAAAATCCTGACATACACTCCGGGTCACGGAGCTTTAAATAACCACCTACTGCACTTGCCCTTCGACGGCTGGTGACACAGAGATGGAAGATTGTCTCTCCCATCAGAGCCTCTCCGGTTCCCTCTGTAAACAGCAGATATTTACCCACGCTGCAGAAAGATTTGGTTGCTATATCACATTAATCTTGATGAGCGGGGGAGTAAGGAGCTTTGGTGGAGGGGACACTGGTCAGAGCAGGAATTATCCGCCACTGTTTTACTTTCATCATCACACCTCTGTCGCCGCTGTGCGCCAGTGAGCTCTGCGTGCCGCTTAGTGGTGACGGCTTATTCGAATAAATGCGAAGCTCGGGCTGATGATGCTGCAGCTCTGCTGAAAATTAACCACCTCCTGCAGTCGGCGGACTAACCTAATCGGAGTGCATAATGCACTGCGCCGTGTCGTCCGCCATCTCTCCCGTGGGGGTCATCGTGTGTGTGGATCACACTTTTCCTGTTTACAGGCTGGAGGATCTAGGATGCTGCGGAGACTCATTGCTAAAAATATCAGTAGCTGATGGATGATAGATGAAAACTGTATCTGCACTGCAAACGATCCCTGTGGCGTTTTCTCAAACTTGACTTGAAGTGCTGTGAAGTGACGCCTTACTGGTGTTGCATGTGATATTGCTTTTCCCAGAAACACGTAGCTTTAAAATATACAAATTTGGACGTCAGTAATAATATTACACTTATTTATGAGCAGAAAATATTCCCGATATGTTTTTGTCAGGATGAAAGGTGAGCAAAATGGTAAATTGTGTGTTGGTAGGAGTCTTTCCACTGCGGAAAATTAATAATAAAGAAAACACAACCTCAGATCTCGATAAATGTGACAGGACGACAATGTAAAGCTTGTGGAGATAGACCCCAACAAAAATAAGCTACATAACTGAAACTGGACACTGAACTACGTCCAGGCGAGCGCGGCCGCCCTGACGGGGAAACGCTGCTGCTTGAATTTGCCGCCTCATTCTCTTGGTCACTGGATGTCTGTAAGTTTGTCGGCCGACTTGCAAATCAGGAGCTTTGTCTCGGTTCCCCCTTCACCACAGTGGTTCAGTGGAACACATGCATCAGTGATGCTCGTGCTCCAATCTGCCTGTCGATCACTTGCTCCATTTTACCTCCTCCGTGAACAAGACTCCGAGATCCTTAACCTCCGCCACTTAGTGGATTGCTATGATCAGGGTGGTAGCGAGGCTCTCCACTGTTTTCCGGCAGAGTAAACCAGTTGTCACCTGAGACAGACAGGTGTGCTAAATTTTACAGGTCAGTCGGGGATGAAGTTTCTTGTCGACAATATGAGTCCACATAGGAGGACACAGATGAGGAGTCTGGGCATGCAGCATTTTTATTTTTTGGTGTTCCACTAATATCATCGTTAGTGTCAGAGGTTATTTGCCTGCGAGTCAAATAAGAGAAAACTCTTTCCTCTCTTCACATCATTTAGGAACAACCTGAGACGACAGCACGGCACAGCACACCCGACGCTGGGGTGTTACTTCCTTTAAGCAGTTACTTCCTTTAAACTCCACTCATCTTGGATGCATGCTCGAAGACGCTCCGTGCAACAACGATCCATTAGGACAGGTTAGCATCACAGTCAAAGCATTTTTCCGTCCCCCGGAGTGAGAGTCATTACGTTGCGTCGCCACCGAATCACGTATCCTCGACGAGCGCCGAGGAAGGCGTTTCTTATTTGGGACCAGCGTGGTCCTTGAGGCCGGCTGAAGCTGTAATTTTCGACCATCTTAACAGGATTCTCCTCAGCTATCTGTGAATTCTCAGGAGAGCCAGAAAGTCTTGTGAGCCTGATCCATCTCTTTATAGTGTCTGCATTTTTCTCCAGCTACCATGATTCAGTGGAATTATACAAGAGCAACCTCTGCAACACTTGTCGTCCATCTATCTGGGTCACGCTGATAAGCTCCATCTGCTCTTTATACATCTGAGAAAGGGGAAAGTGGAAATTTGTCATGTGCTGTGACCAGGGCCAGGAACAGGAAACCGTAGCTCTCACTGTTTGAATGCACTTTTAAATCAGCAAACAGCCAAATGAACAGCCAACGTTCACACATATTTATGGTCTTGTACCGTTTATCCTTTTCTCGTTTTCAACCAGGCTCTTCGAGTTTTCATTCACACCTGAGACGCACCATACGGGGGCAGACAACAGTTCGGCATTGTTCGATGTCAGTGCTCTTCAAGGGGGAACCTCACGAGGTTTTTCATTTTTCATACCAGCATTATGCCGCCACCTAATCCAGTATCAGCAAATCAGATGATTAACGATTCGCATTGGAAGTAACTGAATATCAATACTTTCTGCTGCCGTGCTCCCGTCATCGAATTAGCAAAGCTTCAGTTTGAGAGACTGAGCGAACGAGTGTGTTTGCCTTTCGCTGGCTGGGGCCGTCTTCTCTGACCTGGAAGGAACCTCGGAAAGATCACAGAGAGGCTCTATAGGCTGCAGCGAGCGATGGTATATGCATCATAAAACACACATACCCTTTGACACTTTATGAATCATATTAGAC
Organism: Channa striata; assembly: GCA_033026295.1. NCBI lineage: Eukaryota > Metazoa > Chordata > Actinopteri > Anabantiformes > Channidae > Channa > Channa striata. Next base: position 21,334,660 of record CM065178.1, read on the forward strand.
GCAAGACGTGACGCAAGTGGAACCACGGAGCTGTAGGAGGAGGAGCAGGGTGAAGAAAGCGTGGATGGATTTACAGTACGAAAGGCAAAGAAAGTGCTCAGGGAAAGGAGAAAGAGAACAAACAGCGAGGCGGCGGCTGCAGCTCCAGCTTTTTCCGGAGGGAGCCGCAGAGATGTTCCGGAGACAAATCAGGGCCACCGAGGTGATTTTGCAGCTGCACTCCTTCCACATGTGTCCTCCCCCTGCTCTGCCATCTCGTCTCTAGCCACATCGAACACGCTCCACTCCGGCTCCACACTTAGAGACTGGAATTAACAGGACCAGGTTTTTTTTTTTTTATGTGCACAATCACTATTCATGACATAACCCCAGGAGCGCTGCTACTTTCTTCCTGCATATCTTGATGAAGGGCAGAATCAGTCAGCCTTGGCGCATTCCTCGTGGAGCTGATCGAACAATGACATCAAGCTGAGCCGGATAAATTGGAATCCTACTGGCTCCACGCTGGAGACCATCTCACACACTGTTCACGGAAAAAAAGAACCCTAAAAACCACAACCTCACAACTAGGCCGGCATCTCGTTAGGGTACGTCCATCACAAACCTGTTCTGAGAACAACGCTTAGGCTTAGTTGCTGCTAAAAATAAGCTCGTTCACTTCAGGGAATTGTGTATGTGCCGCTTTTACATGGAGGATGTGCTTGAGGAGTGCAGCTGGCGAAAAGTTGATTCCCACCGGTTAATCTATCGTGATTCCACCGCACGCTCGCTAAGGCGTCCGTTCCCACTGCAGAGGATGATGTGCTGCAGTTATTAGTAATCGGCGCAGGGACACGGAGGCTTCAAGGAAACAAGGGAAGACGCTTTCAACGAAGGGTCGGTGACCTCGACCGACGCCATCATCAGATCATTTTAAACGAAAGGCAGCAATAAGCTCGTTCGTTTAAAGGGCGACTTCACAAACCTTCAACTTGCTTTCTGTGGCTTTAGTTTAGAGTATAAATGTGCAATAATGCTTTTAAACTTCCCTATATTCAAATATTTATTTGCTTCTAGCTGAAAAACTCCTCCAGATGACATCATTAGGAGCTCAGATGATGTCATCTGGGGGAGCTCTGGAAAAGCAGACCATGATTACATAGTTTGAGCAACATGATGACATAATCTGAACTGAAGGTTCCTCCAAGTGATGTCATCTGGAGGCTTTTTTCAGCTGGAAGTAGAGAAATATTTTGATATAGGGAAGTCAGAAGGAAGTTTAATAGCATTTATGTACATGACGAACCAAGAGAAGCACGTTGAGCGAAGGCCTCCTTTAAGCAAAGATTCTTTGTGCTTGTGCTGCAAAGTTGCTTCACGACTGCTCAGAGTCTGACGGCAACTTCTACCCTCCTTTTATAAAAATATGACACATGACTAACCAGAAACACAGAGCTGTGATGTGTGCATCAAACAAAGGCGACATCGAGTCAAAGAACCGAGTTACATCACTTTGAAAAAAACGATCTGATCACGTGTGCCGCACTTTTTTTTTCCGGCACAAGTTGAAAGGGTGGGGAAGGCGAGGAGGAGGAGACGAGAGAAAGACGAAGCTCTCGCTGGTGCAGCGCGGGGAGCGGTACTGGCCCTCGGGGAGACATGGCGGTGCCGCAATGACATTTTTAGGGCAGCTGTGAGAGTTATAGATGAGTATCAGATGTTATCCATTACTTCTTTGGGAAAAAAAAAGATGAACCAAAAAAAACACAACAACAACAACAAAGGACAATGTAGAAATGAGAGGAAAACTGAATCAAAGGAGAGATTTAATCCAGGATCATAACAAAATACTCAGTGCAAGCGTCGTGCTCTGCTGCTGATTGTAAGCGAGCGTGCGGCGATGTTTGCGATTCTAATCAAGCTACATTTGTTTATGAAATTGCACTCAATTTTCAAAATACATATTCGCCGCTGAGATAAGGCACTGTAAGCAGGCGCCTTTTTCCTTTTTTTTCCGTGCGCGTGTGTTGTTTTTATGGCCCCCTCAATATTCTTGAGGCATGCTCTTTTGCATGAATAAGCAGCAGAGGTGAACGAGCAGGCACATTCGTTGCTCCCCGCTGTTAGAAGTCGAAAATGAATGCAGAGCCAGGCAGGCTGTCTTGTTTATGTGCCGCACGCTCTTTCACCCTCACAGCTCCTCGGCGCACAACCTCCTTCGCCGGCTCTTTTTTCGCCTGCGTGTAACATGTAAACTGATAATGTCCTTTCACCCATGTTATTATTTCATGACTCTGGGATTATGAGACCCATTTTCGCTTTTTAATGGGCATTAGTGCTGAAGAGTGACCTGCCTCATGGCTGCCATAATTGCTAAATATCTTGCAAAACTAAACTCGTCGTGGAAACGTCGTGGCGTGTGTGAGTTACACAGATTATTATTTTTTTGCTCTTTTTAAATCCCTCAGGCTGCTCAAATGGTTTCACCGTTGTTTGCGGCACTTCAGCTGTCACCAGTACGGAGATGCAGTGCGGCAATATGAGTGTAATATTCACGCTCAAACATGAACTTCAATAAAGTCCAAAACCCACCGGAGGAGAAAAAGCACAGGTTTGTTTAAACTCTAATTCTCGAGTCTTATTATGACACACTTTGACTTTAATTCTGTGCGTTGTCATTGTCATTTTACCACCTTTCTGTCACTTTATCCAACTGTTGCTGTGCACAGCAGCAGCTTTCAAACCTGGAGGAAGTGGATTGTTTGGCGTGAACCTTCAACTCTCTTGTCTCCTGGACTTTGGGTAGGTTGCCCGAAAAAGGTCTAGAGATGGACAGTTTTAATACAGTTGCGTGAGCCCCGTGGGGAGCGGAGTGGTTATCCCTGCAGAAATTATAGGCGGTGAAAATGAAGCACATCCATTTCCCGCCGCCTGAAGGATGACATGTGGCAACCGGGTCCTCTGATGTGGTTTGACGCTCGCACTGTCCGTCAAGCCGAATCCGACTGATTAACGAACGCTCGGATCCCCGTCGACCTGCAAACCAGCCAGTGAAACGCATTGATTTCAGCCTACAGTCATCGTGACGCGGATTGTTTTTGCTTACAGCACAGCAGACGGCGTCGTGACTACCCAGAAACGCGGCTCTGTTGTTAAGACGAAATAATGGCTGCTACGGGGGAGATGTTATGACTGCTGCTGTATGTCGCTGTGTTTACACCGGGAACGGAGAGGTTTGGAGGTTTGGACAGGTAACTGATAAGCATTAGTAGCTGGAGGACGGCTGGCAGACATCGCCGGAGACGCACGGAGTGCACTTTGCAAGTGTGATCATAATGAGCATTTCACAGAACTGCATTACAGTCCCAAGGCTGATCCCTGGAGGGTTTGAAGAGAAGCTGCAAACACACACACACACACACACCCAGTTAAAATGGGCTGGGACTGCACTTAGAGCATTTCTTTAAACACAGTCTCTTCCTGCTGCAGCCGCCGTCTCCCCCAGGATCAGACGATGCATAATCAATGCCCCGCCGCGGTCCGCAGCCGCCACATCTCAACCCGCTCCTCCTGCGGCGGTGGAGAGAAAAACAGTACACAGATGTATCCAATTAACACCTGCTCCGACGGTTTGCCGCCTTTATCTTTGTCACGCTCTCACATATTCCATCTCTACGCCTCATCTTCCAAATGCCAACACCTCTCCCTTTTCTGCTGACCCTTAGTGGAGGAGTTCTGGCGTGTCAGTAGATTTGGGGGAGGCGTGGGAGGACAGTGTGCCGCGGTACATCTCGAGTTCACGCAGGCCCGGGATTCAATACAAGAGGGGATACGTGGCCTTTGCATTGTGGGATGTCCTTTGTTTCATTGATCAACCTTTTTAAGCAAGTTGGTGCTTCGTGACACCAACTTTGCTAATGTAGCCTTACTTCCTATTTGTGTAGTGACAGAAACCAGTACACACCCCAAGATGCAACATATTCACAAAGATTAAACGCCCTTCTCCAGATCATCATCATTCTGTCCCTCAACCTCCTCCTCTAACAGGAGAAATCAATAATCACTGGTGTTTTTGCTCATTAGTCGACTTCATACCAAGGGCTTTCATATTTACTGGAAGCGTCACATCCGTTTTCAGCATCACACCCTGTGCACCTGCACCGGGCCACATCTGCATCACGTTGCTCCTCGCGTGCGCTCCGCGACGCTGCGGCGTTGGGACGCTGGCTGTGTTGCGCTTCCTTTTCCAGCAGAAAAGCTTTTTGCAGTAGAACAGTCATGTCGCTGCAACAAAAGGGCTTCGTGCTCCTTTTGTTGTTATCTTGGATCACTGACTATGTCAAGGCAGATCTTCTTAATGAAGCAGCGGAAAATGTGGTTCAGTTGGTCTCCGGCTTTTAATCTGCAAACAACTGACTCTGAAATAATTCACATTTGTTTTGTGCACAACACTCATTTTGAAGTCGAGACGTAAGAAAACATTGTTACGTGAATGTCACCGCTAATTAGAACTTTCAGTATTTAATGAGATCACTGTCAAGGTAATTTTACTACAAGTAGGACCAGAACTAATTAAGTTTTTTACATTTACGATTTTGTCATTTGTTACAATTGCTCAATTAATCTTGCAGCCTGTCAAATGTTAGGAAACAGTAAACACGTCCATCCGATTGGTGATGGGCTTAAATGGTTGAACAATATATCACCCAAATAATTTCACATTAAGTCGACTTATGGGATCATGATTATCCCCCTTCGGAAATGGGAGATGATGTTTGTTTGGCACTTGAAAACTTAGGCATGTTCAGAAGCAGCTCAGTATAGGTAATATTTGACATGTTTCCACCTACGTATGTGGAACCTACCACCTGTCCAGGTAAACCTGGGGTGAGATGAAAACTAGATAGATACCCGTCCTTCCTCAGCGTGGTAGCACCCAACCTGATGTGAGCGCCTAACGATGCAAAACACCCCACCTTCCCAGTACAAAGGCCACCCACAGGAAGACCAGGGACAATCCCTTCCCACAGACCGTGGTCCAATTAAGAATCCAAATGTCAAACGTAAAACTGAACAACTAACTAGGATAATTCCTTTGAATGATCACCACAATGTAGCTTTACTTACACTTAAGAGATGACATGTCTAAGAAAAAGAACATTACACAAGTGTGAAATTTAGTTATTATAATAAAGTATCTAAGGCACATCCATAAGCTAGCTCAAAGATCTAAATGGCTTTCACAGGCTTTTATTGACTTGCCCAAAATCCAGATCAATACCCGTGATAATCAGCATGTTGCATTGTCAGGATTGTATGTGCGACCTTTCTGTGAGGAGTTTGCACGTCCTCTTGCTTGGGTTTCCTCCGGGGGGACTCCTCGTTTGTCCGTTTGTACTCCTCATGTTAGATTAGCTGGTGTCTCTAAACGTGTGAACGTCGGTGTGAATGGTTGTCTGCCCATTTGAAACCCGATTCTCACGCAGCGACAGCTGAGCAGGATGAGCAGCACCAGATAACAGATGGATGGATGTGCTGCATGTGTTCGATGGCTGGAGCTTCTTTGTTCTGTGGTTTTAATGTGACAGGGAGAATCCGCTGCATTCGACACACGTCCTGTCAAAAATGTTAGATTGGACGACTATAGAACATGTCAATGTTCTGTATCGATGTCGGACTTGCACACAGATTATTTCCCGTGTGCTCGACCACCGTCGGAGCTGCTGGAGCCGTGCGAGGTGTGAAAAGCCTAATGCAGTTAATCCATTTGTGTTTTAGTGAGAGCTTCGCAATTTTCCGTAGTCAAAGCGACTTCGGCATCAGGGTGTAAATTAACCCACCCGCGCGTTAGCTTTAGCGTTAACGGTGTCAGGCAGTTCGTCTGCTCGCAACCCTGAGATCAACACACCGTGGAAATGTGGTGACATTTTTTTTTATTCACTATCACTGTTTAATGAAACAGTAAACAGTAAAGGATTAAAGTGCCAACAGATTAGTTTCAGTTTTATTTTCTCACCTGTTGGCATTGATGCAGCGGATATTAGCACAGTCTGTGCCGTTTTCTGACGGGTTTAGGATAATGCAAACACATATACCTATACAGTATATATATATATGTAAACATAAGGCTGCCATACAGTAGTCTGCTGGGCATTTTGAGCTTTGTCTCATCAATTCAAATAATAAATGAAATAAAAATGAAAAAAAAAAATTGAAACAAATTTGCTCTTATATAATATTTTCTGCAGCTACAGTAATTTCAATGTAACATTCATTGAAGCTTCAGCTTCACAGACCCTGTGACTGTGACTATTTCCACAGAGCAAACTATTATCTTATGGTTATATAAAGCTGTTGTGCAATATGTGTCTTGAAAATATAGTTCCCGATTTATTAGGCCCCTAACTGAAGATAATAAATTGTGATATTTGAGGAGTTAAGATGTGTTTGTACAAGTTTGAGTCGTTTTTCGTGAGGCCGTGAGCCCTTGGTTTGTCCCCCTCCGTCATACTGGATTTCAATTACGTTACTTGCTCTTCGTGACTTGAAGGAATAAAGTGAAAAACATGTAGTGGGAGCACAGAGCTGTGAATTCACATGCTGACATCGCCCTGTCATTTTTCCTCATGCTGGTTTTCAATTAGGAGCTGTCGATGACTCATATCAACAGTGGTCGCGTTAACACACAACTGACCCGTCAGTACCTTCGTTCTCTCTCATAGCGTCTATTCTGGGAACAGGCAACGTCTCCCGTGTTTACCCCTCACAGCCGGTTGGCCTCTGATCTTCAAATCCCATGTTTAGCTGAAGTGGCCCTCTCGGGACCGTGGCAAGGAGGAGATGAGAACAGAGAAAATACGGAATGCGAGGTTGTAAAGAGGAATAAAGACGGAGGAATGGGGGAAAAAGCGAGACATTTAGAGGGAGGAACAGGAGAGGAGGGAGCGGTGGGAGGCCGCCCGGCCCCGAAACGTTTCCTGCCTCCCGAGTCTGATTGAAGCTCTTCGGTTGAGCTCATCAGCTATTCACAAAGACGCCCACCTCCTCAGCATTCTCTGTCATGGACCGAACGAGCAGCTCAGATCTTTTGTGGATCACTATCCCCGTCACATTTCGTGACGACACCGCCTTCCACTTTGGCTGGGGCTGGTTGGAATAAACTCGGAGAGGGAAGAGCGGGACGGGCTTTTGATCCCCGTTTCTCCCTTTATCCCCCCTCCGTACTATAAAAACGTGTCTTCTTGTGGCAAAGCGAAGTCAGCTGGATACACACCTGAGCGTCAGTGATGTGGAAAAACAGCGGCAGAGTGACAAGGATTTGAGGTTTTTGGGCGTGAGCAAACAAGTGCACGCTCAGAGCGAGGCGCGCTGAGATTTGACAGCTCTCGTCTCTGTTTCTGATGGATGCATATTGTCTTTGTTGGCGTGTCACCTGTTTATCTGCGGCGTCGCCAAGCATTTCCTCGATACAACTCCTTTGCCAACACACACCCACCACCCCAGTCCTCCATTCATCCTTTTTTTTTTTTTTTTTGATCTCCTAGGAGATAGCAGCACCTGCACATCATTTCTGTTTCTAAATGAAAAGCGCCTGTATTGACGGCCGCTATCGTCCACAGACACGGCCTCGACAGAGCCGGCAGAGGAGGACGAGGGAGAAAAGCAATAGGGGCGATCGATAGGCTGGTGATTAGGGCTCAGAGCAGGACGGTCACGTGAGGGGAAATAAGGTGTTTTGCGAAAGAAAAAAGAAATGACGGGAGGTGAGGAGGGGGAGGAGGGGGGAGGAGGGGGAGCAGGTCACGCATGAAATACAGTGGGAAAAATGTGTGTATTTGTACATGTGTGCATGTGTCCCACCGGGCGAACACGATTGTTGGATTATTGATTGTTGTTTTCACCTGGCAACCAGCACAGTTGTTACAGCTTCCCTCTTTCTCTCACACACACACACACACACACACACACACACACACACACACACACACACACACACACACACACACACACACACCATCGACATGGTGAAAGCCTCATGGGCTTTGCAGGATTCTATCTGCTAAGTCTTTGCTGTTGACCTGAAGTCAATGACCGTCCCGCAAATTGTTTTTAGTATTAACACTCGAGCATCCATGTTGCAAACAACCCATCTGCGAAGAGAAAATACTTCATACGCCGGGTTGCGAGAACAGGTTTGAAACAGAGTTTTGTGAGTGTCTTGAAAGAGATGTTTAAATGTTTTTTTTTTTATGCTGTGAGCAAGATAACGTCTTTTAAATTTGACTGTGCTGCGTTGGCGGCAGCAAGATGCAGCGTGACCTTTGTGCAGTGAAAAGCAGAGAGCTGAAAGTAAGCGAACAGCTGGAAGGAGTAGTCCTTGATGCCGGTGAAAGGTTGTCAGTGTCTGAACAAACACACCCCTCCCTTCATCCCTCCTTCAGCACACCCACCACAATTTGGTCACGCATGAGCATTATTATATACGGCATCGGTTCTGCTGTAGGTACCAAAAAAAAAAAGAAAATTATCATCTCATCATCAATGAGCCAAATATAAAGTTGCTAAGTTAGTGGTGCTCTGCTTTTTCCAGACCTTGCTTAAAGTACACGATAACGTCAGGGATTGATGCTTGGAGCTCTCAGCGTAGTTTCAGAAGATTTGACGTGAGATATGAGGAGAAATGGTCTCACTGGGACGTGGATGGGGTGGTGGCTGCTACAACAGGACTTTTCCACAGAAGACCGGGTTCCATCTCTAGTGGATTTTCCAGTTTTCCATTCTGGACCTTTGTCAGGTGCACAACCATAGTATGATCTTCATAAGGAAGCAAGAAAAATTGCTTTAAATTTTGTTCATGTTTAATAAAAAATTCTCCTGAAATCACCTCACCTGCAGTAGATGTGACAGTTTTTCTTTCACGTGAATCTGACGCATAAAGGAAAATAAATTAAAGTCCAGCTGGAAGAGGGAGTAACGTTCACTGCTATATTCACTCAGCTGTTTGATTAGGCTGCATCTGAAACACAGCATCCGTCTTGAGTTGATCTGCAATCACAGCATCAAGGCCAACAAACTATTGCAGTCATGTCCATATGTAAAAATCCAGCAGCTAATGGGAGTCACTGCGATACTGGCAGCGCTGAAATCCTCCCACATTTGGCGTGTTGGCGGATGTTAATGTCGAGCCCCGGGTGCATCTGTCAAAATGAATGGATGCATTAACTTTACATAAGTTATAAAGCAAACTTTGACAGTTATACGACTTCACCCAAACGATAAGGCTTCAGTCACAGAGGGCTCAGGCCGTCACTTCGAAAGGAGCGTTTGAAACCAGAGTCTGCAGAGAACGTGGCAGAGGTTAAGGAAGTCGGCTTCACTCCTTTGGGCGAATGCTGAGCCTCTCCTGGTCAAAGAGGCACGTGTAATTCATTTAGCGGGAGACGTGCCTTTTCTTTGGGTTCTCGGCAAGAGTCGCTGACATTTTCCAGGACTATGCTAATGAGAGTAGTAATGACGCTTCAGTGAACCCATACCTTCACCTGTACATGTCTGGAGGGAAAGGTAAAAATAAATGAAGGCTCCTATTTTATCTTTACGGTTCATGGTGTGTAAGGAGAGTACAGACAGCGCCGGTTTGCAGAGCCATAACGTTCGTATGATAATTACAATGAACAATGTTGTGTTTACAGGGTATCACAGTTACTTCACTCACTTATTAAATATTATAATTCTTTGGCAGGTTGGTTGGTTTCTGCACTCACTTTACGTTTCCTTGTTTGCAAAATAAAATTTTTATTATTTGGTTATGTTTTAGCCATATTAGCTGTGTTTGGTCTTTGGCTCAGACTCTACAATTATTGGATGGATTCAGTGATGAAGTCCACTGGTCCTCTAATCGGGTGAGCTACTGTCTATGCCTGAGATATTAGCATGTATGCTAAACTAAAATGTTGAACATTATACGTTCTAAAAATTAGCACCTTTATGCACAAGTTCAACCATATCTCCTAAAAATGATATGTTCACTTTTCAGTGTTTAACACACTCAATCTTACACAACATAATTACAACATGATGTTGAATTGAATATGTTTCATTTCAGCACCGAAAAAAAAAAAATGTCAGCACCCGAAGGCAACATGGGACAGTTGCCTTCGGGTGCTGACATATTTTTTGGATGGCTCCATACTTTCTAAGGTTAATAAAGAGATTCTGACATTTTTATTAGATTTAGTTTTTTGTTTTGCAACAGTTTTGACACCTTTCACCAAATGTTAAGTTAAACCAAAGAGCGACTTCAAAGATTTTTTCCAACATGCGCTTTCATAATTATAGACTAATAATAATAATAATGTAAAAAGAGCTCATGTGAGCTTTACACCTTTTTAATGAACACTAGCAAGAAATATTAATGTGTTTTTTTTCTTATTAGTCCATTTTTTTTCCCTTTATCAAGAAGTGTAGCACATTATTTGAGCATGTCTCTTAAAAAAAGTCCTCAGGCAGGACTGTCACAGTGACTCAGTGGACCCTGACTGGCATGAAACACACTGCATGAAGACAAGTAGGGTGTCAGTTTAAATGCTGGAAAAATATTTTCTTAAGATGCATTTAGCATTTGTTTGTGCTTTCTAACAGCGTGATGGAGGACTTTTGAAAGGTATAAGAAAACACAATCATTTTACATGCAGTCATGCACAATTTAATTTAATAAACGTCAGCATGAAGCATCTTTAACAATACACCAGAAGTAAATTAGATTTTATATAATAGAGCCTCTTACTGTTTTTGTCTGCCACCAGTTGATTCTCTCACCTTTTAATCTTCAGTGATTGCTTTTTATGAAGCAGAGACCTGTTACCAGGGAAGTGGAAAAAGTCAGCTGCTGTGAGAAAAAATAAAAATCGAGTTATGTCTCGAAGAGCCGTTTATTGAAGCATCAGCCTTTTAAGTTCAAGTTCAAGCTCATTTATTTAGTGTAGGTCCTGTCATCACAAGCAATTTTCAAAAGGCACAAAAATAGAAATGTCTGGTTTAATTTTCAAGTAATCAACAGCCAGTGTTGTGTCGTGTTGAAAGGTTTCAGACTAGACAGTCTGAAACGGTGCGGGACAAAGCCTTTAAACAAACGCACCAGCAGCAGTTTTTCATCTACATACACACAAAAAATCTGCCAAGACACATTTTCTGAGGCCATAATTAGCAATTACAGCAATTCTACTTTTACAATAGAGTACAAGTTTCATCCCCCTCATTCATTTCAATTAGGGTGGACAAAAATATTAGAACCATGACCTCAGTATTGAACAGAGATTAGAATTATCACCTTTCTGACAGTTTCCGCTTCAACCTCAGAAATTATAGCATTGTAAAAGTCGAATTCATGGCAGTATTGGATTGCACTAGATCGTATGGATGTAAGTTATAAAGTGGCCAGTGAGCGTATATTCAAGGTTAATGTTGTGTAGAAGAACTCAGTTTCTGATGTTCTGTAAATTCTTGGTTGAAAACATCCACCTGAGCTCAGTCAGCTGCAGGTGGGATCTGGCTCATCATTGTTAATGCTATTCGGTTAAATTCCTTAAATAAAGTTTGGTTTTTTAGCACAAGATCTGGACAAAATGTCAGTATGTAGACAAATGCACGGTTTCAAACAGGTGGCGGATAATAAATGACTGAAGGAGGCTACGGAAAAGCGAGAGAAAACGCTAACATCTCATTTAAGATTTGTGACTACAGGACACAGTGGTTTCAATGTTTTGGCTGATTGTGTGTCTGTACGCCAGTTGTCCTGCCATCCGTGGCTCCATCTTTCACTTTCCAAAGTCCAATTTGTCTCTCTCTTTTTCTCGACACTAAGGATGTGACCATCTTGTTTGAATGAACTTTGTCTCAGGCTTTGAGCCTCCGTCCAGTGTCAGCTCCTCTGGCAAATGGGGAAAACTGAAGAACATTTGTAGTGAGAGTTTCCACATGCACCTTTAGTCAAATACCACAAAGACAAAAGGTAAATCTGACTCTTGGACAACTAAGTAAGCAACAACTTAAACATTAAGTCATAAAACCTTTTTTCTTTTTCTGTTATTTTATAATAGACTCAGTTAACAGAAATTTCAAAAAACAAGTAAACCGTTTGTCTAAGTCATGAAACTACTAAATGCAGGACTGTTCTGCTTGATGGTACACAAAGATCTGGAGTGTAGCTGCCGCAGATTATTATTTAAAAAAATAAATTGGCTTCCCACCAACGGAGACACAATCATAGCTAATCTCCTGCTGAAGCCTCTCTCCGGTCCTAATAGTGTGGCACATCGACTTTCCATTCCCACCCCGCTGTCTCTGGCTCCAGCAAGATGAGTCACATCAAATCAAACCCCATCAAACGTCAAGCTTACAAATGAATGGAGGTGTCATGAGTCAGATTCTTTATTATCGGGAAAGTATTACCTTTTTTCCACCTTTCACGCGTCTGCACACTCTCCTCCAGCAGCTCCACCAACCCGGTGTTCATCAGTTTACTTCAGATCAACAAAGAGACACCGACAGGGGTCATTCAATCATCAGGCGCAAACAAGACCGCCAGTGCTTCCTTTGCAAGCTCCGATCTGATGCTTTTGGACAATCCGGAGTGGGACGAGGGTTTCGGCGTTAACGGTGCTGTTGATCAAGTGTAATTGAGTGCCTAATTGTTTAAATAAATGTCTTTTAAGTCTTCAGGCACCGTTGCCTCCCTCTCCGGATCCTCTCATTAACTATGTTGTTCACTCTCCACATTCATTTCTCCCTCGTCTCAAACTGCTTTTCTCCATTATGGGAGACTGTTACGAAACAGCGAGAGAAACCGTCATTTGGGCTGCCACCAGCTGAAGGGAGTCAATTTATACGACTATTTACAGATCACTGAGCAAAGTTATGAGGACTGAAATGGGATGACTAAAGTCGAAGGCCTTTCTGCGCAAAGCTGCTTCACATAACAACACGTAAACATACTGTATGATTCGGGCTTTGTGGATTCTCATAAATACAGGACATGATTTTTGATTTGTAAGTGCTGTTCTTTGGTTCGGGTTTACTCGATCAACGCCAAAGGAAGATTCACATCATCCAACATTTGCTCATGTAGTAGAAAGGACACGCACCACTGCCTCCGGTGTCAAATTCAAATTCTCTGTACACACAAGCATCAACCCCGAGCCACCTCCTTCAAAGTTTCTGCAAAACAATAACAGCATGCTAATTATTCCTTTGCTAATGAGAGAGGGAAATCTGCAAAAGGTTGCTTGTCAAGAAAAGACAAATGTGTTATTTTAAGTGTTTCAACGAGCAGCCGATGCGGTTAGTGTTGTCTGAAAAGGGCCATTTCTTCCAACAAAGTTTCACAATCAAACTTTAAAAGCCGCTTGGCTCATTGAGATATACGTGCAAGGTGGTATTAATAATGAGTTAATTATTCTTTTTAATTGTGAGCAGCCGGGATGGGCCTCGAGCACAACATCATTGCCCTGCATCATCTGATGTGTTTAAACGGGCACAGTGCAAACAGGGAAGCTGTCGCGGGTAGAACAGCCGGGACGGGTTGGCCACAGTTAGGAGTCATTTGGATCAAACGGTGCATTTTTTGCACGATAGCTGAACGTCTTGCAGAACGTCGTGTACTTGTCCTGACAAGCTGATACACGGATGAATGGCGAATAAACTGGGCCTTCCACTTCATTTCTCAAGTTTGAATCAAGATCCATCTTTTATGCAAACCGCTCCTCCTGTTAAGGGCCTTGGAGGTGCTGGAGCCTAATGGTGGCAGACTGCGTTTGACTTTTATGAACAGGTTAGGTGTTGTGCTGTAATGTCTTTTTTGTAAGAGGACACGTTATAGGCAACTCGATATCTCAGAAATGACATTCGTATGCCACTAAACTGAAAATGTGATTATGCTTTTAAAGGCAACATAGTCACCAGATGATCATTTTCTGATTCATATGCGTTTTGATTGAATTGGGTGATGCTTTTATTAAAGAAAAGTCTGAGTGTATAACGTACAGTCGATGCAAGACAGAATATCTTAGTATCTTGGAAGGTTTTCAGTACAGTAACAGTATTATCTATGACTTTTCATTTGTGTTTAATGTCAACATATCTGCATTACTACAGCAGAAAATTTAAACCGGTTGCAAAGAATTTCCCCACAAAATCAAGTTTGCGTTTCCACTTTAATTCTGTAGAGATGTAAAGTGTTGCTGTAGTAGGCGATAACTCATTTTTTACATCTTTAAATTATATCAAATGTTTCTTCTCGCAGTGTGAAGATGCTCATAGATCATAGCTGTAACTTGTAGAACACTTATATTGAAATTAGATATTAGTCCTTTGCAGTGTTTTCATTACATTTGTAATGTCAGAAAAGGACTGAACTATTAAAAACCCAAAACATAGTTTATTACTTTCAAATGTCTGTGAGCATTTAAATTATTTACTACCATTTAGAAAAAAAAAAAAAGCCTACGGTGACCAACATAAAAACCAAAAACCGTCTCAGTATCACAGACTGGCTACAGTTTGCATGTTTGGCTCCATAAGCACTAAAGTTTATTATTTATTCGCTGACTTACAAATATTTCGCACAAGGAAAAAACAGAGGAAACTGGGGCATTGAGATTTTGCTCTCTTAAAACGATCCCTCCGTGTGAGTTATTAAACCACAGAGCATTGATTTCCCCTTTGAGTATGTGCAGTGCTTAGCGCCTAGAGAAAGAGGGGATTGAGTTCTTGACATTATTAACAAATGTGCATTGTGCACAGGAACTGACTGATAAATTGTTACATGACAGATCAGTTGAAAGTATTTGTAAAAGAAGTGGGAGACTTAGGAAATATTTGAGAGAAATGGATCAGTACAGCTTGACCCAAATTCTAACCGTTTAGATTCCTGAATCGGAGCCAAGTAATTCTGGGAGTGCAATGAATGTGAAGGGGTTTCTCTCCACATCAGACACATTAAAAACGAGTCAGCGGCAGCGAGGAAGTCCTGATCCGTTTGTCTGGACCTGATACTGATACTCGATATCAACCCTGATCCAGTGTCTACAGCAAACATGCATCACGGGGCTGGACTATATAGATGGTTTAACTTTTTTCATAGCAGGTGATAGTTATGACAGTTCAAGGCTACAACACTTACCTAAAGATGCTGACAAACTGTTGCTTGAACATCTGCCTGTCGCACTTTGTCACTTAGAACCCAAGTGCAAGAGCAAGATAAGGCCGAGCAGGGGACTAACAAAGTCCTCAGTAACGTACAGCAGCAACAGAATCAATTCAAACAGGTCGTAACAAAAAAGATATAAAATTACTCAAGAAACATTATCTTCAACCAAAATATTAACAGCAAACGTGACAGATTAGTGACCAGGCGATACGGCAGTAAGACTCCAAGCGAACAGGGATTTCAATTGTAAGGTAAAGAAAGGGCTGACGGCTCTGGCCTGAAGCTGGCGAGGCTCAGTGTGCTGTGAGTGAGGCAACGACCCGGCTGTGATCGCCGGGAATCAGCTGCAGGTGAGTGTTTGGGCTGGAGCAGGGCGGGCGAGGTCGAAATGGAGGGAAAGGGAATTAGACGGGGATGAATGACAGTGTGTATGTGTGTAAACCAGAAACCGAAGGCAGAGAAAACAGGGGAAATGGATTCAGGGTCAGAGGTCGTGACACGGCCGTGATCTCCTCTTACATCAGGGCCGCTTGGTTTAGGGCGGTGGAGCAAAATTGTTCCACCGATGTTTTTCCACCAATTGAAACTCGCATTTGCCCACAGAGAAAGCGATTTTGTTTTTCATAATTAATCAATTCTTCATCACGGTTTGAGCTTTGTCTTCCACCACACTTGATCTGCACGTTGTTACCGGCAAACAATGACACTCAATATCACAACGTGGCCAATTTATTATCCTGGGGAGCGTTTACTGACAGTGTTCACGATATGATGAGCTGATATTCTAAACTATATAAACATGAGATGACCCTGTTTTTTCAAATGTGTTTGATCCAAACTCCGAGTTCAAGCATACGAACTTTATCAGCTTAAACTATTAATACAAAATAAAAATATATTTAACTGAGAATGTGACTGATCACATCAGGTGTGTTCAATCAAGTCCACCATCATTTCAGATGATAGTTGTAGCTGGTAAAAGCAAAATGATTGTCATGATGACAGTGGTAAAAAGTAAATTCACCTTTTTCATGTATCACACACATTGTGTTCAAGCAAACTTTTTATTAAGAAAGGACGAGAGGAGCTTCTCCTTCACAGAAATACAACGTCATGCAAACAGCTTGTTTGGCCACTTCCCACGATCACCAGCGTAGAGCGAATAAGGAAAGGCCGCGGTATGTCGGTGACAGAGCACCGGGAATTTAGGAAGCGTAAGAGCAACAGCTAATTGAAACTATGGATCATACTGGGCGTGGACGACATTTGTGTTTTACCACACTGTTACACCGGAGGAGAAATGCCCCGAATAAACTCGGAGGGTAATGCGATACAGTCGGTAATGACCTCATTTTTCTCCAGCATTTACATTATTAGCAGACCTACCACAGGGGCCGTGGAGGGAAACAGTCGGGCCTTTGTTGAAGGATTGTGCTCGAAGTGATACGGCGGCAATCGAGGAAGCGCCTTCACGCACGGTGCCTGTTTTCGCGTGTCGCAGTGTAAATCACTCACTCCTCAGCCTGGTAATCCCACTCACTTATTGTTCCCACTTTGAAGCGACTCACTCTGTCGTATGCTAATGCCGCGCTAAGTTTCCCGCACAAGCGGCTGCCGGGCTGTGATAAAGGAGCGGTGCCGTCTGAGCAGTACTTGGGGTTTTCTGGTCTGCTGACTAACCAGAATGGGGGTTTAACTCACCTCAAGAAATTGGCCAGTGTTCTTCCGTGCGCTCTTCTGGTGTCTCTCTCTCAAAGCAAATCATCTATTATATGATGAGGGGCGGAATAAATGCAGACCAGAGGCTCTCGGAGATGGCTGTCATCATATCTGACTTGATTTATGTGAGTTATTCAGCTTAAATATTTGCAGCCATCATTGGCGTGGTCTAGTCTTAGTGATTGGCGGAAAAATGTAGTCAAAAATGTTTCAAAAGTTCCATTTGTCAAAGTTCCGTTTGTGGATGTTAGTGTCCGATTAGTTTAATTGCACCAATTATTAATATTGAAGATATGGAATCCACAATGCGCCTCGCACACACACAATTGATTCGGAGAATTTGGGGGCAACATTTGTTAAAATTTCTTTGAAACGAAGTAACTCAGCACTTTATCTGGCTAATGGGTTTTTAATTAATTTGGAACAATATGACACAGACAAACAAATGAATCCAGGTTGTGGCTAATGCGGCTGGTGTCAGTTTATTCGATCGGGTGTCATCAGTTCTAATCATCAATGAATATGGATTCAGTAGGCATCCATTTACCGTCCGGTGCTCGGAAAGGAAGGTGAAATCTAGCTACAATCTTTCTCTGAACCGAACCACATAGAATCTGTGCGTACAGTTAAGAAGACCAGGTGCATCATAACTCATGATGAGAACATAATGAACTGTAATACTAGCAGTCAGCCGACTGCATCCTAGTCATGGGCTAAGAACCAGTAAAGATGTGGGGGATTATTGAAAATACAATAATTAAAAAACATGATCTACCTTGTTAAGGTTAGCGAAGATGAAGAATTCAGCTATGAACACAGAACAATGTTTTATATTTTTCTAAGGTGATATTTTGCAGAGACAAAATCTATTGTTGCAGTTTGTTTTGCATTCATCAGAAATTAAATGAAAGAATTCATATCGAGCAATGAGCCTTGTACCAAACACCAGAAAAATGGTCATTTTAATTCCTGTCATGCACGAGAAACATGCCTCCGAGTCAAATATGAAGTGTTGAGGGTTGTGCTCTTTTGTTTTGCCTCCTCATTGTCCTCCTGAAGAATGATTAATTGGCCTGCAAATCATTGGAATTCAGCCGCGGCAGCCGCTGTCCGTTTCAGGCTCTCGGAGAAGTGACTTCTGATTGAGGACAGAAACTGACCCCTGATTACTTGATTTGCCGTGCTTCACCGAGAAAAGCAATCTACTCATTACTTCTAAGTTGTCAGCAACATCAAACGAAGCTTTACAGAGTTTCTCTTTAAACAGAAAAAAAAAAAAAAAAGATTGGGGGTCTAGTTTGTACATTGCGAAGCGAATTTAAATTGAAAACCTACTGCAAATATCTTCTTCCTCTGCTAGGAGGAAAATTCAATTTCACATTACACACATCACATCTTCTTTGTCATTACCGACTGTTTAAACATTTCCTTTGCCTTGATCTGTCTCATCGTTTTTGTCAGGGAGGCAAACAGACGTGGTACGTGCTTGATAAATATTCACCCCCTGAAAATTCATTCTTCCCTGGTTTAGTGTTAGTTCTGTACAAATCTCCACACACACACGTTGGAAAAAATAAAAAATAAAAAGTTGGGATCAACTGCATCTTCTCTCGTTTTTTTCTTCTTCTTTTCCCCGAGCAGCTCAGGTGCAGCTTTGTATTCTCTGCCTGAGCCTTTCAGGTTCCACGGAGGCTGAGATAGTGTTGAAGCACAGCGGCAGCATGAAGTTGTGAGCTTTTACTCGCCATTGAACCATCATCTGCTGCTACTGCTGCTCTCAGCAGGGCAGAAGAGGTGGGAAGAGTTGAGGGGGGGGGGACGGCGACGGCTTTCGCTTTCACGTCGCCACTCTGAGCTTTGCAAACAATTCCTCGAGCACGGAGAGTGACATTTGCAGGCCGCTGAGGGACGCGCGGCGCAGCGGCTCGCCCTGCGTTGACCCCTTGCTTACCTCTCGCTGACGGTAATACGGTGAAAAGCCAGAAATGACGTTATTATATCTGCAGGGCTTTGATGGGATTGTTGATCGGTGACCATGAGTTAATGTTTAGTTTGCTCTCAAAATCCAAAACCCGCCTATTCCACAATATTTCTGGTATTCGTGCATCCATGTCTGAGAATGTCACGGTGGTCACCGATGACGCAATATGTTTAAAGCTGAAAGAGAAAAGCAGTTTCAGGATCCGCTGTGTTGTTCCTTCATTACATATTTCATTGGGTTTCCACTCTAATTAGCTCGCTTATTTGTCACAGTTGCTTAGTCATATCTGTGGAGGAAATGTGACTTTAATGCCTGTATCATTACAGGAAACTATAACTCAGAAGGTGATCTGTTCTGTCAGTGCTGTCTTGACTCACCAAAATAAGCCCATTAAGGTAATAAATTACATAATAAATTATCAGCGGAAAAAAAGCCTGACAATCGCAAAACTGGCCCCGAATTTATTTTCTCCCCAGAAAGTTAATACTCTTTGAGAGTTAATTCGTTTGAACGCTCTGTGGATCCAGCGCAGTCCCAAAGCTTGAGAATGTTTCCCGTTGAGCAACGTGACGTGCTCGGCACAGAGCGTTTCGCCGTGTCACTGAGGCCATTTAAAAGGACACCGAATCTCACCCATGATTGCTGTTGGGAGCTGTGTTTATTTCTGCTCCTCCGGGGAATAAAAAACTCCGACGTATAAAAGAGCTGTCTACCCACATCTGCACAACTGTCACTGAACTGTGGGGGGGAGGTGGAAGAGAGAGCAAAAGTTGGAGGTTACCAAACAAAAAGGACCAAACGGGAAGTTCACACTGTTTCTTAGTGCTTTCATACTCACACACACTGTGCCGTTACACTCCAGACGATGCTCAGACCAGATACTTTTAATTATGACCCACAATTATGATAAAATCCTGTTTGGATACATTACATTATCATGCGTCAAATATGGAGTATTACTTACCTCTGGATTGGGAGAATTTTGATACTATTAGGACCTGGAAGTGAGACATTTTTGAATTCAAAAACAGGATTTTGCATTTTGACTCATATATTTTCTATTTCTAAAATGGGACACGTGAGATTTGAGGAAGTATGCTTTAAGACATGATTGACAGGTGTCCAAAAAACAAGTCAGAGGTGATATTACATGTTTCTCTTACCAGTTAAGATAAGATATGTTTCATATAAAAGATGAAACATACTAAAGTTCAAAGAGTCACAACATTTTTTTTTCAGTTTTATGACAGAATGCACTAATAACTTAATACCACAGTAAAGTGGGAGCAGCCCTTCTTCTTCCTGTTCCTCTTCCCTCAGCTACAACCTGCCGTACTTCACTGATTGTGATTGTAAAACAAATAATAATGCTATAAAGGTTGTTAATTAAACGTAAAAATATATAATTCTCTGATTGATTAGAAGTGAATATTTCTGCCTTCCCGTTAGTGCTGTTCTGTAAGTCCCGGTTAAAGGAGGCTTCGACCGCACCTCTCTACATTAGACAACATTACAAAATAATAATATAATATAAATTTAATGTTGCATGATTAGATCCCAGGCTTGAATAACCTTCATTTGGAGTTTGGTAACACGGTGTAACGTGCTTAATTTCCATCTGACTACCTGTCTGTTCAGTGAGGGTAACAATAATAAAGCAAATGGAAGAATGGGTTCAGCGCTGCACAATCTCAGGTCCACTGCATTCATTACAGCCTTGTGTCAGTGCTGCATCCGTTTCCGATGGTCTGGCTGTTGTTCCTGTAGGGCAGCCATCTTTAATGGTTGTTATTTGTACAGCACAGCTCCAAGGGTCACTTTGTTCCAGGCGTCTGGACCCCCGGTGATTTGCTTCGCACACCCGGGTGGTTGTTCCTCTGTTCTGCATTTATCAGTAAGTCACTGAAAACTTGGATTTGAGCTACAATGTGAAAGACTCAGCTTTAATATTCAGGAAAAAATAACCTTTAAGGTAATCTTTTGGTCACATTTGATGGACTGCGTCGACAACATGAGCAAACAACTCCACAACTGTCAATGACGTTTTTATTCAAAAGCTGCAGACGTGTGATTGGCGCACGCACCGAAACAGAAAACACATGACGTAAAATAACCCAAACTCCTGGCAGTCTTTATTAATAACCCAACTGTTCATAAGAGGCTGACTGAGAGCCCCGGGGGAAAAAAAAGGAAGGGACCCCAGAGTTTATGAGGAAGGAATCAACCAAACATGGCACCACCACCAAACACCCACAAACACTTGACACATGCCATCTCGCGTCACTCCCCCAGCTCCGGGTATTCTCGTTCCCTCAACAGCTCACTCTTGAAAACTCACAGAAGATCTACGTCTGTATTTCCCTATTGGGAGCATCTAAACTCAGGGGCTGAGTCGTCCCTGGTCGGATGGCAGCACCACCGCCAAACACGCACACAATCACACGGCAGCTGTCACCCGCTGACACTGACACTTGTGTTTCCAACCTTTCGTGTACTGCGCCCTTTTTTTTGTTGGGCAGTATGAAGCTCGCATTGTGAAATTGCCTCTTCCTCAGGGAGCTATTCAATCACTCCAGGCTCCAGCCCACAACAAAACAGGCCGTCCACCCGGGGAGAAAACTAATGTGCGATTCCACCAATTTGCCATGGAGGCCAATGAAAGAAAAAAATCTCCCTTTCGGAGACAATGAATGGGCTGCTTCCTGGGTTGCGGGCGCTACCACGAGTTGATTAACTTCACAGGACAAAATGAAACTTTTCGCTGACCAATTTATGTGATTGGTGGCGAGCCAAATGATGTGTTAGAGGGGAGATAGGTTTCAGGGCAGCACTCATCTCTTCAAAATGAGACTTGTGATTTAAATCAAATTGAAGGCATGCATAGGAATAACCGAGCGCCACTTTGGGAGGCCGTGTACACAGACAAGTCGACTTAGCGTCTTCATTAGAGGGGTTATCAAAAAAACACTGCTGATTGGGTCTGTGTGCTCTTGCATAGCCGTCCTGTCATTAATTATGGATACACTTGGTGGTGATGCAACCCCGTGTCTGACTGACCAGAGCTAAGATAATGACAACCGAGGTCAAAATGTTGGGCTGTACCTGCTCGCATTTGTATTCTGGTCACTAACTCGAGACTGGGCTCGCAGACATGAGGCCGTGCCAAAAGATGTACAGAGCAGCGTAATATTAAACCAGCGACTGGTGTGTGTCGTGGTGTGGCATGTCTTATTTGAGCATGTTTGGAATATACGTTTTACTACCAGCGGATTCTCTGAGTGAAATACAATCTTTATTCCGTCAGACGAAGGAGAAATACTATGAAAGGAGGCATTCACAACACCTCAGTTCAATCTAAAGTTCCGGCAATTTCAGCAGAGTGCTGACCTGAGGAAGACCTCTACCCATGTCGGCAAAAAAACTTTGCAATTCAACACAGCCTCTCATTTGGCCCTCGACGGCAAGTTTTAAGTCGCACAAGCAAAGGTGGCGCCTAAGAGTCAATGCTCCCGGCTCTTTATTTGATATTCAGAGCAATTCAACTTTTATTTATACAGCACCAAATCACAGCAGTCATCACAAGGCATTTTACAATGTGAGGTCAAGATCTTTTAGGTTTCTACAGAAACCCAACAAGTCCCCACCAGGCAACGGTGGAGAGGAAAACTCCGTTTGACAAAGGAAACCTTTTCCGTCTACCTCGGTGGGTTTGAGCAATTGGACAATGAGAAGAACAACAGGAGCGACAAAAAAATATAAAATCAGGGAGGCGATGAGCAACATCGCTGTGCCAAAACCAGATATTGTCTGGATATAAACAGATATAAACCGGGATGGCGCATGAACTGTATGGCACATTGAACCAGGCAAGACTGGCCGGCAAACAAATACAAGCAATAGGAATATGAAAGCTTGATTTTTGATAAAAAGCACGATTATGTTTACATTTGCCAACTGTAGTAAATATTTGGTTTACCATTTTACTATATTAATATAATGTTATGGTTTGCAATACCTTTACATTATCGACTATTATTACAGTAATATTCGATTATCATGCTGTTACCATATGGCCTGGTGGATCAACAGGTGGAATATGAGGCTGGGATCCGGAAATCTCCGGGATCAAGTCCCAGCCCACGCACCAGGTGCGTCCTTGAGCAGGACACTCGGCGCCGGCTCCCCGGGCGCCGCCTTTGGCTGCCCACAGTTAAATGGAGAGGACAAATTTAATTGTGACACGTACAGGAAAATGTCTATGCGCTCAATAAAACTTTTGTTCTTTTCTATATTATAAAAGACTCATATTTTTATTGTTCATATACCGCAGTGCATATTATCCTATTATACTATATTCTTACATACGTTACTGTGTATTTTATATATATAGAAAACAGACTGACTGTCAGTGCCTCACTAAATGATTTGCTTTTGCAGATTTTGTGTGTTTTTTCAATACTAATATTCAATATCAATATTCTAAGTAACTGCAGACAAAATCATTTAAAGTACTACACTGTTAACGCTGTGGTGTGTTGTGTGTGTTTGCCTGTATGGATGTTTGCCTGCAGCATGTGTGTGTGTGTGTGCATGTATCTAAAGAGGTGTGTGCCACGTCATTGTGACGACATTTTGCCTTAAAGAGGATAAAATTAGTGTGATCCTTCCACCAATATATTCACTATCCCTCCTCTGCACATGTCCAAACCATCTCAGTCTGGCCTCTCCGACTCTGTTCCTAATGCAATTGAATATTTTGGATTTAGTTAAATTCTAGCTGCAACATTATAGGCAATTTAAAGACTGCTAATACTACCCCACAGAAAAGCCTGAAAAACAAAACAGTCTTTGTGGCACTTTTAATTTGCTCTGCAATAAAAGGGAAAGGACTAAATGTGACACTAACTGTGCGAAAATCACATCACACAATCTTCAAGAGTTACGGTTCATTGTTCAGTTGAACTTGGGAAAAGATGTTTGACATCAGTTTTTCCTTTTCTTCTCGGTGGCGAGCCGGGACTCTGGTTTATCTGCCCTTACAGGGACATACAGCTGAGTGTCATTTGTGTAACAATAGTAATTCATGACTATGTACGTGTTGACCTATAGGTGAAATATAAAGACAAAAAGAGAAGAGGCCCAGGAACCGTGCCCTGCGGTGCTCCAGCAGAAAAAGTGGATGTAATAGTATGAAGACACACAAATACCATTAAGGATGTGATCTGCTGCGTCACAAACAGCACTGAATCCAATAATTTGAAGCACAGAGGTAAAATCTGATTCCATATTAAGCAGAAGGTTTATTTTACATTTACCACCTTACTCAGCAGACTTTCAAAAGTTTCAAAAAAGTTACAATTAAATAAATGGGCTGAAAGTTGTACTTTCCCGTACTTTGGAGAAGAACAGGAGGTTAGAGTCCGGTCAATAGTTATTTAGTGACCGTGGGTCAAGATGAGAATTCTTCAAAAGATGTTTAAAACTAGCAGGGACAATGCCAGTTCTAAGAGACGCTTTAACACTTTTCAGCTTCGAAGGTCCACAGACAGGCCAGAGATCTTTAGAAAGTTTAGCTGGTAGAGGGTCAAGAGGGCATGTAAGTCAGTTTAGAAGCCATCACCACCTTAGATAATGATTCAGGACACACGGTCTCACATTATGTAAGAGCAGAGACTAATTGGGATCCAGCATAATGCTCTAGTGGTTCTGTAAAAGAAAGAGGAAGATGAGGAGCTGATTCTGAAGCTAATGTGATGAGTCTTAATGCAGAAAAAGTAAAAATATAATAAAGTAAAAAAAGTAAAGAACTGAAGGAAGGTTTTCTTTAATTACATTTAGCAAAGGTGTCAAACAAGTCTGGGATTGTCTACTAAACACAGATTATGTCTCCACAAGATATAGATATAGACATGTGTCTCATTTGGTTTATATATAAAACCGATGCCTGCAAATTTAAAATGCGACCATTTTTTAAATTCCATACTACGTGCTGTACGCCAAGATTCAGCCAGATTAGTCATTCTTGTTTTTGTTTGTGCGTATGTGTTATTTCATATCTCCCGCCGATCCTGTTACCTCTGACAGCTCGTTTCTTGTTGACTTCCTGAGTCTTTGCTCCAGATCTGCTTCAGAAAGTTTTTCTGCCATTTGGAGCCCGGTGCCTTCTGTCTGCCCTACCGATGACCTGCTGCTGTTCTTGTTTTCCCTGCAGTTGTGTGAGCCTCCTGTGTGCAGCCCCATGTTCAAGAGTTTAGTTAGAGAGAGGAATGAGCTTTCAACTTAGAGGAAAAGAAGGAAAAGAAGATTCCTTATTGTGAGAACTCGGGACCAAACAATGTCTAGTTTGAGGAGGCGCCAACAAATGAAAAAAAGTGGCCCGTTGTGTCTAAAAGTCATTGTGGTTTCACTCAGGAACTCATGGCACTAAATGACAGTTAAATTTAGTCTTTCTTGGATGTTTAATATCGATTAGTTTGGCTGTGGCAGCTGCTCTAAGTGGTAGCTGTGATCTAAAAGACAAATTCGATGATGACCCAACCTGGCTGTTTTTCGGTGACATTTAATGGAACAAGCGTGATGCTAAACAAATACAGAAACATATCTGACATTTACAGAGATGCACAGTGTTATTATCATACACCAACTACTTTTTTCTCAAATAAGCCCTTTCCAGTGTGACGGCCACTGAAGACATTTATTGTCGGTGACTCACGGAGGGGAAGGAGTGGAAGGCCTGATGCTGACTTTTTTGCCCACGTCCCGAGAGAGAGGACGGTGAAGTGATGGGCCCCCCAGAGAGCAGGGGGGACATCCAAAGGTCAGGCCTCTGCCCTTCTCCTCTGAGACGCTGGACAAGCAGTGGCAGCCTGTCACAAAGAGCAACATTTCTATCTAGAAATCCACTGTTTTCCTGCCTTTTAACTGTGTCTTCCATAACTACGGATGCCTCAGAACGAGCTATATTTTTGTTTCTGCTCTGTTTGCCATCCAGCATTGGTTCCCATGGCAATAGTGCAGGAGAGGCAAGTTCCCCCTTTGTAAAAGCAAGGAGCTCCCTGTCTTTTGACTTTCAGGCAATCCACTTCTGGTGATATCCCTGCTGTGCTTACCAGGCAGAACCAGGAAAGAGATACATGATTTTGTCTCTTTGCGAATGTTCGGTTTTTCACCCGACAGAGACATGCAGGTTCACACACACAGATACAGAGTAGGTGTCAGGAGCTGGGCTCTGATGAATCTGTACGTCCGCGGGCGTGTTGCGTTGTGCTGACTGGGCTTGTTTGCAATGAACAGGACGGTTGTCATGTGACCTGTCCACCGCACAAACAATGTTGGGGACCCGTCTTTTTTTTTTTCCTGTCCGATAACTTCTGTGTTAATGTATAGTTCCACTGGAAGCCGGACGTCTGTTGCATAACGTTGCCTTGTGATGTAGCTGGGCTCCTGTTGAATGTCTTTTATTTCCAGCTTTTTGTGCGACTTTAATACCTGCACAGCAGCGAGTGAGTGCGTAGACGTGCTCAGGTCACTGACCTGCTCCGGCGTCCTGCATTTTTGTCCTCGTGTCTCTTATTCACTGAGGTCGACCTCGTGTTAGCTTCTGTCGCCGTTCGCCGCCAGCGCCTGCGTCTCAGCTGGAATGGATTATGTGTCACTCACGCTTGTGTCTACAGAGGGGTATTGCTGACCTATTGCTCCGAAAATCAGTCTTGCGTACTGGGGCTGCAGTTTATAATATACATGTAATTTTCATAATTGCTGAGGAATCAATGCATTGGAATACAGGCTCGATGTCGTGGGCTGCAAACAAATAGGCTTTCAGCTGTGAGTTTGTGTTTGTGTAGTGGGAACCTCCGGTGCCCTGAGTTGTTTTTGAGCATCAGTTGTGCAAACCATCGGAAATTCATGCTAGATAGAGTCGTTCAAACTATCTCAGCAGCGGCTGCAGTAACAACTAATGACATTTTTGGGGAAAACTTGCTAATCTTGCCCACAACTATCCCCATCTACATATGTGTCATTAATGTCAGTGTTGTTGTTTCCTCTGTCGAGTTTTGCCATACTCTTTTTTTTTTTTTTGTTTTTAATGGAAAAGTGGAAGTTGTTGTCGATCAGAGATAATTAGGCCCACGTCTGGTCCCTTGTGGAATACATTTTAAAAAAACGACCTGGTAGCCAGGCAGAGACCAGGCTGGGATGCACAAGTCTGCACGACCAAATCCAGACTCTGTGAGCGAGACACATGAATTTTTATGTAATATGAGAAATGTACATTATATGTGCTCAGTGATGAACAAGAAAAAATCTAAATAATTCTGATGTTGTTGACGCGTTTTCGCTCGTACATGGTGCCAGCCTCATTACTTTTGATTAGAACTGGGTTTGCATATAGAAGAGGGGACTTATCATATAAGTCTTATTGTTACATTTTCTCTGTAATAATTTGATGACACAGTTTCAATTCCCTTTTGAAAAATGCCGTTTTCTTGACTCATTACTTTGGGCAAAATAAAATCAAATCTTCATTAAGGGCTAGACGAGCTACGGAGGCTACCTGCAATCTACCAGCC
Organism: Channa striata; assembly: GCA_033026295.1. NCBI lineage: Eukaryota > Metazoa > Chordata > Actinopteri > Anabantiformes > Channidae > Channa > Channa striata. The sequence continues at coordinate 21,362,111 of CM065178.1, forward strand.
GCTCCCATCAGCGTAATTCCGTGCAGAACAGTGTTGAGCTGTGTATTTGTTGACTCTCGCCTTATTGTCAGGGCACCAATCGCAGCCAATTAGCGTTTCATTCACATTCACCAACAACACTGTCCTATAGGTATATTAGCAGGAAACATCAAGACTCCAAACCTATTTAAGTATTTCAAATTCCTTATGAGTTATGAAAGTCACACAAGCCCTCAGTCACCTCAGCAAATGCATAAACTTTTGGCAACCCCGTAAGCTTGTTGTTGTTCTACAGCCCTCGCGCCTCCTAAACGGGAGTGGAGAGAGACGGGGAGAGAGGGCTAATCCGCCTCGGCGACTTTGGGACAAGCTTGCTTCTCCTTCAGGGGTGGTGAACATGGCTGGGAGCTGCCAGCCTGCATGCACAAAGACACGCTGATCCCACATGAGCACAAGTGACAAAAAACGAGGGAAAAGCAGAGCGCCGACAGTGACGGCGTAGTACAACAAGCACGTCAGGACGGAAAGGTCACACGAGCGGCGCAGGTCTGGTTGTGTGGTGATTATGCGAAGCAGATGCGGCTTCAAAAGAATTGCAGCCGCTAAATGCAACGATCCCTTTGTGTCGCTACGAAGGGCATCAAGAGCCGACACAACATCGTCATTTTTGTAATTATTTGATGTTTCACCGCTGATCCGACTGTTAAAAGCTTAAACCGCGTTGATCTTAATTATCTATAAATGGCGAGCTTCGCTTTTTAAGCGTGGAAACATCTTCCCAGTTCTACATTGCACACAAAGCAGCAAACATTGTTAGCCGGGCCCAAAAAAAAAACCCTCCTCGCATCTCATCCATATAAAGGACTTTACACTTTGAGCACAGAGGGAGAGCAAAAAAACTTTTAACAATCTTCAATACAGGCCAGTGCTTTGACTTAAACTTGTGCTTATTAGCTGTAGACTTAACATTTTTGGTGGATTCTTTTTTTGGCTCGGCCCCAAGAGTTTTTTTTTTTTTTCTTTTCAGGAAGAAAAAAACTTCCCGAGGTTCCCGTGAGTCATTACTCAGCCACAGGCTTTTAATGAGAATATAGATATCACCAAAACACACGGCACAAACACTCTCAGTTACAGTCGACACCGGCTGTTTGATGCTGCCACCCTTGGAAAACATGAGCTGTTAACTTGTAAGCAGAAGGTTATGAGAATTTTAGTCATGCAATTTTTAAGGAATCTGAAGGACACTGTTCCGAATAAATGAATGAAAACAGTCAATTACATGCTTTGCAACTTTCAGAAACACTGCGCCCACCGCGTTCGATCGACTTGCATCAACAGCTTATAAAGTCGGCCATCAGATACATTAGGTTGGAGTTTTGGTCAAAGCTGCTCCTACAAGATTTGGGATTGTGGTCAATGTACGTCTGTAGAAATCAGCAGGTGCCGTGAATAAAAAATATACGAAACAGGTACAATCAGATCAGCAGCAGTTATTATTCTGTTCTATCAGGGAATTAGTCCCGACTGCAGTGATGAGTTTGCTCACAGCTGAAGACGCTCGTCATTTTTCACTCTTTATTAATCTCAGTGTAATAACTTCTGACATCACAGGAGCTTCATTCGTATAATTTTCTATAGGAAACTGGATGTAAACGGCTTTTTTCTTCCCGTCTTTCAGTTCACATTAGTCAGATTGGTTTTGGATACAACACCTTGTTTATCTCCTCATACTGTGTGTGTGTGTGTGTGTGTGTGTGTGTGTGTGACTGTGTGTGTGTGAGTGTGCGCGGGTGGGGGATAGGGGGAAGGTTGTGTTGTGCTGTTTGTGGTGGTGTGTGTTCATTCATGCAAGCGTACACATGCCATCTGTTCGGGCTAGATATGCCACCTTGTCCTGATCCTGTGTGTGAACAACCCTCAACGCCGGTTCCAACCCCGGCTAAGCACTGACTGATGTGGACGACTGGGCCTATCTTACCAAACAACTCTCTAATTGCCAGCTCTGTCTGGTTTAGAAAAAAAAAAAAAAAATAAATTAAAAACACTCAAGCTGAGGATAAATTCCAATTTAACATTATGGGATTATGACTCCGTGATTCATGAATATTTAAGTTGTGCTACGCTCCGATTGAGCAAAGTGTGGGAAAGTACAATGTTTGGCTTTTCCTCTCTCTTGTCTTAAAATATTGCTGCAATTCAGCTTCGCCACACTGTTGCTCGTTATTTGAATTTATTCCGACTCACACGAAAGAGAAGTTGACGCTTCAACCTGAGGCATTATCCTCACCTGCACAGTTAATTTTACGTTTCAAAATTAGATAAAGAAAATCAGCTTATTGTCACTATGATAATGTATGACTCTGAATTACTGCTACAGCTCGGGATAAGATAAACTATAGTGCACTGTGTGTGTGTGTGTGTGTGTGTGTGTGTGTGTGTGTGCGCGCCATTATGAATAAGATTAAAGTTACACAAACAGGCTTTTCTCTCCAGACCGAGCTGAGGACTCCTCTGCTCCCCTACTCCCCATCGTCTCCTCTTCTTCAGCTGCCAGTGTCAACGTTCTGGATCAGTGACCGGGCCAGATGGCTGCAGAACACAGTCCCCTCTCTCCTCCTTCTCTACTTACACCACTGTTCTCCCCCCCCCACCGACCCCCCCACACACACACACACACTTGCCCCCCAGCACTTTTCCATCTCTTTTTTCATCTCTCCTCACTCCTCTATCTGCGCACACATGCATGGCGCTGTAGCAGAGGATACACTGCTCTCCGTTGCCCAGGGCTCTGCTGTCAAGCCTTTCCCAAGCTCAACTTCCCAAGCCTGACGGGTGTGTGTCTCCTGCGTCGTCTCCCCGAGAAATGAAAGGAGCCTGCGCTCACTTCCCTGCTTCTCATCTGCCTTCTCACCCTCATTCTCCTCCTTGATCTGTCTAACCGTCAGACACAGGCACATTAGCATTTTTTAAGAAATAAAGTGCGGAACCAGAGGAACTATCTTCCAGCCAGAACCAAACAGCCCCCCCCCCCCCTTTTATAACTTGAATGATTTCAGCCGCTAAAAACAAACTTCCTGTAACCTGGGTGTTCATCAAATACAACTCACCAGCTACACAAAACCAATATTTTCATATTTAATCCCCCCAAAAATGAACCCACTTTGAGTCATGTAGGTACATTTCTTATTCATCACAGCATGTTCGAGCTGGAACCAGCACGTGCACATGTACAACGACATAATTCAGTTTACAGTAGCTTATTATACAGCAGATCAACATAAAAATGACACAACAAATGTCTGCAATAAGTTGCTCCAGAATCAAGACATTACAGCCATTTTTGTATTAATCAGTACAAATGCAAATCGCTCCTAAAAATCAGCTACTCACATGCATAAAACACTCATGAAATATGCACAAGCACATCAAAAACTGGAGAGAAAATAAAGTTTAGCCTCAAAACTAAGGTCTCAGCTGCGTTCCTTATCTCCACTGCTCTTTGCCTCACGGTCCATGGAGGTCGTCCATTGAGTTGGTCTTCATCTGAAACAAACGAAACAGAGAATAACTGCTGATGCCTGAGGAACAAACTTCCCCTGAAGCTGCAGGCTCAGCAGGATTGAGACATTCCTGAACAATTTCTTACTTTATTTTTTGCAATCGTTGGCCCCTGGTCGGGCCGAAATGTTGCCCTCGCCATGTTTCCACTTATTACAACCGCCTCGTTTGCCTGTATCGATATGCTGGCGTTGGCTGAGCCTTGACTGTCTTCAACATTTCAGAAAGACAATTTGCCAAAACCACACGTTGGGAAAGACGAGTCACTGTCAACAGATTTGCAAATAAAAGATTTCTTCCAATTTGATACAGTGAACATAAAAGCAGTCATAAATAAAGATAACTTTTTGTCAGAGCTCCGTGGCTCAGGAATATGACATCAAAGCTAATTTATATGAGAGTCATGTGAAACGTAGGTATTTCTTCAGATTTCTACTATCTGTTTTATACACTAAGACGTTTATATAAAAAAAACAATAAGTTGCTTATTGGGGATATCAATACTGGACAAGTCTGTGATCAAAACCATTTTTAACAGATCTACAACGTGAGTGGATGAAAACGGGGGCGTGGTTAAGAAAGGAAAGGCTGCGGATGAGGTTCAACAAAAACAACACCGACAAAATCACCGTTGTAATTGTGGGTCTGTGATTGGTCGCGATCTCAGGTCTTCTTTGTCTCGCAGCGTTTTCCCAGACCTCTCACGCGGACTGTCAGGATGTTTTATTAGCCCTGTTCTATGTAAAGCAATAAAAAGCAATTGCATTACGCATTACAAGCAAAGGCGATCAATAAATCATAACTGATCATGTGGCGCACACTGCGGCACAATGAATTCCCCCAATCACTCGACACCTGTGCAGCGTGATGCATGTGCTGTTTGTTTTCGCCTGCATTTGGCTGTAAATGATTTCAATTATCGGCCCCTGCTCGTTCAAACCCGACCCCCACGCAAGGTCACGGGCGAATGTGAGAGTAATATTGCGATGATGTCCCTGGGGGAATTTATTATCCCGGACACTGTGCAGGTAGTGCTCCAAACCCCGTCAAATCAATACTCATCATTTAGTGGAACACATATGTGAAAGGTGAAAATGTAATTTTCGCCTCCATTTGCAGCCCAACAGCCGTCGGTGTGGCCAGAACACATGTAGTGTGGCCATTAAAGTCATCTGTCCTCATAAAGGAAATAGTGTAAATATCAAGCTTGATTTGCTTTCTTCTGATCTCCGTTTCCCCTTCTCCGCGGAAGAGTGACTGAAGGCTGTTTTGTATGCGTCTGTGTGTGTGTGTGTGTGTGTGTGTGCTGCATACAGACATTTTCATGTCTTAAAAGGATGTGGGTGTATATGAGAGAGCCAATTACAGTGTTAGAGCTTTGACAATATGACAGCTTTTCCACCGTGACATGGCAAAAAAAAAAAAAAAAAAAAAAAAAGACACTGTTTTCTGAAAACTTTTTATCCAGATCAATACCTTTCGAGGTGTAATGGCGTATGCCCGGAATAAATGATGAAATGCGCGGGTATATGTGCGAGTAACAATCCGGAGAATTGTATCCCTGAAGCCCATCTCTCTGGAGCTAATTACGACATAACCATTAGGCACAAGGCAGGCGAGTCTCAGCTGGAATTAGGTTTTAATTGGACGCCCGTAATTGGCTTATTGTACTTGGAGGGAGAATTGAACGTGGCGGCAGAATCTTACTGCGAGGTGGCAAAGTGAGAGTTTCAGTCCGTCTCCGCCAGACAGATATTTTAGAATACAAAAGACTTTTGGTTTGCTTTGCGTTCGACTTGTGCTCCTTGGTGGCTCGCTGTCTTTTTCACAAACGCAAATGGCTGCCTGTGCACTGAGACTCAAATTAATATATTGGTGCAAAGAGCCAAAGCAGCAATTTGCTAAATGGAGGCTAATGGTAGGGGCGTGTTCCCTTCTGACTGGGTTCACACTCCAGTTAAGTGGGTAATTTAAACAATTTTTGCACCTAGGAATGGTTAACACGGTATTAGAAACCCAGCCCCTCTTCCTCCGGTGACTTTTGACCTTTTCATTATCTGTCACAATGAGGGTCCTGTGATATCCTGTGCTACCTTCACCTTTTTCTTTACTTCCTGACTAATAATGTCAGTCAGTGTATATATTAACATAACAACTAGTCTTCAATAATGTTCACACAAGGGGGATTTTTTTTGAACATGGTGAATGAAACTTCCTTAGTTCTTTATGTAATTATTTCCTTCATAGAAAATAAAAAAAAAATTGACAGTGTTTTGTGAAGTTTCCAAGCCTTTTCCAAACTTTAAATGCTGCAGATTTGTATTCCACTGTTATTCCATCACATCCACGTTCAAATTTAATCCTGATTGGTTTTGGACCACAAGAAAGACAGAGCAGCCAATTTAAGGACACGGGGAACCTGAACAGTCAGCCAAGGATCTGAATTTAATGTCACCAAAAGATTTGATTTTTTTTCTGAATTTCCAGCACTTCTCGTGCATGGAGAGATGATGATAATAAAATAAGATACTTACAGTCATTTCTGCACACAGATGAGGACACTGCTGTGGGGGTTTCAGCGTCTCCTCCAAGGCCATTTGAACTTGTGGCCAGGAGGAAACAGGAGCTGGACAACCAGCCCTGGGGTTGCGTTATCCGCTCAGCCACAGCTGCCCCCCATGAATGAGCATTGAGACGAACACAAAGTCGTGGTAAAGAAGAGAAAAATAAGAGAATTATAAATCATTTATCCAGTTGCAGTTACACTGTACAGAAACACTTCTAAAAATTGAGCTACAAATTCACACGGGGAAAGTCCGGCATTGTTCTGGGGACACTTCAGAAAATAAAATGCATTTGTTTGATTGTGTGAATTTATGTGAGTCCATTCATTTCTGCCAAACTAACCACCATAACGCCAGCACACACACACAATATGGGATCTTAATTCCAACGCACACTCCATTGCAAGTACTTGCTGTTTAAATCTATAGCTGGTTAAATTACCACAAATTCTCCAACACCGCAACCGTGTGTCAGCTGTTTGCTTTTATTTATTGCTTCATTTATTTCATTCTGCACTTCGGTGACTTGGCAGAGCAAAGCAAAGCGGTGGCGGCGCAGTTCTCAGGGTGACAGACCCAAATGTGACGAGCTTGTCTACACGCCATCGCCATTGTCTTAAGGACAACTCCAGCTCACTTTCAACTTTTACACTGCTTTCGCCTGATTTAAGTTAATTTCAGACTCATTTCATACAATTAATTATGATCTTATATCTAATCTTTAGTTCATTTACGACATGTCTTACACGTAAGTCTTTAGGCAAGTTGTTTTCTGCTGTCTTGTGTGAGCGTATCACTAAATTTATGTGACGTGATGTCGCGTACGTGTAGCTGTGCTGCGGCTGCGATTCATTCTGACAGCAGAAACCTTTTCTAAAAGCGTGGCTTTCTTTTCCACAATCGCCACAACATGAGGCCGATTTTGAACAACCAGACCAAACACTCGGTAAAAAGAGTCGGTGATCCTAACGTCTCCACGCGCAGAAACCTCAGTGGAACAAAATGCACCACCACTTGACACATTGTGCAAAGGGAATATTATCCTCATAACAGTAACTCCAGACGTGATGTTTTATTTTTTCTTTGGGCCTTTCTCACTTCTGCACTGTGGCTCAATGCAACTAGTTCAGATGTGCTCTCCCGAGGTCATTAGAAGTCACCGTGGGAATTGTAGGAAGTGAATAAAAAGTAGTCCGAGCACGACGTGAGGCTACCACAGAAGCAGATTACGAAAAATGAATCACAACGTTTCCTCTGGAATACTGTACACCCCACAGCAGAGACCGATGAAGTGGAACCTGATAGAATCGCACAGCGTTTTTTTCCCTGCAGTTCAGAAGGTCCCACCTTAAATCTGCATCAGAGTCCAGACGCTGTTTGCATTTCACATCACACACACAGATCTGTATCGTCCTCAGCGCGTGCACAGGCCTGCTGCCGCTTCTTATAGAACATCTGCATCCCTTTCCCACATTCTAATGAGAGCGCAGCACATCCTGGCATGTACTGTATCTCTGGTCTGACCCATAGCGTGTAGAGATTGATAGACGAAGGAGCATCTTGCAGGTGTCGTTGTGCGTGTCGCACAGTGTTAAGCTGATTAGTGGAGCAGGAGAGGTGGGCTTGACACATGACATCGTTTCTTTACTGTCCTGCCTTCATCCAACTTGCTACATTGGGATTAGTGTGTGTGGGCAGAAATTGCATTACATACCGATTACTTTCAGAGATAAACACGAGCAAATAAAATGCTGGAGATATTACAGTGACAATCAGCAGAGTCGGCCGGGAGATATGAAAGAGTGCCGCATCACAAAGTGTCACGACAACAGAAATTTATGTAACGAATCAAAGCACAAAAAAAAAAAAAAAAAAAAAGGAGTCAGGGAGGTCTTTTAAAACCAATCTATGGAAATCTAACCCTGGATTCAAATCAAAGTTCCAGTGTGTGGAATGACACAGTGACTCATACAGATATGTGGGAAGTGCTCACAAAAGATTGTGAGAGAAACCACTTGTAACACTCGCGAACACATCCAGAGACGCACCGTGCCCTTGCAGAGGTTGTAAGAAAAGTGAGAGAGAAAACAGCGAACCAGTGTCACTCCACGTTTAATGGAAAAGCAATCCCTTTGGCTTTTAGGGGCGATTCCAGCTGTATTTGGAATTTCTGAGGACACGGGAGACAAGGTCGTGCTTCGGCTTGCCAACAGACCATTAAGTTGTTTTGTTCGGGTATGCTGTCCACGGCAAACCTGCGGCCACCGCTCTCCTCCAGTGTTTCAAATGCATGTCAAGGCGAACTGGCCTCCATGAATACACTAAAAAACTGAGAGACGGCATTCTGCAGGTCTCCATCATAAATCGACTTTTGAGAATCAATAAATGTGCCAAAACAGTGTTCAGGTCTTTTCTCTGCAAGGATTTTTCTTCTTTTCGGCTTTTGCATGTTCACCCTTCACGTGTTTACAGACAGAATCTGTACGGTACCTGGGAATTATGATGCTTTGCAAATGTGACATGACCAAATTAGACAGATGGATGGTCTGGCGATGACCACTTAAACCCGGCAGCACTGCAAAGTAAGTGCTGTTCGTATCGGAATATGACGAAGCAGCCACAGCAAATGTGCACGAAGGAGAAACGCTGTGACCTGCCAGGTAACAGGAAGCATTGTGTGTGACTATTAAACAACAAGTATTGTTCTAATAATGACTCTGTGTTTAAAGAGATATGAACAACAAACAAACAAATTAAAAGCAGAGCAGATGGTGGATCATTTATTATTCAGCCCAGATCTGTGTTTTTCATAGAACTGAAGTGAATTTTTATGCAAATACAAGAACAACAAGGAAAAAAAAGACATAATGAATTTTAGAGCTTTAATACGGGAGAATGTAACAACATACTTTTAATCGTGCGGCATCCTTAACTTTAGCCACGTGGTTATTGTTGTAACCATGGCGATTAAGATGCCCTAACATTAAAGGGACACCAGACACTAGACGTCTACTTCTTCCAGCTGACAAACTCCTCCAGATGACATCACCTGGAAGTGTTTTTCACCATTAGGACTTCAGATGACCAGACACTGGAAAACCACTACTGATCAGTTCCAGCTGACTAAACTGAAGGTTCCTCCAAGTGATGTCATCTGGAGGCATTTTATTTACCTTGAAGAAGAGAGATATTTTAATGCAGGGAAGTCAGAGGGAAGTTTAATGGCATTTATTAACATACACTAACCAAACTAGAAGTAGGTTCAATATCAGTGAAGACGTCCTTTAAATTTCACAGGACTCACAGAAGAATTCCGTGCAAAGGCTTCACCATCAGATGTCTTTAGAGCGTGGACGTGAAGTCGTAGTGAGCAGGCTCTGCTCTGTGTGACTGCAGGCTTCACTGAGACATCATTAGAGACTTTGTGCTGGGTGAAGGACACAGTCCCTGCCGAACGAGAGGAATCCCTGTTCAAACTGAAAGAATGAGCAGAGCGGTACAACGAGCTCTACATAAAAACAGCTGTTTTGCCATTTGGATTAATCCTTTTTCAGTCGCAGATAAACACTGATGAAGACAAAACTGATGATGATGATCACTGCAGTTGTGGAAAAGCTCTGTTATCCTCAAGTGCTTTCCACATTTTAAACTCTGTTTCCACATTTCTGGTCAATAACTGCACAGTTACAAATAAGAAATATTCTGGTAACTTTTAATTGAATGAAATTTGTTTGAGGGCCTTTAGACAGACATTACCGGTTTGTCTCCTTAACAGACACCGTCACGACATGCAGAGGATTTAATGTTTCTCATGACGACCCTTATGGGATTTAAGGGTTAATTATGAGGATGCTTCCGCAATCAGCGTTGGAATTACTAATTTGGATGCTCATTACGGAAATTAACTGGGACGAAAACAAGCATCTCATAAATTGCATGATACTGCGGGGCTATCGATCCCATCCCGCTCCTCTTTGTGTCCAACATCGCCGCATTCAGGACAACGTCAGCGAGGAAATTAAAGAGGTTTAGTGGGAACACTCATAGGTTTATGACAGCAGCTGCCCTGCTTCCTCTGTTGGGGAGAGATTAGATTTATTTGGAATGTTCTGCAAGGCTTAGACTCACATGGACTGGAACATTAATTTACAAGTACACGCTTGTTTAGCACTCTGCTGTCAAAGCGCAACTGCTTCTTGACACCTTACAATTAAAATATCTCTTTTTCTCCGTCACTACTCTAATTGTGTTAGATTCTCTGATTAGTAAAGCTTGAGAACGAGGCGAGATTTTACGCCAAAACACACAAAACGTGACGTCCATCAAAAATGCCCGACGCAAATCAACCGCTGGAAGTGGACGGTGAATGAGGTTTTCAAACGTGAGATGTCAAACGTTACCTAAAATAGATGCCACTTCAAAGAGAATACAACTTCCTTTTATGCAGCTTTTGAACCCTGTAAGTTTTGAGGATCAAAGTGCAGACGTGCCGTCTAATAAAAACTGCTCTACTTTTTGGTTTGGGAAAACTTTGCTTGGTGAATTTAGGAGTCGACGGCAAGGGGATTGCAATGTCAAGCTGTGTTGGCCAAGCAATGCATTATACTGTCGCGTTCCCTCAAAGCTGCGAGTTTGAAATATATAAATGTCACATCCTTTTCTCTGAAAGGATTACTGTGGTAGAAATAGATGTTTTCAGACACCAATGACACTTAATCGTTTCTCCGGACACTGAAAAAATAGACTCTGTTAAAGGTGCATTGTGTAACATGACCAAAAAATATTGCTCCTTTTTTTTTCACGGCGCTGCCAAAGTTTCATTGCTCTTTATGTACATTATTTCTCGGTTGTAAAAATCTGGAGACAGCTTATAGCTGCCCATTTTGGCAGGCATCTGATATAAGTACGAGGCAATGATAAAGAGTTCAAGGAAAGCGTGGCTGACTTCTTTTCCTCCGGATTCCTTGCAAAGCCAAATTGCAGACAGTTAAAACCACTTACTAAACATTTTATAACCATTTACCCAAGGCTCTTTCAGTATGTTCCACCATTAGCACAAAATGCTTTAGAATGGGGGAATCAACTGTGGTGGATAAGTGCTTTACCCAGCCATGATTATCTTTTGTGGGAACAAGGACAAAAAAAAAGGAAAAGACAGAGTTCGCCGAGTAATTTAAGGCCCGTGTCCTAGAAGTGTGAGATTGGATATATGATGTCGATTACACAAACTGAGGCCCTTTTATGTGACCCTCATACAGCTGGGGAGACGCCACTTTATCACAGCGCTGCACACACTGGGCTGGTGGGCACCGCCGGCAAATTTACAGTCAGCGCCAGCGCATGCTTTGCTATTTCATTAAGCTAATATATTCCGCCGCGGCTGTGAGGAGAGATGCTGCGAGGAGCTGGCCCTGATGTGCCTCCACGCCGACACCCTGACCTGAATCTCTGCTCCATCTCCGTCTGACACATCCATTACGCCCCCCCACCCCCACCCCCACCCCAACACCACCCCTCGCCGGTTCAGCCATCCACTCCTGCAGCATATGGCGGCGCGTGCATCATGGGATTGTTTACGGGAAGGCGGTCGGGGTGACACCGGTGGCGCCGCGCTGCAGGGAGACGTTTGCAATCTGGAAACTGCCAGGATTAGCTGTTAATTTATGTGCAGCGTTTCTGGGAAGAATCTGCTGTTATCAACAAACAATTACTTCATATGAGAGCAGTGGGCTGGCATTAGCTCACTGAAAATAGTTTTGGAATACGTTTGGACTTTACATTTTTAAACAGCTATTTCTCCACAATATTGAGTCTCTGGGTGAGATTTTCTGTCCTTGTTTTTTTGGCACTATATTTCCAGGTCCTCCTGTGGATTGCCTCGCAGTATTTTCTCACCAATTATTTATGAATCCGAATTCATAATGCATTCTTAGGTGACAGTTCTGAGTTGGATTCCCACAGAGAGATGGATGCAATGGTTTTTCAGGCTGGTCACATGCACCAGGAAAGTCCCGGAGTTGGTTTGGGGAGATAGAATGATGGCACAGGACACTCTGGAGCTGAGGCCACAGAAAAGCCTGTGCATCAATCTTGATTTGACTGATGTTTGGTATTACTGCAGATTATGATTCCTTGCATAACATCCTCCGAGGTATTGAGTAATATGCAGTAAAATCCATACGAGCTGATTTAAGCTGATAAGAAGTTTGTGTGATTTATGTCAAAGATACTGGGCTCACGACACGCCGTATTTTCACGCAGACGGGATTTTCTATCGGTTAGTTGTGTGTGTTTCTTTGTATGAGAGATGGGGCTTAGTGCACCTGATATTATTACCGCCGGCCTGTTGCAATGCATCAGAGAGCCATTACGCTAGATGTGTTTGTTGTATGTCTTCTAGATTTCCTTTTGGTTGTTGCAAAGTTTATATGTGTCAGAAATTATGCCTCTGTGATGGAAAAAACATCTTTGATAACATTGAAATTCAAATTTTCATCTCTGACCAAAGAGCGTCTGTTACTTCAACAGCCTTGGTCTTGACAATACAGCTTTGACAGCTTAGTGCTGTCGCCGGAATTTACAAGATTAATTCCATACGCTTACTAATGCAAAAACGGTGGCGCAACGGTGCATCTCTTACACGTTAATGCACTTTTAGACACGGCCTGTACACAGTGTTAAGTGTGCGGTCAGACATGCATAAACACAGGCCACGTCTAGTTTAACATGTGCAGAGTTAAAGGTGTGTGTGTGTGTGTGTGTGTGTGTGTGTGGGGTGTCTGCAAACTGATGTGCACTGGACATCAGTTTTCCCAGACAGTCCTTAGTATGAATTACATTAGTTTTGAACATTATTCACTAATTAGCCCTTATCAGCTCATATCTATGTTTCAGTAGGTTTTTATTCAGCCATTCAAGTGCATGGAGAAGGTTCAGTGGGCGCAGTTATGAAATGAGCAGTGAGCTACAATCACAAAAACATCAGGGGCAGGTTTGGAGAGAAAACTTCAAAATCAGGTGCACAAACATCCACTGGCAGTAAGACGTGGAAAGTAAACTGCCGTCATCTTCTTGAAAAGTCCGACAGACGTTCTGTCCTTCCAATGTGTCACCAACCGCGGCGACTCCCGCTGTTATTCGAACCACTGAGGGCAGCTGGACTTTCTCAGCTTTCTTTTGCAGAAACTGCTTTGAGTTCAGTTCCACAAGGGGGCACACAGCTGCAAGGCAACTGGCCTCACATTTGTGCTTGCAGTAGATTTGCGGACATTTCATCTATTTTTTCGATTTTCAAATTTACATTTCAACAAAATTGACATTCAAGTCATAACAACATGTCAAAGGCAGCGAGACAACGGGTTTTCGACGTTAGTATTTTTATTGAGACATTTCATCACAGCGACTATAGTGAGTAAAGTCAGAAAATCCTCTCTGTCCTCTCACCACCGTGATGGTTTTAATGCTCTCTGCTGTCCAGTATCATCCTCTGTGGACACTGGATAGTGTAACATCACCGACTGCACTGTAGCTGGAATAGCCTCCACTCCGCCAGGTATTATATTCCCCTTGACCCCATCCCATGTTATTCAGAGAGCTCTCTGCTTTAAAGAGGTTTTCAGGTTTTAAATTCAAGACTGGCTCTTCATTTTTTGTTGCAGGATGATGACATGCAAACAACACATACACCATTACTTTTTTACAATAGTCTTCTACTGCAGCGAGCTGACTGTGCAAAAATGTTCAAATCAAAAATATTTCCACAGCAGTTTAAAAGCAGCATGTTGATGAACAAGATGATGAACTAATTTATTAATAAATAAATCATTTCCATAAATGGAACATACCCAAATAAGTATAAAGCCCCAGTATGCATTAAAAACCAAGGGAAATAAATAAGTCTTAAGCAGTGATGTAAAGCTGGTCTGTGGCTGGTCAAAGGTAAATGATGTCACCACTGAGGCGCCGCAACTCAGCATTTGTATCTTGTCCTTGGCACCTATGGAACTGACTTGATGATCTGCAGGATTTTGCTGGTTCGTGCTTGATTGCGGTGATTCTCTAAGGTAGGAGGCTGCCAGTCCATTCATGGCCTTAAACTAAACAAGTGAAAATGAATTTAAAAACAGAGGCCAGAAACTGGGTTATTTGGTTAGAGTTTTGTGTAATTATTGAGAGATGAGCATCAACATGAATTGCGTTGGGACAGTCAAGCCTGGACTTAAAAAAACACCTGAATTGTTATTTCAGGATCTTAAAAAGAATCGAATAACTTGACTTTACTTTACAACCTCAGCGGGAGAAAGCTCGACCCACAACTGAGTTGATCTGCTTATCGAACATCTGCTGGACTTAAAGTTGGATTCATGGCGATGTAAAAAGTTAAGTGCCAGACATGTTTTCACATCTCTTAGTTAGACTTTAAACAACGGCTGTAGTGACACGTCTTTACATGCCTTTAAAGGTAAATATGTTTGAATATCATCTGCATAGAAGAGAAACCATTTTGTAAAGACAGAACCCAATGAAAACAGACATGGACTGAAGACAGAGCTCTGGGGGACACCACAGGAGGCAGCAGTGCAATTTTGTTAGTTCTGACTTTACATGTTTGACATTTATGATAAAACATTTCCCACATTCAAAGCAGAAAGTGATTCACTACAAGCTAGACTTTTGACATAAATCTGCTGTATGAACAAACATCTCAGGGAGAGGAAGGGAAAATATATGTTCTTGCATGAGGCCCAGTGAATGGCAGCTGTTGCCTTTTGAATCTATATGTGTGAAGGCCTTGTTAAAAACTGTAAAAGATTATTTATAATTAGTATAATTTATTTTAGTGACCATTTAGGCTCTTTAATTTGCATTTTTATGGCAAACTCAGCCCTTGAGATTACTAAAAAACATCACTGTATTCACAAGCAACAAGAATCATTTTAGGTCATAAATTAAGGCAACATAAAAACTAGGTGAAATTATTCCAAAATAACTCTGGGGGCTAATAAAGTCCCAGTAACTCAAACTGTTGACAATGTGACAGGGCTGTAAAAGTGAAGCAGCTGAATTGAATCATAAATCAAATGGCCTGTACACAAAGTTCCAAAGGTAAAGTATCAAAATTGGGTGGAAATAGTTGCACAGTTAAATGTCATTGAAAAGGCCAGTTTTGTTTTCAGATTAAATGAAGATTGAATTTGCAGTTTTAGTCAAAATACACTGACGTCATATTGGTGATGTGCAGACTGGAGGCGGAGTGAGAGTCAGAACGAGTTTTCCTGTTGTTCGCAGACGACTGTGCAGAGGTTTACAGCAGCTTCACACGGGATGTTTCATCTTCACAATGACATCCGTGCTACAGATGATAATTTATAAAACGATAAAGTTTATGTTGTAGTCCCCATCAACTGTATGAACTAAATAGCTGAGTTTATTTCAAGGGATACCAAAGGAAACTCTTTGTCAGGCCTATTAAGAAAAAAGATTTGGCAAAGTCTAGGTGCAGACAGTTTTTTTGTAGCTGTGTTGCCACTATGCACCTTTGCAGCTCCATTTTGTGTTTGTATTTCATTTACGTAGATTAATTTTGATGCCATACACCATCATTTCTTGCTTTTTTTTATATTCTTTCTCCATGCATCTGAGGGAATGCTACAGTAGTCAACATATTCACATCTATTTATATTATATTATTCCGTTGCTTGTCCACATTCAGGTCCTCAGCCTGTGGTAACCAGCCTCACTCCTGCACTTGCTCTTCAGAACGGCCTCATCACTTTCTGCTCCTATAATTGAAATGCAAAGCCAGAGCTCCAGCATAATCAGATGCTCCCTGATTTGTTTTTAGATTAAGTTCAAGAGTCATATGGTGTTTGTGCAGTGGCTCTGTTGTTATGATTTGAATGCAGTCAAGCTGGTGATTAAGTTTCCTCCAGTACAGTGTTGCACAATATGTTTGTTTCATATAACATTATGCTTATTATTCTGACACAGTATATAAAGTCTACTCCCCCTGTAACACAGTTGCTACGATGACTGGAGAAAGGTGAAGCAGGAAAAGAACCTTGTTTCATTGGGGTTATGTAGTTTCTTTATGCTTTAAACATTAAGGTGGCACCCTGAGTTGGAAAAAATTGGTTTCATAAGTGTAAATTATGGTTTTTAACAAGTATTCGTTTCAGGTGGGCTCATGTCTAACAGCAGTGGGCAGCAGGAACTGATCCATTCAGTGACCAAAATAAAGAGCTGGAGAGAAGCCGGATCTTCTGGTTTGTGTTCCAAAATTAAAAACATACGTCAATTGGATCTTGAAATGAAGTTGTTTGAATAATTACTAAACTATCTTTGTTTGGGGCAAATTATTACATAGGGTTTTGGGGCTGATGCATTTTGTAGAGAAACTACAGAGCTGTGTGGGAAAATGGATCATGCAGGTTCATGGTGTAAAATAATCGATTGGAGGTCACGGAAAGTTCAGCTACATGCCTTGACAGCTGTGCTCTCCGTTAACTACCAAGGGCAGCCAACACTGGGTCGGGCTGTGAACCCTCTGGGACGCCCACATGGACGTACTGCGGCTGATTAGAAATCCCCACGGGGTAACTCTTAGTTCTGTATTTTTTCCTTTAATTGACTGATTAAGTTTGTTTTTTATTCAAAAGGTGCCGGAAACCCAATTAGGGGGTCCCGATTGTCAAATGTTAAATACCATGAGGTTAGTACCGCGACTTTCAGATGCAAAAGGATTAAACCATCGAGCAACATTCTTACATTCACAAAAGTTTCAACACTGAAAGTCTGTTTCTTCTCTTTTTATTTGGGAACCTCCTGAATGTCTTCTGAAGTTGTGCACCGGCTTAGCATTAGCAAATGCTAATCTACACAACCTTACAATCATGTTCAGCTGCTACACACCACAACTGTACTGAGTACAACAATCGTTGTTCCATATTAAAAAACACACTGTCTTTTGTTGGTCCCACTTTCCCTTCTTTTGTTAGGCCCCTGGGATTCCATCGACCGTCTAGCACAAATGACTGGGGTATTTTGAGGTATAAGCATTTACCACTCCTCCACCGTGCCATAGGCATACTCATATTTATATAATGTATGTATTTAGAGGCTTGGGGTGTACAGTATTTAAAAAGAATATGAAAAAAAATTCAGAAAATCAGAAAAATATAACATTTTGTGTAAGAGAAGTTTTTTCAGCCCCTGTTACTTCAGTCAGTATCAGTCATCCATTGTAAGTTTCGCTGTGGAGGACTTTTTGTACGACCACAACAAAAAACTCCATCTGGGTGGGTAAACGTCTTAGTGCTCCAGAGATGGAGTTCTAAGCCACATTTTAATCAAATGATGAGAGTGACATCTAACATTTCCATACTTCATGAAGGAATGGAACCTTTTTACGGCTGCATTTTAAAGTCAGCAGAGGTTGGGTGTTTAAACGTTCCAAAAGATTTATTGATTTATTTTTTTGGTGGAGACTTACTTGAACTTTATTCATCTTCACAGGAAATGCATGCAGTGTCTCTGAGAGTCTGCTCGTGTTGACCATCAGTAACATCGGTGCTCCACATGACAGAGGACACAATTATTTATCCGACAAAGTCACATTTCCTGTTTCCGAGGTTCCTGTGCCTCAAAATGTAAAAACGAGACCCGACCAGAGAGCAGCGCACGGGTCTCTATGAAATGTTTTGTGTGCCCTGACATTTCTAGTGAATGGGGCCTGCACAGAGGCCAGATGTTCTGAATGCCGGAATATGCCAGGAGTATTAGATCTTATAGATAAGTGAAGCCAGTCAGCAGCATTTTTTATTTCCGCATTTATGCCTGCCCAGTGTGAGGTGAGACATATTGAAAAATCAATTTTATTTCCATAACCAAACATCTTTCAAGAGGCAGCTATGTGCAATATAATGGCCTAGTAATATTCAATTTTTTATCACATCAATTGACTAATACTGGATTCAAAGAAATGTATTATTTATGTTAAGTGATTGATTTCACATTAACAGAAGTACAGTAAAACTAGATGCATTTATAGATTCTGAAATAGTAGACCACTGGTATTATTAGTCTTATTATTGTCATTAATTTTTAGACATTGCAGGTGAAATTGACGGTTGCTGGATGTGTGCTGCTCAGACTGCAGCCCGTGAGCACTCGGTCCCCTCCAGGTGAAGGTTAAATTCTTTTCAGCGGAGATCAGCAGGGAAGGCAGGGGCACAGCAGGTAACAGTGCCGGGCCAGTTTATACCATTCTGAGCCATGCTCTCTAATTAGTCCACAGCTGTGATGCTCCTGGGAAACCACAAATCCATTTCCTGGTTCTCTCCTGCAGGCTGCCACCGTGAGACCATTAGGACGGACCAGCTTGACACACAAGTCAGGAAAATACGATTAACCCACTTTTGTCAAACGTGTCGTTTTGAGCTGCCATTCACGGGGCCGTTATTGTATTCAGACGCCGTTGTTCATTATGTGTGAAGCAAATACAAAGTTTGATCACCGTGGTCTGTGAAACTGTGACC
The DNA here is from genome assembly GCA_033026295.1 of Channa striata. Lineage (NCBI taxonomy): Eukaryota > Metazoa > Chordata > Actinopteri > Anabantiformes > Channidae > Channa > Channa striata. The sequence goes on from CM065178.1 coordinate 21,380,748, forward strand.
ACAGATGTGCGAGCCCTGGGGGCAGCCTTCAGAGGAAACTAGTAAATCCCCATAGCTTGGCAAATTTAGCAAAATAGAGACAGAATTAACTTCAGCCATGAATGATGGGGCTTAATGATTTCCAGGCGCCGAGGATATCTTGTTTGGTGTGATAAGTGGGAGCCGTTGTTTGACTTTGTCAAAGCTAAACTAAAGCCCCGTATCAACGCAGCCTCCATTATCCTCCCGTGTTCACAACACAATTCAATCAACTGAGTCTTTAAAGGAAACCAAAGCGTCATCAACATAAAAAGCTCATTTCAGGCTTGAAAGAATATGGTGCGCACATCAAGGTACTTCTACTTTGAAAAACATAATTTAATAGAGAAGAACACAAGTTAGCAGAAATCTAATTTGAAGGACGAGTAAATACTAGACTATAAACATTCGTTTTTTTTCTGTCCTCTGTAATTTTAGGTTTTTCTGTATGTCTGACCTGGGTGTAGTTAGGTGAGATCAGAGGTGCTGACAAACTCAAGAGTACAAACCTACATCAACGCAGAAAATAAAAGACTTTTGAAAAGCTGCTGTAATGAGAAAGAAAGGAAATAACAAATCTGTCGAACAAATCTGTAATAATCTCCCATGAATGTTGCTTAAAGGCCCTAAAATCAACAACATGCTCAAACTTGACTTATGCTGCACAGCATGATCTGGGAAAGATTCTACACACGGCATCATTTCTCAGCAGATAGATCATATCTTTATTGTCATTGTGTGCAACCAAATGAACGTGCTACCCGGTCAGTGTGTCATTCGCAATAAAAAGTAAACGAGCAAGACGCAATACAAAACAAATATAGGAAATATACAAAAAAATGAAACCACAACCGTAGATTCCACATTTCAAACACTTTCCGTAAAGTTAAAACTGATTATAGCATGACGCCACAACATGAGCGAAAGGCTGATTCATCATCCGTGTTTGAACACAAACGCAGGTTGATATCTGCAGTGCGTGTGCGGTGATCATACACGCTCATCGAAATGAAGAAGACGGGGAAAGAGCTGAGTAGCTATTTCGGATCGGATCTATTCATTTCCCTCAATCACCACATTTCCCCCCTTACTAATTCTATTAAACCTTTTGTGTCATTTGCCTCTGTCTTTCACTTTATACTGAATCCAGTACCATCAATTATAATTTTTTTCAAATGTAATGAAGATGCTGTATGCAATCCACAAATTCATACTAATGGATTCTATTAAAATATGTGCAATGAAGTCCAAACATTAGTAAAAATAAAAAGTATCATTCCTCCAATCTGTACGCTATAATATCGGTTTCTTCCATTTAGCTCCATTTGTGCAAACAGCCTTCAGTCTTTGCATCAGTGCTACTTCTCTGGTCTAATGAGCTTCCGCTTAAAATACCGCGATCTAAATTTATCGCCTTCATCTCAGGCCTCTGGGTCAGAATGGAACTTAGTCGCGAAATCCCCAAGTGTCAATAGGAAGGCATCTTTCATGCTTGTAAAATCCAATATGTGTGTATCAGAAGGCAGCCTGAAATAAGTCCTGACATCAGGGGAAAATAGAGAATAAGCTGAGCTGTCAGTATCTCTGTTAAAGGATTGTCAGTTGCTGTGCAGGAGCCCTGTTGTGCTCAAGCCTCCTGGATGCTCCGGGGATAGAAGCTGGACATATGGAGGTAAAAGGCAAAAATACTGTATCTCCTGGATAAATACTGCTGCCGAGCGTCCAGATGTACACTTTTAAACGGAGCTCTTTGTTTCCCCCCCCCCACGCCTGATTGTTGTTTTCACGGATCCTCCGTGTGCCCGTACTCCGAGAAGTCATCACTGACACTCGTGCACATTTGCATGCTGCAGATGTTGATTCCAATCTGCAGAGAGCCGTTATGAAATAGACTTCGGGGGCCGTGCTAATCATCAACCTTTTCACACTCTTATAAAAGATTCATGGTACTGCTTGTTTTGCTGTGGCAACGCAACAGGAGCCGGGGCTGCAGATGATCCACCGCTGAGATCCGAACGGCGGCCTGGATAATACAAATGGTGCGGTCGCCTTCCATCGCTAAAGTAGGATTACCTTGGATACAACATGTACATTTAAACAGGTCCGCAGATGAGAAAACATCTCTGCCCACTTACACATGATAGAACTAATCTGAAGCTTCGCACCTGCACACTGTCCACAGAAATGGGCCAGACATTGATTTAGCAATAATTACTGTTAGCACTGATTCACTATTGACTTTAAATTTAATGGAAAACGGCTGTGAGTGGAGGATATTACATTGTCATGTTAATTTAATGATAGTATGACAGACTTCAAGTGAAGTATAATGGAGGTGCTGAAGCTGAGCTAAAGGAAATATTATCAGCCTCTTCGTGAAGGGATTTCACTGGCTGAATGCTAAACAAATTTACCTCACGCTGCTAAGATGATGTTGAAAGTGTTGATGGCGTGTCACCGCTGCTAAACCCGAGGAGGGGATGATTCGCCGTGAGCTCCCCACGCTCTTCGAATTTGTGCACGAGACAAAACAAAGCACATGTTGGGTGAAACATATAACACCTGAGATAATTCCAACAACCTCGCATGAATTATTCAACAGACGGAAAAAAAGAACACAGACGACTGAGAGTCAATATTTAATCAAGCATAGACCCTTTCTACTGATGAGGGAAAAATATGTCTTCATTATTATTGCATTGGAGCCAGCCTCTTTATTTGGGCTAGGTTTCATCACACCTACAACAAATGACAAAAGGGAAATCTTATCTTATTATGCCTCCTCTGAATTATAGATGGGCTTCGGAGTCCCTGGGCAGCTATTTCCTTCCTGTCTCCTCCAGACTGCCACGCTCTTTTGTCATTTCCTGTTTCCTCCTGGGAAGATGGTGAGTCAATCCTCAGAAGAAGTCCTACACCAGAAATCTGAGATCTAAAATCCGAGCGACATCATCCCGACTCATGGGAGTGCGGACGACTATTCAAAAGCCATTTTGATTGTGGCAGTTAGAGATGAAACTGACACTTTGTGAATTGCCTTTTTCAGTTACTTTTGGCAGCACAGCTGAGCAATAAAAGAGACGATTTCACGATCCCAAGCAGACGGAGGAAAGAAAAAAAAACAAAAAACGTGATAAATGTGAAACGAGCGACGGGACTATCTCGTCCAACAAACAAAGAGGCATGACACTCATTTAACGGTACATGCACAAGTTAGCCTGTGGCTTTAGCTGAGCAATGCACCGTTCACATGTCTATTAGGAAGCGCATGCACAAGGGCAATTACACGATGAGCCAAAAGGAATAAGAAGGATGCCAGGATGTGTCTGCCTGCCGCGCTGCTGTAGCAGCAGTGCACACATGACCTCCCCTGATCTGCCCACAGATGTGCTCTCGCCTCAGAGATGGTTGGAGGAGGTTTAAAGTGAATTAGCAGTCCACAAGCTGAGGGAAAATCCATAGCGCTGCAGCCCATGGTTGGTTGGCTGATCTTTACCTTCTGAGGAAAAGCGTCAGCAAATGGGAAGGATGCACAGCGAACGGCGTACGGCTCCAGCACACGCTGGACATGTGTCTCATCGTGACATGGTTAATTTTCAACGATACATATTCAGCAGAAAAGTTTCCAAGAGTTTTGGGGGGAAAATGTAACATTTGATGGAGACTGGGGCTGACATGTGCATTTGTTGCATGCTCTGTTATCATTAACATGTAAATAATGAGATGAGTTTGCCTCTGGTCAACATTGTCCTGCTTCGTGATTAAAAAAAATATGCAGATGATTTCAGTTTCATCTTTAATGAAGGAGTCTGAAGACGACGTACTTATGTCTCTGTTGCACTGCTGAGAAACCCAAATCTTCAGGATGACACCATCTTCAAGGGTGATTTAACTCCCGGTTCCGTGTATTGTGAAGAGGCTCGGGAAAATGGCCCTCGTTGTGGGAACTATTTTACGCGTATCCCGGTGCTCTATTCACCGAAGACTAGATTCTGAGGACATACTCTATGCATGGAAAGGCTGTTTCCCCTGCAACGGCACAAATAAGCCTGCCACATAATGTCAAGAGGACTCAAAAAATCCCTCTATTTTTGTACTTTAAAATGTGATTCTTTTTCTGTTCCACCACAGCACTTTGACACGGGGAAGACTGGTCCTTTGACAGTGCAGACACTGTAGGGTATTTGTCCCAGCAGCGGTTTCCTGTGGCTTGCACAGTCGAGGCAGGCATGACAGCGAGTCCAGCTTTGCAGAGTGCTCATCCTGCTTTCTGGTCTTGTATTTGGTCCACATGAATAATAAAGCTCCTGGCAAGACTGGCTGGGGTTACATTCGTGGTTGTGCGCAGGAGGTTTGAGCCAGCGCTGAGCGACAGTGGCTATTGATCAGAGACGGACGGGAGACGGTCTTGAATACAATCGAGAAAGACCCCGGTGTTCGTTCTTTCCCGTCCCCTTTTGTTTCTCCACCCATTCTCTTTTCGTTTTTGTCTTCTATTCTTAGTCCTTACAGTCTCCTAATTTCCTCACATCCGTTCCTTTCCTCACATTCGCCTCTTATTCTCTTTACTGCCTCTCTCTCTCCAGCTGTCTTCCCCTCCTCCTCAGGCGGGTCTTTTTTTTTTTCCCCGTTCCGCGTATTTATTTTACCACCTTGATTGAATCACAGATGATTTAAAATCCACACCCATGTTGCGCGCCATCACACGAAAACATCTGTACAGACTATATTTAAACCTCGACTCATAACATCTGCGCCACCGGGGGGGGAAGAGGAAAAGGTAAAAGTAGGCCATATCTGGGCCTGCAGAAGCTCCTCAAACATTACAAGAAAAACACCATGTTTTTATATAATATGCAGTGTTGAGGAAAAGGCATCAATAATGGAGGACGAATGTATAGGGTCCGGCCGTCTTATCCTCACTGGTTCGGTCATGAATTGTCTCAAACTCACAGAAGTTCTTTGTCTTAACAAACAGAGGCTGGTATTGATTAAATGAGATCTACATTGTTTGCTGTTGTTCTCTTCAGGCAGCTCGGAAAGCTGACACAGTGTTCTGATAAGTCGCTGTCTGGCTTTTATTAGCTGCTTTGGTGCAATAGGGAGGAAATGTAAACATGTAAATCGTATCCACGCTACGCCATTATCAATGCACAGCCGACTTGCAGATTAATACGTTCCGAGAAGACAACCTCCACCTCTCACACGAGGCTCGCTGTCATAATTAGAACAATAAATAAATCCACTGCAGCCCCGCTATCAAAAAACATATTTCAAATTAGCTCGGAAATCCGGGGCTCAGGGCGTAATTCTTGACATTGCAGGATTTTTTGGATCTGATTTGTATGCAGATGCACTCCCACTCCCCTAATGTCACACTAAAACTATGGAATTAAAGTATTTTGTAGCTGGAAATTCCCTCAGGCGGGTCCCTCGGAACAGCTTTCAGGCGACGGCGCTGCTCTCTTTTGTGCGTCTCCGTCTATTGATGCTAATGAGATGGTAATCTGAACGAGGGTCAACTGTGCTAAATGCCATTCACAGACATCAATCACGTCCCTTGAGTAACTGGCAGGCATGGTGCCACATTTTCAAAACTCTATTCCTCTCCTAATTGAATTCCCTCAACCGTTTAGGAGTCCATCAAATGACACCGTGTTTTGAGGGCAGTGTGCATAAATGTGGAATTCGCTCGGTTTTCTTTGCAATCTGAGTGGCACGAGTGATGGCTGTGATTCAGAGAAGCTGTGGTGTTACAAATCGACGAGTCGAGCTGCAGCACGGCCTGCAGTCATGGAGGAGCCTCTCTATCCGTGGTGATAAACCTTCCCTGCCACGAAGAACCAATACCCAGGGATACAACAGGAGGCATCCACCACTGGTGTCACCCAAGATTGATCCCTTCTCCCAGTGGGGCAGACATTGGTAATTACACTGCGGTGCGCCAACATGGCATCCATTCCCTACAAACAACGGGGAACAATGCAGCTGGCAGCTCAATTAGGGGGAGCTCTGTTTATCAGATGCAACTTTTGCTAGTTAATTAACAGTGGCAGACGAATGCCACTGATGCTTCCCTGTTGGGGTTCATTTCTGTGGAAATATCCTTTTAGCGGGGTGTTCACAGGGTCACGTCGATGCAAGGAGATGAGAAAAGGAAGCGTTTGTCGTCGCTGAGAAAAGTAGTGCTGCTAATTTCTTCGAGTCCTCCAACTTTAACGCCCACAGAAATCCCTTGTAGAAGCAGCGCCATCACGTTCAGAGGCGGATGTCTTTTGGAACTGCAACCATTGTGGCGCCAAAATGGCCGACACGATAGTTTACAATGGAACCATTGTCATTTACCAGATGCTTTTGTCCAACTTGAGCATCAGACGATAGGAACTTCTTCAGTTGCATAGGGCTTGTAGCCAGGTGGACTTGAAGTCGACTGCTCCGGCACCGGTGCCAGAGCAGTCTCAGTTCAGTTAGTTTTGGACTCAAACTCCGGTCTTCTGCATCAAAGTCTTGTGTTTGGTAAGGCGGCAGGTCGTGGTGGGCAATGGTTCACAAAGTTTGAGGGGTCCAAATACTTCAGTACTTCACAGTGAAATGTTTGCTACAGTTGCTAGATTTCATGAAGTGGCAAGACCCGTTCATTTTTCCGTTTTTGTGGCTGGAAAAAAACCTTATCTGACCTTATCTGACAAACTTGACCAAAGAACCAACAGAAAAGAAATAGTTTTCGCAATGGTCATGAGAATTTTTTTTCTTCTTCTTTATTATATTTATTATTGTTTTGTTCAATAGTTGTTCAATAGACATTTCAAAATGAATGTTTGAATGAATGAATAAAAGTGAATTTTTAAATGACTAAATTTGCAAATAAAAATTCTAATATCTGGTCATGTTTTTTATTTACAGCAACAAAATATTATCTCTGCTTACAGTGCATTGACTCATCACATTTTTGGATCTCTGACCCGTTTCTATCTCTCCAGTCTTAAGCTGTAATCAGGATGTTTTGTTGAGCAACTTTCCCGTGTAGCCTCTCAAAATACGGGCTGGCTTTTGATGAGGATTACAGTTCAGCGTGCAAAATGTGCCAGCTGACAATGTCCATGGATTTGGCGAAGATGCGCATTACATGATGTTCTTTGACAGGGCTGCAAACACGGAGCTGCGATTTGAACCGCGGCTGTGTTTGCGCAGAGCAGCTTGCGAGCGCTTGATAAATCCTATAAGTATCCAATCACATCTAAATCCAGAGCAATCTACTGCTCGTCCCAGCAAGGATCAAAGCGGAATATGTGGGTGTCCTGGAACCCCTTAAAACAGTGAGAGACATGAGGTAACGCACACCACACACGGCCTGCACAGGATTTAAAATGGTGATGCATTCAAATGCGTTTTGGCTGGACGTTTAAACAGGCATGTGTGGCAGATTAAACGGCAGGCTGACTGACACAAACGGCTGAGTTTGGAGGATGGTGACGCAGTTGGATGTTTCTTGCTACAGTGAGTTCCTGAACTACTCTGTCTGAGCTGTTATTTTCCAGCTGAAATGTCCCAGAGCAAAACAGCATCAAGTCACTGGCTCAGCCGGAGAACTGAGAGTCGCTGCAAAGACTTAAACATCAAGGCGTCAGATCCTTTTTCTCCAACTTTAAGGGAATTTCAAATAAGAGAATTGGTTTGTCAAAGTTGCGGGAGGAAGAAAAAGACTCCAAAGGAATCCGCACAAGGCTTTGTGTGTGGACTCCAGTGCAAGAAACAAACACACTCAAAGGGATCCGCGAGCGGCAGACGCTGTAAATTGGACAATGCCAAATTCTCAAGAGGGAACAGAGAAAACAAGTGAGAATGCAAGTCATGATCCTGAAAACATGCCAAGAAGCAGGGCCCATTAAGCAGAACTCAGCAGGCGTTCCTGCCTCAGCCCTTGATTTTGTGCTACAGCATCTCCGCCGCTAATATCCACCGCAGAGGTGCGACTGATCAAAGCGGCTTTTTGTCCGCGCACGTGCTCGCCGGAATTTGTTTTCCCCCCCGTCCGAGGTCGCGCACGTTCTCTTTGGTGCCCTTTAAAGTACATATAGTCAATGTCCATTAATCTCAACCTACAGCGCGGCGATGTCAAACATTATGCAAGTGCTGCCGCGTGACACCAGCGAGGCCTGAGGAGAACGGGCATCCTTCACATTGGCTGCGACTTTGCTCGTGATTGATTGCGTGTCTGATTCTTGACAGCCAATATTCTGCAGGACTGAAGGCGGGAATGACACCCAGTTTCATAGATGTCCGCCAGTGACTGCAGAGGAGGAGGCTTTGTGTTTTAACCTTCGCAAAGCTGAGCCGAATTATTGTTAAATCTCCCCGTGTGGATTAGTGCAGCGCTGCTATATTGTTCTAATTTGCAAACATCTATTCCACAGTGACTCCCTGTAACAAATGGCTCCTTATACATTATTTATGAAAGTGTACCGAAAATAAAAATGGATATACAGCACAAAGGTGTAGGGGAAAGTCGGATAAAAGAGCAGCTCCTGTCATCTCCACAGGAACACCGGCATCCTTATTAATATCATAACAATTACCCTGTTTGTCATTTTTTGCTCTTGACATATTTATTACAAATAACAATCGGAACTAAATGTGACTTTTTGTTTGTTAAAAGCAAGTCCTTTACTTTAACTATTACATATGAATATATTCATAGTTGGGCCAATGTCCAACGTGACCTATTTTAATCACATATTAAAATTTCAATACACTTTCAGCAGATCACACAATCGTATGTTGTAACAGTTGAGAGTGAGCAAAAGGAGAAACTTTATCCAACAAATCAAGAGGAACATGGAAGGTAAATGAAGATATTAAAATGGATAATTTTGTCGCAGCAATTAGGAGACAAATGGGAATGATTTTCATGTCGTGTAGCCCTTGAGATGGAGACAACAGCTGGTGAGAAGCATATGTCAGAGAAGAATACCATTTTTAGAGTTAGTCTTAGGAAACACCTATGTTAACTTCGTAGCGTTGTCAGCACACGTGTTAATCCTCTAATCAAACCAGCCCCCGTCGGAACGCTTCGGCACTTTGTTAGCAAATATTCCTGATCTCATTTACCTTTATTAGGTATCTCAGTTGTGAAAGCTGCAGTCGGATTCTTTCAGCACAAGAAATGTCTGAGTGAAAAAGGGTTTTTATGACATGTACTGTAGTAACGGCTTTCATTAACTCAGGGCGGGTGTTTAATTCTTGCTCTTATTAGTTTGGCAAAAGCCACATTTTGCACAACATATACAGTCAAACAAAGGAGGTCATTGCTTAACACGTTTCTCTTCTGTCACTAGTGGCATCGCAGATTGTACCTCGTTGGGTCCAGACTGGATTTTTCAGTTTGGTCTGAATCGAAATAACAGACGTGCCTTAGACCACGACACAGACTAGGAAAAGTAAAACCCAAAGAAGTGATTTAGTCTGAATGACCAATTGCAGGAAGGTGACACTGGCTATTGTCAGCCGCTGACAACAGAAAGAAAAACAGAACCAGAACAGAAAGAAAAAGGAGCCATGGGAGAACATGATGTGACAAGAAGCCAAGGTATTCACCAAAACACCATGCGATGCAAAATTCTTTAGTGTGATCATAAAATTGTAAAATTCAAAACCCCATCAAATGGGTTTTGTATAACATGAACCTGCGCCTTGCTCTGGACTTTTAAAATTTAATTCAGAAGAAAAGGACTTAGATAGGGAACTGACTCTTTGAAGGGAAACACACTTGAACTTTGTCGGCGTCTGTTCAACCTGTGGAAATGGTTGTTTTCTGGGTCTCTGAAAATATCTCCTTTTGATGACATTGGATGTTCTATGGGCTTGGGTTTATGTGGGCTACGGTTTTAAGACTGAAAATTCATGAAATAATTATAGAGTGGCAGCAGTTGCATTTACAAGGCCCAGGGTTTCTCATTTAAAACATGCTGTTGGTGGCATTCGTACTATAGACACAATGTCTGGATAACGATGCATTGATTTCAATTTTCCTTTTTCAGCTTTTCAATTGTTGTTTGGCATGACCAAATAATCCAACATGTAATAAATCCAATGCCATCATGATTTGGTAAGTAAATACCGGTATCACCCATACCGATACAGAAACCAGTACTTTTTGTTAATTACGGTGGATGCGTCATCAAATCTGATTCAAAGGACCTTTAAGTGTTTTTGTGACTTCGTTTGGCCTATTAATCAGTTAAAACCCAGACAGAATTTTGGCAAAGTTAATAGTTAAATTAATATTATTTTTTATCATAGTAAAAGTTTTTCTTCAGATCAGTAACAAAACACATTTTTCCCAACACATCGTCTTATCGTCTTAAACAAACAAAGTGCACAAAATTATCAATGAGAATGACAAATTGAAACAAATTATTTTTTCAGGGCTAGGGTGTGGTTGCCTAGCAACGCTGACTCACGTGACGATAAAACATCAAAACACATGAGAGGGGGATGAAAGTGTTCCTGCTCTGCGGTACCACAGCCAGATGGGCTCATTGAATAAACTGAAACTAAACTATTGATCTCATTCCGCTGGTATCCATCAATATCAATATCAATGCTGGTGTCAATATTATTGATATGTAGATTGATATGACCACCACTAACACAAATAATTTTCCTATCAAATACCTCAGAATGTCTGTGTTTATGTAACATTCCGTTGCTCCTCGTGTCGAGGCTAATTTCAAAGGTTTTAGAGCCTTTGACATAATGCAGCTGCTTCCGGTGCTTTACAATGCAAAGAGAAAGGAACAACAATCTATCGATACACAAAATAGACTGCAATAATCCTAATAACACCAGGCTGTATTGATTATGTTCGGCTCACAACAATGACCATTTGAAAATGTGAAAAAGAAAAGCTGGCAGTGTAATCACTAAGTCGGTGGTATTGATCAGGGCCGTAACAAACCCCTGTAGGTGATATGTTTTGCTCGGCCCGTGCAGCGAAATTGCCCTTTTACTCCGCAGATTAATATCTCCTTTAATAAAGCGACTGTAAAGTATGACGAACGGACACTCATTACCTCCAAGCAGAGGCTCGACATTTAGACACCCGCGCCGCTCTGTTCTCATCTCTTTGAACTCGTCTTCTGTCGGCACTTCCTCTGCAGTAGGGGGCAGAAGAGACGAAGCTGTCAGCACTTCCCACAACACAACAACTCTTTCGCTGATATCGAGCCCTTCCCCAGGAGATTACACACACAAGCGGTGGGTGGGAGGCTTTCGCACGCAGCATCCCCTCTCTCTCTCTCCTCCGTCTCCCCTCCCGCATACTTATTTCTTCTCCATCTCTCCCCTACATCGGCTCCCCAGGGCACCAGCTCTGCTGAGGGGACATCCCTCTAAGTTTCTACACAGGCCCCGCAGCAGTTAATTGCAGCCAGAAGATATATTATGTGCCGAGCCACCAAAGGAACAGCGATCACACTAACAAGCAGGGAGTGGCGGATTCGGGATGGCGGCGGCGGCGGTGGGCATTCTCTTGTGGCTACAAACCTCTTTTAACACCTTTCAAAACCAAAAACGACTATGATGGGTATTTCTGAGAATTCCTTTTTAAGAATCAGACAGTAAGACAGCTCGGGTCTAACACGGCTCTTAAGTCTACAGAGTGCTGCATAGGAAGTAAAGCAGCCGCTACTGGAACGACGCCTCTGCACATCCTCTTAAAGGTGTGTGCTCCTCTAAGAGCTTTCCGTTGCTGGCGCTATTCATCTACGCCACTTATCTCCCGATCCCTTTCTCCATCTCCGGTTCTAGCTTCATTCCTCCCCTTCCTCGCAGAGATTCCAGAGCTTTGAGTCTCTCTCACATGTTCCCGGCTCATGTTGGGCGGTGGAGAAAAGGCGGAGACTGCTGTGGCCCGTAGCTACAGACCGGACTCAGTGAGTCGAGAAGACCTCTGGCATGTCGTGGCGTTTACCGCGCGGACCCACTGCGCAGAGTCTTGCTGCTGAAAACACCCACCTGCAGCACTTGCACACGCCCCTCTCACCTCTTGCACCGCTTCCTGGTGCTAATTAAGTTGGGATATGGCCCAGGCACCACGGTAAATAGCGTCCTCTCTGAGAGGGGCCCTATTCCCTTCGCCGTGCGCCTCTGGATGCTTGATGTGAATCTGCATGTTGGTTTAAAGGATTAGTCTGCATTTTAATTGACTGGAGAAGGTCTGCTGCTTAGTTGACTTAATGAGTATTAAGATATGATCAAAACACAAGGAGCAAATTTGGATTCAAATCTTTTAAATCATGTGGCTAAACAAACTTTAATGAGGACTGTAATGCAGCGAAGCCCCTGCAATATTTCGGGATGCTAATAGTCATTACAGACGACTAACCTTGGCTTTTTCGTGGCATTGATTTTAAGTGCTGGGGTTCCTCATGCTCCCATGCTGCATCCCTCTTCAGCCCACACAAAACCAACATAAAGTCTCTCTCACACACACACACACTCACGCGGGATGAGAGCTTTATGAAACCACCTATCAAACCATTATGCACACGGCGGGGTAAAGCGATCCAGTGCAAGTGCATTGATCCTCGCGGCCTCATTCAGTCTGATGAAGACCCGAGCGTAGCGGTAACAACTCGCGGCCACAGTACAGCACACGGCACATGTCAGCAAGGAGATGATTCACGGAAGATCACGAGGTGATTGAGGCAAACATCTTAAGGCGTTCGAAGAGCTTCAAATGACCCTTAAAGAAATGTTACCGCATTGCAAATCCACTGTTTCTGTGGGAGATGATTACGGGGTCGGCTGCATTGTGAAGCGCATTAAGTCTCAGCATCTCTCAATGTGTCTACCACTCACATCAAGGATCACACTACGAATTCAAAGGGTACAAGAGCGTGAGATTGAAAATGGTGCGGATACCAACGGAAGGTGTCTGGAGGCGAGGCCTGAGTAAATCTGGACGATGTTTGCCTTTTATCAAAGTTGACTTTTTACTAATGCCACGGGGAGCAGCTACATCAAAATGCCTCTATTCTTAGGGGAAATGTGCAATGAACTTGTCTGGCATCTCACCATAGGAAGCCCGGCTGCCCTTTGAAGGAGCCGCACATATAGTTAAAGAAGAAAAAAACCCCAAAACAATACGGGTAAGAAGATGTAAATAGCCGAGCAGGACATAGTTGCTGTCACACTGCCCTCGGATGAAGAATATCTGTCTGGCAGACGGTGGCCCCTGGGTGAACCTGGCATTTGATCCAATTTGTGGTCCCAGGGCTGAATACACAATAAAGGTGGTTTGCTTCTTGGTCAGCGCTCCATCACAGCGTCTGGCTTTTTATTGCTTCTGTATGTGTTGGTTTTCTCTGGGAAAATATTATAACTTTGCACCGAAGGATTCCATTTTGGTTTTAAGGCTTCTCGAGATGAAAACGAGCCTCGAAGTGCAATGGCGCCACTAGTTTCCAAAGTTGTTTTTGAATTATAGAATCTGTGAAGCAGGCAATGTGCGAAAGAAAATACTGTCAGCTTTTTCTGCGTCAGACTGTAAAACTAATTTATAGTCAAAGCAGTCAGCTGTTCGGGGTGTTTTATCCTGCACCGACACAGCAACTGCACAGGTTTCACATAAGATATTCTACCATAAACTGTCCGATATCTCCCATTTCTGCCGACGTACAGAAAACAATAACATTTTACACTTGGAGCAAAAACCGAACTGTGAGAGCAAATGGAACTTTCTGGCCTCATTTAAAGAATGCTGTTTTCTTTGACCATTTCTTTTTTAAAAACCTCTCCGCGATTCTATTCCCCCGTGGTCAAAGATGCTTTGTCATCAGTGTGGAGAGCCGACACCAGGTCAGTATGAAGGTAGCAATAATACATAACGCGTGTCTCGGAAGACATCGCTCCCTCAAAGTTCCTGCACGCCAATTAGATTAAAGCAACTAAGATTACTTGTGGAAGCAGGGAGGAAATCAATACCGAGTCTCCAAGCAGGAACTCTGGAACAACAGCTGCTGTCAGTTTGAGACGTGTGTCAGGAGGGCCCAGTAAAGTTGGCTGCACTGGCCGAACGCCGTGGGTTGTCCCGCCTCAGCTCAGCCACTGGATGTTTCCTGACAAAGCAATTACAGCCGAGCTGTGGCGGCCTTGCAGAGAACATCGACAGACATCGCGCGACTGGATTGAGCCACTTTTTATATTAATAAATAGAACAATTTCACACTAAGAAACATGCTCATTTGCTTTTTTTTTCCAGTCACAGTTTTGCAGACACTTAGTTTGGATTAGCACCAACTCTGGAAACAGGAGGAAACTGGCAGAGTCAGAAGGTAAGAAATACCGCCAGCACCTTGAGAGCTCACTAATGAACACAATACATCTTGTTTGTTTAACCTGTGCAGAAACGAAAGGGCGAAGAGTTATTTGTTACCTCATTGGATTAAGTGAAGGATTAGATTCACTGCAGTCACTGCACCACTGACAAATAGTCGGAAAAGTCCCAAACCCCCCCACACACAAAAAAGTATCATAAGAGATACTTATATGAGTTTCAGGGAATATCAAACAGTTAATGGTAATAGACGTACATGATGTTTTTTCAGTTTTTGTTTTTTCCGTTTTTATTTCTGCTCATGTCGAGTCAGAAGAAGAGGTGAGCTAGATCAAGCTCGGGATGCCAAAGAGTAAAGTCACTGCGTAGCAGCTCACTTTGTGTACTGCTCGTACGCCAGATAAGTCCTTTAAAGAAGAGCATTGAAGGAGAAAATGGAAAAAGTGGTTTATGATGAAACGTGTAAAGTGGCATTGATTAGAAATGTGCTGGAGTAAAACCCATAGATATTTGCTTTTAGAAGTAGTGGAGTAAAAGTCAGGGTGGCCATAATTAAATCTACTTAAGTAGAGAACAAATATGTGAAAAATGCCCTTAAGAATAACAAAGTACTCGTACTTTGGTACTTTCCACCACAGCCAGACAAACATTTCCAATATTTCACCCAGTTGAACTGATTTCATATTTAACAGGACAATCTGAGAGTTCTATTGGATTTTGTTGTTTAACACTCAGCAAGAAAAGGCACATTTTCCAAAATACTGAACTACTGCACGAGTTTAGATAAGAATAAAGTGTAGCGGCAATATTGCAAACCACAGATATGATTTGGCATAAAAAGGAAATTGGAGAACATTAGGCTAGATAATGGATTCGGAATCCAGCAGCATCATCATTTAAACGGTAATTTGTGTGGATACACGGTTATATTCAGGGTAAACAATGTAAATATCTGATTAATAAAGACCTAGTGTTATGCGAGATTAATAACACCAACCGCATGCAATTATTCACCCTTCCTTTGCAGGCTTTGAAGCATGCAACACATAATCAACTACAAGGTCAATGGAGAGCTCAGGTCAGGATATGGCACAGGCATAATAGGTCGTTTATACACAGAGATTAATCAGAAACAAAGATGTGGTGACACTGCTTTATGACTGTGTCTGCAGTCAAGGAGCAGCGCTGAAGCACATCTGTAGTCCTCAAAGGTCGACAGCAGTTTAAGGGATTTTTCACCGCCGCTCATAAATTATCCTCATGAGCAATGTGACGGTCTGAGCCCAAGGGCTGGCTCTAGGAACCTTATCAAATCTATTATGCAAAATGAAACAGGTAGGAGCCATCATTAAAAAGAGAAGCAGCCAAGCCATGCGGCAGGAAAATCATAACGTGATTAGGTCTTTGGATTAAAAAAAAAAAAAAAAAAAGATCAACAGCCACGAAAGCTGAGCCACGATACGTCACAGAGGGGGGCAGAATTAGATTTAATCAGCTCTAGACGGTGAGAGGAAGTGGAAAAGCACAAGCGCAATAACTCATTTGGGCGCGCACACAACATTTTGTCGTAGACGAGGTACGAGGGACCGATCTGACACAGGAAAGGCAAACAGCTTGTCCAAGATGAGATGCCGAGGACGGACACGGTGGTAGAGCGGCACGCTCGACGCATTGCATAACAGTCACGTTGTCCGCGTAATGTATAATAAATAAGGGAGACAATTAGCATGCTAAAGATAAAAACAGGAAAGGACTTGGTCAGCGGGGAGTGATAAGAGGAGGGTTTAATGGAGACAGTGGCGGTAAATGGCAGAAGGGGATTGCCTGCCGTAGGAGGAAGTTTGCCTGGGAAGAATGAGAAAATACAGCGGGATGCAACGCACACCTTCCACCGGTGGCAGGAAGATGTCTAAATTATCAATAAACCTTATTTAATATGAGGAAATCAAATATCACCCTCCCACCGTTCCCCAAAACTCATTACAAGTTAGGACTCGTGGCTTCCTTTACTTGGAAGTGAAAATCGTGATTTTACAAGTGAAGAGGCGTTTTAGCGCTCAGCTGGGTGAAATAAACTCCCCCTTTCGCGAGTGAATCCTCTTTTATTGGATTTCGCCTAAAGAACAAAAACAAACTCGGGCAAAAAGAATGGGAGTGTGAGTCCTGCACCCGAGCTCAGAGTTCTGGCCGTGACGGCGCCTCAATGACAAATGGAGGGTTTATGTGTGTGACAAACAAAGCACAGGACCAAACAGAGGGGCGGCGTTGGGAGGTTTCTTCTTCGGGGTCTCCAGACGGCTTGGCAGGATTTGTACTGGATAAACGAATGAGCGCATTTACAGAGTCGGGCTGATTCAGTTACACGGCTCCGTGAAGCGCCGTGTCAGGTCGTTTCTGCCAACAACGACCAGCGGCCTGCTCAAAAAGTCCATAAACACGCCGATCTGTCCGTCTAACGACCGGGCTTAAACACGCCGCACGTTTGCGCACAACGACGTTTCGATTATTCTGATGATGACCGTAATTTCTCTGGAATATTACACTACTATCACACACTTGGATCTGCTACATGGCTCCGTGCTATCTGGTTGGGACCCGTGATTGGCGGTGACGGCAGGGCCGCAGCGCCGCAGTCGGTTTCGCCAAATCCATCCTGCGGCAGTGGCAAAGTTGTGCCTCCAGACATCAGGCTTCATTTCAGCACCACGTGCTGTAAAATCAGCTGCTTTCTATGCGACGAATCACCAGCACACGAGGACACAAGTGTGGTGTGTGACAAAAAGCGAGTGAGCCGTCCCACGTGACGGTGAGAGATCAAAGCTGCAGACGAGGATTGTGCTCATAAAGTGACTGGCGTGATGAAACTTTAAGGACCGGGGTCTGTCAGCAAACCCTGACCTGATTATCTCGAACGCACCGCATCTGGCGGGTAAGATGTCGATGCTCGAAACTCCAGCGTTTTTGAAAATGTATAAGTAGAGAAAAAACAGCGAGAGTTTTCCCAGCAGCGTGTCTCCAGTCTGAGCTGTGCTTCAACGGGATTACGAGCGATTTGCGGCCGTGAAGTGTTTTTAGTGCTACATGGTCAAACAGATGAAACAAATGTCCACAACTGTCAGAACCAAGACCAGGATCTTGACATTTGACCATTGCAGGACAAGTTTAGGCCCCATGTGATGACACACAGATTTGATTTGGCACAAGCAAATATGAAAAATAAACAAGTTGGTTTCCATGTCATTCATTGAATGGATTGATTAGAATTGAATATTATCAGTCGCTGTGACTCGTCCCAATTCACCGGGTGAATCCTTCGAAGGCTGCATTTGACTGACCCGCCTTAACGTGGACCATGGCTCAACCAAGCAAGAGTCCCAGGCAAGCCAGTGGATAAAAGGACAACATGGAGGACGCAGGTCCTGATGCGATTTTTTGAGGAAAATGTGGGAAAACAAATAAGTTGTCGTTCGTAAGGCCACAAGTCGTTAGCAACGTTAGTGCTAAGACCTGCAGGGCTCAGCTGCCATTTGTCCGCACGCTAATGGGAACAGCTGACGAGGCGAAAAGGGAATTCTCCAAAGACCCCCATAAACCAACATTCACACGGACACTAACCCGTAATAACCCACCTTTGAAGGATGAGACGCCGATCATCGACCGGGGTTAATGGCTGACGCTCAGTGGGTGGAGCGTCAGGCTTGGATGCACAAGTCTGCCGGACAAGGATTTCTCGAGAGCAGGACACTCCTGTGGCGGCTGACTGCTCCCTCCTTAAGTGCAGAGGACTAATTTGATTGTAAGATGTGCACGAACTCAGTGATGACGGGGATTAAACGCTGTGCATGACATGTACTCGTGATCTGCGCTTCACGCCTAACAACCGGTGCAGATATTCCTCAATAATATGAGCATTTAATGGAAAGATACAACAACTTGAAAATGCTGACAAGTGTGAGAAATGTAGAGAGTTTATTAGAGGTGATGAAATTATGAAGATCATGGATTTAAATGAAGAAAGAAAAACAGCTGATATGCTTATTTACTGTGATGGCTTGGAATTCATTTATTAGCTTATTATTTCTCTATGGCATCACAAAAGTATCACAGATTGAAAGAAATGTTTTTGTTCCCTTTCAAACCAGATAACAGACAGTAATTATAAAACATAACAATTCTTACTTCAGTTGAAAAAAAATGCACTTTACAGCATGATAATAGCAGTGTAACAGTGGGATGTTGATTCAGAAATAACAGTCATATAAGTCTAATACAGCACATTAATCGTGGGGAAAATATCTTATTCATAAAGAATTGCGATAAATAAACATTCCTGTATTTTACATGTCTTAGATAAATCGTTCATGGTTATTACACAGAAACTACAACAGTTTCAAAGTCATTTTTGGTGTTTACCTTCCACATTTTTGCATCGTTATGTGTTTTGCTGAAACCTATAACTGTGACCTGGTTATTCCTTTACCAATAACTGGTTATTATATTACCATGCTACGACTTTGATATTACCCCTGTTACCTAAATATTACCCCACTATTACCCTGCCTTATGAAGCTTTTTGTCAAACAGGAAAAAAAAACTCCTTTTTCACATCAGCTGAGTGATTTGACGAAGCTTTTCACAACTTTAATTCACTTACAGGAGTCGCATGCTGGGATAATCAGACATTTTGAAACGCCGGGCCGTTCTGTATTTTGTGCAACATTTGCACATCAAACATTTCTCTAGGTGAAGACTTATTTATTGTGTGTAGTGAGCGGCGCTGGGGGGTCACTGAGCATTTGTTGGCAGGTTACATAATGATGTGCTCAGTGAAGCTACTATTTATACGTGGCTTGTCCGTAAGCAGGCAATTAAATTCTCACGCAAGATCAGATTAACTGTTATATAGTGAGAGTATTTATATCACTGTCAACATGAAGACGTTTTTTTTGTTTTCCTCCTGTCCTCAGTGAAAGGGATGCACTCGAAATAGGCTGATCCTGTAGGTTTCTGCAGCACACGCTTCAATCTGTGGCCATCAGACTACACCCCCCCCCACCCCCCCTCCCCGCCGAGGAGGAGCAGACACACTTTATTTGTTCATGATTTTAACTTCTGGAAGTGCAGTGGTCGTATTTGGGAAGAAATGGTACTAAAATATCCATGAGATGGATCGTCAACCTGGCCTTTCAAGATCGGCCAGGATACGGCATCCATAATTTATTATCAGTCATCAACGTTTCATATTAGATGGAGGATTGGAGACAGGCTACACTACTGATTACCATCTGTAACCTTTCCCTCTGCCTTAACTGGACCTTGAATGGAAATGCATTTTTTTCTTGGCAGGGATTTGGGAGTCTTAAGAGTCCTCTGTTATCCATCAGTAAGCTGAAATCTTTAAAAGGTTTCACTTCAGTGATTTTGTTTCTGAGAGAGTGAGCAGCCTCCTGCAAGAATTTGTTAATGTAGTGCAGTCAACATGATATAAATCATTCGTTTGAACAGCACATTACATTCCGTATTGAGTGTTTCCTCACAGGATTGAGATTGAAAACGCCTCAAATTTCAGTACATGCCACTATGGCACAAAAATGTTTAGATATGTAATTAAAGTTTTATATCTGCCTAGGATCTTTAGAGATTCAGTAAGACACCAGAGGAAACAGGGCACTGATTTAATTCTGGTAGAATAGAAATTGTATCATCGCAGAAGAAGAAAACAAAATGTTTTCTGTGTTTAAATTGTTCAAACCCCATCGTCACACCTTATGAACGGCCTGAATACTAAAATGAACCTGTGCATGTTGCTCGCAACAGTTAATCAACAAAGAAATCTTTCATGCAGCGTCACCAATTTTTATTTTGCATTGCAGAAAAGCAGCCGCACTTTTAAACGACGAAAACTGTTCCTATGGTTAGAGGTCAGCTTCACTCAGACTAGCGCGGGTTTTATTTAGCCATCAGTAAAAATACAAAAACACATCAGGAGAAAGATCCCAGCTCCTAAGATGTTGGATTCTCTGTGTTGCGGATGCAGGATGCGAATATCTATTTGTGAGGGTGGATGGCGACATTAAGAATCAGACGTATGTGGCAGTTCTCGCAAAGCTTTGAATTCAGACATAAAAGAGAAAAGTTGATGAAATACTGA
The DNA here is from genome assembly GCA_033026295.1 of Channa striata. NCBI lineage: Eukaryota > Metazoa > Chordata > Actinopteri > Anabantiformes > Channidae > Channa > Channa striata. Next base: position 21,401,255 of record CM065178.1, read on the forward strand.
AGCAGACGCTGTTGATCCGGCGATACGTTCACCTTGTTGACAGAAGTTAAAGTGCATTCCTCCCAAAGTTTTGTACCTTTAAAGTGCTTGTGTCTTATACTACCAAAGATGTGAGGACAGTCAATGTTGTGGCTCAACACCCACCGGCCGACCCGCTAACTAACCAGAAATCAAATCAGTTTTCCAGGTCCAAGTACCCACAAATCGGTGTTAGGTAATCAGTCTGTGCACTCGAAAACGTTTTGGTGTATGTGGGTGTTTCAAGCAGAGACAGAGTGCCGCGGCCGCCACCGGCGCCTCAAACGCATGCTGTTGTATAAAGGCACGGTGGGCTACAGCGGCGGGGTGACTCCCATTAAACAGACCCCCCCATAAACCAAGCCCCGTGTTTGAATGTTTACGACAGCGGAAGATTGAGGGAGGATACGAGGAGCTCGTCGACCGGTGCCCTCTCGGACGCCCTTAACCGAAACCTCTTTGGCGAAATCGTTTTATGGATGAATGCTTATCCATATTCCACCGGGGTGAGTGATGCGATTTCACTGTTGATTACCTCTGCTGATCGGTGCGATTGGTTTAGTGTTGGATAAATATGGGAAACTGCTGAATGGAATGATAAATACGTACAGACCCTGCGCCGCATCAAGGCAAACAATGCATGGATTACGACGGTAAGAATCGGGGGGGGGGGGGATAAGCCAAGAGGCCGACTTTAATAATCCCGATGAACTTTTTGCAGCAGTCCCCTGCAAGGTCAGCGTGTGACATTAATTGAAGCTAATCTCGAGTTTGCTCGGTGTAACGTTCGACCTCATCTGATGGGTTATTCAGAGCATGTAATTTTGGAGGATTAACATGATACCAATCTCTTGCCTTTAATCTCTCAGTAATTTAAACCCCGAATTGATCCACATGCCTAAATGGGCTTTTCTTTTTTTCCAATCTGTGCCATATCAGATGTATTACCTCAGTGAGGCACTTCATCAGAACAACTCAGAGTCAAAGTGACATTTTCAGCAGCATTGCATTTCTGGGCCTGCCCTGAAAGACCATTTTCCTTCTCCGTGTCTCAGGGGCACTGACAGGGCAACCCTTCTCCAGCAAGGCTAGCGGCCAGGCAGTCTAGGCCATGATACATAAAGCATCAGATTGCACATGAGCACCAATCCAAACAACTTGTCATGGAAAGATATTTACTCCTCGGTTCAGACATTATTCACACACAACTATGCCCTTGGTGGATGGGGAGCCATCTTGGGCTGAAAGAGGAGTAGTCGTGCTCACCTCATCTGTCCCGGAGAGAAGGCGAGACAGACAGAGACAGTGAGAGAGAGGCACAGAGTTTACAGCGGCGAAATGGAGAAAGAAATGGAGAGGATGTTCATAAAGGTGGGAAAAAAAGGGAAATGATGAAATGGACACAGAGAGGACGGTGGATGGAGACATTTTTGCAGGGCGGCAACTGTTGTCAATACGAATGTCCAGTGCAAACAATTGCAGAAGGTTTGAGTCAGCACGCTGCCCTGACCCACGACAAATTAAATGTCAAAAAAGAAAGAGGACACAAAACAGGACCAAAAAAAAGCTGCTACAACTTTGTTCAAAACGTATATTTGAGCAGATGCTTAGATTTAAAAATGACTGAATATTGAACAAATCAGTTTTTGTGTGTCGTTGCAGCCCCACTAACGATGCAATATTTATACCAACAGACCTTTAACATTCAGTTAACCGTTTCGTACATGGACTCCGTGTTTGTGTGTGGAGGCGGGGGTTCGTCACGTGCGCGTCCTCTCTCGCCTGCTTCCTCCCTTTGACCGTCCATCTTGCTCGTGTAAGTCATCTGTGTCACTCAACGGTTATCCTCGATGCAGAGACTCGTTAGTCCAACCGCACGAGAGCTCACGCTTTTAAATGCGACCGGGCATTTCGGCAGTGGGTAGTGCTCAACTCCAAGCAGGTGCTGCTGGATTTGTCCCCACACGGACAAACATATTCACTCCATGCTCGGGCACTTGGGCAGGCGGCTGCAGACACATACTGTAGTAGTGCAGTGAGCCATGTAGGATAATCCAAAAATCTGCAGGACACCCAAATCCTGCACACGATCATATACGTCATGTGACTGAAGGGGATCTAACGCCACTTTGGACCAGTACAGGATGCCCCGACCGAATGCACATCTAATGGGGCCCGTTAAAGGCACGTCTGTCTGGCCTTCACGTAATCCTGTCGCGCCTCAATTAAAACATCTGCAACATGCTTTTCCAAGCAGTAACCTCTAACCCCCCCCGTTCCGTGGCCGTCGCACGCCTCTGTTTTTGTTTCACACCCGCGCACATATTCTCACAGCAGTCGAGCGGACGTGTGAAGAGCAAAGCGTGCGAGAGCAAACGAGCTTTGGAAGCCGCACAGAAAAGCTGGCGCGTGCCAGGTACGTTTGGAACGAACGGAGGTTGCCGACTGTTACTTCCTTTAGCATCAATTAGGTGAGTGTTGATGCCAAAGACATCGGCGCTAAGTTTAGAAATGTGTTGCTGTATAGTTTTGGTCAGGACGCTGAAAATAATGTAGCTGAGAGAGCCAAGAAAGACCTTCTGCTATGAGACTCATGCTGGGGACTAGTGGGTACAGAAAGGAGAAGGTGCGTCGTACTTCCCTCCTCAACTTCAAGAAACCTGCTCCCAAATGGGACTGTAGGATAAATTTTGAGTAACATTCATGCAAAAGTCTCTATGTCTCAAGGTTATTTGATATTTCACGTTCCTATGCACACATGTGCTGCAGAGGTTCCCGTGCTGAAGGTGGATATGTCAAAAACTGCACACGTTTGGAATCATGGTTGTGCGTTTGTGTGGATTTTTCTCCTTCTGCCCACAGCCGTGCAGCAGCTTTGTGGGATCTCCCATCGCGCCAACTCTCCTGTTCACTGCTGCCTTCGCTCCGTGCAGCAGACAACGTGAGGAGGAGATGTGACTCATCCTGGGATGGGGCCTCTCCTCTCATCCCACCTCCCACTTTCCTTCCTTTTTTCTCTGTACACCAGCTTTCTGTTTGCGCGCCTGGTTTTCCTGCTTCGGCTGACTCGGGAGTCACAGTGGAACCGTTGCCCCCAGGACAAAACAAAGGCTCGATGAGCAAACACACACATTTTTCCCTGCCGTTCCGATTCCGGTTGGGCTCCGCTTCCCCGTGTGTGGTCACGTGAGGCTTGTGGTAACGCAAAAGCACCTTTGTAGCCTCGTCGGTTTTTCCTTTTGGTCTTAAATTAGGTTTCAGCACGATAAGACATGAACACTGATTGCTTATTCGACTTAATTTTTGTGATTTCTTGCATTTCCTAAACTGTTGTTCATTCAAATTAGTGTCATTCCACAAAAACTGATGCTCGGACACAAACTTAGGTCCAAAAATGGCTTGATACTAAGTTAGTGTCGACTACTCTAACTTGAGACTTGCACTTTGGAACGTCATCTGGTTGCTCTTAAAGACTTTAGAAACAATATTGATAAAATTATAAGATCATAAGCAAATTAAATACTCCACAAATAATTATATCAAATGTGGTGCATATATGTCAGTAGGTTCTGAGAAAAATCACGCTACAAAAATGGATTTCACACTAAGCAAAGATGACCCGAGTGGGTACATCCACAGGAAGTCCTGTTGAAGGTGTCTGTTGAAGCTGCTCCCCTTTTGAAAATGTTTCATAATTTTATCAGACACAAACACGATTTCACTCTGAAAATGTGACTATTAGTCACAGACTATAAGACTATTTAAAAAAAAAATGTCTCCAGACGATGCTCCTCTCCGTTCATGTGCTCAGCAAAGTGGAACCAAGAGAAGAACATCTTTTAATAACATGGGTCCATGCTGCGTCAAAACAACCAACTAATATAAAAAATAAAAACATGTTACAAGGAAAAAGAATCACCAAAGAGTGAAGGAACAGTTGCATGTATAAAATCCTGAGCAGGCCCAGTGATTCAGATTATGGAAATGACTTTGAAAGATATATTGCTGTGCCCATGTGCATCAAAGGTTCCCTTAACACTTTCTTACTCAAAAAAATGTTTACAGTATTTTTGTTTTACAGTTTTACAATTCACACTGTGGGTTGTGATTCAAATGAGGTTGATGATGAACATTGTCCCCAACGAAAGTCAATATAATGTATCCCGAGAGGGACGTTACCCCTTTAAATTGCATAATAATTTGTTCAGAAGTTGCTGACACATTTCATAGAAGACCTCACGTTGGCTTTAGAAGAACAATTTATCAAAAAAGACTTGAATAGATCAAATTTGGCACCAGACAATTGGGTCTCGTGATTTTGGAGGTCCCTTAATATTTTAAAGTGACCTGGAGTTTCATAATAAATCTATCAAACAGCTAAATGTCTGGCTCTTCTATGAACATGTCTCTGATGATGAAGCCGTTGAGCCTGGGTGCGTGTGTTGGTGCTTTTTTGAAACATCGCAACCGCGTCTCTATTTTCATCGAGCAGGTGAAAGAGGAAAATACAAAACACAACGGAGTGAAAAAGCAGCCGAGGATAAATCCGTTTCCATGTCTCCCACAGGGAGAAATCCTGCCTGGAGACTCTGCAATCTCCATCCGTATGATGTGAAAATGATCCAAACATGTGTTCCGTATAGGAAACGCTTTCTCTGCCACCAAGTTAAATACATTAGGTCACGGAGGTGCCAAAGCTGTCACATCTACGGCGCCGAAAGTGGCGCGCCGCATCATCTGAAATCTGGAGGAGCTTTAAAAGGCAAGCCATTACCCGTCGATGGACAATGTGATGTCGGGCTGGGAAATTAGCCTTTAAGGACAGAGGATTGACAGTTTAATTGTTTAATGGTCAGTCGATGGGGCCTCTAACATGTTTATATCTCACAGAGACAATTGAGTCTATTATGCCGTGACACGAGTGGCGAGATTGTTATCGCGCCGAGCGGCTGGTCACAAAAAGAATTCGCCGGCTCGCCGTTGGCCGTGAAGGGCCTCGTGCAGCACAGCACTCTTTGCAACTAATTCTTTCCATTAAGAGCCTCTAGCACATTGCTGCTCTTTGTACACAAATCCCCTTTAATTATGGGATTTATACAGCAGCAGAGTGTGAACATGAATAAATAACTATAGAGCGGCAGAGGCAAACACAGCCAGTTAATGCTTCCGTGGAGCGTGAGATTCTGCAAGGTCACCGCAGATAAGGTGCACGGTTTATGGCACGCATCTCAACTAAAGGAGAAATATTTCCTCCCGGGCAGTTAAGTGAGCGCGTTATTGTTCACCGGGAGCCCAGCTACAGTGGCAAAATTGCATTTGTGATTAGAACATTATGCATATACTGTACACTACTGTATATAAGGCACCGTGGATCAGTCGTTTGTCAGAGCGGGGACTGCAAAGGAATACACTCTGAATGGGATGAATGTGTCCCATTGTTGACGGCAGCTCGAGGTCATCAGACGATGAAGGACACTGGCTGCACTGTACCGTCTGCGAGCCGCATAACTCGCTTCCCCGTGCCACCGGGGGACGACTATTTAAGATTCGAGCGGCGTGTTGGACAGAGAATAGGAAAAGCCTTTTTGTGTCCGTGAATTATTCAAGCGGCGCGCAGAACGAAGCCATCGAAAGCCGTCCATCGCCGCTCCGTCCGGAGGCCCCTGGTGTTGTTCAGACGGCAGAGGGACAATGCAGATGCCACCGAGCCGTTGGAAACAAGGTGATACAGGAGGACCGCTGCAAACCAGGAGATAAGACGGGCCAGATGTGTTAATGGCTTCATCAATGAGGTTTAATTATCTTAGGTTTAAGATAAAGAAGTGGAACAGCGGTGAACAGGAACATGGGCGGGATTACTTTCAACCCACATGTAACGTTACACAATGAATTCATCCAATGAGCGACATAAACCCAGTCACGTTTCTCCGTCTCTATAAGGTAATATGCGCGTGAGTATCATGCAGCAGAATAAAAGTTAGTCTGGGAATTTAGTTTTTAAAAGCGGAAACATCCAACAGTGTGACATGAGGTGACAACATGGCAGCAGATGTCAGAATTGCTCTACAGGTTGTTCTTCGCCTTAAGAGGACAGAGACAATGGCCGGTGAGCTAGTGTTTGACAAATGTGCGTCAAGACAAGACAACCCACATGGAATCGATGTGTGGATATTGCTGGTTGTAGTTATGCTGGACGTATCTGTGGTGTTCAATATTCTGTAGCCAACCGCAAAACAACACAAACACTGGAGACGCTCCTCGTGTTTCATTAAAGTTTAAATTTTGCTTAACGTGAGGGTGACCGGCACGTTCTCAACCCTCGGCCGTCAAACTGCGCCACTCTGCCGTTACCGTCGGACACGGTGTTAGCGCCACTAACAAAGCCCTGGGAACAATGGCTTCTGGAAAAAGTGTGTCACCTCACGGCGCCACGTTCTGTGTCTTGTGTCTCATTGGGTCATTAATTCAAATATCTGTTGTTAAAAAGTAAGACACAAATTACTTCATTTGGCCATTTCTGGATGCCTTTAGTAAAATAAAGGACCCAGAATAAGAAAAATTATTAAAAGACATAGTGGCGACACAGGTACAAAATATCCACAGAGATATTACCTGAAAGGGACGTGTGACATTACTGCAGAATCTCAATAAGTCACATGATCACCAAGAATAGACAAAAACAGACCAGAGTCAGAAACAAAAGAAGGGAAACGTAGTGGCCACAAAGTAGTAATAATTCAGAATCATATCCGACATGGCTGCCCTCGGTGTTTGTTGTTTGAACACCTTTGTGTCTGTGCGGTCTGCACACGAGGGCGTGTCAGCAGCTGCAGCTGACATCAGGAAGTACAGCTGGAAAATCACGTTCAATAGCTTCAGAAATCAACTTATTTTATTTTTGCTTTGCTAAACTTTGCTTCTTTTCTGACAGTTCCACATTCGCTCAGGATTTATTTACACGCCGCTGCGGAGGTCGGGGATTTCTCCTCTCCACAGATTGATTAAGGTGAATATTTTTGCAGATCCTCGCGTCTGCCGTTCTCTTCCTCTGTCTTTGAGTGTTCCCGCTCGTCGCAGACGAGTGTTAACGCACACTGTGGGAGAATGCTGAGCACCGAAAGAAAACACGAGACCTATTCCCAGAGGAGACAAAGGAAGTGCATCCACGCAGGCGGGACACAGAAACACAAACAGGAAGGTGACAGACAGGTCTGGTTTCCTGCAAACAACAAAACACACACACACCGTCCACCTATAAACAGTAACTCATAAATCTCTCCATATTCAGCACATTGTGTCACCTTCAAACCTGAGGTAGCGTTCGGCGCCGACGCCGACGCCCAAACTGTCCCTGTGTTCTACGGGCCTGTGCAGACTGTACAATAGATTTTCCCAACAAGCAAATGATTTATTCACAGTGTGTCTCAAACGTCACGACGGACGGACAGACAGACGTACCCCCACAGACACACACACCCGGCTTCTGCTTTCAGCCCGTCCGATGTAGAATTGGGCTGCAAAGATGTCAGTATGATTTCATGCCTTCAGGTTAACTCTCCTTTTACCGCCGGATGTCATTTTGTCGTCTCGCTACTTTGACGCCATCCAACATTTGTTTTATTTTGTTAAAGTCCGACAGCAAAGTTGTCCCATAAAATTGAGCTATAAGATGAAAGATGATTTAAATTGATTCTTGCGGGAGGCAGTTCATTTGGGACAATAATTTATGCAAATGCATAAATACTGTATTTGGGGAAGATCTGAAAACATAAACTTTTGCTAATTGTTTTATTAGTCATGTTTTTCGTGTGTGTTTTTCTTATCTCTAACATATAAATGCATGTGAATTTTAATAGATCTCTTCATTTAATCAAAAATAGGGTGAATTAATTAGCGTTTGGTTTGAGTTTGTTCACTGAAATTTAACATGCAGTTTCAGAAATCACCGAGGCTGCCTGTCGCTGGAGGCGTTACTCAAAACATCTGATCAATTTTTATTTCAAAACTCTTTTTAACAATCCCTGCAGCACAATCCTCCGAGGGCCGTTATAAAGACGCAGCATGGATGATGTATCGTGCATCAACATGCCTCATGGTGAAATTGGTAAGTGCTACTTAAACACGGTGAACGAAAAGTGCCTCCACTGTTCCGGGCCTGCGCAGCCTTTTGAGTCGCTCGTCTCCTGGTGACGTTTGGGTAAGTAGAAAAGGCCCAAGTCATTTCTCTTTTAGATTTATCTCCGCTGGGCCGGCGCTCTACCCTGAAACCTCCGGTCAGCCTCAAATATATCCAGCATGCAAATAAATCAGCAGAAATGAAGATTCAGGGCCATCGTCGCTTCAGTGGAACCAGGAAAGTTTTGTAGTTTGCACCTGTGACTTTGACCAACGCAGACGTCAGTCACAGAGACGCAAGACAAAGACACAACCACGTGTTGTTAGGAAATTTTCAAACACAGAGGAAATCGGGCGGATTTATATCCATTAGACGTTCAGTGGAAGTCATACACATTTGTAAATATGAAAATATTTACAGTACATTTTAATAACTGTGCTGTCTGTGCGGTGATATTTAGTAGAAATGCATTTCTTGGTGTTTTTGGGGAAGTTGTGTGATTAAGTTCACTGTTCCTGTATCTGTACTTTACTGAAGCAGGTTTAATTATGGCATCTTTGACTTTGACTCCACTTCATCTCAGAGCAAATATTTATAGTTTAGAAAAGAATTCTAAACAAAGATGTGTAACTATCATGTCACTTTACGCGTTTCAGCACTTTTCTCATTTTTTTATTCAAAATAATCAATAAAGAGACAGTCATAGTGTCAGTTCCTCCTTCCGTGGTCTCATTTAAAAAGAAAATCTGAAATATTATCAGTACTCAAAGTGAGGGGATGTGCAGTAATTTTACTCTTCCTGAACTCGAACCTGCCGGTATCTACCTCTTCTTCTCCTCGACATGAGGAGTTTAGAAATAAAACTGAATAAAACATCAGATCATATAGGTAAACAGCTTCAATCCATCATTTATGTTTATTACCATTTATTAGTTAATGTCCCCCCAAACATGAAGCAGGACTTAAAAAGACATTGGAAAAAATAGTCAAGTACTATTACAACATAATACTTTGAGTAAAACATAAATCGCATACTTTTTTTGCAAGTACTATACTTGTTCATTTTGTTTGTTTATTTGTGTATTAGTCCATTTTGTTTTATTCATCCACCGCTGATGATCAAGCGTGTACGTGACCCTCATGTCTTTCACAATAATGTGTAACAGTACAATCAGTTCTAAAAGATTCTAATTGTGCACTTCAAGCCTGATATTTGATATTACTCCATTCACAGTGCAAAAATAAGCTGCAATAAGCAATTACAACTTTCACGACCTGATAACGTTTGCCCCTGTTTCACGAGGAACTTTTCCCGGGTGCTGAACGTGCAGTGCTGGCGTGGACCGAGGCGCCGCGTTCTGCTCCCACTTCAACAAGCCGGGAGCCTGAAAACTTATATTTTTCAACTGTCAGATGCTCCGAATGCCTGACAAATATGACTGAAGCAATTAGAGCGCACATCTGTTTCATTAAGAGGCCTCACATCCATCCATCTTATCTGTCAATCTCATCTCTCACTGCCTTCGTGCACCTCATCAGACGGCTTCATGCAGGCAGGGCCGTGGCGATTAATGGAGCCAATTTCACTTCGCTTCAGCGGAAGAGAAACACTTCAAGTTCTGCGTTTTCTAAGCTGACGCTTAATTTTACTGCATCACAAATTTATATTTGCCGCACAACTTCTGTATTTCACAAGTAATTACGATAGAAATTTGGGGCAAATATAATTAATACACAGCACAATGGTCTGCATCCAAAAGCCTTTAATGAGACAACAAATGACCATTATGATACTGAAATGGAATCTAAAAATCGATTCTGCCACAAATTTGGTTTTAGGAAACAACAGTCTAACCCTCAGATAAAACTGTGTAAACATACCACATGTGTAATATTAGTTACAAAGATCATTGCTTTCTTTCCACAAGCCAAATTTGAATGTAGACACAAATGCTACGCTAAAGGCAGATAACCCAGATAGCATTTTTTTATTAGATTTTTGATATATTTACTTCAGGTATAGACAACCATCTGGCACCTTTACAGCGGCATAAATGACATTTTTTTTCATTTTTTTATAGCGACTATAAGATGACAATTCATAATCAATAGCAAATAACCAGCGTTGGGTGGTGGAGGGACGATGATTTATTATTTCACACGTGGGTCGTGACACAACAAACAATTGTACAGATTTTTACACTAGCTGCTTTTTTCTATGAAAAAAAGTGTTGGTCCGAGCTTAAACCAGAATGATGGTGTTATTAACTGTCCACTAGTTAAGTGCCAACACACTAGAACCGAGCTGTGTCGATAAATTCAAAAGTTGGATTGTTACTTTACATCCACTGGATGCGTACTGTAGATGTAAAACTATGTACTTTTTAGTTTGATGGATTTGCACTAAAAATACATATTCATCCTATCGTTTGCTAAAATGGTGACATACGCATCACGCGTCCTCTCTCACAGTCCCTAAATAAGAACGAATGTAAATGTTCTCACATCGCCTACGCCATCGCCACGGCAGCTCTGAGAGCAACCATAGAAATAAAAGCAGAAATTCATATTTTTATTGAAAAACATTGATCTGGCACGGAGACTATCCAATACTAAAATGCATCTTTTCATACAAGAAATAGTAAAAAACATACCTGCCCAGGTCACCCAAAGCAGTTATAAGATTAGATTAGATTAGATTAGATTAGATTAGATTAGATTAGATTAGATTAGATTAGATTAGATTAGATTAGATTCAACTTTATTGTCATTACACATGTACAAGTACAAGGCAACGAAATGCAGTTTATGTCTAACGAGAAGTGCAATAAGCAGCAAGTGCAGGATACAGGTTATGAGTTATAATTTTGTAACAAGCTGTTACAAAAACATACTAGAACATCCCTAAGTTTGGAAAGCATGGCTTCCTTACTTTGCCTTTTCCAAGTGTTGACAGTTTTGGTTTGAGCCATAAACCCTAAATTAATAACCTGCAATAACCCTTCAGTGTATCTGCTGTATGAGCCATATCATCAACATTCGGCAGGATCTGCAGGTGTCCGGACCTTCCCAGTTTCCTTCAGCCCTTTTATACGTTCATTCATAAAGAGGATAAACAGCGGTGGACTCGCCACACGGCCTTGTTTCCTGCTAAAATATTCAGCTAAACTATCAGCTCCTTTCTCACAAGATCGTCGTTTAGATGACACGGTGTAGAATTCCGAATGCTAAATACTTTCCCCCAATGTCGTTTATTTACCAGTGAAATCCAGAAGGTTATGCTGAATACTTTCAAATGCTTTACAGAAATGCAAATATACATTCAACCTTTTCACTTTGCTCAAATGTACCAAAATATGTCACAAACATGTTGGCCTTCGAAAAGTATCAATGGTTTTTAAAAAATAAATATCGGTAAATATTGTTAAAGCCCTCTTTAATTCCTATTAGAGTTTGTGTTTCAGACGACAGCCTCACACCGAGCTTCAGGCAAATCATTACACCATCTAAGCCTGTGTTTTCCCATTAGTCATTGTCATAATTGTATTCTAAATTTCATCATAAGAAACATCATTTTTCCAAAATTTCAATCTGTTTAAATGATGTTGCATCATGGGCACTGACACAGTCATTCGCAAGTTTTTAAAACCGGCATCAATATTAAATATCAGGTAAAATATTAGAACACATTATCATCTGCCACTTTATTTTGTATTATAATTACTATTATTACTATTGTTATAATATCATCATTATTATCATCACTACCCTGCCACACATTACTCGTCAGTCATTCTATTAAACGAATGCACAGTCGAACATTTCTGTCCTTTCTGGACTGAACATGCTCGGCTGTTTACTTTTGGAGAATGAATTATGCCTTGCTTCATGCAAACGCTCAGCCACTATTGCAGCTGTTATATTAACGCTTTCCATCAATGCAGCAAAAAAGCTATTAGCAATCTTCTTCCGGCGGATACAATCAAAATCTCGATCTTTAAAGCGTCTCTCACCGTCCACTCTCCACTTAAATCTGACAGAAGCAGTTGTTTGACTTTTCTATACATTGACGGTTCAGTGAGGGAACAGGATCCAATATGTCAACATCAGGAATCTCAAAATCCACAATAAATTAAAAAAAAAACATGATGGATCCATTCATGCCCCTGGTTAAACCTGCAGGCCAGCAGGGAGATTTGACCCGGGGACTTCCTGCTGTAGCCGACACGTGGCAGATACGATCAGCTCCGCACCCGTCGGTTCAGAGAAAAGTAAAAATCTCCGTCAGTGTCTTTGCCAGTTCTTTCAGTCACTAAATGACTATTTAAACTGTGGCACATATTCACAAGAGACTACGCATCTTTTCATTTTGACTTCAATCAAAAAGATCGTTTCTGTTATATTTTCCACAAGCTAAATATTCAGAATCATCTCGTTCAACGTCGTCCACTTTATTATCAATTCTGTGCATCACCTCCAACCCGCACTAATGCACTTATGCCATTTTCTGAGGAGATGACACCACTTTTCTCTTCCCTATTACTGCATGAAGATGATCCTTCAGGGAAAATGTGTATGTGAAACCAAGAATAGAGTTATCATCAAAAACAGCCCGGTCTTTGTCTGAGCATAAACCTTTACAGTCAGCGGCTGCCTACACGTTCAAGGACAATATGCAGCTTTATGTACATATACACAAACGTCATCTTTAACGTTGGACAGTCAGTCATTACAAGTGGCAGAAATCCTTTTCATTTTCTGGCCAGACTCGTCTTATCAGACAGTTTCCGTGAACCTGCTGTTATGGATCTTCCCGGGTCTCCGTGGCTTCGGTTCTATCACTCCCAAAGCCTCTTTGTGTGTCTTTCAGCCCTCGTTTAAAAATTGGATGTTGTCAAGCCTCGAGGTTCAGACGAACACAAGACAAAGAGACTATTACCTAGGCACACTGACGGCGTTAAGGAAGTTGTCGGGAGCTGACTGTCAGTTGTCAATCTCAGGGAGACGTGGTGACATATATATTTGCTGCGCATATTTTTTCATTAATGAGTTAAACGTGACATTAAATCAGACAAAGATAAGTGAGTCTGCAGGTGTGCGGTGAGTCAACACTGCTCAGCCGACATCGGAAAAATCGATTCTGCTTCAGGAATGTAATTGTAGGAACATATTACGCGTGTATTCGTGGTAACAGTGTGTGTTTTCTCCTTCCTGCTTGTTGGATTTCCACATAAACACTGATGCTACACAGAGAACAGATGAACATGAATATTAGTTTTGCCTCCCTACAGGACTATCTCGCACAAATCCACTATACGTGTCTCTCAGCATTTGTTTTAAATTGAATTTTGTCGGGCTTAGAAGTTTACATGAACAACAGATAAAGGAACTACGTCCCGGGGATTGTGTTCTTGTCTTTTTAAGCAGATTGACACCGCTATAAGGAAATTGTCAGAGGTTGACTCTGCTGGCTGTCAGTCTCAGAGAGACGGGGTTTTTTTTTTTCCCCCTTTCTGAGCCGACCGACTGCAGCCTGCAGGTGATTATTCAGCCGTGCTTTATTTAGTCGCCGTACAAGCGACGTTAGCCTTGCTGACAATAAACAGATTCCAAATCAAATTGGTCGTCTGCAGCAATAATCGCTTGATCCATCACTTCCACGTGCACTCATTTTTTTCGGCCGAACAAGGCAAGGACACCAGAGTGTTGGTGGTTCTGTCTGAAGCACAACCCACGAAAAACTGAAAGCCAAACCCGCTTTGTACCAGCGGATCAGGAGTCATTTGTATTTATTTAAAACCAAGGAGGCTGTGTTTGCTCTGACTTCATCATGACATCGTCCTTTCAAACGTGTCTTTCAAGCAGCGCGCAAAAGAATTCACTGTGACAAAAGGTTAAGTACAATAAAGACCGATGTTCGTCCGGTGACAGCTCGGATGTTTCCCGTTTTTTTATTGCTGTTTTAAAGCACGCAATGAAAATTCATCTTGTGCTGGCGGAGCCGAGCACTTGTGGCGTCCATTCCCTTCTGCTTTACAAGGCTCTGAGCTTTCAGTGTCGAACGATGGGAATCCCACAGCTTCAACACTGGACGCCTAAAGAAATGACATCACATATAAAGTCTCATGGAAAGGTGGACGAGGGGTGGACGGTGCAACAAGAAACAGGACTTTTCCACCAGAGACCAGGGTTTTTGCGCTTTAATGATGATCGTTACACACGTTGTGTAGCGTGGACGTCACGTGGTTACCATAGCAAGGAAGTCAACCCCGTTTGTAGCATTTTGTTTTTATGTAAAATCGTTTTATGTACATAAACTTCTAGGCCCTCCTGAAGCGTCCAATGGCGAAAGGTCCCCGTGGCATTAACACGATACGCCAAAGGACGTAAACAGCGGCGCAATTTGCCGCCCTAGGAAGCGTGAATACGTTGACTGTGTCGGATGACAACGTGTAGCACACATACGGTAGTGCACGTGGAAAAATTGAGGTATCATATGAGAATATTACACAACAACGCAACAGTTCTTTACGTCATTTCATAATAAATATATCACATTCCATCTATACTTACCTTATGTCAAGCATTTGTGTTTGAATTGGGTTTTATTGTCAAAACTGGCTGTAATTCCACATTCTGTTTTTTCAAGTTACTGATACTGTTACGTGGAATACTTGAAAGAAAAAAAAAAATCCAGGTAAAAATACATAATTGTGAGCCATTGGTTGGTGCATTTTTGCAATTTCATGCAAAAAAAAAAAGACAACAAAAGTTGTTTCATGTCATGGAACATTTGAATATTTGCATAGACAGATACGACTTTTGTTCCCGTTCACTTCAGCCACTCGAACGGAGGTGATGTTGACTCTAGTCACCGACGGTGTCGAAGTGTGGATGTGTTTTTAGATGCAGACTTAAAAGGGAAAAAGAATAAAAGTCAGCAAGACTAATATTGCTATTTAAGATGAGTTTAAATTCGGTGCGTGTCGGTTGGTAATTTTCCCCGTTGTCACATGCGGCTGTCTGCATGGGCTTTGGTTCAGCACCGGCTCAGATTGCCATTTTGTTTTCAAGCAGCCTTTGAAAAATGTCGACATGTAAAAGGAGAAAATAGGCGGCAGAGAAATTGCAGTGAGTGCAGTAAAAATACGGTGAGTGACTGTATCCACATTGCAAAGTGCCCTTTCCTCCTCCTGCATTTTGGCGAGAAGTGCTGGCAGATTATAACAACCTGTCTCATTGTTGTGCTTTTGTTTTTCAGATCCTGCCATTTCTCCAGCTGCCGCCGCGTATTGAAGTTCGCAATCCTCTGCAATAATGTATTAGCCGAGTGTCGGCTAAAAGTTGACTCGTAGCAGAGCAACGTTGTTGCTCCCAATCAAATGTAAGAAGCCGCGTAATAATCTCCAAGTTCCCAGCTGTGTCCAACTTGTGCGGCAAGAGTCACTCAGGCTGGAAACTAAAGACGAGCACCAACTGGAGGACTGACAAAGCTCCGTGTCGTTTTCAGGAGTCTCTCACGTATTGACCTGCGTTTGTGGCGCGGCCCGTGCACGCCTCGGCGCATTTCAAGCCATCACTCCTGTCATCATGAGAGAAGCAGCATTGATTAGATTAGATTAAAGCGTTTCGCACAAAAGAGGAGCACGCCGCTTCTCTACGAGATTCAAAGGCCAAGGACTCGGGAAGCCGCCACTCTGGAAAGTCTGTGTCCCGCCATCGGCAATACGCATCATAAACACCATCACCACCGCTGGCACCCACTTACATTGTATATGTCTTTGAACTGTTGCAGGGCAGCGTGAAACCTTTCAAACTGCAGGGACAGGAGGACATAAAATAACAGAAGTGTAAAAAAAGAAAGATCTTTTGAATTTCTTTATATCTGAGATATCCTTTCTAAATGTTTTCCAATGCAGTATGACTGTCAAACATCATACAAATGCATGTTTTAAATAAAGCATATTAAGCTCTGAAAGTAATATTACACATCAACTATTATGGACTCAAAAATGTAATGAAGAGTCCTGCAGAACAGCTCACCTGTAGGTGAACACAGCACTGAACATGACAACGCGGCATAAAGGATGTGACGTGAGTGCGTCTTTTTTGTAAACGTGGAAAATGTCATTTCTTCGGGGGTGTTCTGTTACTGCCGCTGCACCTGCCACACGTGATGCATCGCGCCTTTACTGCTCGACCAGCAAAAAAACAGCTTGTTCTCGGTGAGTAACACACAAACGTAAAAATGCTAAATGGCACTTTTTGAAGTTTTCTCTCATGTTTTCATTTCCTGGAATGGAAAAAAATATAGACATAAAAACGCCACGTGGTAATTTGAATGTGAGATACTACGAGCCGATACTTTAGTGCTGCAGGAACGAATTACGTGCTCCAGTTTTGAGAAATCTACATTTGTTTTTGATGGGTGTGATTCCTTCACTGACCTCAGCTTCAGTTTTAGAAAGATCGAATCTCAAGCTGCTTTTTGACCCCCGGAGACGACCTTTCAACAATGAGGGGGGGACTCTCTCGGACAAACCCGTTACGATGCTCCAACTCAGGACCAGTGCTGGTGTCTACTCTCATTTTTGTGCAAAGGTATCGTAGAACGTCATATTGGAGCTTGGTTTTGTTCAAATTACAGAAATCCAGGTTTTTAAATTGAGAAAGAGTCGACTGTTAAAATCGGTTTAAATCGCATTTGACATCATTAACCAATAACATAACACATCCTTTATGATTAATCATCACTTATCAAAACATTTTCTGGAAAACAGAACAACACATTCAGGACCAGCACATGCACAACCACATTCTGCATGGATTACAGCGGCATGGCACGGGCGTATTAGTCCGCTCTGCTCAGACATCTGTCAGCTATTTTTAATGATTTGTTGCATTTAGAAATAAAAACCAGAACGACGGAGGCTCAGAAATCCTTTCCAAAAACTACTTCTACTCTTTCAACATTTGATGTGCTGTGTCTCATTATTGCGTTTGAAAAATGTGATGCTGGAATCAAACTGCACTCGATGTAAATGTGCTTCAGTTGTTGTTGCTGGTGCCGATGTGGGATTTATCAGTTCAGTAAAGGCGTACACATCATCGTGGGCTCCGACTTGCCCCGGCCCATTATTTCCTCCTCAGGTGTGCGATGACACATCGACGCATCACATTACGTCACTGTCCTATTTCCAGCCCTCGCTGAGCGTACAGCCTCTGCGAGGCTAAAGTCACTTGCATCAAGGGTCCACGGTGGTTTTCCACAACATAATTATGAAACTAATAAGCCACTGGAATCGTAAAGTCTAAATTTAGCCGAATGGAAATTCAGAGGCACGTCCGCGTGTGGTGTTTACTCTGCGGCGCCGATAAATCAAACCAGAGCTGAGAAACCGAGCAAACATTTTCTTGCCGGGCGTAAGCGCTTGGCGGACAGTTACAAAGTGGGCAGCGTGGTTTTAATCGCTTGGCGCCGCACTCCTCCCTTCGGAGGTGGGGAACAAGCTTGTCGATCTGTTCCAGTGAACATCAGGGGGAAAACACCTTCGAGCCCCGAGCCCTATCTGCCATGGTGCAGTGGCGGTAATGATTAAGCATCAGTCCAGCGCGCTCCTCTCATTTCCAAACTATCACTTTCACCTTCTTCACTACATCACATTTGTGGAGCAGAAGGTAATGATCCACTTGGGCGACTGCCAAGTCATTTTCTTTCCCATGCTCCCTCACTTCCCATTTCATTCTTTCCGTTTTGCTTCTGCGTCTGGCCTTCTGTCATCCACCGCCGCCCTCTTCATCCTCAGTCTTTCAGTCTCGGTGTTCATTTCTTGAGGTTGCCTGTGGAGATAAAATAGCCGAGGCCGCTCGGTGAGAGAGAGCTGGCCCCCCCGAACCGTCTCCAGCAGGAGGCCGTGGAGAGCGGTGGTTGTTTCACTGGTCGCTGTCGCCGAGCCTCCAAAAGAGGCCAGAAGGTGAGGGAGGTTGTGCACGCTGTGATTATTGGCTGTGCACTTTAGCCCGCTGATTAACTTTGGATACCAATCAATTCCAGAGAGACGGGAAAAGCACTGCGTGACTAAAGGAGTGAGATGTAAAGTCGCTCATATTAACACACCGTAGTGACTGACGCAAGGGTTGTGATAGTTTACCGAAACCAAAACTAAACGTCAAATGAAGGACGTTTTAAATTTCATTATAACTTTGAGTTGGAGTTGAATTAGAGTCATTAATCTAGTTCTGGAGAAAAAGAGGCTGTTTACACCTGCCGCTGCATATGTCACACTTCATTTGACTAGAACAGAGTTCAAAATCTTAATAGACACTAAACTGGTTCAGACTAGAATAAAACCATAATTTCATTTCTTTGAAAACCTTAAAGTGAAAAAGCCCAGTTTTCACAGAAACGGAAACTAAACATTAATTTGAAGCAGAAGAAGAAATGAAAAGTTATTCCAACTAAACAAATGTTCTATCGTAATAGCAGAGAAACTCGTGCTCAGCTCGTTCGACCGGGTTTGCCTGTAACTGTAGAACTGGAGTAATGGGGCAGCGTTTGTGATGTTTGCATCTTTTCATTTTGCACATCACGTTAATTAGTGTTGAGCCAAGTGTTGTGTGATTTGGATGGTTATAGACACCGAGATTAAAATGTCAGCAAATATCTGCTGATATCCATACAATATTTGCACGTCAATTTTCTGCAAGTTGTCTTCTGTGCATATTAAAAACAAAGTGCAATGCTTGTTGCAGCAGTTACTCAAAAGATCAAATGTATTTAAAATAAGAAGACATTTCTAGTCTGCAAAGACGTCACATGTGCAGGTCACAACAAACTCTGCTTTTAGCTTTAAGTTGGAAAGGAAACGCAAAAAATGTACATTTACTCAAGACACTTTAATTACGGGTGACTGAACATTTGTACCTTCGGTTCATCAGTAATATTATATATTAGACAATTCGTCTCATCACATATGGCTTGTGACAGGGTTGTCAAATAGAAAAAAAAAATCCCTTTGCTGATTATATGTCAGCATTTTATGTGAGGACTGGTGTTCTATTATCATGCAAAAATAAATCGACCTCCTTCAGCAAAAGGTCAAGCAATTCCACTCTGAAAATAAAAAAGACTTGTAGACTTCAATCAGGGTCAACAGAGCCGGATGATTTCAGTACATCCTGCATTTCTCCTCTGCGCACAAACGCCTCTCAGGAGTGGAAATCCTGGGTGAAACTCAGCGGATGTGTTGTGAATTTCAAGATAATCCGATGTGCTGACACGGGGGAAACCGTGCAGCAGAAACCCCAACGTCTGCCCCGAGATTCACGAGTACAACAGGAGGCGCAGCTCACAAAAGCCTCTTCCACGACGCCGCACGTGGGCTTCGGAAGAATCTGCGAGGTGTATGTGCTCTGGGTGCAGGAGAAGCCTTTCTGCGCATTATTGGAGTTCACATCAAAAAGGAAGGACAGGTTCCCTCCATATGTTGACAGAAGTGAGAGGAATACATTTTCTCGCCCGGTGCAGAGCCCCTTGTAGAGGCTGGCCCATGCATTTCAATTAAAAATGACAAGACGATTTCATAACCGAGCTGAAGATTCGCTTTTAAAAGACAGGTGCTGAAGTACATGCGTTGAATACGTTTCCCGGCGCTGCAGATAAGGCCGCCACATCCCTCCAGCCTTGTCTTGTTTATCTTCTCACCGCTGATAATCCTCTTAATATGGTAATGTATGAAACACCTTGCCAGGGTGCCTTCAAGTCGTCTGCCCCACGTTCAGCCTGCTGACGCTCAGATTCATTTTCCTCGCACAGAAATCGAAGAGAGGATCGAAACGGGACGTGCGATTTCCTTTGACGGGTCTCAGCTAGTTGACATTTAGTTGCATTGAATCCCACTGTAGCAGCGGCACGTTTCTCTCTCCGTTATTACACGACAGTTCATCGATGTCCCGGTTATTTCTTAGCACGCATCGTGGACGCATCCAGGGCCCAAAACACAGAAGAACTGAGGGGAATCATAAACAGGTTGGATAATTGAGACTGTGATAATTATCTTGGAGCCACGGCACAGTATGCTACTGTGTTGTGCCCCTCTGTGCAATTATTCCATTTAAGACCCATTAACAGCAAACGTCCCAACATTATTGTAGTAATTGTTGGTTTGATTGCATTCTTTATTACTCAAAGTGTATCTGTGACCTCTGCTAATTACTTAATCAAATAGGGTGCGAATTCCATTATGGATTAGGAGGGAAAAGGAGGATTTGCTCAAGACGAGTGTTTCGCATTTCAGTTCAGTTTCGGCAATTGATGTTTTTTTCCAGAGTCCAGATCCTTTGTTGTTTCACACCGGCCCCATTTGCACAGTCAAATAAACTAATTACGCACCTCTAACGCTGTCCCAAAGACCACCTGTGGCAAAGACCACCTGTGGCAAAGACCACCTGTTGCTGAACGGGGCTCATTCACTCTGCGACAAAGACGTATTGTATTGATGTGTCCTGGCTGAGGAGGCTCCCGTTTCCACCTGTGAAATGTCCGGGGTTCACGGGCAGGTCCCGACGTGGTCAGCGTGCAGATGAGCGCCGCCGAACGGTCACAGAAGAGAACATCTGACTGACTGCATCCACAGAGTTGGTGTTTTTTTTTCGCTTTGCACGTATTGTGTGTCCTAATGAATATAGCAAACGATTGAGAGGAAGATGAATTTATTGGGTAATGTTTAAGGGTAGTTACCAACGTTTCATCTCCATTGGAACAATGCTTGAAATGATCACGGCGTTGCATTTGTAAGAGGAAAATTCGTCCCCTCGAGGACACATCAGCTGATAAAAGTCTGAAAGAAGGCAATGAGCCAATGAGCAGTTTAAAGAGTTTTCATTGGTTCAAGAGCAAACTAGGCTCCCTGCTCTGTAAGGCGAGAATCTGAAGTCCGGGGAGGGGCGAGCGATGGACCACGGCCACGACAGCTCTTCAACTGAACTCTGAGGGAAAATCAAGAAGAATATCAGCAAAAACAATATTCAGAGTAAAAGAAACACATGACATTACGGAACTTCTTTCCACCTTATTCTGTTTGTACCAATCCCATGACACTAATCCTGCTCTTTTTAATGAATTGTCTTCGCGTCATTTGTCCGTTTGTGGATGGAAACAGACACACGGGTCTGTGTGAGCTGCTCGTCCTTTCATCACCTCTCAAGCGTCGCATTCCTGCCGTTTACCATGATGAGGAACTCGAATTCCATTTTTTCCTGCATCGAGTACTGTAATTATCGAATTAAGTCATTTGAACAGGATGACTTGAGAGTTCTGCCGCATTTTTAAAGCGTCAGGGAACCCGACACACACACACACACACACACACACACACACACACACACACTTATCTGTTTGTAGGTCGGAAGATGACTCACTTTTTCAGTTTGATTGGCCTGGTGAGAAGAGCCTCATACGCTTATCACTGAAGGCAACTGAAATGTCTGTTGAGTGAAGGAGGTTATGTCCCAGCTACGGGTGTGAGGCCACTCGGCTTCTTAGAATCCTTCCATGAGCATCTGCTTCACTTTGCAGCTACATGCAATTTAAGGAATAAAGCAGCGGTTTGTTTTGTAATGATAACTGGTTTGATCGCCTTTTATTCCTGGATTTTTGAAAAGTTGGAGCCTCCTTTTCACCACACAATGCAGCAAGTGGTTTTGCGGACTGGAAACAGGTCTGGACTGCAGTCAGGCCACTTTGGCACCTGGACTCTCTTACCACGGAGCCCTGCTGCCGTGAGACACGAGCTCTGCACATCAGTGGCGTTTCCTTCACGGGCTCTTTTCACTGACGTTGGTTTTCAGAGGCGTTTCTCAGCCTCAGGTGCCTTGAGGCTCAAAGATCCCAACCGTGCACTGCTGGTTTTTGGACTTATCTCTTGCTCCGAGATATTTTTCTGTATGTCGTAAACATTTTAATGATTTAGCCTTAGATGATGCATTTTTACTCTGAGTCATGGAACTGACCTGTTGCCACTGAACCTCTTTAGCTCTAAAACCTTTTTTGAAATATTACACAACTTCCTGTTTTTCTTTGCCCCATCTTTTGAGATGTGTAGTGGCATCAAAAAAAAAAAGAACTGTTTCTCTGTTCTGTTTACAATCAATAATAGTTTTCAAAAAGTTTGTAAGTCAGCATTCTCTTAATATTTACATTTTACACAATGCAATAAGTGCACTGGAAGTGAAAAAGGAACCACGCAGACCTTTCCCGATGAGAAAATGCGCTCAAACCTACTCACTCAAAGTCATTTAGCTATAATTTCAGAATACGGTGAAATGGTTTTCTCTACTTCAGGCATATTTCCATTTTACATACACCGGTGGAAGTACTGTAAGTGGCAATGTTCTCCATTTCAAAACTTAAGTCTCGGCTGCAGTTTCATAGCAGCAGAGAAGTGACACATCCTAATTGTTATGATCCGAGTCTCTGCACCATTCGCTGTGCTCCGCAGATGATATCGACCAGTGACAGTGAACTGTGCCTTCTGATTCTTTTGCTCCTAATACTGCCGGCCGCTCAAAAAAATGACAAAGAGAGATAACTGCCTGAAAACTGCTTGAAATTCAATATCCAGAAATCCTGTAACATAATGTCAGTACGGTACGCCACGCGGTCCATTCTACCAATGTGACCGATGTGGGATTGATTGATACCAAAGGACATTAAAGGGCCTGAAAAAAAAAGAAGCTCCAACAACCGGGACTCGCTTCCCCTGATGCGGCTGCTTGTAAGAAAGTTGGCAGAGATGAACTTTCCAACATCAGAATTTTATTTTGACAAACACGGTGAGCCATTTGAAAATGCACAAAGAATGCAGCCCCCAGCTCATTGCTCGAGGCTGATGAGTCGCGTGCATTATTTAATAAAGTGCCGCCCAGGGCCGTGGGGCCGCTGCACATAGTTGCGTCGGAAGATCCCGTTTCCCGGCACCAAAAGGGGAATCGGTGTAACGCACTGCAACACTGAAAGCATGTCTCATAATGACTGACACGTCCTAGACAAGGTCAGGAGCACTGGGGGGAGATTTAATGGGGACATGCCGACCCTCTCACAGCAGGCGGTGGCAAGGCTTTTAAAAAAAAACTGCAGATGGGCAGATTCTGAGTATTCGCCTGGGATTCCTGTCAGACTACTCAGATTGGGCCAATATTTGAAGACAATTTTCATCCATTAAATATGCCTTCCCGTAGACTCTTCAAAATCAACATTTTGTCCACACTCCACACGCTCTTGTGCTGCTGCATCCAGCGTATTTGCTAAGATATACAGTAGTGCTGCCGTCAGCAACTACAGACATCTGAGAAACAGGGACTCTGGGGTTAGACAGTTCTCGTGCAATTTTACACATTTCATGCATTATTAATGTTTTTCTCTACTAGAGAAACTTTTGGGTCCATTTTGGTTCCATTTACTAAAAGTTGTTCTCGTTGAGTTCCAAAGGCTTTTTCTAAAACTCCATCGTTGGAGCTGGTTTTGATTCACATGAGCGGCAGCAGCAGTTGTTTAAAACTAATGAAGTGAAGGTGGCCACATCCTGCCGCCCTGCTAATGTTCCACCTATCAGCATGACGTCCAATTCACTGCAATTTCATGCTCCAACACCACATTTCTTTGACAACTGTCATAATCTTGAGTCTTAAATCAAAGCAGATCACATGAGCCATTTTCCCCGGCGCATAGCAACCACCTGATCTTCGCATGGTGGAAATTTGTTTGACCCAAAAGAAAAAAAATCCAGACACCCTTCTCTGCTGTGCGATTAATTATTACACAGATTTTAAGATCGCTTTGCAGTGCTCCGTCATTATAGACATTTCTATAATAGACATTCAAAATTGCATCTCTTATTATTACTGGCCTATAACCTGTTTTTTGTACTGTAGGTTTAATGTTCTGGCTTGTGACTCAACAGAATATCTCCCCAACCCTATAAAGTCTGACGTGCCATTCAGAAAATAATTTGTGAGAAAATTGATGGCAAAGCTACATAGAGTTTTTAATATTATCTTTCATGTCATATGTTCACAGTTTGATTCCATATTCTCAAGCTTCAATCAATATAGTCACATTTTAATTCCCCCTGTCCAGAATTTCATTCAAAATATTGAGACTTTAGTCCAAATATTCAGACTTTTTTTTTTTACAAATATCCACAATTTCAGTCAATATTCAGAAGTTTCATTCCATACATTCAAACTTTCATTTTAGTATTCAGACATTCTTTCCATATAATCAGACATTTTTTTTTTTACCATATAATAAGATTTCAGCCAATATGCTCAAGTTTTATTCCTAATACTCAATTCATTCTCTATTCTCATTTCATTCATTACATTTTCTGACAGATTGTTTCCTGAAAGGCATGCCTCATATGTATACATGGATCGTATGTCATGGACTAATATATATACACACTGCAGTCCATCGTACATATAATCCAATCAACCTCAGCTACAGTCTCAGTCAAAGAAGGTGCCGCTCTATTTTCTTCAAGGGGAAAGAGAGTGCCTCCATTTCAAAGAAGTTGTTATTTGCCCTCCGTCGGTGCGCCGTCCTTGAACCAAAACATCTTCCCTCAGAAGCTGTTTACCTACGCGGGTCATTGCCTCCTTCCTCACACCTCCCTGTGTTTTCTTAACCTTTATAACCAGATTCGGCTCTCACAAAGACAGACATCTTTAAAAGGTGTTTGAAACGCGCTTTCACACAGAGTTCCAGTTTACCGTATGTGCAGCTCAGACAATCCCCAAATCTGACTTCCGTATGAATGATGGACGGGAAATCATTTTTCACATGTTCAAATATTTACAACGGCTGAAAACACAGTTTGTAGGTTTGTGCCTTCTTTGACGTCAACGCTGTTTTTTCGCTTTCACGCCGCTCAGGCCCAAACGTCTTTTTCAATAAACGCATAACTTGATAGACAGGCTGACTCTCGGCCCACTATTAACCTCCTCCATTTCGACCGAGATCATTTTCTTGCAAATGAGCTAATATCTCCTCAATCATTGAACACCTCATTATTATAGGCCTTTTCTTTCCACTGGTTCTCACTTGAAGAGGAACAAATTACTTGAAAAAATGTGAAGATAAAAGTCAACGAGCTTGAAGGACCACCTGAAGATAATGATTTGTGCCAAGGGGAACATATTGTTCCACCGCAGTCTTGGAAATGACTTCACTCATCAGGTAGGCAGGCACAAACTCCGAGAACTGGAGCACTTTACACCGGTGCTTACACCTCTCATCTGTAAAGAATCTCATTAACAGCGCTGGATGCTTCCAGCCGCAGGCCCAACGCTTAATCAGAAATCATCAGTAAATATTCAACACAGCACGAGCAAACATGAGGTCCTGATTGCTGTGACGGGAGAATGACCTCTATCAATATGCAAATCGTTTTAAATGAAGTGAATTTGCCACGGACTGGTACCGGGACCGGTGCCGTGTTCTGGTGGAGCCTAAAGTCGTCTCCGTCTCCCTCGCCGCAACAAGCCCCTCTCAGCCAGAGTGCCGTGCATTATTTACATGTTTATGATTAGTCAAGCCTCACATGGAGCCGCCATCTGCTGGAAAGTGGCGTGTAGAATCGGGGCGCCATTAGGCCTATTTATTTTTACTGAAGGAAAGAGAAAAAAAAAAAAAAACGGGGAAGGAAAGACGCGCGGCTTCCAACACACAGTCTCGATGAAGTCCGTCGCCACGAGTTTCCCAAAGTCGTAAAATCTGGTATTTATGCCTCATTAAGTGTTGCTGTCGCTTGACGTCGGTCTTTAAAAATTAACCCAAAACTCGAAAAAAACTGCACAGATGGCGCCTGACAGCCAACGTCCCGTCCAATCAGCGACTACACAGCACTACAGCAATACCTGCAGTGCCTTGTAAAATGTATTCAGACTCATAGCGCATACATTTAATACGCAGTGCTCTTTAAATAAAGAATCCATGCGCTGGGAAGTTTTAGCTTCTCATCTATAAGCAATGTATTATGTACATTTTTGATGGATATGTTTGGAAGCAGGGTAATGCTTTTAGTTTTACATTTGACAGTCCACTTCCACTTCATAAATTAATTAAGAGACGCCTCGAAATTCGCTTGATTCTCTAAGCGGCTTAGCGAACGACAAACCTGATTTATTATTATTATAATTTTCATGTTACTACTGTGTACCGATGCATTTTGCAGACACTGCCATACGGAACCAGTAGGACGTGAATATTAATCACATAAATAAACCGGGTGAAATAGTTTAAAATTCCAAATTGCAAGGTTAAGTTGTTCAACTCTCCTCTAGATTTTTTAATAAGGCGACTTATCCAAATAGCTCACTGAATAACTATTCACAAAACTTTAGTTTCAAAAGTGTTATTGCATTTCCACATGTAGAACTACTCATGACCGTGACCAGGCTTCGCTGCCCTGTGCAAAGCAGACGGCTTTTCCTTCTGCCACCGACAGAATCACAGGGGGGAGGATTTCACTGCCGAGGGGACGTCACCACAGTTTGGTTCATCACACCTGGCACCTACACGCCAGACGGGCAAACTAATACACGCAGGTGACACAGATACTTTGCAGTGTGTAAAGTCTTCTCAGATTCCGGCTGCGTGAATCAGAGGCCTCTGCTAAAGAATGGAGAGGCTCACGTTTAGGCTGCTGCTGCTGCTGCGGCGGCACAGATAGCATTCAAGTCGCTCGGGTAGAGCAGCCAGTCAAACCTGGAAAGGAAGCTGCCTGGCGGCTCACGAGTTGACAGGTACAGCAGGTAGCGTCTGTGTCCGGCTGACCACAAAAATGATTTATGTGCTTTTTTTGTTTGTTTGTTTGTTTTGATGCATGTGTTGAATTATGAAGAGTTTGGAGCTTTTTTTTAAAACACAGAGACTTTTAAAGCGACTCACGTTCATTAGGTTTTAGGGACTTTGCCATTTAATCATGAATGAACAGTTATTTCCTCATAAACGTGTTAACATTCTTTGCTAATATGGTTCTTAAATGTTTCTACTAAATAAAATAATAAAATCTTGTAGCTTATTTCAGGTTGTAGGGGGACCGGTCAGAATGTGCGATGAATGTGGGGGATTAGCAGTGCTACAGCGTAATCAGAAGTTTCACGGAGCAACCGTCATGCTGAAGGCCAACATCCTGTTCACACGTTCCTGCGGAATTTTAATTGCATATATGTTTAATATAAAATGTGACCAGTGACTGAATTTTCTCTTACTTTCTGAACAAATGAAGCGCTATAATGGAAACTGAGTTGCAAAGAGGTGGTTGGGGCCAACGGCAGGTGCGTTGATTTCGACTCCAAAGGTCCATCTGTAGTTTAGACTCAGGTTAAGGTTATGGAAAGGCTGTTTTTTTAAAAAGGTAAAGTTTCATCCTGAAGCAACGCTAGTTTTTTTCTATAAAACTGGATGACATTTTTTTTTTTTTACCAAGTTCTGTACATACTCTGAGGGGAATATGTACATGGACACGTTCAACAAATACAACAAAGCGTAAAGGAAATTAAGGACAGTAATATCACCAACAGGCACAAGTGAAAACTTAGACTCCATAATTTGTATATAGTGCGTCCAGACCCTCAAATACGTGGGAGGAGACAAAATGCACAATATGTCTTGCGGCTGTTGCTCAGTTGGTGAGGCAGCCGTCCACAGACCACAGGGTCAGTGGCTCGATGTCCCCGGTCCCTCCCTGCTGCATGTCAAAGTGTCCTTGGGCAAGACACCGAACCCCTAATTGCTCCCGGTGGGTCAGATGAGCGCTCTGCACGGCCGCCATCGCCATCGCCATCGCCACCGCGTGTGTGTGTGTGTGTACTAAGTTACTCTGTAAGTCGCTTTGGGTAAAAGCGTCTGCCAGATGACTAAATGTGAACATATCCTTGTTATTTTAATGGTAAATGTATTCTGGTTATAAATGCACTCTTCCCAAAACATATTTACGATTGCAATTAAGTGTTTTAAAATTTTACTTTTAATAGAAAAGGTTGTTTCTGGAGCTGTAGCAGTTTTTGTCAGAGCTCTGTAACATTTCTAATGGTCTTTAGCTTTAATGACCAAATACATTCACTGAATTTATATCAGATTGTCAGCTTTTGTCTCAGACAGTGGGAAGAGTCAAAGGTCACAGGTCACAGCTGATTGTAGGTCCGGCACCAAAGCTGGTGTGTCCTAAAAATCCAGTATCGTGTCCTCGATAGCGTTTGAGGAGGTGGACACAACAAGTGACACGTGGACAGACAGTCCGAGCGTTTTCTTCTCAGCTGCTGTCAGTCTGCAACACGCCAGGCTGAAGGCAGTTGTCACTAGGTTGCGACGGCAGAGCTCCCTCTGTAAGTGAATCAGATCACTTTGTCTTTCGTCGCGGGAGGCGGAGCTCCTCCTGTCAGGCGCAGGTGCTCCAACATACTGATGAAATCAGCTGTAGACGAGGTGCTTCACTCAGCCACTGAGGTAAATAACCCCCCAATAATACATTTGTTCATTCCCTGTGTTTTTTGACAAGAGGGAGTGAAACAGCCAAAATGAAAGAGTCGACAGAAAGCAGAGCGATTGCACCTCCACACTATTCGAAAGGAGGAAGTGTTCTGCTGTCAGGCTTTTTTCCACACGCACAGCTGGTAAAAGGCAAAATATTAGGGCAGATGTGACTGTAGGAGAGTGTAAAATACCATTTTACAGTGTGCGACAGCAGTTCAGATCTCCCAACATTATTTGTGATGGTAATTTCTAATTGAACTTTTCTTTAAGTAAATTAATTTGTGTACTTTCATTTACTGACTCCATTTTTAAAGCTTCTCAAAGTATGTGATTAGTTATAAATATGTTTTACATGCTTATTAAATGAAGAACTTTAGCTGTAAATGATTACATGTGGCATTGACGTTAGTAGTTGTTTTTAGAGGCACCGTGACCGAAATCATATCGGAATTTGATCAAGGTGCAACACGAAAAAAAGATGTGGAACTAGTAGGAAAAATAAAAGAATCCGCCATTATTCCTGTTTGCATGTTCCGTCGCTCGTTGGCAGCACTTTGTGGTCTGTCACCGCCGATGCATTAAAAGGCAGCCGCCCACTCAACCTCGCAGGAAGTACAATTCTTGGAGAAAAGCTTGGAGGTGAAATGCGACGCAGCCTCGACACCGCTCCTCTGGGTGTCATCAGCAAGCTGTACATATTGATTAGTAATCGTCGTGTCTCCTTTCAGGAGAGGATGTTTGTCCCGCAGGGAGGCGGCCATTACACCACAGCTGGCAACAGGGACCATTCAACGGCAATCACAGCAAACAGAATAACCACTTACTGTAGATGGGAGCGCGCTGGAATGGATCGGGAACAACAAGTAAAAGCAGAAAAGTCTGGAGACAGAACATGATGGAGTGGATTCATTGTGGGAATGTGGCACTGAGCGGCACTGAAGTGCTTTTTAAGGGCTGCAGTCGGCCACGGTAACTTTAATGCAGACGTCTGCAGGGTACAGGGGTGTTGGTGGCGGGTTCCAGCCTCTGATCCTTTGTGGTTTTCTGGACAAATACCAACGAGTCTTGAGTAGCAGAGTATCCGAATTCTGAATAAGCAGAAATCCTCAAAGCACGTGCTTATTAAAATCACCCAGTTTGAACTTGCTTCTTTCGGTTCCAGTTTAGTCAGTACATGTACATAAATGCCATTAATCTTACCCTGGATGTTCCTTTTTCAAAATCATCCATCTACTTCTAGCTAACAAAAATGCCTCCTGGTGACATCACTTGGAGGAACCTTTAGTTCAGATTATATATTGTTGCTCATTTTCGGACATTTGTAATCACGGTTCACCCGCTTTATTCAGAATCCCCCAGATGACGTCATCTTACTCCTACTGATGCAAAACATTTCCCCAGGTGACGTCACCCGGAGGATTTTTTTCAGCTCGAAGCAGAGAAATATTTTAATACAGTGACGTCAGATGGAAGTTTAAAATCATCCACGTGCATTTATTCCCTAAACTAAAGCCACAGAAGCACATGCACTTTGAATTCTCAGTGCACCAAAGTAGTTCTCAACAAATGTCTTATTCACTTCTGACTGATGTGTGTCTTTTATCTGTCCCACAGCACACACACCAGGAAATATTTTCCCAGACAAAACACAGGACCCCCATCCCCACACAGGAAGTAAATGGACATAATTGTCCTATATACTGTACCTGCTACCATACACACAACTAGACACAAAATGACCAGTATAGGTGCAATTGTACACACACACACACACACACACACACAAAATTGCTGCTCTTTTTCACCTACACACTACTAATGTGTGTCTGTATTGTTTAGTATCCAGCTGTATTAGCAAAGCAGGTCACCTTTATGAAAATATACAAGTATATCATTCTCGCCCCGTTTTTAAAAAATATCTTTACGTAACGGTAGAAACCAGCGGGTTTGCGGCTAAGTGACACAGACAAGCTCAGTGAGTTGGAATTAGCGGGCAAAAACAAATGCCAGCTTTCATTTTTTATCCTTCATCTCTTTCAATTCGGAACAACCTTCGCACATTTCTCGCTGTTGTCTTTCATCGTGCACATGTGAACGGGAAGTTGAAAGTTTGGTATCGGCTCCCTCAGCTGTGGCTGATTTGCCAGAAACTGTTATGTGACTGTTCTGTTCTAAAATAGTTCTCACTAATCAGTTAATTAGCACAGAGCTCGCTGCACTGTGGGCTGGTGGCGGTAATTGTGTTTGGTTGTGTGGTCAGTGTGTAATCGCAGCGTGTTGGTAAAGTGAAATGACAGCGTAGTTATAGACTTATTTTCCCTGTTTGTGCTACGTATTAAAACTAAAAACTTTGAGGAAATTGAACAGCCTTTATTCGATTACACCCCAGCCCGTGTATTTTGATCTGATTGGAGGAGACGTCTTGTGGCTCACGCTTGCTTAACACTGTGGCTAATTATTGACTGTGGTCAGTCAAGGTTAATGCAGCTTTTAAAAAAGAAGCTTCCAACTGGCTGGTGCACATTGTTTTGTTCCAGTCACAGTGTCCCGCTAAAAAGAGATGGCAGAGGGTGAAATCGAGAGAGCCGAGAGGAGGCAGGGAGAGGAAGCAACCTCCTCACCGAGGAGGCGGCAGCTCAGTCGTTAAAATGCTTTGATGCCTTTTGCTAAAC
Source organism: Channa striata (assembly GCA_033026295.1). Taxonomy (NCBI): domain Eukaryota; kingdom Metazoa; phylum Chordata; class Actinopteri; order Anabantiformes; family Channidae; genus Channa; species Channa striata. Next base: position 21,432,597 of record CM065178.1, read on the forward strand.
TTGCACGTGAGAATGTTTTGCCTGGACTGGAACTCTGACGTTTACCGTAATAAACCTGGAACTGGGGCCTTTTGTGGGCCGGTGCGTGAAACACACCGTTCTTTATTCTTCTGTACTTCATTCTACTTTAGGCAGAGTAGATAAGTTGCACACTTCATTCATGAACAGTTATAATGCAATAAATATATAGGCCATCCTGAAAATGAGGCATTTTGCAGGATAAGTGCTCTCTTGAATGCAGGGCTTGAAAGAAAGCATGTGTTGCACCGTGGTGTCATTGAAGCTGAAGTATTTCTTTCACTTACGTACCTGCGCCATTCTGGATTTTCAGCATAGCGTACTATTGCAGGACATTCTTTATTATCTGTCTATTCTTTATCATCATACGCCAACAATAGGAGGCGCTGTTAAGAGGCCAGGTTAGGCTTAAAGGAGCTAGTAGTTTGCTACAGTTACACATCCAACCATTCACAGTGTGTACATTAATTTAAACACATCCATCCATCATCTGTAACCACAGCGGCGGGCGGAGCCCTTCCCAGCTGTCATGGGGCAAGAGGCGGGGCCCATCCTGGGCTCCTTATCACAGGGCCAGGGCCAGGACCAGTGATAAACACAGAGACAACCATTCACGCTCAGCTAAGAGTCACCAATTGAGCAAACACACATGTGCTTGGACTGTGGGGGGAAACCGGAATACCCAGAGGAAAGCCACAGACATGGAGCATTTGGGAACTCTGCATAGAAAGGCCAGGTCGGTGGGGACGGGAACCCGCGGCCTTGTAGTTGTGAGGCGGCACTGCTACCCACTGTGAACGCAAACGTGAAAAGAACACTGCACGACAACCACACGCATCCCCACATCAGACGGTTCACTCAGAAGTCAATATTCTGGTATTAGGGAGACGTTGAATTTCTGTGGCTCATTAATCCTGTGTGTCCTCATCTATTTCCAGCTTTCTTGACGGTTTATCAGCAACATTTATTTTTGTAATGCCTAGCGCAATTACTGCTGTAAACTAGACATTTGGTGATGTGATTATACATGAGTGAAGCAGGCTGGAATCAAAACTAAAAAATGCATATGATCATAGAAACAGCTTCACCAAACTTGGTGATTATTTTTTCTGATACAATTAAGGTTAATCATGTCAAAGCAACATCTTAATTCCAGCTGCACAATCTGGAGGTTTGATACTGTCAAGATTTAAAGTCAATCATATTTTCTTCTCATCTTGAAGTGCCTGTCATACAATTATTAAACATATCTGGTTTAACACAAGTGTCCTTCATTGTAGACCAGTTGTGGCACCTAGATACAGATACTAGGTGAGACAATTTGACACCAGGGAGATTCATGCTATTCACTGGAATGTTATGTTACTATTAACAAAAAAAAAAAGCAACACATTTATCAGATATAATTTTTACATTGTCTCTACTTATAATTTGTAGGTAATTTTAAATTAGTTATATTTGTTATTTTTTCATGTTATTTTCAGTAGGTTTTAGACTAATCCCATCAGTAATTCCATCTAAGCTCATGTTGAATGTAATTAAATGCATTAAGTAAACCTGACTGCCATTGATCCAATTTGTAAATGTGTGAATTTAGTGATTTATGTCAAAACATACTAAAATTAAGTTTAAACTATTTTCAGTGGATTCAGTATGTTAACCAAACAAAAGGATCTGACACCAGAAATGCTGTTTGTGGGAGTCAAAATTTGATATAAGTCACATTAAAGAGGCATCTGAACGTCACATTTCAATAGTTCATTATGGAGATTTATGCAGTTCACCGGTTGTTATCAGTTATTATTTGCACCATATCTGTGACCTGCTCCACATGTTAGTTGACTCATTAGGTCTTTGCCATTTGATATTATGTTCTTTAATGTTTTTTGGTTTGGATTAGGCTCGGATTTTTAGGGTTAGGATATAAATGTTTTAAAAGGAGGACAGAAAATGCTTTCTCTCGTCTCAGAGTTTTGTCACATTTCCTTCCAGCCCAACTTTGTTGACTCTAACTTGCATCACCACATGCAACTCTGGCACCTGTAATATTTACCAGAGTTAAAGTTAAAGTTCAACCTTAACACCTACACAAGTTGTTTGTCACTACCCTGCTATTCGACCCACAGATAATTTCTCATGTTCCTTCATGATGAAACAAGCAAAGTTACAGATTCTGATAATTTCCTATTTTCCTGGTTTATAATATCTATACCAGTATCTAGTAGGTGACCTGCCAGTCGACTGACATCTTTGGGCAAATAACTTGCAATTCATAATCCCAATAACATTGAGTTTGGTCTAAAATAGATTTTATAGAGTGACCACCAAGGCAAACTACTTTCTGATCACATGAAAATATCAGGACATTGATCTCTGAGATTCATTTTCCATGTGATAGTATGTGGTAAAATATTTTCAACATCTAGATGTGTAAACTGTCTAAATATTATGTCTGTATTGGGCATGTTTATTTTATTTCATGCATGTCAGGGAACATTTCATGATTTGGGGTTGGATGCAGCCAATAACTAGTAATTATGTGAATCTGCAATATTTAATTTGCTAATTTTAGGGCAAGCTTCACAAACAGCGATTTCAATTTTTTATTCATGCCTCAGACAGGAAAAATGGAAATGTCAAAAGCCTGTTGCATCACAGCAGCTTTAACACATCCACGGGAAAAACAGAACGTGACATCAAAACCATTAATACAGTGATACCAAATTAAAACGAGGCCTTTTATGATGATCCACCAGCAAGCTCATGGTCATAAATAGGACAAAAATAGGAGGTGCTCACAAGAAATATTATCTGTCTGTCATCCAAAACAGTTCAAATGGGGGGCAATATACTCAAGGTGACCCCGTGAGTTGACCTCCGTTGGGGGGGGAGCTGAGACTATTCCCGCAGAATCCAGTAGAAAATTCTCAATAAAAGCCGAGGTCAGGACCAGGTGAGGGTGAGCAGGATCATAACCGAGCGAGTGCACTTGGGCTGTCACATTGCTGCACCTCGTGACTCCGCTCTTCTGGACCAGACTGCAGCGAGCTAATTCTGCTGCGGAGAGAAGATCTCAGAAGTCTTGTCGTGACTCGGTGTGAAAGTGTTGAAAAACTGCTACTATACTGTCGAGTTGTGCGGCGCGGGGGAACCGGCCCTGCATGAGCAAGTATATTGATCATCTTTCTGCAAAGTGTTGACACGCCGCGGAACTGCACAGAGCGGGTTCACCTGCTCTGCAGCAAAGCGAAGCATCTGAGACTCGCCGTGTTTACTGCCCCATGGCAACAAAACAAAAAAAGGCACCAAAAAACAACAGCTACGTTCGAGAGGAGCCGGAGAGACGGTGTGTGTGTGTGTGTTTGCGCATATTGTGAGGATTTATTGTAAATGAAGCACGGTGGCTTAATTTCCCTCCGCTCGTAGCCGGGAAAAAAAACTGACACATCTCGCCCTTTAGATTTTTCTTCTCTGTGCTGCTGCAGATGAAAGCGGGGCAGGAATCATGCAGCTTCAACATTCTCACATGCAAATTCGGGGATGACAGGGTTTCTCCACCGGCTTCAATTATGAATGACAGCCTTTTATCTCCCGCCTGCTAATTAGGTGAGATGATGCTGTACTGTATGCTCACACCACATTCCCTTCCCCCGATTTTTTTGTTCTCCGACGTACCTGAATCCAGCCATTCTCGCAGAGCAGATAAGTGGATAGAGAAATGGGGCAGGAAGAATTATCTTGGAGTTCAAAAGAGTTAAGTTTAAAGTCCTGCAATTGAAAAGAAGCACAAAGTGGACTGTATATCAAAGTTTTGGCTGCTGCCCGAACATCTGAAGGGAAGCATTTTAATTTGGCTCCACAGTGAATATATTAATATGAAACATTTTAACCTGAATGCCTCAACTTGCCGTCTTTTTGCGGTCACTTTATTACGGGAACATGCTTGTCCGACATCAGAGACCGATTTGAAACCTGCGCCCCGAACTTTAATAAGTCGTCTCCAGCTGAGTATGGATGCGCAGCATTTGAATACGAGTCGAAAGGGCCACTCAGGAGGATTAGGTCACAGTTGAGATGGGGAATAGATGCGGGGGTCAATCCGACTGGATCCAATTAGCTGCCTCTGACAGGAGGCCGTGACAAGCCTAACTCTGCAGCGACATCTTATTCTGAGCCAGGGTCCTCTCTTGTGCAGCGATGGAGGGATAGACGACTCGAGGAATAATAGAAGAACAAACAAGTCACGACTCCAGGAGAACACCCACCAGATACTCATTAGAAGAGAATCTCTGCCTCCTCCCTCCCAGTCTCCCTGCTCGCCAGCCTCCCCCTACCTAAGCTTCCATCTCCTCTCTGTGTGCGAATGTGTGCTCCTCAGATTGGTTAAGATGAGAGGAATATATATATTTTTTTCTATCTGGGTCCTTGGACACTGACAGCAATTTTTTCCACTTTGCAGAATACACTGTGAGCAGTATTGACAGGACTTTTGATAGCGTTCAATTAAATCTTTTTGAAATCTGCCTGAGGTGACAGTATTTCCTGTTTCAAAGGAGAGCCATAAGACTTTTGTTCTGTCGAAGAATCACTTCCGTAGAGTTTTGTGCTTTCCTCTTTTTAAGTGATGTCAATTATTCATTCTTAAACTAAAAAAAAAGAATGTCTATTTGATGTGGGTCATTAAAAAAGGAAAACAGTGTAAATGTTTAATAAGTGGCTCCACTGTTGGCGAGAAGCTCGCAGATTACAAATCTCAGCAAATAAAAGAGTGATTTCTAAACGAGCTCACCTGCACAGGAGAAAAGTCTGGGGTGTTCGATTGCGTCCAAGCGTTCAAGCGAGCATTTAATGTAGCATTGTTCACCCAAACCTGCACGCAACTGTAATCTGTGGCCAACTTAAACCCTGAATATGTAATTTGCAATGGATGGAATTAAGCCTTGGAGAAAAGGAGGGTTATCAAAATACAATCATTTCAATATGGGATGCGTATTGTTGTGTGAAAGAAAAAAAAGAAGAAGAAGCCATTTCCAACAGATAAAGGTAATTACTCACTCAGAACACCGCTCCCAGGGACTAAACTCGTTTTACTTGTCAAGACAGTAAACAAGTGGTGGAAATGGGGATGAGGGGCTCAGCGATCCTTTGAAGTGTTCTCTCCTTGTTCAGAGTCAGCACAGTGGCTTCCCTATTCCCCTCCACGCTCATGGAAACAAGCAGCGGCTTAGACAGGAAGCTCGGCGGCCTTGGCACCCCCATTTCCGGGACCCTGGACAGCAGCCTTGAAGCAGGAAGCATTGGATGGTGGACTAATCGTATTCAGACCCATGAACAAGTGCCTTCTACGCAGAAACCCACACAGCTGTGTGGCTCTGAACGATCACCAGCTGGGCCGAACAAGCCATCCCACTAAGGTTATACAAAGGGCAGGAGAGAAGCAGGAAAGACCGGGGTCTAGATTCAGGCTTTCACAAAGGGAGGAGCCTGTCCTCCATCGTGATCTGGTCTCAGTGGAAATCCCTCGTGTGTCCTTTATGGCCAAGAATACACACTTGGTGAAGTGAGTATTTGACTATGCCAGCCTAAGGTTTTTGTAGGCAGGCCACGCGTAGAGATCCAGTTCACCACTTTGCAATACTCGTCTCCCTCACTTTTTATACGCTATATGAGAAAGGTCAAATACAATCTCTGCTCGTGGGGCTTTATCGTTTAGAACGACTGCTGTCATTGTTGATGCGACGTCAAGCAAGTAACAGGGTTTGTCATGCTGGAATCTCGGACCAGATCTCAAACTTCTCCAAGTGAAAAGGGCTCCATTGGGTATTAACGCTGACGGCTGGTCTTATGATACTCGATTTTTAGGAAATTGCGAGCAGATAACAAAAATATCACGGTTTGAGTTTAATAATCAGCGGGAGCACAAAATCACTCGTGTGCCCTTGGATAGAGATCAAGCTCTACGGATCGTTGGTGTGAAAGCATTTACACAACACGCATCTCAGGAAATGGCAGATAAGCAACAACATATATATTTAATCATAGCAAGCACTATAAAAATTAAAAAGGACCGCCTTCAGCAAGTCTTCAGCTTCACCAAAACAAATAGCCTTCAATGAGACGCACCCATGGTCATAGGAACTTACATAAAAGACAAAGTTGCCCTATATGTATATTTTTGTATCCTTTTCTCTTATTAAAAGCATAGTTAAAATTCCACTGATGATGGCCTTTGATGATGGCAGAAAACCTCCTAATGTGTGCATTCTGCAGCATACTTTTACTCTATTATTGTGCTGACAACGTGCAGACTTTTAAAATAATTGTAAGAATCAGCCGTCCTCTGCATGGCCCTGTCCCCCGACTCCTTTCAGTGTTATAGCGTAATGGGATATGTATTTGATACCATGATTCAAGGCAACATTTTGCAAGAGAAAAATGGGCTAAATGCTAGTCAGGTTATGGTGTCAGAGGTCGTGATGAGGGTCAATAAAATAAACACTGGTGCAAACGTCTGGTGCAAAATCATTCATTTGAACCAAGACCATCATGTTTCCATAACCGCACCCAGATATTTCCTTCAGTGCATATTTGCATACACATTTTTGAGAGTTCCTTCTGTATGTGCTTGCATTCATCCTCAACTCCATTGACATGGCCTCATCCCGTTTCCACCACGCTTTACCATGAGGATCGAATTAACCATAGGTTGACAGCGGGGTTCTGCCGAAACAGTTTATTTCTTGTCAGACCCAAGAATCGTTTTAGAAAAGTGGGAGCAGGCTGTCTACACACCATGTCTGTAAGCATAAAGAGCCGCTTGATGGAGGACAGCTGACATGGTGGATCTTTGGCCAGGTTCTTCCATGTCTGTAGAGGACATCTGAAGCTCCGTCAGACTGACCGTTGGGTTCTTGGTCAACTGCCTGACTAAAGCTTCTGTTGTTTGTCTTCACTGCCAAATAGGAAGTCTCCCGGTGATTCCAAGCTTCTCCCAAACACCCACAGCCTTAGAAAATGTTTGAAAAAGCAATTGTTATGGCTTGAAATTTTACAGTAGAAAAAGTTCCTCCGACTCCGAGTGTCTTTATACATATACTGAGAAGCTAAATTGCAACAGGTTGACTCTAATGGATTTCTAGAGGAAAATTAAAGCAATGGATTAAATGGTCTAAACTCCTTTTTAAACAAATACTTTGAATTTGTTCTTGGCACAAATGCTAATTTCATTTAAATGTTAAACACGCATACGGACAACAAAGCTAACAGGAATCTATACCTGTACCTATTTGTGTTGCCATAATTACACATTTAACGAGAATGAATCCAAATGGATTGAAAAGAATAGGGAGCAGAGCCCTGAGAATAAGTTTTCACCTGCTCAGCTGCCGCTGACAGCAGAACTTCTCCCCATTTCAAGGCTGGGCCTCGTTATGCTAATTGCTGTGTATCTCCAAGGGAGAAATTCCGAACTAAAGCCAGAGTTTGTGTGAAGATTTAGGATCTTCATTATGCACTTTGTCACATTCATTGAATTACAATCCCCTACATCTGAAAGGAACAACGCAACACTTTCCATTCATTTCCGGATAAAGGGTTTTCCGGGGCAAAACCCCAATGCATGGCTTAAAAGGTCTGAAAAATCCGGCTGTAATTTGAGATGGTGGGGGCCAGAGAAGACTTTGCTGATGGGCAGCGTTTACTGTGTCCGGGCCGGCAGAGGATTGTCAAGCCTTCAGAGGAGGAGGAGATTGGAACAGTGTTCTCATCAACCCAGAGCCACTAGGTCATGGTTTAAACACTAATCCTGAAGGATGAGCGAGGTGGAAACATCCACCACAGCATGCTCCAAAGATTGCGCCTCTTCCCTCATGAAAGAGGGAAAAGGGCAGCTGCAGCTGTCAGGCAACTTCCCTTTGCCGTCCACAGCGGGGTCCTAGCAGAAGCATTTATCCGACCGCTTTGACAAATATGCGACAGACGTCGTAGGCAAATCCGGCAGAGTTGGGGAAGCAGCACAAGTTGCCGACTACAACAGATTTCCTCTACGGTGTTCCATCACAGCAGTCGATGGGCGCTTGTAGATTAACCACGGCCGTTGACTTGACATTTACTGAAGGATGGTATTGTACAACCCTTGAAAAAGAAACCCAACAGGTGTAGCTGTCAATAGGAAGCGCAAACGCACGACAACAAAGGCGACCACCAGCACCGGCTGCCTGGAGGCATCGCTGCCAGTGAAATTATTGTTTTGCCGTCGCAGAGATAATTCATTAAAATTACAGTGTTGTGAAACATTCATAGGCTTGCCAGCTTGTCTTGCTGGGCAGTACAAACTGCTACACTGCTGCTTTGATTAACGAAATGCACCCTGTTGTTGGCTGAACCCTCCCTTCTGAATTGGAGCTACAGTCATTACTGGATGGAGTTGTAAATAATGGTTCAATTACCACAACCACTGTCTTTGTGCTTAATTGCAGCGGAGTAAAGTCCTTTGTTAAGGTCCGTTTCTCCCTCCCCCACTAAAAAGAAGGAGATCCTTGATAAAAATGTGGCCACTCTGGGATTCAGTTACTGGAGTATTGAGCAGACACTCGCCATTAAACCTCAAGGCGTGGATGCATCCTGAGAGAACATTTCGTTAAAAGTCCTCAGTGAGGCAATTACGCAGGCAAACCACGGAGCCAAACAAATTCAGCAGCTCATTCGTGAAATGAGCAAATATCAAAAATCTATGGCGTTTTCGCAAGGTATGTCAAACGTTAATGTGGGAATAACTGAAGAACTGTCCCCCAGATGTGTCAGGGCTGATTCCTGCTACGTTTGTTGTCATGCCATAATCGCATCGTGAAGAGTGATGGATTTTTGCATTTCAGCAACTAAAATCTTAGAACATTTAATATCATATCCATTGTACACTGCAGAAAGAGAGTGTATCAGCCTGGAATTGATCTTTTTCCTTCCTTGCTTCTGCTTACAGAAAAAAGGGCAGTTACATCACACAGCTGCAAGCACAACATCGCAGATGCATTGTGGGAGATATTCCCAGCCCCGATGCACCTTGGACTTGTGAGAAAGCTGTGAGTCACTTACTGCCAGCCACACTGTCGTCTGTCCCTGGAGAACCAATTATTCTGTATGTTTGCCCTAAAGTCTCACCATGAAACACATGGAACGTTTGAATAAAATATCAGGTGAGGCAGAAAATATGGTTCGCACCATTGATGGCCTCACACTTGCATCAGCCTGTAGGCTGACGAATTGTACGGCAGAGTTGTTTGTTTTGTTCAAACGTGCACTGATGGGAACATTTTTGGAGATGAGTAAATAGATAAAACACTGTCTTAAGGCTGAAGAGAGTCCTATAAAAAGACTACAAGCCACAATTTGCTTGTCTACTAAGATGGAGACATTTGGACAACGTGAACTCTTGACCGTCCCAAATGCTGAGAAACTAAATCCTGTTCATTTCGATATTATAACAATGTCTGTGTCTGCGGCCACATTGTGAAGCCCACGAAATCAAGCTGATCTTAATTTAATTCACTCAGCATGGACGATAATAATAATAATAATAATAATAATATTAATGATATCCATTAGGTGAAGGCAGGTTGAAAGGCTGTGGCAATCCTGTAAAGTCAGAGCTGTCTGGCCTCAGGCAACTTCACAGTCTTGAAGGTCAGACTCTCAAAGGCAGCTGATACTCCTGACTGCAGCTCTTTTTGCTAATCATCCATTTTGGCAAATGGCGAGACCGGGCTGATCAATCAAGTCCCGTCAAAAGGCCAAAGAGAAAAAAAAAGAAAGGCCAAACAGAAGCCCTGATCCTCCGTATCGACTGCTTGGATTACAGCGGATCAACCTCTGGACACTGTAATCTGGCCATAACTTTAGTCCCGTCTAATGACAATACCTGCAAACTTCAGAAATCCCACAGTGTGTGTGTGTCTTTGCTCCTGATTGTCTGCAAAACTGTAAATCAACCAACCAACACGTTTGAATAAAATGAGGCATCTGCAGGATATCTGTTGTCAAAAGATTGTAAAGCAGAATTGATGCAACTCGGGTAAAAAACACACTCCACTACAGTCAAGGACCAGTTCACTTTCTTTACTCGTGTGCAGGGTCTAAAAGTTAATGGACAAATTGGCCAGTTCTCCTCTTTCAAATCTATTTTACTTAATAAAAAAGTACAATTTAGTCAATGCAAGAATCTCACAAAGGTAAAATCTATGTCCTGGTGACAGTTAGAATACCACAAATGCAGCTTTAATTTGGCTTCTAACTCTTCATACAGTATGTCTTAAATAGACAATATCATCTTTTGCCCGCTGACAAACATACTAGAGTCTGTTAATTGAAATGAAACAGGTTGAGGATGTCCTTCTTACATCCGTCTGTACATGATGGCGGGGGACAGTGTCCTCCTGAAAATTACAGATATTGTTTGCAAAAACTGAGGATAAGTCCTAATAGCTAGTGACATGTAGGGGCTGTAGTGAACGTTACACCAACACAGTTTTTAGACTTTGGAGCTTGAGTCTTGTGTGAAACAACTATTGTTGCTGCAAAAGTGTTTGCACAGTTTAGATGTCACGCTGGTTCAACTAATTTTTCAAACCTAAACTACTCCTGACGTTTTTGTGCAAAAATTTATTAAATTAATTTAAAACTGGTTCATGATTTTTCAAAAAATTTATTTAAAAAAATCTAAAACTGGGCATAATTTTGGCTCCACATTAAGTTACGTTACGCACCATTATGTTAGTAACATGTCGCTCTGCATTACCAAAGTCAAACTTTGCTAGCACAATCCTAATGAAGGGGATGCAAACCTGACCCTAAACCTTACATGACAGCATTCCACAATCAGCTCGTGCAATTGAATATAATATTTATTTTGCCCTTTTGGTCAATTCAAAATAAGGGTGGGTGAATTTTTTACAACACTGTACAATTCCACTGGTTATAGCTTCAAAGGTTCATGTCGGTTATTTACTATATTGAAAGGCTTGAATACAAACCTGTCTCTCCTCACCTCCCCTGTCCTCCAGTTGAGAAGCTGCCTTCCCTGAATGATAAAGAGTGCGAAGCCTTTATTGTTTAACTATTTTGTACAAAGTAATGAAGTTCATTCTGCTTTTCTCCTGTATTTCTGTCACCTTACTGCTGGACCAGTGCCGCTACAGACATCACATCATGTGTCAAAGCTCTTCTCTACCATGAGTCTGATCTGACCCCAATCATAGACAATCCCAAGGTACAGATATGAAATATTATCAGACACTGGGCATTGTTTTTCAGAGAGTTTGAGTCTTGAGTTTTGAATCAGTGATGGTTCGAGGTTTGGCCCATTGTTTGTTCATTTGTTCCCGTCTGTTGCTGGTTCATTTTTTAGTTCATTTTCGTTTAGACATGATTGTTGGTATTTTTCTATCCGTCTGTCAGTCCTTGTTTTAGTATTTACATTTTACATTTTAGTCATTTGGCAGACGCTTTTATCCAAAGTGACTTACAGAGAAATTTATTTGGCTTATTGGTTATTCGGTTTAGTGCTTCATTTGTTCAGTTCTGTCCATATATACACGAGCTCGTTGGGCTAATTATTACATATTTAGTCTTTTCATCTTTTACGTTTTCTTTATTAGTACTGATCCACTGTCTGTCTGTCTGGCATTTCTGTTAGTGTTGTCCTGTCCTGCTATGGAATTGAATGTTGTTTATGAACAGTTAATTTATTATCCCTCATCTCACCGTCTCATTCGAGTCCTCGAATCACATTTTTCTCACACTTTAAGCTAATCAGTAAATTGTTAGTAAATGTAAGGTTGCATAAGTTAGTACCAGTTTATTTTGAATTGGCAAAAAATATCAGTAAACTGTTTTATGCAAAGCTGTTACAAATGTTTCATCAATAATTTAAGGTAATTTTTCAGTATTCAGGGGCTGCAAACTTTATTATTATTTTACTATACCTTTTTTAAAAATATACACTCTTTAGCCGTTGGATGTACCTTGTCAGAGCGAAGTTTGGTTTCCCTACGTGAAGTTTAACGTCAGCGGCAGAGGTGGAAGGTTACGAAGGACAAGCACTTTGTCACTGTTAAGCACATTTTCACGTATCTGTACTTTAACTAACTTCTTGGTGCCACCACACTGAGAACTGGGTCCCTGCTGACTCACACATTAATAATGATTAATTACTCGACGGGATTTTTTTTTGCTCTCCTTTCTTTCTGAAGGAAGGAAGGAAGCAGCCAAATGCACTCGTGGTCAGTGGGCACAGAAAAAAACAAAGCAGTACTTTTACTTCTAATACTTTAAAATATAAATCACGTACTTACTTTTACTTAAGTAGAAAAGTCAGTTACTAAAGTGCATTTTGGTTTAATTTAAGTGCAGTTTTTGAGGACTTCATCCACCGCCAGGAGTCCTGATAATTCATTTCTTTGGGTGGAATGCCACTGTGGCGTGCACATCCATCATATTGATGCTATTCAGTTCTCATTAACGGTTGGAGGTGATAACATAGGAAATAATAAATAAGAATAAGACATTTCAAACTTTCAGGCTTTCAGACTGGAGGAAGCAATAGTTTTGTGGAAGGAAATCTATTCACCACATGCCTCAGCGTGTCTTTGATGCTCCATATCACCATCCCAGTATCGGCAGAATCCATAGAGCTCGAGAGCTTGAAAGCGTGTAGATGATAGCAGTGTTTAAACAAAGCCTCATATTGGAAATGCACCAGCCAAGCAAATGGCGTGCGTGATAATGCACCAGTTCGGAATAATATCACCCGCTTCCTACCAAGTACTACTCCTCATTCCTTGTTTGCTCAGCTATCATTGCAGCTGCTGTCCCCAAAAGGAACTGTCGTCTGAAATCACAAGTCTGCCAGTAACTTGTCAGATGAGAGGTAATTTCGCTCCCAGTGTTCAACATCCAAGAATTGCTAATCTGAAGTATTGCAGGGCCTGTTAAAGATAAATGCAAAGAGGAGTTTTTGGCAGCCGTTACCCCTGTACTCACACATTTTGGAAATCTTCAAGATCAAACACGGTGCTAACTCTTCAGTGTCAGTCCTCTGGATCTTTCAGCCACGTTGTGTAAGAGCTTTATGATCAATACAGTCAAGAATTCTCCTTGAAAAAGAAAATTCTGTTTTAGTGAATAGATGTTTCACAAAATTACATCATGGATCAGACTATACACAGGGAGAAACATGCCGAATATTCAGAGTAAATCACTGCATTCTTTCTGAAGCCATTTAATATAGCTTATGCATTTTCCAATTACACTTCAGTGTCAGGCTGCTGAATTGTAAATGCATAGTTAGCAGTCATCCATTTTGTTTCTCGAAGGTTTAATGAAGTAATGAATCAACACAGGACTTCATTATTTCTCTGCCTACAGTAAACCCAGAAAGTACAACACACTGTGAGCGTTTGGCTCAGGTTAAACCCTCGAAGCTCCCGAGGCCAATCATTTTGTTCTTTAATAATTCTTCCTAAATCTACAGTATACATGTGATATAGATTAAAAAATAAACATGCCCGATATTTTATTTATAGTCCATAATCAACGGCATCTACAGTAACCTCCAAACAAATGCAAGTCTATAAAGAGTACCGCATTTCACACTTTTTAACCAATGTCTTTAATATTTTTTGCATTAATTTTCCCCAAAATCAAAATGCAACATCTCCTCATTGGTTGCAGTGTTAGGTTTGGGTGCATTATGCAGTCTTTGTGGTCAACTTGAGACACACATGAAATATTAAGCGTTGTGCCCAGACATGTACAGCAGCAGAAACGTCTCGACGGGCTTTGAAACATGCATTCATTGATGTCAACATAAAAGCAACATAATTTGCAGCGTTCCAAAAGGGCAGCTGCACTGAAAGGAAATATTAGATGGTACTAGTTTTCCACGTACAAGTGTTCATTTCCCTAAAAAAAAAGCCAGTGGTTATTCTAGTCACCGTGCAACTAATAAATCATTGCCATCACCTTTACTGAGTGCGACGGACCCCTTTTTTTTAATACGCAGAAATACACATAATTAGATTTGAGCGCGGTGTGGACACAGTCAGGCTCACACACTGAAAAGTCAGGGCGCGCTGCATTATTTATGAGGGTGTAAATTCCTATAAAGATGGAGATAAAAGCCTCGGTGCTTGATTCAAAAAACAGGGATATTTCCTGAGAATGAGCCTGTGTTGCGGTATTGATCCGAATGTTGGGTAACTACTGGCAATTTGTCTAATGAGGAACTCCTTCCACAATCTGTAGGGCTCTAATCACGAGCCCGATCGCGGACGTGCCGTGTTCCTCCATCAAATGAAGGCTGCTGAAATCCACTGATGCACTAACCCCCCCACACACCCTCCGTGCACCTTTGAGATTTCTTGGCATTTGTCAAGCTTTGGCCCTGCCTCATCTCAGCAAATGCACAATCAATTTCAACTTTGTGTCTCCTGTTTCTAGTTTCCCCCCCCCCACCACACACACACACGCCGCCAACCACCATCGCTCCTTGCTCGATGCTGCAAGTTGGGTTCACTCTCTGTGTTCGATGGTCTCTGCCCTATCAGGTGCGCTGACGATCGAATGTCGGCCCTGTCAGGAAGCTTGTCTCGTTGCCTTAAGAGATGAATACCAGACAGTCGCTCCTTATCTTCCTGCTGCCTCCCATTATCCTTCACCTTGTCTCGCGCGTGATTGCCGCCTCCCCTTGATGGTGGGTTCCGAAAATGAGCAGAAATCAAAGCTGTTGCACGCAAATCAATTTACAAAGACTTAATCACGAATAAAAAGCCCCATTACGTTTTTTTTTATACTCATTATTAGCTGAATACAAAGGCATATTAGGGGCCTTATCAGTTTTATGATTAACCAAAAGCACTTGAGGGTGAACGCTTTATATCTGATACCTTTGAATAAATCTGTCCAATTTCACACAGATTAAAGTTATTAATTTTGATGGCTACAGTGGAATGTCTTAGTCATTTTAGTCAAGATTCTGCCAATGCACCACTTTCATATTTTAATACTGCAGCACAGGCTGTGATTTAGGAATTCAAAAATATATATTTTGCAGTACAGTAGATCGTCCTCACACGTCTCCCTCTTTCTGAATCTCCTGCATCGTCGAAGGCGTTTCACAAAGGTGGAGTCACTATCTGTGAAAGCGCCGTGTAGTCTGAATAAATAAAGCGTCCTCAATCATCGCCAGGCTGACGCGTTGTGAAATGCCTCATTAATGGCTTAATGAATCACAATATAAAAGGTGTTGCCATCTCTCCCTCCCAGCTATATCTATATGTGCATGTCACTTTTATTGATCTGCCCTGTATGTGTTGATATATAGTCACAATCTAATTGCACTCAGTGAAAGTTATGGGTGTTTGCCGGGAAGGACATTTATACGGGGTCGCTCGAGCTCACCTCCAGGATCGTGTGATTTCGTCAGGTTTCCTGTGGAAGAAAGTGCTGCACCTGTGTCATTAACAAAGATCATCAGTTAGGGAGACGGCTGGACAGAAATTAAAGGCGACTGTATGTTTTATTGATAAATACTGCAACGTTCTCGCCGTAGCTGCAAGAGGCGACTGAGCGAGCAGCTTTTAGAGCAGGAACGCTGATGAGGAAATTTGTGGTTCGAGTCTGTGCTGATTGTTTCAGACCAGATCACGCATTTGAGCACAATAGAAAACAGCTGATTCAATTTTTTTAAGTTCATCTCACATGAGTTCGCAGTAGTTCAGCGCTAAAGGGCGACTTCACCAACTTGCTTTGTCTGGCTTTAGTTTATGGTCTAAATGTCCGTTATTATCACGCACATTAACAGATTTCTCTGTATTAAAATATTTAGCTGACAGACTCCTCCAGATGACATCACCAGGAGGAGTTTTCCATCATTCGGACTTCAGATGACGTCATCTGGAGGAGCTCTGGAAAAGAAGGTTGACCACGATTACAGCCCTGCAAGTACGAGTAACGAGATGACTTAATCTGAAGTGAAGGTTCCTCCTAGTGACGTCATCTGGGGGCGTTTTTCACCTGAAAGTAGAAAAGTATTTTAATAAAGGGAACTATAAGAGAAGTTTACCTGGATATATGCACATGTACTTACAGCATATTGTATTACGCGGCCTTCTGCAAACAAACAGCTCGGGTTAAATGCCATCGCTTGCTGTGCTGTTGCCAAGCGCTTCCTTTGCCAAGGTCATCCATAGAATCACAGGATCCACTGCTCACAGCAACAGAGACGACGTCAGCTCCCTCCTCACCTATTACTCCCCCGTCAGTCTCTCTCCCCCCTGAAATCCTAGACAATAATGACTTTGTAACTGATCAGTTTTTCGCTGCCAGTAACCAGGTTCTTCAGAGCACCAGCAACTAACTACATTCAGTTAGGAGCAGTCTCCTGTATGAACGTGCTGCATTGCATTTACATTTATGACACGCAGCAGCTGCTTTTACTGTATATGTGCAGATACAGTCAAAGCACTGGAGGCATTTGTGTCATGCTATTAATGAGCGAGTAATTATCACGTTCCTAATCTTGGCTGTAAAATATAATGGAGGATTTACACTTTTTTAGTGCTTTGTAATTAGTCCAAGGGGAGATTTTTTTTTTTTATGCTTTAGTTGAATATGTCTTGATGACAGTCCTGTTTGTGTTCAGCCTCTCTCTGTGGGAAGCAAAAGAAAAAGCTACAACCGATTCCGAAAACAGATGCAGTAATGTAGAAAAGTGGAGGATTTATGAGGTCATTATTTTCAGGGTTTTATATAATATTACCACCGAAACTTTTAAAGAGGTTCTTACAGTTTTTTCACTCTTTCCGCTGTGTACAAGTGTGTTTAGTTTTTGCACGTAAGTGCTGATGTATTGTACACTTACTGTGCAAAATCTAAAAACCGAAATATGAGCAGCTTTTACACGCTGCAGGTTCGAGCTCCCTGAAACTGAAATGTGATGTACTGTAGCTGGCTTTTAACTGCTGTGATGTCGGGGCCTGTCAGTTTAAAATGCAGCATTGGAAAAAGGTAATGATGGCAGCCAATAAGGTTTGAGGTTCATACAAAATCCAACATGTGTATGACACCTGACTCTGTCAACTGGAAATGATTTATTGGGTCTGATTCCTTTCAGGTCTAAGCTTATTGGCCGTTACACATATTGTGCGTTTCAAAAACCAGTTTTTGCTGTAGCATTTCTAAGCATTGATATTATTTTCAGTGTTGACACACACACAGAGTTTAACAGGTTTCAGTAACATCTGACACCGTCAACACAACACGGATGTGACCAGCCGTCTCTTGCTAAGATGACCGAGCAGCTCGAGACCTAATGAAAGCACCATGGACAGTTACATCGCCGTTCCCAGGGCTGTTACTGTTAGGTGCAAAGTTTGCATCCAGTTATTGTGAAATGGCAAAAACAGTTTATCAGCATAAAAATATTTAATGCACGTTCAGTTGGTGCAGGCGTCCTCCCCTAAGAAGAAGCACAGTTAACACTAAAACTAACGTACCGTAAAAACACACACACTAAGCAAGTACAATTCATTTTTCCATGATCAGAAATTACAGAAATTGTGTATAAAAATTAAGCTAGTATAAAGTTTTCATCCCCAAAACAAATTCAAATGTCAAGGAAACTTTAGTTTAAGCTCAATGTGCATTAAATCTTATTCTGATGTTGAAAATCTTTGTTTACTTTTTTGCATAAACTAAGGTGAATGAAACCTTCAGTTCTCAGGCCTCGCCAGCACAATACATTCAGTTACGGTTAAAGGATATGTTCTGCTCTTTAAATAGATCAAAATATCATACCCGGTTTCAAGCATCTGCTCTCTCGGCCTCGACCAATCTGTGCTTCCTCCAGGGAGGAGTAGGAGGATCCAGCCCTACACTACTGTACATAATGTACTTCTCTTATTGTTCCATCATTTCATAACGTGTTTGTTGAAGGGGAACATGATAGTATCTGCACTGACCGCATAATGTCTAGAAAATGCACAAGCCGTGGCTCAAGTGGCTCAAGTGTGAGGAAGCCCTGCTGTGTGTTAGTGTGGACAGAGGTCGGGCGGTTTTAGCTCACGTAGTTGTTTTAGAGCAGCCTCCCATCGTGTCGTGGCTTTGGGAATTGAAGCCATATAATGACAGATTAATTTATTGCAGGAGTGTCATATCTTCCAGCTAAGCAGCTGTTTTAAATTCCCTTTCGAAGTAAAACTTTACTTAAAATTGACTAATTTTAAAGTTATAAACTGTCGGCAGCTTGAACTCTTCTTCTGCACAGCAACGCCAAATGTCCTGAACCAGGTTTACAACGGTTTATCAATTTATAAAACTTCATTTTACTTTGAAGCCATATGGCTCGTCATACTGCACTCACCCACTGTGATTTTAGGGTGAAATTATTCAGCCCAGATATCGACTGAGCGCATGTGACTGAGTTTTCTGTGACTCGAAATCTGCAGGAGGAGGAACACAATACCTTAAAGTTGTAAAACATAAAAAGAACTCATTTTACAAATAGAAGCAAATATAAGCACACATCACTAATCACACGGCATATGCTTTGTGATTAGTCCAGCTGCTCGGCTACAGTCGCACGTCTGGCATGTACCTTCCTCACTAATTTGAGGAAAAAAAGAAGCAGGAAGTGAGTATCCACTGCAGGAGACATCGCTGGGAAAAGAAATCCAGTTCATTTTCGAAGGCTTCCATTCAGTGGCACTCGAGCCGGTAATTATGACAAGTGTTCACGCTCAGCCCGGGTCTGCTAACAAGGTGTTTGAGATTTGTCATTGGAATGTGCACATGTTGACATCAGATTAATTGTCCCGGGTCCTGCATCACCTCAGAGCAGCCACAGCTGACATAACAGCAGATCACACATTTGAAGCACGGTTTCCTGTAAACTGAATCCATTTCTTTCCTTTGATACAACCAGGCTTATGCCATTTCATTGGCCAAAAAACACGATTCCAGGATTTATCATTTCCATATTTAAATAGCCCAGCGGCTTTTTGAATTTAGCCATCAGGTGTCACACACTCGCTACTTTAGTTTGAAATTTTGTCAAAACTTTCAGCATCAGTCCCACGTGTGTTCATGCCCCCCTCCCCACCCGATGCCTCGGGCATTTTGGGAAGGCCCGATGCCAAGAGGGGATTCATTCACATGCTGAGTGCGTGTGGACGATTCCATGGTGAGGTAAAACAGGCATAATAATAATTTACCAAAAACATGACTGTAATTGTTTACAGTAATGATTGTAATATTTACTCTGAATCTAACTCATCGGTGAGAATCCACCCGTCGCCAAAATGACCTCAAACCGGCCAATTTCCTGCCATAAGCCTTAAGATGAACACACAACAAAATTCAGTCTCAAGGCCACGTTGGCTCACAGTGGCACCTGAAAACAACAAACTTTAGTTATTAGTAATGTCACAACAATATGACATGTTGGTGAACATTCTGTCATCCGGGTTTGGCTCTCTGAGATTTAATCACGAAACTTTTTGCTATTTATCCAAGAATGTGACATGTTCTACGGCTGAAATGACATTTCATACTGAATGAGAGTTCACTTTGGGATTTTTAATTATTTAGAAAAAAAAATAACTAAAAAAGAAAATGTGTTTGCTATTAAGCCTCCAATTACGGATTGGTAAGTGCAGAGTGATTTTAGAAACTTTGTAATAAAAGCTACAACATGAAGCAACAAAACAAATTTTAAATGAACATTATAAAACCGATACACTGACACTTTGAAATCACCCAGGAAACGTAAAGCAAAGGTCCGTTTCATGACTCCGCCATCTAAAGGAAACTTTGGGAGGAGGGTGAGGTGAAACCCACTGCTAACCCATAATATCAGAGTTCAGCAGATGAGCATGAAGCCGTTCAGGAGAAGAATTAATGGAGGGATCAAAAACCGTTGGTACAGTTACATCATAAAACAACCAACATGATAGTACGTAGAACATAATCGAGCATATTCAAGAAAATTGGTTGACATTGACTTTAAAACTTTGTCAGTGACCAATAACTCAAATCATCTTTCAAATCAGTGCCTCCTTTCTGTGACTCACTTATCTCACCTGACATGTAAAAAGGATTTAATAAAACTCTAAACACCATGTTCATTTACGTCTTTCAGCTTGTCTCAGTTTGGATTTGAACCACAGACATATTTAAAAGCACATAGATATAAGCCAAATGTGTTTTATGAATTAACATACAGTATTGGCCCAGTGACACTGTGGTTGTTCTAGATTTGTATTGTTAAATTGGGACTTTGGGTTCCGCTGCATTAGGTCCACCTCTGTGGTAATTAGACCGACTCCGTTTGAGTGTGATCAGGTCAGAGAGTTTCAGCTTGTGCTGAACAGCACGGGCACATACTGTTAATCCTCCTCTAGGAGCAGCGCTCTTCCTCTCTCATCTTGCATCTCTTCCTTCTTCCTCGAGCTCAGCTTTGATGATGCAGCCTTTTTATTTTCATCTATGCGCCTCACGAACACACGGCTAGTTAATGTAGGAAAGCCACACCGGCCTCCACTAGGATAATCGTAAAATGAAAGAGTCGTTCCTCGGTTTAACACGTTTCAACCCTTTCCACAAGCTGAGAGGGTTACAAGAGCTTTTTAAGTTTTGTTAAAAGTTTAACAGTCTAACCTTGGATGGATGGAATGTTTAATTTATCTGAATGGGAATTTTTTTTTAAATCTGTGCAGTACCAAAAATGTGACACATGATGAACAGCCAATTTTGAATGGTGCGTGACCACATCACGGTCAAACGATCTCTGAGGATGAAATTAATACACCAATGAGCTCTGAAATAAAGTCAGTTTATTAGTAAAACATTTCATTTACCTGCATCTACTTGGTCCGATTCAGCCGTCCATCTGTTTTTTGAAAAAAATCACTAAAACACCACGTTGTGCAAAGACATCATCAGTAAAGCTACAAAGGTGGCAATCACGAGACAGACAGCTGGACTTTGAATTGTGCAATATCTTTGTGGCACTAAAATAGACTTTTATTAAAAAACTACACAGTTCATGGAGCTGTAAACGCCTCACAGAAATAAAACACAGACCTGAACTAGTTATTACGTGGAGGGTGGATTACTTCTTCTTCTTCAGTAAATATCATTTATATTGTGTAACTTATGTTCATATTGTGTTGACGTCTGAAACAGTTTAGTGTGAGAAACAAAGACAAGGTGAAGCCTGAAACACACGTCTGCCATTTAAAACCGCTATTGACATATGTTGAGCGTCTGGGTCCATTTGTTGTTTTATGGTGTTTTTTTATTACTGTGGATAATTGGTCACACAATGCCACACAACACTGCAATATCAATATCCCAGCTGAGTTTAATTAAGTTTTCACCACATGTTATTGTTCGAGCAACCATTAATATAAAAATGCATCAGGTTTTTTTTTTTGCAGCAGTTTTTTTTCTTTTCCAGTTACTCAGCCAGGAAACAAGTTTTGAAAAAACAAATACAAGATCTTATCAACTTACAAGTTGAAACACTTCTTGTTTTGCTTGGCCCAAGAATTGAACCACATTTATTTAGATGATACAGGCACATTTTTTAAAGTGCACTGAGAGAATTTATTTTAAAAGAGAGGAGGATTTAACCTGAATCACACGTAGAGAGACGATGGAGGAAATTAAACAATCTCTGGTCTTACGAGAACCCAAAGTGCATATTATTGTTGACATGAAAATCATGATTAAAACAGCAAGACCCAAAGAAAAGACTATAGTATAAGACTATATATATATATATGACTATAATACATAAATATGAAAGGCCAGCTCAGCGCTCGTGACCATCGTCAGCTTAACTTACAGCATGTGTGACATCACTGCTTTTTAAAGGCAATCAGACCAATCAGAGGACAGCAGACGAGTTGATGAGAGGGTGTGGCTAAAAGGTCCAGCAGTGTTTAAGTTCGACAAGACCAAAGTGTGTGGAGCTTCTTTGTTCCTAAAGACTGTTCATGCATGTTTGAGTCTTCAAACCAGTGGCCACCTACAACCACAGCGGAGAGTGATATCTCCTGCTAGTTGTTCAAAGCAGTTTGAAGAGAACTTTTACTTTCACCTCACGAATATATATTCAAAAGGTGCCCAGCATTTAATCAGGTCATCAAATCAACAAGTTAATGAGCTGCACACAGCTAATTCCGATTCCGATCAGTTGGAAAGTTATTTATAGGCACGGGAAAATGAGTCACCCGCTGACAGTGGCACAGTGTCAGACACTGACTGGACCCAAGTACCACATGACAAACCTGCGGCCGACTGCAATGATGTATATTCCACCTAAGCAGCTGCTGCTGTTTAGAAATAGGAGGAAAAGACCATTAGATCAGGTGTTCTGAATCCTGCTTGGTTTCCGGCTCACCCTGCACCACAGGCTGCAAGATGCCAAGTCCCTTGGTCTTCCCCCACTCCAACCTGCACCATTAAGTGCACCATTCAAAGTGTCTAATGCTGCATTAACAATAACAATTAAAGTAAAAGTTTGATATTTGCTCAAATTATCTGGCTGCTGTGGGTGTGAGTTTGCAGGCTCGCAAACCTTAAAGCTTCAATTACTTAAATGGTCCACGAAGCTTAAGCGATGATGGTTCTCTGCAGGTTAATTATCAGGCCTGACCTCTTTTATGTGACACATTGTTATTTAATGTAGAGTAAAGGTGTGTGTATATATCCATTAGAACAACTTTAAGCAGAAGCAAAAACGGTTAATGCAAAAGATCTGACACGATGGAATGTGAAAAACACTAACTGTAGCAAACGATTCATAAGTTGAACAAACTGTGACCAGCAATTTGCCGAAAAGAAAAAAAAATAAAATCTGATTTCAAATGACGAGGTTTTTTTTTTTTTTTTTTTTTTTTTTGACAGAACACAGCTGTGCTGCGTTAGTTTAATTTGCAACAGGTGCATTGAGTAAAAGTTTTCAAGGAAACCAATCAATCCCTTGAAGCACTCTGCAGAAAGAGTTTTTTAAACCTTCAAAACGGCACAAAGGGAAATGGCACAAATCCTCTCAGTGAACTGAGCGCATACTGATGTGCGAGTGAAGATGTGTCCGCTCGGGCCCAAACGGAAAAGAACAAAGGCTTAAAATTTATACGCTGCTGCTACAACAACAGGGCGTTTTTTTTGGGGGGGGGAAGACAATAATGAAGGTTGCAAAGATTTTCCAGTCCGTGGGGATTTTCTTGGTAACCTGCAGCTTCGTTTTTCTATTGCTCTCATTTACACTAACAGTTGCACTCAATAGCAAATTAAGGGAAATG
The DNA here is from genome assembly GCA_033026295.1 of Channa striata. NCBI lineage: Eukaryota > Metazoa > Chordata > Actinopteri > Anabantiformes > Channidae > Channa > Channa striata. The sequence goes on from CM065178.1 coordinate 21,455,975, forward strand.
GAGCAAATGGGCCAAGTGCAATCAGCGTAGAAACACCTGGTAGGCATGCAAACAATCGCAGGAGCCAGGCCATGCATTCACTCAAATTACATATTCAACCATATTGTTAATGGGACAAACCCACGACTGTAAAAACGCACAAAACAAGGTTCCATTACGAACGGAGACTGATGCCTCCTTTGAACGACTACAACGCGGCATTTTGTATGTACAAAAATCACTTGTAGGTTGTTTTTAATTCCAAATCCAAACCACGGTGCTCGTATTGACACTATCTTTATTAAATAAGTATGATAAAGAAGAATAGTTTGCATAGATACCGACTCCTTCTTCATTCAGTGTGAAAATCCATACGCTGTCTCTTCGAAAAAACACACAACTTCATTCTCTCAGTGAGAACCGATTGACTCTCTTAAATTTCTTGATTGCCTCCATCCTCTCTGATGTGAGACCTTTTTTTTTTTTTTCGCCGTGCCTCTCATTGCACTTTCCCTCCTTGTGGTGCGTTGGATTAAAGGCTGCTTTCCTAATCCTGTGAGGCTCCCGCTAATATAATGTCAAATTGATCTGTCAGCCAGAGGCCCTCCGAATCTGGGACACTCTCCCCATCCCAAAGGCATGAGTACAGATTAAAATGCTGCGCCACAGCCACGGAGCAACTGGTGGCTGCTGCTGGTCCATGCTGGGAAAACAAAACAAAAAAATTAATATTAGTGAGGACATGTCCAGATCTGTCCCACTTCTGTCCAACACAGGAGCTGGTTTGCACCTCCAAACTCTACACGACCTTCTTCATCTATAAACTTGCAGATGAGCTGTAAGCGTCATAGAACCCGCCTCGCTTTTAAAATTAATAACTCTGGCAACATCCATGACTTTTAAATCTCTTTTTTTTTTTGTCCCTGGCTGTAACCGCATGGCATTTATCTTGTGTGAATGTTACCAGCAGATGAAGGCTGTTTGTCATCTCGATGCAGTTACTTGACAGAATTAGGTGTTGTGGTCTAAGGCGCGAGGCGGGAATGTGACACACATCCCCTGCAAGCACCCGATACGACTGTCAAAGGTAACATAACAATGTTGGTTTGACAAAGACATGAATCAGCGGACGCCTTTCGGTGTCTCCCATGAGCTTCCTCACACCCCGAGCTGCTGCGTGTATTTCCGCTCACAAAGGCCAGAGAGGCGGGAGAGAACACAGACGTGAAAAGGTGATCACTGGAAAACATGGAGCGTGATGGATTCAAAGACATGTCTTGGCACATTCATGCACTCTGGGAAAGTGAGCTAATGATCTGTGGCATATGGACAATTTCTCTTATGGCACCGAGCATTTCCTAATCAGAATATCCCTTTACGGCTGCGACGCTCGATGGATTCCCACCACTCGGCGAGAATCAGTGGCTGAATGATGCTTGTTGGCAACAAAACCTGAGACTGAGGGGGGAACGTTACTGTAAGTTGCACAAGGTCACGGATATAGATTTTTTTTTTTCACTGATAAAACTTGTTAATTATATCAACGTACACTGTGAAGCATCATATCGGATTTTGGAATTATCAGCCTTACAGCTTAAAAACGAGTCTTTTCTAATTGAACTGATGAGTTGAATGAATGAACTGCAGAAAGTTCATTCAACTTAGCAAATGCAATTTTAAAGTAACAAACCCACAGACTTCCCAGAATGTAGAACGTGTAGAAACTCTTCAAAGACTATTTCTTATAGTTTGAAGAACATATTTATGAAAGCAACTTTCTGTATGTATTTAACATATTGTGCATATGTAGTTTATTTTTATAATAACAAATCAATGATGGCATCATGAGAAGGTTAGAGTTGACTTCAGATTTCAGAAAAAATAACCTTTAAAAAATGTGTCTAGATTGACCAACTAAGTCTTTTCTTCGAGCTAAAAATTTCCTCCAGATGACATCAGTTGGAGGAATATTCAGTTCAGATTATTGTCATTTGGTTGCTCACACTATGGTGATTGTAACTGTGGTCAACCTGCTTTTCCAGATGACATCATCCTAGCTCCTCCAGATGACATCATCCTAACATCATTTGCAGTGCGTGTCTACTTAAAAAAAAAAAGCATTTACGTAGCAGTTCTTCGCGATGTAACCGTGGATATTTGTACTGTCGACCCGTCCGTGGTTCGCCCCATCATTCGCCCAATCACACCTGAGATCAGCTCCAGGACCCACGATGGACTGATGGACTGATGGCTGATGGACTGGATTTGTGCATGACCTTGTTTCACTGCTCTTTTCTGTTCCAGTTCCCAGCCCAGTACCTGAAGCATCCTGTCGCACAACTGGGCCTTCTTCTGGTTTGTAGTACGAGAGCATATGGGCCTCTGCTACAGTGTCCTTTACAGTTCACTACCACACACCCTCCTGGTGAGTCAGTTGTCTGAGGACGTCACAGGTGTCCGCAAAGTGGGGACAGTGCTTTGAGACGTATTTTACCAGCCTTATCAGTCCTCAAGTGGTTTTTAGATCAGCTGGCATGTCCTGCTTAACATGGACCTTTTTCTTATGGACCTTATCGACATTCAGCTGGATTTCTTTTCCTCTGCACCAAGTGTCAAATAATGCCAACTTCTCGTCGCACTCCCTGTGTGCCACTTCCTGTGAGTCACCCTGGTTTGTAATGAGAATGTCATCTGCTCTGATGTAAATTCCTGGCAAGCTCTCAGGTGCTTGAGAGAGCTTCCTGCCGCTGGTAGCAAACATGGTAGAAAACTGTCAGGTAGCTAGACTCCTCCACCAATGTGACGTTTCCAAAAGCCGCTCTTGGCATCACACATCGTGAAGACTTTTGCTTTGGAGAAGTCGGGTTATATACCATCAGTGGCTGGCAGCAGGAAGGGAATTTTTAGGCTTCGTTTGAAGGTCGTTGGTCAGTGCACACGCTCGGTTTCATGCTCAGATTCTGCACCGACGTATTCCCGATCCAGTCCCGGAAGGTGCAATTATCGCTCATCTCTGCGGGTCTTGGAGCTTTTCTTTCGGTGGTGCCATCATGGTGACTGGGACACGTCACTTCGGGAGTGTTACAGGCTTTTCGGTGTTACCTATTTTAATCCTGTGCTTCCCTCGCAGACAGCCATCACAAAGACCTCCATGTACTCCTTCTTTATCTCCGCTTATCAACTGCGCTCTGACTACGGCGGTTTCTGTAGTGCCAGTGCTGTCGGTGGTCAGAGTTTTGTCAGGTCCACTGGTTCAAACTAAACATGAATTCATTTCATTGGTTCCTCCACTTCAATTTTCACGTTGCCACTCATCTGCTTGATTTATCTGTTCATCAGTAGTAGATTTTTGTGCTGTGTTTATCTTTTCCTACATTAAGACATTAAGTCTTCTTAGTCATTATCATCTTGTTGTGATGGTGTGCAATTTTTTTTTTATTTTTTTGCCTTGTTATGTTTTGGATTTGGCTTGATCCTCCACCAGCTTTGAAGATCTTACCATAAGCTGGGCAGTTCAGTTTACTCCTCATGTGATTTTTACACAAAAACTGACATCAAGGACACTCGGCTGCAGGACTGCTTTTCTCGATGCATCTTTCTGCGACTGTTCCACATATGTTTTTGTTGCAGCGCATTTCTTAATGCTGCGCATGTGTTTTCAAACTGGTGAGCTTGTTTTTGTCAATTTTCTTGTGTTTTGTCTATTTCAAGTTTTAAATTGATACTCGAAATCTTTCAGGACTGTGACAAGTTGTGCGAATCCACACGCAATGTTCCTATTGCTATTAAACCTTCCATAATGTGGTTTGTGCTGCTACTTCAGTAACGTCTGATTGAAATGGCGAATAATGTTGCTACACTCACGTCCTCGTGTTTTTCTGTTCGTATACATATACCCTGTAATAAGAGAATATCTGCACTCTTCACATTGTTCTGTCACTTTATTACCTCTTCGAGCTGAAGACAACCCAACAGGAAGTTGGCTGATTACCTACTCTGTAACAGTCAGCGTTAACACAACAGGTTTTAGTCTCACGGCAGCCGTCAGTAATAACCTCTGAAGCAAAGACAAAAAAAGATCTTCCTCTGGCGTATCCTGCTGACATTTATGCATCACCCTTTTTTTTTTTTTTTGGCTTTGCTCTCAAAGATGGATAAAAATAATAACTTAAAAGAGGCAATCATCATTTACCTTAATTATTTCAGAAATTTGTCAGTTTTCCTTTGAGGCAAGACACTGCATGATCATAAATCAGAGACACGCAAAAGATTTTCTCATCCCCCTGGGAAAGTCGTACTCTTAGAATGGAAAATGGCTCCGGTGTGATATAAAGACATGCCTCCAGGAGGAACAACACACGGCTACTGTATACCTGACACAGAAGAAAATAGAATTTATATAACATTTATGTGAATATAAATACATATATAAAAAGGTTTATAGTTTTAAAGAGCCCTTTGTCACTGGAGATGCTCGTTTATCAAGAGAGCAGCTACTGTTGAGTTTATTGTCTACTGTAAAACACGCTTCATACTTCTGATTTGTTCTCAGCTGTAGTAGACCCAGTGAAATGTGTTTATTCTGTAAGATCAACGCTTTAATTTTGCCAGCTGATAGTGATTGTTTGGACAAAAACTGTTTATGAAATCAGACACTGAATTTAGCTTTTAATTTTTTTATTAAACCTCAACGTCGTCAGCAGTTCCCACTCACTGTCTCTCTGGTCTCCACACCTTCACTTTCATATATTTGTATAAAATGACAAACTAAAAGTCATCTGTACACTTAAATATTGTTTTTATAAATTACATTTCTTTATGAATTTATTTCCTTTTTTTTTCTTTGGCAAATATCCCATTGAATCCAAGACAGTCTCCAGGTGCAGGCCGTGCTGCAACATGGGCTGAAAATGTTCTTTTCAGCCCATGTTCTCCCCTCTCAAAAACAACGTTAACTAATTCAAGGGTCTAAAGACCAGTGGCTGCCATTGGCTGTTCAGATTTTAAAGCTTCCTGAGGTAAATTTGTCATATTGAGCTATATCAAAAAATGAGTGTGAGGCCTTCACGACGATTCCTTGCCGGAAAGAACCTCTATGCTGCTCACGTTGATGGTTAAGACTTAAGGAACTTGATTCCTAATGCAAACTTGGGAAACTATTCCAAGTAACTGAAGCATGAACATAAAAGTTTTCTCACCAAACTATGTTTGTTCCTCAGGAAGAGTCAGCAGATATGATGTTATGATTTAAAGATCAGTGTTCCTAATATTCAAAGATATGGTGCTGTAGAAGGTTCTGGTTCTGGTTTTAAATTGGTGACAACAATCCACTGTGATCCAACATATAATGAAAGTGTGCTTAGATCATTTGTATCGATTGTTATTCTCAGATACATTTTTGTGCAGTTGTTCATGTATATTTTGATAAAATGTAGATTAATGAGACAATTAACTTTGCAGTGCTTATCCCATTATCTTATACCAACACGGAGCAACAGAACCCTGTAGGGATGATGTTAATGTGGCACCCAAAGCTTCAGTTTCTGAGAGTGAAAGCACAAGTTTTCCTCATTGCACATACACATTTTTTTTTCAAATCAATTCCACAGCGTATTGTCTTTGAGGCGAGTACATTTTCAGCAGAGCAACTCAAAGGCTGTCAGTTACAGGGAAATATGCTGATGAATTGTCTGAAACTCAACTGCAGTTCTCATTATAAACTGCCGAGGAGTTGGGGGGGGAAGAAAATTATTGAATTAGAGTGATTTTGGACACAGCTTGTGCTTCACATCCTGTTGATTTTGTGATCCGGTAAACAAGTGTAACGCAGCCCGTGTTCATCAAATCACTGCTGATTCCCGCATATGAAATGATGCAGAATTTTTAAAAACTTACAAATAAAACTACACAGAAACGAGCAGAGAGCCCGGTCTTGGCTGGGGAGGGGCTTACTGCACTCCTGGGGTAAACCACTTCATTAACTAGATAGTAAATAAAAGAAAACAAAGTGTTGCGTCAGGTTGAGCTCAGCTCTGTTGCAGATGAGGTAAGCAGCTTATCTGCCTTGCAATTAAAGGGATTTTCGTTTTCATGGGTCGCATTATTTAAGACGGTTAATAAGCAACTTTGCAGTGCTATCGGAGGAGCGATTTGGATTAATCAAAATTGATGAAAAGTCCTGCTATTATGGTTGCAAAGCAGAAATTACTTTATTAGTAAGGTGCCGATAAGTCCGACGAATCTGATTGTCCAAGGTCCGTTTCAAGTACTTCAGTGGTTTGAATCAACCCATCGCAGTGCTCCCAAACCATACCACCCGCCCTAAATCAATAACGGTCTCATTCAACAAGTTAAAACCCCTGTTAAAGGATTTAGTGGGTAATGGAACTGGTAACTCCTGACAGCTCCCCCGCGCGTTGGCTTGCAGGATAATGAATCCTGGGAATACAGCAGAAGGGCAAGGTATTTACCCTGGCTGCAAGGCAACTGCTGTCCATCCTGCAAACAGCTTCGCTGCCACACTGAAGCCCCAGTAATGAGCTGACAGGTGCAATGTTTACACTCCAATTGCCACTCAAGTTCGAGGGGCCGACTCTCAGTTTAGTCTCTTTTGACATTAATGATTCCAGCCAAAATGGCACACCTTTCCATTGGCTGTCAAAGGGTCTTGAAAGGAATCTCAAGGCTTCTCTAAACGATGCCTTTGATTCGGACATGCAGAAGCCCAATTATGCTGCGTGTTTTCTGCAATTGTGAAGAACGTTTGACACCACGCTGAGGAAGGTTTATGTTGAAATCCATCTGTTTTATCAGTGTTGATCTCGAAGCGTGTCTGCAACACGCAGCTGACCTATTCCCGCTAGATGACACCTTGTAGGTTGGCTTCTGTATGTAACCTTCCTAGCTTCCTAGCCCCCAAGAGACAGCAGCTAACAATAGGACATTGGGATTGTGTGCTTGCCTTTTTCATTTAGTTTTCTTTTTTAATGGAAAATTAAGCAGCACCAGTGGGTTGGTAAATCTGTGCGTGAAGTTTTGCTTTGTGGTGTTGTTGATTTATGCATTTGCAGTATGGATCAGCAGCTTTTCCCCTGATGAAGATTTAGCGTCCAAACGCTTGGTTCTATCATTGAATAATAGCACCAAACATTTCAGCATTGTTCCCTGCAGTGATTTTTCTAAAACACGAGGCCGCTATGATGTGGGAAGAACCTAGACAGTCAAACACCTACTGCACTGTACCTTGAACATAGTGGATACTAGCCAAGATCAATTCCGCTGCTTTCCAACCCCTTCATTGTCCACTTGGCTGCCTTTTCTAAGGTCAGCTCAGATTATGGTTAACCCACAGGAAGAGAGATCCCGGAAAGCTTGCTTCCTGAAGGCTTGTGTGCCAAAAAAAAAAGGGTTCTCAGCGCCTCTGTGGCTGGTGAGTGGGCTAATGCTCCTCATTAGAGGGGTGACCTTTGCGGAAATGGCTGGTGTGCACTCCTTACCACCCTCTGATTACCTCAGTTACTGCAGCTAAAATCAAATACCCTGGTCATTCTCACAAGTCGGGGAAACACATTTCGTTGCCGCTTCTCTCGGCAGGCTGGCAGGAAAGAGGAGGGGGGTGTTGCAGAACAGACTGGACATGATGATTGTGTTACTGACATGTGAATGCAGAGCTGTTTGTCAGACTCCTGGAAAATAATAGGTTTTTCCATTGGTGATGCATTAACTTTTCTGTGCCCTCTCTGTTGTTTCAGACTTTCAGATTCCATTTGTTTGCTTATCGTTTGGCAGGATACCCGAAAAATGAACTTCAATCAAAAAAAAAAATCTGAAAGGTTTGGCTTTCTGGTGTGAATCAGTCAATGTTTTTTCTTGACATGGTGAGATTTGGCATTTTTATCTATTTACTTGTGAATTACTTACTTGAATTGCAGAAATACTGGCGAGTATTCCCATATTTTCTTTTTTTATATTTGGATGCAGATCTGGGTCAAGCTTGATTTGAAATTTCTTCTCTTATTGGAAGAAAAACTGAAGGATTGTGCAGCCTTGGTACACTGTATGTCCTCGATCAATGGCAAGCTACATTTCTTTCTTTTTGTTTTAATGCAAAGACAGTTTTACAGCTTTTATTGTAATATTTATTTTCTTACTTTCTTCTGGGCTTTTGTGAACATTGTTTTTATTTATTTCCTTTAATGCTGGCATTTCCTTTGTTACTTTACTGCCATCACAGCTAATGCACCGTTTTAACTGTTTTGATCACTGACATTTTATTCTTATGAAACAAGCCAGTGGTCTACTTATTAATTTTAGTGTTCCCTGTATTATTTTGAGGCTGTCTCCTCAGGTCTGTCTGGGGCCACTCTTTGAATAGATATTTTACACCGTGTCGTTGAGAGTGTGCTATCTCTGTGTTTAGTGTGAAACTACACAAAAGAGTGTTTTCCTTGGTGCTATTTAACACATTTTTATATGTTAATTGTAGATTGTGAATAATCAAATTCATCAAAATATGTGCAATTTCGAAAAAAGCCAAGGTGAGTTTGAGACTAAAAATTCCCATCCGATTAATCCTTCATAGAACGTGTTTTGCTAATATTGGAATTTATCCCTCATATCACATGAGTCCAGATGAGTTTTCTGACCAGTATCTAAAGAGATACTTCTGTATTTGTACCAGTGAAGGTTCTTCCAATTTTTCAGAGCTATGATAAAATCTCTTTCCTCACAACCAGCGACAGTGGCCCTCAGGCTGCTTTTCAGTCGGGATGGTGGTTCCCGGAGCACAATCAAACCTCTGCTGTAGTGGTTCGATTTTCATTGAAGTTGCCATGACCAGCATGGTTAGGGCTTTAAGGTCTATTGATATTTGACATCTTTGCTTAGATTTAAAAATTGTGATGTAATTGTATATATTTTTTAATAAGACGCTAACCTTTTTCTTGTTCGTTAGGGAAGAAGCAATAGGCTTCATTTAAACTCACTGTGCTTCTCTTGGGTAGGCCCGGCTAGTCATTACTGCAACTGCAGCCTCTCCCACTGTCCCAGGAACATCTTTAAAAAACTAATTTAATGTTAAAATTTAAATTCGATTGTAGATACTGTTGTGTGCAATTAGGTTATACGCTGTAAGATTGCAAGTTTCCTACCACTTAAAAAAAAAGTCCTTAAAAGTACAGGATATTGTGATGAATAAGTTCCCACATGCACTTATAAAACCTAAAATTCAAAAAGACGTTTTTCTCTGTACCCTATGAGGAAACATGCATTTTAATATATTAGGAGCTTTAACTAGTGAAGCAGTTCAACAGTAAGAACATACCGAAGATGAAACTAAAATCTACATTTCATACTTACAGAAATCTCCATACTGCTGTAGATTAATTTATAATAGGCCAGCTTTTGTTGAGACTCATTTCTATCTGAACACTGCACTGAATCTGACTGAGTCTAACCCTAACCCTGAAAAAAAAACACGTGTGTTTGGGTTGAGCGGAAGTGCACTCGAGTGAATTCCTGCAGGATCGTGAACGGCACGTAAAGAGCTGTTTGTCTTGCCGGCTGCCAGATCTCAGATTTCAGGCTGTGTGTGTTTCTTGTACAACTCCACTGAGTTAGGGAGGCTCATCCCTTCTCACTTTTACACCACAGCCTCCCTCGCTACTCATGTCTCCGTCAGCAGTCCTGAGAGTTACAGTCTCAACCACAGACTAAGTGGAGGGAAAATAGCACAACGCAGAATAAGGGAAACTAGTAGGTCATGATTTTTATCCTTTTTTAAATTTCCTTGTTCATGGTTTCAATAAGAACATTAGTCCAAAAGTCACATACATTAAATTCCTGAAATGCCATTTTGAAAGACAATAAAAAAAGTTATTTTAGTATTGAACATAATGGTAGACATTCCAGCTGAAGGATCAAATCAGCCTGAAAATGCTGAAAGAGACAGTGCAGCATAAAACAAGCTTTCATAACAATATGCTGAGGTACCTGGCAGTTTTCGCAGCTTCTCCATAATCACACATGGCTCGCTGTTGCAGGTGGCATTTTTTGGCTCCAAATGTTGGACGAGCCAAAGCAAAACGACATAAAACACCATGTTAATCTTCACATTCTGTAGTAAAAAATGCTCACAAAACGCAGCGTACCTCCTCTTTGGGAACACAATCGCTACGGGCTTTACCTGCACACGGGCCCGGATTGATGTCAGCACTCTGCCTGTCAACACGGCGAGTTTACGGAGGCAAGCTTTCATCAGGATCGTTCAGGAAGTCGTTCACAGTCTGAAAATGCTGCTTCTTCGACGCGTGGCAGTAATCAGGAGACATTCTAAATGCCGAATGGCTGCAAAAACGGGCGAATGTGCGAGACGGAAACAACTAGTTTGGAATATAAAAGCAAATACTGGCGCTGAAGGGAAACTCCAGCCTGAATCTGTTTTCCTGATGAGGTAATGCATCTGAAAAAGCACTGCAACTCTTTTACTTTATTTGCCTTTTATAAAATTTTAATAGTATTAAAAAACAGCTCAGCAGCATCTAAAAGCTTAAATGATTATTTTCTTTATTGCTGATGTGTATCTCCTGCTATAAGATATGCTAACAAAATTACTTGGGGCATTTATTGTCCTGTCCCTGCAGTGTTTTAACCTGTTTTCGTAGCCATTTGGCGCTTTTTCCGGATCAGCTTGAATTTTTATGAGCCACAATAAAGGTTCATCCAGCTGTATTAGCCGTGGTCATATACCTCCACATTCCAGGGCAATTTTAATGACCTTAGCCTGTAGGAAGAGATGTTTACTGCATCGCCCGGGGTCAAGCCATCAAATATTGCACGTGGAAAATCTTAAACATTCAGGTACAACGTGTGTCTCATAACGAGCGAAAAAAGTCAAATCAAATAATGAATTTTCAAGCTAAGGTTGAGCGTTCACTGCTGATGTATGACGACATGGGATTTGGAGTTTTTATATGTTTATCTGTAAAGGTCTTTTTTTGTGTCCCTCGGTGGAGCCTCCTGCCTCTTTAATGTGTGCTATTCCAACAAAGGCTCACGGGATGACCTTGCCCAGCTGATGTATTCCTCAACAACCCCCTCCCCCGAGGTACTGTGACAGTGCGGTGCAGTCTTATTGAAAAGTCCTGTTCTGTCAGGTGCAAGTTAAACTGCCATCAATTTGGTCTTTACAGAAACGACCTCTCAGTTTTGGGTTTGACAGAAATCTGGACAAACATTATATGATGCATTATTTCTCTGAAGCTGCAGATTTTTGATTCCTGTCTTGTTCCGTGTGAGCGGCGTTTAATCCTGCAGTCATTACACGGCGTCTCACTGGGGCACATGAAAAGACAAACTTTGACCTAAGCTGTAAAGCACACGGGATGTAGAAAACACATAATAGATTTCATTAGTGTATTTTGTAAAAGCTCACTCAGGTGCATGGGAAATGTAACTTCCAAGATTCCGGTACAGTGATACATATGCAGTTCAAAGCTTCTCATCAATTTTAAGTACAGAGGCCAAAACATTAAAACCACCCCTGCTCCAGCAGAACTCATCTTTGACCTGCATTTAATTGCACAGGTGGTCATAATGTTATGCCCGATCAGTGCACACGCTACAGTTAGTCAAGCGTGGGGAAAGCGTAGCCAGTCTGAAAATGTGAAAATGCTTGACATTTGTTATAAGTGTGCCCGGGTGGATGCGGATAGAGCTTGGCAGGGTGTGTTGGAACTCCCACTGTAGCCCTCATCCCAGCGGCTGAGGTCTGTCTGATACTATTAATAATGACATTCTGCTCTCAAGCCAATTAATCAGCGGCTGCGGCACAAAATCGAGGTACTTCACTGAAAGTCGGGAGTTCTGTGGGAGAGGAGTTGCTTATGTTGCACAATGCACTCGTAGATTTAATAGAGAAGTGGCAGAACTATACGAGGAGGAGACAAGTGGAAACTTTAGTGCCACAGAGCTATTGTTCCAACCAGAACAGGAGGCATGTGGCTAACTTCAGCAGAGGTTCCCACTGTATGTGGGAGATAATGTTATATAAGGATGTACTCTGTTTAAATAATATATCTTCATTTTCATTAATTGTCAGATTTTTTTTTATTTAAGTGTAACAATACAATAAAAAATTACTTTCTAAGGGCCCATTTTTAGTTGCTTATTTTATTAAATCAGTCCAAAATGTAATGATTTTTAATTTGCGTTGTCGCTGTCCACTTCATCCTACAGGATTTCCTTTCATTTATCACCTTTCTGCGTGTACTGTAAATATCCATGACTTGTATAAGATGTGTAAGAAAAATTACTTCAACTTTAAACAACAAAGCAAAAGTGGCTCTTTGCGACTTAGCAGCCTCCATCAGTTCCTTCATACAGTTTAATTTCATTCATATTGCTACTGGTCAGGTTTTATACTTCCTGGAACACTTTCTTGATGTTCAAACAGCCTTTATTTTAATGAGATCAGTGCTTTCTCCGTCCGTAATAGCATTACAGCTTAAAAGCAAAAAAAGCAGCCATGTGGCAACAAAGGTAGAGGATAAGAAGGCTGCAATCTGCTAAACAAAGATACACACAATGCCGGTTTCAAAAAAAAAAAAAACCATAGGCGAAGGAAATTCATTCATTGCCTGTTTGGATTTAAACATTAATGCTGTTAATATGATAAAGTTGCACAAAGTCGCCTTCATTTCCTAGTTCTAGATATTACAATGCTACAATAAACCCAAACTGCGGCAGCAAAATATTCTGTGTTATTCAACCTTTATTTGACATATTAGTACAACTAATCTCCTCCCACGCAGCCCTGACATAGCATCTTCTGGCCCACCACATCCTCTACAGTCACCCTGTAATTGACTTATGCAAGAAAAATTCGCATTTTCACAACAGAACAAATGGGCAAAGAAAGACGATGCAGCACCACATTATGTTAAAAGGCTTCACCGTGACACATAAGACCAGTAATGCGCTGCATGTATGTTTCTGCGTGTGGGCGTGCAGTGGAATTGCCTTGAAATCCCACTGGGCACAGATATTTCATGCCTCTTTTTAAATGTCACAAATCTCAGCGCCTGGTAATTAATGAGTCATTGGTATTGATCAACAAACCCATTTTCTGCGCCCCCTTTTTATCATGTGTTATGAACATTTGTTGCAAAGGGGGAAGTAAAAAAAATCGCTCTCATCGCCCCTTGAAGGATTATTTTACCTGCCTGAAAGCGACAAAGCTCGCAAAGTGAATAACCTTTGTGAGAATATGTTCTGTAGAAAATAAAAAATCTCAGATGCGGACTCAGCCTCGTAGGAAAGTGTTTCTTATGTGAAGGGCATAAATATTAAGTTCTCGTGCTCAAAAGGTGGGAAGCAGAGCGATGTGAATTCATCCTGTCAAACACCTCCCAGCACAGTATTATTAAAGGGGCTTTTGCTCTAAACTATGAGCTCGTGTTAAAGGATGGAGACGATGATGATGGCTGCGATATTTCGAGTCTGTTCCCAATATTTTTAGTATTCTGCTGCCAGCCGTTGTCAGTACATCTGTGATGAAAAGGGGAATGTGACATCTGTTCCTTTTGTTTTGGCCCCTGACAAGCTCTTATGTCGTACACTGTGTCTAACCACAACTTGAGACATTTAATTTTGTGTCTGTCATGTAGCAAGACTTGAGAATTTTTGCAAGAAATGGCTTAATTCCTGCCTCGCTCGCGTAAAGAAATCCACTGATCTGACCACGTCGTGCTGCAAAATCCCTGTGATACGAGCCTTGCTTGTATCGCCGTGGCTGTCTGTGTGTAATAGCTGTGGCTCAAATAGGGGTAATATATGCATGTCTCCGAAACAATCAGTCTTGTTTATCCAGAGCCCTTGAACCTCTAGGATCAGAAAGTTTCCGCGATGAATTCTGATTTGCTAAATCCCCGTCCAATAAATTGCCCACACAAACATCAAAACAGACTCTCTCCCTTTTGTGCCACCAGCTGTTAGATTCAGGCAAGAATACCAAAACCAAAGGGTTGGATGATAGAGACGTGGAGGATTCACAATTTGTTTATTAATGTCTCTCTCCGTTTCAACCTGCCTCTACCCCCCCACCCGCCAACCCAAACCCCCTTTTTTCCCCGTCTCCCGGAAAAATCTTTGCATCTGCACTGCAACGCTTGCTGTGAGGGAACAGTAAAATTTTGATAGAGACCTTGCAGGTTGCCTTAGTAGGTGGATTCATTTGAAAGTTTCCTTGGTTGAGTCTCCTGCCACTCTCAAGAGTTATATTTGGTGTTAGTGAAATTCTGTCTCCTGAATGTCTATGAAGTTGTTATAAGGAGACGGAGCAGTGTGGGTTGAGAGCATGAATGCATAATTTGGATCTCAGGTGCTCATTGAAGTGTACTTGTTTGACTGGAGTCAGAGCTTTGCCCCGAAGTGTAAAATCTCAGTCTGTCCTTGTCAGTCTGTCGAGTCTTGATGAAAGTGGATGGAAGATAGAATTAAAAGAGTCAAATTTAGCACTCGGGAAGTGATTAATTGCTCAAAGCCACAGTTGCTGTTGGGACATCTGCTTACTTGGTATTGTTTCTAATTAAAATGATAAGCGGTGGAAATCTGCATACCTTTGGATTTTAGGGGGAAATGCAGAAGTATTTTGTTGGATCATTATCCGCATGAAATGCAGCAGAAAACATTCTCCACTCTGGAAATGTTACGTTTGATGTCTGAGGGGGAGACCAGACGAAGAGGTAAGAGCAACGCTTTGAGCTAAATGCAATAAGACGAAGCAGGTGGAGCGTTTACGATGCTCGTCATATTAGTATAGCACGCTCTAAAAAATTATATAGTTCTATAAAGCTCAACTGCTACTGCAAATATGTTTTTGGCTGAATTACATTTTCTGTACACTTCCATCACTACATATTTAATCTAGCAATGAGAAACTCATTTTGTTTATGCCAGACATCCTTCCATTATCTCAGGTCGTCGGGACGGTTGGAGCCTGCTGTCATAGGACGGGAGGCACAATCAGGTACAGGAACAGTCCGGACGAGTGGCCAGAGAAAAGTCCACAAGGAAAGGCAACAGTCGGCCTGGGGACGTGAACCAGAAACCTCAGAGCTATTAGGCTAATAGCTGGTTACGGTTAAGTAAAAAAAAAAAAAAGACAACCTAATTTTACACATGACGTATTTTTTTATTTACAGAAATACTGAAGAAACCGTGATCTTTCTGGAACCTTAAACATTTTCTGCTAGTATATTTGCCATAGGCCATAATCCATCCAGTGACTGTGCTTCCTATAAAAAGTGATTATGGTTTAGCTGCATAGAACAGGGTCTGCTGAGAATATCACTGTGCATTTATCCAGTTTTTCATCAAACCATCCACTAACTGTTGCCGAAGTGAAGTTATAAACCTGCTGCTTGTAATCCCTAAAGTCAGGCCCCTATCACGACTACTGGGAGCTTCCCGTCACAGGATCCAGGATAAAGAACAAAATGTAAATATTTAGCACAAGAGCAGTGATGTAAACTCTGTGATATATTCACTTTAACTTTCAATAACTGACCAGCCCTGCAAGAACTGCCTCAACTCTCTGTTTGGCACATAGTTTGATCTTTTGCCAAAGTGTGTGTGTGTTTGTGTGAGATATTTTGGATGGAATTCAACAGCCTTTTCTGATCTGATAATGGTATTGGTTGTGTGTTTATATATATATATATATACTACAAAAGTCAGGAGGAGCTCATAATTCTTTCTCTCATCACATTTTTCTGTGTTTTATTTTTACATCCAGGGGCAATTCAGCACATTTCTTATCGTGCGTTTTTATTTATTTATTTTTTAAATCACTCACACTGTCTAGAAACTGCCTTC
Organism: Channa striata; assembly: GCA_033026295.1. Lineage (NCBI taxonomy): Eukaryota > Metazoa > Chordata > Actinopteri > Anabantiformes > Channidae > Channa > Channa striata. Next base: position 21,471,827 of record CM065178.1, read on the forward strand.
GACACCTCGGCAGACTGGATAACTTGAAGAAAAAAATAAATAAAAAAATTGCAGCCAGGAGGAGAAGCTCTGGCTGTGATGCGATATAGTGCATATCAGTCTATACAAACCTCTCCGATTACGCTTTTTAATCACATATCCACACCGGCAGGGCACAAGGTGGTGGATCCCATTGCAATGACAAAGCATTACATTAGGCCTTTGGTTGTGCGGGACACTCCATCACTTAATTTCCCAGTGGCTGTCCAGAGGCCCTCGCTGCTGCCGAGTTTATCATAACGGCTTAAGAGTAGATGACCCGCCAGATGTTTGTAATCTCACACCGAGAAGCTTGTGACTGCGGTTGCAATCAGATAAGGGAACACAGCAAAGGATTATGAATGGTGACAGTGGCGGAACAGCTATGGATTCTTCCATAATCGCTGATGGATGGCAAATGTCCTCTTTTACCCCGGTCACATGCTTCCCGGTGAACGCACGGATTCAGTCTGTGCTATATGTCTGTTTGCTTTCCCAGCGTTTCTAAAAAGACGTCCCTCGTGATGGTGTTGGCACAGCTGTGCGTAAAGGGAGTGAATTCAGAGCTCACATGGAATGCACAAGCTCATTTCTTCTTGCTAGTTTGTAAGGCCCCATTGAGAGTCTATGGTTGTGTAGGCAGGTTAATGATATGAGCTCGAGAGTAGTTTTTAATCACGAGCAGACTAATGAGATGGGTTGGGCTGGAGTTACTCCAGCAATAAATAGCATCAGAAGTTGCTCCATCAATTTCATGCTTTGCTGTCTGTTTTCTTTTTTTTTTTTCTTTTTTGGCCTTTCGTCTCTGTCCAAACCTGCTTTAGGAGGACCTGATTGAAGTATAGGTACACAGTGGTTTGGATTAAAAGGAATCTGTCATATTTACAGGGGTGAACAGCAGGACAGATCCACCCCGCGGCGGGGCACTAGCAGGTTATTGGTATTGGAAGAGCACAAATGAGACAATACTGGTGAAAAGTACAGGAAAAAAAATAACACAACAACAAATTCAGTACATCCTGACAGATGAGTGTTTAGTTTACATGCCATGGAAAAACATGAAATGATATTTAAAAAACACGCTAAATTGATTAAAGAGTTAAAAAAAGAAATGCTCTTGTTTGAAAGAAAAATTGAAATTTAATGATATAATTATTCATAATGAAACTAAAAGGCATGTTTTTACGGTTTGGCAGATCCAAAGCTCGACAGTGCTGTCGGGGACAGAAACTGTGTTTTTTTTTTTTTTTTAACTCCTTAGTACTAAAACGTGTCTCACTCCATTAGAGAGCGAAAATTGGAGCCATGAAAGTGTAAAGAATTGGACACCAGCCCTCCCTAAGCCCCTGAGGTCCATCAAGAAATGTTAGCTTTCCAGTTAAGAGCACGCTCTCTCCATGAAGATGGCTGCGGAGTACATTAGTGCGACATGTTACTCCATGTCAGGCGGGTCCCGTGGTCACGTTTTATCCTGTGACCTGTGGGTTTAGATAGAAGCTGGTCTTAATGGAAAAAGTCACACTTGAAGAGATAATCCATGACACGTTTGATAAAAAATATGCAGCGGTGTATGAAGTAACACTTGATGCATTGGCTTCATCGAGTAAGGTCGCAAACGCCTGCGTTTCAGCCGCCGTGCCAAAAACAAAACGGAAAAAAAGAAAACAGCAGAACTGTGTTTGGTATGAGCAACAATGTGCTTGATTTATTTGTTCTTCGTTTAGCAGTCAAACTCCCTGACAGAAGAAATCAGCATGAAGGAAAGCTTAGTGCCTCAAGCAAGTACATGTGTGGAATAGTGTGGATACAGTTAAAATCAGGCAGTGCGGCTATTTCCTTCCTGAAGGAAAGAAAAGCGTCTGTTTTCACCGAAATGACAGGACATCTAAAGTCTGGGGAAATCAGCACATCGGTCATGCAAAGAGGCCCACACAGCGACAGTCTGCCCGCGTCACTTACTGTACACTTATTAATTTACCCTCCTTTTCACTGATTCACATGCTCATGCGGTTTTTATTTGCATGTAATCAATCTCTTTTGTACAGTTTATTTTCATTTGCATCTTTCAGCAGCTTTATATTTTATTCACTCCCATCCATTTCCCCCCTTTTTTGTGTCGTCCTGTGTTAAAAATAACGAGATTTGTGACGCTGATGTGCACAAATACCATGCATCCATTGTCTTCCACTCACCTGGAGCTGGGTCGCGGCTACAGCAAGTGCAGCAAGGTTTTCCAGACTGACTTGTTCTTCGATCACAGGGCTTACATGATCTCTGCGACGTGTTTTGTGTCTACCTCGGGGCTTCACACCAGTTGGACGTCCCTGGAAGACTTCCAGTGGAAGGTGCCCAGGAAGCATTCGCACAAGATGCCTGAATCACCTCGACTGACTCTTTTTGACATGAAGGAGCAGTGGCTGTACTCCGAGCTCCCTCTGGATGTCTGCACACTGTACCCTATTTCTAAGGCTGGGCCCAGCAACCCTCCAAAATATATATATATGTTTCAGTCATTTGTATTTGCAGTCTCATTCTTTCAGTCACTTGCCAAAGCTCCAAACCACAGATGGGGCTTGGAATGAAGACTGACTGCTACACTGAGAGCGTTGCCTCGTGTTCTTCGGGATTCACGCTGATAACGCTTCACCGTCAACCTCACCCTCCATTTTACTCTTATGCATGAACACGGCCCTTAGATACTCGTCCCCCTTTACTTGGGAACAGGAGCAACGAGGAGAGCAATCCTCTGTTTTCCATCAGACAACGACGGCCACAGATTATATAAGCAGAATTACATAATAAAAGAGGGCTACAGATTATTGCTGGTACTGGAGATATGATCAGAGAGAAGTTGATTGAAGTCTGGCATCTGTGCATAACATTATTACTCTCACTGTGTCGTGCTGCAGAGGCAGGCTCGATCAAATTAGCACACATCCAGTTTTGCCTTTATTTCCTGGGCATCGATGTTTATTATGTTAAGGAAAAAGATATCGCGGTGTTGGTGAAATGTCACAGTGCTCGCCGTACAAAAGGCTCACATTAACCATTTAACACCTAAAATAATGTGTAAGAAATTTTAAATTCATACATGCACGATTTAGGGGAATGAATTTGCACACGATCACGTGTGTTTGCGCGGTACGTCACAGTGGATTAGGCTCTCAGAATGCTGGTGGGTGTTGTTCAGTGGGCGTGGCGTGAGCCCTGCTCTCATATTGTGGACATTTGGTTGGGAGCAGATTATGGGACTCAGTGTGCGCTGCTGGCTTTGCAAGGATAACCACACATGAGAACAGATCGCCACACGGACTGGCATGGAACCGGATAATCCAAAGGGGCCTATGCACTACACTGTGTGTGTGTGTGTGTGTGTGTGTGTGACTGTGTGTGAGAGAGAAATGGACCAATGGAGAGGCAGGGAGCATGTGTATATGGGTAGCTTTATTCCTTTTAATCATATTAAGTTGGATCATTAGATGAACCCATTTACACAGTGCTTTCATGAGGTGTATGGGACCAAATCCTATTGGATATCAGCCTAATCTACTGCAAAAGCTCTGCAGTTTCCAGTTACAGCTTTGGTGGGGACTCTCTGTCCCTCGGTGGCGGCCTGCGTATGACCATACGTGCAGCATTAATTTGTCTGAATTAGGATTGAGAACAAATTGCCACTCTTCGTTCCTAAATCCAGGCGTGATTGAGAAATAATGACTGGCTCAGCCCACATAAATGGTTCATGAGATTATCCCCTCTCGGAGTTATGCGGCTCACCTCTTTTCTGGCTAGGAAGTCGCGTGGTTTTGTGACATACATACTTATTAATACATAAGAAGCAGAGATAAAGCCCTAAGATCCGTATCAGGCAAAGGTCGTCAGTACTGACATCAATCTAACCACAATTCCTACTCTCTATAATGAATCTTGGAATATTTAAAGAGCGTGTATCACTTTTTGTCTTTCGCATTACACATTCTGCGTCATCCTCAGTACGATTTAAATATTGCACGATAGTTGATAAGAAGATTACAAGCCCCAGAGACTTTGACCTTCGTTGGATGGCGAAACCCTCATTTTCAGTCCACTCCCATGTTTCCCAGCAGCGTGTCATGATACTAATGGCAAAAATGGATTCACGTTCCTCATTTTTTTAAAAGAGAATCAAGGTGAGGTCCTGCCTTTACAACCTTTAAAAAGCACTAAAGCAAATACAGTCAAAACTGGCTGAAGAGATCATTTAAATGACATGATCTAAGGCTATTCACAAATTCCATGTTTGGACAGGACGGTATTTCTATTCAATGGGGGAATACAAAAGAAGAGTTAAAACTAAGTTAGTTAGTTAAAAACTAACCATGACAAAGTGATGAATAAAAATTCACCGTGCTGGTAGCGATGTTAATTATTGGGGAATAATCTCACAGTTCTCTGCACAGGCCTTTGTCACAGCAGATATTGTCACTTGTCATGAGGTGCACGTGTTACTAATGATGTGTCCATCTAAGTGTCCTAGTAAATGTCTCCGTCAACGCCGACCAATGCTCATAAATCGGCCTTGAGCCAGCGTGCATATTACTAGACCATATTACCAAAAAAGGCTATTCTAATATGACCGTAATATGACTAATTACGGGTCACTTTGCTTAAATACTTGCATTGTGATTGTGTGATTTGCATTTTCTCAACTTTCCATCCTGCAGAGACAATGAAGACACGCCTTAAAACACATCTGACACCTAAAAGTGAACAGGGGGTCGACACGGGCAAATATATAGATGGAGATTGGAGTGAGATTTGATAGAAAGAGAGCGTGATGGCTTTGGAGTGATTGGTATGCACGACAGGAGGCAAACACTTTTAGCCCCTGTGTCGGAGTCTGGGACTCCTCTGCAGTGAGCAGCCTAAACTTTCTCATATAAGCCTTCGCCTCCAGCTATGAGCTCAAATATTTCAGTCACATTCACTGAAGCTGAGGAAAAAATGCCTTATTACTTAAGATCAAAGGTTGGTGTTTTCTGGAGGAGACATGGAGCGTCTGCTAGAATTTGCATTAGGAGTTGAAGGCGGGTCATTTTCAGTGAATGAAGAGACATCCAGAAACAGGCGGGAATTTGTTGTTTTCCCTGCTTTTAAGCTCACTTCCTTTGAAGAAAATGAACACGAGTAACAGCTAAGTGAAATCTAAATATTAAATTTAGGAATGAGGAGTTAAATCTCTTTCTCTCGGGGTAATCACGTCAATCTGTATCGTAAAGAAAACAACATTTCTTTCCAGCAAATTCTTAGAAGTTCAAGGCTGTTTTCTTTACTTTTGCGGGTCTTTTCGGATTTGTTCTTGCCCTGTACCTGTACCATGGAATGAACAGTGGCTTATTTTACAATAATCAAAAGCATGTTATGTAAATTGTTGACAAACTTGGCCAATATTACACAAATAAGTGAGGACTATAATTAAGAAATAAGTGTTAATGAGTTATTAGTTTTACTTATATTTCTACCAGTTTAAAATGTCTGTATTTCTGTGATTCAAACCATTAATGTTTTTGTGAAACTGCAAATGTGATATGATAGTTTCTTTTGTTTGGTTATTAATTTATTACATTTGTCTGTGTATTTTTGTATTATTAGGTCCAGTTTGAATATTCTTCCTCTTAAGTGAGACCACTGGAAAAACTACTTGGTTTCAGGGTCCCCAGTCTTTGGGTAGAGTTCAGGTCCAGGTTCTATCTTTAGCAGATGCTGAATGTGATTAATTTGGAATCATATCTGAAACGCATTGACGAATTATGTCATCTTGTTGACAGAATTCTCAAAGAGAAAACGCTTGTTGTTTTCTTATTACCCTGGGGTTGTATTCTCCAACTCGAACGCAGTTTCTGTGTGTTCCTGTGGCTCCCAGGGCATCGAGTAGCAGCGCTCCCGTAGCAATTCACACCTCAGGAAGCGTCGAGAACGTGTCGGGATAATCCTAGTGTTGTTTATAGCGCATTGCAGCAGCACCAGTTGAATCAAATAAAACGTCATCAACGTTCTTCATGCTTCAAAAACTACCCAGTGTTTCTACTATGAAGCTCATGAGTTAATTTTCGGGGGCAACTAACCTCAGACATTTGGATTCTCACAAACAGGCTAAATTTAGAGGTGTCGAGCTTAAATACAGGATAGTTTGAGCTTCTTCGTGATAATTTGGCACTCGCACGTTCCAGGCTCCATTCCTTTGCCCTCCAGCCTTCGGTCATGTGGCCCCAGCTTGTCAGCAGCCATCAGCGAGCTCATTTTAACTGGATCAACCGAGGGAGGAGACTCTGCGCTCTCCATCTCCCCTTCTCATCTCAAATAAGACACAAAAGAAATAACATTTGAGTTGCGTATCAATAATTTACTGAATCATTTCATTATTTATTAGTAAATTTTTAAATAGATTTTGTATTAATATGATAATTTCACAATGTTTTATTTATGCATTTAATATTTGCTATTTTGGAGCTACAGCCAGGCTGTGGAAGGATTATACTGTAGTTTTCAGAGCAAATTACAGCCCAGAAGAGTCGATTCGCACCCCCTTGACTTTTTGGTTTAAAGTTACTGTTAAATAACCTGTTTTCCTAGGACGGCAACAACTGCCCAACCCGGCTAAAACGGCTTTTATTACTCTTCCAAAGCTCTCATGGCACACTGAGAGCTCCTGCGGTATGCGATCCATCATTTAAAAAATGGAGGGACGTGAGAAGACACATTTTCCTCAATTTCTTGACCTTAAAATTACGAAATAATCTGAATATCTAAACATCTGAACTGTAATTATTAGCTCCCTGTGGCTTTGTTAAAGGGCAACAAATGACTTGGTGTTTGTATGTGGAGAGCATGATTCACATGAATATGTGCAGCAGGGCGCCAAATACTGGCGGAATGCAACATTTTGCAATGCTGGTAATTTTGCTTTACCAGCTTCTTCCATAGCCTGCAGTTATTTTCATTCCTTGCCAAGATGATAATCCATGTTGCATCCGGATCCTCACTGCAGATGGAGTGGCCATAATTAGCTTTCGTTTCAAAGAGGGGTAAAAACTGTTACAGGGAACAAAAAAAATCCACTGACGGAGGGCGTGGATTCAACGGTGCCACTGTCTGATGTCCAGCAGGCGCCTTAAGGCTCAGGTCATGGTGTTTTTAGGCAGCGTTAAATGGAGCGGTGTCCCCGGCACATCCTCCGACATTTGTAAAGAGGCCAGAGCTGATGGGTTTTAGTCTCTTGGGCGGCCAGCTGGAACGAAATTGGAATGATTCCACGGTGTGTATCTGCATGCGGGAGCACACGTGTCGTCATGTGGTGTTACACATTATGACCAAACTTTGATGGCCTAGAAAAACAAAGTGCATGTAGACAGTGCATCTCCCACAAATGACAGTGCGTACTGGTGGGAAGCCAGCGAGGGATCATGTCCACATTGACCTACTAATGGCTCCCAACATTTGGTCAGAGCACAACAGCGTAGACACATCTCAGGGAGAAAAGTGAATGTCCAAATGCATTGCACTTTTCAAGACCACAAATAGCAATGAGTGAAGGTTGGTCCAGGTTCTGTGGCAGGAAGGAGATAAAACACTACACAGGAAACCTAAGAAAACTACAGCAAACCAGGTGTTTGGGTGGTCTTTTCCCAAGACAGCCCACCCCATTTAGTTTGACACTTACAAAGCCTTCTGTTCACACAGAACACACACACATCAATTACACAATCAAACCACCACCTTAGGGCACAGTAAGTACAGTCATAAGTATATGAATTATTAGTGTTGGTTATCGTTCTTTTTCATTTAACATGTAATTTATCCAGACCTCATTCAGACAAAAAAAGTACACAGCAAAATCCACAGAAAACTTTAAACTGTCGAGAGTATAAATAAATTGGAGAGATAAGAGAGAGCGTGAAATCTAATTATACATGTGTGACTGTGGAAGGAAAATATATACTTCATCGTGTGAATGACATGCGATGTACTCGTGAGGGCGGATCTCTGCATTCGCCAAATGTTCCAAATGTTATTCATGCTTGGAGGAACTCTAGCTTCCTCTCAGCAGGAGCCTCGTTTTGAGTCTCGTATCCGCGGGCCTGGTGTTTGCCAGCATGCAAATGCTTCTGATGATCAGGCTAATTTGATGTGTGCTCTTCAAGTCGAGACACTTCAGGAGATTTTTTTTTACTGGAGAAGTGGCTTTTAAGTAATAATCCAGGACAAGGACTTCATAGAGCACAGTAGCAATTCTTTCCAGTGCACTAGATTAGGTTTTGTGTTTGCAACAGCTTAAACATTGATATCTGTTAAGTGAAAACCAGCGGCAGAGGCTTGTTTGGAATAAGCACGATATGCATCAGCGATAACAGCATGGAAGAATTTGTGCTTTAATGAAATTTTCTTTTTGACCCAAACTTCTTATGAAAACAGTGAATGAGAACAAAGAGGATGTAATGTTTACTCTAAATTCATTCCTTTGTCTGTTTTAAAAGACAGATTGTGTGATTTACATACAGTATGCATAGATTTATTTTGATTTGAGTGCATAAATGCATTAAAATTCCCTATATTTGTGTATATTAAAGACAGACTGGGACGGAAAAACAGCCCTGGAGTCTTTACCAGTCCACAAAACTAGTGCACAGGAACAGCCTGTAGCACGATTAACATGATGCTATTACACAGTAATGCACAATAACAGACCAAGTGTAGAACTAGAAGGGACATGGCATGTCCTAAGTATGAATTAAAATGCAAAAAAAAAAAAAGGATTTAAAATAATTTGCAGCAGGTTTGTAGAAAAACTCAGAAGGAGAAGCAGCATCTTCAATAGGTCATTCAGCTCGGAGTGGATCTAAGGATAATGCATAAAGAATTTGTCAAACTGACAGCCAGTATTTACCTCATCCACTTTTATTCATGTTTACTTTAATGGTGTTGCCAAGGCGGCCATTTTTTTTTAACAAATTGACTGGAGAAAATATATCAAGTTCATATACAATGCCAACTATTCAGTAGTTCACTTGTCTGCCTAACGTAGGCAATTTGAATTTAAATTGGTGCATTTGGGGCCAGTCCCAGCAAACGCTGGCGCAGCCGCGCAGCGACTAATTTGGTGGCATTTAGACTGTCAGCAGCAAAACACCTGACCTCAATATATGTTAGGCTGCAGCACCTGTTAGGCAAAGTCCAGGGCCCACGAGGTGGTGACGTAGCTTTCCAGGGGGGTGGGGGTCAGTGTTAGAAAGCTGTGGAATGGAGAGGCTTCTGTTGTGAGCTTTTCCCCCCAGTGCACTTTATACCAGGGACTGATTGTCCCTCCAGTTTGTCCCTCACTACGTCCCTGAGCTGCCAACGACACCTGGCCCACCTAAAAACATCGTCTTGTTGTTATTGGGGTTTGCAATAGATGCTCAGCAGATAAGGTTTATTTTCTAGCTTTAAATACTTGAGGCAAACTGTCTGGAACGGTCCTGGTGGATTTTAGCTTTCTCAGAACGGACAGTGGACAGTGGAACGTATGATGTGCAGCGTCAGGGAGACAGGGGAGTGTCGGTCTGTCTGAACTGTAAGTGCCACGTGACTCTGTCTTGCCACAGAAACACCTCGACCTGAAAGGATGTTACAAGAATTAATCAACAAATACATCTTTATTTGAAGATTGAAGTGATTGAAGTATTTCATAATAAACCATGTTCTCTCAAATTTTCTGGGCTTTTCATCAATATCTTGGACATGTTTCACCTTTCACATGAGAACCAGTTTCATAGTACAGTCATTTTAAAATATGAATGTGATTCATGTTGTAGGAAGATTTCTTTTTTATGATTGAGCAAACGTCCATGAGAGGTTTGACTGAGTAACACAATTTCACAATTTCTGGCTACTAACACTCACAGCCTGCAGCTGTGAGGGAAGCGGGACTCTGTCAGGGCCTTGTTGATTTTTTTTTTTCTTCCCCTGCTTGATTTCTACTCAAGGTCAATATCTTCACAGGTCCCCTTCAGGATTCTTGCTTTCCAGGGTTAATTGACAGCAATAGGAAGCTCCGAGGATTTGTGGACACCCTGCCTTCTAATCGTTTTACCTTGTGCAAGATAAATTGAGGGTTGTTGACAAAATCGAGACATAATTTGGTGCAGAATGTGAATACCTACTTTATATTGACCTGTGGTCTTAACAGTATGGACCCAGAACTGCGGTATCTCAACAGCTTAAATTATTTTAAAATCAACTGTCTTTTACCATAGAACACGCCTAATATTATGCCCTAAATCTTGCAACATTCCTGTTGCCATGTAAAGTAAGATTTGGAATGTTTCCCCGCAGTTTACATTCACTTTGTAACAGGTCACTCGAAATTAAATGTTTATGTTTGTATTATATATGACTAGATCAAACCATACGCTGGATTTTGTATATTTCATTCAACATCATCATGCTGTGAGTGCAGCAGCCACTAGTAAATAAACTGCATGAATGAATGCAGGCATTTCAGTGTTTACCTTGATGAAACTGGATATTGTAACAAAATCATAGATGAAATGATTAAACGTTTCTTGAAAGGTCTGTGCACAGAAGGGAGGTCATATCTTAATACGATTCCAACCTGACCTATAAAAAAATTGCCCGGTTGCGTCAGTTGTAAAGTACAAGTGAAAAATTCAAAATCTCTATCAATGACGGTGTGATTTGTTTCCGCTCGTTGTTTTGTTGCGTACGAGCTCGTGCAAGTCTTCTTTGGAGTGTGTCGAGCACTGCGGTGCCAACATCCTGAAGCGACTGAGGAGAAAACAGAATCTGCACGGCTGAGGTTTGGGACGAGGCCAGATTTGACAAAGCAGTCGGTCATCACTCTCTCAACAATCCTGAAAAACAATGAACACGCCACAGCGGGCCCACCATCTGTTTGGTGAAGGCAATGTTGTTTGGCTCTGTGTGGTTAGCGGGACATAAGAGCTGCTGTCATAGCTAAGTTTAAATGCATTTTGGTACTCATTCAGATGAGTTTTGCAGAGGCAATCTTCAAATGGAGTCCAATATTGTTTTTCTTCACCAGATGAAATAGTGGACGAGCAATACAACAGATGAGATTTTCATTGGCTTCAACCTCAAACTTGTTGACAAGAGCTCAAAACCAAAAAACATCAAATCTCTGTATAATCTCGATAACGGATCAGATAGAGAAAACCAGAAAAGCCTCACATTGAGGAGGCTGGGGTCTATCATCTCGGAAAATACCACGCAAATAAGAAATACGAAATAAGAACTTTTATTCATAATATATTCATACTTGTACACAAGTAAAATAAAATGCATATCTATGGTTCCATCGCAGTCTCCATAAACAAATCAATAGCATTATTTTCATAAATGCCACCCACATACTCTTCCTGTCATGAAAATAGAACTAAAATTGGGGGAGGTAAAACATTTTTAGAAACATAAAAAACATAACGTTACCCAACAAATGCATCACTTTGAATAAATAATGGGGGGGATTGTTTTTCTTCCATAAACGGACCCAACATTCTTTGTGTGCGCTCTGTCTCTGATTCCTGTATTGGTTTTTTTTGTTTTTTTATCTTTGTTTTTTTTTTTTAAGTCTTCCATTGGTCAGTCTAAGCTGGAAAAGCTTTTGAGAGGGACAAAGGGAGGAATCTCCGAAGTGTAGCTTAGACACAGTACAGTTAAGTACATAGAGAACAAACAATTTTGGGCACCAATTCATTATATACATTAGATCTGTAGTGTTCTGTAAAGGCATCCATTTTGTTAAATGTACTCTAATGTCTTCGTTATTGGTTGTCCTCACCCACTTTGGGTCACCGTGACTCCTTGCTTTTTAGTCACTGTCTGTTGTAGATGTCGCTGCATCTTCTGTATCATTGTCATGAGCATCAACAATCTTGAGTCCTGTGTTCAGCCAGAGACCAGGAGTCCTACGACATGGCTAGAGATATCCAGATAATGGGAATGAAGAGAAAGCGCAGCACTGGCAAAGTAGAACCCTGGCCTTTGATGCAGTGGGTGTCTGACTTGGGCTTTTTGGAACACTTCTTTTTCTTTTTGTTTGACACTGTAGATGATTCCAGATTGTTTATAAAGTCAGGGCTTAGATTTTCCAGGGACTTGTCCAAGGTGTTGGACAAAGTTCCCAGCGGTCCATCGTTCTGCTTATTCTGGGTCTCGTTTTTTGTTCGTTCTGACTCCTTGTGTTTAGTCTTAGACATGTTTTCCTTTTCCTTAAGGGGGTTGTTAGTGATTTGGCGGCTCTTGCCAGACAGGATGGACGACTTGTCGTTATCCCCAAGGCAACACCTGGGAATGGTGTCCCCCAGAGGATTTTCAGTGGAAGGGAATTTCCCAGACTGTGCCTTGGAGTTGAAGAGAGTGGTCTGGATTTGAGGTGTTTCAACACACCCTTCCAAGTCTTCACTTTTCAGCCGTTTCAGGTCCTTACCTGCCAGGAACTCGGGAACATTGCACTCCAAGTCAGAGCTGGAACCTTTGAAACGTTTAAACCAGTCCCACAAGGTCCTCGCCCGACAATCACAGATCCACTGATTTCCATTTAAACGCAAATACTGGAGGGACACCAGAGGGTCCATGGTCTCCCCCGTTAAGACGGTAAGATTATTGAAGAACAAGAACAGAGATTTCAACTTTCCAAGATCACTAAAAGCCCTAGGTTGGACATAAACAACCCGATTCTGGTGAAGCAGCAGCCGATCCAGATTGATCAAACCTCGAAACATGTTATCCGTTACTATCTTGATCTTGTTATTGTGCAGATAGAGATAAGTGAGGTTGGCAAGATCCAGAAAAGTGTCATCATGCAGGGTTAGAATGTTATTGTCCTGCAGGAAAAGGTACTGTAGGGAAAACATTCCACGGAAAACTCCAACGGGGAGCTCTGACAGGCCACACCTGTGCAGGTGTAGGGTGTGCAGCTTAGTTAAGCCCCGGAACGCTGTGGGGCTGATGGTGCGGAGGTTGCTGTTGTCTCCAATGTCCAGCTCCTCAAGTTTTTCCAAGCCGTAGAAGGCTCCCGCTTCGATGTAACTGATGTTATTGGAGTAGAGCCAGAGAACCGTGAGATTGTGGCAAGAGCTGAAGCTGGTGGACCTGACCACCGTTAGCTTGTTGCTCTGAAGGAATATCCGCTGGCTCCGCACAGGGATCTCAGTCGGAATGGAAAACAGTTCTTGTTGTTGGCAGGCCACAGTGGGCCTGGGCTCACTGTAGCACACACACTTGGCAGGGCAGCTGTCAGTTTGAGGCACAAGGTTCAGCCACATCACCAGAAAAAGGAGCCGCCCCCCTACGGAAAGACAAAACAAGATAGTTCAGTATTAGAATTGAGTAAAAAATGAAATTTAAACAAAATTTATAGAGACATACACAAATTTGAGAACGCTGGCATGAAGCAAAACTGCTCATGAATCCATGTGTAGTTCTTGCATGTGAGTTTAATTTTAGCAGATGACATTGCACATAACAACAGACAAAATGCAAAACAGCCTCTTGCATGAATGTTCAGCACATAACAACAGAACAGGGAATCCTCTCCATTACAGTGATTCAGCTTTTTCAACAGTGATGTTATTGGGATTTGGGGACCCATTTCCCCCCTTCTTGTGCTGACGTGACGAACGAAGCAGGTGAAGGGAGCCCCGTGTAGGCAGACTCATTAAAAATCAGGTGGGTGGCTTTAATGTGGAATTAACTAATATCTAATATGGCGGACATAACGAATAGCGTCTCAGGGTTCCTGAGGTTGACATTTAGCCTGACGCCGGGAGATAAGCTTTCATGCCGGGCAAAGAGATTGATGCCTGGGGCCTGGGTGGAAAGAGGGCTTCAGAGGCCCTGCTAGAGTTTCCACTGCAGAACCGTGACTGACGCATATTTTCTAAGTGCAGCATGAAGATTAGATATACAAGAGGTGTGGTAGCACTCAGACCGAGGCTCGTATGCGTCGCCCTGAAGGCATCCGTGTTTAAAATAAGGCTTATTCCCCTTTTGCTCGCATTAATTATTTCCGTATGTCCTCTGGTTCATATAAGATTGCAGAACATTACCACCATAAGTGAAACGGGCTGGATGAACCTCCTGCGATTTAAATGAAATAAAGAAAAAATAAACTAAGTACAGCTAAGGTGAAAATGAGATGCATCTATTGGGGCTCGTGTGTTCTGTTGTGCACAGATGAAGCTGTCAAAGTGTCACAGGCATGTCTACACTGGTATCAGCATATAATGGCAGGTAGTCCTTCAAATCTCTGGATTCTCCTCAGCTCTTGTCCTTCCTGTGGATTTCCAATCTCTGCTCCCATGCACATGTGAGAAATCCCAGGTTCACAAGCATGACAGGTGGTGAGGCTCTGGAAAAAAAAAAAAATGTATGCGCCTTCCTCAGCCCTCCCCTCATCTCCACCTCCCCCCCCCTCATTCCCCTGCACTGTGTTGTGGTGCAGCTCATCTCTGGACCTTGTTAAACGGAGCTCTGGTGTGGCCTGACAGCAGCCCTCTGCTGCACTTTCCCTCCAATCTCCCTGCTCAGCCGTCAGACTGCCACCGAAAAGCTGTCAAGACTTTCCACTCTTTCTGCATCGCAGCACTTTTCCCTCAGCACTGCCTAACAATAGCAATATTTTATCGCCCAGCACGCTCCGTGTATCTCCTCTGCCGTCTTCATTTTTCCCCTCTCTGCTGTCTATTCATTAACAGGCTATTTCCACCCACGCACTGCATGTCTACGCCCAGTTCCTTCAGCTCGTGGAATAATAGGTCTTGTCTTTGTTAGGATCTTCCCAATTTATATAATTTTTTCACTACCAGCATCTTCACGCCTTTGCCACGCTGATTGTAATTTCCATAAATTACAAACGTACATCTGGAAGTCACGGCTTCCTGACATCTTATGCTATTTCTTTCTTTCATAATCACATTTCCGGATAACCTCTGCATGCCTTTCCAGTCGGACCTCTCACCTTTCACTCCAGGGACTTGCGCTGTATCTCGACGTATACTTTATATACAAGAACAACTATGTTCACGGTATCGATCAGACAACCAACATTGCCGGTCCTGCACCTTTCATTTTTTCCATCACTGCTTTATTGTCTTTACTTTAAAGCTAAATCCATAGCAAATATTACATTAAAAGAACTACTGTTTCACTGTTTGTTCCTCATAACGGTTGTTGACTTGTTGACACAAACTTTAATATCTTAAAATACAACACGGTTGTGAAAAAAAAAATCCATTCCTTATCGTCTTCTGCCAGCTTTGGTTTCAGCACTTAATCTTCCCCTATCTCCTGTGTCAAAACATGGCTCCAAGCACTGCCTTCCTGTTTCAGAGCCTGCTAGTGGCCTCTCTTCTGAGAGCTCTATTATTGTGCAAGAGCAATCATCACTCTGTTTAAGAGCAGACAAGCTTCTTTGTTTCCTCCTCACTGGCACGGCGGCTGAAGTGCATCATTTCACCCCCTCCCCGTCCTCCAAGACGGGCACTTCGATTTAGCCAGGGAGCCCAACAATGGCACACAGGCACATATGGCATGGGCTTGACTAATTAAATTATGTATCAGAATAGATTCTCCAAAATCATATGAGGACAGTCTGGTTAGGTCATTAAATTTGGATGATATTTGTCTTCCACCAAAAATTGGATATTGGCCTCTCTGGAACCCTTCTTGATATCGTGAAGGTGAACGTATAATTTTATTCAACCAGCTTCAGGTATTAAATCCTGTAATACCTGCAACAAATCTGTTTTTGCTTCCTTTCCGGCTCACCTTAAAAAAGGTCCAAGTACAGGTTTAAAAAAATCTGCCAATGGAAACATCACCATAACTATGTCACCATAACTATGGGTCGATAATTTACTATGTCATAGTGAGTTATCAGCTTATAGTTATGATTTAGTTAATCATTTAAAAGATACTGGCATATTAGTATAGATAAGGATTTCAGGAAATTGACAATCTGATAAAGTAAAGTCTACAGGATATTCAAACAAGAGACACCAATTTCTGTCACAATTGCCCGCTAACCCTAAATTCTTAATAAATATGGGAAAATCAAAGCATAACATGAATATGTTTATGCTTCAACCAAACAACATAGCGGCGTATAGTATCACATGAGCTTTTCCTGCCAGCATGTGGAGTAGGTACTTACAAGCCCATAGCTATGCTGACGATAACAACACAGAAATGGCCCTTTATTGTGAAGTGGCTGGTTTGGTCACATAATCAAAAAAGGAAACTGGGCATTAAGAACTCATTGTTGTAGATAAACATCGGCTAACTGTGATTTCAAACCAAAAATACTGGTATCGTTTTTACCTAGGGGGACACAAAGCTCAGTTTCAAAAACGGAGAGATGCCCACAGGAGTAGTAGGAGTGGGCGCCGACAGCTTTGTTTACTTATTGTACAAGCTCATTCCAGACTCCTCGCTCATTTGCATGTGTCTTTGCATGGAGGCCTGAACAAACCCAGCGCTCCTTTGTCTCATTATGAAAATACTACATGCATGTTCACCCCATCCTCACGCTCGGAAAACCGCGGTGGACACAGAGGGGCACGTTGGGACACCACATTTAGAGGGCCTTCGATTCATCACGGTGGCTTTACTTTGAAGGGTTGCAGATCGGGCAGGGGCGGCTAACATGACAGTCTTATCCCCCCTGGCCCTGAGCAGAAGTGATGTCTCTGTCAGAGATGAATCACAGCAGTTCTCCACTGGGACCTCCTGGCCTCTTTCTGAAATCATACATTGTTGAGTTGCTCAGAGGTGGGTCTAAATTTAATGTAGTCATGATCCCTTGCTGTAGGATCATGTGTCTCGTGTGAATCCATCAATGCATACTTAAATTGTTTTTATATCATGTTGAAATGAATAACGCGGATAAAGGTTATGACAGTCGTGTGGAGCCCAACTTCAGTGCAGCGAACGCGGCTATAAATGGCTGTGTGAGCAATAAAGGGCAATAACTCATCGCAGCACAAACTCACAAACATAACTTTGGTATGAGCAGGGAGACAAATGTGAAAATCACATTGGAACATTGCGAACAGATCGTGTTTGATTTTTTTCAAGACGGTTTTGTGACTTTTAACTCAATCTGTTCATTTATTCTCTTTTTCAAGCCTATTATTCTGATCCCGCCTGCTCTCCATCATCGGTACCTTTTCCCACTGTAACACAAAAATCAAGCTACATGCTAATAATGGAATCCTTGAAAAGTTGCCATCAAGTACTTAAGTGCATATGTAAAAATGTCCATCAATTTTATCCACTTTCAGTCCGGCCATTTATGATTTTGACTGGTTAATGAAATATTATCTGTGCCCCTGTAAACAATAATAATACGTTTTCACGGATAAGTGGGATCGGTCAAACACCCCCCATGAGACGCTATAAAAACTGACACTGAGACAGTCAAAGATTCTTTTACGATGTACAAAAATGACTCTAAAGGGCAACAAAGTTGAAAAATGGACACGTCAAGCTCAAACAGAAACTAAGCAACTAATTACATATCTCATCTTTCTGCAAATGAACACCTTTTTGTGTACTTGAGTACACTAGTAAAATTGGTATTTCTACTCCCACTGGTCGAGTTTTTGATAGACTGCTGCTTTTGCAAAGCCGAGAATTACTTATGGCTTCGAGTTACACTGTCATTCTGGACCCAGAGAATATTCCATTTTGCTTTGCCAAGCTTGCTTTGAACCTCTTTTCCCTCATAAGCTTGTGAAAAAGTTATATTAAAGCAAGGAAATGGGCTTCACTTTCAAGAGCATCGCTGAATTGCAGTGGGATTCGTTGGTGGAGCATATTCATGTGGAAAATTTTGATCAGAAAGTGCTGTGTTCAAAAGGGATACTTTTTTTTCTATTACTTAGTTTTCAATGTAGTTATTCTTACTTCTAGGTCAAGTGAAATTTCTTCACTTGCACAAACTCTTCACTTACTTTTTTAAAAATGTTAAGTGCAGCATTTACCTAATGAGTCAATATGATGTTTATTGTTGAATAAGTGGAGACCTTCGTTTTCAACCTGTTTTCCAGAGGCGATGCACACACAGAACACACAGACGGCCACACAGAGACATACTTGTGTCTGTCCTTTTCATCATTGATGAACCAAATGCTACGATCTTAAATAAAGATGCGCACGTCAGATCAAACAGTTGATTGAGGACATGATGGGCCCGCTCAAGTGGCTGGTCCATCGTGTCCCTGCACTAACCGTGAAGTGTTGCAGGGCCACCAGTGGCGGCTTCGGCATGCAGACGAGGACACAATTAGAAGACGAACAGAGGGGACAGATGAGGTCCTGTTTGACACACATCTGACACCGCGCTTGGCCAAGCAGATGGCTCATGAATAACTGAGGGAACCGGAGGTCGGGTGCGGTCAGTGTGTGTGTGTGTTTGTGTGTGTGTGTTTGGGAAGAGGCTCTACGAAGATCTAAATTCACATGTATGCATCTCCGCAGGAGCCGAGTCCTGTCTGTGAGAAAAATAAAATCAATAGCACTGTACATACAATAACTACTTCTGGCCCGATATCACTGCAGTAGGCAGATAAGTTGTCAGGTCTCGCTACTGAGAAGTGACAGCGGCAACAATGGGGAGTGGGCTGGCAATATCCTGACAGCGAGAGAATGAGCTTGCAATCAGAGGGCTGTCGGATCGAATCCCTGCTCCGCCGGTGAACAATTGGAAGAGAGAGTGGAAGGGAAGAGTTCTCCCTTTCAGCGAGTGCCATCAAATTACCATCGACCCTTCAGTGATGCACTGACCTCCCAGCAGCTCGGATCTGCCACATACTGTGTTGTCCTCGGCATTTACATACTGTGTTTCTAAGAGGTGGAAACTGACTTGATAACTCCGCTACTAAACTTAGATATGATTTTATGTGCTTGTGCTGCACTTTTACTATGATTTATGGCACTTTAGACTTCGAATTTGCCACATTTTAGAGCCAAATTTTCTCTTGACTTCTCTGACATCTACAGTTTGTTTTATTTAATTTTACACATTAAATTTAAACTGTACCATCAGTAAAAAATGATAAACAGTTAATGGCGTAATTACCTAATAATAGCACTGGTTAAGGTGCAACATTAAATGCTGTTTACACATTAATATTTTAGGATTGCATGCACTATATGTAAATATTCTGAATTTATGTTGGGTTTAAGGGCGCACATTTGCTTTTGATACTTTGTAATATCATTTCAGACATGCTCTAAAGAAATTCCATTGTCCACAATCCCCATACAGAGGCTAAAACCACCAAAAAATATTCTCTACTCACGTTTGGTTAGTTATCAGTGTGCAGCCTGAATTTTGGTCTGTTGCTGTCCAAAAGTTGTTAAAGAAGACATCAGCCAGACACGACACTTTACTAGGTGACAGTGTCTTCATTCCAAACCTTGTATTGCTTGTGTTTTTAATGAACATAATGGCGTTTCCTTTTACCGCAGCTGAACAACTGTCCATGCTTGACAATAACATGATTTGGGGAATAAAGAAATATGTCCACCAGTGGAGCAGTCCATCTGGCTGATGGGTTTTTAATAGTTTTTTGACACAATGAGGTGCACGGCACAGACGTAAAAGCTAATCCAGCCTGGAGAGCGATAATATGCAATTGGAAGAGAATCACTGTTGTGGAGAATAACTTCTTGGATTCTTCTTACTTGAATTTAACTATTTTATATTGTGACATGTCTACTTATTCTTTAGATTTTACTATTTAATATAACATGTTTATCAAAGTTTAACAAGGAAGCTAATTAGAAACATCGACAGAGTTCTTTTGACTGTCAGTTCCGAGGTGAAGCATCAAAAACAACTGATCCAACCCTTTTTAGGACAAATTAATGAATGAATAATTCTTATCTATTATAAGATAAATCCTTCCTGGTAAAACTCCATGGTTGTTCTAAATACTTACTCAGTGACTGTAGACATGCGAAGCAGTCCTGAGAATTAGGACGTAAAACGACACCTTCTCTTCCTCGTTTCATTTTAACAGAGCTGAAATAGAGCCAGACAAGCTTAAACACCACTTTAGTGGATCAATTGTAGTTGCATGGTGGCATAGTGCCACTGAATTAGGGGGTCAAAAATGGCACATTCGTCACAACTCTATTGTACAGTTGGCAGCAAACCAAGTTGACCTCAGTGCTGCTACATCTGACTATTAAACGTTCCACTGAAGGCCCTGGAAGTCAAGTTTACCCGTCTGGTTGTGCAGAATGGCTCGAATCCGGCATTGTGCCCACCTCCACCTGTTATAGACCCTGCCGGTTTTCTTTAAACGTGAAACCGTTTAAAGTCCGCAATTCACGTAATGCAAGATGAAAAATAATGCAGGCATCCTGCAGGCGTGAGTGTGGGGGGGGGCCGGGTCGTCCAGATGCTCTTCAAGCCACAGAGGAGCGAACATTTGGAATGCCCTACTTGCACTAGTGGGTTTTGTGCCGAACGGGCTGCCAATAGTACAGCCAAGCGTTTTTGCTTAACAGAGTGTCAGGCTCTATCTTATCTACACACGGCTGGAGAGAAAACAAATGAGCTACAATACGTGCCCCATGTGTCTGTGTGTTGCTAAGCTCTTAGGTAGACTTCAGCACCGGTGTTAACATTTTAGGAGGCATTCTTTATTTTTCTATTTGTTTGAAACAGAGTGTGTTAACCTCCCCAAGTACTTTAGAGAATGACGAGAAATAAACGGGAATGGGAAGCCCTCATTGTTCCCATGTGATATTGATTATCTGAATTGGTAAACTATACATCCAAAATGTCATATGCTAAGAATGGACCTGGAGTCTAGAAGAGAATCTATCAAAGGTTGTCGCAGTTAAACAAAACTTTAAATGCATTTCATTTTTACTACTGTCAAAATTATTGTCAGTATTTTTTCTCCCCATGTATGTAATTTATCTTTGGGACTGCAAATAAAAAGATCAAACAGTATAATGTTCCCTTGGCGTCATTGAGTATATTATGGCCTATACCAGCACGTTGCCGTCCCACAGCATCAAATATTTGTGCCGCTTTGTACGTCCACTGGCGTAACATATCGATGCCGCATGTTCCCTTCGGTGGTACTATTGAACTCTCCAGGATCACCACCATTTGACGCCACAGGAACGACTTTATCTACACAAAAAAACTACATTAGGGTTATGGAAGACAACGTTATGTTAACGTAAAGAAACACCAACCGTTTGGTTCAGGGTAAGAAACAAATGCATAAAAACAACACACACGCACTTACTATAATAACTACGTGCACCACGTTGTGTAATGATCATCAACAAAGCGCACAACATCTCATATTACCCCAGACTCCTGCTGAAAAGTCCTGTGTCTCATTCGTGGAATACTTATTATTGTAATCAACAGAGTTTTATAACGGATTTAATATTTTCAGATATCAGTCATCAACAGATGTACTGATAATGTCGGTAGAATCCAGCAATACGTTATGACTCTGAGAAGATTTGTATCATATGTTGAAGACGCTCCATATATGCAACCGTGATTCACTGCAGCCAGAGCAGAGTCACGGCCTCTCATGCCGTTCCGGGGTTTTCATGTCAACAGTTTGAGATTGGTGAGGATTGCAAGCTCTCACAGTTAATGCACTGTGCTGGCACAAAAGCAAATGAGGCCTAATGAATCACTGCTGTATTATCTAAAAAGGATAACGGCCCAAGTAAAAATTGGATGATAGCTTCAGATAACGCTAACACATTCTAATGTGAAGTGTCAGCTGGAGAGGGAGAGAGCAGTGACAGCACCCACAGGCAGCCTTGTATATTTGGGCATGTGAAGATGAGAAAACACAGCGAGGTGGTCTGAGCGGAGAACACGCTGTAATGAGTGGTTACACAGTTTGATGCTGGTTTGGTGTCATTGTAGCCTGTCTTTGCTGTAGGCATAGTTAGGCTCTCGGAGAAGGATCTGTTCTGTTTTCCAGGGCTCGGAGTGTAGAAAGTGCAAACTTTATCCACTTCACGTCTTACTGACAGCTTCATTACTACAAAATTCCCGTGTTTGGCAGCGGCCCTTATACTGGCACTTGTGCTTGTTGAACAGAAACTAGATCTGGATGAAGTGTTGTGTTTGCGTTAGTTACAATTGGGGGAAAATACATCAAACAATCACTTAATCTTTGACAAGCCTCGACAGAACCAAAGCCGTTCTGTGAGTGATCCGTTTAGTTGGTCTGGAGAATTGCTGTGTAGGAAGGGGGTAGCTATAGGGGAAACCAAAATGGATTTCTAAATTGCCAGCACCTTTTGTTCCTTTGTTCTTGACATGTGCGCTCAACTTAACCTTGCAAAGCCCTCGTGCCCAGGATAGAAACAACTGCGAGCGCACACATTAGTCATTCCAAGGTTATGCATAGGTGAACGTGCAGTAGAACACAGTGGTATGAAAATGCAGTTAATGCGTGTGAGCAGATCCACTCCGTGAGCGCAAATGTTGGTGAAAATGAGCCTGAGAAAACTCAACAGGACAAATCGTTATCGACACACTTATTACAGCAATAATATCTCATCTAACCCTCAGTGGTCTTCTCCATTTTTGCAATAAAGCCCCGTGATGGACTGGTCAGCTGACCGTGTGCTCACCTAGACTGACCGAGGTTGACCCAAAAAAGACGAGGCTTAAACAGCAAGTGTGGTTTCAAAGAACCACGAACATCACAGTCGTCGTCTATCTCCCAGCAAACACTCATACAGATGCACTGAGCAAAAACGATTTGAGCTGTAGCTGTTACCACAACAACCCTCATGTACAATTAGCTGTGCATAATTTCAGAGTAGATCAGAATAGATAAATCAAAGCAGTTACCAGAAAGTTAATTAAATATGGACCATTACTGACAGGATACCTGTCCTAAAATGATGCAAGTAGAAATTAAATGCTTTCACCATACAAGTTATAGGTATTTAAAGCGGTTCCTATATTACCAATAATGGTAAGGCAAACACCAACATTCATCCATATTTACATGTTTGATTTCCCATAAGTTTTCTGGGTAATTTCCAGTTTCAAAAGACGTTGTTCTGTCTAGCATCAGATGGGAGATGGAGACAAAGTCAGCGAATAGATGTAAATATAGTAGAGAGTCAGAGTTTTACACACTCATTAAATAGGCAAACACACAACTTCAAATAAATGCTGCTGTTGTTGCTCAATGTGTAAAAATGGAACTGTTTATCTTTACAGCTTTTATTCAAAGTCGCTTACAAGTTATAGAAAAATACAAGTAAATAATTAAGTTGGGGAGAAGACATTGAGAGCACAGCTCCATGACAAGAAATGTTTCAGTTTCGTAAGACATGAGTTGAATATTGAGGCTGTTTGTGTGCAGGATGTTTGATTCACCAGAGTCTGTGGACCACTGAGGTGAGGAGATTTGTGTGTGATCTCTTGCTGGGGACCACCTGCTCCGTTTACTGGTATTGTGAAAGGGGCGGGGAAGGTGTTAAGCTGACCACTGACAGGGACGGTGTCAAACTATGTGATGAGTCCTGTCTGGCTGATTAAAAATGGGCAGTGCTGCTGCATTTTGGATCATCTAATGAGGTTTGATTGTGCATGCTGTCAGTAAATCACTGCATTAGTCAAGATAAGAGATGATGAGCACCTACGCAGGGAGTTGGGTAGCATGTTTAGTAGTGTAGGCTTTAATCTTTCTGACATGCCTGGTCATTAACAATGACCCCCAGATTTCTCGCAAATTTGTGTGAGACAGTCAGTGAAGATCCTAAGTTGATGCCGCCGCTTTGTTTTATGAAAAGTCTGGCTGCATAAACCAGGACACCCGTTTTGACCAGACTGATTTAAAGATGCCTTTTCGAGTAGAGGTATCAGACTGACAGCAGGGATGTGTCCTGAGGTAGCAGATTCATCTGGAGGAAACGACAGTGAGAGTCTGGTGTCATCGGCATAGCGATGATGGGGAAATCCTGATATCCTGGATGATAGGGCCTAGGGAGCTGCACAAGAGCGGAGATGAAACAATGGAGCCCTGGGGCACTTCGGTGGAGAGGCAATCAGAGCTGGATAGTTGCCAAGAAACCTTGAAAATTTGCCAGATAGGCAGCACCTGAGCCAACAGAGAGCTGTACCCGGCGGTTTACACAGTGAAAAGGACATAAGAAAACACTCCAGAGTGGACGGGTTCTTTATGTGCAACACTTCTGTGAGCTAACTAACAGCTTTAATGCAGTTTCACACCCGGTTTCCATTTTAGTAAAGGGTAAAAATATCAGTTAATGCATTTATTTATTTTTAACATGAGAAACATTTGCAGGTTATTACTGTTCCTATCACCACCTCATGGTTTAAACATCTATGATTTCATTTTACTTTTACATGTCATTTTATTTTACATTTACTGTAGTTGTGGACTTTTATTTTGAAATAGGAATACTTTAAGAGAAGCATTCTTTAGACGTTGGCCATCTCTGTCTAGTGCTCATTGGCTAAGGGATAGAGAAAACAAGAATAAGTACTGTGCCGTCTCTGCAGCGATCCTTTACAGCCTGTTTTACAAAGCCCAGATCTTTGTCTGTAAGTCGGCCGCTGTTGCGGTGCCACTTCTCCCACTAAATGAATGGCGCCGCTAACAGCGCGGTGCTCGCGAAGCCATCTCGGATGTTAGCCACAAAGAAACTCAATTTCACACTCAGCATTTTTAATGCTGGATCGGTACGGGAGCGTATTCATTTTGAGGACATGAAAAGACTGCGTGGGCAACAGGGCCTGTGACTTCCAAAAGATCTGAATACTTTAGTGTGAATGACAGAAAGCGACTGGATTGCTGTCTCAGGAAGGGAAGCCGCTGATATCTTAGGAGGAGGAAGATGAATGGGACAGATAACTGGGACGTGCGAGACGGGTAGCGTCTTCAGGTAGTGCCCAGTTTGCAGTGTGGGCTCTCTGAGCGGCTTGCTGTCTCAGTCAGTCACAGTCTGCCATGTGCTGCAGATGGTGTTTGCACGGTTTATCACATCAGAATGTCAGCATGTTTAATCTCAAGTCAACTCATATTTACAGCTTATTCAATTACTGCATCTCACACCACGCTCTCAAGTGCGGGCTCAGAAGGTAACCTTTTTTATCCATTATCTCCAACGGCGATTGTTTAATTCATGTGGTCGCTGCGCATGAGTCATCACACACGCAGAGGAAGAAAACCAGCCACATAATGTGCCCACGAGCATCTGTATGATAACGCCAGGGGAAGAAAGATGTCCTGAGAAGAGCAGAAAAATGAAAAGAAAAATAAATATATAAATAAATTAGGTAGATCATTGTGCAAGCTTTAACTAATTCTGGCCAGCTTTCTTGTAGATCCATCTATTTTGGATGTGTAGGCAGCCCTGGAGGCATGTTGACCTGAAAAAGACAAACCTCTCCCTTCCTTTCATCTTTTGAGTCAGTTCCTGCAAGCAAATGTATTAGGGCCAATAA
The DNA here is from genome assembly GCA_033026295.1 of Channa striata. Classification (NCBI taxonomy): domain Eukaryota; kingdom Metazoa; phylum Chordata; class Actinopteri; order Anabantiformes; family Channidae; genus Channa; species Channa striata. The sequence goes on from CM065178.1 coordinate 21,497,391, forward strand.
CACGAGGCCTACTTCTGCTGTTCTGCCCTGTAACAAGAGCAGCGTTCTCGGCAGTGTTTTGCTCACATCACACTGGATTTTTTTTTTTTCTCTCTTTTCTTTTCTCAGGCTTCTCTTTCCAAAATAGTGTTGTTAAGGGGATACATTGGGATTTGTTGCGCAAAAAAAAAAAAAAAAAAAAAGAGATCTGGTAAACATTTGTGGAGGCTGCAATACTCTCTGTGAGCGTACGTAGGCGGATTTTTGACATTAGTGAGGTATGGGATTCTATATCTTCTCCTGCCTCCACATGCATGTGATTCATTCTCTATCCAAGACCTTCCACTTAAACCGAAAGCATGTGAAAACCACAGCTTTGAAAGCTAATTTGGCCAGCCTCTGTTTACTGTATATATTAAAGCTCGCTGGAGAATAAAGACCTTCAAGCACTCTAGAAGGTCTCTATTCTCTGCTTTGATTTAAAGAGAAACGACAACCTTCGAGTGTCGCGAGTGAAAATGAAACCCCACTGGAGTGTGGTCACAGAATTGGGTGACAATAGGAGGTGAATAATAAAAACACGCATGCTTATTTGTGGAGAAAATGGAAACACACAGAAAAGTAAGAGCAAAAGAAAACCCATGATATTTCTCTGAGGCGGGAGGGAAAGTCGGAAAGGGACGTGTTAGCACTTTCATGTCAAGGTTACGGCGCTGCTTGTCAGAAAAGGTGAACGAGCTTTCCAACTTGAATTTCATCAACCGTTATTTTGAATCCTCACCCGAAGGCCGTCTCATTTTCATACTATGTTGTTGTGAGAATCTGCCGTGAAAACTTGCAATGAAAACACAGAGGATCCACAGGCAATTCGGCCATTTCGTTTTTCGGTCGGTCGCTGGGCAGAATCTTTGGCGTGTGCGCCACAGCTGAGGAGCGCTCGGCGACTCTGGTACAGTAGCTCTGTACATGCCTGATTGAATTCTTCTGAATGAAGACGGCTGGAAAGAGCGGGATAATAAGATTCTTACGGCAGATATGTTTTTAGGGACATTCTCAATTTCCTCACATTCTTTACCTCATCCTGCAAAAAGGGACAGTAACAGCTGTGGCCTTGGTGGGTTTAATAAGCCCACTTCAAAGAGGATCTTATAGGGAACGCTACTTCCTTAGGAAGAATGAAAGGAGAAAGACTTGTGCATTATTTACCACCTGCCTCCGTACTGCTGCACCTTGCGCAGACAAAGTGGCCGACTGCAGGAAAATGGATTTTTCTGCAGAGTGGCTCAGATAAGAAGGATGGAGGAAGGAAATGATAGAACACAGAGAAGGACGGGAGACAGAGAGACATTAGGAGCATCCCCACCCAGCCAAAGCCCAGATTCAGTTGAATCTCTTTGCACCAGCATGTCTGCTATCTCCTCCCCTTCCTCCCTGTTGGCCTGATAAGGGCAGTTTTTACATCAGAGGCCTTCACGGATCAGTCACCTTTTTTACTGGAAAGGTCGAGTGCTGGCCCTAAGCTCAGTTCACGCTGAGAAGTCATCATTCCTACTCTTTATCTGCCAGCTAAGGGATGATCCAGGGCCGGGTGCCATGCTAGTCTGCCCCCAATGTGCCCTCTAACCCCCTTCGACATCTCCCTGCATCCGGAGATATAGGCGGAGAGCTGGTGACATGTGAGCACCCGTTTCACAACACCCGTGGCGAAGCGGCCATCAGATAAGGCCGGAGTAAAGATCCAATAGTGGCGAGTCGCTGCGGTGTCTGAGCGATGGGTTGGTCAGGCTATCTCCCAACGCCGCTCGTTTTTCACACCTCTGAACAAGCGAGCTACAAGATGAAAAGAGGGGATAAACACATCAGCATATGGCACCCGCCAGAGACTTTCCCCTAACTTACCAGGAAACAAATGGAATCAAATCGCCTGCAAACTGCACACATTTCTTCCGCGGATTACAATACATGCGCGTCTTTATGCAAACTCGTTTATAGGTGCATTTGCTGTTGTTGTCACGGTCCCAAAACGACTGTATGTGATGCGCCGGCGCAATTTGCGTGTCACTGTACTGTGGAACGACCCAACTGACAGGACTTCCTGCTTTGCTGCCTGGGTAATGAGTCATTCCAGCCCTAGAGAAAAACAGTCGGGTATTTTTAAACTGCATCCTTCAGCTGTTCTTTCTCCCTGGAGCTCCAGCTTGTAAGCTCTTGGTGGCTTGTAATACGAATGCAATTTCTAGTGCTTGTGCTAATGGGCCTGATATGTCTGAATAATACAAATGCATTACAGTGCTTTTAAAGGTCCTCTTGGACCATCTACGGCTCGTTGATTGAGACATAATGCTCAACAGAATGCAAGAAAATGTCATATACACGGGAGTTGAAAAACTAGTAAACTGACTGTGTGTTTTAGGCTATAACGTTTAAATATTTTGAATGCTGAACAAGAGGGGGATATTATTAGTATTGCAAAAGTGTGAGGGTGCCTGCCTCCCATCTACCGGCGTGATTCTTTCAGGAGCTAAGCTTTGCCGGACTAATCGTGTTGTTACTGTACATCTATACATACGGAAGGCAAAACGAGAAAATAATCTCATTGCTCAAACACAGTGTGTTGTTTGTTGATAAATAGCAATATTTTATGGCGGCCCTGAGAGCTCACGGTACTACAAATCGAGAAAACACGTTCGAATAAAACAAAGCCCCCAAAAATTTAACAACAACTCGATTGTGACAATACAGGCAAAGCATCAAGAAATGCCACTACACAAACCAAATGAAAGATCTAATTTCAAGATTCTTAAATGATTCTTGTAAGATGATGTAAAGTATATATTTACTGAAGTAAAGGGGTTGAATAATAACTTAAGGCTTCGAACGACACCCTTTTTTAGTTTGACTGATTGGATTTTTTACTGTTGTATGTTTCCCTTTTCCCACAAACTAAGAAACGTGCTGGAAATACCACAAGACAACCAAATTAACGAACATCCCCAGTTTTTGTTAAGTCTACAAATGGTTCCAATGGTTCCAACGGTTTTATATATACGTGTATATATACAAAGTCATTCTTGTTTCCCTCTCGTATGAAACCCTCCAAAGTCTTCTTTCTCTGTCTGCATTTTCCTTAGGGAGGCACTACCATTGTGCTGCATCACCTGAGTGGCAATCACTTGACAGCAATGGATTTCAGTCATTCTGCTGAGCTCATAACTCTGTCTCCACCACATTCTCCTCCTTCATCCCAACACGGCGGCCCCGCCACTGTCATGCAAATGTCGTAGTGTACGCTGATGAGAGAGCACTTACATTTTAAAGCTTTCTCATGGACTCTATCATGGGCCGGCAATTAAAGTTGTGCGTGAATCTGAAACGGTGGCACAAAAGATGGTAATTGCGCTCTCTCCTGGGGAAAATCCGCTCAATCAAAAGGTCACAACATAACAGTGTGTGGTTAAGACACTCACAAAGCAAGCAGGGAGCTTCACTGGAGCTGCACAATGTGACTTCCCGTGGGTACAGTACAGCAGTGCAGTTCTACAGGGCATCTAGAAATAGCAACGGTACAACAGCTGCAGTGGTTAACAATAGATTATGTTGGCTCTTCCACTTTTGTTGGCTATATCTATGGTAAATCGCCTCGAGTAAAGAAGAGCAAACAAGAAAATAGAGGCTTTGTGTCTGCTTGGAGCAACAAATCTAGCTCCCACAGATTACCATTAGTCTCAACAGCCGGCAGAAAGCAAGACAAGAGGCTTGTGCTGCAATGAGCTGAGCACAAATCTCGCCGTGAAGAAGACCCACATCACAGCGTGTTCGCGTTGCCTGTTGCGCACGAGTCCGAGGGAACAGAACCGTGGTAGGTTAATGTCCGCACCGTGTCCACGGCACTCTGCGTGGGCTTCAGAAACAAAGTGCTGTGCACCTTCAGAACTCGTCAGGAGCTCATTGAGCTTTCTCGCGTCCTCAGGAACACGACATTCCATTTATGATTAACGGCAGCACCGGCTGGGCCCAGATAAGAGCACAATTAGCTGTGTGGGCAAGGACCTTGACTCTATCTCCACTGACTAATCCCATTGCTTTTGTTATGATTAGCAAGAGCAGAGTTTTAATCTTGGCTTCTGAGAGCCTGGCATTTGCCCAAACACAACTGATTCATTAGCAAATGCACTTTGGTGATGTGGATTCAGTGCTGCTTGATGGTAGTTGTCCCGCAAATCTCTGCCATACTTTGGCGATAAAAGCGGCGATAGTCACTGGTAAAACGTCGCATTTTAGGAGAAACTGATTCATCCGCCCTGTTAAAATTTAGCATCGTGTGCCTCTTGAGAGCTAATATCCGTTAATATCCGCTAAGCCTACTCATCCTCCTGGGGAGGTATCCTGCCCACATGCATGAACTCACGCTAGTTTATATTTCAAGCCACAGAAGCAATGCACATTCTGAAAGCTCATAATTTCCACCAACTGTCGAACTGTGCTTCTCACAAGGAGATCCCCGAACAAAGCTCTTAATAATTCCCCGTTTATCCGTTGAAAACAGTCAAGGACAAGCCTTTCAATCTTAAAACCATTTAGCAAAAGCATTATGAGGAACCTTGATTAAATATTTTTGAAAGTCTTATAGAAATAAACAATTTAAAGCGCCAGAGGGCACGGTACAGTGTGCAAAGAAGTACAGAGATGATATAAGGTCGGTGCATAGAACATGATATAGTAGTATTTATTTGTGCTGATAAAACGCACAAAGTAGAAGAGATTTACTGTCGTGGTGGTTTCTGCAGTACAAGCCATCTTGCATGATGCTGCACTTTGTAGCACTCATCCTCTGCAGGGGGAAACGTAGCGGACCATCTGTTCCCCGACACCCAGCAACAAACAACAGACAGCCCAACGCGGCAGACAAACCAGCAGACACAGACAGGCACCACTCCCGCACCAGCAAAGAATTGTGGGAAACAGGGAGGCAGCTACGCGGATGCGAGGCAGCGAAATGTGGGATGAAAGCAGTCATCAGCTGCTCGGGTTTGATCAGGAGGCCTGAGCTGACACTGCACGGCGAGGAATGATGCAAATTGAGGCAGACACTGCAAAAGTGGCGCCTTGCAATAAGAGCGACTCGGTGGTGAGGGAGCGGGAAAAAGGAGGAGATGGTTAGGGCGAGGGACGAGGGCGAGCGGTGGAAAGAAAGCGAGCGTATCCGCCGCACAATGTGCCTCAACGTGTAAGCGGAGGACGAAAGGGAAGGAGAGAAAGCGAGTGTATCTAAAGAGACAGACTGCAGAGACTTGACAGGGTGTGTGTGTGTGGGGGGGGGCACTGGGGGAGGGAACGAAGCAAAGGCGATGATTTGAGGGTGCAATCCATTTTTAATCCGAGATGCCAGGAGTGCACACGAGCCGCCTCAATCAGAATGGTAAGTAGCCCGTGAATGTTATTTTTTGGATTAAGATTAATGTGGGCGGCTCACCACACGGAAGCCTACACCCAAACAAATACGAGCAAACGTGTGAGTTCACAGTCTGTCACCGGCAACTGTGAAGCAAAAACACACACACACACACACACACACACACACACACACACACACAATCTGAAGTGTGAAAGAATGGAGGAGAAGAAAGGCAATGTAACTCCCCAAATATGCTGCGGACAAGGAAGGAAGGCTTAAGCTTGCCCCCTAGTGTTCATCGCCGTCCCTGATGGCATCAGAGCAGCACGGCACAAAGAAATCTCCATCTTGACAAGCTATTACGCCTGTTATTATGTCCCACTGTAAAACTCACGCAGTCTGCCAGTGTGCTGGTATTAGCATTTAAGCTGTCAAAACACATCACATTTGGTTAAAGATTTTTCTTTAACCAAGACAAAACCAAAAGTTAATCCTAGTGTGGATATATGTGCCTCCACCACTCTGGTTTTAAAGATAGTGGTGCTCGTTTAAAGAAATGCTCTTAAATAAAAGGATAAAGTGCACTGGGAAAGGAAGCATTATCCCCAAAGGGTTGAAGTGTGTGTGGTCTCAGTGGTCCAGCAGCCATCGGTGTTAAGGGTGGGCTTTTTTTTTTACTTTTTCAAATGTGTGACAAACTAATTTGCACAGATCATTTATTATCTGCTCAGCATTTGCCCTGCGTCCAGAAACACTGTGCCCCGTCTATCAGTGCATGGACACACAGTTGGCAGTATAAACAGCTGATACATTACAGTTTGATTATCAATTTGTTGCGACCAATAGACGGAGAGAAAGTCCACGAGGAAGTTGATGAATAATAACGCAGCTTGGCATCAAAGGCCAAAAGGCATAAAGCAGAAAAAAGGCAATACAGTGAGGAGCAGACAGCTTCGCGACTAATGGTGCACACGCCTGTGGATCGACATCAAAGTCAGCACTATATTAATAGAAAGATTCATTGTTTGAAAGATATAAAAGAATGCGATCCATTAACCAGACTTTCTTCCACTCGGCTCTGGAAATTCTCCATTTTGTATTGCCAGCAGCAGATTTGATTTAATAATGTGCTATGATTCAACAGTGAAATGCCAGCACCAGGCAAGCCAAACGCAGAAAACACACCAAGCCATTCACATTGAACATGCTCGGACCGAAGAAAATGACACATAAAGAAAATATAACTGGACGGAGGCGAGATTAATACGAATGGACCACCAGTCCACGGTGTTCCTCAGAGTCCGCGAGAGTCTCACTGCTGTCACACAAAGACTAGTATCCAACAACAACATACTGTGTGAGAATAAAGCTGTGATCATGTCCAGTCATCAAACTGTGAATAGAAAAATGCTTTGGCTCTCTTTGTTTTGAGATATGTTTTTCGGTTTGGTGACTTGAAGCCGCAGGAGCTGATGCCACAGGACCACCTGCAAACCCTATAACCAACACGTTGACAAGAAAGGATGTATCCTCTGGAGGTCGGACCTCTGATCTATAGTCGAAGAAACCAAACGTGATGGGCTGTGCTAAGGCGTGACAATGCATGGATTGTTCTTCCAAATCTTTTTCAAAACCTTTAACAAATGAGTCTGGTGTAAAGGAAAATAACAACAACAATAATCACATTACTGTATAGAAGATGATTCCAGCTCAGCAATATTATAAACACTCAAGTAATAAGTACTTAATAAATATTATCTGTCGATTAGTTTTCTGTTTGTTTTGATTTATTGCTTAGTGTAAAATGTCAGGGGATTATTTGGTTTGTCTGACCAATGCAAACATATTACTCTTGATTAGCTAACATGACAAAAAAGTGGATGTTTGGCATTTTAGTACGGATCGCATGATGACTGAGTAAATTCTGATCTACCTCAAACTTTTAAGTTTTATCCTTATCTCTTCCTTTATGATTTAACAGGGCAGAGAAAAACAACCCTGACAACCCCCAGATACTTAGACCTATTATCTAAGCATTTCTGGTTCCCTTAGTGGAACAAATTGGTTGTCTTAACCGAAGCTCCCTTACACAGCGCAAGAAACAAAAGGTGAAAGGGGCATGGAAAAAAAAAAAAGCAGATTTCTCACAAAAGAAAGCACCTCACTCGTCCGATTTTTCCACAGTATTTCCGCGGGTTTTTTAGTCGAGAGCTTGCTCCCGTGCTATAGATGGTCGTCCAACACAGAACAGAACATTAAGGTTATGACCTAATGTCTCTACACCAGATCAGTCTCACGAAAGGATCCTATATGGACAAGATAAGCACCCTTTATAACTGGAGTAGCCTATTACGCTCGACGGTACAATCTCCTCTGTGAACGCTGCCCTCTGATACAGCCAGCGGAGCTTAGGAGTGAAAATGCAAAGCCATCACCTTATTGCAAGGAAAGAGAGACTTTGAGGATTACAGTTTTTTATATATATATATATATTTTTTTTTTTCTTCTTCCTAAACTGAATATCACAGCACAAAGCAGGGATAAGCAAACTACAGCACTAAAATCCGCTTGTACTTTTAAATGTACTGTCTGCTCTGTTTGTGTTTGAAATACATTCTTGTGTGGTATTTCCATTTGTGCGCACACACAAGGGGGGTTCAGTTCACTGCGATCTGACCGGCTAGACACGTTCTGCATCAGAAAGGAGCCAGTAGCCAGGGTGGGAAACAGACTTGAGATCAAAAGCAAACATCAATGGACTGTTGACACCTGAGCTAATACCATTATTCAAACATCAGTATTTCCTGTTTTGTCAATCGGATCTGGCACCGAGCACCAACAGTGTGTTGATTTCGGACGTCGATTCAGGACTAATATCCTTGCAGGGGGACTTATCTGATGGGACCTTAAACGTAAATCGACACTTTGAAGATCTGGGTTGATGTCACCATTTGGAGTTTATTCCCTGAAAGAGCTTCCTCTTCTTGAGAGGGGTGAGACTAGACGCACTCCCCAAAATGGACTCAATAAAGTATCTGCTCATCAGGACGGAGTGACAGTCTGAGAGATGAGACGACATCAATCATGTGGACTCAGAGATAAAATGGGGAGCACAGACTGGCACCTTCTTAAATAGGCACCAAAGGAGCCGACTGGAGACCTTGGAGAACTTTCTTATTTGGAGAGATCTCAAAAGGTCATTAGGACCTAAAGATCTTTGGGGATTTTTGTACCAGAACAAAAAGTCCTTTTTTGTTGTTGTTATCATTTACACGAAAGTCAAGCGGATTTTTCTGAAGGGATTGCTCCAAGCAAGAACTAAAATGTCACGCACGTCTAAAGAAAAAGAAAGATCCTCAAAGACCACTTCACGCCCCCCGTTTCCAGAGTGACTACCCTTCTGGCTTTTTAGTTTCACATCTGATCCCTGCCAAAAAAAAAACTTTGCAGAAATGCAAAACTGGATGCATGATGGACCAAAACCAGTCTTGGCATCAGGCTCCCCAGGGCCACATCAGAGCAGGCGAGTCGCAGCAGCAGCAGCTGTTGTGTGCTGGCACCTGTTGACTGCGGATGTCACACGAAATCTGAACATGTGTCTGTGAGCTACTTAGAAGCAGCCTTTATTGTGCCGGGGAATCCTGGAACTTGTTTTGCGGCCTTGTGTTGGGGGTGTGAATGCATTTAGACACAGGTCCCATGCCAACTTCTGACCTACTTTCTCTTTCAGAGGCGTATTTTGACATGTTCTGTCCAACATCGAGCCCCGCAGTTAAACATTACCATTTGGTATTTTACACAAGTCAAGTCAAATCTTTTTCATGCCGCACGTTTACTTTAAAAATACCATCCCGCTGTTGTGTGCCGTATTCTTTCCCTTCGAAAAAAAAGCCAACATTTAAAGGTGAACAAAAAAGGTACTAAACGCTGAGAATAAAAACTGGCCGTTGGTGTGATCCTTTCATAAGATTAACAGGGCTACACAAAGTGAGTGGAAAAAATACCTCTCTACAATGAAAGTTATTACCTGTATATCCCAGTCTCAATGAAGTTATGCCTGAATCAGGATGATGCAAATGTTTTCAGCACAGACTAGATGTTGAACATTATTTTTTACTCTCAAACAAGTCTAATGCAAGCTGCTACTTCAAATACTCAACATCCAGTGGCGACTCTTCCTGGTCAGCTCACTCTCGTCGGCTTTACTGGTTTCTGCCCAACATACAAACACTGGTGCCTCTGATTTCGAGTTTGATGAGACATCGGTGAGACTCTGGGCCGGTTGGTGGCGGTTGGAAAATGTAGCCCCTCATGATGAGGGAGGGACCCTGATTGAAACTTGATTGATTGCAAATGAAAGGTTTGATCAGGCCAAATGTCAGAGCCAGTGTTTTTGGAGGCTGGACCAAACTGAGAACTAAAAGTGAGGATGTCTAAGCCTCTACTGATATTATTTTGATTAATTAATTATTTCTCCCTCTGTTAGATTTTTAATTCTGAGCGCAGTGCAACACGGCAGTAGATTAATCAATAGACTGATTGACAAATTGGTTGGGTCCTGAATAAAATGATTTATTAAACAAGCATCTCACTTGTGAAGATCTCCTGTATTTTCTTCCCATTATTATTTAATGCCTTTAGATTTTCAGCCAAAACTAAGCCTGATGTAGTCATGTTGTGCTCGACGAAAGCGTGTGAACAACAGTCGGGAATCTCTGAGAACATGGCAACACTGCTACAGGATGTAAACCCGTCAGAAACCTTCCAAATGTGAACGACTAACCTGCGCTTTTGTTTAAACAGTTCAGTGGCAGGTCTTGTCCTGCCTGACTCATTGTCTACTGCAGATTTCAGGAAGTGACTAGGTGGGTAAAATGTCATTATTAGTGGCAGGATTGATAGTGAAAAAGCATCAAATAAAAATGCCCGTGCAACATGTGTCCAAGGCGATGTCTAACCATATGGAGCTTTGGAAATCACCCCTCGGAGCTGTGCCTCTGCTCCATGCTGAGAGTATGCCAGCATTATTCACTTTTATCTGTTTTCATCACCTCTTCCCGGACAGATAAGCCATCTGAGCACCTCCTCAGGTATTCACTGTGGTACAGTATGCACCTAATGATACAAATATACCACAGACGACGCGCCATTTATCTTCTTACTACCATCATTTCTAAGTCAATTAGCCCAGTCAATATGCTGTGTCAGTTATTACCCACATTATACCACAGGTAAATTACTTCGATGCAGTGCAAACGTCTCTCCCAGGTTGACACCAAGGTGAAGGCAGTTTGGAGGGGAATCAGGATGACAGATTGACAGCACAGAGCAAAAAGAAGCCCGGCTTGATGATTCACGAGCGCTTCCGCTGGGACGTTATGAGGAAACGGGGATATTGTGTAGGAGGCGTCGTTACGTGAAGACGGTGTAAAGGCGAGAAAGAGAGGCGGGGATGCAGGGCGGCAGCATTAGCATGCACGCTCCCCTTCCCGCGGTTCTCCCGAAGTTCTCTGCGGCGGTCTGATCTTCTGTGCCATCACCAGCGCTGCTGCAACATCATCAGCTTCCAGGAGTCTCCATTCCCCGTTTCATGTTCAACACGGTGTGTCGGTGACAGCAAAACCGCACGGGGAGAAGGCAAAGACGTGCGCCGTGCTGCCGGCTGGTTCTGCAGAGGCGCGTACTCCTAGTGACGGGACGTGGTTGAAATGCACCACGAGTTTGGAGGTTTGCACAGTGGGCAAAGAAACGTTCAAAGACACGCAAAGGAAATGTGTGCGCCACAGAGCTTTGTCTGCAGCCGCACTAACGATCTGTGCGCCGTGTTGTGTGGCATCAGTCAATTAAGAATTTATTTTTTAGAGGCATTTCTCCACTGATGTGGACATTTCTGTTTGCTATTCAGAGCAAGTCGTCGCTTAACTCTTTTTAATTTCTACACCACGTTTGAGCCTCATCAAAAGCTCATTTTTTTTCACACACTGAGCAGGGAACAGCTGCAATAGTGGCATTTTTGTTCCTGGCATGCGGAACAGTCATTAAAGCAGTTACTTGGAGTGTGTGTGGAAGCCATTTTGCGTACCGACGAAACAGCACTGTCACCTGGGAATCCAGCAAACCCACTCGCCCTGGTAAATATTGAAATTCCGAGTTATTTGAGTGTTATTAGCTTTACTGCCTGACGCCATCAACAAACATCCCAATAATCATTTTTCTAACCAAACATGAAAATAGCAATAGAGCTCAAAGTGTCCTATTTGGCATGGCTCAAATGTTTTGCACATCTAATCTTGTTCTAGTTGAAAGTTAATGAACCCGACAGGCCTATGATTGAATTATTAAACCCACAACTACATCGTATGATTAGCCTTGTCATTCTTTTCCTTTGTGATCAGCCAGGAATTACAAGAGTCTCTCAGTATGAAACGGGGACATCGGCTCACGTGGTTTTACGGGACACACCGGACTCGATGATGCACAAATGTCACTTGTGACGGCGCAGCTAACGAGTTGTCTTTCATACTGATCAGTGTTTCCAACCTGCGGGTCGTCTTTTAATTTTCCCTCCATCTCTCCTCCCTTTGTGTCTGCGATGTTTTCGGTTGATTTCAGTCGTGCCACATTTTAATTTGGGCTGGCATCCTTGAAATTAAAGAAAGATAAAAGGGAAACTGCTGCTATGTTAATATCTCTTTGAAGATGGAGTCAATCTGGCAACAGAATGCCTGGCCCCTTATTTTCCCTTCCCTTTCCCCTCTTCCTGTATTCAGCACGGAGCGTGAGATGTAACTGCAGACTCAGCTCGGCAACAGCTTACCTTAGGTGGAGGAACTTTCAAAGCCTCTCGCATGAAATCAAGCTTTGTTTTGTCTTTTTTTTTAATCTACATCTGGACGCTGAATATTTATTCATGCAATGTCTACTTATCCCACACGTTTCCCTGCAAACACACACGGACCGCACCCGTCTGGCTGCCTTTTTCCAAGGTGTAGATTATCCGCCATCACTGTGTTTGTATGATGGGAATGTGTGTGTATAAGAAACACTTTCAGCTCATGTGCTGTAGGCTGTTGTCAGCTGCTGTTTCTCCAGTAATAGCTGCACAGGAATAACAAGTGTGTGTGCGGTCGCAGCCATTATGCAAATCCTTCATGCATTTAACCTGCACATTCCTCCATTAGGATTGCAGATAATGAAAATGTTGCAAAGTAGAAACAAATTGCTATATTTCGGTTGCAAAACTCAGTTAATCGCTGGACTATTTTATGTAAATGTGGATGATGTAACCCAGACATTTCCCCAAGAGTTACTCTTGAGAAAAGTGATACAGGGTTTCAGCAAATCCGAACATGCTTCGACAGGACTTACACCTGTGGTTATAAGAACAGCTCACTACTTCCACACAATATTCAAATCCAAACCTTTTCTTTTTTAAATTAATTAAGTTGCATGCTTTTAGGAACACATGCATTGCGTGTGTGACCTTTGAGATTTCACTTCTTAGAGGCTCTTTATTGGAGCAGTTCATTCGATAACGTAGAATTCTTCTAAAGTTAAAGTGTTTTACGATAAACGTCCTTCTTTTTTACTTCATTGTGTTCGGTTGCTGTTGAAGGAAAGTAAGAAAAACAGGGAATTTTGCTGCAGCTTTGGACGATAACCAATTTATGAGACCGGTGTTTACGTCAGAAACCTTTTTTGCACAGACTGAGAACTGTAGATTTAGGTCCTATTGCTTAGAGAAGATGCATCTTATAAAGGCCATTATTAACAGGGGAGATGATAACAGCAAGTAAAACCGGGCGCCTTTATGGGCGCCTGACTAGAAAAATGTAATCCATCTTTTAAATAAAAAGAGAAGTTCCTGTCTTTAGCTAAACATTGGATGCTCTCTTTCATTTCACCACAGACATTTATGTCGCCGTGCATCCTGGAGGAGCTGAAACGTGCGTAACGGAAGTAATCCGCCTGAGTTTTGATGACAGCCGTATCAGCCCTCTGCACCCGAGCCTCCATCTTGTCTCGCCTAAGAGCCGGCGAACACGCCACTCTGTGACTTTAATACCCAGTTAATTACTCTCATCTTGACCTGCCGGTAAAATGAGGCCGGCTGTCACTGTTGCCTGTGTTACTGTTATCTGTGCAAAACTGCATTAGCGCGCGCCCCCATTAGTGGCTTTAATTAGTCGTAAACGAAGCCGATTCTCCTGTTAAGTGGATGAACAGTTGATACTGTAGTGCAGTCCCAATATGCACAGGTCCAACTTTATCTCATTGAGAAGGTGGTGCACAGGAGGATAGTTTGCTTGGCAACGGCAGGTGGCAGGCTGGATAACCCCATTCAGTAATAAAGAAGGTATCACATATTCCAGCACCGTATCAGGCAGTGCTCTCTCACTGCTCTGATATGAAAGAAACATAATTACAGTGCTGCTGTATTGACAGAGGAATCCTTATAGAGGAGCTGTTTCAATGTCGGTTACATAATGCGGCGAAAAGTTTTGTACCGCCGCAGATGAAACATCAGCAGGGCCTGTCAATTGCAAACACAAAAACGCTATTGTTGTTTCAGCTTCGGTTGACAACGAAGGTCCAATAAACACTTCCCCAATGAAAATCCTGCAGATTCAGTAAATGAGGCTATTTCGAGGAGGAGAGGCCCATCAAGGTCCGTGTCAGTAAACCATATCTGCTTTCATCTGCTCAACTGCAATAAAGTTTCCAGTCTCCAGTCTTTCCATTTGCTGAGTAATGCCTTGCCCGGGTGGTGGCGAGGTGCAGTGCTCTCACACTGGAGGAAGCTAATGGCTGTTTATGGTTTCTAATGCACGGCGCTATAGCTTTCGGAATAACGGGTCTCTATTACAGCGCCGTGTGCAGCCAGAATCCACTGACAGGAAACGCTCTGATACTAGAAGCGACCTCCTAGAATTTCTGAATGTACTGTATGCGGCACGACTTAATCCATTTAGCAGTTCTTAATGGAGTAGTACTTCTTTGCAGTTAATTATAGCTAGAGTACACCTCTTTAGGAAGCGACAGACCGGAATCCCCAGATTGTCCCAACTGGCAATGCAGGAAAAAATGTCAAAAGCATCTATAAACTGACTTGGTGGAATCTGAATCCCAGGAATAAACATGAAGTGGAGAACATGTTAAACTATGTGTGTTTTGTAAAATACTCAATAAAACTGTTGCCTTGGGTGATTCTTTTGTGAAGCGCAGTCCTGCACAGAGCCCGGGGCACCGGCCAGTGCTGGGCAGGGTCTTCAGGGACGTGGGGCTGTCCTTCTTCACACAGGTGCGTCTGACTTACAGTCTCTCTGTTTGAGCCTGATTAGACTGTTTGATGTGGACACGCTGCAGACGGTGGACGCTGGTCTCTGCTAAATGGTGTTTTAACCCTCGGGTATTCGGGTGCGCTGCTGTGGAGCCATTTGACGCTCTCACGTCCTGTCCCGTGTTCTGGAGTCGAAACGCCTTTGAGGACGACTTTGCACCAGCCTGCTGTTCTGCCTGCGCTGAAGTGGTGGAACCACCTGTCCAGCCGAGATATAGTTGTAGAATTTTAATTTCTTTACGTTGGAGAGGTGTCGGCTTTGAAGCTCCTGTTGTGTAAACTGCATTTGCAGCATTAATTATTGTTTCGATCTTTTTGTAGAAGCAGGGGAGGAACTGTGGGGAGCAGGCCGGTCCTCAGCCCCTCCTCAGTGTCTCTGGGTGTTTTAGCACGTGTGGCGGGTGTTTACTCGGCCTTTCTAATAAGCGACTGATTTACTTGCCTGCCTTCATACGCATAAATGTATTTCAAAAATTGCATCATACCATAGTAGAATTTATTCCAAATTTTCATTTGACTGGTTTCATTTGGGCTTTGAAAGATCTATACGTGGGGCTGAGGTCGAATCCGGACTGTTCTCACTTTTAATATTGAATTCAAAGGGAAGTATGTGGGTCAGTGAGTGACGGAACTATGGTTGTATTAGACCAGCTTTGTTGTATTGTGTGTATGTGTGTGTGATGTGTGAACGTATTCTGGGTCCGCATCACTACACTGTACATTTGTCACTATGCTGCAGTGCAGTTGGTTATTATAGACTGTAATGTCCACAAATTGTCTAACTGCTCAACTGTCATTCGGATGATGCGTGTGTGTGTAAATGTAAATACATACATACAGCATATGCACACGGATGTATGTGGACATATGAATGTGAGTATCTGAATATGTTTTTTAATCATTATTTATTCCTCCTGGCCTCCTGACGTCTCTTGCTTTTTGATCAAATCACTAACTAACAACTTCCTGCACGTCATGTATAAAAAAGTGAAGTGCATTTGTTTTGTTCTTTGCTGCTTTGCCTCCTGACACTCTCCTGTTATAAATATATTTCAGTATTTGCATACTTTCACACAATTTACTACTTTTAATGTGCTAATGCACAATAGCCATGAGGACCTACAGTTTGTTTCTCTCTGATTGGCTGCTGGTTGAAGTCCCTCCTTTCCGCCACATACAGTCATACGCTGAACACGATGCTGTTTGCAGGAAGACAGCTGATTAATTAAAACTAAACTTTACACGGGAGGGTGAAACACACCCTCTTTTCCTTCACTCTGGTGTTAATTTATGTGAGTGAAAATCAATTTATAGGCTGTCTTGCAATTTATGGTACATGGGGCTGCTGACATTAAATTGAAACTCTATTATTGACTTTTGGGGGAAAAGTAACACAGCACTTTGATTTTTGTGTTAGCCGTAGTGCGGTGGTTGAATTCCTCGGCGTGATTCTGGACTGCTGATCAGTTTCCAGCCCTAATTTCTGTGTCATGGCACAAACCTGAGGAGGCTCTGCTGTCGTTAACGTGGAGGTGGAGGAGCACCCATTTCATGGCTGTCTCTCCGGAGTCAAAGATGGGAGTGGAACACGCCCTCACCCTCCCTTGAAAACACAGTCCACCTCCTAAATGTTGTGTTAGTCACCAAGCGGCGACGGTGGCGGTGGTTGTGTGTGTGTGTGTGTGTGTGTGTGTGTGTTTGTGCACGTGTTTAAAGCTCATGTCACTGACGAGTGTGTGAGCTGAGAGGAAAAGTGGAGGAAGAGTGCGCTCTCTTTCCTGTCTCATATTTCTCTGTGGTGTAATGTGCCGCCTATTCATGCGATGCCTTTTAAAGTCATGGTGGGAATCGCTTCACAGTCGGGCACGAAACTCAATATGCTAACGCCTTCCAAGGGAGCGATGAAGGGGGAGAAAACATAACCTGTCAATTACCTGTAGCAAAACCACTGAAAGATTTATTGAAAACCACCCGAAATTTCTAGACAAAGAAGCTATAACGTGCAATAGATCATGACACAGGCCAAGCAACCGTGTTTGACTAATAACTAAATCGCGCGACTTAGTTGCATCAAATTAAATGACGTTTTGGTTAGGGAAGCATATGTATCTTCATCAATTACTTCTTAAAAGTGCCGGTGGAAGTTTCAGGCTCTGATTGATGCTAAAAGAGAAAAGGCCTAATCTGTCAAACAAGTGGACTGGGCTGGGAAATAACTCTCGCCTGCACGTCAGCCGCAGCGCAGCGCACATCTGGAAAGCGCCACAGTAACAGCTTCTTCCCGGTGGCGGCACAGTTCCGGCCTCCCGAGTATCGGCTGGCGAAATGATGCAAGACGGCACAGCGGGACCATCAGAGTTGGTATCACACCATTTCGTTTCTCACACAGACATCATCAAGACCCCTCAGCATAATTTGTTTACAGCTTGGAGATGGAGTGTTGGCAGTACTCATCTACCTCCTGGAATAATTGCTGTGATGACAGGCTTTGCTAAGAACACGTACAGGCATGTGAAAACAAGCAGCGTTTCTGATTAGAGGTTTTGGGAAACTGAGCCAAGCTGATGTGCCCGTGACAGCGACACATCCCCAGTACAATCTCTTCACTCATTAGATCAGTTCTTCCTTTGTGCTCTCTGATCCTGAATGTCAAAGGGATTCTATGCAAAAACTATTTTACACAGGTCTACCACCCGCTGTCATGTGCTGAGAGTTGTGTCAAAATGCTGCACTGCAGGATTTAAACGCTGTTGTTTTGATCCTGCACAGCACCTTGATATAATCATCCATTACGCTTTCAGATGGATAAATTTCCATCCTGAGCCTCCGTCACTGATTTGTATGAAATATTAGCAAACACAAAACATTCATGTTTGCTTTTTCTAACAGTAAATCTTGTCTCGGGCACAGGACGTGATGCATTCTGCACTTCCAGCGGCATCACCAGTCGCAATAAAGACACAAACTGTGTCATTATCTCGATCGCTGGTTGCCACCATGTGGCTGAGCAAACAAGCATCATTTTACACCAATGAAATTGTCTTTAACCACACGACAGAAGAAAAAACCTCTGAGCACTAAAGTTGACACACTGCAAACGCGGGTTCACGACCTGAGCTTTGGATGATGTCACAGCCTTAAACAGCGACTCTGCTTCAAATGTGCGAGTAAAACCCACGTCTGCTGCCCTCCAGCTGGCCATCAGATCCACACTGATTCCCCCCACACCCACCCACACCCACCCATCTCCCAATCATCATGCTTCTATCTTCACCCCTCCCGTCCCCACAGCTTCCCCTGAGCCCGGCAGATTACAGATATCATTATAATGGATGTCCTGGCAGGCTAGCTGCGGTCACATTTAATTTGCCGTGGCCTGATATCTACACAAGATAATCAGCATTTACACCTGAGAGTGAAGACAGAAAGATGAGCGACAGCGTGAGGGAGTAATAGAATTAGAGACAAGAAGAAGAATGTAAGAGCAGTAGGAGAAGGGAGCGTAAAGGAAAGATTGTAAAGAATCCGGAGGTGTGCGTCTTTGGCACACGATCCGCAGGGACACGGGGAGAGTGCGGATGAAGCACACTTGTCAGATTTGCATTTTAATAAGAATAACCTACCTTGGGCCCCCGAGATGAGAGAAAGCAAAACCTGATTCACGTGAACGTCTCTGAACACAGACGCTGCACCTCAGCTCGCCGGCGGTTGCCTTCCCCTTCGCACCGGTATTTGTTTTGCGAGGGCAGCGCCGTCCAATTACACGCAGACAAACAAGCGCTGTTTGCTCAAAGTGAGGGTTATAGGGCGTCCTCGCTGTGGCAGACGAGTGGGATCTTCATTGATTCCACTTTTATGCTTGTGAGTATGTTTAAAAAAAAAAAAAAACAGGTCTTACGTTGCTCCTGCAGCAGGATTATGCATTTCCTGCTCGACAAATCCTTTCACTCCCACCTGCCACTGAGGACATTGATTTGTGTGTGAAAGAAAGTTCTATCAGCCACCTAAAATTTGTGGAATTCTTGTGTAAAGCCACCGGAATAGATATTTATTATATATGTTTAGCACCTGCGGAATGAGCTTTCACATCTATAACAGATCAATTTCCTCTGCGCCGAGGAGCGACAAGCCATTTCCTTTGAAGGGTTCCCCATACATATTTCAACGGTGAACTACCTACCAGACTCGCAGGGAGATGCATTGGTGCTCAGACTATTGCAGCGGATCGGCGTGAAAGCACAATCTGTCGCCGGGTTTCCGACAGGCTTTGTTCTACTTCAGCCTTTAATGGACGTGTGGCACAATGCAAAAAATCAGCGTTCTATCTATATCGGCGCCTGCAGTGGCACATTATCCACTCTACCGATCTACCTGCCTAACTGCACCCGCCGATCCGACCGTCTAATTATCATCCAGCTTCTGTCTGAAAACGCCGCCTTCTCTGCCATTAACTGGGCTCCTTACTCCGTCTTTTTGGCCCCACACTGCAGGAGTACAGTTTGAAAGCTCGCCGAAATACGCAGCGCACGCACAGTGTTTGTCCTTCACATGAAAAAGAAAAAATCAGCCGTGTATGCAGCTATTTCTGCAAGTCGCAGAGTTCCTTCTGAAGTGGCCCTTAACTTAAATGAAGATAAACAACAAGAAGGACGTGATCCAACATGGATACAGTAGAGAAAGGTGACCCGCCCCTCCCCTCTCCCTTTTTTTTTTTTTTTTTTTTGGCTTAAGCGCCTCAATGATGTGGTGCCAGGGATTGAGTAAGACGCAGCATCAAAACACCAACTCCCATCTGTCGAGCCTGCAAACTAATCACAACAACAGGCAGCCTCACACAGGATGATCACAAGGATTGGTAGGGAGTCCATTTTGCGTCACTGATAAACACAGCTATAAATATCCCAATAGTTGTTTATCCGTGCAGGAGAGGAGGAAGAGGTGAGGTTCCTCGCTCAGGATATCCTCCCTCCGCTCCTCCACAGTCTGAAACACTCGGCCGAGCAGGTAACAGTCCGGCTGTCTGAAACGGAGCGGCCAAAACTGACTTCAAGCTCGGGTCACGTGTCAGTGAAATCGGGCTAATTTTATCAAAAGGAATCGATGGAGCTGCCTGCGTGCACGCGACCGCGTTCTCTGCTGTAGAACGAGGACAGGCTGCTCTCTACTGTATGTACTGTCTAGACGAGTCAGCCTTGTATTCACGAATGACAGCGAGTGCTTGAACAGGAAGCAGTCTGCTTTTCATTGCGTGCGAGCGTGTCAAAAAACAAATAGAGAAAGAGATGGAATCTGTCTATCCCTGTGTCTTTGTCTCGGGGCCGATCACTAATGCTAATCCTCCTCCTCCTCACCGTGATCAATGACTTTGTACTCGTGCTCACGTCACGGATCACTCAGCCCCTTTTATCCATCCGAGTGGCAGGAAAAGGAGCCGAGCGGGGTTGACTTATAAGGCTCCAACAACGGCTCCATCCATGCATCTAATTTAAGAACGGCTTCTGCTCCGTCTAATTAACAATTTACTAGGCCATCAGTCAGCCTCCCCATTGTGGCACAATCAGCGTCACCGAGGTTCGGGAGAACAGGCGTGCAACTTTCATGGACACACAGAGACGGAAAAGTGGGCACGGCGAGTTCCAAGGACGCGGCGAGAACAACTGCGAAACCCCAGATTGAAAAATGACACTGTGCGCTGGACTGAGATGGGCAATGTGTTCCACAAATTAGCCGGCTCTCTTTATGCCTGCTGGATGCTGCAGCCGTCTAATGTTATTGCTGTGTCAAAGGAATCAACAGATGCATGTTTGCTCCCTGGAGGAGAGGGGGGGGGCATCCATGTTGCTTGCTGCTGGCTCAGCCTGTTGGTTTCCATCACCACTCCAGTGTAAACTCAGCTGCGATGAAACCGTGTTTTGTATGCTAATGTCGTCTTTCGGGTTTTTGGGGGGACGGGTTTGGCTTTGGAGGGCACTTGGGGCTTGGATCTGCTCTGTTGTGTGTAGACACCATTAAAGGATTATCATAGACTGTCAGTGGGTTTGCTATAATAATATAAACAAATCTCCACCCGCCTCACCACCCTAAAGTTGCATAATGCCAATTTTGTCTGGTCCTCCCTCTTGTCCCACACCGTCCTCGAGTCAAGAGCCGGCACTCATTGTTATTGTTTTTTTATATATTTCCAGTGTAGACGAGCGGCGTGGAGAGTGGGGGTTAGCGTCTACACTGCATTTCCTGCTTGTTGTCCTTCCACACATTATGACAGTAGAAGAATAACCCACAGAGAGGATTAAGGGCTGCTAATCTGGGCGAATGGTGTATTCCATTTCTTCTGCTCTCTGTATTTTTCGCCCCTCAGCTTCCTCCGTATAAACAAATAGAATTTTACTCGTTTATCCACTTAGTTCCTCTGTCTTGCTGATTAGCAGTGAAGGGCTGGGAGACTGGGATAACCTAGAGCGGATGGTTCCAAGGATATCTGAGGCCAGCATGCTGCGTGTGCATCAGTAGGAATCAGTGTGTGTGTGTGTGTGTGTGTGTGTGTGTGTGCACGTACTGTATAAACAAATGCGTTGCTACTTGAAGGGTGCGGCCAATTAAAAGAAGCCCCTCCAGGAGAGTGCTCATCAGGATGCAGTGAACGTAGCAGATCCACTTCCAGATAGCCTGCTGCACCCTGTCACTGTAACTAAGGCGCCGACACTGCCGAGCCTTTTGGAGCATCAAATAAAACAAGCTGCGATCTTCTCCAATTTGAGCAAGTCGCGAGAAATATCGACACGATTGCACTAGAAACTATTCCCGGCATCCAAAAGAGAAACGAAGCAATATTCCAATGGAGTGCAACAAATGTTGATGAAGAGAGCAACTAAGCTGCAATATGGGGTGTTCACTTATTTTCTACTGATAACATGTAGAACCATGGCAAAAGTTGTCATAAATTATATAACATTTCTAATAATTACACATAAAATGTATGTCTTATTTTAATTCAACAACACTTCTCCAGAGATCAAATAAAAACATTGTATATATATATATTGCACATATTTTTCAGGGTTAAACTAGTTTTGCCAAACATTGTGAAACAGTTATTACACTATCTGTTGCTAAGATCTGGGTGAGCAGACGGGAACGTTGTTGACTCGTGAGACGAATAAAGAGATTGGTTTGAGCTCGAACAATAGGCGTGCAGTGTTGTGCTGATAAAGACAAAGGTAAGTGGAGCCGAGGCTGAACGTCTGATTTGAGATGCACGGAAAACAATTATCTTGTCTACTGGGTTCCATGCCAGCCGGGAACACAACACATGACAATGACACGTGTTTTGTGGAAACGGTTCGGCTCTAATTAATTGCCAAGCAACATTCCCCCGTTTGCCTCCTGCAGCGGTTCAGTCGTGGAGGTCGGGCTGACGTCCCCCGACCCCCCAACACCGATCACAAAGCGCCAACTGCCCACCTGTGACCTTTCTCAAACCCTGCTGGTGACCAGCAGGAATTGCAACAACAATTCTCGCTCAGCTGCTGTGGAGTATTAAGTCTTCGTAGCTGAAAACCCAACTTGTAGCACCGTTGGCAATCGACAGATTAGGCTGGGGTGGCTTGAAACTTAAAGCTAAACACTTACTAGAGCAATGAATTAGTTCTACTGCTCAGCATGAATTCCCACTGTAGGTAATACGGTGGTTTTGTGTTTGGAGGATGTAAGAAACTCTTCAGATTTACCCTTGGGTCTCTCAAGAGAGCTGTTTGGTTGGTTCTATTGCTGACCTCGCCCAATTAGGAAGAAACGAGGCTCGACCTGAACGCACGCGGACGTAAACAACATCCCCTCGCTGGCGGAGCAGGTATTGAGTAAAAATGCACATCTGCTCTTTTCCTCTCGTATTTGCCGCAGCATCCATGCAGCTGATGTGTGATGGAAGACACGCTAGCGGTTAAACGGACGGTCACAAGCCGAGCGGCAGGCCCGAGACGTCACCGAACCTTGTTTTTTTTTCTTCGCTGTCTCTCTCTCTCCCCCCACATACAATCCCTGCATAGACAACACAAAGACGTATCGGTTTCTCGTTCCCTTTCAGGATGTGGAAGATGTCACGTCTCATTGTCAGTTCAAACCACGGTGTTTAATCCCACCTAATGCTGCCATGCAAATCAGCTATTGTTATTTTTATTTTCCGTTCCCTTCCTTCCAGTCTTTTCGATATGTCCTAAACAATTATCTTAGCGCTTCAGATGCTGCATCGCGTGGCCTATTTTTAAAAATAGGGCAGAGTTTTTGGCAAGCCACTGCCAAAACAATAGCAAAGTTAACTAATTGAAAAAAATGCCCCCATTGTGTAGTGGTTTCAAACTCCTGGAGAGAAAGCTCTCAGTTCCACCATAATGGTTTTATCCATTCATTTGGGCTTTATTGGCTTTGCTTGGCAGTAGACAGGGAGCAACTACACCCCCAAGCAACAGCTTTCCCACAGAGGCATTTGATCATATGCTGACTGGGTGAAAAAGAGTGTAAATTAAAGTCCCCCCACACTCTGACACTTTAAACACAAGACACGACAGGCCATATTTTCTCAGCCAAATCAGGAGTCTGAGAGATGGATACCAATTATAATTGCAGCAGAAAAAAAAAAAAATCAGACCTAGGTGTGTGTGTGTGTGTCAGGAGCCTGGTGCTAAATCACACCAGCGGTTGGATGATGAAAACCTGCCTGTAGGGTCTGCGGGACCCAGAGCCATTCGGTGCCAATGAAGGGGTGTGCACTTGAATTTGCATCACCCTGTGACATTTCAAAGAGAATACACGAGTAGATGTGCCTCTTTGATTTTCCTAGTTGTGAAATGCAAAGTTAGTCTGTAGGCCCGTGATAATCTGCAGCTTTCTTACCATAATCCTGCAGTTTTAGCCAAGTAATGAACAACGTGTAAGAGAGAGAGTGTGTACAGCATGTTGCATAAGGACTGTGTGTGTGTGTGAGATAGAGAGAGAGAGAGAAGAATAATAATAAGAAGTGTGTGTGTGTGTGTGTGTGTGTGTTCTGAGGCAGTGTGTGCAGGGGTGGGGCAGGGTGGAGGGTTTTCAACAAGCCCTGGATGGAACAAACTGGACGTTACATACATGCCCTTGTCTCATCGTGGTTCTGCTGTGTGTCAAATATCAGCAGCCATGTCATATGTTTCTGCTGCACTGCATTAAATACACAAAGAGGCACGGGAACACACACACACACACACACTTACACTGACATGGCAGGTGCATCTCTCCCCCCCGGCCCCACCTTCCTCACACACACACACACACACACACACACACACAGGCCGCCTACTGTATGCTTCTGCCAAGACATGGAATTCTTTGCCATTTCCGGTGGGAATGCTCCAGCATCCCTGTTCTCATTAGAAAAACTCTCGAATCAACCTACGAGGCCCCAATTTCCTGTCACTTTGCGGGAACCCGGAGCCACATAAAGAAAAAAACCCACCAGTTACAAGCCGAGGAGCTGGAGAGTTCCGCGGAGCTACTGAGCCGCCAAGCGGACCGTCTGCAGACTCCATCCGAGCGTCCAGACGGGCCGAGGCGAACGCCCGGGAACGCAGAGCATATTGAGCAGCACACACACACACACACACACACACACACACACACTCTGCGACCTCACACAGAAAATCTGCTCTGAATTATGACTCAATTAAAAGCCACCGAGTCAAGGTCGTTTACAGCCGCAACATCCAGAACTGAACTGAGAGCGGATCTCCCCAAAGGAGAAAACAGTCGTTGGTTACCGTGGAGATTAGATGTGTTTGTGTTTGTGTTTGTGTGATTTTTTTTTTCATTTTTTATTTTCTGCCATGTACCACTAGATCAAAGTCCAGGAGGCAGCGGACTAAACTCCAATTAGGACGCCGGACTCCTGCGTGCCTCCGTCCGCACACAGCTGATGTGGGTTTTAGTCGGTGCGCAGTAACCCGGCAGCGTCCTCCGACCCGCTCCATGTGAAAACTTTACACACACGTTCCCATTGTCTGCGTCTACTCACCATCCATAATAACGGTCTTCATGATTCAGATGGGGGCGAAAATCCAGCGGCGGAATAAATCCAAGTCGGAACGAATCCCAGCGCGCGCGCGCGGAGACGGATCGGATATCCGCTGTTTATTGCAATCGCTGGGTAATTGCAGCCGGAGTGCGCGGCGGGAGACGGACAGCCCGAAGCAGCCCCGCACCCTCCAAACTTCAGCCGCAGGTCTTCCCGACAGGGGAGCCGCGTCTCCGACCGCACCTGAGATCAGTCATTTGGACGAGGGATTCAAAAAAAACAAAAAAAAAAAAAAAAAAAACAGTCAGCCATAAACATCCAAACTGGGATCAGCAGACTCGACGCGCCAGTCGACACCCTCCCCAAAAAAATGTAGGACGCGCGGAGAGCAGCTCCAAGAGTCCGCGCACAAGTGCAGGATCAACGGCACGGGCGGAAAAGCGGCGCCGAATCCATTTTTCTGGAAACAGATGAACGCATATCCAGTCCGAGCACCGGCCCCCGCTGTGTATTTCCCAAGGAGACGGAGGAAAGAAGTGCGTGTGGCGGATGCGCACGGATCTCGGCCGCACTGGTGCGCGTTTACCACGGGGAGGTGGAGAAGGAGGGGCGGGGCAGCGAGGTGCGTTTGGCAGAAAGAGACAGAACGAGGGGAGCGGGCGGGCGGGCGGGCGGGGGAGATTTCAGAGATGAGACTTTTATTGGATCTGTATCACGCTGCAAAGAAATTCCTCCCGAAGCCCAAAGTGCCATTTTCCACATCAGTCACAACGGCCAAGTGAATTCCCGAAAACCAAATTCATCCAAATCATCATGATCTTTACATGAACAATAAAGCAGGACGTTTCATTGGTTGTTTTTTCGTTGTATGATTCATTCGCAGCAGCTGAAAAGCGGCCCGGGTTCATCTGACTTTCCCCGACAGACACTCGGCATTTTCAGAAAGGAAACCGACTCTTAATGACTTATTCAGCCAGACATTTCTTGCAGCGCTCTAATAAATGTTTGATGCTCCGGGGGGGGTGGGGGGGTCGGGGGAAGGTGACGTGAGGCGAATCTATTTGTACCGGACGTGGCCAGGCACGCACACGCGCACGGAACCACCCCCGAGCCGGGCCCGCGCCTCCTCCCGGGGGCCCGGACGATTTGGCGGCCGCGATGTCGTGGGCGGAAGAAAACAGAGACTTCAGTTCTGCCTGGTTAACTGGACTCACACACACCTGAGACCTGATCTCTTCCGGCTTATTACTCCATGTGTTGCTGGCCCAACGTTTTCTGTCACTCATGTCCTGCTTTATTGCTCGTGTCTTTTAAACTGTGGCCGGATCCACGATCACACGTTGGTTCCTTTAAAGAAGGACCGAAGACCAGGTCCCCACGTCTGTGCTCTGCAGCCATGCTGGGTTCACTGAAACCCAGCAGGACCGGGTCCGCAGCAGCGGTGCCACACGCCCCCTACCGGCCGCCGCGGACACACACGTTCAGCACCGTGGACAGAGACAGAGACAGACAGACAGACAGACAGACAGGCCTCCGAGTCCCGGCCCGTTTCAGACACAGACAGCACGGAATCATCCCGCAAATGCGTCGGTAATTTCCGGCTGATGAATAGTTGCATTCACCGTGGAGACTATTTATTCCATTTCCTATAAGGGAATCTGGAATATTTCCATCTGCGGGCACGTACATTCATAATGAAATATGGGAAAGTTTCCAAATGGCACTCACAATCTTTCATTTGGAATAGCAGCTTAGCTGTTGAATGGTGACACATGCAAACTACTAGATACCAGCCGGTGTGAAATATGAGGGAGACAAAATCAAAATGCTTATATTAGTTACAGTATAAAAAAGAAAAGCCATTAGCAGAAGGAGCAGGTGACTGAAAACCTGCAGCCGAGTGAAATGGGGGAAAGGCGAGTGCAGCTCACAACCACAAACAGCACACCAGAACACGCCGTGGAGCCGTTCCACTGGTTTTTGCTCACAGCGGAGACCGGCGGGGCCAGATGGCCAGTGGAGACGGTCCAAAGCCGCCGCAGTGACCCGCCGTGAACGAGGTCACCCCACGAGAAAAAGGAAACGCTTTCCCCGTCTGTCCTCTCCCACCTGAACGCGTCCGTGAGTATCTCTGTGCCGTCTTCCATGAGGTCTGAATGATGGCGGGAAGTGGACTCGTCCAACTCGTGCCAAACATTTTATTTACTGCAGTCCAGAGCTCGTGTTGCACGGAATTCAAGTAATCCGGCTCTCCCTGTAAAGCAGCGTTTGTGCATGTTGTAAGACTTAGCTCAGAAACAGAAACATGGAGATTGCAAAAAGAACTTATATCTATAAACACACACAAATTTACACAGTCAGAAACACACTTGGCTCCACATTGAAGCTGTTTCCCTGTGTCAGAGAGTGAACTGATTAGTCGACCTCCCTGAGTTCATTCTACAGCAGGCCCACTCACTCCTCACTTCTCTGCTCATTCCATTATGCTATATCATAATGATATGTGCCAGCAAGTAAAAAAACGACACAGGTAAATTGTCATAGGAGCTTTGAGGCCGGAGGCATCGAACGTGTGAATCAAAGGGAGGATCGCCGCCGTGTTGAATGGAGGCGAGGAGAGACGTGAGACTGAGGATGTTTAATTCATGACAGTAATGAAATGAATCAAGTCATTAAATCTCAAAGGCGGCGGATCCATACGCTGCGGCTCGACTATTATTGTCGTCATGAGCGCCATGGATCAAAAGGAGAATGGGGCACAAATGACTTCCTTTGATAACGGGCGTGTTCGGTCCCACCGCCGCTGACGCTACAGTGGGATCACTGTTAATTACAGTATGTGAATGAAAGCTCCAACTTAAGGCTTTCACTTAAATTACAGTACGGAGAGAAAGGTGGAACATAATGTTGATGATTCATGTTGGAATATATTAAATCAAGGTTTTTAGCCACCTCACAAATCCGTCATACACTTACATTAGGAATGACTGTGGCATATTCATTTTTCTTCCTAAATGACCGCTCTCTATGAAAGACTTCCAAAACATTCAGATATTTGAAAAAGTATTTATTACACAGCAAGAGATGTTTGCCTTCAGAGAACTTCCTCTGTTGCAATTAGTCATGGCAATAACTGAAGCTGGAACTGTACACCGGTCACTTTGGGCAAGATTATATCCAAACACACTGGATTTTTATTTTAATTTTAATGCTTGGATGTAATAAAAAAACAAAAAAATGTTATATACAATGTTCCTTGAGAAAGCAGAGAACACGAAAGTCGTCCGTAGGGAAGGAATCCCTGCTGGCTGAGTTTCACAGATTGGGTTTGTGAAATATTAGAGGTAAAACTGGTTCACTGCAGTAATATTATTTTTTACACTAATCGTTGTAAGAGTAAGAGCTATTTCACTGGTCTCACACAGGAAGTGTCTGCGCGCTGCAATAAAGAAATGCTGCTCTGTGCCTGAATGCCACATTACACAAACATGCAACTGTTTAATCAACCTTTATATTTGATTAAGGGGACGTAATTTAGCCCAGAAAGTTCTAATTTCCTCTTGGATGCCTTCATCTAATGCTAATAATCCTAATAGAGGTTTTGGTCAATTGGGGAGCAGTGCTGCAATAAAAACTACTGTTAACACCAACAACTGATGAACATCTACAGGAAGTGAGCCGCGTTTTCACTGGGCAGAGGGATTAGTTTGAAGGTCGAAACACAACATCAAGGACCCCCCAAAAAAAAAACGCGTTGGGGTTTATGATGTACGTACTATAAAATACAGAAATGTTTCCCCCAGTTTTCTGAAAGCGAAACAAAGCCACAGAGCAAAGTCTGAGTCCCAGGAAGTGAGAGCAGAGGGGGGGGGCTGCAGATGACAACCCCAGCTGCTGCGTCAGACAAACAGCTGTCTAATGACACCACTCTACAGCGATAAACACATATGCAGTGTGTGCGTGTATGCACTGGCCGCCCATCCATCCAAATGAACAAAATCCATTTTCAGGAAAGTTGAGACGTGGTGTAAAATGGAAATAAGAAGCGAATGGGATGATTTCCAAATGATTTAAACCCCGGTTTTCTGATTGAAGTAGTAGCACAAAGACAAACATGTCAAATGATGAAAATGTGTTTCTTTAAAAAAACTCAAATTGCTTATTTAGAATTTTGTGCCAGCAACACGACAAAATTGGGACAGGGGCAACAAAAGACCAGAAAAGCCGTGTAATGCTAAGAAAAACACAGCTTTTGATGGCACATTTCACAACTGAGGTTACTTGGCAACAGGTCGGTATCATGACTGGGTGCAAACAGAGCATCCCAATTAAGATGAGTCTCTCCGAAGTAAGAACGGGAGCAGGGTTCACTGAATCTGTGTGAGCCAATAATTCAGCAAATTAAGGATAATGTCAAACTGCAGAGAATCTGAGGATTTCATCATTCATGGTTCCTAATATCATTAAAAATTTCAGAGAGAAATCTCTGTGAGCAAGGCTAACAACCATCACCCCTGATTGTGATCTTAAGCAGCTCAGGCAGCTCCGCGTTGAAAACAAACACGATTTCGTCGGTGGAAATCACCGCACGAGTTCAGGAACACCTCTGAAAACCCACCGTCCCCGAAAGCAGTTTGTTTCTGCCGTGCAAAGATTAAACTATAAAGGCGGAAAAATAGCACTTCTCCGAGTCCAAAAGGCTTTTATAGTTTTATCATCGTAAATCACGGACGCCGTATTCTCTGGGCTAAAGCAGAGAGGGACCATCTGATCAGTGCATAGTTCAAAAGCCAGCATCTGTGTCGGTGCGGGGGTGCATTATGCACATGGAAAACTTGCACATCTGCGACGCCATTAATGCTGAATGATATATGCAGGTTTCAGAGCAACACGCGCTGCCATCCAATCCAGATGATGTCTTTTTCGGTGAAGGCCTTGCTTCTTCCAGCAGCACAAAGCCAAACCACATTCTGCACATAATCCTCCAGGGCTGCAGGGTAAAAAAGAGTCCAGGTGCCACACTGACCTGCCTGCAGAACATCTGGTGCACAAGATATTACAAAAGAGAACTGTTGAGCAGGTTGATATTTTGGAGCTGATACTTACTAAAATATCACGATACAACTGTACTAATATTATACGTGCAAGTAGTTTTCACTTCTGCAGCTCCGGCTGCACGGAGGGCCGAGAGGGAAACAAAAAAGGGAAGTGTGGTGCTATTTTTCACCCATGGTCAAAGGTGGTGCAACACCAGCAAGTCTCAAAGTCCCGTGTACCACCTTCTTTTTGAGTTTCATGAAGAGAAACAAAAATCCAGGTACAGGGGACAGTTAACGCGTTAAAGGTGAGTTCAAATCAAACCACTGTTGAACCGTGCAACATTATTTCATAAAACTGCCTCGGGAAGTCTTGGATGATGCCATGTTTTTAAAATTGCATATGTTTGTACTCTATGTATGATACTGTATGTATCAATAGTCGTTTTATTTCTGTATGTATCAGGCTATAAATGAAATATTTTAGATGAACAAAATGTCTAAACAGACCTGTAAACAAACGGCATCGTCGGCATAAATGAAAAAATACTGTAAACTAATAGTATCACATCGTCGATATCGCCCGTCCCTACATGTCCTATTCACAGCAATAAAGCAGAGGACAAACGGTCGAAATGAAGGTTTGTCTGTGTCAATAAGTTGTAATGACATGCATGAATAACTTGTCCAAACTTTTCTGAAACCACAACTTCCGTTTGACTGACTTCTGGTGTGTAAATCAATGCGTGTGAGTGTAAAAACAGAAAACCAGCATATCCCACCTGACTGTATGTGTCAGCATCTGCAGGGAAACCGGCTGCAAACGCTGAAAACCTACTTTCCCACATCGCCGTGCTGATAAAGAGTCTTTAAGCTGCATCCGAGGAGCAGAATCCCGTCACAGCTGCGAATTCCTCACAAGTGCCGTGACTCTCTGCAACGTCCATTTCTTATTTTTATTCTATGCATTTCTTTCTTTCTTTAGCGTTTCCTCTCCTTTCTTCTGCAAACTTGCAGGACAAAGAGTTCACTCTGCTCTCCCTGCTCTTGCTCATTAGGCCTGGGAGTCAGATATTAATTCTGGCCTGGGTGAAAACCCTGTTGCCATTAAGATCGGGTGACAGCTCATTTTCCTTGGTGGCCTGCGGAAGACAATAGCTGTGATGGAATTGTTTTTTCCACTCTGTAACCTCATTAACTCATTGGAATAAAGACAATGTGGAGTTGTTTGCATTAAGCTGTAATTATTCTGATTCACTCACTTTCTCGCTCTCTCTATTCTCTTTCCATTTGCCATTTTAATTAGATTCCCCTCGACTCAAACACTGACAATGTGGACTTGCTTTTGACTCATGAATTAAGCAGCCACCCACCCGTCACTTTCTATATGCATTTGAGTGTCGGGTGTGAGGAAGGAGAGGAAGGAAACGGCGGCTTGACGGAGACAGAGGACCCCACGCAAACCACGCCGTGAGTCTTCAGCAGTCATACATTACCTGGCGCGACAAGGCTACATTCCCTGAGACTGTCAGTGGGTCGGAAAGGACAAGCATGTGAAAATTTATTCTCCTGCAACTTCACATGCTCATTGGCCTGACCTTGATTTTCTCTCTCTTTGTTTTCAAGTGAAAGATGGAGAAGGAGGGAGGGTGGGTGGAGAGAGACGGAGAGAAGGAGTGATGCTTGGATGAACACAGGCTTTGTGCCTCTGTGGCTCTGATTTGGTCTTGTCTACTGGGTGATAGTGGCACAGATAGCAGATGTCAGCCAAGACATCTTCCTGCTGCCTTTTTCTTTTCGTAGCAAGGTGATGGGATGTAATTGCCTGGTGAAATAAATGGGAATAAAAAAAGTAGGATAAATGTATTTTGCATTCAATTAAGCAGGAAAATCACCCCCCAAAAAATCATAAAAACCTAAAAATCAAACAAACATACAAAAAAATAACATCACCTGAAGGCTCTGGGCCCAGAATCATTCAATCATCTGTTTTTCGCGCACATCTAATAGAGGCCGAGCCGTGATTCCTCGATGAGTGGCTGGCACGCGATTGCAGGCTCCGGTCGTCCTTTAGTGAGCAAGTCGCCACAGTTAATGACAAATATCTGTGGCCCTGAAATGAAGTGTTGGGAACTTGCGAAAACCTTTAGGCACGTTGAATTTTTTATTCGATTAAAAAAGGCTTGAAGTCTAGCAGCTCCCAGAGAGTGCAGTTTTCTCACCTCACGCGAAAGTGTTGGAGAGTTCCAACCGACACTGGAGTTCAGTCCCTCCGAAGCACGAATGTGCTCAGCGTGAGCTGCAGCAGCCATTTACAAGCCTCTGCACATGTAAATAAAACTAAACCGTTTTTTAAGACGTGGTTCTGGTGGTATAATATGATACCGTGGCACCAACACTAATGTGAATGAGGTCACTGAACCCGCCTCTTTGTAAAACACCATTTCACACTTCAACCGAAACTTCACAACACAAGTTTTGTTAGTTAGCAGAATTCCTCCAGCTGTTGAATGTGCCAACTCTATAATTTCCACAAAACGATGCAAATAAAGCCAAAATTTGATGCTCATTTTTGATACAGCATGTGTTAAAACAACCAAGACATATTTTTTTTCTACCAGTCAAATATTTGGACACACTTTGTCTCTCTGATTGGTTTTCCTTTATTTTCCCAACCCCATCAAGGCAAGAAATTCTCCAAATGAACCCTGATCAGAGACACCTGTGGAGTGAAAACCATTTCAGGTGACGACCTCATGGAGCTCATTGGGAGAATGCCAAGAGTGTGCAGAGCAAAGGGTGGATATTTTGACGAATCGAAAATATGAAACATACTTTTCTTCAGTACATAATTCCAAATGTGTTCATTCATAGTTTTGATGCCTTCAATGAGAATCTACAACGTAAATAGTCGTGAAAATAAGGGACAATAATGAAAAGGTGTGTCCAAAGTTTTGACTGGTAGTGTAAATATTAGTCCGTTAATATCATATTGGGACCAGCTTCAAGTTCACACTTATGATAAGTGCCAAAATAAAAAGTATAACTGAACCATGCAGTACAAACACGTGGTGAATGTGCTGTTGATTGACACTATTCTCCCACAATGCAATGCAACAGAGGACATGGACGTTCTGCTGCCTTCCTAAATACACCACATGTGGTGATTAGACGGGTGCAGAGAGACACGAGGAAATAAAAAATACATACCAGACCTTATTAAAAACAGTTTGTTTTCTCAGTTTGGTGTGTGTTATATTATTTCATACTACAGGTGCAAATCAATAAATTTGAATATCATCAAAACGTTACTTTAGAAATTCACTTCAAAAAAAGAAACTGCCAAGTCTGCCCAAGTCTTTAATACTGCTGGCCAATCAGCAGTATTAAAAATCACAACAATACCGTGGCTATTAAAGCAGGTACCAGTAGTTTTGGCAGTGGGTAGGTGTCACGTCCTGCTGGAAAATGAAATCAGCATCGCCATAACTGTGCTGATTATGGATTTCATTAGCTCTAAGCCATAATCATCACAATTAAAAGAAATAAACGCTGGAAATACATCACTCTGTCTGTAGTCTATATAATATCCGGGTTTCACGTTTTGAATTGAATTTGACGTTATTCATATTTATGGAGATGCACTTTTAATGTTAAAATTTTGAAGTGTGTTGAAGATTGGGAACATTTTTACAGTAACAATGCTAAAATGGTGACGTCTAGCAGGTGCAGTGTTCACCATCTTAACCCAAAGTCATTTGAATTCATTCTCTGGGAGCCATAAATGTCTGGACAAAAAATGAAGCCTATACATCTAATAATGTTTGTGATATCCTTTAGTCTGGAATAAAGTCGTCTGGTTTCACCAACTAACAAACTTATGCTCGCACAATTTAAAAAATCATTTCTTGTTCTTAATGGTGGTGCCACAGACACATCGTCGTCTGAGTTCTTGGTGTTAATGTCTAAAGTCTTGATGGACACGCATACAATAATCATCCACAGTCCCACTTTTTGTGCAGCGGGAATCATTGAACAACGTTTTGTTAAGGGCCATATCCACAGCTCTTTAATTTTTTCACATATCTCTGTCTCTCTGCTGCTCTCTGAGCAATTTGTCACTTTACAGGCCCATCATTTATTCATAAAGGATAAGGATTTATTGATTTTTTTTTAAGGGTGTGTGGTGGTTGCATTTTCTAAACAGGCACCTCAAAGACCCTTCAACACTTTCGTGTTGCAGCCAGTGTACAACACAACAACTTTGTCCCGATTCACCCCGAACAAAGTGACGAGGGAGGGAGTCTGGACTGGATCTGAGCAGCAGCAGTCACACGCTACTTTCCCGGTTCATTATTTCCCAAGTCTCTCTCAATCCAGATTATTTCAGGGTCTTATAACATCTCCATAGTAGATTATACACCATCTTCTAATGGAATTATGTAATTTGCCTTACTTGGTTCGGCGTAATCTCCACCGTGAACCTCCCTCCATCTGCTCCGACTCTTGACTTGATCTTTTTCTTTTAAACGCAGAATTTGGGGATTTGCGCAAAGACTAATAATCGAGACACAGTTGCTACAGTCGTCTTTTAAAAGTCGAAGTTGAACACCACGCTACATCTGGTCCAAAGAAAGTGGTTAACACACAACAGTTGCCTCGGTTCCACCTATCGGATTATTCAGGGGGCTCAAGGATTTACAAGCAAATTCCAGGCTGTTTTGGGCCCTTCTGTTGTTCACACTGAGTGAAGGCAGATCTCATTCTACTTCTGAATCAGATTGGATTATGAGCTTAGTGCTTTTTTTCCCCCCTGTTCTATCATAGTATTAGTCTCTGGGAAAGCGGGAGCGCAGTGATGCGCTGCTTTCTTCCAGGACAATCAGACTTGTTGTATTTCTCAAGACAATTACAGGCTAAAGTCTTTCCTTTTCAGTAAACGTTCTACAATGGGCTGCACCACAAACTGATTTCAGGGAGCTTTATCAACTGACGATCGTTCCGTACGCCGGAGTCTAGTAAACGCAAACCCCAGACTCAGTCCTTGGATTTGTGATGTGAAAATCATCTGAGGAGATCTTCTTCCGATACAGCGTTATCAACAATGTGCAGCATTCATGTTCTGCACAGCGATAACCCTGGATTCAGACATTCCGGTGGCATGTTTAAATGTAAATGTGAGCTGCTGTTTATGCACTTTCAGAATAAAACGGTTTCCTGTGACATAGTGACAGACACATAGTCTTTGTTTTCCTGTCTCACAAGACAATAAAACACGATTGTTAAGATTACAACCTCATGACCATGAACAATGGTGGATGGAAAAAAAAAAAAAAAACATGCTGTATTTGTCAGATTGTGCCAGTGTGGCATATTATTGTCTCTGCCCGCAAACAATAATGCAAAGAAAATAAAATCATTTTCCTAGAAACGCTGTGTAAATCTTCCTGATCCTCTGGCCGGATGAGTTACAGATCCGGCAGTTCATTAGATTTGGGGACGGTGGTTCAAAGTAGCCGTGAGCAGGAAGTGTAAGAGAAGGCAGGACACACCTGTTTAAATCACAGGGGGTTTGGCCTGAGGTTCGTCTACAGGAACATCCCAGAAACCGGGTGATGGGGATTTTATCTTATGCCGTATGATTTTATTCATGTTGCCGATTCGAGTTTGCATCGGGCAGCAGGAAGTATTGCGGACACAGGCCGTTGCATTAAAATCCATCCGTGGTCCCCTCTTGAGGAAACGGCGCCTCCCACCCGTGCTGACATGACCTCTAAAGGGAGAACTGTGTGTTCTTTTATCTGAACACAAGTGCATGGAAGGAAGCCCACGACGTCACTCATCTGTCCAGTGTATGGACAGACGCGTGTCTGTAACACAGAAAAAACGAAGAAAAAATACGCTGGTAGTTTACTGCTACTTCTCCAAAACCTTTGTGAAGACTTGGGCAGTGATTGATGGCCCGTATGTCAGCCCGTGATACCCTCCACGAGTCCTGCCGTCACAGATTTGACCCTTCAACCTTCCATCTGAGAGCCAGGCATCGCACACGGACGGACCATTTGTTACAGTTTTTGTGGCTCGGCTGAGCATTTTTTTTGTTTTTTTGCAGCATCTCAGCTCAGTGGAAATTTTTTATTATTCAGTAGACAAATGAAAGTTTTAAATAAAAGATTTTTAGAATCAAATAGAATCATTTTTTTTTAATGCAACTAACAAAGTAGTGGTTGTTATTTGGATTCAAAAGATGATGGCGAGTTACGGGGGGCTTCGTCTCAGTATGGAGGATTTTGACTGGTGGGCAGCATGTTGCAAATATCAAAACCACAACTGAATACTGACACAGTTTTTATTATTTCATGTCTATTTGCATATGTTTTAGTACAGTAAGCTGAAGTGGACCACAGAACAACAGACTTGTGCTTGAAGCTCTCCTGTTCTAAATGCGAGGAGCTGCACGGCTGTGAGCTCAGGCATTACTAGTCGTGTGATGTTTGCTTAGTTGAAACTACTTGAAAAATAAAGGTTCAAATGAATTTACAATTATACACAGAGTCATCATAATCACATTAAAGGTGGTATCAGATATGACACGGTGGCCTCAAAGTCCTGACTTTATCCCACGAGTGTGGAAGATCTGGACACTTGCCTCCACTGCTTTCACTTTGTCTCTCTGCAGGCACATGGCCCGGGGCTGGAAGCTATCGCTGCAAAAGGTCAGCAGGAACCCTCTGGGCTCATAAAGACAGGCCAATTAACACACCCGCACTTGGAAAGTGGCATTATTTATTCAGGAACCCTCCTTAGGATGAGAATGGGAATGTGGGAGGAGGCAGGGAGGATGCAGGAGATGAAGGAGATCAATGGAAATGCAGAGTTTAATTACCGCCAGCTCGGCAGGCCATCTTCGCGGGACGGGGTTCTTGGCAGGGGCTGGCGGACACAGACCAACAGCACCCGGAGCCAGTATCTGTGCCTCTGACACGTCTCACAACTTGTGCTTGAACGGCGCTTGGATCACGGCGACAGCAGTCCTTCTTGACAAGGCCGACACGCTTTATGATGAACAACGAAAGACGCGTTTTTGTCAAAAGACCTTAATTGGCTTAAAGGAGGAAAGCGTTCGCCGGAGTTTGAAAAACGTCCCTCCTCGTCGGGATGTAATTGAACATCCTCTGTGGATAACTTTCCAGTCGTGACGCACTTACAACATCGCTAAACGCAAATGTGCTCGCCCGAGCTCGAGGATAAACACTTTTCACGCCAAGTGAAGGAAATGTGATTAAGCCCCTATATCTACACGTCGAGCGATAAACATCATTAGATGGAAACCGTCCCCTCTAATTTGTTGTGATGTGCCCGTGATGTCATGATTGGATGTGCTCCTCCAAACGAGAGAGAGGCAATTCCAGCCAGTTTAGAAAACCACTTTGATTAATCATGCCATGTTGCTGACTGCAATTACGCTGGGATAATGAAACAGGTTATTTCAGGCCTGATTCACACCCGTCGAACAAAGACATGCACAGCGCTCCTGTTTCAGGAGCACGCAAACAGACAGGAGTGAAAGGAGTGGCACTTATCGCACGGCACATATTTTTAGGTAGAATCATGTGTTTATGCTCATAAAGTTGTGTTTCTCTTGTTGGTCCTTGCGATGCTACACACAGACTGAGATGAGTTTTGGCTTTGCGATCTACTTAAACGTAATGAAAGTGCTTGTTTAGGCGTCGGCGGTGCTCCTTTACTGGAGCGTTTGCTCCTGTAATTAATTGATTGTAATTAACTGCAAATGTTTTAATTAGTACTATTTAGGGAGGGGGCTTTTCGTCATGTTGACAGCTTCAAAAGGCGCCGCAGATGAATTATTGTACCTTCCATGTTGCACGGCGTAGCACCATGCGTGAAACTGAGGCCGTGGGCAGGAAGGTGCGTTCTCGCCACCTCGACCACTAACCCCGATGTATTGACCAGCCAAATTGCAGCCAGTGGTCAATGCACTCAGACCCAATTAAAGGCTACTTCCTGTGCACAGTCAGAGACATAATTTCATTTCCTACTAACAATCAGTTCATACAGGGGAGAAACATGCATGTGTATGAACGTGTTTCACGTTCGCTTATTGATTGTATTTTTACTGGGCAGGTTTTCTGATAACACTGTTTCCAGGAACTGTTGCTTGCTGAGAATGATGCATTTAGAAAGGAGCTGTCACTTGAGTTTTGTAGTTCGTGGTGGAATTATCATTATATATGTACTGGGGTTGTATGTTTTAATTGTGAAATCTGTGGTAGAGTTGAGTTTTAGAGTGTAGATTAATTTAATACTTATTTGGATTTTGCTGAATTGTGTTCCTTAATTTTCTTATGTTTTATGTGTATCGGTAAATAGTCATCCGCGTTTACTGATGCGAATCGAGTCGTGCCATGTTGGATCCTGTGTTTCAAGTACATCCCTCATCAGCTGCACGTCATACAAAAGTCGCAGGTCAGCTGCTGAACATTCCACCAAAGGACTTTCTATTACTGAAATGTTTTACAAGCCTGGAGTCCTGAGGGAGGTTTTCCGATATTTCACTGCCTATTTTTAAACTCGTATTTGCTCAATCTGACTGGGAGCCACGTTCTCTTTTGCAGCCACATCAGTTACACTTGTTCACACCTGAAAGCTGCCTGATACAAACTCAGTTCAATCCACTGGACACTGAGCGGCTCCGCTGGAGCGGTCAGGTGTAATGCGTCTTGCTTAAGTGCACCTTATTGGAGGTAATGACCAAATCATAAAAACATGAGTGGCCAGTATATTTGAGGCTCACATTTAGTCGACAAACGTTGTATTTTCATTTTCTGCAAGTCTTGGGACTAACTGGGCCACCAGGATGTGGAAGACTCGCTTTCCTTAACTTCACCAGTTAGAGTTTGTCCCGAGCTCTAAACCCTTAACCACATACTCATTATTTATTCTGTTGTGGGTCTGACTCACTCGACGGTGTGTTGTGTTGTGTTGTGTTGTGTTGTGTTTGTAACGGAAGGAACTTCTCAGGACTGTCAACGCATGTCACAGTGTCTCTTAACACCGTTCACCACATCTCCACAGTCTATTAACAACGTGATTAACAGAGGGAAACGAAATACTCTACGTTTAGGAGACGCTTTTATCCAAAGCGACTTACAGAGTCATTTAACACACACACATACACACACATATACGATAGCGATGGCTCATCGGGAGGGGGGTTCAGTGTCTTGCCCAAGGACACTTTGACATGCAGCAAGGAGGGACCAGGGATTAAACCTCTGACCCTGTGGTCAATAAAGTTTTCATTTCTTATAATCAGTAATTTAACACTTCCAAGGTGGCTAAGAGGTAAGTACACGCCAAGAGCAACTTGGGGTTTAGTGTCTTGATCAAAAGAGAAGCCAGGGATTGAACTACCATCCCCGTGATGGGTGGACAAGCCAAGTGAGTCGCCCACTACGTTTAGTGTCTAAAGTGTGAGATTTCATGCAAGGCCAGAAGAGGTTAGCACGTCGTCTTCACAGCGTGAAGGTCGTGAATTCGAAGCATCCAGCAGTGGCCCGGAGTTCAATTCAGTTCAGTTCAATTCAATTCAGTTCAATTCAATTCAGTTCAGTTAAGTTCAATTTAGTTTGTTTCAGTTTAGTTTAATTAATTTCAGTTAAATAAATTTCAATTGAATTCATTGAAATGGAATTCAGTTCAAATCCGTTCAGTTCATTTAATTAACTCAGTTCAATTTAATTCAGTTTAATTCAATTCCGTTAAGTCAAATTCAGTTCCACTCTGTGTCAGCATCCACAATACATAATCGTGATGAAACCAGTGTATGGGGCCATGCTGAAGCAAACAATTCAAAATCAATTTAATAATACCACGAGTAGCAGGTAGATATGAAAACAAATGCCAGCTATTGTGCCTGTTTGACCGAGAACACGATTTCTCACTTGACACTGACAATGTCGTGGTCTCGCATCGCAATTTAGTTCTATAATTTGTAGCCTTGGACTTTATGGCCCAGGTACGCTCTCAGGTATTTTCCAGTGGCCGTGCTCGTCATATGCTTCCAGTAAACACGATACCAATATGCATTAGTGCACCACGTCCATTGAGCTGAAGTGGCTCCTGTGTTCTTTAGACCAAGCCGGTGGGTGTGAGTCATTAGTCACTGCTGGGGCTGCTGTTGATTCTCTCTCTGTGTGGGTAGGGGATGTATATTATGAGATTACTGCGCCGATCCTCATATCTTCACAGTTGTAATTAATGCCGGACTGCAGGTTGGCTGAAAGCTCGCTGTTTTTTAGCCTTTGAAAAGTCTCTAATGCAGCCTTGAACAGGATATTTTATTATGCCTCTTCCTAAAAGTTTCTAATTGGATGCGTTAAGTGGAAAACTGTGGGCTTCTGTGACCAGCTAATACAGCTACTGAAGCTCTTTTGGTGATAGCACTATTTGATGTCCTAAAATGTATATTAGAGGAGAAGTGCGGGCCTTGCTTTCATGGTTTTAGGCAGAATTTCTGTTGGTTATTATACAACACCACAACTCACCAATATAACTTTTCAGATATGAGACATGGAGAAATACACAGCAGAGTCGGACTGTCAACGAAACAAGAGCAGCCACATTTTCAGAAAGGTCACAAACGAGCCGACATTATCTGAAAAACAGTGTTTCTGGCTTGTGACCTCCACAAACGAAGCAGCGTCGACTCATGAGCCTCGTGTCCACATTAGAGCGGACGCTTGCTGTGACCTGGACAGTCGTAAGCAGTACAACTCCAAAATTATCAGGCAGAATAAATAAATTGTCTTCTTTTCCATTACTATGGCAGATTCCTGGGTTGCTATAATCACTTTATTTTGCAGGTAGAACCTAATGTGAGCGCAGTTCATATGTCAAAAGACAGCTAGTACAGATTCATTTACACTCGGCCTTCAATGAGCCCAACTTAATCATCGTGACTGCGATTAACTCACTGAGAAGAGTCTCGTTTGAACCAGTAGGGCTGATGGCCAAAACTATTACAACAAACTATGCGACAATAAAACGAGTAAACGCATCAGACCGACGTCTAATAATTCTGCATGTGAAATCCTGCTTCGGTGAGAGCGACGGCCGCGCACCGATTGGTTATAACTTCTTCACGGGCTCCTTTTCTCTCACCTTTATTACTTTCCTCAGCTTCAGCCCTGCCAGGTAAATATGGTCTC
This sequence comes from Channa striata, assembly GCA_033026295.1. Taxonomy (NCBI): domain Eukaryota; kingdom Metazoa; phylum Chordata; class Actinopteri; order Anabantiformes; family Channidae; genus Channa; species Channa striata. The sequence continues at coordinate 21,538,411 of CM065178.1, forward strand.
AGAGCAAACAACACACATAAATTTCACAGGCATGCGCCACATGAGAGAACCGAAAGGAAACTTGCGAGCGGCTCGCATCCCGTGACGGGCGACCTTGTCCATCAAAGAGCCACGTGCTACACGGCCGTAAAATCGCTTCACGCTTCAACAAACACTCATAAGCCTGGATTGTGTTTATATTCTACTTTTTTGACTTTTGTAAAAATTTTTCAAACTTGAGCTGCAGTTCAACTTTGGCTATGTTTTTATTTATCATGATACCTTTTTTAACTTGTGCATATGTTTATTCTGGGGTGAGGAGTTTTTAAAGCCCCCAGAGTTCGTTTCCTTTATCTTTTCTGCATAATATGTCTTTAGTCTTTGGTGTGTTTTATCTACTTTCCGCACGCACCTATAAATAAAAGCCCGTGGAGCTGGGTAAAGAACCGGAGTTGGAAATAAAGTTGACCAGGACTGTGACAAGACAATCACGATTTTTGGGAGCAACACACAGTCATAGGAATAACTCGAGAACTTTGTATATGACACTTCCTTCTCTGAAAATGAACAATGGGTTTAAATAAAACGTGAAAATTAAATTACATATGGATTTAGCTTCTTTAAGATGTCTTCTGACAAAAGACTGAATACAGCAGAAACGGCCCATTTGCTCGACATTAGAGAGAACTGATGAATATTCCTTAAACAGGAATGTGCCGCAGTGTAATTACCGTTTTATTAACGCTGAGAATTTCTGTTGACTGATTGACACGCGGTTAACGCTGCTCTCGACAGTTTCAAGTGCGTTTTGCAGAAATCCTGCTGTCAGCACCAGAAATCAGCGCACAACAAAACACACGCAAACACACTTTCCGTCGGCTGCAGGTATTTTTGAACGCGCTGTGAAAAACTGCGTCGCCGCCTCAGTGTCCTCGGTGGCTTCGTGACTGACAAATGATACGTGCAAAATGCAAAGAGCAACAAAAGCTGCTCTGGATTGTAATTTGATTTCTTTGTTCTCAATCCGATGCCTCTGAGCCTGCTACCGACCATCAACATATCATAAAGAACAAAAGGGCGAAAATGGCTAATCTGAAATCTCTCTCCGTGTACAGTATCCCGCTGTTTATCTGTCTGTATTCTCCTCCATCCCCTCTCGCTGCTGTATTCTAATATCTCATTTGTCCACTGCGCCTGTCTCGGCTGCTCCAGTCTTGTCAGGGAAAGGTCACTCTGGCCCTCCAAGCAGAGTGCACACTTTCTCCAGGGAAATTAATGGCTTGAGCCTGCGATTGCAGCCTCTCTCTTTCTTGGTAATTTGCTGGCATTGACTCATAGGATGCCTTCGAAAGGTAAACGCACGCTCAGCCACGTATGGAGAGCAGAAGCAGATGGACACTCGTGTTGTGTCGGTGAATTCAGAAACTGGAGGGTGCTTCTAGGCTTCTGTGTTGTTTTTTTTCACGGACAGTGAAAGGAGCAGGTGGAGCAGATGGAGATTTCCCAGACTCTGTTCCTGTGTGTAAATATTATAATATTGCATTTTGTGTGTGTGTGTGCGTGTGCAAAGTGAGCCAGTTTGATATAATTTCCCTGCATCTAGTGGAGGTGTCAGTGGGAGGTTTGTGTAGCCGTTGCGACAGCCACCCACCCGCTTTCTAACGTTCCGTTATTGATGACATTCTCATCCTCCCAGACAATCACCGGGGATACATGGACAGACGATGGAAATATGTCTTCATTCTCCTGTCAGGATGGTTTACGGGCAGTTGATGTTCAAACGCCCAGCTCTGTCTGCAGAATGGATGATCAGATGAGCGGTGCAGAGTTGTGGGAGTTTGTGACGAGGGCAGGCCAACCTTCACACAGGCATAAATCTGAAGCCCTACGTTAATTAGCTCCAGATAGATTGGGGCCGCAACATGCAAAGGTGACACTTTAATGCCCAACAAACACTGTTCGCATTGCAGTTACACTTTTATCCAACAATATCAGTGACTGGCTGCCGATGAACAAAGTCGTAGATCTTGCAGCGGAGCGAACAACTTGATGTGATGGAGCTATTCCTCCTGGAGAGCGGCGCCTTCGTCTTCTCCGCACATTTCTGACTACATTCATTATATCAGGGCTAAATACAGCCTCGACTGTCCGGTTGTTACATTAGACCCTGGCGGAAGTCTCGCTGGGCTCAATAAATCACACGTGCAGATACTAATGAAGGTCTTCGGACCATTTATAAGCCGACGTCTGGCAGCGGCGGGGGGGGGAAAGGGGAAAGGATGGTATCTGTTCAGGACGATTTGTTTTCCGAGCCACAAAAGGAAATTTTAATGAAATTGAGAGCAAAGTGGTCAATTAGGCATCATTCAGGGGACGCTGGGTTTCTGCCAACAGCAGAGTTTTGAAGAAAGAAATGATTTCATTTCCAAAAGGCTCTGGAAATGAGCAGTGTCACTGTTAGCAGTCTGTTAATAAGTTGAGACAGTCTGCTCTTTGGAACATGTTATTTTTGAATATCAAACTGTAATGGCCAAAACTAATTATACCAGTTTTGCCTCAAACGTATGTAACTACAGGTGTGAAAATGTTCAATAAGTTTTCATTGTTCAGAACAAGATGGTTCGTATCATAAAAATAATCACCCCCGTTGGGAGGTTTCTGCTTTATATTTAAATCGTGGTTATTTTAATTTGGCTTTCGTACACTGATCAACAACAACAATACTTTCATCTCTAAGTGACATAGTTACAGAGATCTAATATAAGTCGAAATTAAAAATAAATGGACGTCATAAAATAATGAGTAGTACCTGAGAGCACAAGCGTTTTACCCTCTTCAACGTCTGTTTTTTCATTTCTGCTTTGATTTTGAGTGCATGCGGGGCCGAGCAGGGGCTGTAATATGTGGTTAGTGCTGCTGCCTCCAAGACCCCTCACCAGGATCATAATGGAAGGATAATTCAAAGTATGGATTTGTGTAATGCTGCAGAATTCAACATTCAGCTTCTTAATTGCTGAGCTAATAAAGTTTTTCTGAGCCACACGAGCCCTCACACGGAAAATGTCACATTTTATCCATGACAGTCTTGGAAAGTATCGAATACAAGCACTTTGTTACTCAACTTAAGACGTACATTTAATTAAGCTGCGTTACAATCACGTCGCTTTACACATTTTAAAATAAACCACGTTTTCTATTGTTTTATGAAAACGAGAGACAGTCGTAGTTTGTCCTTCCGTGCTGGTACGCAGCAATTGTCCTCTTCGGAATCCTTGTAGTAGTTAATGCCCCCAAACATGAAGCAGCACCAGTCCACAGAAAAAAACAGAGACAAAAAATTGTCCAGTACTTTTACCTTAAAATATAAATATTGTACTTCCTTACTTGTATTCAAGTAGAAATTTCAGCAGGTATTTATAATTTTACCAGCATGCATTATTGTTTGTTCATTTGTACTTTTTCCAACACTCAAGCATAAGATGCTGTTGCTTTAATAATCAAAGGTACATTTCGATTGACTCCAACCTACATGTGAGAGAAGGAAACCAAGTCGAGAGACTGACTGACCACAAAAGTCCTATTAAATGTCTAGAGTTTAAACTCAATAAACTCAGGCTTTCAGAACTACAGAAACTTTCATGAGAAGTTGCAGCGGTGTCCTGGACTCGTCCCAGCGCTCGTAAAATGGTGCCTCTTATTTTGCCACATGGCCCGACCGCTATCTTTCTGCCGCGGTGTCATGTTATCGTTTTTCCACACATAAGCTCAATCTGACTGCAATTTGAGATGCGCGGGCCTTCAACGCCCCCGTGGATGGATCAATACTTGTGATGTGTGTAAGTGTGCAGCAAATCTAACACTGCGCTGGACGGAGGGAGTCAGTCTGCTCATGGCTGCAGGCGCGATATGATAAATTGGAGGCCAAACCACAGGCCCTCTCAGGTCTCTGCCGGGTGCCCGGGGGCAACCACGGTTCAAAGTCCACAGCCCAGAGACACAACATTGGATGACTGAGAGCTGTCTAATGTGTGTGGAAGAATCCACCGGGATGTGGGCTTGGAACGGGGGAGGAGGACTGGGAGGATTGAGATAAGGATGGAAAAGGAGATAAGGGAGAAGGTTGACGATTGTGTCAGAGAGCAGACAGTCTGAGAACACAGAGGACAAAGGAGGGAGGAGAGGAGCGAGTGCGAGGCGTATTTCCATCAGCGTTTGTGCGACAAACGCTGTTTCTACACATGTACGGTGCACAGGAGAGGACATGAGGCCTGCGGGATTACAGTTTGCAGTATACGGTGATTACTGCATATTCCACTAAAGTGTCCCACTTCTGGGGTTAGGGATTAGGGATTTGTACACGGGAAATGGGAGTTGCTCAGATGCGAAACAGTAGGAACAGAGACGATGTGGCTCAACACTTTGCCCTGGTGGTGATCTGCTGCTAATGGATTTACTACATGAACCTGACCATCCCATTCTGTCACTTTACACACACACACACACACACACACACACGGAGGTAACGCAGAGTTTTTTTTTTTTGTTCTTCTTCTTTCACAGATAACAATCTCACTTTCTCGCTCTTGCAGGTTTTGGAAGCCGCTATCAGCAGCTACCAATATGTTCCACCAGTCACTTTGTCTTCCTGCAATTAGAACGCTGTAATGTAACCGATACAGCTTCACTGTGCTTCTCTGTCACGATGACATTTCCCTTCTCTGTATTCGGCGCTGCGTAGAACTCTCTCCCACACACACACACACACACACACACACACCGACTCTGAACGTTCTGTCTGTATCATGTCAGCATTTGTATCGTACACTGACTGCAAGCCACTAAGCTCATAATCTAACTCGCGGCAGCAAATCCTATTGTAGTCGTGCCATTGTAACACACACAAGTGAATGTGTGGTGACAAGCGACCTCTGTTTACAGTGGTTTGGTAGTCGTGGGGCATCAGTGTTCAATGGCAGCAGTCGAGCACAGCGCCTGTCTTTGTTATCGACTGTGTAATGGAAAAAGTCTAGACAAAAAAAAAAACAGGAATCTGCTCTTGACCTCATTTTGGTGCACTGCAGTACGTTTTGATAACTGTAGTTGAAATTGAAAGTTTATATTTAGCTACGGAAAGTGCAAAAATCTTTCTACAGGAGAGGGCATGTGCTTCATCTCTGAGCCGTTTACGAGTCGATGCTTGTGTCAGCATGTTCCACTCTGGATATTGTTTAGGACAAGGCGGCGGCACACGGCATTTGTCACCGAGGTGTCGCCGGCGTATAACAAGCCGTGCCGGCTGAAAGTCCTCCCGTTTCAAAGTCCGTGTTGTTTTATACCTGTGCCACACTCGTCACCGTCACGACGACTCTAGTCTCTTCGAATACAATCGCTCGACATGTCTCGACAAAAAAAGTCTTTCTCCCAGTGTTTTGCTGAGGCCGGCAAAAGTCTGAACCATTCACAGTGTGCAGACATTTGTTATTCTTTTTTTTTTTTGTAACATAATTTAGTTGAAAAGAGAGCGTGCTCTGGCGATCAATAGCAGGTCAGCCAATGATGGATGGCGGTGCAATTACTAATTTCACTGCGAGACAAATAACTCTGCGCTCGGCCCTCACAGCTGAGAAATGGGGAGAGAAAATGGCAGACCAAGCTACACGGGGAGCCTCGACTCCCCAATCCACTTCCCTATTCACACGGCCATTCATCTCCATTGCTCCTGCACTCCCAGCTTTCACTGTCGCTCTCTGAAGGATCGTAATGACTGCTGGGGTAATCACGTGTGGGAATCGGGGCGTCTGCCGTCGCCGCGCCGACTTTACCCCGACTTCAGCAGCTCTAACTTCGGCAGCGACACGAAAAACCGGTCGGCTAAATGTCATTCAGTCGTCGCCCGTTCAGGTTATTATCAGTGTGTTATCGCCATCAAGAGTAGTTCCGTTTTAAATAATCGCTAACACGAAGTGTCATCATTTAATTATGAGGGAAGAGCGACACCAAAAATAACAACAAAAGATGATCTTCATTTGACTTTAAATTAGATCAATAGTCATAGGAGAGGAGGGCTGAAAGGCTGGGGGATGGGATAGGTCAGAGAGGGAGAGAGAAACGATGGGACGTGTCCAACTTTCTGGGTCTCTCAACGCTCAGATGAACTCATTAGAAGTTAATTAATCACAGGCATCGATCTGTTGTCACTCTCTCCAACAAAAGGCTCCACTAGATTCCGGGGGCTCGGGTTCTGCTCGGCCGCTTTGAAACGCTGAGTTCTCTCGTCTGCCTTCCCTCGGTGCCGGGCTGCGGAATCTATCCTGGCGCCATGCTGCGTGTCAGGCTGTAGCATGAGATGGCAGATCCATGTCTGGCATGTGGGACGACCAATGGGGCCAAGGTTCGCTCGGGATGAGACCTTAATTGAGTGTTAATGCAGTATAGATTTTCATACTGCATCACATCATTTCACACCAAACAATCCATATTCGCTAGTCACACATCAGGGAGCAACAGCATTCTGCATCATTTTTCAAAAACAAATTACACCATCTGTGTTTTGTGGGGTTTTTTTTTCTAATCTGATTGTTTGGACTGAATTAAGCTGCTAGATTTTTATAAGATGAAGTTTTAACCATGTGAAATCAAAAGTATTTTTGAAGTTTCTTTTGACACTGAAAATTGATATCAATCAACAGCGATGCCTTCATGATAGAGCAGAGTGGAGAAGTCTCTAGCCGCTGAAGTCTGTAGGTGGGTCGAATTCGGGTTGGATCAGATGTCAGACATTTACTCTGTATAGATTTTGCATGTGTGTGTGTTGCTTAGTTAGAAAAAAAAATTGTGCTATTAAAAACCTACTACTGATGCCCAGAAAATGCACAGAGATATACATATGGAACAAAAACTCATGAGAAAACATATTTAAAATTAATGAAAAAACAATTAGTCTGTGTATGTTTTTATAGAATTGAACTTTAATTAGTTATAACTAGTTTAGTTATATAATGAAATGTGTTTGTGTGTGTGATTTCATGTGATGTGATTCATTATAAGAATGTTTTTTCTGAAATTTCTTGAGTTCCAAGAAACATGTTGCAATTCAAACATTAATCACAATTATTCTTTTTATTGTTCTTTTTTTTCAAGACATTTACTCTGTTGATAAAGTTCTAAACACAAGTTATCCTAAACACATTAGTGTGAATTAATTTATTTGTAAAATTGCAAACAACTAGCTGCACAGGCTTCCTTGCATCGTTAACCAATTTACAGTAGGCTACTGTAAATTGGTTAACGAGGCTAGGTAGCTGGCAAACTAGCAGCAGTATCTTACTAATATTATTTTCAGTAGACTTTTCGTAAAAAAAAGAGAGAGAGAGAGTAAATGTGGATAGAAAAGTAGCATGAACTGGCTTCCTGCTCAGCTAATTCACAGCCTGTCACGGCAAACACGGCACCTAGTCTTTCAAAAACGCACGTGGAATTCTATATAAAGTGAACGTCTGACATCTCGCCCAAAACCAATCTGACCCTGCCACATTTTATCCACCGCAGCCGGAGCCGGAGTGTGTGTGGAGTCCACGGGAGTCAGTCCCTTGACTTGAACAAGCTCGGAAATTCTAACACAGCGGAGAAATTAATCAAAGGTAATTTTTAATTAAGTTACCAAGGGTGCAAACTTAATAGCCTTAACCTCAACCATATTATTTCATATCTGGTTTGTACAAATGTTCCTTCAACGTCAAGGAGTGTATAAAAAGAAAATGATAGTAGAATAATGAAAATTATATCAGTGTTAAAACTTGAATTCCCCTTAATAAATGAATTCAACATTAATTAACTTTTGCAAAAAATATTATGTGAAATAAATTTACATAGTTTTACTCTTCACAAAATAAGGGTATGCAAGCTTTTGTACTCAGCTGTGAATGGATAATAAGCTAATTTCTGCATTGAGCCATAATACTTGACCAAACATTCAAGCATTACTTTAAATAAAAAGGCATTATGTGCATATTTCTGTGCTTTGCTTTTCATTGTTTTGTTGGTAATGGCTGTCGTTGCTTTGGTTTCTTAACTGGCTTTTCCTTTGCGGACTAAAAACACGCCGACGTGTACGAGTGTCTTCCCTCAAACAGGAAAGCATTTTAAAATATTGCAAACATCCTTAAAACATCAACGGGCCATTGCTTTTCCAAGAGCAGCTGTTTAAAGGTCTATGTGTTTATGTCTCCAAGTGTGAGTTAATAGAAAAATACATAAATTTGCAAATGCTCGGAGCTCCAAACATTTGCAAATACATTCTGGTTTACATAATGCATCTGACCCATATTCCTAGATTTCTGTGTTTTTTTATATATATATATATTTTTTTTTTTATAACACATAATAAAGTTATGTTTTGACTCAGTTCTGTTGTTACATTTAAGGTTTCCTATGTCGAAATTCAATCTGTGGTTATCATGGTTAATTTACATTTCAACATAACGTCGAGATTGGATTGGAATGTTCCAAATGATAATGCAAATGTGGATTCATAAACACAGATCATCATTTAACTCTGAAGGTAATGTTCTCTGGGTGGGAACTGTTCTGTCGGCCTTCGCTGATTTTTACACTTAGATTTAGAGCGTATCAAACAGAGTTTTGCATAAAATAAAAAGACTCATTAATACCTTTTTATTAGGATTACAACAATCCGTTTCTAATGAACGAAAATTGAATAAGCCATGTCGGCCAATGATTTATTAACCAACGTGGCTGTAGCTCAGTTGGACCACAGACGGTGGTTCAGTTCCTAGTCCCTCCTGGAGATAAAGTGTCCTTGGGCAAGACGCCACTGGTGTGTGTCTCAATGGGTGAATAATAACATTGTAAATCGCTTGATAAGTGGCCGCATGAAATATTTGGCCCTGCTAATGCCAAACTTTTGTAGACCAGCCTCTCCCTGAGGACTTGGCAGTCTCGGACAGGTGGAGCTGATTTGCTTAACAGTGAGCGATATAAAAGAGACTGTGAACATGCTCAAAGTTTGGAGCTCTTTGTTCTGGATTCACAAATTTATGGCCAGAACGGATTATTTTTGTGTCATTGTTGTCCATCATCCATCATATGCAACTGCTCTTCCTGTTTAGGGTGGCAGGGGTTGGGGGCCTATTCCAGCACAGAGGAAGGGTGAAAGACCCTGGACGGGTCACCAGCCAACACAAAGAGACATCCTGTACACAGACAGACATTAACCATCTGGACTTTGGAAACCAGAGTACCCGAAAAAAATCAGTGTCCACACAGAAAGTCTGCAGCTGGTCGAGGACTTTCACTGCAGCTGTGAGGTGCAGCTCTAACCACTGCACCACCATTTCAATTCCTGAAATGGTCACTCTTAAAATGAAAAAACAGGCAAAATGTGCGTATTAATGAATATTCAGGATATAATATACTATCCTACCTTCATGTATTGAGTTCATAATGAGTTCATATATTGTGTTCCCAAGTTATCTGCTAACATCTAGTAAAATCCATACACCGCCGCTAACAGCAGTATACACGTGCTCACAATGGGCAGATTTGTGTGTGTGTGTGTGTGTGTGTGTGTGTGTGTGTGTGTGCGTGTGAGTGCATTTCTGAAGGGGAAATTGCTTTTGTCGGCAGTGTGACCTCTCCTTGGTTCAATTCGCCTCTAAGATTTGTCATGTCTGTAGAGGCTGCAAATAGTTTGGAGGTTTGAGTTAAACCCCACTGTACTGAACCCAGTCGCACATCACACACAGATATGCACATATGCACACACACACACACACACACACACACACACATGCCAATGCATGAGTGTGATTAACCGTTCCGCAGGACGTGATCTGCGGTCCTGGGAGGTCGCGGTGAGAAGGGACGGGTCGTTCTTCCTGTCTGTTTTGTAGTCGCTTCATTTGCTTTGCATCCTTGCAAAGAGAGATGCACTTTTTTTTTTTTGTTTTTTTTTTTGGCTCGCTTGCACCCGGATAAAACTTAGTCTGCATCTCAGGAGAGTGCAGGGTGGATATGGCTAAATATAGAGCTGTCTGTGTGCTCGGTGCCCTCGGTGCAAGAGCCCGTAGTGCTGACTGCATTTTTCTCCCCCTTCGTACCGCTGGGGAAAACACCTCACCCATATTTGGGGTTGGGGCAATGAATAATTAATCTAATATTTGGTCTGGTTTATGTGGTTATGCAACATAAAAAGTGTCTAGGCATCCAGCAGGAGCAGGATTTAAAAAAAAAAAAAAATTAAAATCCTGTTAAAGTGCAATTCATGTTTTGAATATTGAACTGAAACATTAAAGGAATATTAAAAGTCGCTCACAGAGCTGTACTACAGGACAGGCCTGTGTTTTCTATTGAGCTATTAGATAATTCATAATTCACACAAACCGTGACTGAGTGTCCCATTTAACGTGACCTACCTGAAATCCGGCTGCTCGCCGCTACGTAGCAAGCGGCCTGTAGATTGCCAAGGCGTCGTGATGGTCACACGTGGTTGCTGGTCGGAACTCAAGCTGTCTAAACACGTTTAAAATCCACGCATAAATCCGTTTTCATGTCTACATCTCTGGCTACGCCGAGTAACTCCCAGAAGTGCAGATTCCGAGTGTGAGGGAAGAGAAGTAGGAAAAAGACGAAAAAAACATCTTGTGTGACACATCCACTATCCCTGGATACAAGGAGGTGAAAAGAACACAGAATAAATATTTCTTCATCCTCGGTCTGAGCTTGTATTACTTTTTTCATTATGTAAAGATCTTCTCTTCTGTGTGTACTGGCTTATGTCAGCTTATGTTGTCTGAAGTTTGATAGTAGCAATATGAACAAGGGACCACCAGGAAATGGGAGGAGGTTTTTTTCGGTTGGTTTATTTCTTTGTCTGCGTCCACACAAATTAATGCAATTGTACATCTCAACATACACTATGTACTTCTGAAATCATCTGCAGTGGCTATGAGATTATAACATGAAGTTAATTCAGTGTCATCAGGCCACGTTTTCTCAGGGTTCACTATCGACTTGAATCTGGCTTTCGGCTCATTTCAACACGACCGACGGCTGAATCTGACTGCAGCTGCTTCGCTGCTTGTCGAACACTGACCCGTAATCCCCACCGCACAGCAGGAAGTCACTCCATCGCATGCGGCTCAATGTCAAAACTGATGTTGGAGTTTGTGTTTGCCGCGGGAAAAGCTCGTATTATTGTCTGTCAAATATTGAAAAGGGGGGAAACGCGTCGCCGGAATGTAACTCTACGTCTTTGTCATTGAAAGTTGTGGTGCATTAAGTTAAAGACATTTGGTGAAGTTAAAAAAAACACTGCATGCGTTAAAAAGATAAAACAGTCAATTTCATCATTTTGATGCTGTTATATTGTAAGTTTGCAAATATTGTCAAGTCCATAGTTATGGTCCATTTCGTGACAAGAGCATCAGTGACATTTGCAGACCTCATCCCTACATTTATCCCGACATTCAACCGCTCTTCAGCCTCTTCACCTCTGCTCCTTCACACTGACGCCACAGCGTATTTGTAATTTTCTTGTATTTGTAATTGTCTTGTATTTGTAATTTTTTCTCCTCGCACAGGTGTGGACTGTGTTACGTCACGCTCATTTCACTGAACTGTCACGCAGCTTGTCTCCGTTACCCGTTTTCACATGGGACATTAGGTTCGCGCTCTCACCCCAGATATGGATCACGGTCGTAAAACCTATTAGCTCGATGTCCGCTTGCACTTGACTGATTAATCCTCCTCTGTCTCCCACTTGTGGAAGTCGGGTTGCTCACTCCCAGGTATCCAGGGGTGACTGGCCTCGAGGCTGTGCCATTTCCTTGAGTCTAAATAGCCAATTAGCTGAGACCTTGGGAACCACAGTAAGGCGACCATTAGTAATTAGCCATTGACATTTTGGCTGCTGAGATGGAATAGTAGCCTGATATCCAGACTGAATGGCCATTTCATTGAATTGCGAGAGAAAAGTTGAGATGTGGACAAAGGTCTGACATGAAACAGTGTGGCCAGCGATTTTTGATCAACAACTTTAAATCTTTATTTTCATTTCATTCAAAGAAATAAAATTAGTTTATCTGATTAAGTGCTGTGTCCCTCGGGATGTGCAAGTTTGACAACCAGTGTTTTAATCGCGTGTTACTTTCAAATCCTCTTCATAAACCAGACTCGTGCACGCTGGAAGGCACTGGATACAGTAAAGAAGTATTCCAATATTCATAGCAGGATTATTTGCGCAGAAATTCCCATATATTTGACATTTTTAGAGCTGCATAGATTAATCTCCTCAATGTTTAATGAGGATGTAGAGACGCTTGTAAGAGTGTATAAAGGGATTGTGTTAGCCAGTCACAATATGCAGCTGGTTTTCAGCATCGTTACTGCCCGGCTCCAACAACGTGATTCCATCTGCGTCTGCATGTCTGTCAGCTGACAGCCGGGTACAGCCAGACACACTGCGCAACAGCTGATGTTCTTTTCTTTTTTTTTTATGTTACATTGTCTTTCCAGCCTAATGTCATTGTATTTTCTGCCTCACAGCGTTTGGAGGGCAAATAAAAAAAGGGAACACTGTGAATGCTCTCGTTTTCTGTGATTAAGCTCAAAGGGATTTTGTAATATTGGCTGCGGATTGATTTTGAGTCTCTCGCCAGTGCTACCTTAAGTTGCATATTGTAGAATTAAGGTTAGAGGACCTTCGTTGTCATGGTTACAATAATAAACCCATGGCTGAGGTGGTGGAACAGTCACGGATAAAAGAAACACTGACTCTCAGACGGCAGTCTCTCGTCTGGCAATTCAGCTTTTATTTTTGCCACTGTGGGCCACAACATTGAAACCACCTCGTAATAACGCATCACCTGATCTTCTCATTTCCCGCCATAATTAGCCTCTCGGGGTTGAGCACCAGTAGCAATATGAGTGTTGCAAGCTGCTTACACAGATGACCTATGACTGTGTGTGTTATTTCTTTTTACACTCTGAAATGGTGAAATAGTTTCACAGGACACTGTCCAGTTAAGTGGGAAAAAGATTTCTTCAAGTACACAGAGTTAACATCTTATCTGCACCAGCATCATGGCCGACACACAAGGCCGCTCTTCTGCATGAGGGAAACCTGGGAGCGGTTACAACCTTGCAAAACTGGGACGTGTTAAATATCTGTTCCGTCAGACGAACATCAAATAACTGGGCGACTGTGGGACGGCACCGTATCTAGCACAGACAGGTGTCAGTTCTCTTTTTAATAACTCACTCGCTTCCTCAGGAGGGATGGCGGGTATAAAATTAACATGAGCAACAGGAACGCTGCCCCATCAGCTTTGATGCAATAACAGCGGCGGCGGAAGCTACGATCTACTCTGTGTTTGCTCTTGCAGGGCAAACAGGAGGCAGAATCGGGGAGGAATGAAATTCCAGGCTTTACCTCTGAGGACGGGTGTGAACTCACATCCATTCAGTGAGTCAGGAGCTGTGACAGGCTGGGCGGCGGCGTAAATCTAAATCTACTTTTCAGCAGAACATCAACAGCCTCCCTCTGACCTACATTCTCACACACGGACAATAACACGGCAGAGAATATTGCAGAATTAAGAGCAAGCGGGGCAATTTTATCCGGTTGCCCCAGCCGCGGGTGTGCTCACAGTTCTCCCAAATCTCCCGGGACAATCATTCATATTACTGCAGGCAGAGGATGATTTTTGTCAGGCGTTTCCTGTCTGGATAATACATCTATTGTTATTTTTGCCATTCTGTGAGCAGAGAGGTTTAGAGGCAAAAATATTTCACGACTTTCAAAATGTATTTTTCATGAGCTTCGTGTCCTTCAGAGAAAATTGCTATTAAGGTGGGGCTCGTTTTAGTGGGACACAAATGTTCCAAATGTTTTGGTAGCCGCAAGGTAAAACCTAAATGGCACATGAAGAAGAACAAAAAAACCTTTTTACACTGCCGTGATCATAATCTTAAATCTTTAAATGCATATTAAAAGCTGGAAACTTCCTCATGGTGACATCATCTGGAGGAGTTTTTTTTATCATCAGGGGTTTAGATGATATCATGCATCGTAAGCAGCAGGTCGACCGACACTACAGTCCACGTGTTATTAGCAACGGGATGCTATCACCTGAACTGAAACACCCCTCCAGATGATGTCATCCGGAGGCATTTTCCATCTAAAAGCAAACCAGTATTTTAATATTAGGAAAACTATTTTGTGCCATTCATCTACATCTATTCCCCAAACTAGAGCCATAGGATTCAAGTTGGAAATCCGTGTACTTGTCCTTTAAGGTGGACTAGTACTTAGGGTAAAAGTTGGAAGTTGCAGCAAAGCCTGAGTTTGTAGAAAATCCCACACACTTTGATGATTTTATTAATGCTTTGGTACAAAAAAAATGTTGTGAACAACTACCAACATCCATAACTACAACAAACAAAATCTAATTATCCTCCTAAGCTGCAGTGGGGTTTTCCATCTTCTTTACCTCGCCAGCTCTCATTTCCAACAGGAATATTACTTATTGGTATTTCTGAAAATACACCGGATTGAGATAATGTCAAACGCGGGCCGTTCTCAGCGGAGCCTGTGTAAGAGTAGACACGGCATACAGAGTAAGGAAGCGTGTAGGAGAGGAGGATGAAGTGTAGGAGGCGCATTCAAAATGCCAACAGCTACAGTCTCATCTGCAAAACACCCAGATGGCATTTACCTGACAGCCGGGCCGTGGACGAGCGCGGAGCCTTCACCTTCCTCCGACTTCCTCGTCTTTCCCCTCCTCCTTCTTGTCCTCTTTGTCTTTCCCTTTCTGTCTGCACTGATTTAGCCCACTTTTATCCTCACCCGCCTCCCCGAAACTCCCCTCCAGCCCTACGCCGCCACTCTCGAACGAGGATCCGGACTCCACCGGGCTCTGGAGCTCACCGAGGGTCAAATCTCCGCCATTGACTGTGTGGCTTCCACACGCTGACAAAAAGACGCGATCGCTCATCTTGTTAAAAATGGATTATCGGCCTGTTTGTATCTTGTTCCACCCATGAAGATTTCTCTTCTTCCATTTTCTCTCTCGTTTTAGCACATTTTCTGTGGCTTAATTTGCTGAATTGCTGAGGTTTTTTTGCCACCAATGGAACTATAGATTCTAATGTGGTTTAGCGTCGTCTTCTAGTGAAACTGATGGTGTGCTAATTCATTAAGTGGCTAGAAAAGGAAATTGGCATGGTGGATTTGTTCAGCTTTTGGCCCTGCCTGTTTTTCTGGCAGTGGAGACATTATCTGCTCTGACTCCAGCGGTTTGTCATAGAAGAGTAATTTGTTGGATTCATTAGATTAATTAAACCATTCCAATCACCCCATTGTTCTCGAATGTAACACTGTTGTAGAGCCCACGTAGATTGACTTTGAACAACTAATGGCATTAGCCCGATATTATCTGCAATGATTAACATTTATTGATCAAGTAATTACACTGCACTTTATAAGAAAATTACACATCCTGTTCCACGGTGCACGACCCATCTACATAATGACTTGTAGGAAAATTAGAAGTGATCGTGTGCCGTTCCCTAACTGTCGTCAAGAAGAACATGTGTGGATAAATGTTGTGGCGTAGGTGTCTCACAAACAGTTCTCAAAAACTCTACAAATATTAATGTACTGTAGTAAAAGTATAATAAATTGCTGAAAGTAAAAGTATGCAAGTGCATGATTCATATTTTACTTAAAGTAAAGGTAAATAAAGGCAAAAGTACGTTTGTTCTCTGTCCTTTTCTGTGGACCGTCATCTTTGGGGGACATTAACTAATTAACGGTAATAGACATTAAATGATGGGTTGTGACTTGATTGTAACACA
This sequence comes from Channa striata, assembly GCA_033026295.1. NCBI lineage: Eukaryota > Metazoa > Chordata > Actinopteri > Anabantiformes > Channidae > Channa > Channa striata. The sequence goes on from CM065178.1 coordinate 21,554,266, forward strand.
ACTTTAATTAGAAATGTAGTGGAGGAAAAAAATAGATATTTGCTCTTAGTTGTAGTGGAGTAAAAGCATAACCAGCCGTAATTACATCTACTACAGAAAGTACTTACGTACAGTAACTAAGTTCTTGTACTTCATTACTTTCCATCTTACTCCTAAACTCACTGCGACAAAACCCAGTTGTGCTTATGGCGTAAACTAAGTGCTGTAGACAAATGACAGACACGTCAGAGTCGTCGATGCTCTAACGCGCACGACGATAAAGCAAATGACTGCAGGACCGTTGAGTACTGAAATCGAATAGTGCTGCAACCGCTGGTCAAGCTGCTGCAGGCAGCCATCTCCCTGATACTTGGACACCCGCCCACACCAGTGTTTTGTGGAATAAACTGGTATATTTTTTGTCCCTTATGAAACGCTCTTAAAAAACTGAAATTTGAAAACAAAACTCGCTGCTAAAAATGTAAGTAAAACAGTGAGAACGGATCAACACTTTTATGCCAGGCGACAGTTTTACACGTTGGCTTTGTATTCGCCATAAACATTCTAATTGATTGAACATAATTAAAATGTAATTATAAACATTATTGTGAAGTGCCACACATCATGACACAAATTCCTCACCAGAGGTGCAGAATGGTGATTTGTGCCATGATGTATGGCTGCTGCTTCCAAGTGCGTGTCTGTGCGCCGGCGTATGGGGGGAAACGGGGGTCTAATGGCAGATGAGAGCCAAAACTCTCTGGCGCGCAGCCCATTTACCTCCTTGAGCTCTTTGTTCGAAGCGAGCACACAACACAGTCCAATGACAAATGAATCGAGGGGAAAATGGAGCACCAGCATGTTGGAGCCACTGGTACACAAATCCATTGTAGTGGAGAGGAAGTGACTGCTCCATCTAATTACAAGCAATGGAGGTTAATCCCTGCTTTGCAAAAAAAAAAAAAAAAAAACAAATCTCAGCGGCGCGTTGCCTCAGACTACCTACTGTATCTGTCATGTCGGAAAATATGAAAATTGAGAGCAAACCCTCATTCTGTTGCTTAATCCGAAAAACACCCACTCAGAGCCTGTTGCCTGTGTCAGCTGACTGCAACGAGAGCAAAACCATTTCATATAGATTCCAATTATTTGGAAAGGTCATCAGATATTTGCAAAATATTCCAAATTTGTTGTGTTGACCCATATTGAACTGTTTGCTGATTGCTTTCATTTGTTGATCCCCGCATGTTTATTGCCCTTTCAAGCTTTTGACTTGTACAAAAAAGCAGCGTGAAGTCGATGTATCTGCTTAGCCACTCCCAGCTACATTAATGCATTCATATGCTAATTAATGGCAGTTATGTTTTTCAGTGTTTCAAGATAATTGTGGATGGCATTTAGATGTCTGAATAAATGTCATCTCCAAGTTTACGTTCCTGAGGGTGCCAGTGGCGACCTTGCTATAATCATCTCACAGGGGAGCTATTAAATTCTTGTGCCCGCAGACAATAAGGTAAGTGAAACCAGCCGAGTGTTTCCCTTCAGTGCCTTTTGAAGCCAACGCCCGCTTGAGTGAAATGTATGAAATAATGCTACTGATTGTGGCGTGTGTCGTCAACCATGCCAAGAATTACATAAGCCAACGTGGCACCTCATATATTAAGTTTCACAGATACAGATGCCGTGCTGTTCTTAAATGTGATTCTGTGGCGAGGTTGGTTTTCCGCCTCTTCACAGTCCTTTACAACTGATTGCCTAAATGTAATGGGTTCCTGAACTGAGCTTCAGTCAGATACATCACAGAAATTACATTTTATTGCAAATGGTTTTATATTTATTGCTTATTATAAGGCCCTGCTCTATGAAGGAGCTCTTCGAGAATTCAAGCAGAAACAGAGATTCTGCCGGGAGAGCTAATCGCCGCACAACATAATGGTGCAGAATAACAAACCGCCATTAACATGCATTATTAGCTCTTAGCACGACGATAATATGAAAAATTCAATCACCTGAGGAGGAGGCTGGGCCGGTTGAGGGGGTGCTGACATCACATTTGGGCGAGGCTTTGTTCCGCCAGCTTTGAAAGCATGCGAGAAAAAAAAAAAATTTTCATTCTCGGCTGCATCCATGAAGCTCACGTCTAAAGTTATTTTTCCCGAAGTCGTCGCCTCTGCTCGGTCTTCTGTACCTTCACACCGTTCGTTTCTCACTGTCACGCCGTTATTTCACTTGCCCAGACTAGCAGCGGCTTCTCATCTAAGTCGTGGTCTAGTTTTCTTTTACAGGCTTCATGCAAAGGTGAAGAGCTTATTGGAAATGGGGTTGACTAGAAGCCGCTCATAAGAGAATTATTAATACACAATCAAATTTGGAAATTAAATAAGCATCTTAGTAGAGTGAACCATATGACGTGCTGTTATTTTATTTTTTTGTCAGATTTTCTGAAAATTAAAGCTGCTTTTTACACGTAACATTTTTACATCATGATGATGATGATGCATCAACAGAAATGTTCGTGCATCGTTATTTTGTTATTATATAAACTTTGTAGGAAATGTGATATCATCTGGTTTTTATACCATAATTTTTTTTTCCAGTCACACTAACTTTAACCAGCCAACCTGTAACAAACACAGGTCGGGGGAAACGTCTGGGTACAGGTCCGGCATCACCAGGCACGTGACCACGGCTGATAATCATGATCCGGTGCGCTAAACACGTAAGGTGAGCAATGGTTCAGCGAGTCCTTCCAACAGTTCACATCACTCAAGTTAAAGTGGAGCTTGGGAAGCTGGAGTTGTCATTTTCGCAAAAAGATTAACCCTGAGCCCAGAAGAACCAAACCAGCCGCTCTAAATTATTCTGACAGCGTAGAAGCTTGGGTGTCATTTCTATTTACAACACTCCCGTACGCCACACACACACACAAACACATGTGCACGAATGCACAGGCTCACGTAACCTGAGTCCAATGAAGTGTGAGCCACTTTTTTGCCGCGTGTTAAAAGAGAAGGTGACAGAAACGGCAGCGGCGTGAGGCTGGAACGACAACAGCGTCGAAACGGTGACGGGCGTTAACTTTGGATTATTGCGGCTATAGTCATTACTGCCGAGGGAAAGGCGTGTTGATAACTCCAGTGGGGCAATGCCGCACGGATCGGAGCTTGTCTGATTTATCCCGAGGAGCATATGGGAGGCAGATTAAAGCGCAAACCGCCAGATTAAACGACTGCTATCCCGGCTCTCGCTGAAGCGTAATGAAGAAAATGGGAGAGCTTTTCTTTTAAAGAGGCCGAGTGATATGTTCCGAGGCCGCGGACTTGCCATCAGATATGCATGATACAAAGATTAATGCTTTCAGGAAAGATTTCTAGTGAGAAAAGGGGGCTAGAGCAACAGGGGGTGGGGTGGGGGTTTAAAATGGTGTTTTGTATTCTCAGACACTCCATGCGATAAACCTGATCCTGGACTCTGCCTGCCTCCGCTCTTGGGCCCTCCTTGCGCCCGTCTACCCTCTCACACGCCCTACGTACCGTCGCCCCTCCTCTGCCGTCTCCGTCTCTCCTCCCGTCAGTCGCCGCCCTTCGTTCTCCCTCGCTCGCTGGCTTGCACTCCAGCTCTCTCTCTCACGCTGCTTTCCCCAGCCCTGCTTCCTGTTTCCGGCTCTTGTTTTGTAGTCCCTCCGTTCTGCTTCCTGTCTCTAGTCGCTCACTTTACTCGCCTTATCAACCCTAATCGTCTGCACCCGTGCCGCAGCCCACATTAACCCTCGGCGACAGCCTGCACCCAGCTGGACCCTCCTTCCCCTTTTCCCTCGACTTCCTGTGCATTTTGTTCACTAGTGAGCTCACTAGTTTTCACTAGTCCCTGCCTGTTTTCTTTCCCTAGTTTACTTGTCCTCGCTCTGTCTTTGTGAGTAGTTTACGACGTCTTTTCACCTGCCTTCATGTGCAGTCTTGTCCCCTTGATTCTTGCTTAGATTGAACGAGTTTCCCGCGTTAAAGTTTTACTAGTTTTTTAAAGGTTCCGTTGATTCTGTCGTCCCTTGTTACCTTTGTTGGGTTCATTTTCTCAATAAACGCTGTCTACACTCTCCTTCTGTGGTTTCTGGTCCATACATATGAAGTGATGTGGTGACGCCCTCTTCTCCAGCATCTGTGGAACGACATGTAGGACTGACGAACAGGCCTCCTGGAGGCAGTGACGTGTGGCGGGCTCGGGTTTGTTTGCTGCTTTTACTAAGCCCATAAAGAGTGCACAGTGGTTGTCAGTGTTGAACACTCAAGGGTTTTTTTTTTTTTTTGCAAATCACTTCCTGTTGGTGAGACACATTGAATATGGCTCACAAACGTAAGTGAATTAAGCTGCTGTGTCACTTAGGCTTCTCAAAGCTGCAACACACTCGTCTGTGCCCGTGGATGAGCACTGAACCTGAGCCAAGTGCTGAATGTCACTGTTTAAATGTGCCAGCGAAAAGGGGCAAAAAAAAAACGGAAAACCACTCGAATGTAATTTGTCACTGAAATAAAGCGAGAAAATTCATCCTGAATGTGAATTGTCGGTTTGCCTGCACTGGGGAAATGGCAGAAGAAAGATGGTGGAAAAACAAAAGGTCTTACAGGCTGTGTTCCCTGTCCATGTGTAATTAAAAGCTTGGATGGGTTACAGTTTAATTCAATCTATATCCGCGAGTCGATATTAACCTTTGCACATATTCTATTTCATCGCTTCATTGTCAGCTTCGCTGCTCTGATTCATGTGAAAGCATCGCGTCATCACAGTTTTCGCGTCTACTGTTGTTGCAGCACCTGCAGATGTTTTCTTTATTGAAACAATCAGAGATGTTGCTGCTTTTTAATTTATTTTATGTATTTATTTCTCCGACGCCGATGTCACGTGACCGGTCACAGGATGTACAGTGTGGGAGCGCGCACACACGCAGTGGCCACAGCCTCCTTCAGAAAACCTCACAACTCAGTTATGGTTTTATAATGATGATCACGCTGACGTTACCGTCTGTTAAAGTTTGATGCATCCCCCACTAATCATGGTTAGTATGGAGTCATGTTTGAATTCCAACCAGAATCATAATTGACTTGCCAATCGGTCACGTTGACTTCTCTGACACAGCTGTAACTACACGGCTAATAAAAATGGATGCATTTCCTTCGGCCCGGCTGACGCCGGATCTCTGGTTTTTGTTCCCCGTGGCTCGTGGTTTACTGACTCACCTCGAGTGAACCGAGTCATCATAACCGTTTTTAGTAACACCTGTGCTTTTCCCACTATGACATGTCAAAACAGTCTGCAGCAAAATAAGGTCTTTTGAGCTCGACCGCGAGTAAATTGAAACTCAAAAGTGCTCACGCTGGTGTTAAACATCAAAGTCAGTCGACTCTCTGGGCAGCGAGAAGAAAAACATTTCAGTCCACAAGTGGCTCGTACGCCGTTCGACAGGCCGACCTGCGAGAAAAGGCAGCACTCGTCAGGAACGTGATCACACACACACACACTGCCGTATCAAGATGAGATCTGCGTGAATGTGCTTACAGAGGGCAAACGTCCGGACAGCTGTTTCCAAAATCTGAATTCACGTCTGCATTTTAGCAGCTGTTTTTATCAGAAATTGCATCTTTGTTGCCGCCACAATATGTGCCACAGTAGCAGGTAATTCAGACATCTCCGCCCCGTGTTTGTCTTTGGAGGCTATTTTGATGTCTTGACTTGTGCCCGATATTGATTTTAAATTCTGCTCTTGACTTGCCTCAGACACAATCTCTCCGTGTTTCCCACTCTGAATAAAGATTAGCATATTAATATGCACTGTGCCAAACATCTTCTGGACAGTTAGGGACACAGATTTGTTTGACTTTTTCCCATTAAATGGACCAATAAACTTAACCCTGCATGCCCAGTCTTTAGCCTCGTAAATATCACCTCTTATCTCTGAATATGATATACCATTATACACTGTGTTACATTAACAGATTTGTGTATTTAATGTCTGCCTTTATTAGTTTCGGGACCTCATTCTTTCTGACACTCATAATCACTGCAAGTCTTTTGTTCTCCTCCACTATGAGCCTACCAATGAGTCATGTTTGCCTGGCCTGTACTGTATCTGTTTGCTCCTTTTCTTTAATACTCGTAGGATCGGGGATCCATCTTCAGTATTTTTAATAACGTGTATTTTTCTGTCATATCTACTGTGATACTGATGCTAAAACCCTGAGAGCTGCATGTGAATCTGAACATATTGTTTACACTGGCTGAAGCTACTCCTACTTTTTTTTGTAATACACACTCACACTCCCTTATAGCCTTTATGGCTTTATGGTCTTGTTTGTTTGCACATTTGTTGTTTTTTTAAGATTAGATCTATATTTTTTGTGCCAAAATATGGATTACATTTACTTGTTTCTGCAGATTAAAATAGTTGAACAGAACATCCTTGTTTGAACCATTTCCTCTCAAAGCCTTTGACATGTTTAAAACAGTGGAGCCGTCCACTTCGTGTTAAATCTTTTGATCAACAACATGGTTTTTGGAACAAGGATCTAATTCCCCAGACTGTCAGTGAACTTTCGCTGGAAGCTGCTGCCAAAGGTTGGGAAGTAACAAAAAGAAGAAACTAGAAGAAATTAATTTATGTGGCACATTTTAGGAGCAAATGTGTTTTACAATAAAAACTACGAGAAAAGTTATGCAGTAAAATGGAAACTAAAACAAGAAGGTGCAAATCAAAGACACAGATATACAACTGAGGGAAAACACTGTTTTTTAATATTTTGTCCAAATTTTGTGCAAACTAGAAAACTAGAAAAAGCTGAACATGTTTGTCCGGGACACTCCTCAGCAGAGGTGCAGCTGCAAGCGGTAAAAATGATGCCACATCTCAGACGTCATAAGGAGGGTCATTGATTCCAACTTTTTTGTTTGAGAAATGCAGGATTTATCAGTGAAAGGCCTGTGCAACCCTGCAAAAAATTCAGTTTTCTAAATCAATAACTCTAATACTTATGGTATCGAATTACTAATTAAGTTACCTACGCTTTTAGTAAAACTTATATAAAACTTATAAAACGTATTTCCTGCTGGTGGAAAAGACAAACAGTCAGCTTCAGTTTGTTTTCACGTGTTAGCTCCTTAACTAGCATCTAATGCTAATTTGCTGAATGGTGAGAAGTTTAGATATTGCAATATTTCCAGTTACAGTTAAAGGTCCAAAATATAATAAATATCATAATCCCAGCTCTTATTTTAGAATTTTTTTTTTAAAAAACACAGCAACTCAACAGTGAAGCTGCCGCTAGCTACCAGTGTTTGGTGTGTGAATCCTCAGGGTCGGCCATTGGTGAAAGTAAAGTGGGCCCTCAGTGACCCCGTGAACAAGTGGTCAGTCTTTTTTAAATCCACTGCGACGTAAACCGTGAACAGGGCTGACTCTGTCGGAGGAGTCGCGGCCTGAATTTTGTGTGGGTGTAGCCCCAAGTTAGCCGAAGTCTAGAAGAGAAGAAAGAAACTTGTTGATTTATTACAGTGAGCGGCGGAAACAGAAACGGAGCAGTAAGGTTTAGAAAATGAATTAAAATGAAAAGATTTCCGTACAGAAGCTGACATGATTTCATAAACTAACTCTTGGGACCTTTGGCACAATGTGGACGTTTCGGCCTGGTCCTGAAAGGCCTGTTCAAGGGTCAAGACTTGAATTCAATTCAATTTAATTGTTGTCTGTGATAGTCAAAGCTTCATGTCAAGCGTTATATGTGTAAAATTATTTCGATGTTTACGCACGGTTGTGGTATTTTTATATTTTGGTATCATGCAAATGTTTGGGTCACAACATATTCGGGCTTATATGAAACGGTTTAGTACTAGTAGAAATACCGGCCCTGAGGAAAGCTTGTGAAATGCCTCTCATGTTGATTCTTCGCTCCTCAAGTTTTCTCGTGTGTGCAAAGTGAGCAGCACGGTCTCATCATGAATACTAATTTAGTTTTTAGGAGAATGGATTTATTTAAGTGGGTTTGCCTGATTGGAGAAACAGGTGCTGTTTACCACAGTAAACCTCATGAAACATGGTCTGTCACTTAGGGCGTTTAATATCTATTTGTTCAAGTGCTTATTTCAGTATTAACTAGGTTGAGTACCGCTGAAAACCATGTTGATTTTTGAATCGTGATGTGAACTGCCTGTAGTGTTAATTCTAGTACAGCTGAAACACACCTGAAAACTAGTAAAGTCTTTATGACGTAAAGACTGTCTGACACATTCGGTGATGTTTGCGCTTGCATCAGCACACACTGATGGAAATTTTGCAGTATTTTGGGTTGCTTAGAAACTGCAAAACACACTTTCAGAAGTATATCACTGCTGGCTAAATTTCATGTACATAATTGTAAATTCATAGGCAAAAAAACTCACTTCTTAATCTTCTGTTCAAGCAACACAACCGATGGTCCAAAACGCACTAAGGCAAGAAATTCTACAAATGAACTTTGACAATTCACACCTGTGAAGTGAAACCATGAAGCTCATCGGGACAATGCCGAGGGTGTGCAGAGCAAACGGTGGCTATTTTGAAGAATCTGAAACATAAAACATGTTTTGAGTTAATTCACATTTTTTCTTCACTACATAATTCCATATGGTTTCGTTCACAGTTTTGATATCTTCAGTGAGAATCTACAATGTGAATAGTGATTTAAAAAAAGACAACAATGAATGAAGAGGTGTGTCCAAACTTTTGACTGGCAGCGTAAATATATATATACAGTATATGTCTATTGCCAGGCCTGGCATTGGATCATTCGAGAAGATTGAGCCTCCCGGCTGATCCTCCTGAAGCCCGGCATCCAGCAGACTGCTGAAACTGCTGGACGAATCTGCTTTGTGGCGAGATTACGGCCGTCACCTGGATTGTCGCACTACACGCTCGAGCGAACACACACACTGGGAAGGGCGCACGCCGAGGAATCCTGACACAGCTAAAGCCGACACATCAGAGTGTCTCCGAGCCGAGTGCGAGCCAAATTGTCCTTGACCAATTAGATTTTAAGGTCACTAGAGTTTGACCCACATTCACCTTAAAAATGTGGAAGAATTTCAAAGGAGACAGCAAAAGTCTTTTGTTATTAGTGATGTTAGAAATGTCGGTGGGATTTGAAATGGAGTTTTCTTACTTCTGGAACACAACCCAGTTATTATTTTCCTTTTTAAATGAATACTATTACAGATGCGTTGGTTGTGGTTTTCAAAATGTTTAACAGCAGCTTCATTCCCGTTGAACAACCTGTGTGTGAGGCGGACAGGAGGGGTTGTGCGACGCCAGCCCGAGCGAGCGGTGGTTTCCAGCCGTGAGCACACGGGGATTAGCAGAAACTCATAGATCTGGCTTAATTAAAACTGTTTAACGATGATCTCGGTGACCTACCCGGCGAGATGCAAAGAGATGTTGGCTCCATCTGTTTAAGCAGTGATAAACCCGCGGCCGGTGACTCAGCTCGGTGCATTGACGTTCGGTAATTACAGTCTGGATTGTGCAGTCTTGGCAACAGTTTTACACCCTGCGGCTATATGTTATATTGTGATCAGCACGACACTGGAAACAGATGTGTTTGCAATCTGCACATGTAGATGACATATTATTTACATGCTCGGCACGTAAATACATACTCAGGCATATAATTAGAGCAATTATGCACGATGAATTGTATATCTTGCCTGATTATCTATCAAATTATTGATCCGTGGGCATGTTTTTGAGCACAGTGTTGAAAAATGCAGTAATTAAGGAGAGTTTTGAGTTTTCCGTGGTTTCGTCCACTTTATTGTACTAAACTGCGTTGGATTTACAGCTTCAGGTCAAAGCCACAGTGTGTTGCGGTCACCATAATTCCACTTTAAAGGTTGGACAGGCCTTCTTTATGGCCATGGTCAGAGGAAAAAACGAATCAGCAACGTTTGTCAAAAACCGAGGGACCAATAAGAATGAAGACTTGCGTCACGCAGTGGAGCTGTGTGTGACTAGCTGACGTCTTTTTTAGTTTGTGGACGACAACGGGGGGTTTGTAACGGAGGCGAACGAGCTAATCCAGGCTAAATTCGAGTAGAAAAGATTGATTGTGAACGATATGATGATTTAGAGAATGCCTGACGTTATCACGTCAGAGATGCCACGTCGGAAACATCTGTTTATAAAATGTAAAGCATTAAAAGCTTCTCCCCTGAAGGTAAAAAAACTGTTACGGTTGTCGTGTTTCTGACCTATAGAAATTTTGTGCTCCCCTCTTGTCAGTTTTTATTTCAACGAACGCGCCGTGTCTAAAACGGCAACATACGCTTTTAAAAAAAGAGAGTCTGTAAATATCCGTAAGCATTTGCTTTTTTCCCACATTGCTGCCCAGTGAATGTTCCCGACATAAATCTCTCCACATTTATCTTGTGACCCTTAGAAAGAGGCCTGGCATGTAGATGGGTGATCAGCAGACAATACAATGCAGTGAAATATTACTGACACACACTTTGATGCTTCAGTATTATCAATCTATCGGGTCACGGGTCTGCAAAGCCAGTCGACGGTACATTTCGAACAGGAAACTGTAAATTTGTCTCACGGATACCATTAAAACCTTGAAACCTTGCAAATTTTGCAAATTTATTACCAAGTTGTAACATTCAGAACTAAAACTTCAGTTTTTATTGTTTAAAGAAACTGTACTTAAAGTAAAAGTATTTTCTGCACATTGGACAGAAATTTGCTCCAAAGAATAATGAAACATTGGAATAAGGGTATGATTATGAAAGTATTGGAAATGCTATGTGGTTGGACTGATATATACAATGAAAAGTGTGAGTGTGTATATATATATATATATATATATATTTATTTATCGAAATCTGTCTGTATTTTAAACTGTCAGGAACAGAAGTATGATGGATCTCGTATTTGGCTCTGGATGAATTTCAATTTTCGAGGCAGACAGAGGCATATATCTGCCGGATCTCTCTGTCTCTCTCGCACATTAACACATTCCCACCTTGAATCATTTTCCGTATGTCCTTCAGGTTTTGCTTGCCTCTCTCTTTGCAGCCCTGCTACCTCCCCCTCCCTCCGTCTTTCCACATTTGCAGCACTAAGTGTTCTCTCACACGCATTCTCTCCGTCTCTTTCTGCTTCGCTCTGATCTCTATTCTCCTGAGCTCGTCTTGGAGGTAGATTGGCTGCAGCCAGCCAGGCAGCTGTGTGTTGTTGGTCTCGTGCCACCTCAGAGGCGCTTTGGCTGACCCGCTATCTATTTGTTTAGAGGAATTAAAGGATGCGCTCTCCCCGGAGACCCCCGGCTTCCGAGTCACCAGAAGAGGCCCGTATCAGAAATTGCACTCGGTAAACACGTGCGCTCGGAAGCGGATAGAGCTGGACTCGCAGAGGAAAAACTGATAATCCATCGCTGATCTTTGGAACGATCATCACATCTGATTCCCCACCACTGACCACTGCACTGTGTTGTGAAGCCGGGTTAGGGGTTACAGATGTGGGCTTTTCAGGCAGCTCTCATGGGTTCCATTATACTTACTACTTGACTGCTTTCATTTTTTTTTTTTTCTTCCTCTCTGTACTCGTGGGGGACCACAGGACTGATTCAATATCCATTCTGCCACGCAGTGTGCACTGCACGTTAATGCAATCCATTTTCTATTTTCTCCAAATGCTTTTAGTTACGGTGCGGTGGGGAAATTGGTTTCCCTTCCTGCTGAATCATAGACTGTATGTGCATATGTATAACATGGCACGGCATACAGTAAATAAGATTTGTACAGACTTAAGTGGGTGAAAAAAGTAGGTCTGTACCATATCTGAAGCTAAATGGGGGGGAAAAAAATGAAAGTGGCAATCAGATTCCTAATATGCTTTGACAAGGCTATTGGATAGAAAATTGCCTCGCTGGCTTTGCCCAGCTTTACTTAGACGGCTCCTTTGAAGCTGTGCAATGTTTGTTTGCTATTTCCAACGTATGGACTCGAGTTGTGTGCATTAATAACGGCAGGCATATACTGTACAGTAACTTCCTCCGGGCGTGGGGGGAACCCAATTTTCTCTCAATCACAGTCATGGAGCTCAGCTTTTTCTCTTGCCTCTCGCTCGCCGTGCGCCACGTCTGCATAACCTGCTCCGCTGCTGACGGGCAACGAGCCGAGAGCACACAGCCTGACGTCCGCTTGCCTGTCCCGAACCTCTTCAGGGAATTGCACCAGGTTGAGGCCAGCAAGGGTGAGGTTTATGTCTGACAAAACCAGAAACTATCGTTGTAGTCTCCCAAAGTTGAGTAAAATTCGTCCAGGAGTGGAAAACAAAGTTCCGTTTCACACGCAGGGCAGAGGGTCATAGAAAACACAGCTACCACTAATTAGCTGGTGCATATTCTGAACAGAAACTATACACGCTCAGTCCTGTTCCTTGCATAAACGGGGACCCGAGGCTCCCCTGAAGTGGGCTAATGCTAAAGTTTCTTTTCTTCCTTCAACAGTTCGCTTGAATTAATTATGTTGTGTATCGGCGGGAAAGAAACAACCATCTATATCCATAGAGCAGCAGAGGAAGGGTGAGACAGAGTGCTCGGCACCGACTAATCATTACTGATGGAGATTCACTCTCGCTTAGTGACCGGACGGCAAGCTGACTGCCTGATGCTCGGAAGGGGAGGGCTGCACACGAACCGCCATTGGCCGGTTTTCACGCTCCATTGAGCCAATCAAGGTGACAGCGTGAACGCCGGCTGTCGGGTGCCACCGAAACCTTTGTGAAGTCTCGGGTGAAATTCGGTCCAGTTCCACTGCACTCACATTCCCCCCACTTCAAAGAAACGGGCTTGAGTGAAGTGTCGAGATTAAACTCTCTGTCATATCGGCGTTAAACCACTCCAGGGCAGAGTGACTGGCCAGACACGGCTCAATTTTAGGTTAATTCCGAGGCATTGCCATTGTATAAGGGAAACATTTACCTTCTGACATCCCGGCGTTTTCCCAGCTTTATTTTTAGCTCCAAGTTCTGTAAGTTCTGTCTCCTCTTTTATTGCTGCAAGGAAAAGCCAATCTCCACCGAAAAAGCATATGCATAAATCATGGGAATGTATTTACAGTGATGTATTCTCCTGCTTCTGGTGTTGATGTTCATGCTTCACAGGATTCCAGTGTGCTGCATGTTCATGAATATTCATGTTTCATTCTACATTTGATCTTTATTAACCCTGGTAGCTGTCAACTTCCTCCTCGTCTCCCTATCTTGCTCACACGCAACCGCACGGTCCATTGTTAATTTAAAAAAACACATGCAGCCACGCAGTTTTTTTTCTCTTTGCGCCTGTAGATTTATGAATCTTTTTTATGAATCCATGTGTGATCCCTCACAACGTGCCACTTTTTCTTCACCTGTTGTGTCCTCACCGGGACCATCGGTGTGCATCCTGTGTCGCCATCAGTGCGATGTTGGCCGAGAGTACGCAGACGTTTGCACCGGAACACTTCGCCGTGCGCGGTTACAGACAGGCTTCGTTTACGGGAGCGTCGCCACAGTGGGTCGTCCACACAGGCCAGAGGCCTGCTGTCGCAAGTGGACGTTACTGAAAAAGTGAAAATGTTCTCGGGGCTTCCAATTTGCCACCTTGTATTCGTATTTAAATGTTCCAGGTTGTTGTGTAGCCAGAGGTCATGGCTCCGAGTGGCAGTTTAAAAGCCTCTTGCTGTTGCTGGGTTGAAAAAGAATATTTTCATTTAATCAAAAGCTGCGTTATCTTCCGCAGTTTCTTTGTTGACAGATACATTAGCACCCCGGTCCCTGAAGCAAAGCTCCACTCCAGATCTATTTTTGGTTAAAGACAGGTCTGCGCTCGTTCCCTGCAGCCCTGAAATATGGACTTTAAACGTTTTGTATTTTGCACCTTCACAAACAATAGTAGCCCCGGTCATTTTGATTTATGCTTTTAGAGTATAGAGGAATCCAAAGCGTTTCGCCATAAACTACATCAGAGACAAATGGTGAAACTTTTCAAACCAACTACTGCTGCAGCGTGTTCCACTTCTCATGTTCATCCATGTGCTATATTTTTTTGGAAGTATTGCGGAGAAGACTACAGGGCTGGAATTACCTTTACCCTAACGCAGGAGGAAGCCCCAACATTTCACACACTCGCCGCTCAATAATCATCGTGCACGATGCCGCAGACCGCCAAGCGCTGGCTCTGCCTTCCCCGGCACCAGCAGCGTGACCTGCTACCACCACCTCCGAGTCGCAGGTACAGACAATCTCAATTTACCTTTCCGCTCCTGGCGGGCTGCGTTGCCAAATTAAGGACCTGGGAATTACTCTTGGCGCGGAATAATGATGAGGCGGCCCCTATCAGGACAAGGAAGTGTGTTCATAATGAGATTGTAAACATATGCTCATGCCAGCGCAGCAGCCACCCATCAGCTTAATTGGCTCAATGTGGAATCTCTGCTATCGTTGGGGGGGGGTGTGTGCGGAGGAGGACGCTGCAGAGGTGTGCGGTGACGTTAGACTGCAAACCCGTGACTGGAAACACACAAACACAAGTGTGAAGTCGCCCACGCAGAGTTCGTCCATACATGTCGGTTACATGTGGGATTTGCAGACAAATGGACACGGTCAGACACGCCGCACTAGCCAGAGGAGGCTTTAAGGCGACTAGGTTGGGTAATTGGCACCTGGACGAGCCGCACTGAGGGTAAACAAACCTATTGTGCATTGTACTCGCCTCTGAGAATCAGTGTAATTGCAAAGCCAAGTGGGGTGCAAAATATAATGAATTGGCCCAACAATTGACAAAGTATGATTTATGCCTGTTTCTTCACGTAATCAGTCTCGCAGAGGATGGATTTGCTCCAGAAGGGAATAGAATGAACAGAGGTTAAATTGCACTAACCTCTGTCTGCTTAGGAGCTAGTGGGACCAATTTGGCAGCCTGGAATAATATAATCTCCATTAATCATCACTTTGCCCCTCACATATATGAAGACACATGAATACTGGCTCGTCATGGAAGCACCGCGTGCAAAAAGGATAAAGTATTTTCATATTGACCGACGACAGAGCTGCTTAGACCTCCGTCCAAGCATCTGATATTGATATATGTTATGCTTGAGATATACAATATGAATGTCAATGTTCATGAATAAATTAGTAAGAAAAAACCTACAATAATTCCGCGTGTCACACTTTTCTGTCACACACTCGCATATCTGGGAATCTTCTCTCCGTGTAATTAATGAGGAATCACAGTGCCAGAGGCTGAGAAGAAAACTCGAATTTACTTTCAGCCTGACAAATTAAAAATTCCAACTTATGCTCTCAACAGATGGACCCTTTGCATCCTCATTGTTCGTCTCTGGCAAGCTGTCCGCTCTCTTGGCGTGCCCGAGCAGTCCCCCGCTCTCCGCTGCTCTCATGCAGCCTGGGCAATCGCACGTGATGGTTTTATGTGCACAGTTCGGCACAGGCACATTGTGCTTGTTAGCGTGTCCTGCGGTGGCACATTTAAGAAACTAGCTTGGATGCACAAAACTAATTCGGCCGTCCATATAGATTGAAAGCTCATTACAGGCCGAGAAGGCGCCGCCTGCTAGTATTGACAGAGATATGATGAGCCTGCGAGCCCAATCTGAAGCGTTAACTGCCTGCAAATGTGCCGTGACGTTTTATTGCACATAAGCATGGATTTGGTTAATTTGACGGTGCATTCTTTTAATAAACCGGGGCTGGAAATATATTCAATTTGGGCACAAGTGTTTATCTTTTACAATTAATGGCTAATTGTTCATCAGCGAGATTGCGCCAAAGAGATTTGTGTGTCGGGTGTGTGAAAGGATTTGCCATTCTGAAATATTTTTCAAAAACGCATCAAAAACAATAAGAAAGAGTCGGTGGAATTGGTGTGTCATTGATTTTCTCCATCCTCGAATGTGTAAACGTTAAATTGCCAAATGAAGCCCTGCAGTCGTTGATAGGTTTAGTCACGAGAGCGGTGAATTCGATGCAGCCGCTGTTTGTCGTGCTGAAGCGTAACCAACCGTGAAGAGCTGCCCCACTCACTTTCTCAGACATTATGACTGACATTATGATTTTTGCATGTATAGCACATACATTTTCCTGTATTACGTTCGTGTTACATTGATCCCTCCTTTTCTAACAACCACACCAATAAAACATTCACATTTTCGCTCTGGGCTTTGACACCCCTCCTTTGCCTCGCAGCTCTTCCACTGGTTAACGCTTTGCAATAATCCCCCCCCCCACCCCCCCCAGCGTGAGCGTCAAATAAAAATAGCAACACACTTTCAAAATTACATTTTATTGCGACCTTAAAGATTGAAGGGAACGCAGTGCATAGGGGACGCGACGGCCGCCCGACACACCGCCGATGTGGAGTTTATAACCGACAATAAAAAGGTGATTGAATGACTGAGTAATGAATAGGTAAATGAGCGAGGTTGCCGCAGGCTGAACTTGATGAATGCGAGAGCAGAAGAGAAGAAATAATCACAGGAAGTTTTTTTTTTTTTGTTCTGTTCATCATGTGCAGACGCGCCCGTCTTTGACATAAAACTTTTACAGCATACTAAGCGCGTTGCTTTGGCTCCTCCCCCGAGGAAACCATCTGCTCGCCGCCACAATGCATTTGACTGGTAGCTAGTAATCAACGTGCTGTCGGCGTTAACAAGGGAGCCACTTCTGCGAACTCGCAGATAACTAATCGCACGTGGTCACAACAGGATGTCGAGACAAGCTCGGCTAACGAGCTGAAGAAGCAGAAATTGATTTGATGCATCGATAGTGAAATGAAAAGCTCCCAGTCAAAAGAGCACAGTGATGGAGCGTGTGCTCGGGTTCGTTTGAGACGGAGCCAAGTCACATATTTAGAAAGTCAACCAGCTGTTCGCAGCTGTTGTTGCCCGAGAGCTTTGGGTCTATAAAATGCCTGCTGGAAATGCCCGTGTCTTACCGTTTTATGATGCAGCAGAAGCTTTCGACACACTAATAGACCAAATCAAAGTCTCGCTTATGACGTGAAAAATTACTGGCCAGGCCCGTGTCCTGTGCTAACTGCAATATTTACTTTTGAATTACTAAGATTTTGCTTAATCATATCCTCAAAGGAGGAGGCACTTGTCCTGTGTTTCCTGTAGATGCTCTTAGTGGCCTCGTCACCGACGAGTGAAACGGACAAAGGCACAGAAAGCGGATTAAAAAGCGGCATCATCACATCACTTAGATTTATGAATCGCTCCAATCTGACACACCTTTTGTTTTCAGCGCTCATGGACCAGCCGGAGAAATTACAGTTGTACGTTTTAGCAACATAACAAGGACGTCGGTAAATTTAACACAACTGCTAAAAATGTTTTCAGACGGCTAATGAGATTTTCCCAACGCAAACTGCAAACGAACTGCTGGGTTGCATTTAGTAAAGCAAATAAGCAGCTCATGAGTATGAAACCAAGAAAGCGTTTTTTTTTAAACATACAGTTTGTGAATTGGGAGACAACGATGATGATGAACAAAGAGCGTCTGTCACACACGTCAGCGCCTCTCGCCAAGCTCAGGGAGATGGGGAGCACTTGGATCGACATCCATTCAGTGCCTGCCCCCCCCAACACCCCCCAACACCCCCCACCATTACCTTTGTCAATCAGATACGCCATTGACTGGTCACTGGTGGCGGCTGGGAGGTCGGGTACTCTGTTAATCAATCCGAAAGGAATGAATCACTGCTCTCGGGCGTCTGTCACTGTCCCCTGGTCCGTGCGAGCCCCTCTGCCCCGTCATACAGACTCTCATTAGACTCGGAGAGAGTCATTGTTGGAGTTTGTCTGAAAAAAGAAGCAGAGGATGGGAAGGGCGCAGAGTTATGAGCTGGGGGTTTCAGGCCGAGGAAGGGAAGATCTAAAGAGGAGATGAAAAATATAGAAAGAGAAGTCGAGGGAGCGGGATGATAATTACAAGACCAAGATGATGAAAGGAGGGAAGGCAAGGAGTGACCACAGGGTGACGGTTTGATAAAACGGGGAAATAATGCAGCGGGGCCACACGCAATTCAGCACATCTGATGCACATCAGACGGCGGCAAAGTGCAATTTAGCGGCTTAATCAGTTTGGTTTGCATTTGGAAATGCGGCTGTAATATGGAGAGATTTGATCACATTTTACTGGGTCAGTTCGGAGACAGTCGAGTTTTCTGTCCCATCGCAAGCGAAAATTGACAATTTCTTTGCGGTTATGGGGGTAGATGACTTGATACACACAAATCCGCCTCTCCAAACTCTTTGTGCAGCCTCTGTTGTGGTTTTGTGAGCAAAAACTGCATCCAGCTTCTCTCGAGCCAGAAAACACAAGCAGCTTACCTCTTTTTGATGTGCTTTGTTAGATCTTTGTCCTACTTAGACAGCCGACTCCCCTCTAATTAAATCCTCGCATCCCTGAAGATGACTTTACTGTGCGTGTCCGTTGCAGCATTTTGTAACTCACTTACTGTAATTTGTCTGCCGTGATTGCAGCAGTAACCCCGGTCGTTCCCTCCTTTCCTGTCCCCTTAAATCGACTCTTTCTTTGATCATGTTGAGATTTACTGAGCGATTCGGCTGTAGTCTTTTGCCAAACTAGCCTTCACTGATGTTGAACTTGCATCTTTGGATCCAGTTTGGGTCGTACATGTGTCTGAATGCCGTTAAACTCACCTTTGACTTCGCCATGGTAAAATATATCTTCCAGCTGAGAAATGCCTCCGACGACATCACTTGGAAGGAACCTTCAGTTCAGATTATGTCGTCTTGTTGCTCACACTAAGTTTGTGATCGTGGTCAACCTGCTTTTCCAGAGACATCACCATCATCTGAACTTCTTATGATGAAAAACGTCTCCAGGTGATGTCATCTGCAGATGCAGAAATATATATAAATATGAATATAGAAGTGAGAGGGAAGTTTAAAAAACTAGTGTACATTTACAACCTGAGCTAAAGCCACAGAGAGCAAGTAGAAAATTGCTGAAGTCGCCCTTGAATGGCTCCTCTCCGTGTGATTGTCGACAGGTCAGATCCACTTGGCAGCAAACGTTCGGTGCAGATTTAGCATTGTCTCCCAGAGCTATTCTGGGCTGTACCGACGTGAGTGTGAATGGTTGTCTGCTTCTAAGCGCGTGACAGGCCGGTGACCGGTGCAGAGTGTGCACTGCCTCTCACCCACACGACAGCTGGGATTAGCTCCAGCATCCCTGTGACCTTTACAGGAGGAACGATTAACATATTGGACATTGGATGTAATTGTCCGCAGACTGCTCTTGCTGTCACAGACTAATCTCGTCCTGCACTGACATTCTCAGTCATCTGAGGAGCAGGAGCTTATCAGTTCTTCCCTACAAATCAGCCCAATGCGGCGTCACAATCATCAGTCCTGCTTTTGTCTGGCCCTGTTTTCTGGCGTCTTTACCGCAGATCAAAACGCAAATGTCGCTTTAGTCACTGTTTCTACGGGAAAACCGGCCAGTCGAGCGGCCCGTGTGACGGGGGGCTCTCTCCAGCTGTGCCCCTTCAAAGTCTCTTAGATCTTTTCCTTTTGCCATCTTGATCCAAAATCAGATTCACCTGGACCTGCTCCGCATTTCTATGCAAGCCACAGAGCACGACTGGACGTCACTGGCTCATCCTGAACCGCACAGCGTGGAAGCATCTGCATTCCCCGTGTTCCTCCTTTATTCGGCTGCTCTCTGCCAGACTGTCATCCCCGTCATGGCTGCAGCAGCTTTTTATACTCGCCTGTTTGTCTGCGACCAGATACGACCTCCCGCAGGTTTTTTTGAGCTTTGCCTTTTTGCCTCCCTCCTTGTGGCTGTTTGCCCGGCGTGGCTGCCAAACTATTACCAGCCAGTGTCGTTCTGCTGTCTTTGCCCCTCAGCCGAGCCGCACATGTTCCTTTAATGATGGCGGAGTCTTTGAACCGTTCCGTGGTGTCTCGTGAGTTGTGCTCAGTCCAGTGTTTCTGCGCCGTGACCGAAAGCTGTGGAATCTGGAGAGGACGCCAGGATAATCATAGCCATAGTTAATACGCGCTTTAAAGGAATACATTCAATAGCTAATTTAACAACATTTTCATTTAAATAATATATTACATTTGCAAAATGAATAATTTAGTTTCCATATTTTGTCCTTTAAATGATGAAATTATTTAGTTTAAAATGTAACTAGATTGTTTTACTTCATACCATTATGTAAATATGGGCTGTGTAGTTTTCTTGTACACTATTGTTTACACGGATGCGTGTGTTGAAAATTCTACCTTTTCCATTACTTGAAACTTTTGATTTGGTTATGATCATCTGCACATCCAGCACAAACGCTGATACATTTTAGCAGCAGCAGTGTTCATTGCACAAACTTTAGCTGGTGTCAGAGTGGAAGATGCCCAGGATAGAGTGAGGTGGAAAAGGATGATTCGCTGTGGCGACTCCTGATGGGAAAAGCCGAAAGAGAAGTAGTTCATTGCACAAACTGCGTGCTCATTGCCGTGCACGAGCTGCAGGACCGACGTCTTTCCTGACGCCGTGCTCCTCCCGACTGTTGGAGCTGATTACAGGCACACACCTGACACCGAAAATGCCACCAGTGTGTCGAGAGCAGGTCACGGCACGGTATTTGAAGAACACAGAAATAATGATGAAGAGTGGCCCCGGGCTACCCCGTGGGCAGGAACATCAGACGCTGCATCTCCAGTTCTTCTCCTGTCTCGTTTATCTGTTAAGACGGGAGAAGGACAGAATGGTGTCGCTAAAAAGGAGCTGGAAGTTGTTGTCGATCGACGCTTACACGGGTGATCCCGGAAAACAATCAATTATTGATTTTCGGAGTAATTGGTTCATCTATTTATTAACGATCAGGTTTAGTTCTGACACTCCGGAGTCGAGGATGTTACCGAAAGCTACAAAGGAAGAGCGGTTGTGAGCTTTACTCTGACACAGAGGAGCAATGTTGAAATAGCTCCACAGTCTGTGTGATTGTGGTTTATGAAATGATATGAGAGCAGGGTTTTCATGTGCTGACAGCGGCATCACACCTCAACTCTCAACACCTCTTTTAATAGCTACAATCTGACAAACCTTTTTTTTTCATCCTACACCTAACCCCTCTCCCTCCACTGCACGATGAGCAACGCAATCGCTCTGACACCTCGCACAATTCAAAGCCTGTACTTTCCACCCAGCTAAACTTTGCCACAATATGTGGCTCAGCAGTGTGCCGGTTGTGCTGTGTACATACAAATTGTTCACAGTTTGGCCTCGGGCTGGTAATGAGCTAGTAAGAGCGGCAGAGCGGCGGCGGCGGCGAGCGAGGCGGAGACGTATCCCTGGACTTCCACACAGCTGCTGGGTAAACCTGGCCTCGCTGAGACCGAGAACACCCACTCACATCTGCACCATCTGCTTCGTGGCTCGCTGGAAATCCCTCCCACACACACCCTCCTTCTCCACCCCCCCCTTCCTCCTCCTCACGCTCCTTTCGCCCACGCCTTCACACCCACACACACTCCTGACACACTCACTCACTCACACACCACTGATGGTGTCAAACGCTTAAATGCCAGACTACCTTTCACCTACCGGCTGCATCCCACATGAGCAAAGGAAATGAGAAGAATACTGATCTGTCACTGCTCGTGCAGACAGACACGCACGGCCTCCCGCTGTCCTGGAGGAGAGGGTTAATCCCGCTCTCGCTCTGCTTCCACTCTTTGGCTCAAATGCTTCTACTTTACCGAGGTCGAGGCAACAGATGACCTTTTAATCCATGTCAGGTTACTCCTACATGCCACGCAGCTTAGTTATTCCTTTCAGGCCCATTGTTAACATCTCACCGATGCTGGATGTTCACGAATGCTCCAGGCGGTTTTTTTTATATATATTTATTTGCAAGGACTCTGGTTTTTAATTAGTGAGCTACATCATTAGGCAGTTTGAGTTTCTGTTTTGGGTTGTTAAAACGTCTGCAAATCCAGCGGGGCATCATCTGTAATGGGGAAAGAAGCTGTTTCCTCCCATTTACTGTTTGTAGCCATAGTGGATTTTTTCTTGACGTGCGTTCGCACACATTCATCATCACGTTAACATGAACGTATGACAAACATGCAGTCGAGTGTGGACCACTGAAAGGAATGAGGAAAATATGTGGATCTTTAAAGGATGTGAGAAAAAAAAAGCCAAGCACAAACATTATAGAAATATGCCCAAAACGTGGAGGCATAATTCATAAATCCGTGTCCTTCGACGCATTGTGTTGTGTACGTCTGGGAAAGGTATGAAAATATAAACAGAGCCAACGTGTGAATTGGAAGCATATTGTGTGTAGGATGTTCTAGAAGTGCTACTCGCAAACAATAAGTTGCACCTATATAATTAGAAAAGAAATAAAACCTTTTATTGCCCACAGACACCAACAAACAGGTGCAACCCGTGACCTGCGGACGCCACAAGTATTTTACTTTACTTTTAATGCATTTAATGTAGGAAACGTTTTTTGCCTTGCATGAATGCAATGACCTTGGAAGCCGCACAACCACACTCTTACCTGTGGACGCTCAGCAGCTTTCATTTTTCTACTGGAACAAAACTGTGTCCAGTGCCGAAAGACTTTCTGCCAACAGAGTGGTGGAGCCAGTGTCTCGTTCTTCCAAAAAAACACCTACGGATGCGCCGATGCAACATCCTCCGACGTCCTTTTAACACTGTCACACTCAAGATGGACCAAAAGGTTGAAAAACGGTCCGGCGGAAACAGAGACCGCTCTTTCCATTTCACGCATCCTTGTCACAGTTTAATGCGACTCACCTGCCCACAGCTCCAATGGAGATTGGGCTGTATTATGATAGCGCCCTGTAATACAGCCTGGAGCTACAAACCGTTAGCAGAGATAAGGAACAGGCTGCAGAGGAACGGTCTCTCCTTTTTACTTTAGCATCTGCTCAAATGCAAATGAATGTAGGTTGCATATGTCTCTCTGTTGTACTTGCACTGAAAGACAAACGTGTCCAATCCCTCCCTCTGGAGCCACAAACAGCTTCACATGACAGTTTTCACATACTTTCAAGGACCTGGAAACAGACTTTAATGTGTAAAATTGGCACATTTGCTCTTTAAATTGGATGAAGCAAATCTGCCTCCTGCTGCATTGTTTGATAGAAAACGTCCAGTAGTTATGCAACACAATTCTTACAAATGGCGACAGTTCAGAGGTTAAACGCAACAAGTACACCGCTGTTTTCATTCTCACACTTCAGGTAAAAGCCGTCCACACGTGTCCACTCATGTGGGTGTGTGTTGTTCTCTGTCATCAGCTGTGTGTGTGTTCAGGACGTACGTCGCACTCTGAACTGTAGACCGATGGCAAAATGAAGCTCCGTAGCCTGACAAGGGCCAGAGATATGACGCTTTGAAAACTTCATATCAGACAGGTCGGCGGTTAGAAGTAGTCTCAAACTGTCAGTGGGGAGCGAGAGCGACGTGAAAATATTAAGCAAACGCGTCTTCGTGTAGAGTTGGTGTAGATTCAGACCGAGGTTCTTCGGCTTTCTCTTCCTCTCCTGCTTGGCCTGGCACGCGTCTGTCGGCCGTCGTCTTTGCGGTGTGTTCAAGTGCCACTTGTCTGTCCGAACAGAAGGCGCCGCGAGCTGATGCAGCAGTCGGTTTTCGTCGCCGTTCGTTCTTTGAGCTCGGTTTGGTGTGTCGCAGCCCTTACAAACATAATGCACGAGAGAAACATTGTGTTTGCGCCTACAATCATAGTCGGCTCCAATAATTCTCAGTTCAATTCAGTTGTTACCAGGCGCCGTGTTTCAAAATGTTTAAAAAATCTGGATCAATTCAAAGCCACTTTACATGGCAGATTTGAGGGACGCGCATACATGTAATAAAGTGGGAAACATGTGACAGCGATGGCAGAGAGAGACTCATTTCCGCTCGGCGTCACATTTGATGAGATTAGTTTGGTGTTTTTATCTGAGTGTGTGTGTGTGTGTGTGTGTGTGACAAAGAGGGAGGTGGACAGATTAGATAAACTGTAGACATTTATGTAAGTCTTAGAGTTAAGAAAGGCAAATTAATCCAGGAGAGGCAGGTTTCACGGGTTTCACACCGACACAAGGTCGACTGAGGTCGAGACTGCGGAGACTGGAATCTGTGTCGACTGCTGCCCAGCCAGTATTTGTTCCGCTTTCGGTTTTCTGTTTTTTTTTTTATCAGCACTGTGTCCCACAATCCTCTGCCGTGATTAAACAACTGAAAGGGAGCGTGAATTGGGATGATGGGATAGAGAGCGAGATGAATTTGTGTGAGCGTGCGTGTCGGTGAATATTTTGGGGGCTGCGCGTGGAAAAAAGGCGCCGAGGCGGCTCCTCAGACAGAGACAGATGCGACTCAACGCTCGTGAACGCCTCTGTTTACATTAAGAAACAGTCTCATCCACCTCAGCCACACCTCGCCGCTCCTTCCCGCTGGAGTCGTGCCAGCATCAAAAGACATTTCCAGCACCGTTTTTTTCTTTTTTTTTTGTCGAGGGGAAGTACAAAAGCCGGGGAAACAACCAGAAAAGTGCTTAAACTCATCTCGTCTAGGATTGTCTCTATATGTCATTGTCAAATGCACGGAGATAATAACCGCTGTCGCTGCCTCCTCCATGCCCTTTGGGGTCTTTTCTATCCTCGCGTGCCACGTAACTCAGTAAATCAGCATTTAAGAACCCACAAAGTTCTTTTCTTCTTTTTGTTTTTTAGGCATTTAAAAGCGGCGCACCGCGAGCTCCAAGAAACCATCCCCCGGAGCACCGGTTTGTGCGCCGGTGTTATTGAAGGCGTGATTGAAGTTCATCCGTCAGATTTGGGACGTTATAGCAAACGGAGGTTCTGAAAGTTTCATTGGCTGCGAGCCGACGTGTAAGAGCAGCGGGTCGGACAGCTCACGTTTTCATTACGCCACGTTGAAGGCGCATTAGTAGTATCGCTGTGTCTTGTTTGCGTGGGCTGGTGGGTCTCATTATTCTCTGGGCGTGCAGCAGGATAATCAGAACTTCAGCTGTTTGAGATGATATTATTCACAACCCACCGCCGTTTCCTCAGTCAACATTAAAATGTAGGTGAAATGTGATTTGATGTCAGTCATGAATAATAATACGGTTGTACTTTTAAAGACTATATTTCAGCTCGCAATAAGAACTGGATGACAGTTTTTAGCTTTTCAAAATAAGTTTTTGACAAATGGTGAAAAAGGGGGACGTGCGTTCGCTTTGTTGGCGTGACAGAAACTCGCTGTGCCACTGTGCTGAGCATATTTCACGACTTAAAGTGTTTTGTCTCTTCCGTGCTCGTGATCTTACTTGAGAATGGGAACTCGTTGGCGTTTTATATGTGTAGAACTGGAACAAGAAGGGGGGAAACCCGATGATTGACACGTGAGTTTGACTGAAGTATCTTAATCTGACATTTGGTCTGAAAACATTTCATCACTGATGGAATTTTTCATTATTGTCAAAAACAGGAGAAGACAACAACAATCTTAAGCATTAAAATATCCGTGCAGTAAAGTTCATCTGGTATTTGTGCAGTATATGCATTACACGCTGATAGCTCGACTGTGTTTCCATCAGGGATCAATAAATTTGATACAGGAAGTGAGATCGAGGGGTGAGCTGCTTTTAATGCCCACACGGGACGCCGAAGACTGCGAACCACGAGCATGAGGGAGGTCTGTGGAAGTGAAATGGTTTTCCAGAGACAGATTTGTAAACTGCTGGAGCAGCTTGTAAGCGGTTTTCACTCAGAGGAAACAATGCCAGCGGCCGCGTCCGCCCGCCTTCCGGACGCACGCGCCTTCTGCGGATGAATGTGTTTACCTCAGTTTGTGTTATCTTGCATTTTTCCTGACAGAGGAAGTGCGGCCTCCCTGCCAGCACGTGCCCTTTGCCGTTCGCCGCAGCCGACAGCGTGACTCAGAGCAGAGTGGGTATTAGCAGCGAGTTACTGGGAGGAAGCTGGAGGAGCCTTGGGGGGCAGGCAAGGCTATAATGATCTTCAGCGTGAGTTCTAATGAGTGCTCAGGTAATCCTCACCTGAGACCGCGGACAAGCGCGCGAACTAACAAACACACACTGTGCTCGCGTGAACAAAATGCCACAGAGATGCCTCACAAACGCACAAACACACACACACTCACACTCTGTGTGTCTTTGTCTTATCAGCCCGGGTAGCGGGAAAATCGGAGGCGCCCAATCTTGCCCCCGGGAGGGCAACTCCTGCCCCCCCCCCAAAGGCTGGCATGATGATACTCCTCCTCGTCCTCCTTCCCTTCTCGCCTAACAGCTTCATTCTTTTATCACACGGGCAATCAGATAGATGGAAGTGCTCTGAAACCTTCCTCCAGCTCACTGATGGGGACCGCAGAGCCAGGACAGTGCTAATGCAGCCCCCAAGCCCGGGGGCTTGTTAGCTGGAGCCATCTCTGAAAGAAAAGAAGGGTGCGGGCGAGAGGGAAGATGAGCGCCGGAGAGGTGGACGTGTGCGTTTCTGTGTGTGGATAGTGGAGTGTGGGGGTGTTTTTACAACAATATCTATATATATATATATGTGTGTGTGTGTGTGGAAGAGACACTGTAGTACGTCCGTGGATAAAAGGAAGGAAAAGTGAATCTCTCTCCCTCGTGTCATAAGTCTGTCCCTTTGAATGAGCGTTAAATCCATCAAGTCAAAGTGGAGGAGCTGCTCTCTCTCTCTCTCACACGCCCTCTTGCTTATTCTCTCTCTCTCTCTCTCTCTCCTCTTTTTGATCTGATTGTCTCTCTCTCGCTGGGCCAGATCAATCTGCCACCCACAGAACATGTCACCACGGAAAGACGAGGAGGACACGTGTGCTTGAGCCGCCACGCGTGTGTGTGTGTGTGTGTGTGTGTGTGTAGCCTGAGTGTCCCCTTCACAAGTGCAACAACAGTCTTGCGCTGTGCTTGTGAATAAAGATGATATTAATCCTTGAAACATGGAGGAGGGGATTACTGTGTTTACTACCTGCATGTCCGTGGACGGCGCTCTCAGCCGGCGACGGCGGCACGTTGGGACTTTGAAGAGGCTGCATGAAAGGGAAGGAGCAGAAGAGAGAGAAGGAAATGGTTAGGGTTCTCTGTGTGTGGGTGCCTCGCTGCCATATGTTCTTTGAGTAATTTATGGAAAAAAAAAAGACACACGGAGTATTATGGTTCTATTTTTAGCACAGAGTGGCTCAAACCGTTGCTCGCGCTTAATTCTGCCCCAGCAACTTGCCAATATTTCTTCTGTCTTCTCCAAATCCCCATCACGATAAGAGAGAATATGCGGGGGGGGGAAAAATAAGAGAAGAAATTTCCGAGAAGCCAAGCAACCAATCTCCCAAAATAGGTCAGTTCGAAAGCACGATGAATTTTCATACAGCCTTTTAAAAGGGGCTTTTTAGGACCGAGGATTGTGGAGCAGAAGATGCTGCTCAGGATCTCTTTCTCGCTCACAGCTGGGTCGAGGTTCACGGAAAGGCCTTGCAGACTGCTAGTGCCCCCTGGTGTGTGCCTGCCGGATAGCACGTCCTCCCCGTCCCCGTCCCCGGGCCTCCATCCGGAGCCTCGCCTCCACTGAGCGATTGTGTGGGCTCCGTTTCCTCATATAGGCGTTTGTGATGGCGGCTTCAGTGAAGATGCGGGTGTCCAAAACACTGAGAACGGATGAGATGTCCGCGTCCCCCCCCCCCTTCTCCACACACACACACACACACACACGCCCTCTCTCTGCAGCTTCCAGTGTTGGAGCCTACACAAACACAAGGGAGAGGCAGAAATCAATGAAGATGTGCCAGACTTGGCTCTGTTATCCAGAAAATCGCTGCTTCCCCCTCACGTTCAGCCTGAGGTTGTGTAAGAATAGGGGAGGCGCTCTCTGACTCATCGTACTGAAATAAAACAAGCAATTATTCACATCCTGTTTGGAGACGGATCAAATAAGTTAATACTGCTGACACGGCTCTCCGCTCACCTCCAGCTGCTCTTCTTTTCAACTCCATTCAACGTATCTACTGTATATTCGTCACGACGCTCCTTTTCACATCACAATCTCCTCACAGCGCGTAACTTTAAGTGTCCTGTGTCAAATTTGTTCTATTCACTGACGAAGCCCATCTGACTCTTTCACTTATTCATCGTGTTCTGCTGAATAGCTCGATTCCATTGTGTTTTTACTTAAGTCATCCTTTTCAAGCTCTATTGAACAAGTCTATGCAATTACGCATTTATATTTCGCCGCGGACGAGGATGGAGGAGGATGTTAGAGGAAAAAAAACTGTGTGTTGTCTGAATTTGTCCGAATGCAAATTGAAATTAAAGCAGCTCTAGTCAATATTTTGCCATAAACAACTGATAAAGTGAGATTATGTGCATAAAGGCTCGTTCTCATTCTGATGAAGCACCAGATAATTATCCCACCAATGTGCACTTTCCCTTTCAGCAACTTTTAACGCCTCGTTTAGCGTCACATGCCACGACTCTGCCATTCTGGTTCGCTGCCACTGCTCTTACTCTACGCTGGGATTTTAGGACACGGCGGGGAGAAAGAAACACAACAACTGTTCAGCTGGAAAAGCTTTAAATTCCCAACCGCCACCTGCCCCCAGAAGACGGGCGAATTTAAATGGAGCAGAGCACTCAGCCTCGGAAGAGACAGGGAGTCGCTGGAGAACTAATACAAAGCTAAAAAGAGGGAATTTAACTGTCACCTCAAGCCTGTTTTTACGCTTCAATTAGTTTTCCTTCAAAAAAACCTACACACACACGATCACGGACGTACAATGAGAACTGAATACGGCGCCGCCTCTTAGCCCTTCGGCTACATTTTCCCGCTCTCAGCGTGGGACAGACGTGGTCCACGTGGGGCCGGAAAAGCATTTTCTCAGGACTCCCCAAACTCTATTCCCACTGAGCCGTCCTTTCCTGAGCCGTCGTCCTGTGCTGCTTTGCGCGTCCTGCGGCCTAACACGTTAACACCACAGCACATTTTGGCGCCCTGGGGACACTCTGCCGTCAGTACTGGACGCTCCAGAAGCCGTGTGACGGCCCCGTGTGGAAAAGTCCCGTGTCTTGTTGTATCATCCGTCTCCCTATGACACTTTCACTTCATATTCTAATATTTAAATGTCAGGGTTTCGATGTCACTGCGCTGAGGTTTCCTTGCTTCCACACCTGAAGCGTCAGCACGTAGCACAGACGGGACTGGACAAAGAGAACGGGCTGAACAATATCACAATATTGATTTTGATGCATTGAAAGATTGACTGACTAAAATGAACATTTATACAATATTTTCTTATGGACAATTTAGATTTTGTCTAAGTTTTTTGAGAAATCACAAAAAATCTTTGCTGCCATTTCAGGCACTATGTTTTCAAACCGCTGATAAAATTCATTTTACTGGGGTGGAAGAGGAAGTCACAGACATATTTTG
Organism: Channa striata; assembly: GCA_033026295.1. NCBI lineage: Eukaryota > Metazoa > Chordata > Actinopteri > Anabantiformes > Channidae > Channa > Channa striata. The sequence goes on from CM065178.1 coordinate 21,583,801, forward strand.
AAACCTGGAAAAATAACAACTCAACTATGTGCATGGCCTCAGTGATGAGAAAATAAAATTTGGGTTTTTTTTTTATTTGGGTGAATTGAGTCAGATATGAAGTGACACTACCAGAGACGGAGACGGGGACGTTTTGGAAACGGTCTATAAAGTTCATTTTAACGTGGTTTACTCCGGTGAAGCTTTATTGCTGTCACAAAAGCACCGTATTATTCCAGCAAATCCAAACACCAATCTTGTCGATTGCTGTTTGTCTGCAGCGAGGAAAGAGAAAAACCCGGCTGCCTGCTCCACTCTCTCCGCTTTCATCTCAACATCACGGGTCGGGTAAATGTTCCACCTACTGTTCTGGCATCACAATTGGATCCGCAAACCAAGGAGCGCCATGCTGAGTTTGCTTGGCGCCGCGCTGCTTTCTATAGGCACACAGACATGCATCCGATAGCACACGTGCATGTAAAGAACATAACCAATGGGAACATAACCAAATACATATTGTATCCAGAGTTAGTCTGTGCAAATGAATCGGCTCATTATTCATCTTGCATTCTCTGTCATTTGTATTTTAGCATAACTGAAGCAGTTATTCATAAATACCTAATGTAATTTACCCCAATTTTCAACGTAACAAAAAAACAGCCACTCTTTTACTTGTTACTTGCACGTGAATATTTGCAGAATGACGGAAAAACACCTGAAGATGATGTTTCTGAAGACACCAGGCAGCGGTCAGGTGACTTCCTGGTTCAGCTTCATTATTCAGCCGGTTTTAATTAGTTTTGAGCGCACGTTCAGCCGGCGTCATAAAAGGTGTCAATAGTTGTTAAACACCGGCACCGCTGACATTTGCAGGATGCATGTGATATTTATTCTGAAACCAAAGGGAAACAAACGCCACTTTAAATTGCAGGCTGTGTATCTTATATTGATTATGTAACTGCATGAAACAAATAGGTAAAAAAATAAATAAATCCACTCTAATTTTGAGTTTCGGTTTGCCACTTTTTGACTAGAGAAGTGCTGAAATTGTTCTGAGAAGGAATAATAATAATTAGAAGAAGGATAATGTCTTAGTTTGGAAGTAAGATTATTATTCCATCTTTTAAAATTGTCACCTTTGTTGATGATGTTATGTTCATCGTGTGTCGTAGCTTTATAGGTTCCACGTAGCTAAAACAAGATTATCAACCCAAATAACGCATTATGCTTAACATATGCGTATCACAAAGTATTGTCTGTAAATCACTCATGACAGAATATTGCTCAGCACTTATCATACACTTACCCTGTGTGCTTACTTACATTTCCTGCCTTTATACTTTTAAATATGCATTCATACGTACTCTTCCCCTACCACCACCTGCTCACGACCTATAAATTAGAGCTAAGAGCTAAAAATGTATAATTAAGCATTATTACTTTGTTATAAAGCCAAAACATTATCTAAATTTCATCAGAAATGTCAACTTCAGCCACACTCTGTATTTACATATCTGCTGTATGATGTATGTACTCCGGGGAGATTCATGTGTTACCTTTATCCCCGCTTGAATTCAGATAAATATGCAGGCAAGAAAACAACAAACACACACACACACACACACACACAGTCTAACATGGTTTTCTTCCTCGGGCATCAGGTAGCCAATCCATCCTGTGATGGGGAATTGTTCTTTCTCTTATTAAAAGAACAGGTGGCCATGAGATAGCAGTCTCATTTTTCACTGCTGCTGCACTCCATGAGTTCAAACTAATGATCAAAACACTGAGCCGCTCCAAATCATCTTTCACCCCAGACTGATAGATATGGGAACTCATGGGATGATGGGAGTGTGGGTGCAGGTGCTTGTGTGCGAGCCTGTGCTGTCGCTGATTGGATTCCTGGCTGTATCGTGTGTGTGCGCCCGCATCTATATGTTTCCTGTACATCTGCATGTGATGCTGTGTGTGTTTTTTCTGTGTTTGGAGAAACTATTGCAGCGAGATTGTTTGGCCGGCATCTGTGACGAATCGCCTCTTCTGCTCCTTTTCCGCACTTGTGGCATCTCGAGTCTCCTCTTCAACACAGACACACAGATCTTCCGTCTTTTTCTGTTTTACCCCGTCCGCTCGTGGCTCATTCGAGATGCACCATGCTTATCACTTTCAAAGGGAAAACAGCATGCATCTCAAAGAGCGGAGATGAAAGTGCTTTAATGATCTATAATACATGGGCGCCATTCATTGGCACAGAACAAAAGGTTTGGCCGTCGGGGGAAGAAACGGCCGACTGCAGGAAATCGAGTCATCCACCTTAACCGGTGACTTTGAGCGAGCGCATTCGAAGGCTGCTGTCGCGGCCATTGTGTTTTTAATTCTTCCTGGACAGCTTTACTCGCCTCCAGACGAGATTACTAAAAACACAAGCCAGTCAGCGATGACAAGCTGACAGGAGGCAAGAAAAAATAATAATAATAATTCCAAGGACGTGTGAGGCATGTGATATGTTATTTGCATTTTTTCGGGCCTCGCTGTCAGAAAAACCTGTGATAAGTGACAATGCTTTGCCGTACACATCCACTCAGGAGACTCAGCAGATGATTTCAGTGATTTGCGTTTGATAGCACGGCGGTGACACCAGCAGAGGCGCCACGATGTGACGCTTCGGTGTGTGAAATAAAAGCGTTTCCCGTCTTGCGCGCTGTCAAGAGTGCAGGACGCCGTCAAGTGTGCAGGACAACAACGGAGCTCTCGCCCCCCTTTCGGCTTCTGATCATTTGTGCTGCGTTCGGCCGCTCTTTTTGGGCCGACGAGACTGCTCAGCGCTCGCCCCATCTGTCGTGTTTACGACTCATTTGTTTACTCGGCGGTTCACAGCCGAGCTTTACTACGGCTGGGGGGATTCCTTCCGTGCGGAAATGGGTCCGGGCTCGGAGGTCAACTTAGCTCAATGACTCATCATATTTCTCACTAAGTAGCTATGATGAACAACCTCAGTTCCTTTTATTAATGCCTGAAAAGAAAGGCAAAGTAAAGGGGAAAAAATGCCGGGAGGAGAATTGCAGACAGAATCTCAGTTTCCACGGCGCTGTTTCAATTAGAGAAGCAACTAGCAGTGGTTCTCGGGAAAAAAGGGACTTATCAAACTCTTCTGACAGTTTGCTCGTGGTGGCGGTTCACAGATTAATTTCTGGGAAAGTTTCACATAACGTAGAGCAGCTGGAGACATTTACAGTCAAATGAAAGTTTGCTAAAACCCAAAGTTGTTCACTGGGACGTTTTAATGTGAACACGTTTGCACAAATTGGAAATGTGTTCACATTTTTCACAGGCTCACGATTTGTCCGTTCATCTATCTCCGCATCTGCGTCCGTTTCCTCATATATCTGCTCTCACTGAGTCTGGATCACAGGAAGCTCATTTGGTTATAATTTTTGTGAGATCGGTTTGACACGGCAATTGCTTTTTACATGTTTTTGTGCCCGAAATATCGGCGGCGAAGAGGTCATCATGTGTAAGACGAAGCTTCCTCACGTCCACGCTCAGAAATAATATAATAAAATTATACATATATCTGACATTATGTTTGTCAAACTTTGTAAATTTCCCATCAGTGAGAGACAGTGGAATGGATGCATTACTAGCATTTCTCATTAACTGAAAACCACGTTCAAAATCGAAATTCATGAACCTGGAAGTATTCACATCCAGAATACGACCTGTTATTTTCATTTTCAATGGTGACAACTTCCTGTGTATTGCAGCCCGTTTCAAATTGTTTCACAAACTAATTTGTTTTTGGTTTGATTTCCAAGAGATTCTGTGCTGGACCATTTTTTTTTTGGCCACGCCGTCTTGGGCACAGTGGCGTCCTGGAGTCTTGTTAGATTAACCGACTGCCGGCTGTAGCTACATGACTCTACATATGGCACCGGTCTAGTTATCTAACTCAGCAAGAAATCATACAAGCTATTGCTGCCAACTACTAAATGTACAATTATTCAAGAGCTGTCGGAGTTGCACCGATTCATTAGCATGTAGCTGCTTTTAAGTAATTAATTCTCCTGTTTATTGTGAGATGTTGCCAGTGATTTTAGTGAGGGAATATTAAACCTTTGTCCTTGTTGTACATGTGAGCCTCAGATGTAGTTATAAAATATTGACGTAGCTTTTCAGTATTTTCACAGCCTTCACTGATGCCAGTGTACTGAGTTTTATTCTGCTTGTCATTCCGACCGGCCGCGTAGAAATTATGTTGCAATTGTGTTGTAATGTCTGGAAATACAGGCAATTTTCTATTGCTGAAGGTCTCCTGTCTGCGTTTCCCCCCAGCACGCATTGTTTTCCAGATACACTACATTTGTATAGGAGTATTAATGATTTAAGCGGCTTTCACGCGTGATGTGTCTGAAGCAAAATTGCAATAAAAGTCAATTAAGAAGTGAGAGGATCTGATGGAAATGTTAAGGGATCACACGGTAACCACTGTGCAGCCGGATGAAAACTGCCTTTAAACTTTGCAACAAGAGTTTACTTCTCTTTTTTTTAGTGTTCATCATCAGGTTTCGGCTTGTATATTGCAAAGTGATGTTTCTAAACTTTGTCGGTCCTCCTGGAGTGAAACAGAGCTTCAACATCAGCTCATTACTGTGGGTATAATTACAGGTTTTCACTAGAAATGTGCTCGAGCCCAGTTTTCGGTTTTGTGCACTGAGAGCCAATAATCTCTCAGTTTGCCATCAAAAGATGAAAATGCATAATGCTCCTAGGCAGCTCAAAATCACTGTACTCCTTACTTTTATTACATCTATTGGTAGACGAGCATTGATTAGAGATTACGTGGCCGCTAGAAAGCAGCAAGCAAATCCGTCCATTGTGCCAGCGAAGACAACAATATTTCCAATGTCTAAACCTGAAAAACAATACTCGGTATATTTTTCTTTTCAAATCGGCGACTGTCACAGAATCTGCAGCAGCTGTACGTCTGTGTGGTCCCATTAAACCAAAGACATCAGAGCACGTGGAGCACACAGAAGGGAAACGTCTACCTTCACTTCCTGCATGTCAGTGTTTGTAGCGGGAACAGAATGAGGCTCTGCAGCACACGCCTGAATGCTTCAGAGTAGGAAGCCGTGCGGCGGCGTCGCGAAGGGCACGTCGAGCCCTCGCGTGTTTTAACGTTCGCGGAGGTATTCACGCGCTAACGTGTCCGACCACATCATATCTGCAAGTCGTAGCTAAGCAGGAAAACTCCTTCAGCATTTAAGAAGGGTTTGTTCACAAACGTGTATCCCGAGGCACATCTGGCATCAAAAGCAGACTTGATTCTTAATTAAAGCGATATCCAGCCGCAGCGACAGCTCTGTGGCCCTTTGCCACAGCAAAACTTAACAGCCACTAAAGTTTCTTCAGAGTAATGATTAATGCATCCAATTTCTGTGATCTGTATTGAGCGTTGTATCATGGGTAATTAAATGATGGCCTATGGAGGACTGACTGCTCTCATAAAACGACAGGGCCATAATTATCGTGAAGCCTGGTTACCCTCTGACTCAAATACTAATTGTGTATCAATAACCAAGTGGAATATGTCAAAGAGTAAAGCCAGGAACAACCCGACGTGCAGAAACAGCTCAAATGACAAATGCTTCAGTCAGAAACATTCGATCCCTTTAATAACAAACATATCTAGATTTTTTTTTTAACATTCATACAGAGTGTATTTACTTTTTAGCAGCAAAGTGGGAATCACTTGCTTCAAACCTATTTACAGTCTCAAACATACCTGCCCCACAAAATGCAATAGATTAAAACAACCCTCTCACTATTTTCTTGCATATTCCATATGAGGAAAACACAATGTGCCAGACTCGCAGGCATCTGCGGTGTGAGGGAAGTCATTCGCTGAATACCAAACGCTGCGTTTTCCCGTAACACCTCAGCGACCATGAATATACTGCGGCTTCCCCAAGCAAATGCGACAACGAAAGCGTCGCACTCTTAGAAGAAGAGGGATGTGCTTCGAGGAGCCGTTTATTCTTTCTCATTGACTCATAAACAGGCATCATTTTCAATTCAGTAACACAACCTCAAACACAAATATCCAACAAAGAGAAGCCTGTCCAAGAGATTAAAACATCTACAGTAATACAAGGAAGGGAATATGGATGTTTCCTTTACTACCATTTAAATCAAGCCTGTTATTTTTATTATTGTCCCTCCCTGAGAAAGATAGGGTGATAAAAAGAGACACCCACCCCGGTCTCATTGACATTTTAGAGAGTCCTTTCAGAGCAGTAAAGATGCCCACTTGATGGATACCGGAGCTCTATAGACAACATAGATAGGACAAAATGAGGAATGCTTAGGGATGCAGAGGCAGATAGGTAAAGAAACTGAACGTGGAAGAACGGATGGCGGCGTACAGGCGTAACCTCAGCAGGGAGGGACGGAGACAAACAACAGTGAGAAAACAGAGAGAGAGTGACATGCAGAAACAGTCCATCTGCAGTAAACCTCCAGGACAGGGTGGAGAACAGGAAATGTACATCCAGCGAGAGATGTACTGAGGGAGAGAGAGAGAACACACAGACACAGCAGCAGCCGTCAAACGGAGAAAGTACAAAAAAAAAAAAACCCCCGTTGACACGCACTCGTCTCTGTCTCTTCCTCTGTGGTTTCAGAACACGGGTCTGTAGAGGAGCTCCCCAGAGACGAGTCTGCGTTTCAGCTCCTTCCACAGCAGCTCCCTCTCCTTCTGCGCACCCTTCATGAAGCCCCGGTTCTCCTGGGCTCTCCGAGACAGGTAGGGCATCACTTCATTCACTGGACCATAGGGCACGTACTTATAGACACGGAAGCCCGCTTGGCCTGGAGGACGAAGTGGACGGGATGGAGGAAAACAACAAAGAGGGACTTTGAAGAATGGCACGGATAAGGAGGATAACTACAAGCAAATATGTGCACGCAAATATCCCCAAATATGTTTTTGTCATAGTTATCATTTTGGATTTTACAGTTTCAGACTCGATGCATCGTGCAGACGAGTGAATGCATCACAAACAGATGCCAACTTGACTGGTTCCCCCTCTGCATACTAAGTACAATCCGGCAGGTTAGCAGTGTTTGCACAGACACCCTCAGTCGGCTGCATCGTCAGCTAGTGCGGCTCACACGCTGCGAGTGTTTGACCATGGCTTCCTCTCCGAATTTGTTTAAACTATTTCCATTTTCACAAGCATAATGCAAGAAAGCAACGTTATTACAGAACTGGCCATAACATAGCTGAAGAAAATGAAAGTGGAGTTAAGTCAATATTAAAATTCCACCCCCCAAATTCTGTATTTTAAAAAACTGTGTCTCAACAAAACCGGTGTGTCTGTTTACTGCAATAACAGCCGGGGCTGTTTCGACATGAGCCTTACGACGACAGACAACTGCCTGTGTCTGTCTTTGACTGACAAACAAAGTGTCGAGAGCTGGCAGCCGTGTTTCCTTAGGACAGCTTGTCAATACAGAGGTGTCTGTGTTCGTATGTCACGATACAGGCAGCAGACGGGCTCCATGCAGTCCACGTGACCCGCGGGGCACGTGTTTGTAACTCCGAGGTGTTAAGGGACACAGCTGAGAGCTACAGGAGAGCATGGCAAACACTCGTTCAGCCGAGGCCTGACTGAAACTGTCAGACCGACAGCCCTATGTAGGCCAAGAGGGATCGGTGCCTGGTCGCTGTGTGGTTTTGTGAGAGAGTATGTTTGTGCACGTTGTTTTTCCCTCACCCAGTGGGAAGCTGATCTGGTCGCACATGCCCAGGAGTTGACCAAAGTACACCTTGTTCTCTCTGGGCAGGAGACCCAGCTCATTCATTCTAAATGAGACACAGACAGAGAGAGAGGGTCGGTTCACGCAGACGCAAAGACGCGTAAGTGCGTTTTCCAGCCTGTGTCGCACACACTTGGCAATACCTGCTCAATGTGTGTTTCACTGTGTCCTCGTTGTGGGAAGCCACCATGACGTTTGCATTTCTGCGGAGTGCAATCTCATCCAGCAGATAATCCAGACACCTTCACAAACACACACACACAAAAGAAAAAAAATCAATTTACCTGTGGTTCTGTTTTTGGGTTGATTGTGGATGTTTGTCCGAAATATATAGTATTCACTATATTTAACTATATATAAAACATGGTGTGTAGGCTTCGTTTTATTGCCTTCCTTGCTCCTTCAAACAAGGCTGTCTCGTTAGCGTGCAAGATTTATTGTGCGGCTCAGAACTATCTTTGCACGACTAAAGTGCAGAACACATCCAAACACGTATTTAACAGAAATGTAAACCAATCCATCGTGGCGGAACCCCTGCCTTCCTGCTAGCTTTGCTGCCTTAATACACTTGCACTTTGCCAACATCTGCATATTTTGAACCCCACCTCATGCTGTGCTGCAGCCCACGAGCCAAACTTAGTCCAAATGTTGATGTTTACCTCAAAACATAATCGAAGGCTTCCCTCTTTTTTTGTGCAAAACATATTGATCTTCGTGGGGTGGTTTCTTTGAGGTGCCCTTAAAGTCGGAACGTCAGAAAATGGCTACAACTCAGCACCCCTGGAGCTGTATCGTTTCTGTAGACGGATAACTTGCTAAAAGAAGACGTCAAACCCAGAAACTCCAATTGAAGAAATCCCTGCCTCGTCTGTTGGAGCAGATTTGTACCTATAAGGTGGAAAGTTTAAATCTGCAAACAATATGGGAAATCTGATTTTCCTGGGGTAAAAAAAAAGCCTAAATCTTTGCAGTATAAACCCTTAACAAACCACGCTCATACCTGTGGTACATTCTGTTAGTCGACTCATAATCGGGGTTAATGGGGTCCTCGTAGCCAATCTCTTTGGCCCTCTCTCGCTCCTGATACATGTAGGCTCCGCGCACCAGCTTGGCGGCAAAATGCCAGCCCTCACGCCGTGACAGCTCCACATCCACAGTTACATTGTCGTAGGCCTCCTGTAAAGCAAAAAAAGAAGTCCTTCAGATTTAGATCACACCACATTCCCAACGTTTACAGCGCCAACTGATGTGATACAACATTTATTTGTATTTTACTTAATTTAGGCCCCATCCCAGTTCTACCCCTTGGCCGCACCACTTGACGCTCCCCCTCCATTTTGCACATTCATGTGTAGTGTAGAGAGGTCCCCATTCACTTAAGCAGCAAGGGGTGGGTCAACATAGAGCTTCAAACTTTAGCTTTTTTAGAGACAAAGTACTTCTTTGTTACTTGGCCCGTGAAAATTACTGTTATTACACTATTACCTCAGTTAACAAAGGTTTAATGTAATTTGTACATTTTACATTGCAAAACTGAAAAGAAAAATGCTAGTTTCTCAACGTTAGTAGGCCATATAGCTGCAATGTTTCATAACTTAATTTGGGTAATAACTTAAAGATGATCTATATATTTTAACCAACACCCCTTGTAACTCTGTTTTAAGGGGCGACTTACACCAGATAACAGGATTGTCTGAACATTACGGTTTCCCGCATAATCTTTATCACGGGTTAAAGCTGACGGCGTGATTTGTGTGCATTAGTGTGCGTGTTCATCATTGACACATGTGAACATCTGTTCTTTTTTTGCCAGCTGCGGCTCCATGCCTTGAGGTAGCACTGGTACGTGTTGAAGACGACTGGCGTTTTTCTGTTGTAGATCCTCTGCATCTCCAGTGTCAGTCTGCTGATGGCTGGCTGGAAATAGGTTTGCTCGGCATCCACCATCAAGCGAACGCCACTTTCCACGGCGTGCTGGAGAAAAGATCACACCACATTTTATAACGCAGTACAATAATTGAGACGTTCTTTCAGGAAATCGCTGTCAGTACTGTTACTGCGATTTCTCTCTTGGAACACAAATAAGCCAGATTATGTTACGTTTACGGTTACAGCACCATTATTATAGAAGAGATTACCTTGGCTAAGATGTCCATACGCTGCAACATCCTCTTCATTTGTTTCTCCTCCTCCAAAGTGAACTTTGCCAGCAGAGGCTCCAGCTCACCTAGCTGTGCAAACAACCACGGAGAGGATGCACTATGAGGCGCTAATGAACCCAGTATCACACAGCTTGACACCTATTACTGTATCCAGCCTTCAGCTCTGTTTAGTCCATGTTCAACAGACACGTCGAGGGTTACTAACCCAGATTTTATAGACATGCAATTAGCTCCAAGGCTTTCTTGAACCTAGAGACAAGTGGTTCGCATGTGAACGTGGATTTTCTTTCACATTTGAGGTAACGCCTGTTTTAAACTTACATCATATTTTACAGTATTTGTGCTCTTTGTTTTAGCAACTAACAGACTTTTCTCAAATGTATTTGCCACGAATTTGTCACGGGCTTGTTCACAAAAGAGAGAAAAACACATTAACACATTTCTAAATAAAGTTACAACACAGTTACGTGTCAGACGTAGACAGCTGCACTGCATTTATATCAACTCGCTTACAGCCAGTCTGACATGACACAGAAACTTCTTTAACACCTTTCATCTCACTAACAAAGCCCTAGAACTGGTTTCCCTCCCTGTGCCATGTGATGGAGCTCTTTGGGTAAATTAATTCTAAATGCACTTTTAGATTTCACTCTTTTCGTTGGAGCCGGGTGCTACTTCAGATCTCTTGTCTGCTGTAAATTATATACACATCTGATCTGAAAAAGCAAACAAGTGAATTATTCTGAGGAGGGTTTGGATGTTGAATGTGGTTTGGTTAAGGAATGTTAATCGTTCCTTTTCTCAGTTATTTCCACGTTCTGCTGAGTGTTTTGCTGTAGGCCACTGACCTCGACGTTTGGGACAACCAGAGGTCTGACATCTTAGTTCGGTCATCTATTAGGCTGTTCCAGTCAATCATGTCAATGGTTCTGTCCAGGCAGGCGATAGAAAATGTCAGATAGAAAGAAGAAATTGAAGTTACAATTCAGTCACTCTGCAGTTTCCTAAGGACAAACTATCAAATTAAAATGCAATAACATAATGTAAGCATAAAAGTTACAGCTCCTTGACTTAAAGAATCCAGGACAGCTCTTTTAAACTTCTAATTATGCAGCAAAATTACAATGTGGCTAATAAACTTCAGCAGTAACATGTTTAAACATCACTTTGTTTGTCTTTTAACAGGACATTATGCAACATTGTTCATGGACTGTAGAATTATCCATGACAATGCATATATCAAGAAATAATAATTATTATTAGCCTCAGTGAGCTGGCTGCAGCCTTTCTGAGTGAAATGTGCACGTGCTCCCCGTCTTTGCATTCGTTTTTCTCCGGGTACTCGGGTTTCCTCCCTCAGTCCAAACACATGCAGACTGGGTTATAAGTAAAACCTGTAGGAGTGAATGTGAGTGTAAATTACACCACGACTGCAGAGTAACTCTGTTACACCATCTTTCTTTCACATGAGTTTTTTTTTTTGCTTCCTTTACATCCAAGTTTTTTCTAAACCAGACCATGGAGTGTGTAAATCTGACCGCTGGCTTGGCGTTCTAGTTTCTATGGAGAACACAGATTGTCATTAATGATCCAATTACATCTCTGCGTGTGTCTCGTGATACAGCCGCTGCCGCCACTCACAGCCTGTTAGTTTGTTTAGTTTGGGTTTGTTCATGACAAGAAATATTAAACCACAAGCTATTTTACACACAATAAAAAGTCACAGTGTGTTCTGTAACCTGAGTAAATGGAGCAGATGGCAGTCAGGTCAATATGAGACAGACCTTCATGCTCTCTCTGATTTTAAAACTCATGCTACAGTCTGGATTTTGAATGTACAATTGTTTTGCTTAAAATACAATAATTCAGTTTTTTTAACACTTATAACCCATAATTTCTATTTCTAAGAAGAAATTCAAGCTAATGGATGACTGATGTCAAGTATAATCAGTATATTGTCATCCATCAAGACATCAAGACTAATTTCCTCTAAAGTGTCTTAAATGTACTGAAATTATGTTGTGCAACAATATTGTACAGATGTTTCAAACGTCATTTCAAGCTCACCCTGACGATTCCGCTTTTCTTCCGGTAAACCAGCCATAGAAGTCACCTGTTGCCCCCAGTTTGGTGAGAAATTCCTACAGACATAGAGATCTATTGTCAAGTATAACACTTCTCATTGTGTAGATGAAATAGAAAAGCCACCATGATCTATGACATTGGATGCAATGTTTGGTACAGATTACACATGTAATTGAATTCCACCAGGAGAACAAAGGAGGAAACCACCTGCAGTTGTTTCAGCTCCAGCCTCTGCTCTAGGGCCTCCATGCCATCTTTGCCCTGCTGCGATGCCAGGAAGGTGAAAAATCGGCGCCATTTCACAAGAACCTCTGACAACTCGAGCTTTTTAAAAAAAAAAAGCATGTTGTCAGCCGACCCATCGCGATCCGCAGGACTAACAGCTGAATGAAATGAACCTTTTGTGCCTACCAGAAACTGGGGTCTTCCTAAAGCTGTCATTTTGATAGCAGAAAAGCCGTCCATTGAGCTCCCACCTATAGATTTGACATGTTGTATTTGGAAAATAAATAATGAATTAAAGACAGAAATATTAGCACAATGGTAAATGCACACGAGATGGGTATGAAGCATCAAAGTATACGAGCCAGTGTAGAGTTACAGCTTCAACACAGCATGCCAAATAAGACAAACCGTAAACTTTTATTACTGATGTAGTTTTATTTCTGTTTACTGACCAGATGCTTTGATGCATTTGATGAAAGTTTCCATATGCTGGTCACATTTGGCCTCGTCGGCATAGAAATACGTGCGAGCTCCGGTGACTCCGTCGCGTCGGTCCCCGAACTGCTTGTGCACTTTGTATTTTTTCTCTCTGTGGCCCTCGCCTGGGGGTGAAAACATGCCTATTACTTCTAATTACATCATATGCTTGAGATGAGAATAAAACAAGGCAGCTTACCTTCACCCTCTTTCTCTGCAGCAGATACGCACGAGCTAAATCAGCAGGAGCACAAATGAAGCAAATCTGTCAGGGCGCCTCGTATTTGGGCAGCGTTAGAAATGGAATTTTCAGCAAAATGTCAGACATCTTATAGTTTATCATAGGAAACAGCCTTCTCGTCTAAACATGCAGGCCTTGTGTCAGTGGCGTGACTTTAGTGACCCTATATAAGCTGAACTGTCCCATTGTCGACCTGCTGACCCTCCGGAGAGGGGAGTTACATCACTCCACACTTGACCTGCTACCCCCATCACAAGACAACAGGGACGAGAGGAGCCTCGTGTAATCAAACCGATGACTGAACCGTACACACGCTCAACATCTGAAGTCAGCCTGGAAAACTTCTGCAGGTTATTTTGCTTACACAACATTATATTAACGACGCCATCTGGCACCGTTACACATGATATGTGGATGACACTGTCATGCAGTATAATGCAAATTGGTCCCAAACAAATGTTATTTAGTCACTTGTTGTTTTTCATTTAAATTTTCAGTTTAGAAAATGCCACAAAACTTATTTGTGAGTTCACTGTTAGTATTAAGCAAGTCTGCAGTTATACAGCAGCTTTACATTTGTATATGTATTGTTTTAGATATTTTGCTACCTTTTGTCTGGTGACGTTATCATCCAATGATTCAATAAGGTGTTAATATGGTGGCACAGTCTCATGCACATATTAAAATATTCAGATGACTTATCAAGAAACATAAGCTTTTTAAAAACATGTCACTAGAAGACTTCATCTCAAGCTCCAGCAATTTGTGATGGACTAAACATATTCGCTACTCGTAAAGGAAAAGTGAAATAAGTTCTATTTTTCATGTTTTCCGTGTTACACTGCCAAGAAATTAAATCGTGCTCAACACAGACATAATTAGAAATCTGGTAAAATTCTGACTGTGAGCCCAACAAATTGGTTATCTGCAGTTTTGTTATAAAGTGAAGCATGTTTCCAAACCCAGCCTTAATCAAATCTAAAATGTAAAATCAAAAACTGTATTTTTTTGCATGGATGGCCTCTGCATTGCGAGTTTCAAGCTCTCTACTGCAAGGCAGGACTTGTATCTTACATCTTTCTGTTGCAAAGAACTGACAAATCTTGTTTTTGCTATCTTGACAGATCATTGGTGTGCCTGTCAAACCCTTGCTGTCTGAGATCAAGCTGGCTTAATGCACCTTGTACTCCGCCCTCGGTGTTTGAAGGGGAATGTTTGCCATACAAAAGCTTTCTAGGCAGAGGTTTGATACTGCTTTTGATGTCTTCGAGCAGGCAACCCCAGGACAAAGTATATGAAAGCTGTGCAGTGATATCTTGTTACTAGTGACATGGTATAAAAAAACACACGCTGACTTAAAGTACAAAAGGGTCGAATGAGCAACAGCTAAGGGCCTGGGAGCTTTATCACCTCTCAGAATGTGATAACACAATAAAACAATAATGGAGGACAAGCTGACATTGCAGTCAGCTGTCACTCTACGTCAACAGATTTCAACAACCTTATGCTTGGATATACTGCCCAACGGCCTCGTTTATTTACTACGTATGACATTCATAAAACTAGAGATGCTACGCAGGATATAAAGGTCACTCTGACTATTATACTTACACTAATTGAATCTGACAGGTGCATTTTTTTCTTTCTCGCTTCAACGAAATGAGCATCAAACATTTTAACTTAGACATTTGTATTAGTAATTTAGACAGCAAAGTAACTTCTAAATTGGCCGAATGTCCTAATTACTCATAATGCATAAAAGCCCGGAGCCGCTACTGCTGCTGATAACATGCTAGAGCATTGCGTAAGATTTGTACTGTCACCCGAGTTTACATTTAACAGAACAGACGACCACTGTCTTGTGCTCCACATGTGACAGGATTCCTAACAAGTGAGCGCTTCTCTGTGGCCAGCCAACCAATCCAGAATAGGGGGCCATGGCCGAGACAACAAATCATATTGTAGAGAGTGACAACTTCCTGGTCGTAATAAAACTACATCTATTTTTACCATCAGACTACAGAACAAGAGTAAAGGGAGCTGTACTGAAATACTTCGGCAAAGTGATCCCTCTTAGCTCTGACACACATTTTTGAAAAACATCTGACCTTCTGGAAAGTGATATTTATCGTGTATTAATCTATGTGTTAATATATGTGTGGTAAGTCGCAGAATGAATACTCCATCTCTTTCTGCTCTGCCTCCTCCTGGCTGATGTCTTCCTCGACACTGTAGTCCAGGACAGAACCGACGCCAAAGGCCTGATTCTTCTGGATCAGCGGCCTGATGGCCCGGTGGTCCTCACCAGCCACAAACTGGCCATAAAATGTCATCTTCATGAGCTGATTAAATACTCGCTGGCCCAGGATTTTCTTTCCCAGATCAATCACCTGAGCAGAGACACAGAGAAAAAACACACTGTTATAACCGGTTTGGTGTGTGTGCTCATGATTTCTGAATAATATTCCCTATTTATTCTACACGTTTAGTCTTTTTGTGTTTGTGAATCATTATGTCTCATAAAAGACAGGCCATGTCTGAGCATGAAAGAAACAGGTTTGCATGACAGACTATTGAAAGCGAGACAAAAAGCAGGAAGCCAAATACAAATTCTGCTTCACCTCCAGGCAATAAACTACATAATGCATGTAAAACTAAAACGAAGACAAAGACTGAAACGTTGTAGCGACCCATTAAATCGGAGTAAGGCCAAATTAGACGACTGGTTCACTTGTCGTGTCGCTACCTGCGTCCACGACCACAGCCAAGTTCCCACTGATTCCACGAAGGCGTGCAGAAGGTAGAAAGAATGAAGCTGCGATGCTGGAGGCGCATTAAAGCGCTGCACTCCCATACATCCCAACGCGCGCTGAATGACATTATTTGAATGTTGAATGTGAATTTTATGAATAGAAAGTGTGTCTTGTGGCCAATCCTGACATCGTGCATCCATCCGAGATTACGTGATGTGGCTGCAGAGGCGTTCACGTGCATGCGTGAAGTAACAAGTTGCAAATTGAGACACAGGCGTTGCACAAGCTCGAGGAACTGTGGGTTCGCACGTGACGTTTAGTTTACAACGAGAACAACTGTGGTCATTTTTAGGCTACAGCACACGCTGACGTCCCGCCATGTTGTGAGAACATGTGTCTGTTTGATTTTGTGATCGCCACAGTAGGTCAGTCAAAGAAATTTTACATAAAAGATATGTAGGTAACCCATGGCAACTACAGTTGCTGGCGGGAGGCAAACCTCACAAGATGGCGCCCGTCTCCCAAAGCAGGTTAGCAAAGGAGTTAAAGTTACGTTTGTCCAATAACAACACGCACGTGTATGTTTGAACACGTGCTTGAGGATCCACTGTATCCGGCTTTAAACAGATCAGGGGATCCGGACTCACTCACTCTTCCGTCTTTCTGTCATAATAAACCTCCTCCTCATGAAAACTAATGTGTCATTACCTGTTTATTCCTATCGACCAGGAAGTCATAGGAGCACAGTTTGAAAACCACCAAACTCCGGAGCAGCTCTAAGGAGTCTTTGCTCCTGTACGCCTCCCGGGTCTGCTCAAAGTCTACGGAGACCCCATCGTTAGCCGGGCCGCCGCTGGGGGTCACTCCTGTTCCCGCCCGTCGGGGACACTCCGGCCGTGCCGAGTCATGGTGAGCAGCGCCGCCGCCGACGTCCCGCTGCCCCGTCCGGGTCTCCGAGCCGGAGCCGCGGGCTGTGGACCGCCGACCTCGACCGGAGAGCAACGTTAGTCGTCGGAGGGGGACTTCCGCCCCCGGCCGCCCCAGGGCACCTGCGGTTCTGGCGTAAAACATGAGCCCGACGGAGGAGCTGGATGCGGCGGAGCATCGGTGCGCGCGCGCCTCGGCGTAAAACCGACGCGGAGCCGCAGCCCCGTCACCTGATTGGTGGGTGACCTTCACCCAAGCGTGGTCACGTGACAGGCACACGCCCTGTTTTTGCGTTTTATTAATCCGACATATTAAACTGCAGCAGTGAGAATAGAACAAAACTAATAAATGCATCACGCTGTTACGCAACAGCGGATTTCTCTTTAATTTCTGGGGTTTTTGGGTGGAGCGATTATCACACCTGGTCGAAAGAGGGTGTAGCACGGCCCAGGTAACCGTTTATTAAACGGCTGTAAACGGGCTAAAAAATACACATGATGTGATAAAATCCAAGAAAGAAAAGAATAAGCATTTTAATAAAAATAATCATTAATAAGCCAGAGAAACATGCAAATATGAGAACAGATTTGATTTACATTGTATATTGTGGCAAGTAATGACACACTGTTCGTGTTTTATTAATAATTTCACACATATCGGGTTGCCTGTTCAGCAGATTTTCACGGAGAAGTGATTGGCTGCTGTTGCGGTTCCCACCGTGGCCGGAGTTTAGCTTTCAGAATAATTTGCAAGACAAAGAATTTTCCTGCTTGATCGAAGCAGGGCTCTCGCTTCAACCCTACAAGCTGTTTCCACACAGTTCACATGCATGTCACATCTAAAAGCCTCTATACACATCTATAAACTTTATGGATTATAGTCATAACAACATAAATTCACTGTAACTTAGTTTGAGATGTTTGCAAACAACCTGTCAAACGAGTTGGACTCTGACCTTTTTTTTTTTTTTAATGTTGGTTATGACTTTTGTTGCCACATGTATCACAGATCATGTCAGGATTTAAATTACACTGTCATATCAACATGTTGTCAGCTGGTAATGAATTACTATTTTGAACCTGACCCCCGCTCCAACGATCCCCTGGAGATCCACAAAGGCCACATGTGGAATTCAATGTGCTCATGTGAGGAAAAAAAACGGTTGAGCAACTGGTGTCTGCTGGGTGAAAATGCATTGGACTGCACGTCATTATTCATCTAATACAGTCAGTAAAAGCATAATTATTTCTCTTGGCTCATTCTAGGCGTTTCTGAGGTTTAGAGGCCACGAACTTGAATCTACAGAACTTAATCCATGAGGTGCCACAACCACTTCTTGCATGTTAACAGATGGGGGAGCCATTGTCTCACATGTAGCTTTGTTATTTAACCGTTGCCCCCTCCACTTCCCCCATATTTCTATCAATTAGAAACTACCATAAATGTAAGTGGTTCATAAAGTAGGCTACAGTCACCAAGTCATATGACAAATCTGCCATTTTTTTATTTTGCAGAATGAATTTTAAAAATGTGTGACTGACAATGTCAGTAGTGGTCATTTATATTATGATGGAAATAAAGACCAGTGGATGGTTTTTCATGTGTTGGTTGAGATGAAAAAAAAGAAAGAAGGTATTTTGAGCCATGGCTGTTGCGCACAGGCCTCACTGTGCGGATCTGGTGGCGCACGCATGGCGCACAAAGCCAAAGATAGAGTAAGAAAGCAGGAATTTCCCTCCTGCCACTCCTGAGAGCGCAACAGAGGACAAAAGTTAGGGACGGAGCGCTTCTCCTCACAGAGGAAAAGCTCATTTGCCTAACTTTTTTTTTTTTTTTTTTTTTTTTTTTTCCCCCTTTTTGTCAAGATTACCATCAACCTACACTCATCCAGGCGCGTTCAGGACATTGTCTTGGGAATATTTTTTGTTGTTTCATTTTGAGCCTGAACTCATCAGCTTTGGGTGATGCCATCGTTCACAAGCTTTCATGGAATAAACCGCGCACCCACGGGAGAATAACGCGATTTTCGAGGTTTTTCTGTGACTAGACCTGTTGGCTGTGGCTGGTCACTTTTCTTGGTGCTGCTTTTGTGGATGGCGTAGGTGCTACAAGACCTGCTGAAACAGCCCGGGGGCACGAGGATCTCACATCTATACAGACAGTACATCGGGATTATGTGCGTCAAAGAAGTTGGAGTGCGTAAAATCCAGTGAAAAGCCACCGTCAGCGCTCGTGGAGCAGGGGAATGCGGAGGGGAACCAGCGTCTAAAGGATGCTGCTGCTTGTACAATGGAAGTGAAAAACTCTCTTGCTGTTGCTGCGGTGGTTTGTCTCTTCTTTTGCTCCGGTTTCAGCCAAGAACTCAACCCCAAAGGCAGGAATGTATGCAAAGCGCAAGGGTAAGGCACCAAATAAGCTCGGATTTACTGGCTGTTGATGGAAACGAGTTTGCAGATTTTCCTTGGAGGCACTTTTGGCCCCATTTTCCCTCATTCCAGGATGAGACTTGGTTTAGTTTCCTCTCACACTCCCCTTGTTGAACTTGAAGTGAGAACGCGTTCCTCACATAGTTTTGCATATGCTTGTGTTTAGAAACTGAGCAGCAGACATGCATAACTTGATAAAACTTGCAGATTTATTTTTATTTTTCACTCAAAGGCACAGAGAAAAAGTGGCTGGTAACTTGTGAAAACCAACTGCAAACTTGAATCTATCCACCTTTTCCTGGCCTGGTGGGGCTTAGAGGACTCAGTGAGTCCGTTATTTCGAAGGTGTTATTGCATGTTGAGCTCTTTTCTTTCTACATATAACGTGTTCCCAGTCTCCTGCAGGAGGGGGGAGGAGTCCACTGAGCAAAGCAGCTATACAGATGTGGACATCTGGGCCCGGAGGGCGTTTTGTGGGTGGCTGAGTAGGGGGCGCTGTTATTGAGCGTCAAGTCGACTGTCGAGCCTTTTTATGCATTATGATAGACTTTTTAAAAATAAAGTTTGGGCCATTTGGGGGAAATGTTGGCCATAAAAAGTTGTAAAGGAACATTTCTGCCCGCTGATATTTCAGAATAAAGATCAAAATATGTGAAAGTGAATAGAGTTTTATTCCAAGCTTCACATTTATCCGTCCGGACAGCTTCCCCTTGAAGGTTAAGGTTTCCATAAAGCATTTCTCGATGACCTTTGGGATTGGAGTTGAGCCCGAGGATGTCTAGAGACAAAGACAAATGTCCAAGCCACAATTGCTGACTGCAGCATCCAGGCTCATTGTGCAGATTACCTATGATGATGGAAATTGTGGTAGACATGAAATTGCAAATGTAGTGTCTGGCTCAGCATTAAAAAAGATGTGTGAAATCATGGACTTCTATTTTTACTCAAGTGTTTCTTATTTCTTGTCACAAACTCTTAGACAGACTTTGGGACAGCAACACTTTATAAAAAGCGAATACTTGCTTATAATTTCAGTTCAAAATTTAAAGCAAAACTTGGAAGTAGCTTATCTGAGAATTTCCTGTGCAGTTAGGATGAAACGTATTCGAAGGGCCGCTCTCCAAAATTGGAAGTTGAGCTGTCATCTCATCATAAATTGTCATTCGTTTTATGGAGGGAAAAAACCTGTGTTTACCGAAAAAAGTAAAATCTTCTTTTTCAGCTTGGTTTGGGTTTCCAGTGTGATACAGCACTGACCTCCGACGCTCTACAAGTTTGACATTTTGCCCTCCTTCCAGTATTCAACATTCCTTGCAGTGAACTCCTCACTCACCACTCTCTTGTTTTCTCCATTATGCCCATAGTGTTTTTATTTTTTTTAAACTTGAATCATATGAATAGGAGGAAGTAGTTCATCACTTATCATCTTTAGTCAGCATTTCCAATGGGTGTCCTTGCATGGCAAAATCAGCTGCCGAATCTTACTGGAATTTCAATACGTCTTAAAATCTTTTGATGATGCCTTTAACGCTCATTGTTTTCAGAAATCAAGTATTGGTAAAAAAAAAAAAAAATGCGTGAGAAGAAACTAAAAAAGAGGTAGCCATGTGAGGTTTTGAGCACTGGCACAAAAAAAAAAAAATGTTTTTTTTAATCAGCAAAAGTGCTTGGCAAACGCAGTTGGTACATTCTTTGTGTGATAATGAAAAGCAAACAGCCGTGCTGCTTCGCTTCAAAGCATGTAATTAATGCCACACAACAATGGCCTGTCTTTTCTGAATTCCCACATTAATTCAGCGCTCAAGGTAACAAGAGTCAACTCGATACGCGTTGACTGGAATTCGTCAAAGTTCAGAGCAGCTACTAAAAGTGAAATCCAGTGCCATATTTTATACTGTACATAAAGTGGGAAAGTGAAAGCACACAGAGGCTAGACCTGTGGTCTGCACCACATGCCTATTTTGGCAGGATGAGAAACGGCGTTGCTCCCTGCTCGTTGACTGTAAGCAAACTTCCATCTTTAAACATTTTAAGGGGATGCTGACGTGTTGCAGGGGCCCCACGGAGGTCACAGGCGTGGGAGGAAGAGGAGACGCATCCGTCCTTTCCTGACAGGCCTAAAATTTGTCTGCAAAATATTGTGAAAATGTATACTCCTCGCACTTCCCCAAAAAGGCTGGGGAAAAAGCTAAAGAATCGTGTGAGCGGTGTAAATTATCCGCCCTTGAGCAGCACATGCGCTTGGATGTGAATCACCTATATTCAGATAAATATACGGCAGTGTGTTAAGCATATGTGTCATGTACGGTGCCCTGCATGAAAAAGAACCGTGAGATCAAAGAGCTTCGAGTTGATATGTGTTTGTTTTACTGGATTTTAGTTATGTGCTTCATCTTTTCCCTCTCATTTTTTCCCCCAGATCAGCAGGATCAGTGTGCTGCAGCGGATGGGGGCAGCTAGGGGACGAATGCCCGACACGTATGTACCAAACAGAGTGCAAACATTCATCAGAATATGTTATGTATGTAGTAGTTCGTTGTGTGAGACGGCTGAATAATCTGCTCTGTTCTTGTTCAACTAAGCTCTCTGCGAAGGCAACTTCACCTGCAAGGAAAACGAGGTGTGTGTGAGGCCCAATGAATGTCGCTGTCGTCACGGATACTTTGGAGCGAGCTGCGACACCAGTAAGGCGTTTGACACGTTTCCATCAACAGATCTACTGTTTTCCCATTGACTGTAGTGTTAAAATGTCATATTAATAGGAAAATGGCACCTGTTAAATACCAATATTTAGCACTCATTGAAACCGAGCGCAGGGGAATTTACTGAACTCATAAATCTTTAACAATGCTAGCAGCTTGGCAAAGCTGGTCTGTTGTTGGGTCGGTCGGTTGGTCCAGCACTTTGTTCTAGGTTCCAGGCTGAAATATTTCAACAGCCATTGGATGGATTGCCACAAAACCCACTACCTATAGTGCACAGAGGATTCATTCAATTGGCTTTACATATTTCTGTAGTGCTACCAGCAGCTTGACAAATGTGGAGTGAATTTTATCAAAACCTGCTCAATTGATGCCATGACATTTCCTTTCAGGAATTTTACCAACTTTAGTGGCCACTTCCTTCTCGTTTTGTTGTCAAATATTTTATATTTCAGTATTTTCATTTAGTACCAATCTCCTGCATATCTGACCATAGCTGATTTATGCTATAAGCTTAAAATCAAATAATGTTCATGGCCGAAATTACAGCTGTTAGCATGTTAGCACTGTCATTGTGAGTGTGATACCACTCAAACCCGCTTTTGTCTAAGGATGTCGCTGAATCTTTGTTCTCCTGTTACGAACATTTCTTTGCAGTGTCTTTCCCTGGTTTGTGATTACACTGTTTTCATTTACCAGAGTGTCCTGCCCAATTCTGGGGTCCTGACTGCAAGGGGAAGTGTAACTGTTACCCCAACGGCCAGTGCGATGACTTGACCGGCGAGTGCACCTGCAACCACAATCGCTGGGGACCAAACTGCGAGAACCAGTGCTCATGCCAAAAGGGCAAATGTGACCAAGAAACGGGCAAGTGCACATGTCACCCTGGCTTCTGGGGTTCCCAGTGCAACAGCAACTGCTACTGCAGCATCAACTCCGTCTGCGATCCCGCGACCGGGCGTTGCCAGTGCAACCTCGGATGGATGGGGAGGAACTGCGCAACCCAGTGTAACTGCAACAATTCACCGTGCGAACAGTTCACGGGACGTTGTCAGTGCCGGGAGAGGCTGTGGGGCCCGCGGTGCGAGCGATACTGCCAGTGCATCCACGGCAAGTGTAACCAGGCCGATGGCACGTGCACCTGCACGCCAGGGTACCGTGGGAAGTTCTGCAGGGAACCGTGTCCCGCTGGATTCTACGGTCAAAACTGCAGGAACAGGTGGGAGGAAAATCTTGGCAAAGAGCAGCAGTGTACCATTTCAAACAATGTTTTAATGTTCAGACTCTAAGAAATAAGATTTGATATATTCTACAGCTGATAACTCTTAAAATATCTGAACATGTTACTTAATGGAGCAGTAATAAAAAAATGAGATTTGGGGGTTGGTATTCACATTATCTCATAATCATCAACGAGCATGTAAAATCAATTCAGGTTAAGTGCTTTACCTTCCTTAGACTGGGCTGTTCTCACATGATACACGCTCCAAAAGCCAGAAGATCACAGAATTCACTGTTGTTTACTGCATCTGCCTCTTCATATGATGTATGCAAAACACAGATGCTTTTCATCCCGCGTTCTTTCTCACTCCCACTACGTTCACGTGAGATAGAGGGAGTGTGCGTGTGCAAAAAGAACGAGAATGAATTCTTCCGTGTCCTTGGCTGATCTCAGATGCGGACACTGCAAAGGCCAGCAGCCCTGTAAGGTGACAGAGGGACGTTGCGTCACCTGTGACAGAGGCTGGAACGGGACGCGGTGCGATCAGCTCTGCTCCAAGGGCTTCTTTGGCGAAAACTGCCAGGAAGTGTGTCCCACCTGTAAGGACGGCCACCACTGCGACCCCATTCACGGCAAGTGCTCTCACTGTAACCCTGGCTGGATAGGGGACAGGTAAGAAGACACCATGAAAGCACCTCAAACTAGTAGCTGCTATAATTCCCTGCACACTATCATAATGTCTATGACTCAGACCGCTACCCTTGAAAATGACCGTAATCACAGCATTCCTTCTGCGTGCGATAGGTGTGAGGTGCGTTGCCCCAACGGCACATATGGCGAAAACTGTGAGAACAACTGCAGCCACTGTTTTAACGGAATCTGCCATGTCGTCACCGGAGAGTGCCTTTGTGACGCAGGATTTTATGGCACCTAGTAAGTCCTAAGACAGTCAAAAGAGGGATTTTTCAGGCGGGTTTTTACAAATACTGATGTAGCACACTGTTGGAATAGAAATTCAAAAAAGCTTAAAACAAATTAATGTTCCCACATATTCCCTCGTCCCGTTTCACTTGAAATGAGCATTAACCAGATGCTGTTTTGTGTCTCTCCTCTGTGCTCAAGCTGTAACATGACCTGTCAACCTGGCCAGTACGGAGTGAACTGCAACCAAACCTGCTCTTGCCATGACAAGAACTGTGATCCTGTGTCTGGTGCCTGTCATCTCCGTAAGGAAATAAACTTTTTAACAGCAAACGTTAGGATGTTTTAAATGGTTTTCGGACCAGTTTTCTTAGACAAGACGCTACATACACAAACCATTCTCAGCCTCTAAAGCCACTTAGCACTAGTGCTGCCGCTGTAATAAATGTCTAATAACTGGCTGTACATAGCGAATAGCAACAAACATATTTATTCAGCTCAGCATATGCAGTGGGAGAGCCAGTGCCTTGATAGTGTTTCCAGACCCAGACTGGTGTCCTTTTCATGCCTGTGTTTGTTGGCTGTGTTCATGTCCAGCCAGAGAGAAAGAGGAAGAAAGAGAGGGAGGGGGGGAGAGGAAGGAAGAAGAGTGGGGGATGGAAGAAAGAAAAGAGAGAGAAAAGCAGAACTTGGACAGGAAGACAGAAAAGTGGACGAGAAACTGTTTGTAAAGGGATGATTGGAGACGTGCGGGGGGACAGTCATCCTATACGACACACGGTAGCAGGGATGTTGGCCAGTGAACACGATGGGCGGTGCCAGGTTGGCCACTGCTATCATTAAAACTTATCGCTCATACCTTAGTCCACCTCCCGAACGGGCAATGAGACATGACCCCCCACACCCAGACTGCCTAACAATCCCTCTTAGCCTTACGTGACACTGTAATAACCCAAGGGCCTCCGGGACTGATGCGTTGCGTCTCTTGGCGCCTGTCCTCGCAAACGCCAAATGCTGTCCGTACTTATGCTACGCAGAACTAATTATCTATGGGGTGTTTCCCCGTGGATGAGCGACGGGCGCTAAATCATTTTTAATTATCGAGGGGTTACGGTAAGGGGTGTGAGTGCAGGAAGTCGCTTACTGGAAGGTCGAGTGGTCCCATTTCTTTGCAGAGGGCGTTACTGGTTGTAAATTTCCCTCGTTTGCCGTCCGAAATCCTCCTTTTATTAAACAATCGATTGTTAACACTAGGCTAACGTGGCATTGATAAAAAAAAAAATTTATTCAGTCACCTAAAGCCTCAAGTCAGTTAAATGGAGTGTAGCTTCGTAATAAATCACAATAATTTACTGGATGTCATGGTCTTCGCTGCTGGTGACGACAGACTCGCAGACAGATTTGTTGAAATTGGCATTCAGCGTTTCCCTGCGCCAGTGTGGCACACCCAGATTTCCCTGCATCTCGTCTTTCAGAGCCCAACCAGCGGATGGGTGTGATCGCGGCTGGAACCCTGGTCTCCTTTTTATTGATCGTCCTCCTCTCGCTGCTGTGCTGCTGCTGCCTGTGTCGACACAAGGACGACCACAAGTGAGTGACAGATCAGGTGTCTCTAACTCAGAGGTCTACGACGGGGGCTCGCGTTGCCCAGCTTTGTTATGGAAATACAGGAAAATGTTTTCTCGATACTTCGTCTCACAGGTATAAGTTGTCGTTATGAATAAATGCATATAAATAGCGTTTATGTGTTGACATTACAGCGTGAGTAGCAATGTGAGCAGCCCCAGAGCCCTCAAAAGAGGCACAGGGCCAGGTTTAATATGCCTCTTTTGAATGATTCATTTGGATTTCCATGGCGTCATCTCTTTTCAATCCTAACCAAGACGTCTCTACCAACAGCAAAAAAGCCAAGCGGATCCTGTGTGGACGATTCAGCCGAATCAGCACTAAACTTCCCCGTATTCCACTGAGGCGACAGAAACTGCCCAAAGTAGTCGGTAAGCCCCAAAACTCTTCTCATATCCCACCATGCTGCCAGACGCGGCTGTAGCTGCTGTAGTTGGTGTCATTTTTCTCCTTGGTGCAAGTACAGATCATTTTTACCCATTTCCAGAAAAGTTGGGTTGTTGTTTCACAAGTTGTAAATGCTACAAAGACAGAATATTAAAAGGCAAGTTCATCAATTTTTTACTTCCTACTATGTCTTTAGTTTACGGTGTAAATGTACATTGATGGTTTAATCATTCCTCTGACTTCACTATATTAAAGTATTTCTCTCCCTTTGCCTGAAAAGCTCCTCCAGATGACATCACACAGAGGAGCTTTTCATCAGTGGGAGTTTAGATGATGTCATGTAGAGGAGCTCTGCAAAAGCAGGTTGACTATGATTACAAACGTTACAGTGAGAGCACCAAGACGATGTCATCTGAACTCCAAGTGATGTCATCTGGAGGCATTTTTCAGCTAAAAGTAGAAAGATATTTTAATGTAGGGAACTCAGAGGGACGTCTCATGGCTTTTAGTTACATGTACTGAACCAAACAATAACCACAAGAAGCAAGCTCCAAGTCAGTGAAGTTAAAACTTCAAATGTTAAAACTGAGAAAGTTCAAAAACTGAAAATTTAAAATTTAAACCTGTTGAGGTTAATTGGGAACTGGTCAGTGTCACAATTACGCAGATAGGAAAATAGGAGGAGCATCACAAATATGATAATAGGGTGATTTTTTAAATTTATTTCAGAAACTCAGTGGGAAAAGCTGCAAAAACTCATGCAAAAGAGGAGGCTCGTCAACAATGATAGTGATAAGTTCAAAAGTCAGCATTTTGTGTAGGTGTGGGGTTGCATTTTTGTACCCAGCATAATCTGTGAAGCTGAGTGATACAAACAGGAACACACGCTGCCATCCAGAGCACGTCTTTATCAGGGAGGGACGACGTTTCAGCAACGTGGCTGAGTAGTAAAAGAGTCCAGCTGCAAAAGCCTTTAGTCCAGCCGTGTCCCCCTTTAAAAACCTTTGGGACCTTACGAGACGACAAAGGAGGTGCCACACTGTCAGGCAGCGGAAGTCCCGTACCAAGCAACCAAAATAAAGCAAAGTCGTCCTCTTTCCCAAATACTTAAAGGAGGAGAGTTGATGCTCCACTACCCATTAATGTATTTATTAATATACACTGTGTTTTTTTAATTCACCTTTCAGGCAGCGTTTGGACAAAGGTTATATAAAGATACACCACCAGTGATTTTAGTGGCTCTCCGGACTTTTGAGTGTCTTCAGCTTAGCCCAGAGGGACAGTGACAGGGACGAACGGTAGTCGGGGTTAGCATTTTCTTCCAGTGCTACCTTAGTCTGTCTCTTAGATGATGAATAGGCTTGAAAAGTGTGCGGTGGCTGCCAGGCGAGGATGGGGTTTCATTTGAAAGGAATGCACTGGTTTTAGAGCCCCTTGTTATTCTTGGCACCCTCACATGCCATGTGTTCATATTATTACAACCCTAAACTGTTTTTTCTCTTCCCAAAGAAATTTTGTCTTGGGCTGAGGACGAGGCAGTTATTAAAAGAAGGCCATTGGTTGTCGTGTGTGTGTGAGTGTGTGAGTGTGTGTGTGTTGAAGGGGGGGGTGACGCTGCTATCAAAGGCCGCACTGTTTGGGCGGACGCTGAAGCCCTGCTGCTCCATGTGGAGGTCTCGTGGTGTGTGACAGATCTGTCTGTGACCCAAGTTTGTCTCGCCGTGGACAGAGGAGATGTGCTGATCCTTTAAAGCCCGGCCCACACGTTTTAACGTGGCGGCTTTTCCTCAGGGCTCGCAGGCATTTTCAAAAGCTCACAATGAGAATTTGACTTCTTTAAAACTCTGTGTTTTTGTATAAACAGATTAGTCTCCTCGCTCCTGTCAGCTTTAGACGTTCAAGTGTTATTCTTCGCTGTGGCAGAACATTCGGCTGCAAAGATAAAAGTACAACAACTGCATGTTTTACACATACGACCTGAATCTAGTACAAGAGTCTTTCTGTTTCTTGTGCAAATGTTTAACTAACAAAACTGACAAGATAAAAAAGTGGCATCCGCTAAATCTAAAATGATTGTGGACTATTTGATTTCTTTTTCTTAGCAGACTATTTTACATGAATGTCCTTATACTTTATAAACTATTATAAACTTTCAGATGTACTTTGTCAACAAAGAGCTTCCCAGACGTGCAGCTTCTTAAAGTGAGAATTTCCTGCTTATGTCTGTTTTTTGACCTTGTAAACTGAGAACTAAGATTGTTGAGACTTGAAAGAAAGTTGCATCTTTGTCGGTTTCATATGGCTTCCTTTATTTGCTGGGGCTGAAACCTTGCCATCTGATGCTTTAAAGAGCTCTTTAATTTCGCTGCGGTGTAGAAGAGGTTCAGACATGACCTGGTTTCTTTTCCGAGCGGCGTGTGTGCTTCTCCTCAGTTGTCCAGCTGATTATTTAGGCTAGAATCTGTCTGCATTATGTCTGGACAGTTTTACCTTTGTCGTGACATTGTGCGGCACGAGCAAAAGGCATAAAAAACAATGTGAATGATGTAAACATGCTTTTTAACAAATTATCAGATTTTTTAAAAGATACCGGCATGTGTTAACACTGCAAGCGAAGAAAGTGTTTTTATGTCACTTCAGTCATTTTCCTGACAATAAATAACAGAAAAGTGTATGAACAAAATTTAAAGGCAGACCTTCATACCCAGTTAAACCTAATCCAAATGGCGAAGCTCTCTCTTCTCCTTCCTGGTTTGTGTGGTCTGCCGACATTTAGAAACTCTAACTGTGACTGGGGCTACACTTCTGCACACCCACATTCCAGAGGGGGCCCAATGAGGCTGGAAACAGGAAGTGGTCAAATTTACCCCAGCCTGTGTCAGAACTGTGATTTATTCACACCAGGGTCAGTGGCAACAGATGTGGTAAGGCAAAATAAAAAGGGAACGGGGTGAAGAAGAGGAGAAAGACAACATTTACTTCTACGTTAGTATAAAAAGTCTCCATGAACAGACTGTCACTTATTCACTTTACTGGTTCCCGTCTGGCAAACATTCCTCGCATCCTCTGCGTCCAAATGCTTCCCCATGGGTGAGTGCTGAGAGCAGCACCACCTGCTTTTTTCATCTTTATTTGTCCAGTGGACTGCCTGTGTGTTTGCAGTAACACCACTTCACGTGCACACGAGTGTGAGCTGCAGGACAACAAAGTCCCACAGTCCAAAGTTCCTCTTGGACACACACACGTTTGAATAAACCAGAGAACGTTTAACTTGAGTCGGAAATAGCGTGAACCAATAATGTTGCAGGTATTTCTGTTTTTGCAGTAAATATATTTGGTCCTGTCCACAGACTCTGCAGTGTTTTAATGCAGACGCGTGCTGAAACATATTAATTCACAGGATTATTGGTGACCAATATTCCCATTATATGCAAGATTTCCACCATTGGACCAGACATCTCAGCTCGCAGCCGTCTTGCTCTACCACACCAGCCTGCAGACTACTGCTGCCACAGCTGTGTAAAGTCGTCCCCCCCGCTGAGCAACTGTGGTGGTTGATCTTTGCAGCTGGGGACGTGTCAAGAAAGCCCTTTTGTGCTCTGGCCTCCACGTGGGGCGGGTTGACCATAGTCTGTAGGGAGCTGTTTTCAAGGCCAGCAGTTGTTCATCGCATCATACAAATAATGCTGCAAAATGCCCATGCGTTCGCCTGTTGACGGGCCTAAAAGAAGCCTTCGCATAGGTCGGCTGCTCCGCATTCCTCAGTCCCTCAGAGTATTTGTCTTTCTGCCTGCTGCTCCGCAGTAACAAGCCTTCAACAGCAGAAGTGCAGACAGACTGCATACTTCAATCTGTGCATTTATTGAATCATCTCGCTGAATTTGGAGTTGTCAGATAAATGCTTTGACGGGGTTCTGCGGGGCTTTACCCCATCCAAACAAAGCTGATTAGTTTAGTTAATGCAGTCAGAAGTGTATTGCCATTTTGGGCTTTTCGGTGTTGTGCAACTCTAACTGCTTGTTAAGAAAGATCGAGCTGGTTGGCATATTCTGGTAAACAGGATGTCCTTAAATAATCCCGTAAATGGGTGCCCTCGAATGGAAGTCCCCTCTACACATATATCCAGAACAATTATTTATAGTCTTAGTTCCCCTTTTACGCACATCTGTACTTGCTTATTGTGGACAAGTTGCACCTGTGTTGACATTATCCACCCTGCAAGAAACAGAAAGACATTAGTCTCTTAAAGTCAAGCATCTCAAGTCAGAGGTTTAGATCTTGCTTGGGATAAATGTAAGAAATAATTGTCACGACAAAATAAATTTAGATCAGTGAAGCAATGGAGATTAGTCACTTCTTTATTTGCACGCCAGCAAGACCTTCAAACAGATCCTCCATCTCTGGTGGTAACTTACAGCTAAAAGATAAGACTCAGCGGCTTCAAGGAAGAAACAATCAGGGTCTTTGAACGTTGCCTCATACAAACATGCTATAGACACACACAGATGCCCTCTGTGACCCACTTCTGATTTGGTCTTGATGAAATCTGGCTGTTATTTGAGAAAATGTTGAAAGGAAGAAAGGCACAAAGTCAATGGACAAAGACAAATGGACAGGGCAAGCGAGAGACTAAACACCAGACTATTTTATGATGAAGGATAAACCAACCAGGTTTAGTTACGCTGCTTGGTGAAAGAACCACTAAACACATAATCACAAGTTATATTATATGTGTTTTTAATACATCTATCAAAAGAAGATGCGGGAAAGTGAAAGTGTGACTGTTGTAGGCTTCTCACACCCTGATGTTACAAACCAAATACAAAGTAAATATCTTTGTTCGCGTTAAGGGTCCTGGTACGGGGCTTTCCTTCTCCGAAAGGTTTATCTTAGGTTAAAACAAACGGATGGACCAATGTGTCATCACCCGTGTAAACAGGGACATCTGATGTGGTCGGTCATGTCGAGGGAACGCCCACCACAGTTTAGGCCAAAATCGGTCACGCCAGATGGGAAGATCGGCCGCAAGTATGTCTCAGAAACCACAGCTGTCCTAAGACTGAAGGGTCAGCAGAATGAGGCAGTGTCTGAAGGAAAGGAAGGAAGACGGAGCAGTTCGAGAGAAACACGACATGACCTAGATATTGCTGAGGGTGCGGATTCAATGAAAGTTATTTAGAAAATCAAGTTCACAATTGCAGCTACAAAACAGCTTTGGGGAAACTCTTTCACTCAGCTCAGCATGTCCTTTCTTTTTCTTTTCCTGGAGTTGCATGTGAAATTGGTTGAATTAGAACAAAAATGATTTAGTTTATACCCTTCTAAAGGTTTTTTTGAGTGAGGCTCACCCTTCCAGCCAATCAGAGCATTATCAATATTATCAACAGTATCAATATTTGACGCCCGCTGTGGATCGACTTTGACTGCCACGCTACAGCTGCAGTAGCTCCATTGCCAAACGCTGCAAATTGTAGCTTTAATATTTCACCATTTAACGATTAATGGAATGAAAAGGCGTGTCACACTGTTAAAGAAGCGTCGTGTTTCTTTGCAATGGTTGATAGAGTCGCTAGGTGCTGCCAGCCCTCCAAAAATACCATTAGTTCTGGAATGAGACTTTCTATATCAGGG
This sequence comes from Channa striata, assembly GCA_033026295.1. NCBI lineage: Eukaryota > Metazoa > Chordata > Actinopteri > Anabantiformes > Channidae > Channa > Channa striata. The sequence continues at coordinate 21,615,386 of CM065178.1, forward strand.
TCAGAATGTGTTGTAAGAATAAAACGTGTGGAAAACCTGAGCTGCTTTCACCTTTAGCATTATAATATACATAAGCTGAACAGCTTATTCATGTGTATATAAATATAAGGGTTCATATAAGATTTCAATATTTGCTTTCAAAAGCCAGTAACTCACATGCAAAACTAATAAAACTCATTTTTTCCCTGCAGGCTCCCTTAAAAGCTGCAATTGTGCGAATGAGTAAGAAGAGACTGTTGTTCTTGTAACATGGTACAATACCCTCCAGTTGACCTTTTGGCTTCTGCGTTTGTGTTCTGTGCTCAGTAGCCCACCACGACCCAGAGAACACCTTCAACTGCAGCTTCATCGAGCCCCCCTCAGTGGCCGAGCAGCCCTCCCCCTCCTCCTGGTCGTCCCAAGAGTCCTTCTCTTCCTTTGAGAGCGGAGACGAGGGGCCAGTTTACTGCGTGCCCCACGAAGGTGAGTCACTATCAGAATAAATAAACTGTGTGGTTATCTGGAATGACGCACAGGAATCTATAATTTGTGTTTAGTATGTGGGGGCCTCCACACACACACACACACACACACACACACACACACACACACACACAGAGATGTTTGGGAAGAAGTCATGATCCCGACCATGACTGTGCAGCGATTCGCCCACTGTGTAAATCTCATTATGGAGATAGTTGGCTCTTTATCATTTGCCATCTAGGTCCAGAGTTGCCTTGGAGAGAAAGTGCAGTATAAACAGGAAGTGGAAATGTCAAGTCAGCATATGGCACAAATCCAAACAATGACCTCACTTCTTGATGTTTGGTGGAAAACACCCATTCCATCAGTTTCTACACTGGACGCCGGGACAGTGCAAGTGTTGTTTGTGTGGATTTTTAATACGTTTGTTTGATGTATTTTTAGTCCACGCTTAGTGGTCTGGGGTAATTCTTGTTCTCCCCATTAATTGTTCAAAGGTTTTGAAACAATAGAGTTTGAGCAAAAAGCCTCAGACACAAAGTAATTCCCGTAAACATTATGAAAAGAATTAGAGTCGCACAGATAGGATCGTTTGCATTGGAGCTGTTCCAGCGTTAAAGCATGTTTACACAAATTAGTGAATGAAGCGAAACAAAAATCACTCTGTAATATGTGGGAGTTTGTTTCTGGTAGGAAGAAAATAATGAATAATGAAACGCTGTTGTTTGTCAAGGTCACAGATAAGGCACATTGTTCAGAAACTTCACTTCTAAAAGCCGTCATTGGGTTTCTGCAAATAAATCAATTAATTAAAATCAATGTTTTGATGTTTTGTATTTCAATTTATAATAATTTAGTAACGTAATGCTCTAAGAATAGAGCATCACAATATAAGGCAAATACATTTATTGATATAAAGCAGTCAGCTACAGAGTCACGTTGGCAATCTGAGAAATGTTTTAAATGTTAGCAAATGTTAACCATAAGCTATTGGTCATATTCAGAGGTGGCAGAAGTACAAACGCTCAATACTCAAGTGCTAGCACTTACATAAAAAATGTAAAAAGTTTAGTATTTAACTGAAAATAAGGTACCCAGTGAATTGGTCTGTAAGTCTGTAAGTTCAAATCAAATTTAACAAATTTAACATTTGACAGGTAGTTAATCCATTATAATACATTGTGATTTATTAGTTAATTTGATTTTACATTAGGAATCTTCATCTGCAAAAAATAACTTGTAACTAAAGCTGTGAAATAAATGTTGTGAAGACAAATTACAATATTGTCCTAGAAAGTAAAAGTAGCCTAAAATGGAAACACTGGTATTTTAATGTAAGGTTAAAAATAAATTGTGTGAATTTGTGATATCTCTATAATGTTTGGCTGATACGTGTTGACTTTTCAACAATCCACAGAATCAGTGAGCGAGAGCAAAGAGAAATATAGTCCCAGCCCAGTAACAGAGCAGCCAGAGGCCATCCCCGATGAGGACGATGCAGGAGAGTACACCTCCCTGAAAGACACCAGCATCACGAAACAGGAAGGCAGCGAGCAGCCCCTACTCAAGTCCTCTGACAGCGAAGGCTCCACCAGTGGATCTGACTCCACGGCCGCGGCCCTCTACGCCCGCATCGCCCGCCTCTCCAAGCAGTCCAAGGAAGACGATGGCAGTGGCAAGGATGGCGACTGCACTCCTACCCCAGAGGCTAAGCGAAATGGAAGGCCACCGCCATCACCTGGCAAGCCGAAGCCACGCCCACCAGATCCGTCTACTAAGCCTAAGGTATCGTGGATACATGGAAATACCACTGGGGCTCCCCAGCCAGATCAGCAGGGGCAAGGGGCAATGAAGGCACTTACTGTGCCAAAGGAGAAAAAGAGGAACTTGAGTGAAAGCTCAGTCAAGAGTGAGGAGAAGCAGAAAATGAAGGAAAGGAACGGTGAGCAGCAGAAAAAACTGGAGGGGAAGGAGTCAGACAGGAAGGCGTCCCCCAGCAAACACAAACCTTTGCGCGGGAAGAAGTCTGGGGATGATCACAGCTGTCCCAGCCACATGGAGCACATCAACGGCGTTGTTCAGAATGCCCTCAAGAAGATTAGTAGCTTTCACAGCCCCTCATCTGATAAGAAGAGTGCCGACAGTCCAAAGGAGACCCCCAAGGAGCCACCAAAGAGCCCCAAGGTCATTCATCCTCATATGAACTCTGAGGCTGCCACGCTACTGGCTGCTCAGCTCAAAGAGAAGACCCAAAGCATCAACAGGAACGAGGGGACCGGCCTGACAAAGACCAACGGTCTCTCAACACCCAAGGGAAACCGAGAGAAGCCCACACCTCCTCAGAAAGCCAAGAGGACTCCCTCTAGTGGAATGGGCCAGCAGGGCTCCACCAAGCCCCTGCTGCCCACCTCGAGCATCCTCCAGAAGATGGTGGCGCCCGTAACCACCGACCTTGGTAACCCCGAAACCAAGAGCCCAGAGAAGCAGGACTTAAACGGCTCAAGGCCAGGGGACCCGACGTTGGATGTCACGCCAAAGAAAACTCCAATTAAAAAGCCGCCCAGAAAGAAAGGCAAGGAGGGCACTTTGGACACACCTGAAAGTAAAACACCTCAGCAAAAGACAGCCATCATGCCTCCACAGGTAGTGAAGTAAGTGCATCTAAAGACAAGCTTGCGGTGACTGAAGCCGAACCACATAGTTTTTCAATCAAGGAATGTAAACACGTTTCCTGTGACTTCAGGACCAGTCAAGACTGAGAAGAGCTTTTAAATTGAGGGCGCGATTAAGTCAAATGGGTGAGTTGTATTGTAATGGCCTTTATACACCATTGTATTTCAGGAATCCTTCGTCTTAACAACTAGGTATCAAACGCGTCAACCTGTGTCTAAGCCGAACCCAGCTGTGAGAACAGTGGTGCGCGGACGTAATCCATAGTTCATTCATCTCCGGTCCTCTGCAGCCAGTCAACCACTTAATTTATGTACAATACCGATTGCTTTTCAGGTTGGATAACTGCCAGAAAAGAGCTATTTTCAGTACGCTTTCCACAGGTATTAAAGGTACTGAAAAAATTAGATCGTCTCAGGATTGCAAGCTATATATATAGAGTTTTTTTTTGTTTTTTTCCTGTTTTGGTTACTTCTCTAGTCCCGTTGATCAACATGCATCAATACAATTCTATACCTTAATCCCCGCCAAGGTAATATCGTCGTGTTTATGTCAAAGCATTTCCGTGCAGGCGAGAAGCGAACTAAATATTGTCAAGAGGACCAGTTTTGTAGTTTTCAGTGTGATTTTATGCCGAGTTTTGTCTTCAGCAGTGCAAACCCATTTTGTATCTTCACTCTCCTTGTTAAACCGATATGAAGTTTAAGTCATCCAAACTTGACACTTTGAAAAGCAGACGTCCTGCTACATTTACGAACATTGTCTTACTCAGTTGCACTTTTACTTCCTCGTTGGACTTGATTGTCCGTTTCATGGCTCTTTCCACGCAGGAGTATAGCATTTTTGGCTTGAAAGCCTTCGCTCTCTTTTGTCCAACTCTGTGGTTTTGTTAAATCCCAAACGAGCTTTTTGATCTTTGTGCCGTTTAAAACCTATTTCATACTTCTGCTAACACCAAATCAGCAGAATGTGCTCCAACTGTACTCTTTATTCATTCAGCTAAACCACTATGTCAGAAATTAAACCCCAACCTATCCAATGTCCTCACTTTATGTCATGCCTATAAATCACGTTTAACTCACTTACTTACCCTGTAATATAGCAACATCTGCAGTTTCCCTGTGCTGCATTTAGGAGAAACATACTGCAGGACAATATCGTCTTGTAAATCAGATGCAATAAATGGTTTTGTTAAGACGCTCACATTCTCTACAGATTACGAGAGACCGTCATGTGCCTTTATGTGCTCTTTCGACTTAGTCGAGAATCTGGGTCAATATCTGAGCTATTCTTGTTTCATGAATTTGTTTATGCCACCGGGCTAATGTAAAAAAAAAAAAAAAAACCTTTTAAAGATGTTTTATCCCTTAAGCATCACATTATCTGAAGCTAGTAGAGTCATACTGATGTAAAAAGGTGCTTTGGTTTAGGCTGATTATAAGACGTAAACGGTACCGCGCCTTAAGTGTTGAAAAGTGCCTCGACTGTGGATCAGTTTAAGCAGGAGGAACTACATGTGCCTAAACTTTTATTGCATTAAACTTAATAAGCCAAAAAAAAAAAGGTTGATAGAATTTGCCATAAGTACAAAGCTTTTTTTTGTTTTTTTGTTGTTTTGGTGCGTGGGTTATTTTTAAAGCACTCAAAATATTAGCTCTGAACAATGGATGATGGCGACGCAACAAGTTCATGTTCACGGCAGGCTTTGCACCAAAGAATACTCTAAACGTCTAATTTGGAGGAAAAAAAACAACAACTTTGATTTATTTTATTTTTTTATCAAGGTACAATACTTTTCTTTGGTTATTTGTTCAACGAGTTCTACTTGTATACATTGTGTACTTCTTGTTATCTTTGTAAGCTGTGCTTATATGACCTTATTAGTTCTTCTGTTTTCCTTGGTTGGTGTCAATGAACTGGCTTTCATGGTGTTTTTGCTTCTTCTTCTTCTTCTTCCTTTTTTTTGGCTCTGAAGGAAACCTGCAGTTTGAGTACTTTCCTCCTGTAAAGTTTACATTGGCTTTGTAATTGTTCTCTGTTGATGTTATTGTTTGTGCAACACTTAACTGCATGACGCAGAGTGTAATTACAGTATATGGCATTAATAACCTGTCCTGTTCCCTCCAGTTGTTATTACTGTCTGCCATAAGAGAAAAACTCACGCAGAAAGGATTGTACAATACTACTATGATACCACTGTTGAAACAAATGCATTTACAGTACATACGTAAAATCCATAATATTGTGTAATTATGAAGTGCCAATTGTTATCTGACTGGCCCCTGCCTGTGTTTTATAGGCTCGCGATGCATTTTTTTGTGAAGGAGGGCCTGAAAAGCTGCAACAACACATTACCAGCTGTAGGATATATTTTGTCTTTTGTGGTTTGTTTTGATTTCCATTTGTGTATGGCCATTAAATTGGTGTTTCCTCATATACTTCTTTGGAATAAAAAAAGCAATACATGTAGCTCTACTCAAAGCCTGACTTATACATTAGTCATCATTTAATCCATCTGCAGTCATAACCGTCATACTGTTGGCGGCATAAATACACAGTTGTTTTGTTCTCTGACGAGGTCAAATGCTGATTGGTATTTGACCCTCTTCCGTGACTCAGGGCGACTGGGCAGGAGTCCTGCCGTGTCGTTCAGTCACACTGGCTTTTCAAAGGGGCTGAGGGAACCAGGGGAAGGTTCCTTTGGCTCCTTCAATATAGTTTGGGGGTGGAGGGGAACAACGGCTCTTTTCATTGAGGAAAAACAGTGGCAAGTCTGTGCCAAGGAGTTAATCATGTGCTGCATCTTCCTTTGGTGTGGAGAAGAGGAACGTAACCGGGGCCACGCAGGAGAATGAATGGAAGGACAGGTCGTGTGGTGGGTTGTTTGAACAGAAGGAGAAGCACTTGAACATTTTACTCTCGTGAGACGGCGTTATATTCGCTGCACGTGTGCAATGAATGCGTCTACTGTAAGGCCGTAGTTTGGTTTTTGGCCCTAATCGCACACTCAACTATTTGGTTTCAATTCAGTCTTTTAAACCAGGCAACCAGTTGGAAGATTTGTCTTTGGTTTTCCCCCCCGGTGCAGATCAACCATCCAGACTGTTTGTTGACTGTTTTAGCGACACCAGCTGCCAATTAGAGGACGTTTGCGTGCCATCCCACTAACGAGACGGCGGACATCGTAACTTCTAAATGTGTTAGCGTGTGAGCGCGACGATGCTATCGTCGAGCTCAAGGAAAACCCCGGCGCCTCGGCCTCACAGAAGGGGACGAGTGGCCCATGCTGCAGATTTGTTTGGTCTTTAACGGATCCCAACTTGATCTGGGAGGAATGTTGACACAACTGCCTCCATCTGCCCGTTGGCTGCTCGCAGATGGAGAAGATTCTCAGCTGAGCATACCAGCACATGTTCATGGCTTTTCATCCTTGACATGTTGTGGGAAAGTCACAGCTTGGAAATGTGCGTTGCGTGTCATCGCTGTGCAGCATTTCGGGATAAACTGTGTTGATTGAGCATGTGTACGACTCGCGGTGGGTTTCTTTGCCTGCTGCTTTTGAATGAAGTTAAATGGGAGAGGCCTGTGCACGATTATGGAACTTGGCCTCTTCATATCCCCTCCGCAGTTAGCTAGGAGTAATATTTTTCTCGTTTATTGACTTGGTATTGAAACTTGGTGATATGTGAAACACAAATTCACCTTGGCATTGCAGCACAAAGCAACACAAAGGAGCGACTATACGAGATAGTATGGTCGAAAAATTAGGGGTAGAAGCGTTGGAAGGGAGTTCAATGACATAGTGGCTGCCAGTCTAAACATGACTTGGAGCTGGGGGCGCCCTGTGTGTGCCAAGTCTATAGAAACAGCAAGGCTTTAAAACTCCGGCGCTGTGAGTCAGCCAAAAGGCCTGGACTTAGGAAACCTATTCCAGTCCCTGGTTTCCATGGTAACAGGAACAGATTGGAACCACATCTGGTAGCCATTTCAGTCCCTGCAAGGAGAGGAAGAAAGAAATTTATGAGTGAGGGGGAAAAAGAAAAATATTTTCTGCAATGCAAAGCAGAAAGAAAGTCGAGTCGTGTTACACTTGAAAGAGGTTGAAAATATTAATCCTACAGTGGGCTCAGTCGAGAGAGGCTTTTGGTGCACATCTAAGTTCAGGATCATGGACTGAGCCTTACTCAAGATTGTTGCTTCCATGTGAGCAATAATCTTGCAAGTGGCATAATTTGCATATGTGCATAAATATACCTCCAGGGAAAAAGGCAAAAATCCATGTGGTTATAGAAAGATCTTCTCTGTAAATCGCATTTCTTTTAAATACCTACTTTTGCTTATCGTGGCTCTCTTGAAATACCACGGAGTCGGAGCTTTTGAGGTAAACAGCTGAAGCGTCTTTTATATTTCCAGCACTCAAACCACCAACTGTTTCACTGTCTGACATAAAGTTGTGTCTGTTACAGGACGATTTCCTAAAACGCTTTAATTTCCCCGGCTGCTTCATTGCATCAGACATGGCCAGAGGAGATTTGAAATTCTGTTTTCATCTCTTATCCCTGTCGACGTGCTGTCTGCGAGAAACACTGCCTAATTGCAGTCCTCCTTACATGTTAAATGTTGTTTCTCAGCCCTGTGGAAATGCAGTAACTATGAAATGACATTTACTGGAAATCGAGCTTGCGCTTTTCTTGAGCCAAAACCACCGGGAACTGAGGTCAGCGTGCAACCAGAATGGGGAAGAGAGGCAGCGCCAGCATCCAATCTGTGTTTATGGATTTCCACTTACATATATACTCACTAAGACTCATTTAAGACTGTCATTAGAATGGATCTGGAACTCCCTCGCAGTGGCACTGAGCTAAAATTGTCCTTTTAATGCACAAGTTAAGAGCTGCCACACAGCAAGTGCTGAAACTAGGTCAGAGGAGCTCAGTCTGAAGGAGTCTCAGTTTACAACAGATAACCTTGGTGGTGTTGTGTAAGTCCAGTGGCGGACTCAGGTTGTCTGAGGATCGGGGGCAAAGTAAAATCAGAGGGCACCTGACATCCGCAGAGAGCAACGATGGCTCCATCACTATCTCGCATTTGCCCTTTAATGACGTCGTCTCTACCGTGGAGGCACATTGTCGCATTTGTTTCGCTTTGAGGGCAACTTAAGCCTGTTTCAGACATCAGCTCCGGACAGTCTTGGGAGAATTTTCAGGTGGCTTTCTGTGGCTTTAGTTTAGGCTGTAAATGTACATCAACACATTTAAACATCCCTCTGCCTTGTTATAAGAAAAAAATCCCGTAATCCTTCTAAAAAACTCCTCCAGATGACATCACTGAGGGGTTTTTCATCATTGGGGCTTCAGATGATGTCATCTGGAGGAGCTCTGGAAAAGCAGGTGGACTGTGATTACAAGCTAGTGGGAGCAACAAGGCGACATAATCTCAACTGAAGCTTCCTCCAAGTGACGTCATCTGGAGGCACTTTTTTTTTTTAACGCTAGAAGCGGAGAGTTTAGTTTAAGTTTACTGGCATTGATTTGAATGTGCCACGAGAACTAAGTTAAATATCAGTTTAAGTCAGTGTGCGAGACTAAAAACTACTACGGTATTTACTTGAGTCCAGCCCACTTTGCTGCATCTGTGAAAACTCAAACTAATGTGTCATCGCGCCAGCACACACACAGCTTCCAGAAGTGTTCATGTGAATATCGAGAAATGCAATTAAGCTGCAGTCACTTTCTCTACCCACACTTGTGTGTGTGTGTGTGTGTGTGTGTGTGTGTGTGTTTGACTTTGCCTCTTCTTGTTCTCATTGTGTGCTGTGCCGTTGTCAGTTGTCTGGGACTTCAAATTGCCCTGGATTTTTCCCACTTTGTCAGCAGAATTCTGTGCTGCGTATTAGAGGAGACGATTTGGACGGCTAATAGAAAGCAGATCAGTCAGATGCTTTCGCTTTTTTTCTGTCTTTGTCTTTCTGTCTTTTAAGCTCTGTCTCCTTGTCTTGTGTTTTCTCCGTAGCCTATTTTCTCTTCGCCCGTTCTGCCTTCCCTCCCTCCCCGTGTCCTTTATTTCTTCACACACCCATCCATCCGCTATCTGTGCAGTAAAGTGGGACTGCATAATGTGGCTTGAGGTTTCAGCTTTCACATAATTCCACAAGCTGACCCAAAGTTGTTGTGTGTGTGTTTTTTTTTTTTCGGCTTCTCACTCCAACCTGGAGCATAGAGAGAAAAAGAAAGAAAGAAAGACAGAAAGAAAGCTGCAGCCTTTTTCCAATTATTGGGACGGAAAATGATCACAAGACTGAATGTGTCTGCCCAAACCCAAGGAAAATAAGCAGATGGCTTATGTTTTTATGCACTGAACCTCAAATGTCCTGACAATCAGTTCTGTCCGTGACAGACGAGCTGTAGCTTACAAGAGCTTTGTTGTTTCAGATGTAAACTTTCACTCCACGTTTTGCCAAAAACCCGTCACAGAAACACATGTTGATGAAGTCAAATCACCTTTGACATGGAGAAACATTTCCCCTTTTTTTTTTTGCGCCATTCGTTTTTCTTTATCGCGTCTTTGGGAGTCAGGGGTCAGGATTCCTCGCACCTTTCTTATCTATGAATATTTGTGTGGGAACTTTGATAGCGGCCTAAAAATAGGCAGATCCGGCTCCTTCACTTGGACAGGATGAGCGGACGTATTTACTGCATGCGGTGGCAGCGCACCGGCCCGTGGAGGGAAGTGTTAGTGTCGATTTATCATCGCTGCAGCTCTGTGCTGTTGTGTACACGACCCTAACAGCCCTGTTCTACTTCACAAGATGACACTGGAGCCATTGTGGGGAGCCATATGTTTCTGATTACTGAGGCACAGATTAGAGGGAGGGCAGCAGCGGTTGCTGCCTGCCCACCCCCCCCCCCACCCCCACCTTCCCGGCTCTTGTGATGTGGCCGGCAACTGGACATCCATCAGTGCAAATCCCTCCGCCATTCTTGCCCCCCACCCGTATCCACGCCAAACGCTCTCCCACATGATGTCACCACCCGCTCCATCTACCACCTTATCCGTTTCCTCGATTAAATATTCAAAAGCTGGAAAGTGTGTCAGTGAAGTTTTTCCTACTCGCTCTGCATATCGGGCCAAAAAGCACCAAAATGTGCTCTTGTTGCTATTTCGTAAACACAGATGTGGGTTTGGGGCTGGCTTCTGCAATCACAGAGGACGAGAGCGTGGGGTTTGTTGTTCAGCAATACAATACTTTTTTTGACCTCCACAGTCAAATTCTCTTTGAAACTCTTTCTTTTCTAATTTGTCCCTTTCAAGGGAGGTCAGAGGTCACGGCCAGTTATAAAGCGGCATCGTATTCGGTGGGAGGAATCACTAACCAGCAGTGTGTCGTCACACCACCGTAAGTCTGATTGTTGGACTTAAGGGCCACGCAAAGAAGACACAAGCAATGTCTTCACATCTGACGTCATTGTCCTAAAATCGTCAAAACTTGCTTCCAAAAAAAGTTTTTAATAGTTGCATTTAAAGGCTTACAAGCAATAGTCCGTGCAGTGATGCCTCTGACAGATAATTTGTCAATCAGACGCCGTTGCCAAAAGTGTGAGGTCTTTCCATTTTCATTTTCTATCAATGGAATTTAACATTCTTCTGCTAACTTGTTTTTCTTTGCTCGTGTCATTTCATAAGTGGCCACTGTCACTGCCAATGAAGACAGGTTTTCATCTTCATCTCCAAAGTGTCAGACGGTGTTTAGAATAAAAGTGAAATAGCTTTATCCCATCCCAGTGAATGCATATCAAAATTCTTTTTTCCCGAAAAAAATATTTAAACCCTATGCTCTGAATGTAAAACACACGCAAAAAGTCACAATTGGTTTTTGGTTTTTTTGGTCCCAAGCCCGGTAAAACTGGGGAGGTTGTGTCAGGAAGGGGATCCAGTGTAAAAACCAATGAACACACAGACCAATCATCTGAGTTGGCGGCTTATTAAACTTATGGGATAAGCTGAAAGACCCAAAAATAAAAAAATCTAACACATAAAAAGAAAATTATTTCTCTTTGTATGTGTTCGGTTTTAAAAAAAGCTGTCAGGTTTGGAATGTCAGACGTAAGGGATCGTCACTTTAGATCACATTTGGTGATGACACGTGGAGTGTGGGAGAGACGACACAAAAGCCAACTTGGTGAGGAGACAGACACAGCTTGCGTGATTGGTTTTGGAGATGTCTTTTCGAAGGATTCTTTAATCATCCTCGAAGTTGCACGTTTCTGTTAAATGAAATGAACTGAGCAAATCCCCCTGCTGGAGCCGGCTGAAAGCTCCGAGCAGGAACGACCAGCAGGGTGAAGGGAAATCCCGCAGCAGCTGACACGGAGCAGCTGACTAAATGGACCACATTCAAGGACGGAGTGGCTACTGAACCCAGAACGTCGGGCCAGACGCCAGGAGTCCGGCGTAGTTGCCAGTGACCAGTCACAGTCAGTGACAGAGCTGGAAGTTGGAGGTAAGCTCACTTATCCAGTCGGAAAGCTGGGCTTGTGTCTAATCCATGTAGTGAATCATAAAAAATGATTAATGAAAGACTAGATGACTTAATATTTGACATAACCTATAAAACACGTACGAAAGCAGCAATAATATAACAGTAGGCAAATGCACTGAATGCATATAAAGTTCAGTAAATATTTGTTATTACCTGTTTATTACTTTCATGATGCTTTAATCGTTTCTTTGTCAAACATAAATCTGTGCTTGTGAGGTCTGTTCAGTGGCACAGAAATAATCTTCAGACAACGGATACGTGAAAATAATCTGTCCCAACTTGAAAACAAGTTACATTCCAGCACGCAGCAGAGATCCAAACAGGGCCACTATCTGACCTTTTTCAAAACATTTTCAAAAAAAGAGACGAGGTCAGTGGCAGAGAAAACCACCCTCATCATTTATGCCTGTGCAACGCTGATCTGGTGCCAAGGCCGGCCGAGTTGCGCAGCCTCCTGCGGCCTCCTTGTGCGAGGAAAATTGGAGCCATTTATTTTAGGTCACAGGTTCAAGCTAACCACAAGCTAAATCAAACTGGGTGACGTCCTCGTTCACTCCACGAGCTGTAAATTCGCTTACAGTTACTGTCGCACGTTGACATTTCACTCTGTCGCCCCGGTTTTATCTCTTAATTTACTGTGATGTTTTAACGTAACCCAAGTTAAACGAAGGCTACAGTTCGTGAATTTATCTGTGTATAAGCATCATGAGAATTATGGCATAAAAACAATTTTTTTACATAAGCTGGATAAACCAAGTTTCCAGTCAGAGAAAATTATGTTTGCACCTTTAACCTTATCTTCAACAAGGTTATGTTCACTCACTGTCCACAGTAGTAGACATGAATTAGCGTTGTGTTCTTCGAAGTCACAGTCATAGAGATGACAAAAGTGTGTTTGCATATAAATGTCAACATTAAGACGCAGAGACGCAGACATTGGGGGATAATGTTCTTTCTGTCCACATCAATAAGCGAGTAGACACACAGTCCTGCTGGCTGGTAGGCAGCATCCGGTGCTTTGGAGAAACAGGAAGTGTGTGTGTGTGTGTGTGTGTGTGTGTGTGTGTGTGTGTGTGGTTTTTACAAGTTCTCTGTAGGAGGTAGGACTACAGTGTGGTGTTTGTTCTTTCTTTCTCCAACTGGAAAAAGTTGCTCAGTACACATTTTGTGAATGTTTTCATCTACTTCTCTGTTCCCCTAGTTATGGATGACGCCATTTTCCCCTTTGTCAGCAGACTAATAATAACAGCAGGCACCACGTGATGTGAGCTGAAACATGCTGATTGTGAACACAGATGGTTATGCATGCACACGTATAGACTGAGGAGTAAAACATGGCGAAGTCACCCCCCACCCCCCTTCTTTCCCCCCCCCTCGTCGAAGCTTTGCTCGACTTTCATCAGGCAAAACGCGCATCGTGAGGGCGAACGTAAAGCTCCAGAAGGAGAAGCGTAAAGGCCGGTGGATTTACAATGGCCGCCAAGGGGAGGAAACCCTCTTAAAGCGGGGGACAGTTTTACTGCCGTCCGACACACAAGCACAAACAGGGGGGCTGCAGAGCGTGTGGAGAAGACAGAGACAGAGCGATGGCTTTGCTGCAGCATTCCAGGCAGGAATGGTTTATTTTTGTTGGAAACATAATTGTCTGTGGCTGGAATTTGGAAGTACATTTTACCCGCCAAACAGCCAGGAACGACAGGCCCACGTGTGTGTGTGTGTGTGTGTGTGTGTGTGTGTCTCAGTGCCCTCTTGCGGTGACCTAGCAGATTTTCGTGACGGAGGCGGCGGGTTTGAGGAGAGGGATGTTTTCCTCTTCCAGGGTGTTAATGCAGCGCAAATGTGGCGTGCTGTCATAAGGTCGGGGTTTGTCACAGGAATCAGGAGTTGTTCTCAAGCAGCTGTCACACATAAGAAATTAAACGGGGAAAAAGGAAAAGCACGAGTTTAGTTTGATGTTTGCATAGTGAACACTTAAAAAAGGGGATATTACCCTCATTATTATATACAAGTTTGATATTTAAAAAAAAAAGATCTTTATTATTATTTACATGATGATGCGATCATTGTTTCTTATCTGGAAGCAGGTAAACACAGCGACTCATTAGTTATCAGCCAGTTTTCAAAGTAGTTGGTGGCGACCTGGAAAAGAGAAAAAGTCTCCTTTGATGTCGTTCTACACAAAAATCCTAAAATATGCATGTGACATGAAGTTGATGTCATCCTGGAAAGTGCAGTAATGTGCTTTTTTTCTACATGTTCACATTCATTTGTTCTTCTTTTCGTAGGATAATGGACAGACGAGGCCAAATCCACTCCAGTATGGGAACGTGGCCGTCAACCACCTGCGAGTTTGTGGTACGGGAATAAGTGATAAGAGCACAGATGCTGTGCAGTTTCTGTGGACCCCGCGACACCTGATGTGGAAGAAACTTTAAACTATGAAAAAAAATCAGGGGGCGTCTGCATGGTTATGGAAAAACAAAAAATCAAAAAACAGCCAAGGAGAAGACAGAAGAACCAGTATATGTTTCAGTGTGTGGACTAGTTGTCAAACTCGTGGCCCAGTATTCTGATTATTCAGAGGTTTTGGAAACATCATAAATAGTCCAGGTGGGTTCTACCCCCCTGTAAAAAAAGGTGTGATGGTCTCGCCCAGTGTTTGAAACAGTCCAGGTGCATGACAGGGTCAGACATTTGTGGCTCACCGAGACTCTGGTCTGCGATAGGATGTGGGCCTTCTTGGTGTTCGCTCTCGCCTTCGCTGTGAGGGCATCGGAAACCCACGACGCCACAGCGGCTGAGGAGAAGCTCGCCATAGCCAGAGGGAAACTGCTGGTGAGAAACACGTTTAAACCCCGTCACGTCTCTGAGAATAGTTGGGAGTTTGTGACATCACACGGGGGACGTTTTCATTGTGTGGACAGGGGACACTGTGGGATTTAAGAAGCCAAGAGGGAAACGAGCGATGAGTGATAAGCCACGTGCTGCCATGTCAGCCCGTGTTCTGCCGAGGCACAGACCCACTTCCGGCGCCCTCGATCACACAGAGCACGAAGCGTGCACAATGCTGTTTGTCATGCTGTTTAAACCAGCGTTTGTTGTCGTCCCTGCAGGCTCCCAGCGTGGTTGGATGAAGCATAAAGAAAATGCCTGAGCTCCATCATTTCCTCATGGAGCGATGGGCTTTGTAGTATCCTTACGCTCTTTGTCATGTTCCTCAGAAAGAATCGCTGCTTATTTTCTCGTGACCTCTTTCGTAGACAAAAGCGTGTTCCTAGCAAGTTGCCAGCTCCAGTGCCAGCTCTGCGAGCTTTCCAAAAACCCTCTGCTCTTCCAAGCTGAAATCATGTCGAGTCAGTCTAAAAATAGCCAGGCCAGGCGGATGTGCTGTGTTCTTCGCAACACCTCCCACCTGTTTGTTTGCCTTGATCCGTTCTTTCCTGCGCAGCCACAACTTGGAGTACGATTCATCGGAGGAGAAGAATCCCCGGCTCATATTCTACAACGACAAAGACGAGGTTGTAAAGGTGAGACGCGGGGATCTCGTGGATCTTTCACTCATTGTGGAGTCAAAGCAGATGAACGCAGGGAAGACGCGTCAGATCTTCTGTCAGATATGAGTGATGCACAGAAAAGAAAAACACAGAGAGTTTTAGACAGCTGAGAAACACTGAAACTGGATGGTGGGTATGAATTTCAACATCGTGCCCTGAATTTACAACTGCTCAGTGTTTCCCGGCATTAGCTTCTTCTAAATGCGTAAAGTGAACTGCACCCAGACTTTACTGCAGAATAAAAGCGATAATTTTTCATTATAAAGCCCACAGCGTGTGAGAGCTCCCTGTGTTCCAGAACGTGGGCACAATTCAAGACTGTAATCTGGTCTTAAATGAACAAAGAATCAGAAAGAAATGCGCAGGACAAATCAATTAATAAAGACCCTCAAAATTAGACAAATAATTGCACCACCATGAATCTGAAGGTGAATCAGAACTTGCTTTCTGGCCACACACTCCTGTTATATGCTCCGTCGCTGCTTCGTAAGCCTTCAACCTTGTTTCCAAGTGACTGTGTGTGTGTGTGTGTGTGTGTGTGTGTGTGTGTGTGTGTGTGCGTGCTTCCTGACACGTCAGACTGTTCCTGTGAAGAAAATGAAGGCAGACGAGATCAGCAGCCTGCTAGACTCACTCGGCTTCTACAAGAGGTCCCAGAAAGGGGAAGAGGTGCCAGAGGAGTTCCAGCATTTCCCCCTGCGAGCCCCCAGAGATGAGCTGTGACGACACCTCGTGGCCGAGCCCTGACGCTGCACCTCAGTGGCATTAATGACGAGCGGGGCCCAAAGGCCAGTAAGCAAAGCCAGGCCCCGCTCCGAGGACTCGCTGGCCCCGGTGCAGGGTGCAGGGTGCAGGGTGTTGAGTCGGGGATGTGTCACTCCTTACATGCTTAGTTTAAAGAGGAAAGCTGTGAAAAAATAACCCTAATAAACATGAAATCAATCTTTGTGTTGATGGTCCATCATTGTGCTCCTGTTTTAGATCTTTGCAGCAACTTTTTTCTTTTTTTTTTCCAATTATATAAGCTAATTTGTGAGCATCATGAACAGCCACCAACTGCCACACTGCCTGTTTCCTCCTAATCCTCAGCCTGCCTCCTTCACTATAATCTGATTAGCACCAGCGTCTGCCAGCGTGTGTCCGCGTGTCTCCATTTGTTTTCCTGTGCGGCTGCAACTGTGCCTTGAAACAACCGGGGGATTAGAGGATAGAAGCCGAAACACAAACGTTTCCCGACTCGTTTGCTGAGGGTGACCAGCTCGACCCATAATGCCTGTGTTTTACTCGCCTCTTCCGGAGAACCTGCAGATGAGTCTGGCCTATGTGGGCGGTTCTGTGTTCACCAACAACAGGACGGCAGACAGCGACGTGACCAGGGAGCAGGACGATGCAGCGGGTTAGTTCCGGTGCTTTGTAACTGTAGTTTCCAGCTCGTAGAACGTTTATTGCACTGAAGGGTGGACACAAGAAAAAAGATATTTAACCAGGTTTTTCGTCTTAAATACTTATGTTACATCTTCAGGTCACTGGGTCCATGGCCCAAAGGTTCTGAAGTTACTGTCCATATTTCTAGTTTGAAAATTGCTCAAATGAAACTACACACTACAAACACACTACAAAATAAAAATGTAAAATGATCAAAAACACCAAAAAATAGATCATAATTAAGTTGGAAAAGACATTAAATGTTACATTACCACATGTAGACTGAAGTTGAAGGATATGAAAGCGTCTCTTCCTCAGGCCTCAGTCCATTAGTGTATCTCTCTGCGTGAGGTGTCCATATTATTTTGTCCACCTCCTTTCCTTTCATTTTTGTTGTATATTTTTATGGCAGCTGCAGCACACAGATGAAATTACACTGCAAAGCAAACATTGTTCTTTGAAAATGAACCTGTGGTTGCCTTTCAGTGGCCAACGAGCTGGTTTCCCACCTTCCCCTGCAGATGCTGCTGTACTTCAACATGTTTTACTTCCCGTGTTGGTGGTTCTCAGCTGTGCTCATGTTGGAAGTAAAGGTTGGTTGGTTCGTCCACATTAAAAACCATTCACAAACTCTCCTACAGTACAAACGGAACCAAGAACAAGAGTTTTGGTGCCGACTAGTGGTGGCTGAAAAATAGATCATATTTATTTTGCTGAGATCCAACCAGGGACAGAGATGAATGAAGTAAAAGCAGCTGTGTGTTTTTATGCAAATACAATAGATGATATTAAAAACAATTTGCTCTAAAACATGCAGCCAGTGAACAGTCCTGATGTTGAAGATGCATAATGACTGTCTTCGCAGTTCTACCACCTGCCGGGATACTATCAGGCACTGCTCACCACCGGGGTGATCCTCCTCACTCTGATTGAAGCAGTCCGACTCTATCTGGGCTACGTTGGCAACCTTGAAGAAAAGGTAACTCGAACCACCGTCCTCTCTGAAGCCCGACACAGAGCTCTTTTGTGGAAGACTCTGCTGAATAACACCGCAGAGGAAGTGGTTGCTTAAGAATTCTACCTGCGTGTGTAAACAATCAGCTCGGGGCTACAACTGTCTATTGAGTGTGTGTGTGTGTGTGTGTGTGTGCACACGCTCTTTCATGTGGATTCAGACGAGGCACCCGATGCCTCGCTTGCTTTATCTCTGCATCTCCTGCATCCTCCAACCCAAATTCTCCCTTCTTTCTTCCCTGTCATCAGGTGCCAGAGCTGGCAGCCTTCTGGCTCCTGTCTTTCATGTTCCAGCTGCCCGTGCTGCTGTTCTTCCTGACCGATGAAGGGATTATCATCCTGCCCCTGGAGAGAGCCGTCCACTCCCTGTACCTCCTCTTCCTCCTCGCCCAGATCCTGGCCTCCTTCCTGGCGCTCAGGACCATGACCCAAAGCTCACCCTGCTCTTCCATCTGCACCAGCTTGGCAAAGTGGGGATGAGCCCCGTCTCCGGGCTGCCCTATCACCGAAGTGTCCTGCCTGTGTCACCCGCCTATGACATTGACTATTAAAGCCATGAAACGTCTTCAGTCAAGCTTGTATTATTAGATATGTTCCCTTTGACTAATATGTAACACAGTTTAAAACACTTTGTCATTTGGTTTAGACACACAAATGAGAAGGGTGGGGGTTAATATCTAGAAACAGAATTGGTCAAAGTAAAGCAGTGATTGAGCTGTGGACTCTTTAAAGTCTTTTACCCCGACCACCTCCCCACAAAGACAAGTCAAGTTTCAAACAGTAGATGTCTCCAATTCCCCAAACATCTCCTCCAGGATAAATATGCCTGCAGGCAGCTGATGCCTTAATCATAAATATCAGCTGATAATTTTCCTCTAAGATTCTGCAACTTTTGGGCTTTTAATTACTTGTGGCACTGTCAGCATTTCAATGCCGTCACCAAACTCTTGCTGAACAGCTGCGTTGAGTCATTCTGTGCGCGGTGAGACGTGTGTGAGACTCCTGGTCGCTGGTGCAGTGTCAGGCCTGGAATGAACCCTCCATTATTTGCCTTCAAAATTACACCGATGCCACATTGTGACATTTGCTGTCATTTTTAAACAGATGAAAAACATCATTTTAGCCCCACTCTAAATGTCAGAACCTAATGCCACGCCGGCCAAACTGTCAACGAGTGACATGTCTTTACGTGGAAGGGATGAAAATGCAGCATCAAACGACGGAATGGGCCTCAGACACGTCGCCGCTGGCTGCGTTGATCAAACGGCGTTAAAGGGTTTTTGTTTGCCTCCTGTTTAAGGATGATGGATGACGGGAGCCGGTGTGTTGGTAGATCAGAATTGTTTTTGCAAAAGCAGATTCAATTTTTAGCCCATGAAACGAGATTAGTGTTTCCCAGGTATGAAGCAATCAGTTTGGGTTTTTTTTCTCTCTCCAGGAAGAAACAAGCAGAGACCTGCATTAAATTCCCTCCTATTCATCGATACGTCGCTGCTGCAGAATCTACTGGCCGATAAGTGGGATGCAGGAATCTAATTTCCCAGTGAAGGCTTGTGAAGTGATAGAGTCCAACTGCAGCAAAACGGTGTTAAATATTTACGACCACACAGTGGCAGTGAGCGACCGGAGGAGGGATGGAGGGCGCCTGACAGTGCTGCAAAGTCCAATGAGAACAGATTATCATGCAGCACATGTCCCGATCAGGAAAGCCTCAGGCGCAAGAATAAAGGTTAGGCTTGTCCACACTTGGATATGATGTATTATTTGATCGTCCATAACTCCGGGACATGTCTGCCCGAAAATCAATTTTCTATGTGGCTGTCTACACCTCTTTTCCCTTGGTTCGGATATAAAATGTGGCTCCTATAAATGTCACAGTCGTTCTACAACAAGCTGGAAGCGACTTTCTGCTGTAATTTGGATGTAGTCAAACAGCTACAACTTGCTTGTTTCGCTCGATACCGAGGGAACAACGAGCTGCAGCGGCCGCCGCATTGTTGATGCCAAACAGGAAATGGAAACACTGGAGGAGTGAAGTGGAGGGTGAAATGTATTCGGACCAATTTACAGTATGTACAGTACGAGTGACTGCACAAGAGCTGGACTGAGACCGGGGAGGTTAAAACAAGTGGGAGCGTGGAAACAAGTTCAACGGTACGTGGAACGTTCCACATGAAATGACTTTACCTGCGAGACCCCGAGGAACGGGAGAAGCGACTGTGGATTGGAGCTTTCGTTAAAACGATTAACCGCAGGAGAAAGGGAACAGTTTGCTCAATGTTCTCGTGTCATTTTCTTAATCACATTTTCAGCAATTCTACAACCAGCAGTGAATTTATTCCACTCAGACCTGGGGAGGGGGGGGCGGGGGCTGTCAGTCTGCAACTCGGATTAACTTGTTCATCTGTGTCATACACCTGTGTTGAATTATTAAAAACACACGGCTCCACTGGGTGATGTGTTTTTATTTTTCTTTTTTTTTCCACGTTTTTAACAAATTCTGCCCCAAATGCTGAAATTCACCAAAACTCCAGTGGGAGATTTCAGACATGCACAGTTGACTGGCCTACTTCAGAGCCCACTGTCCACATTTGCAGGGAATCACAGCATTTCTTTTCACATTTCTTTGTGAATCTCCCACCACGGGTCACCCGGCGTTTCCAGACAACAACGGAGGGTCACGACCAAACAGACAGATGCTAAAACTTAATCAGGGGCAATTCCTTGTTAAAGTTTGAACAGGGATTGGGAAAAAAAATGTAAATGTGGAAATTTTAATGATTTATTTTGTCCCAGCCTTCATCTTCTTGTGGGTTCAGTGAAAAACACGCACGTGCGACAAATACATGTGTGCTCCTGTGTTTTTATAGTGTTTGTGAATACCAGGATTTTCTGAGAGTTGTCAGGAGGGTTTAATGCGGTTTGTTCCTCAGCTGATCAGCTGACTGTGTTCACCTGCCTGCCCAGCTGAACCTGGTCACTCATTAACTCCTCACAGTTTATACATCGAAGGCGGGTTTAGTGGTTTTCTCTCAGACTCTCTCCAGTCCAACTGTGGTGTCTGATTACCACTCTGTCCTCTGTCTGTCTTCCAAATGTGTAGACCAATGTCAGCTTAACTGGGTTTGGATGAAAGATTATGAAGCATTTAAAGCTGAGCTTAAAGTTTAAATATCAGAAGTTCTTTAATCTTACTTTGAATTTTACTTGCACCACAACAACAGGAAGATCGCATGGTTCCCATGTCACTGACTAGTGCTTTATCGCAAACAGAGCAAAGGCATGTCTGAAATAGCAGCTGCTGAGACAAGTGCTCATTGAAAAATCACTTTCAACATGTTTATTGTCTTCAGCGAAGCCAAAATCAGAACAAACAAATGGGGATAATTAAAAGGGGAAAGTCTCAAACGGAGCTGCAGGCGTCAAGAGGAGCTATGATCCTCTCGACTTGGTTCTCATTTGTTGGTAGCAATTATACCAAGAGAGTCAGGGTTGAGGGCCACAGGGCCACCAGCTCCTGCCGGAATCTGATTGGCCCCTGAAGTTCCTCTAGGCTGCCACAAGTTGCTGTATTATTTAGTTTTTTGTGCATCTTGGCAAAGTTTAATTTAAGCATCAGTCATACAAACGATAGAAATTGTTCGTACCTTTGATGAGGAAGTTGAGTTTGAACTTTAGATCAATGACTCAGACCCTAAAGGGACAACGTAGCAGAGGGACACCTGCCAGTCAAAGCACAGGGCACAAAAACAAAGACTGATCCGTAAACTCTCTGAGAGGTGCAATCATTTATAGTGGTTTTATGAACATTGAAGGTAAAAAAACAATGAACTATTACCACACACACACACACACACACACACACACACACACACACACACACACACACACACAGACACGTGCGCAGAATGGTAACAACACACTGTTAACAGGAAATGAAGTATTTTGCTGGTGAGTCACTGACTTGTGTTCAAAGAGGTAAAGGTAAACCTCATTATCCCCAGGGGCCATTTGTCTTCCAGGAAGCAATTAAGCAACCACACAACACACACGGCCTACACAATAAAATCCATCGAGCAGGGCACAAATGAATTTTTAAATCTTGTCCTACATTCTAGCAAAGAAAACCTCTGACCACATGGCACCAACTTCAAAGAGGGAAGCTTTTATCAGCCGTAATTGCCTGTGCATCCTCAAAGCTTTGCTTTTGTATAGACCAGCACGTTCCTCAGAGTTCTACTGGAATGACGAGACCTGAACCAGCAAATAAAATGTTAAAACAGACTCGATACAACAAGAATCAAACGCTTTTTGAAAAAAAGACAACACTGAAACCCTTAAGCTTAGGATAAAAAAACAGGTTCCTGGGCCTTTTTATTGTTTCAATCAAATGTAAGTTTATGATCAGTTAATGTCCCTCGATATCCATAGTGTTGTATCACCAACAGTCCAAGCAGGGAGAGAGCAGGTGAAGTTTAGATGCAGGAATCCTGTCTCATCATCTGTGAGCCCCATTTCTGCAAAAAAATTGGAAACGTATTAAAGTGAAATAGAAATCGTTCAGTATGTTCCCTTCCTCTGAATCCATCCGATTAAAACTGAGCGTGTTTTTCATGAAACGGTAACACAAATATGCATTCAAAATGTTTTATTTGTATTATTTACAATCCAAGTGGGTTTCAAAATGACGTGCAAATCAAAAATGTGTTCTAGTTAAATTTGCATCTTCACACACTGTCCCAGCTTCATCTCTTCAAAATGGGTTTGGAGAGCGACGAAGTAACAGTCCTGACATCAAGTTTCCATTTTTCCCAAACTGATAATGCATCTATAATATGTTCTACCAATGTAATCCCAGCGCCCAGTCTCCAGGGAGAGGGGAGTGTGTGTGTGTGTGGTGTGTGTGTGTGTGTGTGTGTGTTCACCGGGCGGCTCGGGCCCATTCAGCGTGTCCCGGATCTGATTTCTAATATGTATGAACTCTATTAGAGGCTGGAGATGGAGAAGATGAACCAGCTGTTGGCAGGATGAGGAAGTGGGATTCCCTCTGGAGACGCAGTGGCCACATGTGAAGCAGCTCCTTGCACCTCTCACCTCATCAAATTGCCTTTCAGTGCCGGGGTGTGATGAATAATAGCCTGGAACAGTCCGGGGACATGATGTTCTCCGTCTCACCAAACACATTGTTTTAGCGTCTCCTTGCCAATGTGCTCCTGCAACTTCGGATCGAGTTTGCTTCTTCGCTGCAGCTCTTCCTCCGCATCATCAGCTGAGTGTGTCATCGTCTTAATTATGATTGGGCGCAGCTCGGTGATGATCGCAAATTGTGACTGACTGGGGAGAGGGAAGAAATATCCGAGGCATCATGGCAACACGCTCGTGCCGTCGTTCAGTCCCCTCGACGCTTCACCAGCTCGCCGGCCGTGCCAAGACGACTGGAAATGTTCCCATCCTCTTAATCCTAGGTGGTTATACAACAGGCCTCAGGAATCGTTGTGGTTGAGCTGCATTCATAAAGTGCGATGACGTTTCCAATGTGCACTGTATTTTTAAAATTAAAGTTTCTTTCCACATAAAGGCTGGAGTGGTTCTTCAACTGTCTGACATATCTCACTGTGGATGTCATTCACCTCCGTCCTGTTTTTATTGTCATAACAAATCTGAAAATGCTCCTAACAAATACCATAATTATTCCTGTAACATTTGCTAGAAATGATTTATTTTTGTAATTTGTAACTCTGAGCACCACAATTCATCACAAATATCATTAAACTCTATGGAAAAAGTACTAATATCCAAAATATTAGCTTAAATCAGCTACTTTGCTTTAATTGTGCTTTGATTTATATTTTTAAAAGGTTAACCATTGGGTTTCTTCTCCTTTAGGTGAATCTGCTAAGCTAATTCAAAATAATTAAATCGTCACCCCTGCTTTTCCTCCACATCCTGTTTCCATTAGCAACTGAAGACAAACACTTCCAGGAAAACACTACGAGCCTCAGCCGCACAGGCCGGCAGGGAAAAGTCCAACTGCGAGCCCACTGCTGAATCCTCTGGGCCGCTGTTCCGTCGTTTTTCCTCGCGACCCGGATAGGTGCTGATAGAAAAGGGAAGACGTGGTAATGGAACAGTTGATGGGAACACATGTACGGTCCCCATCATTCCATGTCGTTCCTATGACCCGGCTGCTTCTCCGCTCGAATCAGAACGTGTGAAAGTGCATTTCAAGGGTACAGAATACAGATTGGCCAATTACCGACTTTAAACGATGTTGGGCCATGAAATTCAAATCTCGCTCTTAAACCACTTATATTATTTCCACCTTTACAGCCAGCAGGCTCGGAAGAAAATGTGACATCATACTGGCAGGCTGAGAATATTGAAATTCAGACTGAAATTGGCAGCTGGATATTTTCAATTTAGCTCTGATTACCTGGGTGAGGGGGAATGGCAGGGCAATTCCCTCCTTGCAGTGGTTGAAATAACCGCTCTCAATACAGTAGAGATGAATGTTTTATCAGCGGTGACTTATTAAATCTGCAGAGCCTGATGACACAGGAGAATGTGCAGCCTACAAGCCACAGCACATAAAGACTCTTACACTGTATATTTATGATGATGATGATGATTTGTGTTGCTATAATTTGGAAAGAGTAAATTATATAATTGTCTCAACATAAGAAATTTTCACTATAGTAGATGGAATTCCAATAATTAGAAATGGTGGATGTGTAAGAAAAGAAAAGAGACCGGAGGAACAACTCAGACGAGTACTTTTCTTTTTTCCTGCCCATATTTTACTTAGTGTTTTTAGATATTTTATGACTCCCTTTTAACAAACTGGAGTCTTGATGTAAATGTTGACCTAAAAAAAAAGATGATCTGTGACATAATGATTTTGTCTGAAGGATGATGAATATAATAGCTCTGTAATGTAATTGAGGGTTCATTGCACCAGAAAAATACTAAGCGCTACATTGAAAAATCAATGTTTGGAGGGTCTGCAGACATTATTCTGTGAAGCTTGAAGCCATCAAACAGTCGATAACGACCTTACCTTCCGATGATCCAAATGACTTGGAGGCGTTGACGCCAAATCACCTCCTCCTCCTGAAAAGCCCGACCATCTATGCCTCCAGGAATTTATTTTCCGGATGAGTGATCTTCATGCTCACGTAGATGAGTCCAGTGTGGCAGACCTCTTCTGGAAAAGTTGGACTATGGAATATCTGCCTGAGCTCCAAACGTGACAAACATTTACACATGTAAAGACATTTTGTTCCTGGGGAAATTGTGTTGATTGTGAACAAGTCATCAACCTGAAACTCATGGATAATGGGAAAAATCATACACGCAATAAAGAAAGAATATGGTTTAGTCCGTCAGGTTCATATCAAGACAAAGACAACGGGTTTCATGTTACAGTGGACTGTTGTCACACCATGTGCAAGTATTGGTGACCCGTGACAACGGAGGAAAGACGACTTTAAGTTTATGTTTGTTATTTAGCAATTATTTCCAATATTGTAAAACATTTCTCCCTTTTTTTTTTTCCTTTGCTGTGTGTTGAAAGAGTCAATAACTGTATCTGTGAAATCACATAATTGCCTTTGAAATTTGTCTAAACAATCAAGGAAACGCTTGTTGGCTTTGCTGTTAGTAGTTGGACGTGAGCAAGCACTCTCAGTAAAAAGATTATATATTTCAATGACCTTAATTACAACACAAAACCCCACTGCATCAGGCAGGTCATTACTAAAACGCAACACAGGATGCAAACAAAATCAAACTTTAGAGCTGCAACAATTCGTTTAGTTCATCAGACGCACAGTCTGATGCACATTATGTGAGGTGCACATAACTGAGCAGAGGGAAACAAAAGTTGCAGAAAGCAACTTTATGAACATGGAAAACAAAAGCATATCATAAAAACTAATCCCAGGAAAGTAGGTATTTGCATAAGTGAACTACCGAACAGCAAGAGACCAGAACCGGACATTAGAAGATTGGAAAACCACTGCCTGGTCTGATGAGTCTTGATTTCTGCTGCGACATTCGGACAGTCGGGGTCAGACTTTGGTGGAAACATGGACCCATCGTGCCCGTCAAAGCTTCAGGCTGGCGGGGGTGTAATGATGGGTTTCCTTTCGGCATCGGTCAAACGCCACACCATTGTTCCGTGTCCACCCCTTAAGAATCCCACAGTATGTCCATCTTCTATTGGTTCCTCGCGTGTCATGTTTCAGTTTCTTGCTGTGCTCCAGTGACCAGTTGTCAGTCCAGTTCAGGAGATTTGCTTCATAGATGAGGAATATTTTCAGCACCTTGTTGAATCAATGACATGAAAAGGTTCCAACCAGCTTCTACTAACCGCTGATTGCACGTGTCATTTGTGGACATGCCAAATTTGAGGTCTGCGAGGCTCTAATCACTGTGGTTCATGGTGAGTTCATCGGTTCAACCTGCAAATGAGCAGACGACAAACAACATTGTACTTGAGCAGGTTCGTTGCAGTTCAGTCAGTGACTGAGCGAGTTGGGGCGGTACCATCGTTCTGACTCAAGGAGACTTGAGGTCGACACGTAATGGATCTAAAGTAACCTAGACTGAGAGCGTGAACTTTCTCTCATCACCTTGGAATCATCATTTCTGCCTCACACACACACACACACACACACACTTATGAAGACACTGTGGTGCTTTGGAAAGAACTGAGGGGAGTTTTCATTTTCCTATGTAGCTTCTTTTTACAGTTTTCTGTGTTGAACTGCAGATTGAGCAGAATGCAACAGGACAAACTTAAAACCCAAAGGAAGAGCAGATGGTTGACTAATGGTTTCAGCTTTTTGGCAAATTCCTTTTAGCACAGAAACATTTAGTTTATAAAAAAAAATACACAATTATGCTTCTCAATAGAAACTATTTATGAAAATGTGAGAGCTGCATTACTACCTTGTTTTTCAGATATTTCATTCAATCTAGAAATACACAGATGATTCATTTACTTCTGAAAGCAGCTGTTGCCTGGTAGCAGGTTCCTCCCATTCAACCTGTGATTAATGAGCAGCATTAAAGTAATGCAGAAAATTAGAGAAACACTGGGAGACACAGGACAGAGGATACGCAGCATAAAGTTTTTAAATATGGAAACAGAAATGGAAGCTATCAGGGCGAGTCCTCAGAGCTGTTAATGTCCCATTGCCCAAAATAAGAGACTGAGAGGAGGGAACTGACAGTAACCAGAGAGAAATCGAGTTAACATTTGATTTATGTGATCTATCATAGAAAAGTTGTGGAGATGTAACTTTTTTTCTCTTTCAGTATCTTAGAAAAACAAATAAGAGCTTTTTTTTTTCATTCTTTTTGTCAAATTAACTGGTTGTTGGAGGGAAGCTGGAACGGATCCACACTCCTTTGGCTGGTCGGGATAATGCAGCAGTTTGTTTGCCAACCACCACGAAAGACCAAAAAGAGGAAAGTTCCCTTTGTTATTAATGTTCCACATACTTAACAGCTAATTTAATAAGGGGTTTGACTGTTTGATGCCTTTGGGTTTCTGATCATGTAAAAGTGGAGGCAATTGCCAAACCATCACTTACATTAAGTTTTATTAAGTCAGGCTGATACCAAAACACTCATAAGGAGTCAAATGCGAAGGTGTGAAGAATATTGGGAACTTTTGGGGACATTATGACTGACACCTCCATAGTATAAGTGGCAAAAATACAAGTAATGAATGCATCGGCCGACAATGGGAAAAAGGTTGAATCTGGTGGAGTACAGTCAAAATGTAAATATCTCTACTTTTCTTTAAAATAAAATGCTACGATCACAAAATGCATGATTTTATGCTATAACTGCAGTGAGATTTAAACTAAACGTGGTTTTAATGGAAGACCACTTTGCCCACAAAGGTGTCCAGAGGGAACTTTAAACTTTCATTTAAAAGGTAAAATCCCCCAAAATGTTTGGTAGTTTGGAGCAGTGATTTATGAAAAAAACCAAAACAAATATTGATGTGTGATGGTTTTACAGCAGCTGTCCAGAGGGTGGTAACTTTGAAGAGGGCACGAGGGTTAAATGAAACACAAATTATTGTTTTTATTTTTTAACCAATGTCCTGCTTCATACTCAGTTCGGCAGGTGGTGAACTGGTTTCTGCCTTCAGAATGAGGATGGAAAGGATGGATGGAGGCTTTTTGTCCCGTGTTTGCTAAATACAATAAACCGTTATAGAAAGACGTGATATTTATCTGCTATCAGCGAGCCCTGTGTTCCTGAAAGCGATGCAGACGTCGCCCCTGTCCTTCTCCGCTGGTGATTGTTTCGCTGTGCTCACTGTGATGTGAACGTTTTAACCAGCCGCCGTCTTTCCATTTTTGTCTTATTTAGTGGAGCTGGTTTGTGACACTGGAATAAATCAGTGTGTGCTGTGTGTGTGTGTGTGTGTGTGATGCGTTTGTGGCGAGTACATGGTGGCACCTGTAGACACGGTCTAGCATCGCCCCCCCTTCATTTCACTGACTTCAGCCCACTAAATCTTAGTTTAGATTCAACTGTGAGGCCCATTGCTTTTGAAAAATATTATCCTAGAAATATCCAATTCTGTTTCCTGCAGTGCGGTTGCCTAGGCAACTTGGTCATGTCACCTCTGGCCTGGCCACATGAGCCCGGTCATGGCTGACAATAGTAAGAGTAAGATTAGACCCGCTGCATGTGAACCCAAAAACATGTCACAAGTTCAGCTTCATGTGAAGTTCAGCAGGCCAAATCAGTTTTGATTTCTTCATGAATCTCTTCATGACTCTAGGTTCTCAAAGCCTACATTTATGTTGCATGTTCCATTAGAAGTTAGAAATCTTGATTTCAATTCGTTTTTTTTTTTTTTTTTTTTTAAGAAGAAGAATTTTTGATAATGACTGAATATTAATATGAAGGCTCATTTGGCTTTTATTAAACAGCAGTGCAGCAAATTTCCACCTTCAAGCTTGGATGAATAATTCGGAGGCCCATCAGCTGTTTGAGTCAGGCAGAACTCTGATTTCTGTTCTGACAAAACAGTTCAAGCTTTCGCACAGCAAGATTCCAAGGAAACACAGCTAACTGATAATTCGTTTTATGGCGAATAATTTATTTAGAGATAACTATGACTCATTAGCCTTGACTCCCCTAAAAGTTCCTTCATCTCAATTCTATTTTCTGCATGTTCTGCATGTTTGTGTTTATGCTGAGCGCAGCAAAAGCAGAAACGAAGGCCACTGAGCTTCTAAAAGATTTCCCCATGGGCGCTTATGGAAAAACATGTTCGAACTATGATAGTTAGCCGTATGATCGAGACGCTTTCATGCTGACAGCTGAGGGAAAACATGACTGAGATGAATGCCAGGCTTATGAGCAGGAGGGGTGATCCTCCATTCCAAGCTGGCAGTTCTTCATATGAACCCTAGTACATTAAAGAGATTTAAAAAAAAAGTCATAATTTGACAATCAAAATATAGTAATTCAAATTTATGATCAGAAGAGGGCACAATTTCCACTATTAGCTGCAAGCATTGTCACATTTTTCATGACCTATTTTTTTTCAGGCTGTATGGTTTCTAAATTTATGCTTTTATTTTTGAGTGAGCCTGAATTCGAGCAATCTGTCCAATAACGTCAAATAAAAAAGGATTGATATTCAGACCATAAGCAAATCATATTCACTGTCTATTAAAGCCTTCACCGCCTCCAGTTAATGCTCTCTAACAACCTCATGCATATTCTTATTATTGCTGTGCTCAGTATTTTCTACCCATGGGCCGGTCGCGGACTCCTGGGGAGAGAGCGGTTTCAATTCAATTAAAACTGGAAGTTCAGTGACTCCTGATCCAATCAGGGCTTTTGGCGCCGGTCCATAACCACGACATGAATCATAATGCCACCAAAGAGACTCAGACAGACAGACAGACGAATAGATGGTACACGTGAACAAAGCAGGTAGGAGAGTGATGGGAATTTATAGCACTGATATGGATGAAAAATAAGATTAAGCTTATGTCTCAGTCCAGATCTGATGTTTCTATTTGAAGGAATTGAGCAGAAACAACAATGATGGAGGTAAAGTAATAAAACAAGTGGTGTAGGTGGGCAGACGTCGGTCGTTATGGAGTAGAATGGATGTGGAGTCGACAGACAACTTGGTTTTCCTGGAATGTGATTTTGTTGTGGAGGGAAAATGATCCGATGGTAAGTCTTCAGTTTCCTTCACAGCAACTTGAGCAACTATTTTGAGCTTTTGTCTAGAAAGGAAAGAGATCTTTCTAAAATCCCGTTCTTACTTCATCATTGTGAAGTTGGAGAGTGGATTAGCGAGAAATAAATGAAATTCATCAGGCACCTTGAATCAATTCCCTGCATCTGTAGTTGTGGGGGGGGGGAGTTTGACAGCCACGGGCAGGTGGTGGGTCACGACTCAGTACGCTCAGCTCGAAACTCCCGTCATTTGAGTCATTATCCTGCTCATGAAATTGACTAGCCGTGGCCTTTCGCTTCCAATGACCTTAAGCTTTCAATTAAGAGCTTTGTAAAGGTGAACTTATTAGGATTTTTTTTTTTTCCAGCTGGATCTCATTAGGTAAAAGAGCACATTTCAGCCTTTTGTGGGAGAGGAAAGTTGTAGTGATTCATGCACAAGCAGCATTAAACAAGTTTTAAATGACTTTTGATAAAGGACTTTTTGACAGTTTGACAAAGTGATGTTGTAGAATCCTGTGGTAATACATCTACACATTTCCAGGAGGTTAAAGTTCATTCTTTATTCACTGAATGGGCCTCAAAAAAGGGAAAAACGTAAAAACGATTTTAAAGTAAGGCAAGTATTGCTTCGTCTTGTTCAAATGCAGCAATTTGGTTCAGGTTGGGTCATAACATGGCTCTTGCCTTTTTCTAGATTAATACAAAGAAATATTCAAATCAAACTTTATTTTCCCAAAAGAAATTTGTCAATATATCAACTATCAATGTATCGTCAGTTACACACACGCATCTGACAAACCTTGACAGAAGGAGCAGTCTACATGATATGTGCTATCCACACCAAAGAATGCAGAATTCCCAGAAGGGAAAAAATAGCTCTTACTCAAAATAGTAGAACAGTGAAAGAGCAACAATTTGTTCAAGGGCAAGAAAAAAGGACATGCAAGATACAGCTGAAGGTTTTCAAATGAGACAATAAAAACAGTTTAAAAGGTCGACGATATAAATACGTAAATACCCAAAATAAATGAGATAAAACTATGTTTAAAAAGTGTAAAAATAAAGTTACAATAACTCAAGAAGACCAGAGATTTGTTAAGCAGGTTTGTTCAGAAGAGCAACGGAAACTGGAATGAAGGACGACTCATAGCAATTACTTGTGTTTGACGGCTCGATAATGTCTTCCTGAAGGTAGGACGTCATTTTCACTGTGCAACAAGTGGGAAGGATTCCGAAATAGTTTTTGCCTGAAGTATGTGAGAACAGATGAGTCAAAGCGCAATTGTAGGGACAGGAAACTCCTTCCTGCCTTTGTTTGTCGTTTGACGTGTTTCTCAATTTTTGTTTTGTGCAGAACAGTAAGAGAATCAAAGCGTCCGCCGTGTCATATCTGAGGCTCACAAGCACTGCAGTGCAAAAACATTTCATAATCTTTGAGCTCACACCAAACAGTAAGAAAAAATTAGATGACATTGAATTATTGACAGCAGGTCAATGACTGGGTACAAAAACACAGAACCTGGGTAATTCAGAGGTAAGGATGGAGTAAGGTTCATTACCCTCACAGACATTGCACAACATATTTATTCAAAGTATAACTGCAAGGAATTTGTGAATTTTGGTTTCATAGGTTTAAAATATCATAAAAATATTCAGTGAATTCGGGAGAATAGACTAAGGCAACGTGGAAAGCTGTCCTGTGCTCTGATGATTCAAACTGTTTAAATTCTTTCCGGAAATCACAGGCGCTGCGTCCTCTGGGCTAAAGTGGAGCGGGACCATCCGACTGTCAGGACACAGTTCAAACGGCAGCATCAGTGACGCTGTGGGGCTGCATTAATGCAACACGCACGATAAACCGGAGAATATCGACAGGCTGGGAAGCAGCTCAGTGGTTAAAGAATCCAACTGCCGGTTGTTCCAGAGCCGTCAGCCTTTGAACACACGGGCATTGTGATGGACATTGGAGGCTCTAAACAACAGCAGCAAAAATTTTATTTCAAATTAAAGCAATTTGTCTCATCAGTTCCCTAATGTTTAGAACAGGCATGAAAACTTGCCCGTGTCACACATTTTGAGATTTTCAAAATGAGCATATATTTTAAAAAATCTAAAACATTGTTAGTTCCGACCTTAGTTATGCTTTTATACTTTTCAAAATCAGGTTTAAATTTTACAGTGTCCCAACTTTTATGGAAACGGGTTTGTATTTCACATTGAGCTTCATTTGTAACATCCCCGATTGGGCGTTTGCATCTGACTGCAAATCCTTCACTGACGATCTGTGACATTAAAGCAGAAAGACATAAAAAACCCTGAAGCCGATCCTCCTGTCAAACAAGAACAACCATAATAAATATCATAACTAAATAGGCGGTGACAAGAGACAATAAATCTTGAAACGTCTTGCAGGAGGCATCACATCAGCAGTGAAAGCTCCATCTGCTCCCGTCAAGCGCAGCGATGATGATGATGACATCCACGATGTCCCCAGTCCCTCATCATCCACACGAGCAAAGTGCTCGTGACCTCGGGGTCGACTTCAACGATCCTCTTGACTTTAAGGTCGCCAAGGCAGGAAATGTAACACTGTCTGATTTCCTGGAAGTGATGTCGATCACCGTCCACTTCCTGAGCTGGCAACACGCTGGACGAGCTTCAGCATGAGCGGAGACAGAAGGGTGAAGATGAGCTAAAATAGCTATAGATTAATAGTCACGTGAGCAAAAACCTACAACCTTTGAAAGTTTCAAATAGTCTCTGTCAAACAGAACAACATATATTTAGTTTCAACCAAACTTTTGGGGGGGGGGGGTTGTGGTCAGTGTTTTCCCTCCCTTGCAGGGTCACTCATGAGTAGTTGGCCGATTAACAAATCATGTGGGAACCCAGCGCGGAAAAACTGTGGCTCACTGAAGTTTTCCGGCACTGCTGCTTTTTGTGCTGAGGAAGTGTTTGCAATAATAGGCTTTAATCTTTGGCGTTTGCAGCTTTTGGCCGATATTCACATTTTGTGACTAAGAGGATGAGAGGCAGAGTTTGGTGGAGCAAAATGGTGAATTTCTTTGTGGGAGGCTGAGAAATGGCCTCTCAAAGTTTTTGGAACGAGCACACGTTCGGGCTTGTTTCGGCAGTAGAATAAAAGTCGACCTATTTCACAGAATAATCGGGTCAAATTTCCCCAAACGGCTCGGCACCTTTGTCTGCTACTGATTGAAACTGTTGGACGTTATAGGCTCGTTTAAACTCTTCTAATTCTGCCTTCACTTCATTTTTGAGATTGGCGGCCTCATCGGTAATGTCGCCATTTTCCCGGCACTTCTCTGAATGTTTAAATCACCATGATGTGGCCTGTTGTGACTGCTGACCGGAAACGACGTGCTCCGAAGCTGTAATGTGCGACGGTACAAATTACATGAGTGCCGTTTTGGAAAGCTTGCTGCATGTACGGGTCGTAAAGCGATGATCCGTGCCCAGTCCAGATCGGTGGCGATTGGCAAACACTACACCGTCCCTTGACAGTTAATTCAGCCGGAAAGTGCAAGTGTGTTTAGCACCTTACTGGGAAACACTGATAATCTGTTGCGCTCGGATGCCCAGGACAGCAGGGACAATTAAAATAAAAGAAAAAATAAAAAACTGGTTCAAACAAGAAAGTGGAGCCTTTATTTCCAAGACGGAGCTTCATCTCGACGAGTGATTTTTGCACATTATCCACTCGACTGAGAAACAATGAAGCCGTCAGCGATTTAACGGTGTTGTGCCGCATAAACACTGTTGTTTTCCATGACAAACCTTGATTAACCATCTAAATATGCTTTTGAGTTTAAATATCTGCAAAACAATCTTTTGTGTGCTCTCTCTAATTTGCTCCCTTCCTTAAATTTGATTACGAGGGCTTCGGCACCGCGTCGGCTTAGCTCTGGTGCTTGTGGTACGAGCTGAAACCTGATAAATTGCCTGTTTTGTTTGTTAAGCCGTGATGAGATTTGCAGAACGTCCTCTGAGGGTTTAAACATCTCTCAGGTATTATCTCGAGTATTATTTTAAACACATCCCCATGTCCTGTTCCTTACCAACCGCTGGGTTCATGACGTTGCTGGGTCTCCCATTAGGAACCATGTTAAACACTGGTTTGGTGCTTTGAAGAAACATCAAGATCTTCTTTTTGTGTGTGTGTGTTTGTTTTAAATGAAAGGCCTTTAAGCTTTTCCAAAGAGGAAGATGGTCCCTGGGTGCACGAAGACACTAGTTATGTGCCGAACTCCAGTGAAAAGCCCTTTGCAGACTGATGCAATCGTGCTCTTTCTGAACTCTGCAGTTGAGTAATAAAGTTACCGTGAGTCACTGATCCCACAGAGGAATCTGGGATAAATCTGGCTTCTCTCTTGAACAAAAAACAAGGCTTTCAACTTTGGTGCTTCACCACCATGTCGACTCGGACAAGCGCCTCTTACTCCACTGTTGTGATTTATGTCGTCATGTGGAACTTCATTTCCTGACCCCCATTGATCATCACGTCATCGTGATGGTTCGTCGCCGAGCTTTTTATTCAACACACAAAAACATTGTGTTTTTTTTTCCCCCTTTGATAAAAGCATTTGGCAACTGATAATGTTGAGAAAAAAAGGAATAAAATAAATGTTCTCCTTTTCTTCTCCTGCTGTCAAGGAATAGTTGCCACCTAACGCCTTGAATAGCACGGCGAGTTGAAAAAAGTGTGACAAAGGACACCGAGAAAAAGCAGAGCTTGAAGTTGCACCTCTTTAAAGACGAGCATAATGGAAACACTTCGTCACTTTTTCAGCTATTTCTATTTGGGGTGGCAGTAACATGCAACATTGATCACAGTGTTGAAATCTAGGTGAATTTTAGTGTTTCCGTCTCTCTCACAACGATGTGCATCCCTGTTCCATTCACTGTGCGGAACCAAGGAACTGAGAGGTGTCAACTGCTTGTGATGAATGGAAAAAACACTATATTTAATAATGGTGGTTTTCTTAAGTCAGAGTCGAGTCGAGATGTAATATCTCATAGAAACTAAGTTTCAGACTGAGCAACTTGCTGCTACAGGTGCCTCCGTTTCTCCTCTGAGGACACTGACATTTCACAGTCGGACCTTTTGATTCAATAAATTTAGTCTTTTGGGGACAGTATTGTCCTTCAGGACTATGTCCTATTGCAAAATGCCACTTGAAGTCATTTATGCCGGTGGGGTCGACAACGTAGACGGGAGTGGAGTGGTAAGCGTGGCCACCTTCTAGCCAGGAGGTTGTGGGTTTGCGTCCCCAACCGAATGTGACCTTTCTGTGTGGTCCTTGTCCAGAAACATGCATGTCCTGTTGATTGATGATTGTGAGTGTCAATGATTGTCGGTCTGTTAATGTCTCTCTGTGCTGGCCCTGAGACAGACGGGAGACCTGTCGAGGATGTGCCCCTTCTCCAGCGACCCCTGGGACCCCACACAGATAAGCGGTCACAGATAATGGATGACTGGACATCAGAATGAGGCGACGTGTAGATGCTGTAGTGAATGAGTGTGTAGACCAGGACGGACCATTTCCAGTCCTCGAGAGCAGCAGCTTCGCTTGTCTTTAACTATTTCTGCACAACCTTTATCATTGTGGTTGACTGCACACACCTGATCCAGGGGATCAGCAGTAGGTAGAGCAGATGGAAAACGAGCAGGGCTGAAGCAGGTTGTGCCAGAAACTTTTTGTGAGACACTATCCGCAGTTTGGAGCCAAAACCGGTTGTGATGAAGTTGCTGTACATTTTCCACATATGTGTACATATGAAGATTTACTACATTTCCAATCTTCACATGTTTCATGATACAACACTATTTTAATATTAACAAATCATTAGCACGACAGAAACTGATTCACTAAACCAGTCGGCACAAGCAGACCAACCATCAGTCCCTTTGTCCTGAAGCCAGAGCAGGGCACTGGCACCATAAACCCCGAACCATATTTTCCCAAACACTAATCTCATTCTCTGCTCTCTGAAGTACAGATAATTTTCCACAGTCTCACGCTCTAATTTTTACTGGTAAATGCGGGTGAAATGTTCGCTCCGTGGAGCCTGAAGGTCTGGCAAAAACAAACCCGAGGAAAGAAATGATGTACGGAAACGGAGTTTTAGCCTCGTTGCGTACTCGGTACTTTTTCAGCCAGCACCATTTGTTTCCTGCCCTCTAGAGTACAAGGTTTGTACCGGAACACGCTGATCCAGATCTACAAGTCCTCTCACTAACTGTGCTCCGTTGGGGGACCACACAGGAAAGAACTCCAAGCTAAAACTAAGCTGGTGGGAACAAGCTGCCGACTGGAACTCGGCACCTTTAACAGCCTCGCTCCTAATATTCAAAAACAGCTTAAGACAGAACGACGCATGCACTTAAAAGAAGAAGAAGCAAAGTAATTCCCTGGCACTTACATCTGACAAAACCACCGCCCTCTCTCTCCCGGCACTTTGGATAAAAGTCTCTGCTAAATGACTAAATATTATAACTTAAACACGCCAGCGATGCTCACCACAGAAGCAGATACAAAACATGATTTGCCCTGATGTTTTTTTCCTTTCACATAAACCGTGTGTTCAGTGGAATGACTTGGCTTCACTTTTATGAATGGAGATCCATGCTGGGATCTCCAAGGGGTAAATGCTCCACACGCATCCAAGACTCAACGGTCAAACCTAGATCTCCATCAATGGGGCTTGTGTCTCGGCTCAGACTCAGTTTTGGCTGTCGCTTTTAAGACCTAATATCATCAGATGTTGAATAAATGGCTCGTCTCACTCGTCTCGTAAGGTGTTTCTCATGGACCAGCATTTTTAAAATGAACGACTTGTGCAAATATCATCCCGTCTGCAGATTTCCACAACGGAGCCACTTGGTGATTGCTGGTGGACATGAGAGAGATAAAAGTGGATAAATGAGACAGATGGGCTCCTAAACACTCCACTAATCCACAGGGTGTCTCCAAATAAAATATAGCAATCCAGGATTCAGTAAACCTCGAAGAAGCCATGACTTTCTGTGGATGAAATGTCAGGATTTCTGTCGATACCTTCAGCATTTTATGTTGTCATCGCTAAATAAATATAAAAAACAGCGTAGCGTGGTTGGTATATGATTTTATTCATGTGAAACACTATCCCACAAACATAGAAGAACATCGTGTGGACTCTGTGAACAGATCACATGGGCAAGAAACATTTTCGCGAGATCCAAAGACGAGTATCAAAGTACAATGGAAATAACACTCAGTGGACTATTAACAAGTTCATACAGTTTTTTTCTTTCATCTGTAAAAAGAAAATAAATATCCGTTTGTTAATCTGCTCTGCTAATAAATAACAAATCCATGATTGGTTTTATGTGTATGTGTATGAGAAATGTTTCAAAGAATAAGGCAACAAATAAAATGATCATCACTTTATTCCCCGTGAAAATGATCCCTCGGCAACGACACAACAGAAAACCAATGGGACAGTATCATTTGTCAGTCGGTTAATGTTCTATTCCATCAGATGCGTATCACAAAAATAGAGAAATCTATGGTAAAGAAATTCTTGATGCCTAAACAATTTCTGGAAATGGATGGACAATCATGGCGGTGAGTTGTTGTGCACTGCAGCACAGCTTAAAGTGCAAACTGAAAACAAAGGTACTCGCTGTTCGACGATGGGCTTCTTTCTCTCGTCTGTTTTTTCCTGAATGTGTTCCCCAGAGACTCGACACTTTTGACAAATTGTCCCGGGCCCATCAGATAATCGTTATCCCGCCCAGCTCGGGACCGATAAGGTAAGGTCTAATTTCGTTGCCTCTGAGGATCTGGCTTTGGTGTGAGATCCAAGTTTAGGGAGCTGCCAATGGCACAGCTATAAAGAAATATTCATAAGACGTGAATTATTTAGCTCTCTGTATTGCAGTATCTTGCTTTTGAGGGCATTTCCAGGGATGTTTTCCCTTTTGATTTTCCAAACACATTTTTTTGCCCTGTCAAAAATTCAGATTTGTTTTGAAACCAAAGTCTTCAGATGAGGTTATTTCTTGCCT
Source organism: Channa striata (assembly GCA_033026295.1). Taxonomy (NCBI): domain Eukaryota; kingdom Metazoa; phylum Chordata; class Actinopteri; order Anabantiformes; family Channidae; genus Channa; species Channa striata. The sequence goes on from CM065178.1 coordinate 21,653,352, forward strand.
TGCGATGGTCTGCTGACGGACTTTCGGGTAATTTAATAGACGTTTGTCGTGACAGGCCGCATCCACATACTGCACCCGACCCGGTTAACGTGGTGCTTCATTGAAATCAATGTGTTATTGCAACAGTTTGGCCCATCAGCGTCCACCGCTCTGGTTTCCACTCATCTGTCCCACCTTTGCATCTCATTGCCCCCTGTCCGTCATATTGCCAAAACTTTAATTTGAAAAGTGCTGTTAATCTTTTTTTTATTCTGATCTCAGTTGGGTTCATTGGTTCTGACACGTTTGACGACGTCTGTCCATTCAAAGCCTCGTGTGTCTATTTTACATACGGTTATTGCTCTATAGCAATGCATACAAACAGAACAAGGACACGGTACATTCCTTCACAGTTGTATCCCCACAGACCATTTCTGATGCATATTCATTAAATCGTTGACGGACACACAACTTGGAGGTGGTTGCTTTTCAGTGACAGATGATCATCAGACGGCCGGCGCGGCAAAAGCTCCATGGGTTAGCAATCCCAAAAATAATTTTTACAAGCACGTAAAGCAGCCCTTTTTTCATGCAGTTGTACACTTTTGTTGCGATTGCTAAAACCCCGGGACCACACACACATCGTTGATCACAGTTGTCGTTAAGTAATTTGAAAACAGCTCTGTTACACAGCCATAATGATTAACACAGAAGAACTTTCACAGATGGGTCAAGACGACTGTTAAAATCCATGCACGTCATGCATAGATGATGGTCATCATCTGAGGCCGGACAAGCCTCGCTGTTGAGACAAAGTTGCGCGTTTCCCTGTCCGTTCAGACCTCGACGCCTTCCTCCCGAGAGCTGTTCACCTGCTCGTACCGACGCCCTGCAGCCTGGAAACGACTGAAGCCATCCCCGCAATCCCTGCGAACTCTTCCTGTTGTCTGTTTCGTACTGACCCATTATTCCCAAGTGGTTTTGAACAATGTTGCACCACATACAATATCTCCACAACACTTTGCACTCGACTCCATGAACAAAACAACACTGTGCAGCCTCAGCAAACGCACTTCTTCCGATGTCCCCACGACGTTGCACAGATGTCTTCCTACGTGTTTAAAATACACTGCATGGAACACTGGGTAAATACAAAACTGGACAGTCACTACACGTCTCTCTATAGCTGCCACCATACGGAATGCAACACTGCTCAAATGCACGTAGCTAATGAATACTAAATGTGTCGTTATGAAGTGATATGTATAGTCGTCTGTCCACTTGAACCACACTGCTGTCCTTTGTGCGTGAGGTCCACGAAAAACCAATCCACGTTTTTAGAAAGTCTCTGTCACCAAGACAAATCCTTGCACATGCAGCGTCCTTGGTGCCTATAGTTGTTCTTCAGTCGTGTTACAGCTGAGTGATTGTCTGTTGGGATTGATTTTTTATTTTTTTTTTTTTTTTGGCCTTGTCTCTAAGTCAATGATTGGTAAGGTAGCCTTTACTGCAGGTGGTGGTCAAGGCCGAAAACGTCCACAGCTCCTATTTCATGCCGCTCCGCAGAACCTGGTTGGCTGCAATGAGCATGACGCTGATGATGAAAGCGATGGCAAAGGCGCATATCAGGCTCTTGCGCACACAAGTTTGCTTGACTTGCTGCGTTGGGCTGGAACCTACGGGACGGGGAAAAAAGAACAAGGGGTGTGAGCGGGAAAGCGAGAAAACGAACTGAGGAGAAGGTCCATTGAAGCAGGTGTTATTTAATGCCTGAACGATATCTGATAGTAATTTCCGAGTGAAAGAACAATTGCATGAACACAATTATGAGAGACGAACACTGCCAAGAAAATTTGTTTTCACACCTGTATGCTGCATAGCCGCATCTTTATTGAAATGTTAATTGGAGAGTTTAGGAGTGACAAACAAGTGGATCGGCGCCTGACTGGCATGGTAAAGCATGCTCCTCGAAAAAACAGTCACTCTCCTAGAAGCGGCGTCATTTACCGACCAGGGGAGATGAGGCAATAACTGCTCAAAAAAAGATTCTCCTTTTTGATCGGATTTTCTCAATGCAAATCATAGAGCGGGTGAGTATTAGCCCAAAACCCTGAACATCACATGAATAAGCATAAAACAACCTCGACTACAGTAAATTAAGCCTTAAAGGGGAAAAAATCCTTCCTTTAAGACACTAATTTGCCATTTTTAGTAAATTTCAGATCTTTTGTAATGAAGAGGTATAATTCCCCTTTTATTGCCGTGTGATAAAGTTTATCACTTCCCTCAATCTGCCTTGACTATTACTTGACAATGACTTTTAAATGGGCCTCAGAGGACGAGGTTCTCCGTGCAGAGTCTGAGTAGGCGGACGGAGTTTTCGCAATGGTGTAGTCATTCTTACAGTAGAGCAGTGAGGGCTCGGGGTGGGAGCGCAGATGCACAAATTATAAAACAGGCGCCCAAGAGGCCACGGCACTTCACATGCCGGTAACGAGTGGCTCGACTCCGTTAGGATCTATTGGGGCTGCCGGTGGGAATAATCCGTGTCTCTGTTGTTTCTCTGCAGGTCTCCCTGTGCGACTGTGGAAGTCTGGTGACTACAAACGCTTTCCGGTTGTGATTATCAAAATCTGCCATGGTTAATGGAAAAATCATTCACAAATGCTCGACTGGGTCTGAAGAAGATGTTGGGTTTTTTTTTTTTTACTGCAGCTAGAGATTTGATTAGAGATTTTCTCAGTGTAACTGAGAAATGTTGATGTTAAAGGGTAATTTCGCACAAATCACAACGTCTCAGGAGATGAGAGACAATAGGTCTGTGTGTATTTTATCACCACAGTGTTTGGGCAGAACCTGCCTAACGACTTGAGTTGATTTGACAGAACCGACTCCATCTACTAGTAGGTTGAAGGTCGCCTGCTCCACTGTCATTATGGGCTGATAAGAGCTGATAACAGACCGTCGAATGGGGAAATTCCTGCACGAGTTCATTCAGCACAACCAGGTAAAAAACATGCCAACGTAGAAAAACGGCTCCTCCTTACTGTCTATATCCACCTGGCAGTCCTCAGGGTTCTCTATGTGGTTCTCCTCGGTCATGATGATGTTCTCGATGTCCTTCATGGAGAGGTGGTCGCAGAACGTGTCGTACAGAAGCCTCTTCAGCTCCTCCACCGTCAGCTTCTGCATGTCACACTGGAGACGTACGCGTGCGTTAACATGGACGTTTGTGCGCAAAACCACAGACACACGAACAAAATCAAAGATGAGCATTTGTTAGACTCAGACAGTTTATGAAACACAATGGAGCTAAATGTATATTAATCTGTGTCAATACAATGTGTTCAAAATTTAAGCTGAAAAGCAGCTATAAGCTGATTTTAAAAATGCGAACCTCATCCTATTAATCTTTAGTTTTTCTTTGTTCTTACTGGATGTAGAAGCTTTTTGCTTTTGTCGGTCTCATACTTTTTTTTTACATTAGCTGTAACAAGACAGAGGAGTTTTTTTTTCTCCAGAATTAATAAAGTTCTTTCACTTGTGAATAGAAAAAAGAGGTTTTCAAATCTGACCAAATATGACACTATTTGAACGAAACATTTCTAAGACATTCCTGTTTTGTGGTGTTATAATGAAGTTTGGTTGTTGAGCGAATCCATCCCCAGTAAAATCGAGATGAACATGACTACAGACAAAATACATCATCTGTGTTGCTGATTTTCAGCTCAGCCTGAGCCGCCGCTCGACTCTGTGATCACTTCGGCAGCAGCGTCTGATAAAACTATTCCATCATACAATGTCATGTGAAGCTTTGCAGCCTTTGCGCCGGCCCCTCCTGACTCTCCCAGCGTGTGTTGCAATTCCTTACTTTTCATACACTGATTGCACCAAGAATTCCCAGAAGTCCCTCCTCTTCCGTGCTTAATTTGCAGCCTCCCTTTCTGACAGCCGCTGTTATCACACACTACAACAAAGGCAGCTCTGACACGAGCCACCATCCCATTAATTCCCGTCCTGCTGTCATAGGGAACAGCTGATTATCTAATGAGGTGTCAGTAAATAAATTAATATCTATTTTACATCAAAATGGACTTTGTTCTAATGACGTTGTCGTCCCACACAAAGACGCAGTGATGGCAACTCAAAAGTCTTGATTAAGAACCCAGTCCTGAGGGGATTCGAGCCCGTGCGAGATCCGCCCATTAACAACCCAACGCCTGACATTGGTTTTCCCTTTAAAAGTCAGAGTCTGAATGTTTCTGCGCTCGGTGGCCCGCTACAGCTGTTGAGCTAATGGGCAGGAAATGAGTGACGGAATAATGAGCACCTTCCAAAAAACGGAGTCAAAGTCGGTGCCGTTGAACTTATCTGGCAACCCAGCTGCCGTCAGCTTTGGACCCAGAAGAGTGACAAACTCCTCAAAGTCCACTTGTCCGTCGCCTGCAGAAAAGAGGAACAGTTGTTGTTTATTGCTGCAGGTTTTACTGCCCACCATCGTCTGCTTTTGTGGGCAAACAGAGTATAAAGCTTCTTAAGATCATAAAATCCAAGCTGCGTGTTTGCCTCACCATCCATGTCCAGTCTCTGGATGATGACTTCCAGCTCCACCTCGTTTGGCATGTAGCCCAGGGAACGCATGGCCATTCCCAGCTCCTGCTTCGAGATGAACCCGTTCCCGTCGCGATCAAACACTTTGAAGGCCTCGCGAATCTCTGCAGGGAAGACGGGCACACACCAGAGCAGAAGTCTTACAACAGAGCGGGATGTGAAAGTGGGAAATGTTCCACACGGCTAAGACACATTTGTTATGCTGCATCAACGCTTGAGTCATAGTTATATGCGGTTTGGCAGCACAGGAGAACAAATTCAACCAGTAAAATGACAGAAGAAGAGCTCAAATAAAATCGATACCCCGGAACAAGGAGCTGAGATCAGAACAAACGTCCAGCATGTTAAAGGGCAGCGCTCTCTGCCGTCTTTGAATTTAAAGTGTTCTGAGGGAAAACGTCAAATCTATTAAGGCTCATTTTCTTGGCTGCAAAATGTAAATGGGGGAAAAACAGGAGTAAACTCTGCAATCTCTCAGTAATAGACGGATAAGAAGTGACGCAAACAAATCAAATGCTGTCCTGTATTGTGAAAGAATTATGGTTGAGGTGGCACAAAATGTCGGCAACAAAAGAATAAATCTGTGGATGTTGAGGAGAGTCAATACTCCAGGATGATCATGTTGCTTTTTATCGTGTTTGCTGTAAGTTGAGTTGGTCTTTTCACTTACAGATAAAAACAGATTTTCCCTTTATCTCACCTTAGCTGTCCTCTGTTGGCAGTGAGACGGGTCAGATCGGTTTACAGTGTCTTCAAAATGGCTCTTTCAATTTAGAGAGCTTCTATATCAGGATTATTATTATTTTTTAGTTTAAACGGGAGTGGGAGAGTTTGAGCAACTTGAACATCTTTGCAATTACTAGAACTGATCACCCTCTGAAAAAAAGACACTTCATAAACTACATTACTGTCAAGATGCATCATGGGAAATGTAGAATATTCGAACCCTCGGCTTGGACCTGACGTTAATCTTGATTTTTGTTGTTTGAAAGAGCTCAGTTAAAAGAGATGGATTGACCACAAAGAGACCTCCAACCACAAAACTACACAAAATATGTATAAAATTACTATATGTAGACACAAAACAATTGTAAACAGATACAAAAAAACAAATGCAAAAGACAGACAACTTTTCAAAACAAATCTAAAATTACCACAAACATCCAAAAAGAGACCCCGCTTTGGGCATTTTTTCATGCATAAGTCAATTAAAAAACATTTTCATGACAGTTCAGTACGTTAGTCTGTGATTTATCAGAAGAATTCATAGTGTCTAGTTTCTGACACAAAGAAATTCTTTGAGAAATGATACCAGTTTTAAGTCTATAGATTCTTTAGTTTTTGATGCTGTAATATTGCTGATAATAATAGCAGTTACCAAACGTTCCACGTCCATTAAACCCTCTGCGCTGTGAGTTTATTCTGTCTGGGTTTAAAGGAGCAGACTCATTTTAAATGTGTGTTCTTATCGGTGTTTTAGTTTTCATCCATAAACCACATTTAATTTGAGAAGCTGCTTGGTCTCTAAGATGTTGAATCTGACCTCCACCATGGATGGATTCCTGAACCAGCCCACCTGGGCACAGACAATTCCATGTCTGAAATAACTCTGTTAAGTCCAATAATAACCAGCAAGACATGTAATGTCAAAAACGAATGACCTGAGAATAAAAGAGGAGCAACAAAAAAAGTCCAAAAACAGAATGACCGAAAAAAAAACAAAAACCAGATGTAACAAGTGACCAAATTAAAAAGGGTGGGGGCCCGAAAATGTCCAGTTAAACAATTTATTCACAAGTTAAAAATATGTTTTAAATATTAAACAACATGTTAACTTACAAACTACAGCCAACTACAGGAAGTCAAACCTCAGTCCCATAAAATCCAATAAAACCACGTCACATCGTTGATCACGTTTTGAACTGCACCGTGTCACAGAGCAGAAGCTGCAGAGCCGCCATATCTCGGGTTATAAATCTTCAGGTTATTCAGACACGCTGTGTATGTTTCTCCTTGTTTACACTTCACCAGGGACCGAATCCCTTCATTTATATGCGATAAGATCCACTATTCCAAACTTGTCCTGGCGTCACACGCCTGATTAGAAGCAGAGCAGGGGATGAATCTTAAGGTGGAGATGATGCATCGCACAAATCCTCGGCAAGTCACATAAAGTCTGAAATCTCTCTGATGGCGCATTCGTTGAAGCCTTAAAACACATAGCAGAAGCCGACAAAGCTCGAGATTAGGGAAAAGATCATCTCGCAAATGTTAAATATGCACGTTTTGCTTTCGAATGACCTGACTAAACAATACACGAGCACGGCTGCTCGCCTGTGCCGCAGGTGAGCACAATGAAAATTCAAATGTGACCTTCTCTTCTGGGTTTGCAGCCAATTAGCCGTTGTTAAGTGACTGCGTCGTAATACTCGACAAACTTTGTCAATCCGCCCGCAAAACCCACAGTCTTGTAAATGGGAATTGTTGTTCGTGTGATTTACGGCGGTGTCACGGCGGCGACAAATGGCCCGGCCTCCGGGCCAGAATCCACAGCGTGACAGTCTGTGACAAATATTTCCGTTGGAAAACAAAACATAAAATATCAATGATGGCATGAAATGGTGTTTGTCATTCTGTGTATGTGGCGGCTTTAGAAATAGTTTGTTGTAATCAAGTACGCATCCACGGAATGGAAACTGTGCCAGAGGAAGGAGGGCGCTTGACAGTCATGTTTCTTGGATGGATTACATGTAATTCATAAATCAGCAGCATTCGCAGCTGCTATTTTTCACTTTGCTTTTCCACACAAATTCTCTTACTGGAGCTACAGTTTGAATCCATGGGAGCCTCCAGCTACGTTTCCCTCCTTCCCTGGGAGTAATCTTCTTGTTTATAGAATAACAATACCTCAGTATCCACCTGAGGTCCCGGCTCCATCTGTTTGCTTTAGAAAGACGGGCTTTCTGAAAAACACGTGTTGCCTCCTCGTAGGACGCGGAGACGCTGTTGAATAAGGTGCCAGAGCAGCTTTAGCAAACGCTCCGTCTCTCCTGAAAGCGTTTGCACTGATCAACAGCCAAGGTGAGGAAAACATCGCCGTGGCGACTGATGTATAGTGTGTTTGATGTAAAAAAGGTAAAAATGGTGTTTAATAAAACTCGACAAACACGAGAGCATTTCTTTTTTTCCTCTGTTATCAAGTCCAGTCAGATATTCAGCTGAAAAGTTGGAACATTGCGAATATATTATCAAAAGCACTTGGCTCCACTTGAAATCAGGACTAACAGAGCAGTACTAGAATGAACTAAGACATCTCAGCAGCGAGGCAGACAATACATAATCCCCACTCCAGCAGTTTATCAAAAGAGGCTGACTAATCACGCTCTAAAAGAATTAATTTCTCCTTTTGACCACACGCCATCCAGACAACTGTCAGAGAGAGATAGCACTCTATCCACATTGTCCCCAGGAGACACGAGTGAATTCCCCACTTTCTCGCTTTGGCCCGAAACGGGCCACATTCACATCCAGACACGTGCCCCCCCCACGGTGACTCTGTAAGTGAGAAACCGACCCCGGCCAGAATCATGTGTGTTCATCACAAACGCTCTGACGGTGCCAATACAGAGGAATCATCCCGGCACCAGAATCTCACTTAGTCGCGTAGCTTTGGATCCTAATGTGTTGCTGTTTGCTGTGCCACATCCACATTATGGTCCAAGGGCCGCAGACGCAGAAATGCAGAAAACGCTCATCACAAGTTCCCGCCGACCAAGGTGACATTATCACGCCGCTTGTTTCCACTGAGTGACTGATTAATTATTTAAATAATCAAAATGGATGATTACTTTTCTGTCCACTAGTGTAATTACTTCTTAACTTAATTTAATTGCCTCATTTTATTGTCTATTTTTTATCTTGCTTGTTGCAGGGGGGGCAGCGCCAGAAGAACCCGGAACATAAGGGCCACTTTCGTGTTCTCCACTTGATCCTCTGTTAATAAAAAATACTGAGTCAAGTATCTTTAAAGGGCGACTTCACACATTTTCAGCTTGCTTTCTATGGATTAAGTTTAGTACGTGCTCATTAATGCTTTCAAACATCTCTCTGTCTTCCCTATATTAAAATATTTGTCTGCTTCTAGATGAAAACCTCCTCCAGATGACATCACCTGTGGGGTTTTTTATTAGCAGCAGTTCTGAGGATGTCATCTGGAGGAGTTCTGACCATGATCACAAACTCCATGTGTGGTCGATGGATCTTCTTGTGATGAAAAGGTGAACATCACACCTTCAATTGACCCAAAAAGACCATTTCACTGCACGTGATTGTAATTTCCAGGATGAATTCATGCTCGACTTTTGAGAATTTGCTGAAGATTTGTAAGAAAATCCAAATTTGACCTGTTTTGACAACTCTGTCTTGTAGAAATCCCATTCCTGAAAATATACTGCTGAGCTGTTTTCCCACTAAGTCGGTGGCAGCTTGCCAAATATACTGTAGTGGCGTCACAATCCCTGAATGGGTTTTTTTTTTTTTTTTTATGAATGGAGAGCTGCACGCACAGGGAGCTGGTCACGGTGGATGAGTGTCACACCAGACGCTGATGTTTGCATCCAAAGTGCCATCTGTTGTCACCAAGTCAACATTGACGTTTTTTTCAGCGTGAGTAAAGATCTTGATCTTTCCCTCACATTAACTAAATGCTGTGAGTGTCTACACATAAGCATAAAAATGAAAAATTGCTGGAGCTACTGCTGCAAGAATGGGCAATTTAGTGAAAAATAGAAATGTTGAATGATCATTTTCCTATCCTAAAACATTTGCAACTTGCAGAGTTTCTCGTTATGTTAATAGCAAACCTTCCGTCACTTTTCTTTCCAAACATATTTGCTTTTGCACATTAGCAAACGTGTGTTAAGATTTAATTCTGCCTTTGTTGCATCTCCTGCTCGGTCTCTGGGAGCGCGGCTCCACCGGGGAGGTGAGAATATTTTTGTCGAAAGCCTGTGATATTTGCTTTGATGTAGAGAGGTGCTTGTTGGCCTCCGAGGATGCGGTGCCATGTGGTCCCCTGCGGTGCGATCTGACAGAGGATGAAAAGCCCAAGTTAAGATCGAGAGCTGCGAGAGGCCGCGTCTACAGATGAACTCCCACAAGGGAAAGGTGCAGAGCGCGCTGCTGTCTTTGAATGAATCGCACTCCGCCGTTTGCCGCAGTGCACAGATGCTCTGCGGAACCCGCACGCACAATCACTTGGAAATGGAGTTGACTAATGTGAAAGAAAAAGCTGGAATGTGGATGACATTGGGCATGAGAGGATACAGCATTAAAATGCAAATATGTTTTAATACTATAGGTGGTCCCTGTGGTCCCCAATAGGGAAATCTTTTTTGCGTCACATTTCTCTTTGTGGTCATTTTTCGAGCTAAGTTCGTCCCCCGACCTCGCTGGCCCTTGAGGCCTGCGGCGCTCATGTGAATCCATACCATACTGTGAAATAGAGAATTAACGAGAAAGCAAACAGAAACAAATGTGTGAAATTACATCTTCCCTGCAGAACAGAAAGTAAATCACACGGGAAATGTTTTATTTGAATTTTGTCAGGCGTATCTTGAGCAAAGCCTTAGTCCCGCTCAGGCTAAATTTAGCATCGGTGGAAACTTTTGCTAATTATGATCGGCACGCTCTCCCAACACCGGGGCTTTTGTGGTGGTGAAGTGTCCGTGAACATAATCCGGCGCCTGTTTTTTGGGGAGCCACAGATCCTGTTTGCCTCAGCCAGACCTGCATCCGCTCCGGGCTGCTTTGGAGCTGTAATTGCAGCACACCCACTCTTTATGTAAGACCTTATCAGTGTGGGGAAAAGCACGGCTCCGCGCCGTGTGCATGTGAACCGCTGCTGACTATTTTTAAAACACCCATAGCAACCTTAATCCATCTTTAGCTGGATATGGGCCGACTTGGGCACCCAGAAGATTTGAAAATTACCTTAACAGGCTTCTAACAAGGCTCAGGAGTATTCGAAAGGGGTACATGGCAGAGTGTAAGTCATCTGTGTGTTAATGAGAAACCCCAAATCCGCATTTGGACGGAAACTCATCGCCCGCATTGTAAAATTCGAAGCGCTTCAGCCTCGCCGAGGCAACACTGACACAACCACAGGGAAGCAAAAAGTGGGAAAGGTTTATGTGCTTTATCATCAATGAAACAATCCCAGGGCCAACTCCTTAAACCACGTTTGACCTTGAATGATTGAAGTAAAAGGCTGCGAAAGTTCAAGCCGCCTCTCTTAGTCCGTTCACTTTTCTTTCCAGCCAGGAAGGAGAATTGATCTGCGATTGATTCTTTGCTTTTCTGCCTCACAAGCTGTAAGTTTTCATCATCGCAGCTGATGCCAAGCTGAGACGCAGCCAGTATCCACAAGGTGGAAACGTGCGAGAAACACCTCAAACAAAGGTCAGACGCGAACAATCAGAAGCCTCCGTTGTGCATTACAGCTTATCCAACACTCCCTCTCATCAGTTCCGCCGCGTTAACAGTACGCGCTCGCTCACGGCTGCAGGTTTTTTCCTCTTATTGTCTGGCGTAGACTTTGCAGTATTGTTCATCAAAGGGAGGAAAAAATCCCCCACAAGAAAAAGCACTTCACCTTCCAGAACTCATCACAGTTCATTTCACAGGTAATAAAGTCTGCTGGATCCACTCCTTCATGGCAGTCCATCAAAAGGGAAATAAATTGCTTAATTTGAACCTATCCAACAGTCGTAATCACAACAGCTCATGATATTCCCTGCTAATCGGCACCTCATATTTACCATAAAAACCCAATTTTGGAGGTGGGATGTCATCCCAGAGTACATCAACTGATTAAGCGAGAATTTATGTTGAACCCTGGATGTTGTTGTGACCACTCAATAAAGTTTGAACATTTGACATTTTGATGGCAACAGTGTCAGGAAATGTGCCAAATGCCAGTCAAATGGGCACTGACTTCACATTTAATATTAGGACTCCTTTTTATTCCGTTGGGGAATGTATTAATACCTGGGGACAATCCGTGCTCCGTCACATCTACCACATTAGCAACAGTTCGGCTTCCAACTGTAATGCCCCGAAGGTTGTTCGTACCCGCCGTGTCGCACGACCCAGGAAACCGTTAAAAATGTCATCAGTGGCACCACACACACCTGTGGCAGCAGGCGTCACCCCCATTGGCATCACACAACAAAGCGTTGCTAACAATGGAGCCAAAATGGCAGCCAGTTTCCAAACGAGCGCTATGCTTCACACACTCAACTAGTGACTTAAACTCTGCAATTTGAGTCGTTTGATAGGAGTTAAACAAAAAAAACTCAAACATCAGGGGTAAGTTAAGGGAGATGTTAGCATTGGTTTGCCATAAGAATCTACTTATTTGGAGTCATGTTGCATCTCATATGACTTGCATCATGTGACTGGTTGCTACAGCAACAATACAACTTGGAACCTGCCTCGATACAAAGTGTGGAAAATCAAAATCCCAGGTGATCACTACAGCTGCTACAGTAGATGTTGCCCAGCAGAAATGCATTTGTCTGAACAAACATTTGTTCTTGTGCACAGAAGCAGTTTGACTGTACAGGTAAAGTCTGTGTTTCACTGATGCCAGGTCACTTCAGCCTTTGTAAAGTGCTTTATTTGTCATGGTACATAAAACAAAATTTCCTCAGATGATCTGATGGAAGCTACAGCTCTGAGCACAGCCGCCACGGGCCAACCTGACCTGGTCTCGATCACGCGTTTTCGGTGGGAGGGGAAACGGGAGTACCCGGAGAATCAAACCCAAGAGATTTTTGGTGTAAAATGCCATTTTGTCTTCACCACCTGTCAATGAGAGCTTTTCATGATCCTCTCGCCTCATCCAGACAGGAGATGGAACTGAACGAGCCATTTTCAAATCCTTTTCTGCCGGACCGTCTGATAGATTGTAAGACAACTCTCCATCATCCAGAGCGGGAACAGTTATGGACTGAGCGGATTACTGGAAGACATACAGAGTTGCCACACATCTGTAATATCAGGAAGCCTGTCCTGTTTCAAAATGGATGAAGTTGATTTTTCAGTCTCAGTTTCTTTTCTCTGCACAGATGTTTAGTGGGTTTTAATTAAAACCGCTTCACAGCTGATATTTCAATGCAGATCCACCTCCTTCCCTCCACCCTCCAACAACATTATCTCACAAATCTCTGAACGTTTTATAAAATAAAGTTCTGACAAACTCTGAATATATCACAGGCTTTTGCAGACATTTAAACTTGGAGTAGTCTAATAATTACAGTAGTCAGTGCTGCTGATGCTGCACGTCCTTCTTCTTTGTTAATCATTAACAAAAGCTGCCGGAGTTTTAAACTGCTGTTTGCCAGACTTGCAACAATGTAAAACAGGATTTGAAAGGCAGAAAGTGGAAATGTAATGGTGACGGCAGAGAAAAAACACTCCATGTATTAGCTTGATTTACGTTTTTTTCTTCGTTTGGGTTTCGGCATTGTTAGAATCCGAGACTACTTTGATGAAAGAACAGTCTACGTGCTGGAGAAAGGCATGAAAGGCTCGATGCGCCAGAGGAAACAAATGGTTTGTTTAGGGGATCCAATTTAAGGGTAAAACATGGTGTTTGCTTTCCAGCAGATGAACAGCAACTGAACTAAGGCCGGCCTCCCCGGAAACATCCTTTCTTCTAGCCGTCAATATCTGAGGCGAAGGAGGGAGACAAAGTGAGTTTGGCTTTCACTAAACACGTCTGGATCATTTGCGGAACCACACTCTTGAAAATGAGCCAGCAAATCGGCTGCCATCGTGATTGGTCATTGCGTTGTGCGTCGTTGCCCGAATCCTCTAAGCCGCGCACGCTTTCAAACGGTCTCAGTTGACCCCTTGGAAGTACACCCTCGTAACGCCCACTGATCCTGCACCAGCGATACGTTATCTGCATAATTTTCCGCGTTGCCAAGCAGATGCCGGTGTCTTTATATATCTTCATTTGTATTCATGTAAGTATTTCCAAAGGAATGGAAGTCAACCCTCCACCTCGGGGCAAACGAATGAGTCAATGTTTTCTGCTGCAGCTACAGTAGGAGTCGAGCAGAAACATCCACATTGCCTGGCAGGCAGTTTATGCCATTAGGAACACAGTGGTATCAGTGTTGTCTTTTTCTTTTCTTTTTTTCAAAAGCTGTCAATCAAAAGCAACGTGCAAGTCCCAAGCTCTACCAGGGGATTAACTTAAAAAGTTGAAGGAGAAGCCAAAATAGTATGTGTTAGATTTTTACTACTGAGAGCAAACTATTTTCAAAACCAAAATGCAACATGGAAGTCTGAATATCATAAGAAAACATTCCTAACTGCATATTTATGATTCAAGGAGACACACAAAACCTCCCCAATTAGTCCAATCCACAGGCCAATAGCAGTGTTTTCACAGCTTCCCCATTCATATATGCAGACTTTACCAATTTAAGTCTAATTGGTTGTTTTTATTCAGTCCAACATCTCTGTTCCCACAGAGCTTATTTTTCTCTGACAGACATTAAACTAATCCTGCTCTGTTATCAAGATGTGAATAACTGCATCAAAATCGATTTAATTCAATGAAATTGTTTTAGGCATTTGCATTCTGCTGGGAGAAATAATCCAGTGACAAATACTCAATATCCCCTTCAGACGAGGGACCTCGATGGACGACGCCTGCTGATGTTAAGTGGGTGTAACACGTCAATCTGGGTGTGTTAACATTTACTAATTAGCTCTAATCAACCTATTTTCATCTTTGGTCATTCTATGTGTTCTTCTGAAATCCAATACAACAAAGCTCTGTCCCATTTCAGACAGACATAAAAAACACAACACCTGATCTATAAATATGAAAAGGATTGGTCTCAGAAAGACTTATTGAAAGCTGAGAAGGATTTCTGCACACTGCGACTGTAAACTGTGTCCTCAGCTGAGGCTGATAATGTCATTGGTTTTGCAGGAACTTTGTCACAACTGGACAATAACCTTTGACCCAATGGGGACATAAGAAAGCATTATAGTTAATTAATTATAAGGCAATCCATTGCAAATGATTTGTTAGAAGTTGCATAATTCAAAGCACATTACTGTTTGTGCACTGCAGGGAAATGTCCATGACCACTGTGAGATAAGACGGGAGTAGACGGTGCTGTGCACAGCCGGCAGGTGTTACTTAGATCAAATAAATAAAACCGAAAATGCTGCAAAACTGACTAATCAAGCCGAAATCCATGAAATTCTCTGATCGGTCAGAAGGTCAAAACCTGCTCGCCAACATTTAGAAGTGAACTGAACAAACCACAGACCTGAGGAAGTTTAAGAGACCGTCACTGATCACTTGCAGTAACCAGCGTGTGGCGAAGCCTCACTCGCTTGTGTGAGTTTTCTGCGACAGCTGAGCCTTTCTGCGATCACTCTGACAAAAGGGCGGAGCGAGGACCCGACCTGGGTTTGATCTCGAGACGAGGAAAGCCCCCTCGCTCCGCCGCGAGTGTGAACAAATGGGGAGGGATCTTTGTGGGCCGCGCTGATTCGGATTACAGCTGACAGTTACTCTGCGAGTTAAACGCTCCCTCGGAGATTTGGCCCTGCTGTGGCAGGTTTGGCTCAGGATACGCTCTCATGTTTCTTTGACAGTGGTGAGGATACGACTTCCGAGGCCAAAACTAAACGGAGTATGAGAAAAGATTTGGAAAATCTTATTGTGAATTAGTTTCTAATTCTACTTTCCTAATGAATAGCAGTTATAATGTTCCTGTTGCAGGCATCGCATTTATGTGCTAGACAACAGGTGAAACGCTTTGTTTTTGTTCTTTTCTGTATATCAAATGAAATAAAATATACATTTTCGCACTTCGATCCCAAATGCATTGAGGAAGATTTTGGGGGGCAGATTAACACTTGGCAGATATGGAAATGTTTTTTGAAATAAATGCCTTTTCTCATACATATCCACAAGAAATGGCTCATTAATGATTAAATTTAAACTCTTCTCTGACACAATGACAATGATCTGAAGTGCAAAGGGGAAAAAAACTCTGCAAAGATGCAAACGTTCCGCTCCCATCTCATCTTTTGCTTGTGTCAACAGAAACTGGTGTCGTCTGTTTACAGGAGTCTCGCTCCGGGAACTGTTACAAATGCTCTAAACTCAGCCGTGGGACTGTTGCGGAGCTGCTTCCTGTACGGCTGTTGTTAGGCAGTGTGGAAATTGGCTACCCACTTAATTCCACCTGCAGTGATATTGACACTAAGCTTTCGCTCTGTGTGTGTGTGTGTGTGTGTGTGTGTGTGTGTGTGTGTGTGTGTTTTAGTGGTGGAGGAGGTCTACTATATTGAGCTCCTGTAATATGACCGACTGTTTTTTTTTTTTCCAACCCTCTTGTGTGGGATGGGAAATGGAGAACATGGAGTCCATCTTAATTTAAGCTTGCATCATTGTACATTAACGGATTTGCCCGTCCACCTTTTAACCCACGTGCGCACGGAAGCTTTTCGAGCATTGGAAAAACAGTGTTTTGTTCCAATTATAGATTTGACAGCCATCTTGGCCACAACATGCAGCACCGCTGGCCCGTTCCCCGCGGTGTCCGAGCTGGTGATTGAAAATCCAGTCAATTGGCTACTGACACTCACAAACCACCTGTCCCCATACATGTTCTTGCACACACGTATTCGCCAACATGTCATTTAATTCCGTGACAAAGCCCCGTCTCCCTGAAGGCTCAGCTGACGCCTGCAACAGCTCCAGCCAATTCTCATCCGTCTCTCAAGAGATGAGAGCAGAGACGAGGCAAGGCGACAGCGGGTTACGAAACGTGACGGCTGTCAGAAACAGAACAACAGGTGCTCGCGATTGTTAGTGAGGAGCTTCCTGACCTTTACGGCGTCTGCATTTCAGGAAGTGGCTCAACTTCCTTATCCTCTGGAACCTACAGAGCCCACTGCTGCATTTATAGGAATTACTCAATAAATTTGGTGTCACTGTCCTAATAATTGTATATTTGGGTTAATAGGAATCCACAGAGGTGAAAGTCTGGGTCAGTAGCGGACTGGCCGACAGAATTTGGGGGTGGAAATCCAACCCAAATGTCAAAGAATTAGTTAAATGTGTTGTGTGGCTGCAGGCCTTCAGCACTGTCTCCGTCTCTGTGCAGCTACAACAGAAACGGACAAAGAGCCACATTTAGACTCTTTCGACTGTTCCCAGTTCGTGCAACTAGAAGAAAAAGCTGCGGATCCGAGTTCCTTTCTTGACGACATCAACATTGAGTCTCCTAAGTGACACCGCCTGCCCCTTTCACAAGCTGTAACACATCCCTCGCAGCAATCACTAATGCTCCGCAGCGGCTGAAAAGACTCTGTCACTGCAGTTAACGGCGCGTTTCCTCGGGCTCACATTCTCTCCACAGAGCATCCGACTGCTCCTCCAGACAAACTTCCCCTATAAGTTGAGCTGTAAATTGGCTCACTTTGTCTCGCAGCACCTCGGCCGCAGCACGAGCGAGCTGGACAAGTGGATTTGAGCAGTTAAAGTCAAAACAAAGTGTTGCCTACGACTGTTGACTGGAAACACATTCCTGAATCCCAACCTCCCAAAAGCGTCTTGAATTGATAAAAATGATTTGCCACATGAAGGGCCCAGTTTTAGTTTTTTCTGCGTGGCTTTCATGTGCAAAGCGTATTTCCGACATGCAAAGCTCTGCACACTGGAAACCGTGAAAAGTGCTGCGAGTGATGCAATGCTGGAATCATAGGCGCGACATCGTGTACAGATCACTCGTCGTGACACTTTGTCTTTGATCATGGGCCGTTTGTCGGGTTAAAGCTCAATGACACCTTAAACCCGTCTGTTCTGTCTTGTACCATTGTTGTTTTCTCTGGAGGTTTCTTACGTGATGTGTGTGTGTGTTCTGAAACCGGTGTTGTGTAAAATATCTGAGCCATTCATCGAACACCTTTTAGGGCTTAAAAAAAAACAAATTTGCTCCCACCACTCAGCTTTTATAGTCAATATCAACCTCAGCACTCAGCAGCAATTCCCTGCCAACGTTACTGTGTGTATCTGCAGTGCTGTACATGTGTTTCTTTGCACACTTTGCAAGTGGAAACCCCCTTTTGTGTGTGAAAGGGAGAAAAGGACTATGTTGGCTGTGCACTCTCAAGTGTGTGCAAATGCACGTTCAACTGCCAGTTCATTTCCAGTGTCTCCCTGGAAAATTCTGCGCCAGAGCCCAGAGAAGATTTCTCGCAAGACCCAGCTTGCCTGTAATTGACACACGTGCATTTTAGTCAGAACTTGACCGCAAACGCGTCGCCTTCAAAGGCCTGTGCCACTGCAGGATGTTCCTCCGCTGCGCTACTACAATGGCGTGTTCGTTATTTAGGCAACGAGGATGACAAGGTGCAGTGAACTAACTGTTCAGCACGACTCGATCAGATGTTCAACCCAAATGTGGCAGCAATGCAAGAACCTACTGCCATCACACACACACACACACACACACACACACGCCACTGTCTGCTGCAAGACAATGTGCAGATGTTGCAGGTTCACGCCACACGTGCTTTGCAGGACACAGGGCAGCTCGAATTCATCAGAATGGTTTGTTACACACCAGCATCCAGATTATTCTCAGAAAACATTTTGAATCTCCTTCCCCGTCCTGCTTTAACCACAGCACAAACACTTCCTGGCCTTTTGCCTTTTTTCCAGCAGGTCTGTGTGGCCAAACTTAAGGCGCGTGAAAATCTTAGGAGCTCCTGCTTCCACTTGGAGACAATGCACGACTGTTGTCCTCAGGAAGCCACATTTTATGGCAGAGCGGGTGCTGAGATGTCTCATCTTTACACCATCACAGCTCCACACCGAGGCCCTTTGAACGAGGTGCAAATGTGTGTTTTGTATGAATAAAACCAGATATTTACAGACACTCATAACAACGTAGGTGTTTTATGGATGAAGATTAAAAACGGGCTGTTTGAAGAAACTCGTTTGTGAGGGATGGGTGAGCGCTGTCCAAGGTTCTGAGCACGCCCCCCCCCCCCTCGGGTCTCACATCATCTCACCTTCCACTTCGTCTTCGGGCAGGTTTACCGGGGCGCTGTAGGAGAGGATGTCGGGGATGGTGCAAATCCCCCGGTACATCAGGGTGGAGGTGACCGGATGCATCGGCATGGCTGCGACCTTTGGCTTCCACCTGCGCCCTCGTCATACAGAAACGTCTACAGAGAGGATCCCAACTTCCCCCCACGGTCACCGGAGGGACCGGAGCACTGAGACCATGTGGGGGGGGGAGAGGGGCGAGGAGGGGGGGCTTGCTGGATTCCGCAGCGTGTCCGCCTCGGTCTTGCGCTCGGTCAACGAACGAACGAGCGGCGTCTTACCTCATTGCAGTTTCAGGGTCTGTTTGGGAATCAGAAACGCACCAAGTCACTGTGCAGAAAACTACCTCGATCCCCAGACCAGATCCGCATCCGAGACCCCCGCTGAACCTCGTTTGTGAGCGGAGCGGGCTGAAGGTTTGAGCCCGCGGTCTCGGGCTCTTCGTGCATCCACTTGTTGGATCCGCGCGCTCACTTGACGCACTCCGTCCTCCAGATCCAGCCCGCGTCAAAGCCCATAATCCACAGAGACGACGTGTTGACACAGGACTAAAAAAAAAAAATGCAGATAATAATAATAATAATAAAAAAATGTGAAGGTGTCTCTGGAGAGGAGGAGGATCGCGAGCCGACGCAAACGTTCGCTCGCTCCCTCCTAATTGATCGCGGGCTCCGCGGGCGCGTCGCCGTCCAGCGGTTCCATTTTCCGAACGGAAGCTGCTGGACGCTGGATGCGGTCGGTCCCCTCTGTCCCTCTGTCCCTCTGTCTCTCCCGGATCGTCACTCTCTCTCTCTCTCTCACACACACACACGTCTGCACATACAGACTCGGCGTGTATGGGTGTAGGCAATCCCCCTCTGCAGCACCGCCCCCCCCCTCCGCCCCCCCACCTCCATCAGTCTCTGCTTCTTTTTGGTTTAATTGTTACTCACCGGCATTAAAGCCGTAAAGAGGGATTGATGGTCGTGCCCTCCCACTCCCAGAGCAATAATGTCTCCTGAAATCCCATTCATGATTGGTCATGAAGAGCTGCTGAATGTGTCGAATCAAGTGTAAGTATTTTACAGTTTGTGAAACACAAGGAGAGGGAGAGGAAATGAAAGGTTTCCTGTAAAGTGGCTTTTTCAGCCCCATCTTCATTTTCTGCTTTGCTGCACCAACATCTGCACAGAGGGACCTTTGAACTGGGACGCGTTTCAGCTGGCAGGGTCGACCCGAGCACTTCACTACGGGCTGCCTTCTATAGATGTCAAGCCCTTTTCCAATCGGGTATTAATACGGGAAACTTCTGGAGTCCCTCCTCTTGTAGCCTTTGGTCCTTTTGCCATATGTGGCCCCAGTTATGAAGCTTCTTTCAAAGTCATTCAGATCTTTGAAATGGAATGGGCCTCCTCAGCATTTCCATGCGTGCCACTGAGCGTGGCTGGGTGTTAATTGTTCAGTTGTACCATGCAGTGCACCTGCATCTGTCATGTTTCTCCACTCATTTATTCAGGGTTTTCCTTTCATTTGTCCGCCACGTGAATATCATGATTGGCACGTATGTGGCCACAATGTGCCAAATATAGAGAGAGTGCATGTTTTCACAGCTAGAAGGTCCCTGGTTCAATTCCACCAGCTGTGTGGAGTTTCCATGCTCTCCTCATGCTTGCGCAGGTTTGCAGTCCAAAAACATGCATGTGAGAGTGTGTATGTCTCTCTGTGTGTTGGCACTGTCAGAGACTGGAGGCCCGTCCAGTCCACATCTCGCTCCATGAGAGCTGTGATAGGCTCCAGCCCCTGTGACCCTAAGCAGGATAAGTGGTTATGGATGTAATGGATGGATGGTGCAAGGAACATTTCAAAGCAAAACTCAAATGGGAATCTATTTGCAGTTACACTTGTAGTTCTTGGTTTCATCATGTAATTTTTGTAATTTCACCATGTAATTTTTTTCACTTAATTTTTTGTGTCACTAAAATTGTAATTGTACTTGGCTTGATTGGTAAGGTAAAAAAAATGTTTTATTGTGAAATGTAATATGGTTTCTTTGTTTATAAAGAAAGTACCTGTCAATAACAAGTACTTTCATATTGTAATTTCAACTGTATTAATGCACCGTAATTTATGCAATTAATTATGAATTCGACAAAAAGTGTTTTTACATTTTTTACAGTGAAACCAATGATTGCAAAAAGCAACAAATTTCTATTCCACTCAAATACATATAAAAGTTCTGAGTGATTACCCAACATCTTCACCCTCCTCTCCATGAATGCAGACTCGTATATTTTAAGAACCGGCTGATGCCCAAATTCCGACAGCTGTCTTGTTCGCCCATGCCACAGGTCAGCTTGGACCAGTAATAAGCCAGTAATGTCTGAACCTCAAAAAAAAAAAAAAAAACTCCCAAACTCTCTGGCTCGGCACATAAAAACAGCCACTGTGCTGGCTGGCATTTTCCAATGCTCAACGGACCATTGGTCAGTCTGACCGTGTCCAGCGACGTCTGGCTGGACACAAAAGGGCACAACAACTTTGTTTCCTTCGGTGACATGTGGCACCTTTTATTTCCACAGAAACGGTCTATACCTAAAGCCCTCTCAACGGGAGGAAACGCTGAAGGTCAGACCACTTTTAGAATCCAATAGCCACAGCGTTCAGACTCCAGTGCGTCACTGGGCCTTTTTGTCACTAAAAATGTTTAATGATTACCCCTCGCCATTCTAAGATCTCTAGGGTTCCGGTTATACACCTTCAGTGTGTCAGAGAGATGATCTGGTGTTAAGGGTCTTAACACCCCAGCACTTCTCACTCAGTGGTAAATACTTGAAATCAGACGTGTAAGAAAACTTGCATGGATTTAAAAATCCATGTTCAGTGAATTACTGGTGACACAAGTAGAGAAAAAAGACAGTTATGGAAAAAAAATAGCCAGAACGAACACGTCATTTTCTTTATGTAAATCCAAAACTTATTGTTTCGTTGGCCACTCTAGCAGAGCATGTGCAAGTCTAAATTAGCTGAAATGCATGTGAACCCTTTCCAAACGTCCAAAAAAATGACCAGCAAATTGCCCCAAACAGTTCAGCAGAATAATCCAAGTATTCAGAAGCCAAATGATTGCAGTGTGAATCCAATATTTCCCTCATTAAGTCCTAGATTCCCCTCATTCACCATGCATTAGCCTGCAGCACTTTGACAGAACAGTCTTGCCACCTTCATCTGCTCATAAGCTGCAAGTTGTAAATATGAGCCTAAATCTCATTGTGTATTCAAGTGCTTTTGTCTCCGAATAATCACTAAAAACTGCGACATTTATTATTGACTGGAAAGCGTAGAGCTACTTGTGATGCAGAGTGAATGCTTGGAATCGTTTTTAGGAGATTTTAGGTGAAGGATGCGTCTTTCTGAAGACTAAAAACAGTCTTGCCTGACTTGCAGACCTGCCGTTTACTCGAGCCTTTTTCTGAACGGAGGAAATCACAGACCGACGCTATTTTGTCTGACCACCAATATGATATTTAGACTTATTATTTTTACTTTGTGTTTTTTTTTCTCTCTAGTTTGCTAAACTACTCCATGTTCACAAGCTTGGGGCTCGTGTCTTTTGCCATCTGTTGATGGGAAGGTAGCGCAAAATTCGATTACGTTTTGGCTAAAACTGCGTGTCAAACCGAAACAATGAGCTGAAGGATGATAAAACTCTCTAGAGCCGTTCTCTTGGATAATCCCTCCAAGTGACGCTTTTCACATCACATCCTTATTTTGTCCAGTCATTCAAACGTGCATCAGCGCAGTTTGATTACGAAAATGTTGTTGTGCCTCCTAAAATATAAAATCTACAAAACTTGTTCCCGTAAAAAGAAAAAAAAGCGTATGTCTTAATTTATTACCTACAATAAATTGGGGATTTATAGGACTGTACTGCACCATCTTTACTTGCTTTGACAGATTTTGAACTTGACATTCTCAGTTTCAGTCAGGGAAAAAAAACTCGAATCTTTACCCTGTTGCTTCATGTTTTCGCTACGTCTCATCCTGAGATAGACAAAGACTAAAGCCTGACAGGAGCGTAACAAAGAGAAAGGAGAGAGGATCTCAGTTTCCCTTTAATCTGTTTGTGTATGTACCTAAGAGACTTCTGAGGTTGTACTATACTTAAATAATGTGGACATTCCTGTGTTATGTGGAGGGCAGGTCCTGGAGATCACACGATGATGCCCCCATGGTCAGATCCATCTGCCCTGTGGAACAAATAAACCTTTGCAATTCGGACTCTGTCCTGCCTATTGACCAGCAGAGGGAAAAAGTATTGGAGTGAATAATGGCCCATACTGTGAGCCAATTGAGCTGCTCCAGGATTATACGCATGGAGCCAGAGAGGGCTGGAGACCGAAGGGGATATGAGGAGGAAAAAGCTTTTCCTCTCTGTTTGGGAGAAACAAAGATGGATGCAGTCATTTCACAAAACCCTGAACAGACTTATGTCATTAAAGCTCTGCATTACAACTAGTTAATGTCATTAGGTGATGCATTTACATAATGCCTGCAGGACACGGAGGATGTTTGTGGAGCCTAAAATGCTGACAAAAGTCTGACATGACTGACTAAGCTCCACTTTGGACCACTCCACCATCCCTCAGTCCCATTACACATCGAAACATCCTCTGTTGGGAAAACTGGCATCATCCCATTTTTCAGATTAAGTCTCTCTTCTCTACCATACGTGGCTGACCTGGTACTGCCATTCTCAAGTTTATGGCTGTGGGAAGTGGAGACCCAGTTATGAGGGAATTATGGATATGCCAGTGGGTGCCTGTGCTGAAACCGCATCTGAATGAAGGTGGAGGATCAACATAAGCCGCACTGCGGGCCAAAACATGTATTCCCTAGGTGTTTTTGGCTGGTGTTTATCTCCACGGTGCACTCTTCTTCCTTTCCTTCCTCCTCTCCTCGCTGGGCAGCCCCGAGCTGGACCTGGTCGATGGTGTTCAGAGGATGCCGGTTCCCGTTTGAAGTGCCGTGTTCCTATTTTGGGGAACTTCCGCTGGGAGGAAGTGTAGGAGGGGGAAAAAAACATTGGATTCGGAAGCAAAGAAAACCTTTTTATTTGTGTAGACACAAAACAGCAGCCCCTGGTGGCACACAGATGCAGGCTGGTCCCTCCCTAAATGAGAAGCTCTCGACCTTCGACTAAAAACTGTGCAAGCTTTGGCAAGAGCTTGTGAATAACAATTCTAAGACAACAAGGTAATAACTTCCAGTATCCCCAGGAAGTACCTCCATACCAACCCTGTCTCCTAAAAATGACGTTCCAATCCAAGCTGCAAATGCCATTGTGTTTTTGTAGCAAACGTTTGGTTCCTGAGTCCCGTGTCTTGCTATAAAACATGATAAAACTTGATTTGTGTAACTAACTGTTTGATTTTCCAACCCTCTATTTTCCTCTGACCATAACCTGTTTCTGTACCTGCCTCATCACAACCATAATATGCTTTAATAATGCTGTAGTCAAACAAACTGGTCATTGTCCTGCAGGATCGCATATTTCAGCAGATAATAAAAAGGGAAATTTTGCTGCAAGATCTGATATTTTTACATTGTCTGGTAACACGTCAGTGATATGTTTACTATGAACATTATTGGAACTCACTAAGTAGAATGATAACATATTCTCATTATGTTCACGAGGATGAAATTACGTTCCTCCAAAAAACACAATCATGTTTGCAGTTTTGTTGTATGGGAACTTCATGTTTAGGAGACAGGTTTGTCCATACTGGACAATTAGCATGTCTGTCTTTGGGCCCTGGATTCTGACTGGATGAACCAAACGTTGCTAAATGCACAAACCATTCAACACTTCTTAAAAAGAATGAGCTGTTCGTCACAATGTTTAGGCCGGACTGAGGTCGAATCATTGAGGAATGTCCATAAAGATTTCATTGGACCCTAGCAGACTGGGAAATAATGAAATATACATCTTTGATACGAATGTGGAAACAAGGCCGATGAAAGTATGATTAAAACATGCAATAATTTCAATAATTTCTGGCACTGTTGTACTGGTGTAATCCAAGCAGGGTCATTTCACTGCGTGTCTTTTTGCAGTTTAACTGAAAACATTTCTTGAATGTAAATTAATTTATACATACATTTTTCTTATATTTAATTGGCCTTATTGGACTAATTCTCAGCATCGTAGCATGTGTTTTTGACGCCACATGACCCCAAGCTAACAGCAACACTGCTGCGTGGGCAGTTTTACCGTAAATGCAAACACACAACTCAGTTTATCAGACCATTTAAGGCCGGAACCCTGTTCCCCAGATATTTTATAGAACCTAATGTTGCATTAAGTGTTCATCCATCAGATTTTGAATTATTTCAGCGCTCATTAGTCCCCACAGAGCCACAGTGCTGAGGCCGCTGCCGGTGTATAGGCGTCTTTTTTAAAAAGCCATTCATCCCCAGTTTCTCCTCAAACCCCCTGTGACGTCGGACTGACCGCGTCACTAACAACCAAAGGTGTCTGAAGAGCAACAATAATCGGAGAAGGGCTCAGGACTCTGAGCAGAAAAATTCCTGGTAGACTGCTTTGAGCGCCTAGTTCCAGGGAGCGCCGAGCGCGCTCTCCCTCCAGAATGTTAATGCCATCCCCCCGAACATCAAAGTTGTGGAAAGTAGGCTACGAAAGCGGCATCGTGTTTACCTCCTGAGCGAGCTGCAGAGTGTTTACACACCTTTTTCTGCAGGAACCGTTTCGACACATCAAAACCGCCGGAGTCTGTTTTCTCTCTCATGACCCAGAAATGAAAGACAACACGGCGGTGAGAAAGAGAAACCACGAGGGAATTTCGCCTTTTGAAAAAAGTTAAGCAAACTCCAAGTTCAGTGAGAGTGAGGTGAAATCTGATTAGGTAACTGTGACACTGGTGAAAATGCTCCGTGTTGTCTATTTTGCTCCTGGGGGCAGAAAGTGTCCCAGTGGACATCTTTAAACGTGAAAATACCGACTTTCGTTAAAAGGTTCTGCAGTGTGTCATCTGTTTAGCATAGTCCATGGCTACCTGCAGCACACATTATTTAAATATTGGCATTCAACCTGTGGAGAGGTAAAAAAAAATAAAAAATAAATCAAACAATGTCCTCAGATTTTTCAAATAAACTTCCCAACAGCATTAGTCCCCTAAAACCCTTGGGGACACATCGCAGACCTACAAATTATACGTTCTCAAAGTTTCCCAAAGTGTTGCAAGTATCAGTCAACTATTGAATCACCTCTTCAAGACTCTCCTCTATATGGAAATGGGGGGAAATGCAAACGTCTCCCTGGTTAAAATCAATTATTCACAGTCATCTCCAGGGATGTGCAGGCCTTGGCAGTTTCCTAAGATGATTCAAAGTGTGTGTGTGTGTGTGTGTGTGTGTGTGTGTGTGTCTTCGTGTGTTCAAGCTAAACCCCTTCAGCATAATGTGAGTTACATTGCAGATGAGAGTGTATCCGGCAAACCCTCCCTGCGACGTCCGACATCTCCTCCATGACTGAACCCCGCTGAGAAAACGGGCCTCTCACACAGGTCTGCTGGACCAGATAGGGAAAGGCGACACCGACTCTTCAGTGTGGAGTCTTACCGACTGTCCCGCTGCTGAGAAGTTGTGAATGTTTCATACAGAATGGGTGTGCGGCGCTCCTCCGCAGCCTTTTGTTACTCGGGAGTGTGTGTGTGTGTGTGTGTGTGTGTGTGTGTGTGTGCATGTCATCTTTCCAATACCACCATGTTTGTTCTTTCTTTATCCATAATCTTTAGTGTTTCTTTACTACACTTTATGTCCACATTAGATGGATAAGGGCCAAATTTCGGATTAATATTAATCCAACTGTGTTATTTTACTACCGTCTACTATGTGGTTCACATGCTCTATGTAATCTTTTATAGCTTTGTTTATGTTTGTATATATATTCTATATAGAATTTGTTTTATCATGTTCTTAATACTTAATACATTTTTTAATATACTCGTGCTTTATGGACATTATTATCACTGTTTTGACTCTTTATCTTATTGTTTTTGCTTGTTCACATTTTTCAGCTCTCAATCATCTATAAAGCATTTTGAATTGCATTATCAGTGAGAAAAGTGCTAAATAAATCAAATTTGGATTGGATTTGATACCCTGCTTTAATGCATTTGGTTTACTCATTCGGCCATTAGTAATTCAGCAAAATTCAAAAAGCAAACACATAGATGCAGATGGTTCCGATAAACAGAGCAGTCGACAATCGACAGCTGTTCACGGGTTAATGGGGAAATTGTCCTTGAAAAGATTTTCCGTGTCTTTATTTGTGAGGCATGTCCTTGGGGTAAATGTTCAGGTTAATTAGCTGTAAACTGCTTGATATTATGTGATATTATGTGATGTGGTTAGTAAGGGACCTTAAAACAATATCCCTAGAAAGATTTAAACAATGTGCCAGCCCTCAAGTCGCCAATGTGCTTCCTGTAGTTCTAACTGGAGGAGTAAATGCATGGGAGCAAATACACCATCGGGTGACATCATCTGGAGGAGGTTTTGAGTTCATGTGGAGGCTGGAGCTGGTGATGTAAATAAGGAAGCTTCGGTAGACAAAGCCATCTGATTTCAGTAAGTCCTACAGAGGATGCAGCCCTGAACCGAGACGCAACTCAAAAACCTCCTGGTTATGAGCAACTGAATCACATCATTGTTAATATTTCGACCTTATTAAAGTTAAAACTGAAGCTAGCGATAACATGAGGCTTGGAATCCGTCCTCACAGCCCTTCAGATACTTTTAGTTATCGAATTAAGAAGCTAATAAATGTCTTCTTCATGCCTTTCTCCGACTGAGCTGTGGGGCGTGTCAAAGTGTCCTTGGGCAAGACACTGAACCCCAAGTTGCTCCCGGTGGACCAGATGAGCACCCTGCATGGCAGCCACCGCCATCGTGTGTGTGTGTGTGTGTGTGTGTGTGTGTGTGTGTAACAAATTACTCTGTAAGTTGCTTTGGATAAAAGCATCGGCCAAATGACAGCATAGGCGTCCACTGCACGTTGAGAAACGTGTTGGATCATATTTCTACAAAAAAATGAGAAAAAATTATGCAACGTGTATCTTTGAGAGACAAAAGCGTTTAGTTGTAATTGAAAGTCATGCCTGTTTTGCCGTTGTCCCAGTGTCTGACTACAGTGGCCATTTTGCAGGCCCACACTTCCACAAGTTGTCCATCCTGAAACCTCATTTAACAAAGGCTGATGCGTGTCTCTTAGATAAAGACGCCACAAGAGGTGAAGAACGTGACGAATGCAGCTTCAAGAACTAAAAGCTATAAAATAGGACGTCTTGAAGTTTCGCTCTGATCCATCAGTATTTAAAGTGTGGGTTGAGCGTGGCTGATTGAAATGAAAAAGGTTTCAAATAACGGGGAAATGAGAAAATACAGAAGCGGTTTAATAAATCAGGCAGGCTGTGGGTTGTCACTTAACTCCACAGACCCCAGCAAATGTGGTGTGATAAGTTAACAGGTACACACAGGGTCACAGTGCGTGGGCAGCCTGCCTCCAAATACCGTTTGCTGATATGGAAGTTGCGTTATCTCTCAGGCAGGATGCGAACAGATATTTTACCTCCGAACCTCGGTGCTGCCGTGTGGCTTTCAGCACGCTGGACGTGGCTAATTAAAGTCCTGCAAACTGTAAAAAGCAGGAAATCCTCCTGACAGTCATCCTCAGATAACACCGCAGGGTCCAAGGGACTAATAAACTTCACCGTAATATCCTTTTGACATAATTTAATGGGGTAAAGGTACCACATCGCTTCTTTATAAATTGTCTTTGCCTGTTGCAGCTGGCTGAGAGCACTTGATTTAACAAGAGCGACCTTGCAATTGTTCCCTCAATCAGCTGGCCTCTCCGCTTCGCTCTCATTCTCAATCATTTCATGTGCCGATTTACAGCGCCAGCCCAGAACTGATCAGGTGTGACAGCCACACGCGCCTTAACTTGTGTCTGTTGGTCATCAGCAGCTCCTCTCCACGTCGCCGCGCTCGGTTTGCTGGCGAATGCCAAACAGCTGATGCTCCGCGGTCAGCCTGATGTGTCGGTACATGTGACCCAGTAATAAACCTAAAGGAACATGGATCTGCATGCAGACCTGCAGCCTTTCTTAGCATGAGCGCTGCATGTTCTCTCTGTGTGACATAAAGCCAATCCGACCATGACACAAGAACCGGAAGGGGAAGGAATGGTCGCTCATGGTTCTGCATGTGGTCCACTTATGATGCGACAGGAATCTCATGTCACGATTTCATTTCACCATTCATTCTAAGAGTTTTTTTTTTACCCTAATGAAATGTCATTTTCCGCTAATTGTTTGCTTAATTATATTCATAATGGAAGCAATACATCTGAGTAATTTAAATGCCAGTTTTATGCCGCTTGTATCAGGATTCATTTTTAAAAATAGGTAAATTCCTCCCTCTTTGGTCCTTGTCTACAGTAAGATGTGTGGCCTTTGTTATTCTACTGCACATAAAGAAATCTCTGGTTTGTCTCTAGAGTCTTGCAGAACTGCTGCATATATTATGAAACAATTCTTTAAAATGTAAATGAGAAATATTCGAAATGTCTCTCAAACACAAAAAGGCCTGAGTAATATTCCACGGCTCTAATTGTTGTGCACACGCTTTTAAAGCAATAACCCTATTTTTAGCCTCCCGTATTATTGCTAACACGCAAGTATTAGCATTGTTGGATTAAAGTTGAAATAACTGAAAGGTGCAAAGGTGAAATCACTCCGCAGTCAAGGGTTTGTGGGGTTGAAGCCCGTCAGAGGTGCAGTCAGATGAAAAACAGCTGGTGCCAGGAAGGGCAGCCCGCTGTCCTTGTCATGACTGAACGTGTTTTTGGGGATGGCTGCAGTGCGTCTAATAACTTCTGGAATTTCCCCATGTCCAGAAACATGCCTATTGACGGATGGACTTCCAACAAAGCTGCTCTTCGGTGAAGGTGCTCAGTAGCTCCTGTCAATCAATCTGTGTCCGTCCCACCTCCCCAGACGTGCTCTCGCAGCAGCATTTCTCCCGGGTAAAAGCCAGCGGTCGATGCCGAAGGATGCGTTTCCTCGTGTCACGCTGACTGTGAGTATCGACGCAGATGGGCCCAGTGCTGCTTGCACAATATTCCGCCTGTGCTGGATAGTAACATGTTGTGTAATGGTGACACATTTGGCAGTGTAGAGAGCTCTGCAATCGTCTCATCATTGCCAGAGCTTTAAAAAGATTTTCTTTTTCCTGTGCCCAACATGTGAGCAATTTTTTTTATTGTCAAATCAAATTAAGACCTTTATGAGTTTATGATTCAGTGCATCAAAGCTCAAAACACAAGATTTGAAAAGCGACTGTCGCTCTGAAGGAGTTGGGCTTGTTGGACCACAATTTAATTTTAAGGTAGTAAAAAACCTAGTTCGGCCTTTTCGGGTTTGTTTGATGATGATGATGAAAACTGTCATTTTCTCTAAGTTCCAACATTCTAACATGTGATATCTTGTTTTTAATAATGTACAATCATAAAAGGTTTCAAATATGTTGCAAATGTGTCTAAACAGTCTCCGAAAGTTCTGCGGGCCAGTGAATCAGATGAGTCCAAAGACGCCCTGCTGGTTTCTATTTAAATATTTGTTAATACAAGGCTGCATACGTTTGAGAGATTGATTAAGAGACATCTCTGTGTGGGGGATGAAGTGCGCTCGTGACCGCAGAGCCTTATCTAGACGGGCTTTACAACAGCGCTGATGAACAACACAGATAGAGCGCCAACGGTGCCAGCACGAGCAAGGTCAGCCGAGAGACTGACAGTCACATTTCCCAAAGACGAGCCGGAGATAAGAGAAAAACAAATCCACCCTCAGGAGAAATGACTTCCTGTCCCAGCGTGCAGGAAAAAAAATTGTAATATTTTATTTATTGTTTTGAAAAACTGGCTCAAATGCAAACTGGAGATCCACCGGCTGACGTTCAGCTGTTGTTTTTCCATCCGTGCCTTTCAGTCGGAGCGTTTCATTTAGTGCCGTTTTTCATAATTAACAGCAGAGGAGTGTGACGGAGAACAGGTCCGATGTGGAAGAGGGGCTCGCTCCTGCTGATGCATTAGCATCAGACAAGCATAAATACACACACTAACACGTAGATATACAGCCCATATCCACGCCGGGCCGGAGAACACGAGCCAGCTCAGATTGTAACCAGCGAACCAAAAACATTACTTGGGCTGAATACCAATACGTTACGCTGCCTGTTGGACAGCGAGCACAAAATGACTCATAAATCATCCCTTATCCACCGCTAATGAAATAAATCACTGTGTGTTTTCCTCCAAGGTTCACATGTACAGTGGTATTTTCCATTTCATATGTCCCCGGGACTCGATATAAGTTTGCAAGTGTGCAATTTGTTATTTGCATCACTAATGGAGGTGACTTAAAGTGTCTGTCAGAAAGTTTTAGACGGACGGCCCTGATCCCTCGACGCTCCCTCACGTCTCTGCCTGACTGTGTAACGCTGTCAAACGAGAAATGGACAGTCAGACGCTAATGTATTTCTGCCTGTCGGGGAACATCAAACTGGCGCCCCGCGGGCGGGAGAGGAGCTTTCATTAAAGTGAAAAAAGTGCCCCGCTACCAGCGTTTCCTTTGCAACACATCTTGCAGAATGGGCTGTTCTCTCGGGGATTCAGGTAACGGATGAGCCTGAATATTCAGGACACGAACCCCTGAAAAAGCGGAAAAACCTTCCCATTACAGCTGCGGGTGGGGAAGGGATTTACCTTCATACCCACATGGAAAGTTCAGTTGTCACTGTCGATGCTTTAAACTCTGATCCACTGAGCATGTCAGAGATCAGTCGGACGTGTGAAAGTGTTTGTCCCAACGAGTCCCCCCCTCTGGTACCGCGGTTCTATATGGTCAAAAACGCTGGACTACAACTGCACATTGGACCGGCTGGATTCCAATACACTTAGGTTTGGAATGCAGGTGGTCATTTTGCAAAATAACCTACAAGTGAGGGACACACCTTGCCCAGGGACACTTTGTTCCCTGGACACTAAGTGGGGTGGTGAAAAGCCCCCCCCATGGTATTTTGAGCAAAGTTCTGTCAAACTAAACGTAGTCGGTAAGTAACTTTAAAAAAAGGCAGAGCTAGAAGGAGAAGTCCAAATGAATGCTGCTATTGATTTGTGGGCCAAGAAACAGTCGAGAAATGTATTTCCATGTTCCGTGAATAATGTTTCTCTTGCTTTTGTTCTTGGATTGTGTTGTTTGCTGCAGCACAATTGTACCATCAGGGCAAAGCATCATTTAAACTTTCATGGCTTTATAAAGAATTGCCAGAGTTACTTCCTAATGAATGGCGCTCCTGCTCCCACTCCTCATAATCTTCTTATCTCAAACCACAAGGATCGATCAACTTTACAGGAAAGCTGGCGTGCCCTCGCTGCGTAAATCACTTTGCTTGTGTTTCTGGGTATTTCCCCCCATAGCAACAAATAAAACCGGATAAAGTTGGACTCCAGTTTTTTCTTATGCAGCTTCTACCTCCCGCACTGACTGTCAGCAGCAGTTGCAGTCACCGTCACCAGTCGCCTGGCTCTGAAACCTCAGACCCCGACATTGTTAACACAGGTCCATCATCATGCAGTCAAGTCAATTCCCCGTCTGACAAGTCACCTGACAGGCCGAGCTCGTCATGCCTAACTAATCTTGATTGATTGCGGTTCTAGGCCGCAGTCAATGTTTCAGTTCCGGCATCAGCGCCCACATGAAGCGGCGCTGTCAATCACAGCCTGAGACAAGGCCTTTGGTGAGTACGCTGCTGTAAATCAATACAGCGCTGCTGACTGCTATCATGTGGTAAATGAAGGCCGTCTCAGGAAGTGAACGAGACGAGGCAAAATCTTTGATGTGATATCTTTAGTCTCCAGTTGACAGTGATGATGTCGGAACGTTGGGAGAAGCAAATGCATCTTGTGATATCCGAGGAAGATTCTTGTGATGCAGAGAATTTGGGGAGCGAGCCAACTTTCGAAAACCACGATGAAACTAAGAAGCCAGCCGAGCAGAAGATCCAGTATTTCCGTTTTTTACCGACCTGGAATTGTAGCAACTTGTATGATTGTAGGTGATTGTTCAAGGACCTAAAAGAAAATCTGTGAGCTGAAATGTGTTTTAAAGAAGTATAGGCCACGTTCTGTGTTTCAGTCTGGCCCAGGAGCAAAACTGGATGTTCGAAGTGGCTTTAAACACTATCAATGAAGTGACTCAGCTGAACGAATCCATGTGCTGAAGATAAACCATCTGCCTTTAGCTGTGTTTTGGAAAAAAATGTTCCTTGTTAGGAAAATCCTGCTGTTCCGAAACATCCAGTTGAAGTCTCATTTGTGCAACATCAGGATCTTTCATTACATTACGGTTCAAAATCCATCAACAATGTGTAACTATTGTTTAAATGCAAGCATAGAAGGAAACGTCACGTTGAACGTGGAGGCCACATCTTCAGCCCCTCAGTGTAGGAGCTCATGGATTATATTAGATTAGATTAGATTCAACTTTATTGTCATCAGACATGCACAAGTACAAGGCAACGAAATGCAGTTTATGTCTAACCAGAAGTGCAATATATTAGCATATATACCGTTGCTATATTAGTCAGGGGTATGCAGATTGGTCTGTAGATAATATACAGGTTGCTAGTAACTAGATCAGAAATTTACAGATGGTTAAGGGTATATAGTGGTTGCTATAGTAACCGGGAACATACAAGTAGATACAAATATGATATACAGTTTCTATTTATTATAATCAGTATATTATATATGGATGTGTATAAACAGAAACTTGCAATCCAGTATAAATGGGTGATGGACATGTTTATTTACAGGTGAGTATATACAGACTAGTGCAATGAGTATGTGCAATATTAAATAGTGCAATGGTTATGGGGAGAATGTCGGGGTCTATGATTGTGGCAAAGAGGTCAGTGAACTCAGTGGAGGGCAGAGTTCAATAAGGAGACAACTCTAGGAAAAAAGCTGTTCCTCAGTCTGCTGGTTCTTGTCCGGGGGAATATGAAAGGCCTGCCTGAAGGCGGGAGAGAAAACTGTGAGTTTTTCTTTTGTATGTCCTCAGTGGCTGGAAGTGGAGTCCCTGTAACGCGTTGGGCAGTTGTTGGTGTTAAAGGAGCAGATTATTATCCGTGCACCAAGTGGCCAGATGCTGGACCTCCTCCCTGTAGGCTGTCTCATCGTCGTTGTTGATGAGACCGATCACTGTTGTATCATCTGTAAACTTAATGATGGTGTTAGATCCAAGCATGGGATTGCAGTCGGGTGAAGATCAGCAGAGGAAAGGGCTCAGCACACAGCCCTGTGGTACACCAGTGTCGAGCGTGATGGTTGTGGAACTGATGTGGTCTGACCTAACATGCTGAGGTCTCTTTAGGGAGCACTGCCTTTAAGTTGGAGTGATTAAAATCTCCGGGTGAGCAGTCTGTTGTTTGCTGATGGTCGTATGAAGTTTGTTCATAGCGAGCTTGGCATCAGCGTCGGGAGGAACGTAAACGGCAGTTATAATGGTGGAGGTCCACACTTAACCATGAGAAACTCTAGGTTAGCTGAGCAGCGTCTCCCAACTGTCACCGAGTTCGTGCACCGAGCTTTGTTAACATAATGCACAATCCTCAGGCTCTGGTCTTACCGGAGTCATCTGCCGTTCTGTTGCCACCCGTGTGGTGGTCAGTTAGGGTGATGGCGAGTTCCATATTGCAAATGTCATGTTTGGAGATTCTTGCACTAGAGCAAAGAAGGATCTGAGGTGTTTGTAGAAGATAGATTTCCTTTTTTTTTCCGACCGATGCTAGTGGAAAAAAAATAGTTTGCATTAGACGTTTTGCTTCTTTTCAGTGACACATGCAGGTCCAGCTCTTGCTTTAATGTGTCGGCAACAATTCAGAAAAGTTTAAAGAAAAGATATTTGCTGTGATGTGATGATTTCTGGGCAAATTTGTAAACAGATTATCATTTCAATGCAATTTTGCAAAACGTGACTGTCAGCCTCTGATTTGCACTAATGGATTATCTGTTTATAAAAACTTTTAATCAGAGCCCACATTAAAAAAAACAAAAATCACTGTGAGATTGACTTGGATTAATTAGCATCAAAATAGCTACAGAATAATTCTCATACAATAGGATCTGTAAACTGTAGAAAAGGCCTGATGCTCTAAATAAACCCAGAAACATTTGAGACGCTCTCATAAGCATAACCATGGATATCATTTTCTTTTCTTTGTCATTAATTGAACTCGTGAACTTTGTTTTGTACTAACTGATCCTGTTTCTGTAGCTGTAGGACGAGAGCGGAAAGTCGAGGCTAAAATCTAAAGAAGATAAGAAAAGAGGAAGTGATGACCTTCAGAGGTGAGAAGGTTATCACATCCGATCACATGTGATGGAAACACAAGGCATAACTGACCCATCACATCGGAATCCGTCAGTGAGATATCGTCTGCTTTGTCCTGTCACAAATCATCCCTGGCATCAGACTGATGTCAATATTGTCCGATCGGGTCTTTCTGTGTTTAGCCTGAACGCTGCTGCAGCCCTTCTTTACATTAACACATCTCAGTGTTTTTAGTGGGGAAGTCGCCAGCTGGATCACGTCTGCTTTCACTTAGGCAAACAAGAAAGACGCCTCTTCCAAACTCATTATGACTGGACAGCTGTTCTGGTGGGGACGATCCAAAATCAACAGCCACGTCTTGGACGGCTTCTGACAGCCACTGCTGGCTTTTGCGACAGCGTCGGAGACACTCTGGTGCTGCCAGTCCACGCGTCTCAATTTGGCGTCCTGCTGCTGTGCTGACTGGTATAACCGCTCCTGGAGTCGGCAGTTGCTGCTAATGTTTTGTGGCGGTGATTGTGTGGGGAAAGTCCTCGCAGCAAATTTGAGCTGATGAAGTTCTCAGTTTGCGGTCCTCTAAACTAGAGCACAGTGCGAGTCAGTTTCCCTCGGGCCACCTGTGCTGGAATTAATGCACATGACCGGCGGTCCCCCAAATGGCACGTTATATTCCAGTGAGAGCCAGCAGCCTCATGTTTATTCTATTGCTGTTGCCATGGCATGTCATGAATCAACTACCAGTCCATACCCAAGCAAATCTCATTAGGGGTATATTGTGTTTGTGTGTGTGTGTGTGTGTGTGTGTGTGTGTGTGTGTGTGTGTAGTCTGAGGGGCTGCGGAGGGATGAGAAACTAAGAGGAGGAGGATGTTGTCGCTTTTCTGCACATATTCGCCCTCTCAGTCGTCCAGGCCAGTGGACAGGTGGCTTAACCGGTCCTCAGAGGACGCACATGTGTCCACAGCTGTCCAAGCCCAGTTTGCCTTTATGTACAGCTCAGTCACTGCAGAGGAGGGGGTGTGAATGGATGTTAGGACAGGAGTCGTGATGCTGTGTTTGTGCGTTAACGAGCTCAGGGTTGCACACACTCCTGCGTTCGTGTTCGTGCGTTCGTCGGCGTGCAGACTGTTCCGTGTTTACCTGTGAACGCAGAGGAATTTCCAGCAATTCACAGTAACGATTCCACAATGTCAACACACCATTAAAAGCCCATTCGTTTTTCAAGGCTGTGCCGTTTGCAGTCGCCACAACCTCCGCTCTCCCGCCACGTGGAGTTAATTATATTAACAGCAATTGTGCCTAATACGTCCCACGTCTGTAGAACTTTAATTGAAGAGGGAACCGAGGAATAGAAAAGAGCAAAATCGTGCGCACCGATAATGGCTTTGCGGTAGATCGTCAGCTCCCAAGCAATTTTATTCATTTCTTGTGTTTATTTTCAATTACTGCCTAATCAGTGTTTGCTGGCTACTCGTGTAAACTCATCAAAACAAAGAGGTGTCGGGAAAGTTAAAAACTGCCTGTGGAAATTTCCCACGATTCAGCCTGAATCAGCTGCAGCTGAACTGGCTGTTTAGGACACAAAGTAATTGGTTTGTTCTTGTACGTCCATGGGCAGCGTGGTGGTCGAGTGGGTGGACCTGTTGCCTCACACCTTTAAGGTCCTCGGTTTGAATCCCTGGCTGTTTCCTTCCTTCCTGGCGACCTTTATAGCTTTAAACTGAACATTTTAGTATGTATATTAAGCCCAAGAATGTCTGGATACATAACAATTTACGACTGAACTCTAACTTGTATGCAGAGTCATACCTGAGGAACCTTTTTCTCATCTCTGATATCATCTCAACAGGTGTCCTCTTCCCGCTCTGTGCAGCCACTCACTAATTGTCGCTTTCCCTTTCGATGTAAACAGCATAATGTGTCATTATGCAAATGTGCACTTATGAATGTGTTTGCCCTGCGACGCTGTCAGGGAGCCCTGAATTCCAGCAGTCAAGAAGGAAATGCCAGCAAATTCATTACCATGCACAAGTAGCGTCGACTTCACAGAGAGGGAAGCGGCGTTCTTACTACTGTCACGGTTCGGCCTTTTTTTTGCTCTGGATATCGTTTTAATGAGGGCATGCTATCAGTTTTGCTTCTACTGACATGGGAAATCTTTTTTTTAGTTTATTATCGAACGTCTTCATCGATTGCTTAGTGCTGCAGTTTTATTTTTACATTTGAGCGAGACTCTGTTGCCAAAGATGAAAAACTGAGCTCCGCATCCCCCCCGCATAAATCAGTGACTCCATGCATGTTTTGTTTTTCTTAAACAGCCTCTGTCACCAGTATTAATTTCTGTACTATTTTGAATAAATTATTCAAAATGCTGTAAATACTACAATGATAAATTTCATGGTTTACGGTCCAAAGAGCAACACAAGTCTACATACCTGTAGGGAGCAGGATAAAATGATTTATTTCACAATAAAAGTCTTCTCTTGCGTTCACTTTAGCGTTTAGGAGACAGTCATATGTTAATACAACTCTCTGAATTATGCATGGAGCTCCCCGACAGTTCATTCGCTGTCTGGCAAAGCAGCATTTATTTATATAGCACATTTCATTCCAACGCAGATTCGGGTTGCTTCACATGAAAGCAAAACCATGTACACGCATGCGAAACACAAGCGTGGACGCACGCGCAGAGTCGAACTCTTTAATCTCAGCGAAACAGAGAAGTGTTCCGCTGCTTTTACACCCTCCCAGTGTTAGAGGACATGTGAGACAATCTGGCAAAGAATCCCAGCAGCTGGGCCCATAAAAGACGAAGGCCACCGCACCACACATTTATTCTTAACTCCTAACTGGTGGAGCAGTGACGGAAAAGTGTCCTGAGGTGAAATGAGTTGTTTCTCGGTGGGATTTTGGATAAGATGCCCGTTGTTCTCTCAGGGAAGGGGCCACTGCAACAGTCCAGCCTGAGAAGAAATGAACATCTGTACAATACACAACTGTTTGCATCTGCCTGAGTGGTGAGGACACACGGAGACACACATCGACCCTTTTCCTTTGTTCTGCTTCCTTTCACACAAACAGTAGGAAAATCAAAGCAAACGCAGGACGTGGATCCTGCTGCGGAACGGAGACTTTTCCTATGAGCACAAAACAGCTAAGGATCAGGGATCGCCGCGTGATTAGCATTTCCGCATCGCTGTGGTGATTATCTGGACGTGAAACAAAGCTCGACTCTGCAGCAGAATGCCGACCGCAAAAATACATCAAGGGCAGATCATGTTCTCAATACAAATGAACTGCTCCGGACCGAAACGAAACCCGTCGAAGAAACGGTTTGAAGCAGCTTTTGTGGAAGAAGAAAACTGAAGAAAAAAATGAAAACATTGGTTTGATTTTAATAAATCACTTTAATAAGTGGATGTTTGGACGATGCAGATGTTCAAAATTTGCGTAAATTCTGGACTATAGAGCGCACCTAAATTTAAGCCGGGGAAAATTTGAAATATATATTTTGCAGCTTTTGAATAAGGTGGAAGAAGAAAACATTGAAGAAAAAAGTATGAAAACATTGGTTTGATTTTAATAAATCATCAATAAACTTTAATAAGACTAAATATAGGATGTTTGGACACGACACACGATAGGTTAAGTACAAAATTTAGATTAGATGAAGTGAATAACATTTTTAGGGGTATTTATAGACAATGAAATCACATACTAATTATGTTAAAGCAAAAGTATCAAAAATAATACAGTGTTACATCACGTTAAAGACTGAATTAGTCAGGACTCGTTGTTTTATACTGAAAAACTTATGGCAGACTTTATGACTCATGATATGGAAGTATGGGCAAATGTACATAATACAGCAATCAGACTCCCACCAAAACACAGTTAGAATTATAAGTAAAGCCAGTTATTATGAGCCAACAAATTCTTTGTTTTCAAAATTAGACATTTTGCAAAGTATAAAATAATAAAGTCATTTCAAGTAAAAAATAGTCAACTGCCAGAAAATGTCCAAGAGCTGCTCGAAATGAGACAAAGCAATTACAAATTAAACAGTTTTTTAGTGTAAGGAGTGAACACGTGGGATCCTCTGTCAGAACGAACCACATATTGAAGTTTAAATTCTTGCTGCTTCGGTTGCTCAACATAAGTTAAGTTGATGTCAAATGTCTAATTACTGAGTCACGTAACATTCAGGTAAAATGGAAGAAAAATGAGCCAAGACTTTGAACTAGGCGCTTTTTCAGTTGATCATGTTCGTTTGTCGTCGTGTGTCTCGTCTTTCCTTCGCATTACTTCAAACTGAAAGAAATTAACCAGCTAAAATCATCTAACCAACTACATGAGCCAGAGTTTGACTCACCTGGACTCGACACGGCGGGTTTAGGCTCCCTTTGCCCTTTGCCCTTTGACCTTTGACCTGCCAGTCGGTGCGTTTTAGTATTAAATGTTTTCGGGCCTAAAGCCTTGACCTCAGTGATTGGGTGACTAAGGCTTGTTATTGCTTTCGAATCAAGACGTTTTGTTTTCATAATCTTCATTTCGTCACCAGAGATTCTGATGTGATCCTGGGTTTCACAGGATGATGTGACTGACAATTGTTGGATAATTGGCAGAAAAATCTCTCATTAGTGGTGACAGAGACGCTTCACTCCCAGAGTTTTTGCAGGTGCATAAACTATTTTTGTTCTTTTACGCTTGTAATTTCACATTTGTGTTTCGTTACTTTTGTGTCTATTTGTTAGTCCGTTCTGGGCTAATTTGTGTTAATTTTTTAACACTTTGTCCATGTTATCGCTCACTTTCCACTTGTTATTGTGTCATCTTTGAGTCTTATGACGCTTTATTTTGTGTCATGTCCCGTCGAGAACCTGTTCACTAATACATCCACAGCTGCAAGAATGACACATGCTGAGGATGTCTTTGCTTTTTAGCAAACTTCCCAAAAGTCGCTCGCTGATGAACTGGTCAGAAAAGATGAAATTTACAGATTATCTACAACACTTGTAGCCAGGTTATTATATTACAAAGGACAGCATGTCTCAAATAATTTCATCCAGTGCTTTGTCTGTGTCTGTTCTGTATTTCATTACGAGACATTCACGTGTAGAATTGCAGCAGTGCTTCCTGTCCACTGGGCAGTTTGGGGTTAAAGGTCAGCCGTCTTTGCTACAGTAATTTGAAAAATTTCACCTGACATTTGTAAAAAATCAAAATACAAACTATCCATAAAATTGTGAATCTCCTGAAACTGAATTGTACAAACGTGAAAAAACAAACAGCTCTGTGATTATTTACACCGTCTCTCTTTAGCCTTGCGGCCGTTTTGACGGAGACGCCGCCGGCATCAGCTGTGATGAACATTTTGAATGGAGACAGTATGTTTGTCTCAAACAGAAATCATATTTCCCCGCTGTATTACCCCTTTGCTCCAGCAAATATTGGAGAAGAGCCTCAGAAAGCAACGAATCTCAGACTGTGGATACTTTTAATTCCCACACCGACTCACAAATGTGTGTGTGTGTGTGTGTGTATGTAAACAACTTTAGGCGGAATCATATTTTGCTTGAGGGCGATGAGTGTGATAAAACTCTATCTCTGCTGGACACACAGCCAAGCTAATATTCTGTTAGTCGTATAATAAGATATTGATTGATAAAACGACTATCACCACTTTTTCTCTCGGGTTTTCTGTCAATACAGTTTGTGGAACACAGTATCTGCTTCATCTGCTTTAGGGAGCTCCCTAACTAAGGCATTTGTGTGTGTGTGTGTGTGTGTGTGTGTGTGTGCGCTTTACATCTGGGGATTTGGATGGAAAATCCCCGTATCTGACACTAGAGTCCATTAAAATTCTGCACAGCGCGCCGGCTCGAGGTGGAGGGGGTATTCTCTCGCTTCACTCCCTCTCTATTCTCCACTTTGCTGCTCTCCTCTCTCCATAGAATGAGACACACATTCACCCATGCGCACACACACACACACACACACACACACACACACACACACACACACCTGTCATCTTTGTGTCTCTCTGCTACAACGCTCTCCCTCAGCCCTGCATTTTTCATCCGTGTGTGTTTGTGTCGCTTCTTTCTTTCTTTCGCTCTCTCTGCAACACGCTCGTTTCCAAAGTCTGTATAGCTGCACTGGTACTGCGGCACAGCCTCCGATTCACCTGGAAATGAGTGTATTACCCCAAAAGAAATAAAAGTCTGGCATGACAGCACCGAAGAGGAGGAGAAGAAGAGGAGACAGGACTTTGGAACAGACCAGAATAAAAAAAAAAGGAAGAGAATAGTGGGAGATGCAGGGCGTTTATGTCTTTGTTCTATTCAGCTCTAGTAAATTGCGTCTCAGTTGTGTGTTCGTTTTTTAAGGCGAAAACATCATGTATGAGTGTCTGCGCCTTAAACAGCCTCTGCAGAATTACTTTGCTCTGCAGACCGAGAACATTGTGGCAGCTCGACTTTGGGCGTAGCTTGTTTCCCACCTCTCCACTTGACTCAAGGCTGAAATCAGTCACAACTTTCATCTTGTTTGTTCCGTGACCTTTAAAAGTGTAACCAATGAGACGGCCGCTGCTTGGGACATTACCTGGGAGTTGCTCATGATGGGCAAAAAGGTTTTTGTTTGTATGTCATCATCACCGTGAAACTTTTCTCTGTGACACTGCAGATGTGACAAATACAACCCGGGTCCAGTGGGACAATTACCTGTTTACGAAAGGCCGCAAGAGCAGAACCGGGACGTCCGTACCAGATAAAATGACCTGGATCATTTGTCCGGAGCCCCTGTCAGTTTCCACGTTCAGTTCACGTACATATTAATACAGCACAACTTGTGTGGAACTGAAACTCCCTGTGCAGCAAATACAAGTTTCATTTGCCCGTTTTTATTTTATTCTATTTAATTATCAACTTTGCAAGTTCTGAAAATATGATCAACTTTCAGCTTTGGCCAGAACGTTTTCTCCTTCCAGGACGTATCCCCTTGACGCCCAGCGTTCCCTAACCCCAACCACTCACACATATTGCCTAAACCTAAACATCTTGGTCTTAATGTCCATCTTCTGCTCAGATTAACATCTTCTGGGTAATATTAACTGTTTCCTCCCGAAGTCAGTTGTCTGTCTGTCTGTCTGTCTGTCTGTCTGTCTGTCTGTCTGTCTGTCTGTCTGTCTGTCTGTCTGTCTGTCTGTCTGTCTGTCTGTCTGTCTGTCTGTCAGCACAGAGATTTCTTGAAGATGCCTTTCATTCTTCTGGCCATCCTGTCCTGGAGGAGTTTGCCCATTGAAGCGTGCATTAACCTGAGCCTAACCTTGTCTTAACCCTAACAACTAGGATTGGGACTCACTCACGCTGTCTGACGTGTGAATGGGTCGTAGCTGCTGGACCAGTTCATTTAGTACAGGATGTGGCTGCTATTTGGATTGTGAGGTACAGGAGCATCCAAGGATCAGGTGAGGACAGCCGCTGGATGAAGGGTGTGAACGGAAAGAAGATGCGTCCGGGTTTCTGAAGGAAACACTGTGCTGTCTCGTCGGTGACATAAACCCACAGCGTGCCGCAGACCTTTATTCTACAGCTCATATAACATCCGATGTGTAAATGCACAACTGATTTCCAGACTGTGTCTTTGTTACTCTGTGAGTGGTGTCAGCGAGTATTCGCCGAAGAAAAACCCCAGACAATCTGCAATCAGTCAATGGAGTCTGCGAGGAGAGCTCCTCTTTGTTCATTTGTTCTTCGTCACTATCAGTCACACTGTCTTCATCCCGCTGTACGAGACGCTTTGGTGGCTGTTTTGCAGCAAACTTAATGTGACCCGGTACTTTTTTTTTAAAACGTATAACCAGGCTGTATTTCATTCCCCTCTTGTCATGATGCAGCTTGTCTATGAAAAACTCAAACCTCGGCTTTGCCTTAGCCTCTAACGCACATTTCACGCAGACTTACTGCCTCGTGGTTCCCAGGGACATATTCCTTTGATATGCATTTTTCAAGTGAGTCCATCCCTTGTTGCCTGAAGTTTTATGAGGGGAAATATTTATGGCATGAAAAAGGCAGACGGAGCCCTCAAGAGCGCCCATAATTGGTACTAATCATTTAGGATAATTTTGTCACTAGATGATGAGGCGCCGTTGTCGGGCCCAGGAGTCCAATGTCAAAGGATTTGAAAAGGGATATAAATACGGTCTAGTAGTTTGGATATATAAACAGGAAGCGGTTAATGGGCTGTCATGATGATATTACTGTGGTGTGGGGAGAAGCTTAACTGG
Organism: Channa striata; assembly: GCA_033026295.1. NCBI lineage: Eukaryota > Metazoa > Chordata > Actinopteri > Anabantiformes > Channidae > Channa > Channa striata. The sequence goes on from CM065178.1 coordinate 21,696,843, forward strand.
TCCTTGAAATAGCAAAAAAAAACAGAGGGTGACAATTGCTGGCCTTCAAAAATATGGTAATAACACGGTCGATGAAGGTTTTCACAACAATTAGTTACAAAAAAATAGCAACACACGAGTCGAGCATGTGATTTGTGTCCGAGCCTAACGCAGTCGGCTTTAAAATTTTGTAAGCCAGGTTGCGAGAGGCAAGTGCAGGACAGAGCGTCTTCAAGCCCCTTCAATTAGCGGCTGCACATGTGAAGCCATTTAACTAAAGTGTCAATCAGGTAAAATATTACTTATAACAACTTATAACTACTTATAACAACTACCTCAAACGTGAGCTGCTTCAAATGGTCACAAACTACACATCACAACTAAAACCCGCGAATGAGCTGTCGTGCCCTCATTCTGCCTCCTGTCAGAGGTCTGTGGAAAGATAAAGATGCCTGGAGGCCGCGTGTGTCTCGCTGATATCTGCACTTCAGCATCTTCTGATGGATTTATGTCGCTGTCTGTTGTCAGCGTGTTTGGTTCTTCGTGATCTGAGGACCGTGTTTGTTTAACGCTGCAAGAAAGTCACCGACTTTGTGGGAAATATTTTTCCCAGCAGGCGATAACAGAAGCTGGTGAGAGCTTAAAATGCTTTTCCACTTTAGAGATGGCAAGACCCATTTTGAATTACCCACATTTCACAATCTCATAGTCGTACGTTGAAATAAACGTCAGTAAGAACGTTGGAAAATGTGCATTTCACAGCTGCTGTTGTCAAGGGAGTGATAGTGTTGCATGAAAAACCGCGGTATTAAAACTTCATTATGATTGTGTAGAATTAATTAGCTTTGCTCCTCAACACGAGCCAACAGCTGGAGTGTGAAATGGACATGAACACGTCTTCATTCCCAGTTTGATTTAATCACCGTCTTGTTTTTCCGTGTGCAGCAAATCGGCAGCTTCTCCCTAGAAACACACGCAACGCGGCTTCTTTTCACGCGCGACACTCGTTGGCTCTCAGAGGGAGGTGTAGAAGGACACCGAAGGACACTTTGGGCCTGGAGTCCTCTCCAGAAAAAGTCTTTGAAGTGAAGGATCCTAGCGAGGGGCTGCACGTTCACTGGGAGCTGCAGAAAGAGGCGGCTTTGACGGAACTTATGTAAGTCTCCCAGATGGTGCAGAATGAATTTGATCGATGATCACGGAGGCAGATTCTGGAGGCAAAGTGCTGGAGGGGGTTTGATCACTGGAGAATGTTGCATAACTAAATGTGCATGTGTCAAATGTTACATGCATGTAATATTTCCAAGGTCATCCAGAGGACATCTGCAGGAACTGGTCACTTAAATCCACACACTCCCTCCCTTAAGAGGAAGGAGCAGCTTCATGGCTCGTTCAAGCACAAAAGGCGGACAGAAGGAGCTCCTCGTAACACCCCTACGGCTTTTTCTCTTTCACCGTTCATTCCCATTCATCTCACCTTGTTTACTTTTCCCCTAGTTCTGAAGGTAATGGAACCAGGCAGGAGAGCCCGTTGTAGACAATCCGAACGAAATTACCCCTGCAGAACAAGGCGCGCATCGGCTCCCAAGCCGACTGAGGCCTTCAGTATTGATATCCCCCCCAGATGAAACTGTTTCCCAATTAAACTCACTCATGTGTTAAAAAAAATAAATGTGAGCTAATACGGTCCCTCTTGGCAGACCCACACGGGCCAGGGGGAGGCAAATGGCAATTTCACCCAATGCACGGCGTTTCTTTTTTTTTCCTGTCGGGTTTCACTCAAAGGCTTGGCGAAATAATTGGCTTTTTGGCATCTGTGGCGAGCAGCAAGCGTGACGATGAGAAGTAAATTTCAGAAGACGCTTGAAACAAAATGTGTAATACGCGTTAATGACGCAATTAAAGTAGCAACAATTCTGTGAAATTCGCCTCCTCGTGAATGCATCTTATGTTGGCCGCCATTTTTCTGTAAGAGTAACGGAACTTCGTACAGAGAACGGGAGGGTGGAGAGGACGGCCGACATAAAATGTGTGAAAATGTCTGCGTCCACTTTTCCTCCAGCTGTCAACCGTGTTTAATTTTGCTGTGACAGTGTAACGCTGCCACAAATGTTCTACTTTGTATTTCCAATCATAACTTATGGCAGTTGTTATGCTGACCTTGGTGAAGGACGAGAACAAAGAAGGGAGGTCCACACGGCAACCATTAAACAAGCAAAGGATTTATTAACAGAAAGTCAAAAACAAGCCAATCAGAATCAAAAAAGCCAATCAGAAGTGAAGCGAGGGTGGATGAATGCTGAGAACCTGGATCTGTCCTCCTGGAGAGGGAAAGAGGGAGACCAACATCCGGAATCCAGACCAGCTTCATGGACTTCCCGCAGGTGCCTGCGATCCTCGTTCAAGCAGGAGGAGCCGAGGATCAAGGCGAAGCTGGAAAACAGCAACAGGCCAAAGCGACGCGTCCGTATGGCCGCAGGGCCGTCACACTTTGATGTTTGCCTCTGAAATGCTTGTGAGAAATTAGTCAAATCAGTTCAATTTTGTTTGTACGCACATAAATCACAGCTGCAATGTAACAGCACTGATAAACACACAAAGCCACAGCAAATATCAAATGGAAAACGCCTCAGCCGCAAATGTGTGTGGAATAATTAAAGTGATTTGTCTGGAGGCACTAAAAGTCTTGTGGTTATCACACACACAAATTTGTGGATATCGTCACAGTGGCAGGGTGCAATAAAAGGCTGCCGGCCACATTTAAAAAAGCAAACGATAACAAGTGTGATTTTTATTTTTCTCCAAATCTACAATTTCATCCATGTAGAGCAGGCGCCTCACGTCTGTGGAAACGGATCCACCAGAAATCCATCCGGGCAGCAGAAACAGGAAATAAAAAAACTTTAAGAGCGTCGGCGCTGACACTATTCCAGCAGACAGCTCTTCGCCCTGGGGTGTGTGTGTGTGTGTGTGTGTGTGTGTGTCTAGCAGAAGGGACTGAGGTCTCCAGCAGGGCTGCTAGACTTTCACAGACAGGCCGAGAGGTAAACAGAATCTTCGAGAGGCGCCCGTGGGCATCGAATGCACGGAGGGAGTCGCCAGCACCTGTTTCCGTGGTTAGTGAGCATGAAATTGAACCGAGCTGTGGTATTTTTTTAAAAAGTGTCGCGTACCGCGAAAGCGTTCCACTTCCACACGAGCTTCTCATCATAGGGACGATGCAAATGAGTCAACGTTCATTAGATGCTAAACTAAGGTTCCTGCCCAGCCACTGGCACCTTAACACACTCCCAGGCTCGTTCACCTGCTCACACACTCGGCCGCTCAGTGATGGAGGGCAGCGAGTCAGCAGCAGGTGTCGGAGCACGAGTCTGACAAGCCTCATCGTTAGAGCCCAAAAAACAGGGGAGAGGCGTCAAGTTACTCCAGCTTTCTGTGCTGGGATACTACTTCATTAGAGCCGCAATACATCTTACTGACAAAAACATAAACTGAATCTGAACGGCTCACGTAAGCGTCACTCGAGTCGCTAAAATGTCAAATTAAAGCAAAGCCCCTATCGAACCCTAACAGATTAAAGAGAAACGTTAGACCTCACTGAGATGCAAACGCAGTCGGTCTTTTACTTCATGCAGTATTTCACATTTCAAATGTTGAGGGTTATCCAATTTCTTGAGCTTTTTTATGTTTATCCAATTTAATAGCCAGAGGAACAATTCCATAAACGAACGACCTCATTATTAATAAAACAACAGTGCTGCTCCAGCACTTAGGAACTGAAATGACACTCGTAGTTTCTTTAAAAGAAAATAAGTATGAGCCAAAAGATATCACCATTAACAGTCATCTGGTTGGAAAAATGTCAAGAATTTGTTTTGTTAATTGTCATAAAAAACATCTCAATATTGGCACATGGGTTTACAAATCACTGTTTTGCATCACACACACTTTAAAGTGATGCATATAAAAAAGAGATTGTGTTATGAAAATTAGCTACCTACACTTTATCCTGATAAAGAGCGGCTTCTTTTTTGGGAGTAAGGGCCAAATTCCAGAGTTTCTTGTGTACAGAAGTCGAACGTTCAGAGAACAAAAGTTGTGAAGAGTCGACTGAGTCAAATTCAGGATCTGTGGTGTTCCCAACATGAGGGACAATCGAAAACTAAATAAAACACGCTGAAGATTTCAGATTTCATGAAACACGTTTATATCCATGCTACGCTGTCGGCCTTTGTCACCCGATGAACCCCACGTGATTTCCATCCCATATCTGTAAGTCTCCACGGTTCACACCTGTGTTTGCACCTTTCCAGACGTTTTTAAAGCCATTCACTCCCCACTATAATCGCTTGAAAAGATATTTTTGAAACCTCGTGTCCCTCTGCATCCACGGACACGAACATTTGCTCACCGGTCATGGCAACAACACATTTCAAACTGTCGCCAGGCGTGCGGATTGTGTCTACAGTTGTTGTTGAGCGGGTAAAACGTGAAGCCTGCTCTTGTTTAAATGTCGGAGTTATTAAAGACGTTATTGCATAGAAGATGGGAAAAATGAATCTCAAACTTTCCAGGCAACAGAAGCTTGGCAGTAACACGTGCGATATGGGAAATTTGTAGGTGGGTGTAAAAAATTCAACATTCTCTGTCTGTGCATGGACACAGTTTAACACGGGAACCACACGGGCTGAATAACAAACCCTGTTTTTTTCACTGAATCCGTGGTGGCAGCAAATCGACGTCCGCGAGAAGCAGAAGAGGTGACAAGCCCGGAAATGTTACACTCCCCAAAATGCCACCAAATAGGTCACGGAACCACAACCTACGACGAGGAGAAGAGGAAATGGTGCGGCGTGATTTATGGAGCGCGACAAAGGGAAAAAATAAGGCAGAAAATATGGCAAACTCTGACAGCCACTCCTGGGCTGAGTAACGGCCTGGAGGAGATTATAATTAGACGGCACTCGACAGGCTCACTTCAACAACACGGCAAGTTACTGTAATATTGTTTGTTTGTTTCAGCCAAATTAGTCACACGACCGTTTCTTTTTTTTTTTTTTCCTCCTTGCGTTCGTTTGAGGGTTTACCTAATTTTCTGCTTTGGTGGCAGCTGAAAATGATGCAGGGAGAAAGCAAAACAGATCATCAGGGTTGACAAGGCGGAGCGTGAAGAAAGAAAGATTCCCTGCACAAGTATAGACTGTAGACGGGAGGGGAAATACATAAAGCGCAGCTGAAATATCTCGTTTCACTGCGAGCCTAAAAATAGGGAGCAGGCAGGAGCACTTTCCAGACCTGACAGTGTTTGCAGATCTGTTTCTTTAGCTGTTAAGAGGGACAGTGAGAGAGTCGAGGCGTCTGCCAAGTGTGTGTGAATCCCTTACGCTCAACCAGGGCTGCTGGGACGGCTGCCACCAGGATGTGAGAAGGATGGCAGCTTGGTGAGACACAGAGAGGCGCATGAATGAACAATGCGGCTGACATCACTGCGCAGCAAAACTGCCTTCTGTGCCGCGTCCTGCCCCAGTCCCCGCCTGTTACATAACACGCCGTTACATCCCGGATCCCTCGAGGACGAATAAAGCAAAGATGGCAAACGTGGATTCAGCGGCGCTTCCTTGTCGTTCCGTTTTGATTTCACACAGAAATGGCACTCTGTGCTGCTTTTTGTTTTTCCAGTTTTATATTAAAATGCTTATCTTACAAACTATTACAGATGTTTCTGTCCTCATTGATTGGCATAAAAATCACGAAAACTCTAACTTCTTGGTGCGATAATACTACAGACTTTGTCTCAAGAGACTTAATCAATACAATGTTATCACGTTGAGAGGGGATGGACGTGAAAGCACCTGGCACCTCCATCCCGTGGGCACTTGTATTATATGTTGCTGCTGCTCTATTATAGAAATCATACACGGAGCAGCCAATTACAGAGCCGCCGCCACTGTGCCGCTGGTCCTTCTACGCTCCCCGCTTCAGTGTTTGGCCGTTAATCGTCTGTCCATTTGTTCTAACCTGCAGATGTTCCCATCGCATACAGCTCATAGGGAAACGGCAGCACATCTGTAACAGCTGCACGTGCCTTATTGGTCCAGTGGGTTTGCGACTTTTCGACCTTTATCCTCTGTGCTGGGAGTAATGTGCAAACAAGGACCTAAAGCGAGCGGTTTTCCCCGCGGCGAGCCTCTAATGGAAGTAAACTGCCAGGTAAGACGAGGCATTTCAAACGACACAGAGAGGCGGGAAAAGGGCCTCGAGCAGGAAAACAAATCATGCAAATCTCTCCTTCCCGGCACCTCGGATTTAAAACACTGAGGCAGACAGGTAGGTACAGCCGAGGAAGTGGGTCAGTTAAACAGGTCAAGACGGACGAGCGAGACAAACACATTCTTCTCGCAATCTAATTAATACCTTCAAGACGTTTCCGGGACTGTTTCTTGACCCTGTTTGCCGGTATTTAGATTTAAAATCAGACCGACACCATCAAACAAGCCACCGGTGGCCCAGCGGTCAGACCATTAGTCTGATTGGTGGGGAAAAGGCTGAACCCCGTCTGTCATGCCACCCGACGAGGAGATTAGAATGGAGGCTGAGTAAAGAGAAACTAATTTGCAAATAACAAGAGGGAAATTGCAAAGTGAAGGTGGACTTCGCAGCCCCTCAGGGTGTGTGCACGCCTAAACGGTCACACGCGTGGCTCCATCAGCTTTAAATATACACGGAGAGTGTTTTTCCGTTACTAATTGAGTGGCATCCTGTCACGTTAGGGTCTCAAATCTCAATAATTGTCGAGCCCACGTTGCCCAAAGTCCCTCTTTAACTTTCTGCTCTGCTGCAAGTGTGAAGAGGGATAACAGGGGAGATCATGATGACCACTGACCCATGGCAGCACTGGACTCTGACAGACAATGAGAGCAGAAGGGAAGAGTAGGAAAAAAGAGGCAATAATAGTAAAGACAGACCAGGGGCAGAGCCGCAGGGGGGCAGGGGGGGCACTGGGGGCACTGACAGCTCCTAAAATCTGATTGGCCACCCAATGGTGTTGCCCCCTTGGCAGAATGGGAAGTTGGTACGTAGATGCTGTGAAATGTTCATCAGAACGGAATAAATCTTTATTAGTTTTTTTTATAAATAAATGTTTTGGAGATTTATGTGTTTTCATGAATATAGTCACATTTGAAATTTGTTTTTCTTTCCGTCTGTTAAAAATGGTTAACTACATAAAATATATGTATTTATTATTTTTAAATATAAAAATGCTGTGAATGTGACATGTATATATTAAAAACACAATGTTATGAATGTAAAATGTATTATACGCAACAAAGATTAAAATCGTTTTCCGCGTGCCACCGTTTTTGTGCCCCAGTCGTTTGACCCCAACGTCGAATTCGTGAATCCACCCCAACGCAGACACGCAAAGAAACAGCAGATTACCGAAGACTGACGGATATAACGATGAGTAGATCTTCATATTGTCATTTAAAATAAACGGAGACGTTTAAAACGGAGCTCATCGTTATCTCGGGGGGTCATGAGGAAATTTATTCATAGCCCCTCATCAGAGATGTACCAAAACAGGCAGACAGAAGCACTTCCTTGAGTCTAACAAGCTGATATTTTGAAAAGGGATTTTTTTTTTTTTTTTTTACAGCCTAAAATACCAAACTCATTTCCATTCTTGCTAACTGCAGGGAACATAATGAACCCAATCATGGCAATTTTCCACAGGTATTTCACTCAGAGACATCTGCATCCTGGAATGAAAGGAGATACTAATTTGGCTGGAAGGACCGAGAAGGATTTTGTGATTCTGTGTGTGTGTGTGTGTGTGTGTGTGTGTGGGTGGGTGCATGAATTGCATGAGAGAAACACACATACATACACCACCCTCCTGATGCAGCACAACGGGAGCTTCCAAATGTTCAAATCCTATACACCCCTCGCCACCGCAGCAGGTCCGCGGGGACTGGAAAAATTTAATCACACTAAACATATGTAAGGTGGGGTGACACACGATCAAATAAAAACCGGCATGAAAGGAGGCAAACGGGAGTGATGTCGAGAGGATTTGTACTGTATGAAATGCGTTCCCACGGGAGCAGGTGGGCTACACCTCACCCCCACACACCGAGGCCAGCGGCGGGGGGGTTCAGGGTTTCACGATGGAAGTCGACGCATCCGTCTGGCAGGGGCGGCTCTGCACAACACGCTGGGAAACGTGCTTGTGAGCGTGCAGGTACAGCGCTCACGACTGCAGCTCACCGACCGAGGTTCTTCACCTCGATCATTCTGTGAATGTAAGTTTATGCAAAATCGCACGTGCCACTCGTGTTGGCTTGACGTGAAAGCCGCTGCTGCAGTCTGTACTGGAGTTACTTCGAGTCGGTTAATTGACACCCCGGAGCAAAAAGCCTGGAATAGGCTGGATTTTCAGATGGCTGGAATAACCGAGCATGATTTGGCAGGAAGTTCAGCCGGCCAAGCTGGAGAACGAACATCTCCATATGGTATTTTTAGACTTCAGCGATGCCGTTGGCTGTACATCACATGAACTGTTGCAGAAATCTCAGCGTTTGCAGCACTGTGAACTGACCGACGACTCACTAAAGTGTGTAGCAGATCATGGCAGTATGTAACAGGAGTGACAGAAGACAATTTCACAGCTACCTTTAAGTAGTAAGTGGTGCAGTGAAAAGCAACACAAAAGGCTGTTCCCGTATCCATTAGGTCACTGTATAAGAATCATGGACTATAGGACAGTTTTTAATGGTCTTGGTTACATAAATTCATTATTTTGACATTTAAATCTTTAATTTCTTCCAGCACGTATTGTCGTTTGGTGGGCAAATGAAGACACAGCAAGACAGCATCCCAACAATGAATATGGTCAGGGTCAGATGTGGATGTGTTTCGGGTTAGGGATCGGGGGCCGATCATTCCACTGAGCTGCAGCTTCTTCCTGTCTGCTGTCGCGGTGCAGCTGTGCAGCAGCGTGTCAGGATTCTCTCTATTTCCACTCATGCAGAATGCAGTTTGGCATGTGGATTGTATTCACAACAATGGGACGAGAGCATGATTTGACCTTTGACCTAGGGTCACCAAAGCCTAAGGAGTTGGTCCTTGAATTGATGTAGATGCTTGTTTCACATTTGAAGAAATTTCCTCTTGGTGTTTTAAGTGATATTGTGTTTGCAATGAAAAGGAAAAGAGGCAAAAGGGAATCTGACCTTCTGACCACTGACCAACAAAACACAATCAGTTCATCCTTGAGCTCAAGTGGATGTTTGTTCATTTAGAGAAAATTCTTTAAACCATTCTTAAGATATTGCAATACAACAATGGGTGGATGTGATGTCACAGTGACCTTGACCTCTGACCCTTACATCCAATCTGTTGGATGTTTGTGTTAAATTTGAGTAAATTCATTCGAGGCATTACGATGAGACTGAATTGACAAGTGTGAAAGGAACACGTCATAATAACTGTCACATTCCCAAATCCCAAAATCTAATCAGTTCATCCTTCCTGTTAGATGTTTGTGTGCAATTTGAAAAAAATCTCTTAGGGCTTTCTTGTGATGCCGTGTTCACAAATATAGACAGACATTACATCACTGTTACCTTAATCTTTGACACCCAAAATCTATTCAGTTTATCCTTAAGCCTAAGTAAAGCTTCGTACCAAAGTTCCCCCAAGGTATTCCTGAGATGTGACAATCACAAGATGGGGACGGACAACTTGAAATTATGAGGCCTCAGGCTAAAGCAAGCCACCATTATAAATTCTTAATCTGTCTATTCCAAAAGCAACTTGTGAATTTTCTTTTTGTCATCTTTATGCTCATCGGTTTCATGCAACTATACCTGCACGATTAAACACGGAACGATTACTAACGCAAACCACCGTTCGCTCTTGGCGGACATCGCTACCTGGCGTTGGAGCTGCATGTGCAACCTCTGCCACAGTTTAAATGAGTCAGTCATCGAACACACACGGACAATGCTGCAGTTTTTCCGATGAGGACGTTCTGTGTGGGAGGAATCTAAAGCGCTGAGTGAGGACACGCAAAGGTCAGAAACATGGGGCAACAGTTAAAAGTTGCTGATGCCCCCAAATTTAATTCCGGAGGTCATGATATCAAAGACTGCACATCAAAGGCGCCTTGTAAAGAATTCTGCCCCCAATCTACATATCTATCTGAGAAGAGCTATTTTAAATACATGCAGGTGAGCGTGGAATAAGGTTCAAAGCATCTAGAGATGTGGAAGAAGCGCGCTGTCGTCTTTAAGGTTGAGTTAGGAATATTGTGGGGCAGGTGCAACAAGGGAGACGAGACGAGCTGGGTCACGGAAAGGGCAAGATCTACGCAGAAAACTCCCTCAGGGAATCACAGGCCGGTCACGGAGGAAATCCATCAGCAGGACGAAGCCGCAAAGCTGAAAAGATTTGCTCCGCAGGCAAAACAGTCAGTGGGTAAACTGCGAACGTGAGGTGTGACAGAAACTGGACAGGAGCGTTGAAGATGCGTTGGCTGTGATTCTGGCACATCTTCGGATGCGTTTCCCGCCTGAATCCCCCGTGAAAAACATCAGCAAACACTCGCACTTCCTACATGAAGTTCTACGTGCACTTTGTGGGAAAAGACACCGTCTGTCCCGTTTCGATAAGCAAGGAAACATAAATTATGTCGCGACAGAAATCGCGGGCCAGTGGTAAGAAATTCATTTGTCACCTGATTTGAATATATCGTCACATTAATCCGGAGTGTTATAAAGGAAAGGGACTAAAGGATTTCTGAGCCGGCATATTTTTGGACAGGTATGGGTGGGAAGAGATTAACACATGGGAGTAGATTTAAGGAGACGGTCGATAAGACCACAGGAAACGGTGAGCTCCGCTCTATCTGGTGCCGATAAAACAGACAATGGCTGGTTTAGTCTGTGGAGCTCCCAGTGTCACGGGAAGCCGCTGCAGATGAGCAGCTGAAAAGGAAATGCTTTGGTGCACCGAGGTGCGTCAGAGATGGAGCCCTGCGGTCGGAACGTCATTGTCTGAAAAGTAGAGTCTGAACCTTTATCTCAAACAGGTGGGACACGAAGCTCTTACTGCAGTTAAGCAGTTTGGTCGGACTTAAACTGGAACGGAAATTTGCAAATCGTGAAGACCCGTACGACTACGGTGACTGTTTTACATGGATCCACATGCTTCATCAACAATTTTACCAAAATACACTTTGACTTAAATTTCTACAAGTTGCCAAGCAGCAGTGGAATATTTGGAATATTTGCACCGACACAAAAATGTAATAATAAAACTGTATTGGCCAATAAACTGATAGTGTGTCATTATTTTGACACCGAAAGCGGTTCTGTCAGTGGAGACCTGCCCCGGATTATGACTCAGGAGTTTGTCTTTTCCGCCGTGTGCTTGTTTTATACTTAAGCCCTTGGCAGGTGCTGCGCTGCTGCCATCCTCTCCTCTCACCCTGTAGTAAACGGAGAACCTTTTCCAATCTGCTGCAGGAGACTCAGGTTTCTGTGCGCCAGCGCGTGACGTCAGCCGCGATCCCTCGAGGATGGATAAATGACAAAAGATATGATTCTCGCCATCTCATCCCCTCTTTCTGCCTCCTTCCTCGGCTGTTTCAAAGGACAGCGTTGAACGGGAGGCAGCAATAAAAAAGGAGAATTTGTGTGTCTGTCGGCTCGCTGATGCCCCTGTAGATCCTCCACCCCCCCATCCCTCGGAGCCCCAGGCCCCCCAGGGAGAGCTGGCTACGGAAGACGCCTCTCTGTCACAACACTGACAAGCCAAGGGTGGCCCTTCTCCCACTAAGCCCAGAGGTGACAGAGCTGGGAAGAAGTCCGTGACCTCATCAGCGCTCATTCTGTCAGGGAGCCGTCACTCTCAGGGACTCGAAGTCACGGGCAGATTCCCATTAAGAGGTTAATGTGGTGACACAACACGTGACGGCACAAAAACGAGCGCGCGGGCCGTGCGACACAACCCACTCACCCCCGCATCTGTAAGTACACGGGCACACACACACACACACACAAAGACACTGTCACTCAAGCAACCGGGGTACGTGAGCTGACACAAGATGGAGGGTGCTTATGTAACACTCGATTCATTTCAAAGGTGTAATTGCATGTCTGTTTGGGTCGGGAGGAAGAGGCTCTTGGCACCAGCAATATCAAAGCTGACATTCGTCAAAGACTGACAAAGTAACTAACACAAAGCTATTTCTGGATTGTTCACAAAAAGAAAAACACAAAAATATCAGGCCTGATAAAAATTTATTGTTCATACAAAAGAAACGCTACAGTATATATCTGTTACAATGCAGATAAAAAAATAATAAAAGTACTGTAACTTCATTTTAAATACTGCTTACTATCTTGTTGAATGCAGGCGAGGAGAAAAATATAGATTTTCTTCTCTTTCTTCATTATAATTCCCAAAAATAAATTGCTTTCAGAGGGAAAGAGCACATTAATTCAGAAATACACATTAATTCAAAATAGATGCAAATTCAGGTTTTAAAAAAGTGGTCGTCTTCACACACAAACACACAAAGAGATGATAGATGTGAGTTTGTGTCACATCTAAGAATCACAGTTCCTTCATCCAGTTTGAATTTTTAGAACCGTAAACACAAATGATCGTCTCTCCACCTTCAGGAGCAGAGCGTGGCGCTCTGGAACGCCCTGGACGCCCTAATCAGCTGCTCGAGGCAGCCACAGATACACAGCACAGCTTCTCTGCGCGTACAAGACGTAAACGTAGGTTCTAAGGCTCCGTGTGTAACACTTTGTCTGCATTCGCCACAAAAAAAAGTCCCACAAAGTCCCATAAATGCAGATTCTAAGATTAAAAAAAAAAAAAACAACAGCAACAAAAAACCGTTCACTCAACTAAAGCAAATTCCTTATAATAAATCACAGAATTCAATTTTTGTGTTGAACAAGCTCAAGATTCAGCACAGCTCATCAACTCCAACTATTAGCAATAAATGGCTCACATTATGCACGGTGACAAAGAAATGCTTTGTATTTACGGCCTGGACATTCCATTTCTCACACAAACGTTGCCGTGAGCTGAGGAAACGACGGGAGCATGAAGTTATTAAGCAAAGAAAAGACAAATTTTATAAAGTTGTATGCTGGTATTTTGATTTAAGCGGAATACAACTAATGGCCGGTGTGAAAGCAGAAGGCAGTGTAATATACATATGGTATATTGTTCTATATCATTTTTAAATATGAAATATTTATGTCAGGGTACAGGTGACATATTGTCCATAGAAGCATTTAATATCTTCAACTCTTCCATTAGTGGTATGTTAAAGTAAAATAAAAAAAAAACTCCCTTAATATTGGTCGTCCCATCCAGCCTTGATGAGACGACGTGTCCTGGTTGGACAGAAACACTCTCCCAACCTGAGAAACACGATCACATCTTGTTCTTCTTTTTTTTCCATCTATTATCTAATTTCAGTCTTCAACATAAATAAAATACACGCTGCAGTTCACTTCAAATATTCACAGAAAATGTGCAGCATTAGCACATCTGCTGTAAACACAAAATCTTTTTATGAATCCCAGATTTAGTGCAGATACGTTACATATGCATTAGCTTGTGCACGCACATGAGGCCCCTGGAGTCGGTGCAGATCTAGGCAGTGAACATTTTCTTGCTTGCAGAGCTTCGTAGTGGTTCATAGTCATTCCGAGGAACGCCTCAGTCGTTCAAACTGACCAGGAATGTGGAAATAAGAGGTTCTTCACTTTTACAGATACGTAGCTTAAAGCTCCTCAAAGAAGGCCACTCTGGACTTTGTGCTCTGTAGTGTTAGCTGTGGACGAGAGAACAACAGACCCGATTAGATTTTCAGCGGTGAAAGTAGAGAAGAACAGAATACAGCAGAGTGACGTTAATGCAAATGGAAATCCTCACTGGAGACTGGTGTCATGGCTCTTTCTGCCTGTGATCAAAACGCTGCGAATCTTTATAGTTTGACAGTCGACAAACTTGCAGGACAAATACAGTTTTCTTATGTTGTATTAGGGCCACGGCACGTCAGGCCACCGTCAAGCGTCTGTTGCCCTAGTTTTTGCAGTGTCCTGCACCGAGCCAGCAAGTGGAATTAACCTGCCATTAACCGGACAAAGGGTTGACAAATGTGCTACGATTTGCAACTCAGTCAGAAGTAACCGTAATCATCTGTTGAGCGGTAGCGAAGCGACAACTGTTCCTTCGCCTTTATATCCACAGTATATTCACCAACCGCTGTTGTTTGGTTTAGACGTTATGTTCGAAGCCCAATAATGTAGCCTACTGATGATGATGATGATGATGGGAAGCTGTGGCATTAGGACCATTTCGATGTGTCCTCGAAAGACTATCATGCCAAAGAATAAGCACAACGCGCTGAGCAGTGACATTAGCATTAGTAAGTTTAACAGCGTGACGCGTTGCCCCATTTAATCAAAAGCAGCGGATAATAGGAGAGCACACTTCTGCGTGTCGACTGTACAAACAATCCCCGAGGTTATTCTGTTTGTGCTATGCGAAGGCATGCGCCAGTGTTGATGCATCTTACACTAATCCTAATTTACATCGACGGAACAGAAATGAGCGTCAGTCGGGGTTTACTACAGCCAGCGCTAATGGAAAAAGAAATGGTTCCGAAACTCCTTACTACTGCAGAGACAGACCCGGAGGAGCAAGATCAATATCGGCCAGAGAAAACACCAGTAATTGTGTTTCTTTCCGGGTTTAAGAGAGCAGGTGACGGAATCATTTAGGCCGTGGGCTGCGCTGTAACTCTTTCAAACACATCTTAGCATGAGCTCATCTGATACAGCACGAGGAAGTATCACTTCAAATTGGCTGGGCAAACTTTTTTCCTCCATTCAACATCTGCAGGGTGAAGGGAATTACAGCGGCCGCCGTGGTAAATATTAGACGAGGGATGAAGGAGGACAGTTTGAGAAATGCGGGGTTTATTTCCGGGGAGCGTGTAGACGGAGGGACTTAAGCAAATCCACACAGTAAATGTGTGGGAGAGGGATGGATTTGCGGTGTTTACTGTTCACCTTCTATTGTCCCAGATGACGAGCGGCCTGAACTAAACTAGCGAGTGTGTGTGTTTATCTGTGTCTGACTCTCCAGCCTTGTGCTCCAAACTAACCACAGGCCCCACGCAGGGGAAGGCCACAGCTCTTTATTCTGCGTATTAATGTTAGGAAGAGCACAATGTGCGGAGAATAAACGTTGTTGTGTGTTGTTTAGCACAACGAGCCTCACATTCAGCCTCCTTTGTGTCTGGATGGACGGTAGAAAATCTATGGAAATTCTTCGCAGTGATACTTTACCAACCATCTCTGCAGCGGCTGTGTTGACTTGTTAAGAACGGGCTCTCCTGACAGGCCTGGTGCTAACAGAGCGGAACCTGTGCCCCCGCTACGGTGCAAAAGCACCGGGCTGAGCCGAGAAACCATTCATTAATCATCCTGAGGGGAGAGGGAATCTGGACAGACAACACTTCGACCCAGGGGTGCAGCCGGTCCGGAAGCCTCTGGTTCAGAGATCCGTGCTTCGTTCTACATTCCCTCTGCTTTTCTTTTCTCATCGCCTCCCCCTAATCCTGTCCTCCTCTGGTCTCCCACTTCAAAGTGTGTTCTTAGCACTTCTCCCCGACTCGGCCTTCCTCAAACTCCTCATCCTTTGAACAATTTTTTTGTCAACCTCAGCCTCTCCAAAACTTTTGACTTTTTTCTGGCAGAGCTGACTTAGCTTCCCCGCTCTCCAGTTCTCACCCTTGTCCCTGCCAGGGACCCCAGTCCTTCCCCCCACTAACAAGACGAATGCCAGTCGCCTCTGGTTCAATTAAACCGACACTTTTAACTTTGCTCCTTTTCCCCCTGCATGACAGAATGTCCCCATCCATCCCAATGACTAATCACCGCGCAAAATTCAATTAGCGTTCCCTTGCCTTGTCTATTTTACACGAGGAGAACAGAATGCAGCAGGGGTGGGCGTTCCGTTGTACCATGTGCCGAGAATGTAGCCCGGGTTTCCATTTAATACATTTATTGAAATCAGACAGATACTGGAATGGAAAGATAAAGGAGAATGAAGCTAATCTGCCAGTTCATCTGAGGACAGCGACAACCGAACGTATTTTTATACCAACTCCGCTGCCTTTGACCAATCCATTATGAAATATCCCTCAAGCTGAATGGATGTGTCACTTCTTTGTGTAATTTCATGTCATTACTAAACAAGGACGTAATAAAAAGACTTCATTTTCAGGCCGCCGAGGTATAACTAAAATGCTGCAGCTATTCTTACTGATGAACTTAAATGCGTGTTGCATACAAAAACACACTTTCCTCTTCTGCTCTGCAAAATCTTTTGCATACACCGAAGGCCGGTAATCACCGTGCGCTCTGAGGGGTCATGGTTGAGGGTTTACAGCGCCGCTCACTCCCCCGGCAGCCTCCGTCAAAGATGAATCGGAAGGCTGAAAAATCAACCTGAGGCCAAGTAGAGATGACTGTTATTAAGTGATACTTTGAGAATCAATACGGCGCCTTAAAATAATACCGTGGTGAGGCAGGGGCGTCGCACATGAAAGGACTAGCACAGTTTTGACTTGAAAGATGATGAAAGATCAGTATTAACAGCCAATTCACACCTCATCACTTCACTGTGTCTCCAGCCGACTGCGCAACTGCCGAATAGCTAAGAATGAATTTCAGCCCGAGACGTTTTCTGTGAAAACCCAGAGCTTGATCTCAAGTGTGATAGACATTTGCAAAGAAACTATATCCTGTGTCGTGAAGCAGATTGTACACAATTTAGCTAAAATTTGAAGTTGATATAATTAAAAACAACAATGTGATTAACTATTTTCAGTAAACAAGCTTGAAGCGCTGGCATTCGCCGGGAGAGAAACAACGTCTGGCTCTTTGAAATAACACTTCTGTTCTGCCACTAACCTATTGATAACATTTGTGCAAACATAACTGAGGAGAATCATGCATGTGCTGTACACTGTACTTCAGAGCCGAGGATGCATTAACCATGAATCACAGAGGGCAGGCTGCAAGTGTTTGCGCCTGGTAACACGAAGGCTGACAGGATGAGGATTGGCCAGAGTACAGCGCCGTCTGTTTAAGCGTCGCCGCACTAGAGCTGTCAAACTAGGGCTACTCAGTTACATACTCACGTATGTATTGAAGTGAAAATTTTAAAAAATGTAACTTTAGATATAATTGAATTGAAATAAAGATGGCTACAACATAAGACTTGACGGGATGCACTTTACAATCCGGACAAAAGCCTACTTGAGTCCACACTTGCACCAATGCCCATCACTGACCTAAAGGATCGCAGGTGTAATTCTAGTGGGCTCATTTGTTTAGCTCTTCTTCTGTGGTAATGGAACCGCCTGACTGTGTGACAGGACGCCAACAGGCTCTGCCAGCAGATCCGTCGTGTTCTGCCTAACCTTTGGCTGAACTAAACATGATGCAAGCGTGACAGAGAGAGTTTGGGATTGTACTGAGGGGTGAAAGTGCACAGCTGTAAAGGAAAGTGGTTCACTTGATATGTAAGACAAGACATGCGAATCATTGCAAAATGGAATAGGGCACCATAATCAGTTGATATGGATTGTTTTGTTTTCATTTTTTCTTATCCTTTATCTATAGTAGGATCAATGGGTTTGTGTGTCTCCAATATGTGTGTAATTTATCTTCCTTAATTAATAAAACATTAACAAGTTGACAATGTTTCTTCAACATGTTAAGGACATGTAATATTAGATTAAGATGTCATTTTGATGTCCATCAAAATGACGGAAAGTCTCATGCAACGTCTGCTTTGAAGAAACCTGGGAAATACCTGGTGTACACGATGTGCCTTCCTGTGTTTGTGGATATACCTTTTTAAAGTTGCTGTGCTTGCTGGTCCCCTGCTCTGTGTTCTGGTTGTGAATGATGTCCAGTGGAGTCTCTCTCTCTTTCAGCTTCAGACTTTCAATCTCCGTCTTCAGCTCATTCAGCTGCTCCTGCAGGTGTTTGCTCTTTTCCATGTACTCCACCCTAAACATGGACAAATGGCAGGTTGGGAGAGTTTAACTTAGAACAAGGACTTTATTTAAAGATCTTCACTATGTCAGAAATGTAGAAAACGAACCCTGTTTTGTGATTTTAATAATAAGTGAGTTCTTGGCACACTGAAGCCAAAGTTGAAGAACCCTCCTTGTTTCTGTGTATGCACATGTAACCACCAGTATTGGACCTGTAGGGTTTTTTTTTTGTTTTTTTTACTAATTACATGAAATCTCCACAGCCAGGTCACACTTGTCTAAATGTAGTCTTTCCTGCTGTAATTACTGAGAGAGCGAGAGGAAAATGGCTAAACACAACAGTGGCAGCTAATGCTGAGGGTCAATTACTCGTGTGACCTCCTGAATCAAAATGTGCATATTTAAAAGTGAAGGTGTTCTTCCAATCGCAGCAAAAACAAGGTTTGTTATTTACGAGTTCCAATGAAAGAAACAATTGTTAAAAAACTCCTTCTGCTGATTATTTCATCATGTCAATACCTAATACACCACTCACGTTAAGCAACAGAATGTAAGAAGCCAACTCGGCGAGACATAAATTATCAGGCAGCATCAGCAAAGTAGGGCTGGTCACTCACTTCTCCTTCTCAATCTCCATGGAGAGGCGTTTCATGTCAGTATCTTTAAAGTCAAAGCTGAGGTTCTCCCTGCTGAAGCTTAGGTCGGGAGGCATGCTGTCAGATGGCATTCCAGGGGACTGGGAGAGGAGATGGAACGACAGATTAAAATGCAGCCAGATAAAGAAGAGCTGAGCAAAATACAGGGGAGACACAGGACATAAAGATTATAGGGTCACAATACACAGGTGAGGGGAAACGTACAGAAAAGATGAGTTCAACACAAAGAGAAACAAATATGACAACTTGACGGTTACGGAGCAACGAACATGCAGATACGCATTTCAAGATTCCGGCAAAATATCTGTAATTTCTTTGCAGGTCTCACCTGATCAGGAAATGGACACAATAACACAACATCATGCAAATCCATCGCTTCGCATGCGCTACGCTGCAGGGTGGCTCCATTCAAAGTAGGAGCAGCCTGGCAGCGCATGAAGAGCTATTCTACCAAGACCAGCGGACAATGGATCAGGGGAAAACGGTTCTTTGAGTGTGTCACTCAGCAGCTAATGTGGTTACGGGGTCGTTCCAGTGGCAGCATGTCTTTTGTATGAACAGTACATTTGCACGTAATATCTGTGCGAGTCTGTGTTCACAGAAGGTTCTCGATTCATAAGCCCGCAGGTGAACACGTCTTTATCAGTGGCCAGCATCGCAATACCGCGTCTGTGTGCATATGTGCGCCTGTGTGTGAGCAGATGAATGTGTGCTGTGTGGGTTTTTAGCATGTTGGAAGCTCTCGCGTAGGCGGCCTTACATGCTGCCGGCTCTTATGTAAGTAAATCCTGTTCATTGTGCTGCGAGTACGCGTGTGCTATTAGCGATCCCAGATAAATCACCTCAGTGAGCTCATACTACCAAAAATATTTTACTCCGAAACAGCGCTAATAGATTTGGACGGACGGTACATGGGCATGTAAATTGTAAGGCTGTACTGCTTTTCTTTCTGTTTTATCCTTAAACTTTAGAATATTAAATAAAGTAACTTAAGACGACAACTAATGAAAACAAAAAATAATTTGAAATATATTTATTTGAAATCTCAGGTACTCTGGAGGAAAAGCTGCATTGTCATCTTAAATAACATTATAATAACAGCAAGGCTCATAAATACATAGAGCTGTAATGGTTGGGTGATCAAAAGTGTACTACTCTGCACCAACTTTGATTACAAAACCATTCAAGTAATTTATTTTTTACAAAAATGAGAATGTCAAATGAAATCTTCAGCTTTTTATTGCTTTTAAAATATAAGTGAGTATTTATGCACCTTCTGGACAAAACAAACATTTTCACAGTTCAGTTTCACAGTTTTCTAAATCTGTGATTCTAAAAATAACCAACTCGCTAAGGTTACAGCGCGGGAATCTGTAAATATTTATTTCTGCGATAAATGATTTGAGCAACTGCTTTTGCTGACAATTAACGATGAGATAAGATTTGTGTATTTGGCTTCTGTGCATTTCCCTGTGTGTGTTCTAACTATATGCAAGTACATCTGCGTGTTCGTGTGTCTCCTCAGCCCGTTACCGTGTAGACAGCCTTGCTGGTAATCTCGAGCAGCTTGTGCTTCGCCCTGCGCTCTGACTCCCTGGCTTCTTGCAGGTCCTGTTTCAGCTGCTCAGCCTCCTTAGCCCTGAGGGACAAACAGACAGATGCTGGTAATACTTTAATTCACCTTCTGGACTTTGAAAAGAATCAGAATGATCTAAATATGTGACATAATTGGCACAGCGGTACTTTAAAACACACCAGGAATGTCACTTGTCTGGGGTGATACATGGTCTCATAGGTAATAACAATCATTTCAATCATTTCAGGCTCCATTATCCTACTGCCACGTTTGCGTGGAGCAAGGTGAGGTGATTACACTTCTTTTGATGGTGATCCTGAACACTCCCGCACTTCCACGGTGATGTGGGGGAGCCATGTGCCTCAAGGGTTTGAGTGGATGCAGTTAGTTACATGTTGAGTGCCACGGGTTTAAATTTTTCTGATGTGGAAAAGTGCTCATCGAGAAATAGCAGCTACCTGCAAGTGCTTAATGGTGCCGTTTGAAACGATTGTCTAATAAACTGTAAAGTACAGGATCCAAAGTGATGTTATTAGTGTACTGTTGGTTCTTTGCCTCTATGGATTGGCGCCTATCATGCTTTTGCATGTGCTCATTGTGAATCAAGTCTCGATCTCCTTATCTACCTAACCAAGAAACATAAAAAAGTCAACAGCAGATATGTTAAGTACTTGACTTGAATCACAAAATGTCTTTTAAAGGCGGATTAAAAAAAACTGATGAAAAAGTTGTTTTCAAGTGTGTGAGTGTGCAGCAAGTGTGAGTGTTTGAAACAGACTCCCACCATCAATCAATACTACTGCTAACAATTAACTAGCACAAATTCACTGCTGTGCCTCAGATGTGGAGGGAGAGGTGTCGGACAAAAGCTCGCAGTTTTTCTTTTGTGTGGCTGCAACGGCGTGATTACCTGGCTTTCAGCTGCAGTGCAAGAACAAAGGCCTCGAAATGAAATGATTTTAAACAAGTTAGAAGTTCTTCTTTGCCAATTGAGCAATTTAAATGCAGCTGTGTTACCTTGCTATGTGTTAGGAGCGTGTCGGCAAACTGATGAGCACTGACGGGGCGGCGCACGCTGAGATTTAAGACTAAAGATACTCAAATACATTTGGGAAGATCGTGAGTTGAGGAAGTAATTTAGAAAGTGTGTTTTGATGCCCTGGCAAGACAGACAAAGGACTCACATTTCAAATAAAGTGGAGACATCTTAAAAAATATGATGTGGGAATAAGGTATTTAAAGATTAATGTGCGCGTGCATGTATGTGAGCATGTGTGATACACACACAAAAAGATGAAGTGGGAATGAGGGAATGGTGTTCACAAAGACAAAAGCACAAAGCAGCCAAAGCTTCACAAACGTATGTTGACTGCCGTGTGTGCGGTTGCACAATCTACATGGGACCACCCAGTCCTCCCACCTCCTTTGGGACTCCTCGGCCATCTTGAGGGCCAACATCTCTGCCTCCAGCATCTTCTGCTCCATGAGCCGACGCTCCTCCTGGCCACGGATGGCAGTCACTTTGATGCGCTGCATCTCTGTCTCAGCCTCGGCAGCTTTCTGGGCCAGCAGCTTGGCCTCCTCCTCAGCGATCTGGGCCTTTTCAGCCAGCAGGTCCGCCGTCTGCTCAGAACGCAGCTGGAGGGAACGAGGAGGGAGGAGAAAAGGTAGAAGAAAAAAGTGCATTTTTTTGTTTTTTTTTAAATCGGAGGGGAGAACGGGTAAAAGGAATACGAAATGAGGAATTTGAGTGAAGAAGCAAGACAATGGCATGAGAGGGAGATGCTGCGTTATGAAACCTGGCACAGTAAATGACATGACCGACAAACTGGTAGACGTCTTTAGAAGAGAAACATGGACGTCTTACCAGAGCCTCGTTAGCCATGTGAGCCTCATCCTGCAGCTGAATCAGCCTCCTTTGCAGCTCATCTCTGGCTCTCTCGGCCTCCTCACGCAGCTGCTTCTCTCTTTGCAGACGTTGCCTCTCCACCTGAATGGCACAGGCGGAGAGTGTGGTGGGAAAAATGTGGAAATATATTGACAGAACTAATAAAAGAAGAATTTCTTTTTTTAAAAAGTGGAAAATGATGAAGGTGTGTATCTCTAACACAACAAAGAAGGATCTTTGAATTTTTGGGACATCGAAGACGGCTGAGAACTATTTGAGGACGAAACTTGAAGCATGCCTTTTAAACTACCCACTAGGTCAGCTCCTTCCGTTCTCCATCAATACCTGTTTCCTGGCCCTCTCCTCTCTGGCCTGAGCCTTCATCTGCTGTACTTCTAAAGAATCCACTCGCCGCCGTCGCATAAACAAGTCATGGTTCCCTATGCACAGCTGGAGAATCTGCAAGAGAGAAACAAAGCCGAGAATAAAAAAGGAGATATTTTTGCCAGCCACAGTCTAAACTATGTTTATAATTTCAGGGGAACTCGCCAATTTGTTGACTCTCAGTCGTGAAGAGTTGAACTTGAACACGCTGGTTTTCTTATCCAGAGGTTTGATGGTAAACTAAATATTGGGGAGACAAGAATACCAAACCAGGAACAAAATTGTAAAAAAATTCATCTTTCACATGTTGAAATAACTGACAGAAACATTAACTGGCCTCTGTTATGATACTATGTATGTTTCTGATTAAATGAAAAAGAACAAAGAATCTACAGCCATGCTGGCAGCTCGGTGGTGCTGCACACAGGTGGTCGGAGCTAAATGCCATCAACATTATGTCTATCACGTTAGCATCAAAGCTTGTCATCGTTTCCTAATCAGCACAAGAAAAATTGTTCTAAGAAACCAAAAAATTTAATCAACTGGTTGAAAAACTCTGGGCAGGTTAATTATTAATGACGATAGCTGCAGCCCTCAGCTAGCTGTATTTTCACTAATCAACTGTACAAGCGCTGTCCACCTTACGGTGAAAATGAGGATAACAGTGAAATGTACAACAGCAAATTCTCCCACCTCCTTGTCGCTGTAGGAGATGTTGCGGATCTCATTCCAGGGGAAGGAGCACTTGGGTGTTAGTCTGTTGTCTGGCTCGTAGATGTGCAGACCCAGGGCATCCACTCCCAGAAGAAGATCCGTTCCCTTTTTATTCTAAACCACATCAGCAGAGTAAACGTCCGTTCAGCGACTCCAGTGAGCAGCAGTGAGAGCAACATTAATTTGTACTGGCGTTTGACAGAGGTGGCATTGTGGCAGCTCTGCGTGCCAAATCCATTAGCTCGAGCAGAGCTGACCAAGGCCACTTGTGGGGTGTATACGCAGTCTGGGTTTGCCTATTTGAAAAGTAATGCTAGAGTGAATTACTTAAACCGAGGGCGACTTGTTGGTGGCATTTTAAAATGTCTCGGCCTTTTCGAGAATGCGCTGATCGAGCCCGGCATCACCTCAAGTGACTCTTTGTTTGTCGGGACCGGTTACAGGTTTGTTTTTGTTTATGACTCACCTGGAAAAAATTCCGCTGTTTATTTAAGAAGTTTTTTTTTTTATTTATGAAACGGTCAAAATTCAAGTAAGAGTTTCAAGCAGAGAACAATTTAAAAAGCCGCGGAGTCAGACTGCTATTCCCCCACTTCATTTCCTAGCACCGTGGTGAAATTGACACGCCTCCTAATCTCTCATATTGGCTTACTTTGTAAAGATACAGCGAAGCAGCATTGGCTCACCCTGATTAAAAAGTAATTGACGCCATACATGTCCAGGTCCTGAGCTATTTTTAAATACTCCATCTCAGCTTCATCCCTGGTTCAAAGACAGCCAGCGAGAGAAAGAGATTGAGAGGGATCCAAGGGAATGATGAAGAGAGGGAAGAAGGGGGGGTGGAGGATGAGCAGAAGTGGAGGGGAAAAAAAAAGGAGATCAGACCTTGGTTCTTCTGCTTTTGTGTAGCATCTGTCATGTCGTATGATGTAAAAAAAACACTGCCACATGGCGAAAACACAACACAGTGCTGACACAAAACTAAATAATAAATTGCTAACAGGTTTCAGAGGTCGTGATTGATGCAGGCAACGACTCACACTGATGCCTCCAAGACTCAAAATACTGCAAGAGAAAAAGCAAATGCGTCAAACTTATGTCGTCTCCTTCTCCGTGCAGCTCGGTTAGTAGATCTGTTGTGATTTCGAGGTCAACTCAGCAAAAAGGAGCATTAGCATACTTTAATGACTGAGGGAAAATCAGGGCATGCAGGCGCCTAAACTTTTAATAGCTGGCTGTTTGATATGGGTGGTTGGAAAATTGATGATTTAAGCTTCATCAAAGTTTAAAACAGCAAGAGAGCATTATGCCAAGTAAACAAATCTTAACTAGGTTGGACGCCGAGTACATTCTAACTTGTGGGTCAGGGGAAATTGGATTAATGCTGCGAAAGTACAAAGCTTCAGAGTTACACTCTGTAAAAGTGTGCCGCGTGGTGTCGTGTCGGCTGTTTAACTACTGTATTTGCAGCGACCTAAAGGCAGAACCTCCGCCAAGAATTACAGTCGACCCGCCAAGAGCCAGTCGATAAATACTGTATGACAGAAAATCATTCGTCTTTTCCCCCCATTACCACTGTTAATGCTGTCAATTACATTAAAAACCGCTTGAATTAAGTTCAAAATAATGTGCCGTGACATGTAAACCTATGCAGTTTGCTATAGTAGATCCCAGCAGCAGGACAGAAATAATAACTAGTGGTGGGGCCCTCTCAGTCTGGACAAAGTGCCATGAAGCTCATGTACACGATTGTTTCTCCGGGTTTCCAATGTCCGCCACATGATGCGTTTGCTTCCTGCCAAACAACGGACAGACTTTGCTCCTCTGAAAACCCTGCTGCACGACATATTCCCAATCTGCCACGAACCCAAAGTGACTCCGGAGTAAACAGATTAGGCTTTCAAAGCTCATACAAGTGTGTATGTGTTTAAACACGGCTCCTTCAGTTACGTATATATAAGCCACTGGGTTTGAACTTTGTGGTTTCTCAGGTTTGAAGAAATTCCAATGTCCCTCTCATCCCTACATGCTTCTTCAACTGTCTTCCGTCTACACAAAATAAAGCATAAACACTTCCACTTTGATAAAAACGTATAAAAGAAAAGCATAAAACCTGTCATGTTTAATGAACGTTTATGTGCACAGCTCTGCCCTGGTCAGACACCTGACATTATTTGTTCCTCACAGTGCCTGTGACATATTGATCAGCGAACGCTTTCAACCTGCTTTCATGTATTATTGTGTGTGTCTACGCATTAATATTGTGCATGAGATTAGTGTTACACCAGGTGGAGCTCACCTCTGCGCCTTCCTATTAAATTCTACAGCCTTCCTCAGCTCAGCTCCTGAGGTAGCATTCTTTTTCCCTCACACAATGACACATCCATTTGAAAACAAATTAAACTTTCGATAAAGGTCTACATTTCTTATTACGCTTTTAATCATTCCTTATTGGCCATTACAGGCACTCAACCCGCTCTCAGTAATCTTACCACCTCTTAAAGTGAGGTCTGAACTGAACATGGGATACGCTTCAGTACAATGTTGTTGCCACTATATTACCCGCACCTCCTGCCAAAAGAACCACACTGCCGGCTTAGAAGTATTATTGAAAAAATGTAAATGAAAAACATCTATAGAGTCATGAAAACACCGATGGGCTTCCTCCTTTTTCCTGACTGCATTACACTTACTAAACAATTAAAATGCTAAATGCACAAAGGCCACGAACTCCACTGCCTCTGTTGGGGTTGAAAGGGTTATTGATCAGCACCTGTGACTCAATTATTTATTTTTTTTTTTTAAGCACTGACTTTTCTGGTTTTTAGAACTCCATTTAGTGTAACGGCACAAAACTCCCACCCACGGGACTTTTAAGACACTCCACATCCCTCACACTTACTCCCTGTCCATTTTCTACTTTGTGCAGCTTAGTGGTGGAGTAAAGTGGAACAACGGAGACTTTGATTCTCGTGTCAATTTAGATTTATGAAAGCAATTACAGCCATATCATTTCCATAGTGCTATTCGCTGTGACGTTTATGCTTCACGCCTTCACAGTTCTGTTGGATCCCTTCTCCGAAATGGCGACAATAATCTATTTTGCTTTTGAATATAGACAGTATATTTAATTACACTGAAGTGATTAGAGTGGATCCGGTAAACTGGCTTTGTCGGTGCATTTTGCTGGTTAAGAATAAACAGGAAACAGTTCATACTGTGAACGCATTAACTTACAAAACGTCCCTACAATTACAACCTTTATAAGAGTGTTTTGCGTCAGATTGCCAAAGCAAACTTCCGCTTGAGTTTGCACAAAACTCTCTCTCCTTCTAGCCAGAACTTTTTAAGACTTAAATCGTGCTGATGGCTGTGAGTGTCCATCGCGGCACCATTTAGTGCAGCAGTTTTTACCTCGTCCTGCCCCTGTGCTCCGCATAGCACGCTGTGATCCTCTCCTCCCACATTTCTGCAGTCATCTGGTACAAGTTAATCACCTGAAACGGACAGAGAGAAACCTAAACATCTATGAACGCACACAGCACCTACCGAAATTGCTGGTATTTTAATGCAAAGACAAAGATGCGATTATCTTTACCTGTGAATTCAAATAAGAATGTTAAGCTGTCACTCACCCTCTTTGGCAGTAGTTCCTCCTCAGCCAAGAATCCAGGCTTGTGAACACTGGGGTCGTAGTCTCCATACTGTAAAATAGAGCAAAAGTGCCAAGGGGACTAAAATCACTCCGAAATAATAGCCACTCTCCACCTTTCCTCCAATAATAGCCCAGACTGTGCTTCTCCTGGGAGCTGTTGAAGATCAAACTACAGCTATGGTAAGAAAAGGCTATCTCGCAGAATGAATGGAAGCTGCTCTGCCATAAGGTCATTAAAGCGTGCTGCACACCCAGTGGCACGGCTGTTGGGTGACGGTGTAAATGATGCTATTAGAGCTATATGTGAGAGGACGGAGGGTGACCACTTATCATCTAAGAGCTGGGGCACAAATTAACAAATTGGACCACATATATTTGGAGATGATATCCCTTTGGGTTACTGTAAAACTGGTGGAGGGATACGCTACAGTTTTTAAAAGAGGCTATGACTATAAATGTATATGTAAGCTGGTTAGCACCAGCATCTAGTGGTACATGCCGTGGGCATCTTTGCACTGTAATATCTTCAGTTTTTTTTTTTAAATCAGTAGGCAAGTTTTATATTATTCCATGAATCTAGGATATTCACAAGTTTTAAAATTGCACACTTACAATTAGTGACTTAGCAGATGCTCTTATTCAAAATGCTGTGCACAATGCACACAAGAGACAACTGCGTGTTCAGTGTCTTACTCAAGGACATCTTGACATGTGGCCAGGTATGAGCTTTAAATTAATAACACCTCTGAATACCTTTGTGTTTTGATAGGACTATCCTTGTGAAGTGCTAAACTCAAGAGTTACCAAAGCGAACCTCGCTGCAAATAACAGGTTGTAGACTGTGACATCAAAAAACATCTTCTTCTCCCTTTGTGCCGACTGAACATTTCTTAAATATGTCTTAAAGCCTCATTCTCTATCTACGTTTGAAAATGACACCAACGTCTGACACTACTGAACTTTTGACGGGATGAAAGAAACTCTTTTGCTGCCACTGCAGCTGGAATAAAAACGGTCACTGCTGTGTCACATTCAGGTGGCAAGTTAATTAAAGTAAATGATAAAGTAACTGTTTCAAAGAAGAAAGGGAAATAACTGAAACCAAATCAGGGCATTTAGATGCTGCTTCGCGCTGTGTTCCAAAGAAAATAAACAATTATGTCTTTTAACAATCACGAGATATTCCGAATGCCATTTAACCGGTGAAAACGGTGGACGTTTCCCCGTTTGCACGGAACAAATTAGGAGCTTTTGGCCACTTACAAATTCTGTGTTGTGCCATTTCGTTGTGTTTAGAGAGCGACTTTAGTTGGGAGGTTTAATTGGATTTTTATACACAACAGTATTTAACAGAACTGAATTTAATAAGCTCGACACAAACTGGAAAGCCTGGAGCCCCGGTACAGTGGCTAACACAGTGGAGAAGCCATGGGCCATTTAATTAGATTCCTTCCTCTCAGTTTCCTGTCATTCCAGCTTCTACTCTTTGGGTTCCCCACCTGTATTTCTGTAACTGCTCCACGATTGAAGATTTATAGACTTCTACAGCTAGTGTGGCACTAAATGGGCTTCGGCTCCGGGAGAGGCAGTGACGGTGATCTCACAGGGTTTTCAATTACACACCTTCCTCCCAGTTGTTTCAGACATACCTCCAAATAAAAGCGACAATCGATTCTCACAGGACACCGATGTGTCAATATTTCTATTCAATAATTGTCGCTAGCGCTGAATAATGGATACCTGCTGTTCAACAGAGCCACGGTGGGTAATGCATTTCTTCCAGTCCAGTCCCTTTGAAGGAATTCGTTTTCAGTACAAATGTGAGAAAAGCAGGTTTCGTCGTATCTAGTCGTCAGAGACGCTCAGAGTAAAGAAAAGGTGTAAAGGCATTTGTTAAGGTATTGCCATCGATTACTGTAGGTGACATGAACCATTCAAAGTCACACTCTTTGTTTTACTTAGAGCCTTGCCTGATTGCCGTCCTCCTGACCCCCGGATCTAAGTTTAGTAATTCCTTTACTTTTACCTAGCGCCATCATCATCATCTTTTTGTCTAATGCACGAATGATGGACAAACATGAACAACTACAAAAAGAAAAATTAATTATTTCAGCACTTCCTAGTTAGACTTCCTGCCTGAACACTGTGTTTTATTGTCGCTCTTTCTTATGCTGGCGGAGTCAAATGGGAGTTACGTGCTCTCAAGGCAAAGCCGAGAAATGACACGCGTACTAAATAACATAACGTGTAATTGAAACTGAGCATATCACATCTGTTTCACGCGATATGGGGGAAAGAAACTGATACTGGGATTCAGCTGCAAAGAAGTCCTCCTTATGGATTTTTTTTTAATTCCCTGTCAGCACTTGACCCACTTAGAATACAAAGCTGGAAGACCCTGAAACCTTTGCAGGCCCACAGCAGCTAACCTGCTGGCTTACTGTACACACACACACACACACACACACACACACACACACACACACACACACACACACACACACACACACACACACACACACACACACACACACACACACACACACACACACACACACACACACACACACACACACACACACACACACACACACAAAGCAAATAATAGCACAGACAAATGTGACTCTCCCAGTGTTGTGATTTCAAAATCATAAAAACCATTGGGAACCTATAAAGTAAAAAAGATTAAATATCGAAATAAATGAAACATAAAAAGCTAGTTTATGTTTTGTTGAATACCTCAGCGAGTCAGGAAAGTTGCAGTTTTCATAAACTACACGTTCGTTCAGACACAGAACCACCAGTGATAATGTTGCAAAAATAAAATAAATAGTGGGCTTTACAATATGCATGTTTTTTTAAATATTAATGCAATATTTTGGGTTGGACTGAGAAGGATTTTAAGGCACACAAATTACTCCGTTTCAAGTTTATATCATTTCCGCTCCTTATTTATTCTCTGTAACTCATACAAGGTAATGGTAGCTTTTATGGCTTCCTACTGCGTCTGCCGTGAATTATACAGCACTCTCGCTCTGACTGGAAACTGATTACACACACGAGCAGTGTGTGTGATCGACCGTACCGGAACACAGCTGTGAGTCACATTATTTTTAAAAAATCTCTTAAACATTTAGGACTTCTTAGAATAAGTCTTTACTTACACCTTATTGATTTCTTCTTCTGGCAAAATAATGATTAAATATGCGGCAGATCCAACTGTGTGATAAACTCACGTACTCGTCTTCATGGGCTTACACAACTCACGATGAGAAAATGAAGAGGGAAAAGTCTGCCAAAAGTCTCTCAGCAGCTGCACTGCGAAACCCGTACCTGTCTCCCTTCTACAATCCAAATTTACTTGAATTGGCTCTAATCAAAGTCGACTGTTGATTAAATGAAAACAGATTTTGGCCCCGTATTGTTGCGCCGTTTCCCGACTGAGAGTGCCGACAGTAGAGATCACAAGACTCACGCTGATTCGCCGATTTTTCTCAATCCACGCCGTTTCTTTTAACCTAGGCCTGTTAAATTGGCATGGGAAAGGCAAGTCTCTGAGGGCTCTTGGCCAAATCTTTGAGGTAGAGCGCCGGTCTCACTAGACCCCGTCTGCCTGTCAAAAAGCTGCACCTCACTCCCCCTATCCTTTCTGCTAGAGATTTGGGAGAGATGAGATCCTTCAACCAAAACGACTGAGATCGCTTGCGGT
Source organism: Channa striata (assembly GCA_033026295.1). NCBI lineage: Eukaryota > Metazoa > Chordata > Actinopteri > Anabantiformes > Channidae > Channa > Channa striata. The sequence goes on from CM065178.1 coordinate 21,727,513, forward strand.
TTATTAAGGGAGCTTTTCCTGTGGAGTGATTTCCATAAACTTCAGGTAGCTGCTTGTTTGGGGCGCGACCAGTATACGAGCGGAATAGTGCAAACAGCGGCTTTCTCACAGTAAAACCAAAGCAAAGTAAAGACAGTAGGCTGAAATTTGATATGTGTAAAGAAAGAGCAGTGTTAGCGATATACTGTAAAAATAACCAAGTGTTGAATTCACAGACACACACACCTCCAGGGCATATCTCAGGTCTGCTCACAAATCTCTCTCTTTCTCCCACCATTTGTATGATCATTCATCCAGCGGGGTCGCTCTGATCAGTCACGGGAAAATAACTTAACCGGGTTCATTTCAAACGAAGGAGTTCAGCGTTCTCCTCACTGGTGCAGCCATTTCCTCTCAGCAGAGAGAGGGAGCATTGTGCTTCACCCAAAAAGCTGCAGACAATCTCAGCATGTGCTGGAGGTTGGATCACCAGATTGGACACTCTCCACTATTTGGCTGCAGCTTCCCAGTAGCTGCTGTATTCCCAGTTTAATTAAATTGTGTTCTGACAGGTTTTTGGTTAAGGTTTCCTGCCACCTGTAGATCTACTCAGGAGGCTGCTCAAATCAGTCGGCACTGTTTTAGCAGAGCATCTGGGCCTCTGGTTTAAAAGCATTTAATGCCAGGATCTATAGCACTCATGAAACACAGAGGGATTCTTCTTTTTAAATCAATGCCTAAAATAGTCAGTGAAGGTGTAACGTCTCGACTACTGCAACGCCCTGCTGATGGGGCTACCAGCACGGCAATCAAACGCCTCCAGGTGATCCAAAATGCAGCAGCACGTCTCACTTTTGATCAGTCAAAAAGAACACGTGTCACACCACTCCTCACATCTCTGCACTGGCTTCCTGTGGCTGCCCGCATCAGGTTCAGCTCTGACTCTTGCCTACAGAGGGGTCAACTGAACATCCCCTGCCTACCTGAACTCCCTCATCCAGGGTCTACAATCCTTCCTACCCACTGCGCTCTGCTAATGAACCGCATCTGACGGTGCCCTCACCACACAGCAAAAGCTCTTCAGCTCAGTGGTCCCGCAAACTCTGCACAATCAGCAGCCTCACTACCAATATTCGTTTTTAAAAAAACTTTTCTGCAACTTCTTACGCACTTAAATCTGTCCTATCTTTCCTATCTTGCATATCATGAAATGGAAAGATTTCTCCTTATGGCACTTTGCTTTAATGTTTTCTCCTTGACTTAGGTTGTCCTTTTTACGCTTCTTGCCTTGTACCTCACTAGTAAAACACTTTGGATAAAAGCATTTCCCAAATGACTTAATGTAAATGTAAATGTGAATGTGATGTGTGCTCTCCTCGTCCACCAGAATTGTGGATCAACTGCAGCTAATGTAAAGCTTTTTGGGGGAGAATGTCCAGTGTGAAAAACATGCAACAATCAAGCCCACACAACATAAAACAGACAGTCTCTGTGTACTGCACTAAAAGAAGAGAAGAGGAAAAAGAAATATTGGATACAAAAGCAAGCTATGAGTTCTGATATTTTTTTAAAATATGAAGCCATCTACAGCCCAACGAATTAATTACATAAGATGAAAAAAAAACTGGAGACAGTTCCAGATGGGCAAACATATTCCCTTTACTAATTCAAACAGATTTTATTTGCCACTGTATTAAGTGAGATGCTCAGATGAAATGGGACATTAAAAAGCCTGGCTAAAACATTTAGAATGGTTGTGTCTTTTGTAACAACACTCACATCTGTTAGCACATTACCAGCCACAAAAAATGTCAAAATATCTTTGAGAATCTGAACAGTTTGCCATTTAGCCATGCACATTTTAAAGGGAAGATGAACCATTAAGGGATAAGCAGACAGACAGATCCATGTGCAGCTCGTTAGAAAATAACCGCACTAACCTTGGCATGGACGGCGTAGGAGGCCAGAAGCACGGAGGCCTCGGGTGGACAGTGAATCTCCTCCTCGAGGATCTTCTTCTTCACCTGAGGAGTTACAAAATATAATCAGCTTTGACTCTCTTCTCCAGACCTTTCTAATGCAAAAGCTACTCAGACTTACCATTGCAGCTAATGGACATTCTGTGCTTTTTAGTTGTTAAACTCACAGAAATTAAGACATTTCCTGCAAGGCTGGAAGAAACGATTGCCTACATTTTAAATATGAACAGCTCGTTGTTGCTTTAAATTGAGTATTCTTCTCCTGAATCAGACTGACAGGCGACTTTACTAAACTCAAACACAGTGGGGGAAAAAAACTTGACACCTTACACTGCAAGCTAAAACACAAATTTCGGAAATCTGCGCTTCTGACAGCCAGAACTTCAGTCCCCTAATTTCATATACTGAACAGAAAAAAGTGTGTGCCAGTTACAATGCACTGGACTTTCAGAGAGGTTTGGAAATAGGACAAACTGTGCCAAATAAATACTGTCGGACTAGAGTCTCATAGCCACATGGGAACCTATTAGACACTGAGACAGGAACTATGTACCTAAGCCACTAGTATCTCATATGATCATTAAGCTACTCTGACACTATTAGCTTGTTGTCAACGGAGAGACCATCATAACACAAGAGATAGTCCTTAAAAATACTAAAAACGGCAATGCAACCTATTTTTATGATGCCTGTAATTTCTGAATGACCCAGAATAGCTGTTTCTGTGTACGAGTTTGCTACGTTCAGTGAGAGTGACAAATTCGAGATGTAGTGCTCCAGTTTATGGCTTATGCAACGAGTGGTTCGTGTTTACAGGCACAGATTTAACTGTCATGGATCACAGTAATAATGTTATTCTTAAAATGGGGAAAATCCCATTTAACAAGTTTCCCCCAGATTAAGGTGTTACATCTCACCAGGTGTCACTACTCCAGCTCTTTCACCTGTCAAACTAATTGAATCACAAACTTGCATAACTGCACATACACCACAAAGCTGGATTTTAAGGTTAGACGGCACGAGCAGGCTTTAGCTGTAGTTACACAAGTGGGCAATTTAATGCTTCAAAACCTTATCATCGGCAGAGCCAGTCATGCTGTCTTCTCTTGTTTCGCACTAACAAAGGTGTGGAGCCAGAGATGACAAGCACTAATCATGGCATGCACTAAAGAGGCAGACGCTGCAATCTGCTTCACAAATGAGACTGTGCTGTTGCACCGGTTGCAGGCCGACGTGACAAAGACGTGCGCGCACCTTTTTTGTGTACGTGGTCTAAAGCATGTGAGCGTAGAGGTGTGTGCGTGTGCGCTTCTTCCTAAATGGATCGCTGATCATTTCTGATAAGCACTAATTCAGCTGTCATGCCTGTGACACTATCTGAACAGAGGCCTGCTCCCGAATTATAGGAATTAATGAAAGCAAAGTAATAAGGAGACAGGTGATGCGAGGAAATGCACGTTTGTATTCTTCTCCCCCTGTAGTTGTGTACCGCTTTAAACTGTTGAGTAATTTGTTGAGCTTGGTCTTTTTTTTTTTGTTCGCTTGTTGAGCAAGGTTTCCCTCTGAAATAAACAAATTGAGTCGACTACATCTAAATGCATTAAGCAAGAGTGTGCCTCTATTAAAATGTTGAGAAGGAAATGCACTGTTGTCTAAAGGCATAGAACTACACCAGCACAATAGGCTGGAAGTAACGGGAGTACTATGGGGGACCAGTGTCCCATGGAGAATATGTTATTAACAGGGCCAATAACTGAGCCTTTAAAACCTAATTGGTAATTGATAAATGTGGCTGGCAGCATTGGATGATGGCAGCACAGTTACAAATCTCATCTCCTGTGAGATGAATGGTGTGGCAGCCTTTGCAGGAACTCCCCAAGGAGTATTAAGTGGAAAGAAAGGGCAGCGGTAATATGTTGCGCATTGATTCCACATGGCTGCACACAATCAGACCGGGAAAATGAAAAAGTGTATTACAGCGCGCTCTGCTCAGCAACTTGTCAGAAACTCTGAATGCGTGCCCCCTGTTGGCACCAACTCAGAATAGAGAGGAAGCCTCAGATACAGCGCAAAGGGTGACAATCTGAAATTCTACGAGGAGTTTTTAAAGGCTCATGTGATCACGAACTAATTTTAAAGCATTCGTGACGTTGCTCAGGATGATTCGAAGAATGTTTTCCTTTAAAGCCTCGTACGCAGCGCCCCTCAGGGAGGATTACGATCAAGGCCTAAGGGTTGTCTGTCTACTAGCCAGGCAGTAATCCACAGCTTCTTCTAAGATGCATGTTGGACATCAGGTTTACCTGTAAGCCTTTGGCACTTTCACTTTAAAATGTAGCAAAGAAAGGGAGAGAATGTGTTGTCAATGAGAGTGAGTGTAAAAGGAACTTTTTCATAAGGCCTTCATGGAATTACGGGCACAAATGAAATGTATCAGAAGAAAACAATGTAAATGGTATATTAAGAGTACACCCCGAGACAAAAGAACAACCAGTAGGTAAAAATAAAATATTTAACATTATAAAATATTTTAGTGCTTATCTGATTAACCTTCAAATGGAGAAAATCAATCTCTACAACAACAGGTTCATGCTACGAAACTATATTTACCTGTAGGAAGAAAAGATGCTGTGTGATATCTTGCACTAGCTCCTCCTCAGCATTTTCAGGGTAAAACTTGGCCAGGAAGTGAAGGGTGATTGGTTCCTCCTTAGGTACCTCCTGATCTAGAACCTGCAACAATTAACTGAAGAAATTAGCATTTGCACGCTGGGGAAATCTATTTGCTTTCCATGCCTGAAACATCTATTCTGATGATGTTTACATGGCTCAAGGCTATTATCAAGCCCAATATAACATGTAAATCAAGTACCCTCTTTTCCATCTTTAGCCAAGCTACTGTGTCCTTGATGTTGTAGCGGAGCCCGAAAAACCATGTCTCCCTCAGTCCCAGAGTTCGGCATACAAAGTCAAAAAGGTCTTTTCCCTTCCACTTCACCTGAAACACATATATTTCATATTGTTATTGCAAGTTTTTTTTTTTGAAGAAATAAAATCCAGAAATGCCAGAATTTATATCTATGGTCTTACATATCATAAGTAACTAAAAACTTAATGACAAATTAGTCTATTAGAGATAAATATTAACTGTAAAAATCATTCACCAGAGCATATGAATGACCAAGAAACAACTTATTTCCTCTGTAAGATTAAACATTCAAAGTCATTCCATCCTAACCACAGTCTGGGGTTCGAAGCAGGGAGCCATACATCCAGCTGAGAGCTACAAAGGAGGCATATCACGCATGCATGTCATATGCACATAGCTTTCATCTGTGGCCTCTGAGATAACCTGAGATAAAAGCTAATGTAAAGAACATTGAAGGTCGAAAGCAAATCTTATTAATGGCAAGAAATTTGAGTATCACCTCCACCGTGCGGCAAAAGGGGCCAATCAAACCGTCCTATTCAAGGCTGAAGAAGCATTCTCCCTTTATGACCTATCACCGTTAAATGCTATTTACAAAACCCATAATTGATACAATTATCATTCCAGCACAGAAAATAGAAACCTGCAACTAACATTATGCTGCTCCGTGTAATTACCAACTGCAAACTTTGGCAGGGTTCCTCCCCTTTAAGTACAGAGATGGTGTCTGCAAGTCACTTTGATGCCGAACAGCTCCTGTATATCATCTACTAAGCAATATATTCGCCCAAAGACCCTACATGAAAATATGGCAAATAAACAAATACTGCATGAAACAGAGTGCGGCGACACCAACGTGACAGGACTTTGATGTCCACAACACAAGATGATGTCCACAACACTTTCAGCATAAGAATTTCAGGAAACTCCGTGGCTGGACATTGAATCAGGACAATTTCCTGATTCTACTGCTGCATAAGACAGAGATAAATTATAACAGCTGTGTGCTAAAGCTTCACGACATCCACAGGGCGTTTACGGCTCCCTGCTGCCATCTAGTGCTGAAAGGTGAAACTCCCCATCTTCACTAATAATAAAGTTGAAGTTACTGTATCTACATTAGTTATTGTGAAAGTTAACAGTTTGAGGTAAAACGTGGCAGTAGATCGCGGTCGTTGTCAGTCGGAGACCTGAGGTGGACTTGGCGCCGTGATGTGGTCCACGTTCGGGGTAAGATGAGTGACATCACGTCGCCAGCCTCTCTCGGACATACGCACCTCGCAGCTGAACTCCATGTCCGACTCCATTGTGCAGATCCTCACGCTGAAGTTCTTGGCTGGTTTTCTCATCAGTGAGTTTAATCCCAGTTTTGCCGCGAGGACACTGGCCATGGTGAACAGCTGACGAACTAACTTCTTATGACGTTACTCGGAGGCGATCGTTCCTACGGAGCCAGTGCACCGACGAGACATCGTGTGTCTACGCCGGATGAGTGGTTTTCTAGGATTTACCGTTAGTTATCGTAAGACGAGAACAAGTGTCACCTACGTGTGATAGTTAGTATGAACGATCAGCTGACGGATGCTTCGCTTTTGAGCAACAACACTGTTCACATTGAACTTGTTTGTGCCACCAGCTCCAAAAGAAAAAGTTCACAAATTCATTTTGCAGGAAGTGCTGTGCTAGACTTGCTACTAACGTTAGCTAACTTAACGGTGAACGATTGAACTCAAAGTGAGTAAAGGTAAGGTAAGCTAACCTAACATTAACTCAACTTAACTACATGGTAACTATTACGTAACAGTTAACCCCTTGTCTTGCGCTAAAGTTCGACGTTTGTCTACACGGATCCGAAAAACGGTCAAATTTACATCCGTGAAGCCGAAACATCTGGATAATTAACTAGCTGTGCAGTTGCATGTAAACTAGACTGGAAGCGCTTGCTAACTATTGCTAACTGGCTGTTTGTTAGCATTTTTTATCCACAAGCCATGGTGCCTTCAAGTCCTGGCAGGAATATTGTAACAACAACGTACCATAGAAATCATCACGTTAAAATACAGCATTGGGATTTGTGCGTCTTTTAATGTTCCTTATTTTTAATTACACCTTAACTACAAGGTCCACTGTTAAATACAGGTCTAACATCTTGTGAGTTTGCTAGTAAGTTTCTAATGGGTTATTTATTTATTTTTTTTATTTTAGAAATGATACCCACAATGTAGAAATAACAGCCCTGCTTCCAAAACGTTATAACATTTCAAATTACTTTTGATTTCCACAGCCTCATAGCACAAATCAGTGCTATGAGATCATTGAGCACAAATCAGTGTTAAAAATTGATGCATTCACAAGCATTAATATATGCTAATTTGACCAGTTTTATGTATTGCCACGTGGGTTGCAGGTTAAGTATGTAAACTAAAATTACAATTTTAGTGTTAGATACCTAAATATTGTTTAGTAAATGAGTCAATAAATTAATTTACGTTCCACCACCATGCACTATAAATTCCCAAATTTGCTGTGTCTGAGGAAGCCTGAAGGCAGCACTGCTTCCCTTTTCCTTTTAACCGCATAACCAATCGCTTTACACTACCGTGCTCGTCCCCCGCCCCTGGCCCTGCCCCCTGCGCCATAAAGGGGCGGCGCCTGGGCAATGATGTAATCGGGGTAAACAGTAAAGATGGCTGCGGTCTCATCTGGAGAGGGACAGCCGGGTCTGAATGGGATGATTTCCGAGCCCCACACTAAAAAACTGACCGACCTGCCGACCGAATTGCTCGAACACATCCTGTGCTTCCCTGTTCTTAAACACGCCGACATTTGCAACGTGTCCTGCTGCTGCAAACGGCTGCACGACGTCTGCCACGGACGGGGGAAGGTCTGGGGACACCAGTACAAGCTCAGGTGCGGGGATCTTGACGGGAGGCGTTTCGCGGGACTTTGGGCCTTTGCGGGTCTTTCGCGACTCTGCGCACGTTTGCTCTGAACCATCTATTGATCATTTCCAGACTCGTTCGTTTGCGTCGAGCTAACAGGCAGCTGTCAGCCGGTGACATTCTGCTGATGCGCCAAATTAGTCATCGTGCCAAGTCAGCGAGATGCTTCTACTCTGCAGAGCTAAAAAGCTTAGAAAGCTTGAACCTCTTACGAATCAATTATTTATATGCAATTTCATTTAAAACATCCCAAAATTGTATTTGTGTGACCTTGAGTTTTACATTTGCCTAACGGTTTACAGTAGCCTGTGAACTGCAGGAGATTGCAGCTCCTGCCAAAAGCCAAGCTCTGCTCCTCACTCACTTGGCTGTTACCCTCCTATTGCTTTCCTCTGTGCAAACAGAAATCTAGGAGGATACATGCTTTAACAGATTTGTGTGTTATTGTGTTGATAAGTTACTCAAAAGTATTTCTGATGTCACAGTTTGACTGTCTTCATCAACAGATGGCCCAGACTGCAGAGGTTTTACCGTCAGAACGAGTGCTGCGACTGGCTCAGAGAATACAAAACACGGCATAGAGTTGGTATACAAATGCGAAGGATGGTGGAATCGATCTCAAAGCGGTTCTTCACAGAAGTTGTAAGTAATCCATTTGTAATCAAGAATATCATTTTAAGATTTTTAAGACAAAAATTAAGCTGCATTTGTTGAATCAGGAAAGTTTTCCTTCACATCTGCACAAGCTGAATATTTAAAATGAATTGTTGGCATTTCTCTCTGTGACCTGGCTCCACTGCTATGCGTGGCTGTGTTTTTGTGCATGTAAGTTGTCTACGTTCCAAACTAACATGGAGATCTGTAACTCAGCCTTGCGTTGGCCAGGTGTTGGGAGACAGCTTTGCAGAGATTGAGTCACTCGGAATGCCAGAGCACTTCTGCGAAGATGAGCTTCTCTTCATACTCAACTCTGACAAGAGGTGAGAGAAAGCCCTGTGCAATCTCAGAACTGCACACGCAGAGTTTAACGTGGTAATCCACACTGACACTCCTGTTGCCATTAAAACTCTTGCTGTGTTGCACATTCTCATTCCTAGTCCATTAATGTCTCTTCTGTCATTAGGAAAAGCTTGACCTTGAAGTATTATGCAAAGAAAATCCTTTACTTCCTGAGACAACAGAACATTTTGAGGAGTCTGAAAACCTTCCTGGAGCAGCCTGCAGACCAGCAGTCGTCTCTGGAAGGTGAGGCAGAAATACAGACTTGTCGGCCAAATTATGAATCACTGCGCCCTGTTATTGAGCAGCATTAAGCAGCAGGACCTCGTGCATGTCCTTTCTTGGTCTCACCTGTCACTCTAGGTGCTGTACTGGTGGATCAGTATTGTAACCCTTTGGCTGACGTCACATTGGACAGTATATCTGTCCAGCTGGATGAGATCACAGAGAAGGTGAAGAAGATGCTGCGAATCAAGAACCCATCTCACCCCAGTCTGCGAATTGCTCAAGGTGAGTTTTGAAAGCTAGAGAACTGTCGATGGAAAGTTAGCTGTTTAGACTTGAGTTTTTTGTTCGTTCTTTTTTATCTTTAGATTTTAGTTTCAAAATGCATTAAAAATAAGGCACTTAAACTTATGTTTGAAGTGTGTGTTGATTTTCGCTGACTTGTTAGAAAACTGTCGAGCTTTGCTCCAAAGCCTTTTAATGGGGACGTCTGCACTGCTGCCAGTTAACAGGCAGTTTAGTTTAGTTTGAAGTTTAAGTGTGTGTGTGTGTGTGTGTGTGTGTGTGTGTGTCCACAGGTGACACAGAGTTTGTCGTAGAGGCCTTTGAACTCCAGAGGCAAGTTCTTTGTGCAGTAAACTCAGTTTTATATGAGCAACTTAACTACAAAGGAAATGAGTTTGACTACTACAATCCCCTCAACTCTTACATCCATCAGGTAGATCTCAATAAGTTTTTATAACCATCTCCACTGCGATCATTTAGAAATGCTTCACTTACCCGTCTGTGCCCTTTTTTATTTATTTATTTTTTTTTGGATTAAGGTGCTACTACGCCGCACGGGCATTCCCATAAGTCTCTCTGTTCTCTACATGACCGTTGGTCCGGAAGCTGGGTGTTCATCTGGAACCTGTCAACTTTCCGAATCACTTCCTGCTGCGCTGGTGCCAAAAACCAAAAGGGTAAAATTTTAAACAAATCTCTCAAACCGCTCAAAACATCTCCATAAAATTCAAGCTGTCGACGTAGTTGATACTTTGAGCAGGAGAACTGAACTTGTATGATGCCCTTGATATGTTTAATATAGAGCGGTCTCCTACAAAGCCTTAGAAATAATAACTTGGCATTTTCATCTCGTTTAAGCACATGTACACGGGTAATTTATTATTATTTAGTTTTCTAAAAGCAGACAGTTGGTTCACTTATTGGATTTATTTGCTCCTGCAGGAGTGAGGACATCTATGACTTTGTCTACATTGATGCCTTTGGTAAAGGCAAGCAGCTGACAGCCAAGGAGTGCGAGTATCTCATTGGCCACCAGGTGACAGCAGATTACTACAGCGCCATCAGCACCACAGAGGTGCTGCTCAGGATGGTGGGAAACCTGCTCAACATTGGCAAGAGAGGGTAAGAAAAACAGAGCACAAGAGGGGAAAGGGGAGCTCTGCTGCCTTCAGGCGTCCTCGAGCACAGCAAATGAAATAATTCAGGAATTTATTGTGCATAGTGGTGGAAAGTAACTTAGTTAATTCACTCCATCAGCCTTCGGGTACCTGGTACAAAAAATGTAATTTTATTGTTCAGGGACAGTTCAGGCAGAAATACTCACAACACAAGGACTGACAGTAGATTGACGGATGGGCGACGCCATATTTTCTATCACAGAATATTTAACATGGATCTTTTTTTTTTTCCCCTCAAACACATGAGTATTGCAATTTAAATTTATTCTTTATCCTGTTGTCTCTCAAGGCTTGAAAGCACAGAGATGATCTCAGAACTGAAAAAAACGATTACATACATTTATTAGCTGCTAGAATAAAATTAATAAATTCATGCAATCTGCTGGCTGAATTACATTACCTGCACTGTGGTTTCTTTCAGGGAGGGCAATGAAAAATCCTATCAACTGCTGAGAGACTCTTTGGATCTCTACCTCACTATCAACCCAGATAACGTGCAGTACCTGCTCCTCCAGGCTCGCCTCTACTTCCACCTGGGCATCTGGCCAGAAAAGGTCAGGGCACACAACCTGTGTTTAGAGCAAAGCTGGTATTGACCCAGCTATTATAACTATTATTACACATTTTGTCTTGTGCCCAGATTCTGTGGTTTCAATAACCACCACAATAACAAATATTGAAGCCTAGTCGGTACACAGATCTAATTATTTTGCTCTTGCACAGTACTTAAATCCATAACTCACTGTGTTGTCAGAGGTCAGCCTTTTTTCAATCAAACATAGTCCACTGATTTTTGTCCACCATCCCAGGTGCTAGACATCCTGCAGCATATTCAGGCACTGGATCCCTCCCAGCACGGGGCAGTGGGTTATCTGGTCCAGCACACACTGGAGCACATCCAGCAAAAGAAGCATCCTGTGACACCTGAGGTGAAGAAACGCAGCGCCCAAGAACACCTGCAGGTCCAATATTCAGTCGGCCTCATCATGAAACACAAGAGGTGGGTCACACTTGAAGGTTCGACAGAAGCTTAAATCCCCTCTGTGAAGATATCCGTGTAAATGACTCCAGTGTGTCTGCGCCCCCTCAGGTCAGGCTATAACTGCGTGATCTACGGCTGGGATCCCAAGTGCACCATGAGCCAGGAGTGGATCACCACCATGAGGGTCCACCAGTTGTCCAATGGGGCCAACCAACCTTTCTACAACGTCCTCGTGCAAGACGGAACATGCCGCTACGCAGCACAGGGTATTTATCACATGCACCCAGCATGGTGTTGAAAGATATTCTTATGGTGAATAAATGTTTGCAGTCATCATAAATATGCATAAATCATAAATGTACATGCTGTATGGTTTGTCAGTTACAAATACAAGCATGATTTGTCATGAAAATTCACCTTTAGATTTATTTAAAATAAGCCTATAAGATATTTGATAAGTCCCAAAATTCATTATTTATACCATATACCATATACTATTATAATTTTTCAAGGAAATCTTGAATGCTTTGTATAACTGTTTATGTGGATGAACATTCCTAATGCATAGTAAACCTTGATGTAACGGCTCAAATTTCTTATTGAAAGTTTTAGTAAATATTTAATTTTGTGTGTAGGAATTGTATAAAACTGGAGCGTATAATGGTTTGAAAAGGAAAGCGCTAGTAAGAAAAGAGGAAGGGGGAAAAGAGGAAGCAGTTGGGCACAAACGCTAAAAAACGTCAAGTTCTCACACAGGTTCAGTATCTAGACAATGGCATTGGGAAACAAACATCCTGTTTAACATGTAAGATCTTTATTTCATTCAGGAGCAACGAGAAAGGACTTGTGTTCTAAAACTAATTTATTGCAATTATGCTGAAAAACCAAAGTGAAAATGATTCTTTGGCAGTTGGACTCCTTGAGACAAGTTTTATGAAAAGCCAATGTCAGGTTAAGAAAACAGGAATGTCCGCTCCATGGAGTGTGGACACTGGTGGTTGGAGATGTGGGCGGAGCAGGATTGTAGGCGTCAGTGAACAAATGGTGAAGGTAAAGATGGAGCAGGGGTCTGAAGAGGCAGTAATTAGCACAAGTGATGAAAATTCCTCTTCCTGTCCAAGGACTGGTGTGTACAGTTGTCAGTACTTCATAGGTGCCTCATCATCCCTTTTTTTATCTATATCCCACCTAATCTCCTCCCTGTTGGGCTGACTGGCTGCCCTGTGCTCAATGTGCGGGTCAGTCTGCCGCCGCCGCTGCTGCGACACAGCTTTCACTGTTTGCTCGTGTTATCTTAACTCCAGCAGCTCAACATTTCACCTGCAGGCTCTGTTCCCTGCGAACCATTAGAGGGGATTTGTATTGATTAATCCCTGCTGCTCCGTCTGCTTTGCAGGAACGGATGTAACACCGGGCCCTGATGCTTTAATAAATGACATTTGACATTTTCCAGATGAACCGAAGGTTCTGATTTGATGAGTTACATGAACTGGTTTCATACGTGTGTTAATAATGAGACGATGCTGTATGAATTTCTTTTTCTGCTCTGTAGTTTAACTGATTTATACTATTTCTTTACCTTTTGTACTTTGAATTTTTTATTGTAATATTACATTTGTTGTTGTGTTTTTTTGTTGTTTTTTTCGCCTCAGAAAACCTGGAACCACATTCCGCCCCTCTCGAGATCGGTCACCAGGAGGTGGGCCGCTACTTCTCAGAGTTTGCCGACACCCACTACGTTGCCAATGAAGAACTGCAGACACGATACCCAGAGGACATGGAGGAAACCCTGGGCGCTGTGCAGAAGCTCTATCATAGACTGACACCTGGCTCTGAGAACCAAGAGCAGGTTCTCACCATGGACCAAAACAACCAAGCCATGCCCATGTAGCTGTGTCCAGCCCTGCCAACTAATGCTAACCGGATAATCTCTGGTCACCCATTCTCAGTTCACAGTCCACTTAGCTGTTGCATTGTAGCATATAATATACGCAACGTGTGTGTGGGACATGGCGTTCTTTTTCATAAAAACAACCAGTTTACAGGATTTTCAAATACTTATATTTGAAATTGTTAAAAAAATGGTTAAAAAAATATGGTCTTAAACCCACAATCAGGTTTATCGGAGGTCTTGAGTCTTGAGAACATTTCTAAAAAGTAAAATAAATATATAGAAACACAGTAAAGTGAAACAGTAGGTGCTTCACACACCTACATGTCCAAATATCACCTGTATTTGTTCTGATAACAAAGTTTAAAATATGGAGTGATACTGCCCGAGGATTCCTTTCTCACAAGACACTGTAGAATTTAAAACCAGTTATGTCAAGGTTGAGTTTGAAAATGAAAATAATTTGTAGATCCTTTATGAGAAGGACATGGACTTGGAGTCAGCAGTTATGTGGACGGGTAAATTTAGGATGGGTATCCAGGTGCTGTGAAGCCCCCTTTACCCGAAACCGAGGAATGCTCCCGTACCCACAGCTGACCCCTCGCCAGATCTCCCCCTGCATCCAGCACCAGCCAAACAGCAGCTGGTTTCAGACCCCAGTCACAGTGCCACTGAAAAAAAAAGACTTTTACTTTTAAAAACCCAACTTTTAATCCCGTTTCATGTGCTTATGAAAGTTTGACTTTCATATAGAGTATAATGGGTTTTTTTTTTCCATATACTGTATTTCCAAGACGAGCTGTTATTGAGGAAAAACAAAAGTGGAACAAATAAGGACTTGACACACAAACGGTGAAATAAAAATAAAACCTTTCACACATTTTACCACCTTCCTCTGGCCTGTTTTGCAGAAGTCAAACGTCCGTTTTCTCTGCTGCGTTGTTGTCACGCTCGACACTCGCCAGGTTTCACTGGCTGCGCGCATGTGCCTCACCCAGATGCTGGATGGGTTTAGGACCTTGAGGACGCCAGATGTTTCCAGGACGCCGGGAGCAGAGGACGGTGGCGGCGGCGTCGTCGTCGTCGTGCCGACAGCTGCGCGTTGAGGCACTTGATCCGGTCCAAGTCCGCTGCGCGTCCTGACGCATCGGCGCATCGGCAGCGATGGGAGCTTCGCAGGCGCGTTACGAGCACAAGTACCACGACTTGATGGGGAAAACCGGATGTAAGTAGGACAAATGTCCACTGGCAACTTACATTAGTTACTGGGAACTGTCCTGTCGGTGCACGGAGCTGGAGTCGCCCAGTCTCAGGGGCAGAAGTGCGGTGGCACTGACGCGTTTGCGGTCTTAAGGAAATATAATGGTCATTTGGAGACATGCGGACAGTCATAAGTTATAATTCCTTTTTTTCTATTAAATTGGGCTGCTGATATCAGGGAAGGATGATCAGATGAGCTGTTGGTGACACCCAGTAGTTTTTATACACCACGTTTTTTGCATTTTTTGGTGTTGATTCTTCTTTATAAGTTATAGGTGCAGTAAAATCCGTATCATAAATGGCAACACTGAAACCAGGCATGTGTTTTTGTTTGTTTTTAATCTTCTAATCCCAGATTATGATGTTGATGATTTCACTTCACATAGGTTTGCCCAGCCACTGTTGTTAAACACCTTGTTCCATTTAAATCTGACGTGACAAAAGGAAAGTTCAATAAGGAAATGAACCAAAAAACAGACAGAAATAACAGAAGTGTGCAGAACTATGTTTAGATTGGGCAAGTTCCTCCTGCAAAACCTTTGCGTTCAGTGGCATGTGCCGTCTGGGATGAAGGTTTCACTACAAACTTTATGACTGACACTTTGAACTGTTGGAGGATTTGGACTCTTGCACTTTATTTTTTTTTATCTCGGGGTAAGATTTCCACAAATCTCATGGCACCAACAGGCCTAGACTTGTCAGTAAAGTACCGACCACAGATTATGTTGCAGCTCATTGTGTAACTATGAATTGCATATTTTGGTCTTGCCCATTTAATAACAACACCCGCTGGGATCAACAAACTAGTCTCTACGTGAAGCTGCTGTCTTCTCACACACACACACACACTCTGCTCGCCTGCACTGAGCACCAGTTGCTACTGCAAACATTCATTTAGGAGCCAGAGGGAAGATGAGATCAAAAGAATCATAAGTGTTTAACCAAAACACCTGAACATGCCTGTCCCAGCTTGATACGGGACCAGGCAGAGCGATATTATAGAGTTTAAACCTTGGAGAGTGGAGTCATTAGTGCACAAGGTGAGTTAATGATCCGAGGAACCCTCCACCTTTAAGACGATCCTGCAATCACTTCATTTTAATATAAATGCCTCTGTGTATATATATATATAAATAGAAAAGATAAAGTATGCTGCATATAAAAACAAAACCAGAAAGTGGTATTGTGCATTTTTTAGTATGAGAAATTATGCATTACTATTTTACTGTATGTTAAATATCACTAACAAACAGCTGAGGAAATGTAAGATGGGAGAGGATGGTCGTGAAGTAACTGGTGTGTCCCAATTCGTTTCTTCCCAGTTTCTCTGGAGCAGATCAAAAACCTCCACAACAGGTTCAAGCACCTGAGTGAGAATAAAGAGACCATAAGGTAAGAAGAAAACGATTTGATTTTAGCGGCAATAACAATTTGCGAGGTGATGAACCCTGATAATTACTGACACAACGGAGCAACATACTGTACGGCGACACAAATGCAGAACTAACGTAACCACAAATACAGTGTCAGTGCATCACACTCACTGCACGTCCAGGTCACTCGGGCAAACACACCGACCTGCTCAAGTTGTACAGAAATGCTGTTCACTTTTTTTTTATTTGTAAAAACATATGGTCACTGTACTAGTATCAGTTTTATGATGATGGACGTTTTCTTGTCGCATTGCAGCAGGGACAACTTGGAAAGCATCCCGGCCCTCGCCTACAATCCAATCCGAACTCAAATCATCGAAGCGTTCTTCGATAAAAGGTGGGTCCCAGATCCTGCTCATTCTGTCGGTTCCTCCTCTGGCTGATCACCAGTCAGTGGAAATATACTTGGCAACGATTCTTAATGTAATTTGAGTGACATTTATTTGGTAAATATTACAATACTGATGACAACCTTCATCTGCCGTTGACATGAATTCTCTCCTATATTTATAGAAGCTGTAAAAGGAGCAAAGAAATTGTCTTTACATGAGTCACTAATGTTTTTTTATGTTATAAGTTACAGAGATGCTTTTTATTAATATTGTTTAAGAGCGATTCTCCAAACTGTAATGTGTAGAGGT
The DNA here is from genome assembly GCA_033026295.1 of Channa striata. Classification (NCBI taxonomy): domain Eukaryota; kingdom Metazoa; phylum Chordata; class Actinopteri; order Anabantiformes; family Channidae; genus Channa; species Channa striata. The sequence continues at coordinate 21,744,236 of CM065178.1, forward strand.
GCAGTCTGAAGTCGCTGTAAGTGACAGACAGCAGGAGCCGGACTGATTCACTTCCTTTTGTTTAACGAGGCTCCGCCCCTCAAAGGTTTGGAAGACGCAAATAGTTTTACCTGAAAGTCAAGTTTTGTAGCATTTTTTTTCATTGTGATTTCATGGTCCAGGGCTGGGCAGGGTGCAGTGGAGCTAATGCTACCGCGAGCTTGTTTCCCAAAAATGGCAAAAAATTTTGCAGTTTATAGATTCATATAACATTTCGCATGGCGAGCTTCATTTGGACACAGTTATCGAGTTATCGTGAGCCTCCCTGCTTCTAGCTCTATGCTAAGCTAAGATAACCAGGTGATGGCTTCCCACTTACCATACATTACTTTATATTTACTGTAGTAATTGTCTCATGTAAGAACACTTTTATTTTCCTACAATATCAAGAAAATAGTAAGATTATTAATCCAAGGCTGTGGAAAGGTTAATAAAGTTCTGTTTATGGTCAATTTGGATCCCTATATTGTAAATTAAATCCTCATTTTAAGGAATAATTTGACCCGTCTTGCAAATACATTTAGGCTAATTTCTTTCTTGCCAAAATGAGTTGGCAGTAAACGGTAAATATGCACGGCTACTTCCAACAGCTTCTTAACTTGCCACACATAAAAACATATATATAATATTGGATAATATGGTGTGTGGATGTGAATGTGGCAGACTATCCACTTGTTTGGAGACCTCCACCCACTAAACGTGTAGTGAATCACCTTGTTTTAAAGGGTTGCTCGGCATCCGTTTTAGTCCATTAAACGCAGGAATGTTTCAAACTGTGAGACCAAACCCTCGTGTCCAGTGCTTCACTTCTGTTTGAGTAGTCAAATGAAAACGACGTCGTTCAAACCCGGGGAGAGAAAACGCTCGTAATGAGACAAGATTAGTTGATGAGACGGGTTTCAGTCTTCATCCGAAACCAAAGGTTGTTTTTTTTTTTGTCACATTGACGTTTCTCATGCTTTGAAAAGCCCTAGTCTAAAAAACTCTATAGGCTAATTTGTCTTGGTATAAAATGTTCAATAAGCATGTGTGAAACCAATTAAACTTTGTTAACAAGAAGGAAAAACATGAAAGAAAAATGAGAAAAAGCGGAAAACTTTTAGGGTTATTAGAAAATCTGCATAAAACTGTGTTAGACTGTATAAACTGTATAAAACTGCGTGTGTGTTAGACCTTGTTAAAAGGCTATGTTGTTTTTGTGCATTATGAAAACTTTGTCAAACAATTCATTTTGTCTTTGACATAGGAACCAGCATGACAATGAGGTGGGCACCTATGACGAAATCGGCTTTGAGCAGTTCGTCATGGTCATGTCCCACTTTCGCCCTCTAGCCTCCAACACGGCAGACGGGGAGAAAGAAGCCGCACGGAAGGAGAAGCTTCGCTGTACGTACACATTTTAATAACCATTTTACACGTGCGTCTCATTAATAACAATGATCAAACACGCAAAGAATGAAACCGATTGCTGATCACACCTCACCGGAGGAGGGCAGTTAGTCCTAACCTGGCTGGAATGCGGCCAGACCAGCAGCTTCACAACCCCCGTATGTTGAGTTGTAAATCCGATGTAGGTTTCCTTTATCTGCTTCCTCCCCCCAACCTGCCTTGTTTGATTTGTAAAGTCCTACATTTCTCAGAGAGAGAGCAAGGTCAGGTTATCAGCTGAGCAAATTAAATGCACTAATGGACTAATGTTAGATTTAGCGATTCAGATCACGACTTTCACAGTCTTTGACGTTTCAGTCCCAAGTACTGGACAACAGTTATGGAGGAGACATTTCATCTCTAGTAACTACAGACTTTGACTAAAGTCATTTATTGGTCCACAGTAATTACTAGTTTATAAACATTTTACAGATTTGTACTAAAACATGTGGTTGAATTACAAACCAGCAGTCTAAAACCCTTTTTCAATTCTATGACTCTAATAATGTAACGCACCCTTTGATAATATGTGTCACAACACAAATTTTTACTGGAAACCTTTAATATTTCTGCATTCGTACTTTAGTTAAATCTCGAGAGCAGGACATTTTTTTTACCCTGCTAGTTTTTACATGCATAATCTTCTGAATGTCCGTACTATTGCGGTTCTGGCTTTAATTACCGGACATCACAAACAACCACAGGCGAATGGATCTCCTGGAGTCTGATCGTGGCCTTCCCGTTTGGCTTCAGCCGCAACATTTACGCCATTTTCTTGTTTGTCTGTCACCTTGAGAAGCAAATGTTTTTTTTGTTTGTTTCTGGCACAAGACGTCTCCACAAAGTCTGAATGAGTTACTTTCCACCTCTGTTAAAATGTTGGTTATTTACAGGAAGTACATTTACTATAGTATTTTGCTAAATGATCATTTTGAGATGTTTAACTGGAATACATTAATTGTATGTCACTCCACTATATTTATATAGAAATATTGTACTTTATTCTCCACTACCGTGTTAGTAGCTTGTTTACAGATGCAGAAGGTGAATGGAAAGGACAGAGACTGCAGCTTAAGTCGTGCCGTGACAACATTACCTGTTATGAACAGCGTTGGGGGGACAGGCACCATCTTTTCTTCCATTTTATTCATCTTCATGTCATCCCATTTTGAATTTTAGATATTCACAATGTCATGTTTAAATTGAAGTTTTTTGCTTGAAACTACACAGAATATTAATGATGCCTGAGCATTTTTTGATTTCCTCTAAAATCCAGCTAATCACTCTTCTGTTTTTTTTTTTTTTTTTTCCCCAGTCCTGTTCAACATGCATGACACAGACAGCGATGGCACCATCACCCTGGAGGAGTACCGCAAGGTAAGACATCATCACTTTGTCATAAATTTCTCTTTAAAAATATAATATAAAAACCTTTTATGTTGCAAAGTTGTGGACACACATATTTAAGTTTAATGTATTATTAAATTATTTATTAGGCTGTATTATAAATTTACACTTTTAAGCAAATGTGTGGAAAGGTTGATCCTTAACAACAGCAATTAGGTTAAAACAGAAAACTTTGTAAGTGCTTTCAACTGCATGCTATGGTTTTCCTCAGTAGTTTGAGCTCTGGAGAAAAGCTGGTGAGCAAATGTGAATCCGTAAATTGTATTGAATTAAGCAAATTAGATTCACGTCATATTTAATACATGAGCCATAAAACGTCCAGCCAGACGCGAGCATTTATTCTGCCTCATTCATTATTATATGTCCTGTAAACCCTGTATGTACACTCATGATATCACTCATGAAATCACTCGGGTTGAAGTATGGTGGTGTTTGGGAAATTATATGTCGCAAAAGTCTGTATTTTGAAAATTGTTAGCTTTAGGTTGTCACACCCCAGCAAGTCCAACAATGTTACCTAATCATGGATCAAGCTGCGTGTGCACACCCATACAGAGCGGAGAAAGGGTGATACTGCGGAGGCGGAGAAGTTTAAGATGTTACAAATACAGCAATATTAAGACGGACTTAACTGTTTTTAATATCTAAATGTCTGAGCAGATTTTCCCTTGGAAATACCATTAGTGAGTGTATATTTCTGACATAAAAAGAATTGAACTCCCTGCTGTGTTTTCCAGTTTAAGAAGAATGTCGTGGTAGGAAACACAGTGATGACCCAAAAGTTTAATTATTAACATTTCAGTTTTATTATTCAGCAGGGGAGGAATATTATGCACAGCTCAAAATCAGTGTTGTAACATTATCCATATTCAGTAAACTGTAGGAATAATGGCGTATGTGACTTTACATACAATAACCACAAACTGAAAGTCAGTATAAACCTGACCTGTGTGAATCTTTAAAAAAATTATTATTATTATTATTCCAATAAACATTTGTGTTAAAGCAACCTTGACGTAGCTTGCTTTAACCCAGTAACTTTCTAAATACCAGGGAGTGAGACTCGTCTGGAGAATGCTGGACGAGCTGCTCGTCTTGCCAGTTTGACTCCTTCAGAAACTGTTGGTTAAAAAAAAAAAGAGTCATCAAACCAGTTGAGCAACAAGAGTGACGTTGACGATTTGATGCGGTTTCGTATTAAAAGGCTGTTATGTTCTCATCCAAGGTAGTAGAGGAGCTTCTGTCGAAAAGTGAGACCATCGAGCAGGAGACTGCCAAAGACATAGCAGATGCTGCCATGTTGGAAGTGGCGAGCACAAACGTGCCCAACATGGTAACGTTTCTCACCACAACTACGTGTTAGAACAAATTCTCCCAGTCACATGGCATCTGAAAGAAACACGTATTCATTTCTCCTTTTTTGTTTGGATTTCAGGCCCCTGATGAAGTCTACGGAGGGATTACGTTTGAGCATTTTGAACAGGTTGGCCCTCATTTCCTCACTAAACACACAACGAATAGGAAACCATGTTCGTAACTCGCTAACGACAACCATTTGCTATGTGCCCACAGATGTTAAAAGGCCTTGAGATGGAATCAAGGATGCACATTCGCTTCTTGGATGTAGACACCACACCGATTCGCTGTGTGAAATCACCCTCTTGAAGGAGTTGAACAGAAACGCTTATGTTGCTGCTGTTCTTAAGAGAACTGCATCAGTCCCTAAATGGAACGCAGCTAAACACTTTGAAGATATTCTCGGATCGAAGGAATTATTCTAAACTTATCACTGTAATATAACTGCTGTGCATTTTTATATAAAGTCTATCTGCTGCGGGCCCCTGCAGTTTCAGGTGTGAGAGAGATTATGTACAAAGAATTGCATCCGTCCTTGCATTATCGTGTCCTCGTCTACAGGTAAGAGGTGTCAACCCCAGCTGTCAGTTTTTTTTATTTAGGCAGTGTGACCCAAAAAGTAGCAAGTAACACATTCCTCTCTGAGCTATTCTATAAATGTTTGCGTAAGATATGTTTATAATCTGGTACTTTGTTCTACTCCAAAGGTTCGGGTTCAGATTTAGTGAGTCAGGCTGTGGCCTGTTTGACATTCACGGTCATCTGTTATTGGCTTACATCCAAAGCATGAGATTGTGGGCACATGCCATTCCTCTGCAGATCCACAACCGCGATAGTTTACAGCAGCATAAGATGTATATCTGAAGTGACTTCGTCTGAAATGAGAAACTTTCACTGTTAAAAACCAGCAATGCACATGCTTTGGGAAATCTTTTCAAATGTATTAGGTTAAAAATGTGAAACTCAAAACCGAAAATTCCGAACTTTGTACAAGCTCCTTTTGCTTTCCTTGTGTAAATCGTATTAGCCCGGGGAGGAGCACTTGGCTTTCTGCCCAGCCAGTTTAGTTTTATGACAACTGACCACGCAAACTTTTCCCTCATTTGTCCTTTAAGTGCCACATGTCAACCTCCTTTACTTTAAACGTTTGATCGATGTGGTGTTACCCAGGTGCTCATCGTTCTCCCACCTCTGCAGAGGATTTCTGAAACTGTTTTAATTGTCACCGCCTAGTCCCCTCCCTGCCACTTTTTGCATGATTCCTTTGTGGACCTTTAGGTCAAACAGTTCTTTAAAAGTCGTGGCTGGGTTTTCCTCCTGACGTGTAGAATGAATTGTGTAACTGCACTTACACATAAACGCACACACATTTAGTCAAGTAAATTTGCCACTGGTCCTGTCAAGTTCTAGACTGAATGACAAATTACAAACTTATCAGCTTAAAAGTCTTTTGTGAAGAAAAGTTTGATTTTAATACATGAAAATAAGTTTAACATTGTCTAGAAAATGCTTTTCTAGACCTTTAAAATTAATATTTCATTTAAAAAAAAAATTCAAATCCCATCAATATTAATTTTAAAGTTTTTATCAGACCCACTATGTAGCCAACAACTGCTGTACTATCTTATTACTATTTCTGAACACTAGCAAATCTTTATATTTTGAAGGTGAATTATTATTCTTTTGCTGTTAATGATGCACATGCAATGTACTTTTCCATTATAATTCAATACAAAGACTAAAACAGAAATGAGGTAGAATGTACAATTTATTGCTGAGATGTTGCACAGCAGTAGTGACTCAAATCCAGGAAATAAACTGAGTTAAAAATGCCTGAATTCTACAGTCATTCTCTTTCCACAGCTTTGTACAATATACAAGCATCTGAGTTCAACCTGGAAAGTGGCAAATATTTCCTTCCAAAAAGCTTGATTTTCAGTTTGATGATAAAAGAAAAGTAAGTCAATAAAAAGAAACAGTTTGGACAAAAGTTTCTCTTGTCCAGTTACATACTGAGTCCAATGGCGGTTTGGGAAACTCCACGTCAGTGGGGTGGATGGGAGCCGGACAGCCGGTCATAAGGCACCGCCAGGCTGATGTTGTAGTTGTAGCCATAAGACTCTGTGTAGTCAGACCTGCAGATGGGCAGGATGTGGTCCTGTGACAATGCGTCCTCAGAAAAGTCGTAATGGCAGATGACGCCCCGGTGCCTGAAGCATAAAAACATTTGTCAACGACATCATGACCAACTTATTTCACTTTTAGGACAACTCTTCAAACTGGAGACTAAATGCAACTTTGAGCAAAACTGCACTTTATTACATAAAGTGATTGTTTAAAGTTTCTTTTTTTTTGATTTACACTGCTAAAGCAGCATATCACCAGTAAAGGTGCATTTGCAGCAAGAAGCATCAGATTGTCTGAAAGATTTGGTCTTCATTTTTAAATCTGTAAATGTAAAAAATCTGTACTGTAGGAAATAAAGGTTCTTTACTTGTTATCTTGCCGTGAGTAAGGTGCAAAGATTGAAACCACTCAAATGTGTATATAGTAAACTTGGAACTACCAGACCACAGCCACGAGTTTAGCTTAGCATGAAGACTGAAACAGGGGAAACAGCTCAGGAGGAAATAAGCCTCTTACCAGCACCTCAGCAGATTTTTTCCTTTTTAAATCCGTAAAGAAGGAAAAAAAAATTGAGTCCCTCTGTTTCTGGTCATCATACTAAGATAGGCCAACTACAACGTGCAGTGACACACTGACATTCAATGAAATGAGAGTGGCATCAGACCATCCATCGAAAATTATTCAAAGCCACATTCAAAGTTTATAAAACGTTTGAGAGCGGGGCAGCAGTGAGTTCATTTGTGAGAGATGGAGGAGGGATATGGAGAAGAAGAAACAGACCTGCGGTGAGCGGTGAGGTCATCGTCTGTAATGCAGGCCCCCCGCGGTGACTTGTCGTCCGGGATGTTAGCGGTTAGTAAGGTGCTGGTGTTGAAGTGGACGTGCCTCACAGGATGCCTGCAGACAGAGAAGACCTTCAGTGGACAAAAACCTCCAAGGTAAATCACATTGTCGCCTGTAACTCGATTTAACAGCTGCACTTTTTGTGCAAATGTGTCCTGACGCTAATAAAAAGCTGCGTGTCTGCCTCAAAGGTGACTGAACTGACATTGGTGGTCTTGAGTGTGAACGTGCTTGTGTTTGAAAAGGTGGCCGTCGTGCACGTTTAATTTGTGTCTGTGCTGCCATGAAAGAAACGCGGTTCACTTTAGGCAGCAGACTTAACTGTGGGCGCTGGAACAGGACACGTTTCACACTGTGTCAAATTCACAAAACAGAAATGTTTTACAAACAGAGAAAAACTGATTTTACATCTTTAAAGCGGACACACTATAGTATACATCGGTCTTTTTAAAAGTCCTCTCAGCGGAGGAAGAGGAAATCCCACCTGTTGTGCATCTCCCACAACTTGGCTCCCATCCTCGTCTCCCACACACACACCAATCCTTCACCTCCACCGCTCACGATCTTCCAGTCATCGGTTTGCACTGAGGTGACGCCTAGGTGGTGGGCGTACAGGGACACCACAGACGAACCCGTTCGAAGGTCAAAGATTCGCACCCTAAAGCACAGAGAACAACAACAAATGCTACTGTTACGATACTAAGACACATGGTGGATTGTGTGTTTGTTGCTGTTTTTATATCTGCACGTGCTTTGAAGAATTCATCTGACGCTAGAGAGATTTAGAATGAGTGCAACTGTCGAATGAGCAACGCGAAACAATAGAATCAGTCATTTGTCGTGCTGCATTTGGGATTTGGAGACGGCAACGGGAAGAGAACAGTTTGTCAAAGAGAGCATTCATTTACAGACAAAAGGACACAATTATCACTTTTTATGTAGAGCAGCATTAGAACTTGCAGCCAACAGACCAAAGACAAATACAAAGTGAAGCCTATGTGTGCCTCAGCACACTGGAGATCCAGCCACATACTGGACGTCGTGGCACCGGCCCAAGCATCTCTGGTGGACAAGAGCAAGCGTGACATACAGACGGCATATTAACAAAAAACTGCAGCTGAACATTTAAGTATCGGAAAGTATTACATCAAAATAAAACGGCTGAGATCAATTTCCTGTTATACAAAAGTCCCACATCTCCACTGAATCCTAATTAATCCTATAATGAATCTTATTTAAAACACAGGTAGTTCTAAGACTTCACCCAACTCTATCCTGTGTTTATTGTACGGATGTAATCATATTTTCACGTATTTATTGAATTCATGGATTTATTTACTTCTCTTTGAGATAATTGTTATATACTCATGACGACTTTGATTGTGTTTTTTTGAAGTACTCACATTTGTATTAGTGTTTCTTCTCTAAAACGGGCATTAAGAGCCGGATGTTGGCTTCGCTGGGTTTCACGAGCAACACGGGCCCAAGGGACCTTCAGCTCCATCTGTTGTCATTGTGGCTTTATTGCAGTTGAAAGCATCCAGGACATGACTCCATCCAGCCTCATTCTTCTTCCAAGACTTCATTACCATAATCAAATTCACTTTGGGGACAGATTTAATTTCCACGTCCAAAACTTTTTAAAAGAATCAGAGTCAAACGGCTAAATGGGCACAGCGGACTTGTTGTCTGCAGTTCCTTTGAGCTGCTCGGTGGCATTACTTGATGGGAGCACACGTTTTACCAATAAGCACGGAACATTACTGGCAGACTGCAGGGACCCATAAATCTAATGTTGGAGGCAGCTCCGTCTTCAGCGAGCTGTCAGCGCACAGACTCGTCTTCATTAATCAGGAGGAGCGCCGCTTTAATAAGGGGAAGGAGAAGCTCGGATATCTCCACAGTTATTCTCCTACAGCCAGATGAGGCGCTGATCATTAATCAAACCAGTGGTTTGGTGAAACCCAGTGGTCTTTTTTGACATATTTATTATATATATATTATTGGATGTATTTGGTATCAGATGTGATATATTTAGTTACAGTACAAAGTTCAATAAACAGATATCTGACACACTGAAATTAATCTGACGCTTAAATTATTTCCGCAATATACATGAAAGTATCAGTAGGAGAATATGACGTTGAAGCTGACATAACAAGATCACGGATGCATTACTGTACCTTCTGGGCACAGGGCAGGGGGCTTGGGAGGTCAGGTGGTCCTCGGGCCAGAGCCTCTGAATTTACTGTTCATATTTCTAATTTAAAAGAGCTCAGATAAATGACACAAAATAATTGATGTAAAAATTAAACTATCCAAAAGAGGTACAAAAAAAACTAAACTCAAACAAAGAAAATGGCACAAAATGACGAGAAAACCCACAAAACGCCAAACTTCTAAAAACAAATTAAAATCACCACGGACTCAGGACGGCCCCTCCTTTTTTAGGTTTCTGTCTGCCTGGAGGCCCACTCCCTCATCAGCGCGTGGACGAGATCCTCTGGAGTTAGAGAGGCATCGCCACAGAAACAGTCAGCCACCTCATAACGTTCTAAAACATTCTGGCTGGTCCACAGTTACAGGATGGACAAACTGACCCACAGGTTTTCTGCTCTGCACACACTCGAGTCCTTCTTTATTCCATGATCAGAACTAGACCAAGTCAAGAATGTATGAGCCAGATTCACAAACTGATGTAAAATCCAAAAGGTCTGACCAACATTTTGTATTTCTTAATTTGATCTTCAAAAGCTTGCAAAGAACCAAATGGTGAATTATGCAATGGGCTGTGCTCTCTGCTAGTAAACGGCTGCATGTGAGTTTGAAGAGCAAATAATGCAGGTGTGTGTGTGTGTGTGTGTGTGTTTTATAGCGAAAATGAATTGGAAGGGACTGAGGTGACAGCACGGCTGAGCTCAGCTGCTGCACTTCCAGTGTTGGAGTCTGCGTGCCAGCGTCTCATGAGGACAATGTTCAAAAAACACAGACGTTAAACATGTCCAACATCCTATTGAGCAGCATTTGCCCAATACAACAACGGATTTTGCACACTGCAAAATTCAGGGAAATTAAAATGTTAACAAGTATTTATTAAGTACTGTCAATAAAAAGGGAAGCGGACTCAAAGAAGCAAAGTCCTGCACAGTTTTTAACGACCAATAACTGCGAGTATGGCACACGTTGTAGCTACGGTTACTGTATCTATTTTCGCTTTTTGCCCACATCTTTCCTGCTGGTGTAGGTTGGGCTTTCTTCCAGACAGCCCTTATCAGGACCCCTCATTTGCTCCCTGGATCTCACAAAAAAACAGAGGGACAAAACTCGTTTTGGATAAAAAGAAGGGATGCATTAGTCTTTGGCCTGCAGCCACCCTGTCGGGGGGCCAAGATCGCCCACTGTCCCTCAGTCTCCCAGGTTTTCATTTGTCCTTGATTGTGCTCTGCATCAGCTGGGGCCAAAGTGGAAGAGCCAAGCTGGTGTGTGCGCGAGCAGAACTACCCATCTATCAGAAACCAAAGACCAGAAGTAAAGACAAAAGGAACTGGATGAAGACTCCACCAATGCTCTGGCACCAAAACAGCCGTCTGAATCCTTCATTCAAACGATTTCTACGAGAATCACAACGACGCTCGGCATTTTCATTTGGCACCTGAAACAACATCTTTGACCGAGCGTTTGACGTCTCTGTGCAGCTGCTAGGAGTCATAACTAGTAAGAAGGGGGGAAAAACCTCAACCTAAACAATATGATGTGGTCTGTCTCTCGCTTTAAGCCAACTACTTAACAGCCAGATGGATTTGGTGCTGAATAAAAACAGCGGGGGCAGCTTTGGACGAAGGCGCGCCAGGGATTTTTTCCTTTCCTGCCAGCTCATGCACCACAACACCCACTAACAAGTGCAGAATAGATGAGAATGGCTCTTTTATGTGTCTTTTCCTCATCTGGACAGCCAGGTCAGCAATGTGTGTGTGTGCGCACGCATGGCTGTGGCTGTTGTCACTGAACGGGATCAAGACGGCCAGATTTTTTCTTCTTCTAAAGCGTTCCAGGTAACGAAGGAGGCAGCCAGGCAAATTTTCCATTCAATGCAAAGAGCAAAATGTCTCACTTCGAAATATTAGAAGCCTCTGTCCTCCGTTTTCACTAAGCTTTTGGAAGGCTTTGTTTTTCAAGGCGACAGAGAGATTGGGGTTGACTGCGAGTAACGCACACATTGAATAGAGCCTTTTCTTCTCACATATTCTCTAAACACCTGTTCTCCACTGCAACTTGCCTCATCTCTCCAGCTTCCTGCATCAGGTGTCGCTGTGGGAAAACTATTTAACGGGCTCGGCTTTCGGCTGAAGTTCTTGGCTCACTTACAACCGTTTGTGATGTTGAAATAAATTGAAGAGCGTCGTTAGTGGGAAAGTCTGTCCTTGCGCGTGATCTTTGTTTATTCTCCATCTGTGTGAGTGTGTTGAAATGAGTCCTACCTCCTGTCTTTGTTTCCGCACACCAGCAGGTGAGGGGGGCTGTCTCTCACGTTGATGCAAGTGAAATCCCCCGGCGAGCTGCCGACACAAACCACAGGTTTGCTGGTCTCTACGCTGTAGATGTGGATCTAGATGACAAAAAATGCGCGTACGTATTAATATTCAGTCAGCCACACAAAGCTAACTCCTAACTTTTAGATCAAACCTTGTCAGACTGTAAACTCTTTTTATACAAAGTGTCTGATTTATACCAACAAAACAGTGAGATGATTTTCACTCATCAGCTACATGAGCTCTAACAGTGAAAGGCAAATATTGCCAGATTTTAGCTGCACGGACAGCAAATGCAAAATGCCTCCTCATGATTCAAGTCAATTCAGTTCAAGCCCTAAGAACATCCAGAAGGATCTAACTAGAAGGCCGAAGGTTCCTAAATGGACACAGTTTTACATTTGATCCAAAATACCAGTGGCCAATTAAAAGAGGCAAAACCGGGAGCTGAAGTTGAAGGAGTTGAAAAAAGAGGAAAATTAAAAATGAACGTCAGCACTTTGACAGCACAGGCTTTTATTCCAAAGTAATTTGATGGAGTATAGAACAGCCATTGAAACAAACACCTAATTATTGTGATTGTAAAAATATAGTTTTGGGGACCATATCCCCAACTCTAAAACAGTCGTTTGCCACAGTTGTTCTCTTCCTGCACAAACTGTACAACAATGGCAGCTTTTCTCCATTAACTCAATCAAGTCGTTTTTTTTTTTAGGTGGAACATTTACTAGAGGTAATTAAAAGCCCCGCAGCAGTTAAACGTTTGAGCCAACAGGGGAAAAAACGACCTATGGGCAACTTCGGTTAAAGTCAGAGATGCCCACTGTTGCCTCTGGCTCGATGGCGGCAGCAAACTTCCTTCGTACAACTTACAATGATGTCATTTGGAGCTTGCCTAATTGGTCAATTAGTGGCTGCTGTTTCTTCATCCAAATGAGATAGAACAAACCGGATAACCGCCAGGCAAAATTCCCTTTGAATAATTAAAACGATAAAGAAATTAAACCAAAGAGGGAGGGGGAGAAAAAGGGACAGCCAGAAGGTAGGGGAGGAAAAAAAAACAGGAGACCTGGAGAGGCAGCAACAAAGACGATAAGTTTGAAGAAAGAAAAAAAATGAAGCATGATGTAAGCCTTGAGGAGATGCCAGCCGGTTTTTTGTGTCCCTTATTTGGGCCAAGCAGAGCTTTAATTGTGCACCACCCCAGGGCAAAACCCAAATCACACCGGACTTTGAAATGACAGCTTGATAGGATTTGGACAGAGGAAGAGAGGGGGGGAAGAGTTGAGAACGAGGGAGGAGGGGGACGCAGAAATGAGGCACAGCCTGCTGTTGCCGATGAATCATTGCAGTTTGGGGAAGATATTTTTATTAATTATCAGCCTACCGCGCCCACTAAAATGAAAAAAAATGTCACTGAGGGAGGCAGAAGAGCGGCGGTGATAATTCTGGGAGCTGCTCAGAGACTACGGCAGTATGTTTGGAGGAAGAGTCTTCACGAGAACGATTATAGGGGAGTCGTTAGGTTAATGCAGTCACTGGAGCTCCGGCTCCGTCTGCAGCGCAACACACAAAGGAAATTAGAATAGTGGCTTGTACCAGGATGGTAATGGAATTACTCCCTCCGCTTTTAAGAGATGGACTTTTTGGCAACTACTACAGCATTTCTGGGAAACAGTTTGTGTTTGAGTTGCCTGTTTTTCATTTATCTCAGTGTCATATCATAGACCGGCAATGGGGAAACCGCAGAGATCCATCCGTTCACAGGTTTTGACTGCAGCAGCTGATCTGATTTATGCTCCCACAGGTGAAGGGCATGAGCTCTCCGCTCCGCTCGGCTGACTGCGGCCCACGGTTCTCCATGCCCGTCACACACAAACACACACATTTAAAACAAATGAGGCTCTGAGGCTGCACCATGCGCACAAACAGAGACATGGTGCAGCACGCTGGACCAGGTGCACGACTGAGACAAGTTTTTGCTTTGTTAACCGGCATTTCCAACTCATTCCTAAGTGCAGAGCAGTGCGAGGGTCAATAAAATGGAAGCAATCCAGTGTCGTCAAGGTAACGGTTCTGAAACAACGGCGCCACAGCGTGTTAGAGATGCTATAGGTGCGAGCAGCTCGACACCAGTGTGTGTATTCTACACTGGAGGCAGGTGCGCAGGGACTCCTCTTCAGTGAAGCTGGTGATTATTCAGCTCAGATTGCCAGACTGTCTCCCTCATGACACAATACAGGCTCTATCAGGGGAATAGTCACTCAGTGGTTGGTTCTCTGCACTCCCACTGAACATACTTATATTCATATATAGATGCATATATATCCCCCTCTGGTCCAGTGACAATATAATGGCCACAAGAAGAAACCCACAGACAAACAGTTATGACAGGTGTTTTTATCACCACTCCCCAGTCAGGCCAAATAATAATGTGCATATTCTATATTCACATAATACTCATAATATGAGAATATAACATTTCTGAAATTACCCCGTTCCCTGTGACAGCGCGGCAAGCAAACAATCTTTCATGTCCGTTCCTTCAAACGCTATCAACAGCATCAGCGACAGAGCAGCTCACTGCAGCTAAGTATTGGATTTTATCATTTATTCGAGACTGCAGAATCCATAAAGCTTTAAATAAGCTGCAGGCTTCAACTCTATGTTTACAGGGTCACGCCCCAATCTCTGCTATGCCAACATTGTTCCATATTCTACAGTGACATAACGTTTACTGGCAAATGAGCTGGATGAGACTTTAAAAGGCTTCGGTCTTTACTTCAGTTTGATGTTTTACACATAACTGATCCTGAAGGACTGATGTCTCCTTCCTGGTCTGTTTTTTAGCACCATCCCCGTACATCTGTATCTACCACAGGCGGGCATCCTCCACATCCAACCTTTCATTTAGCCTCCCGTGCACACGACCAGCCCTCTGAGCTGAAGGCAATGAGTGGATTACAGGTTTTCTAACAGCACTTGTGATGTGTGGTAGATCGGCTGCGGCGGACCGACAGTTTGCCAGCGGAGACGCCAGCTTGCGCTGAACGCCCAGCCACGAGCTGGGTCGATGCCTGGGTGCCCCCCAGTACACTGGCAAGAAGGAGGCGAGTGGTAATGAGGATCTGGAGACCGGTTTCAACCACACACAGCGACACACCCACTGACGATACTAACAAAGAAGACAAAGCTACATGATACCACGGCAACATCTTCAAAAGAAAAAGCACACAACTCACGAGCGAGTCTTAACTGAGTTAACAAAAACATGAAAATCTGGCTGAGTTCATTGAAGTCAAATTGCTGCAAATAAAAAAGTTTCACTCCTCTGTGGGAAAGAAGGTGTGAGATGACATTCTTGAGTGCCACCCTCATGCAATTTGACAGATTTTAATGAAGCATATGTTTTCTTACTAAAGGACGCATAAAAAAATGTCTTGCATTAATAACATTTGCAGCCGTTTCATTCCTTGTCTTCTTCGCAGCATGAAACTGACACACACTATACTGTGACAAGAGTGACAGACAGGTTAATTAAATATGCTAAACATTATAATTAGTAAGATTTTGCATATTTACGAAGCACATTTGGACACAACTGACTGTGGAAACAAGAAAGTTTAATACTTTCTAAAATGAAAATATCTACCTGGCAGAAACTTTCAAAAGATTATTTTACCTATGGCCAAAAAAATTACATATTGACTGGTTTTATTGATTTTAATTTCTGAGCTATCTCAAGTTTTCTACAACGATGAGGAAAATGGACCAAAAAAAAAAATCGGAAGAAAAAACTAAAACAATAAATTCAAAAAAGTTTTAACTTATATACAAACTACTAGATTCGACTACATTTTTTTCAAATGGGCTAATAATTTGAACAAAAACTAATAAGGCTTTTTAGTTGATTAACAATTTAGTCTATAAAAAGACCAAACATGCCAATTCCATTGTTTTACCTTCAGTCAGACCAAATCTCAAAGATACAAAAAGAAAAAAAAGCATTAAGAAAAGCTACACATTGGAAGGAAAATGACTAAAAAGAAGATTATCAAAGCATCAGTTGTCTGTTCTAACCATCTAAATGTTCCAGCTCTATGATAAATCCAACGTAAGAAGCCCGTCACTGCCTCTCTCTCATCGGGCCACTGCGTGGTGCTTTAGCGCTGCCTCTGAATCAGTGCTGCAGTATATCAGCTGTGCCTGTCTAATGGGGGTGATGTCAGTGTCGCAGCAGTGCCAAAAACCTGTCAGTCACACACACACACACACACACACACACACACACTCGGATGCTTGACTGTTGCCGTTTCAAAGCCAGCAACTAAGATGTGCTTTTAAAATGATGGTCCCCTTCCAAAGCGGTGTACTTTAGCATTTGTTGTCCATTAGCACGGCCTACAAACATCTAGGTGAAGTGAACTTAAAAGCACAGTGACTGCGGCATAGTTGCGTGCGGATCCCAGCAGAGCGGTTCGTCTCATGGCTCTCTGGATTTTCTAAGTAAAGGCTTAAGAGTCAATTAGGTGCACGGGGTCCTTAGAAACGCAATATTATTAGACGCAAACACACACAGCTCAGGGACCAACACTTGATTAAAGTTCGCTTAAAGACTGTAGTAATTAGGTGCAGGGCCCAAGGAGGACTCGTCGCTATTTAAGCTAGATATTTCTACTATAAACAAATCCCCTACAGGTCCGTGACATTCATTTCTAAGGGGATGCAAAGCAATAGTGATCGCACTGCCGGTTTATTTATACAAAGACCACATGCACTTGGAGAACAATTTTGGTTTGCAATGCATCTCAAATTTTAAATCAGACAGTTGTGCAGAGCGGACATTTAATTCACGACGAAATGAAAAGTGTCTTTCCCGTTTAAAACAAGGCAGGCATTATTTACTCCGCTTATGAGCCAGTACTTAAACTGCTAATGGCCAAATGCCCAAAGTAGACCATTATCCTTGAGATCCTCAATGCTTTTCCACTCAACAAATTGTGTTCCTACAAGAAAACAAACATCATTTCATTTGAGCAAAACAAATTATTATCTTGTCCAATTTCCTATTTTTTTTTCAGAATGCACCTGTTGAGAGCATAAGCGACCTTGTTAACTCTATTGGAAACCTTTCATTTCAATTAGGAAGGTCTGGGTAGCATTTATTTCTTTATTTACTCGTTCATTCTTTGTACCTGTAAAATCCAGCTGCAGATTCACTTCACCAACATTAGCTTTATTTGTCTTGCACTGACTTTTAAAAATTCTGGAAAGCACAGAGGAGGTCCGCGTACAGCTCCATCGGTTCAATCAATACAGTTCCAGGGCTGTTACACATACATAGCAGCGTGCCGGTTCTGTGGAATCATCACTGCAGTATGGGAAATGGTGGCGGCTTTTTTTTTTACTCGTGTTTTTGCTTGGTAAAGTGCTCTTGCAGTACATCAAAGGTGATTCAAATCAAATGATTTTTTATTATCTGTAGAGGTGATAAATGTGTCCTCCACAAAATGGAAAGTCATAAATGAACTGTTCTTACTGTATAAAGGGCTTTGCTTCCTTAACAGACAAAGCTGTTCACACACAGACTCACACTGACGGTAAAAGACCTGCCATGCAAGGTGCTTGCCTGACCCACCACGAGCGACCAGGCTGAAGGGCACTACTTTGTAAAGAAAGGAGGAGGCAGCGATCGCACCACTACCTCTGTGATTAGCGAATGACCTGCTCCACCATCTAAACCACAGCAGCTGCATGTGACAAGAAACACTCAAAGTACAGAACAGTTTCCTTGCCAATTTATCAACCAGTAAGAAGAAGAAGTGACACCTGTTAACATCCCTGCAAACGCTGACTGGAGGTCAGTAATTCACACTCGTATTGAGGAACTGTGCAGAGGACCCACCTTGTTCCCTCCGTCGTGCATTGCCCAGCCGGCACGCTTCACCCCGAATGCCACATCGGAGTCTGAGGCATCCAGACATGTCACAGGATGACCGTAGACCGAGTGCAGCGTCCGCGGCTCGTCCTCCCGTGGGTCTAACAGGCACACAGCCTCTCCTGCTGCCAGGGCCACCAACGGCCACTGCTGCCTCCTGCCAGGCACTAAAACCAGGCTTTCGACCTGCCACAAAAAGGAACACGCTGCCTTACTCTTACACTAGTAGTAAGTAAAAGGCTCTCATCATGGATCGGCCTCCGCTTCACTCTTATCTGCATTTCCAGCGTGGCCTGAATTACATTTAAAATCTGCTTAGAAGGAAGATAGCGTCAAGTTTGTAGGAATTATTTTCATCCTTCTAATATTTCATATAAACACCAGAGCCTAACAAAGCCACATATTGTAGACGTTTTAATGATTTAACAAGTTTGATTTAATTGATTAATTAAACAATTTAGAAAAAAAATCCACCAATGTGACAAATGTTCATTTTCATTTGTGCAAAGCATCTTAAAAATGTAGTGATGTATATTAAATATGAACATTTTTGATAAGATGGAACAAACTAATTTTCTGCAGTCTTGCTTAAAAAACAACAAATTCTGTCTAAAAACTAATGATCTAAATGATTAATAGTTTCAGTACAATTTCCTGGCAGAGACTGTAATGCCATAAAGAGGGTGTGAAATACTTCCATCATTTTTAGATGAAAATCACAAGAGGAAAAAGTGTGAAGCTCAACCTGTTAATTAACACAATTATATATCAGTGTGGAGCATTTCCTGCATCTGATGAATCAATCTGTCTGACTTACAGCCTTGGGTAGCTGAGCCTGGCAGAGTGTCCTCCAGTAGCCGTGATCATCGGCCCAGTCGAGCCGAACGTCGGACCCACCGGCGGAGGCCAGGACGGGACTGTCGCGGCTCAGGGCCAGGGCCTGGACCTTCACACTTGTCTGGTAGTGGTGGATCGGCTCCCCGCCTGTTTCTGTGCTCCACACGTCCACACAACCTACACAAAAGACAGTTTAAGTCCACTCGTACTGTTTAATACAAAGAGGTTAAAAGATGTTTGTGCATGTTGGTCACTCAATAACAGCTGCACATGAGCTATGATATATTCTTATCATCAATAAATGCACACACACTTACCATCTTCATAAGCAGCAGCAGCCACAGTTGCGCTGACCTGGACGTGACTCACATGTGGTCTGGGTTCTGTGTTCACGGACAGGCTGTTCGTCTTCAGGTACGAGGCCGCTGAGTCCCAGTGCAGCGTATCCCACAACCTCACGTCACCGGACGTGTACCTGAGAATTATGCAGCACAGCCCCATCAATTTTACAAGCGCAACACAAATGTTTCTGTTTGTACAGAAAGGCGGATGAATGAAACAGAAGAGTTGTTGCCCAGTTTCCATCGGGGGCTGACAATTTGTCTCTTCGAGAATACCTGACGTCACCCTCTCACTACTGAATCATTTCCCCTTTCACACATTCCTCTTTTACTCACACTGACTGTTATGTTTTCTAAAATCTTTGTTACGTGATCTTTCGAGGATTACAGGGGTGTTGTTTGGGCGAAATGTCGCCGAACATTTCACCCCCATCCTAATGGACCAGACACACACACACGCACACACACACACACGCACACACACACGTACAGCCATGAGTGGAGGGATGTCCATGTTTACAGAAACTCTTACAAAACATTTCTGAATTTATAACCCTAATCACTCCATTACATACTCATAGATGTGAACTTTTCAAAAAGTATATTTATAAAAAGAGCAGATTTAATGAGACATTGTTTTTGCGTGACTCGTCTTAATGAGTTGATTTTCAAAACTTTTCAAAAATGCATTTTTAGCACACATATCAAGTGTTTGTCAGGTGTTACACCTGTTTTATTTGGGATACGCATCTTTGGGTTTTGTGATTTTAGTGAAGCAAAATTAGATGTGTAGAAACTGTGAAGGGCACAAACACAATGATTAGTCCAGTAACAAAATCGTCAGAGGAAGTTCAAGATTAAAACGACTAGGATGCATTAATCGCTCTTTAACTTCCCTTACTTTTATTTCTTTTACTTGAACAAACCAAATGGTTTTGCTCAATTTCCATTTTACGAGCAGTACTAAAACAAGCCCGTTGGGCTTCTTAAAGCGAACCAGCAGACTCCTAATAAATCCAAAGAGTGGCTCACAGTGCTGAGGTCAGCAGAGGTTAGCAGCCTCCTCAGTGATTATACAGTTTGCCTCAGTACAGAAATATCTCATAACTGCCTGTGCTAATGATTTTATTGATTTAAAAATACTGCACACAGTAAAAGCAAACTTCCATCCAGCACCATCTCTTCAGCGCACCGGTATCATGTGACCCTTTTCTGTTCTTGTGCAACCTTAACACACCTCATCTCATTTAAGCGATAAAGCACAGCCTTCATCTGCTGTCTACAAGTAACAACAAAGTCACCCTCCCACCCTCATCGGGCTTCTGTTCTGTTCTGTTCTGGACCCCCCACCCGCTCTCCTTTGCTTTTCACCCAAGTCAGCGAGCTCTCACTGGGGGAGACGCCAAATTCCCAGCGTTACCACCTCCACAGATACCATCATGTCTGAGCAAGCATCCGCCTCACAGCCAGAGTGTGTGACACAGTGACAGAGAGTGTGACAGAGGGTGTACAAGCCCTGCACCCGCTTGTGTGCGTGTGTGTGTCTGCGGCATTGCAGGGTTTGCCAGGAAGTAAACAATAGAAACACACACGTTCACGTAATTGGTACATCACCTCAATGCCAAATATCAACTGGATGATGATGCTGAATGCTGCTCAATTAATTTGTCAAAACTTTTTATCAGCAGGAAACTTTATGCACAGGTTTGTCACTCTGTGACTCCAAGAATTGTTGGATTAATGAGACAACGTCTCCCGTCGCCTCTAAAGTGCCAAATGTCATAATCTTTTCTAATAAGATTGTGCGCACGCAAATGAATCACTCTTGATTCCTCTTAAAAACCATTGATTCTGTTCTACAAAACTGTTTAGCAAAATTGAGTAGCTGCTCTTAGACGAAGTACCCTTTAAGCACTAATAATGGGAAAAGTATTGATACTGTGAATTTGTGAATCCCACTTGCGACTTGCTTGTCTGGACTGTTTTGGTTCTGCGTGTCTTACATGACAAACAATCTCCAATGAGATGAAGCAGGACTAAAGGGAATCTAATCACATCACTCCCCGGAGACGCTGCACATCCCCCTGTGGGCCCTCACAATCTATCACTGTCTCAGCCCGGTTATGTCACAGCAGGTTTAGTTTAGTTGAGGTGCAATTCTTTCTCCCCTCACCAGCTCCTGTCAGCTGCAGTGGTGCCATTAGGTGTATAAAAATATGAAAAATGTTGAGGCTGCAACAGTCATTTATTTATGCTGTGAAACTGTCCAATTATAGTCTTTAAACTGTCCGTGTAGCACTCCAGAAATCTGAAATCAGTTCATGTGAAGACAATTAAATTAGGGTTGAGCCAATCTTCAATCACATTCGTAAAATGCTTCTATCCTAACCTGACATGCTTTGTTCTTCGCTTTGCTCATATGCAAATGCCTGTTAAAATCAGGCATTCCTTTTTTTAACACGCACAAAAATATCTAAGAAGTTATGTAGTTTAGGATATACTAGAAAGTTTATTTTCTTCATGGCAATAAGTGTTCTTCGTTGTACAACCGAGGTCTGGTTACGTCACATTTTGGAAAAAAACATTTCGGGTGCCCAGTATCCCATTATTGTGACATGTTCTGACCTCGTTCTTGCATTGACATGGTCTAGACTTCTGTAGGTTGAGTAATTTCCCTGATAGTTATACTTTTTGCAATACAGTTTTTATTTTCATTTAATATTCATTTAATGCATATAACCCTTTTGCAGCTGCTAAATATCTAAAATACATCATCCTAAGAACAATGGGATGATGCCTAACGCAGAAATTGTCATAACAAAACGTTATATGTGTGAATGTGACATAATTTTAATTAAAAACCAAGAGTTATAAATCAGAACATTAATATAGTGACGTTTATATGAGAAGATAAAAAGCTGAGGAGCGACTGACACAAGGCAGATTCTTGGACTATGGGAGCAGCAAATATTAATACACATCAGACGTCGACTGCATATTGGAGTCCTTGAAACTCACCCAGCCAAGACAAAGTTGTCGCAGGAGCTGACATCACACAACACCTTCCCCAGCTCAAACTGCAGCTGGCTGATGGATCCCACTCGATTCTGGACAGAAAACATTTCCCACTTTGTCAGACTGACATTACGATAAAATTAGTAAATATGACAATGTTTGAGGTTGTTTTCGTTTGAAGAGATTTCTTCCTTTCACTGTCTGCTATTATGTTCAATTTCCATTTTGAATGCTGTGTATTGCATTCTTTATATTAAAATTAAGAGTCATAGATGTGAGACATGCTGTTTAGTCCATCCTCTAATGTACCTGCACTAGGTAAAATGTTTCAATAAAAAAAAGTTAAAAAAGCTTGGACAGGTGTATTATTATTGGAATAATCTGACGGGTTTATTGGATAGAAAAGCTGGAGCCTACCTTCCAGTTGGTGCGCACGGTTTTGGCTGAGTTCCTGCAGTCTCTCAGTGTGCTCTTCCAGCAGGGGGAGTCAGACACGCTGGCATCCTGATGATAGCCCTCCTCACGCACATTTTAAACCACAGAACGCCATCCTCTGCAAGGACTCTCCATGCCCTGCTCACCTGGGAGGAGATGGAACAGTGGATTGAGTCAGAATACATTACTAGCTTGCATCACATAATTTATTTGCACTTAACGAGGCCGGCTATCTGCCAAAGCCACTATGTGAAATGTGCTGCAGGGTGGAATACACACAGAATGCAATTTACTAATCTGTCCTAATTTAAATTTAATATGGGGTAAAGCTGCACTCAACAAAAAGGCAAGTTCAGGGGAAGTGCAATGTTATGGAAATTTAAGGACTTTGCTACGAAGAACTCCAAAAGATGACATCAGAAAGCCTCAGTGTGGTCACATGACAGGACCGAATACAGAGTGGACACATTATTACAATTAATACATACAATCACTAAAAATAAATGCCAGGTGCATGTAAACACTTTATCATTCTCACATGTGGCAAAGCCTTTCCCAGCTGTCACTGGGCCGATGGAGGGTTCACACAGGGCATGTCTCGAGTCATCGCAGGATGGTGTCAAATTGCTTCTCACAAATTCTCATTTTATTATAAACAGAACTAGAGAGAGAAAATCAACCACTGCAGATGCCAGTGGGATCTAAGTGTGCAAAGGTGAGGGGGCCGTTTTTCCTTTCCCTGACCCTCTAATCAAAATGTCACCATACTGTATTTTGGATTGTTCCTATCTACTGCAGCCAATTTATTAGAGTTTTGATCGTGTAAACTGATGTGTGGATTTAGCAGCTCACCTGGGCACACCGGCCCAGCTCAGTGCAGCTGAGGTACTGGAATATGTTCAAGGCTAACTCATACGGTAACTCCACATCAAAGAAGGGGATGTCGTTGACTTCATTCTGCAAAAAGAGGAAACAGACGCACGTTACTGAGCTGCAGCTGCTCACCCTCCGTTCACACCATCTCCGTTTGTCCCTCATACCAGATCCTGAATGAGCTGCTCGACCAGCTCCTCTTCCCTCCTGGCTTTTCTCGGCGGCGGCTGCTGCTGCAGAGAGGAGCTGCACACGCGGGTCATGCTCTGATACTGTCTCTTCCTCCTGCTCCTCTCCTCCTGAATCCGCTCCAGCAGGGGACTCGTCCGTCCGTCCAGCAAACTGCGGGCAAGCGACACGTACTCGGGCTGATCGGGCTGATCCTCGGACTCTGCTGCGGCTTCGCCTCCTTCTCCACCTTCGGCGCATCCATCATCTCGTGGCTTTGAAGAACCACGCCTTTTGTTCAGTCTCTCTTCAAAGTAGCGATGGCTCAAGTCTCGCTGACCCGACCGGCCAGGAGCTTGACAGGAAGAGGAAGAGGAAGGGGCGCCGGCGTGTCGCTGCGCCTCTTTTTTACTCGTTAATTCTTGTTGCCAACGCTCCCTGAACGCAGCAAGGTCGTCTCCGGACATGTTTCTCAGTCATTGTTGACACAAAACACATTCACATGCTTAAAAAGCGGCGCTGTATGATTTATTAGCTACAGAAAAGCCGTGAAGCGAAGCCATAGCTCGTCACCAGCTCAAAACAAGCCGATGTCCTTCTCTATAAACAGTCCGGCGAGGGACGGCGTGCTGCTGTACATGAGTTCCGGAAGTTTTTAATTCCGCAGTTTTATTATAGACGCGGAGTTTTTCAGAGATGGTATGTTTTCATTGCCAGTAGCTATTGTTGTGAATATTAATGCAAGTGTTTCATATTTCATGCCAGTAGGCTAACCGTGTTTGAAAATAATACAAAATGCATATCTCACTTTAAAAAAAAAAAAATCTGGGACAAAACGCTCCTCAGATCAAGCCAGACCGGAGAGTTAACCATTGCATGTCTCTTTTGGGAAAAAGATGATGTAAACCCCAAACCATGTGACACTGTAATGAATAATAGAGTAGAGAGAGCGCGAGAGAAAGGGGGGACGCAAACACACATAAGGGTTGACGAGAGAAGAGACGGAGGTCACATATCCTTCACGACTTAAAGGGACAAGACTGCTCGATCTGTGCGAGAAGATGTGCTGGCTGCCCATAGACCAGCCTCTGCTCCTGCCCGGTGACTCCACCTGCAGCGTCCGCAGACCGACGCCGTGCTCCGTGGCCCAGCTGCTCGCGTCGCGCCTGCGGAGGATCGGGGACCAGCTGGAGAAGAGCTGGACGGCGGGAGAGCCGGACGGCGCCTTCAGCTGCAAGGACGGGAGGGGGACGGCGGCGGTGGCAGGGCGAGGCCACCTCCGCTGCTTCCTGTGCGCCGCGATCCACCTCAGCGTGCTGCTGCTGTTCGCGGCGAGGCGACACCTGTAGGACGCGCGGCGGCAACAGGTGCGTATGGTCACGTCACCTGCGCGAGAGCTACGCGAGTAAACTGTGATCTGGGAGAAGGAATAGCTACGATGATAAGGGGGTATCATAATAATAGTAATCATAAAAATAGTAATAAAGTGTTCTATTTAAAGTGCTGAAAGTTGGGAACACTTTGTTTTAGCCTGTTGGATAACGGGAAAATAATGTACAGGTGTCAGAAACAAGTGCATTATATTCTTTTAAAAGTTGGAAACTAATTTAAAACATTTGTTTTTAATTCTAGTTGAATTATTTATAGTTTTACAATTTCTATTTTAAATATTTATATGACACAAACTAAAGCGCGGGTAATTTACACCGGTTCGATTCGAGTTTGATGGTTTGATGTGGGACATTGCAATGCTGTGTGTTGCGTATTAAAATGCCTACAAATTCAATCTATTTTTGACCCGTTAATATTCTGTTTGCACATTTCTGCCTGATGCGGCTGTGTTATGATGAGTGGGGTATGCTAAATACACGGTAATAACAAGAAGGTTATGAAGAAAAGTCTTCTAATTCACGCATCTGTTGTGCGGATGGTTTCGGCGCGTCTGTTGTCTCACGCAGATGGTGCCTTCAGGTGCATGCTCCAGGACGTAATTTGCACTACAAGCGAGGGGAAGCAGGAGGATGCTGTCCGGGAGGAAGTGCGCAGCCTGTAAAACTCCAACGTTCAGTCAAAGGAGGCGGAAGCGGACTTAAAAATTGTGGTTTCGGAGCTTCGAGTCTTGCTAAATTCCGTGGTGTCATCAAGTGTCACTCGGGCCCGAGGTGGACGCACCGAACCCCCCGCAGCTCTGCCCCGTCGTGACCCTGCGTGACCCTCTGATTCTGTCAGCCCAGCTACAAACGGTGATGTCATCGTCCCCTGGTGCCGCGGAGGGAAAAGCTTAGTAATAGGGCTCCTCTGAATGTTCGCCTCCCACGGCGTGAACGCATCACCGCTTTGATGCATCTACACTACAATTAGTTCGGCCATCTCGGGGGGAGCTTCATCATGCACTTTTATCATAAGCTACACTGTATGTGCAAACCTGTAAATAAGAAGATGAATGTTTTTCTAGCCGTTTTCTACAGTGTTTAGAGGATGTTCCATATGCTCCTGTGCTTTGGCATTATCTGTTGGGGGCAGTGTTAAGTGGCTTTTTTTTTTCTTTTTTTAAATCAAAACCATAAGATACAGGACCTGTGCATAGAAAGCTGTTAATGCTGTCTGTGATTTCTGAAAATAAGCTTTTCTGATATATGTACAGCTCATATATAAATGTATGTGTGTAATGTGAGCAGGATTACTGAAACTGTCTTTTATAAAGTGTGTGCTATTTATACTTCTTACACATTTCATATGAATTTTTAGAAGAATAAAAGTTTTCTGACATAAATTCTCAGTTTTGTTTTTATTGCAATTAGATAAGAGATGTGCTTCCTGTTTAACTTGGCTAAATTGAAACAACAAACTTCTTCAATGCAATACATTAATGTTATGTGACCCATGAATGATTTATTGCAAAATAAAAACAAATCATACCCACTGGTATGAATAACCTAAAAGTTACACATTACCCTGTGATAATTACTCAGTATCTAAATAACTGTGTCTCATACCAACTTAGAACGTATCTGAGTACAAATGCTAGAGCTGATTTTTAACATATTTGTTTAAAAGGTGACATTTTCAAAGATGCAAAATGTAAAAAAAAAAGTTAAAATAGACACACAGGAATGACAAATGAATGCAAACAACTGTCTCAAATAGAAGCCATTCACATCATCACCACAGCAAATCAACAAAACATTTTTTTAGCATGTGTCTAGCATAAAATAAAATGTTCACAGTCTACATGTACATAAAAATGTGACACGTGGCATAAATGTATGAGAAAACTAACGATAGTACAGCTTCAGGTTGACACCATATTGATTATTTTGAGTTACACTATACTATGTCCAGCTGCGATTACCCTGACTCACCATAAACATACAGAGGTTACATACTTTTGTCTAACTCCCTTAAAAGCATCTTTCCAGGTGCATATGACGACGTGTGCGTGTGCTCAGTAGATCTGGAAGTGAGCTGAGGTGGTGCCGTCCTTCCAGCATCGCACAGTCTCAATGACAGTGGAGCGGCACAGCGGACACGTTCTCTCGCGGTCGAACCACAAACACAGACACTCCTCGCAGAACACGTGCTGCAGAAGAACACGCGATGTGCATGCGTTAGGTTTATTGTTGGAAACAGAAGAGAAGAACATGAACATTTCATTAATCTCGCTATAATGCAGAATTCAAGATTGCAATTTTCTTCTGCTGCTGAGTGATAACAGCTGATTAGAAATGATGCTGACCTTTGACCTCTCTTTGAGGAGCACTTATATGCTTTAAAATTGCGGTAATAGTACACACAACCGCTAAGTATCACTGTTAGGTGTGGTTACAGGTGCCACACCTATTATGGCTAATATTGGAAAAAACTGCCATTGCATTATTTTATTCCCCCTGCTATAAACAGTATATTGCGATATTTAAAAAAATACTGCAACAATTTGCACCAAATGATCAAATATCTCCATTTGGAAAAGGATATATTCTCCTCTCGTCCCTTCATTCACCAATAAATACCTTTTCCTTTGTATCAAACTGCAAAATTAGTAGCAGTAGGATGTGTTGGAGTTAATTTGTTTCACTCAACACTGCAACGGGACAATGGTGAAATGAAATCTTGAGCAGCCCCAACACTAGCCCCATGTGGTCAGAAGCCTTTCTGTCGACCTACGGTGGGTCCTTACCTGACACAGAAGGGCGACGGGGTCTCTGAAGTCAGCCTGACAAATAGCGCAGAGATCACCGGCCTCGCTGCACTGCTGACTGCCAGCTCTCACTCCGTAACTCTGAGGTCAAACAAGAGAACAACGGCAGGATAAATCACGTCTCTTCTAAACGTGAGCAGATCAGTGTAGCTTTAGGCAAATAGAATCTGACCTGAGAGCTGCAGAGCATGACGAAGGCCTTGCGTATGGCTGATACTCGTCCACAGATGTCAAAGGACTGCAAGGCAAGCAAGCACAACTGTTTTTTCGGTTTTTTTGGCAATAATTTCCCACGAGCCCTCCTGTATTTTCTATAGGACAACATTTTACTCTTTACTGTAATTTAGCACTTGTAAATTAAAGTATGAAACTACACTGGCACCATATCACAGAGAGAAAAAAAAACGCTGAAAATTTCATAGTACTTCCTGAACATAAAGTGCAGCTGAGGAGGTTGATAATTTCAGTAATGTTAAAGGTACTTCATAGTTCAGAACTGATGATGGGGCTAGATGACAAGCTAGGAGATCAGGAAAGTGTTGACAAGTCTTTCTATCGGGGAACATGAAGAGCAGCAGCGTGACGTGTGATGCAAATGAAAGAAATAGTTGATGAGAAATTGCACTCAAATATCTTATTTACGATAGCTGTAGGTGTAAAGTCAGGAGTTCAGCGAGATCATCCTTCCACGTCTTGGGGACGGTACATTTCCAAGACTTCCACCCACCCAATTTCTGTGTTGTTGGATCAACACAGTGTCAGTCATCTTAAAACTGGACATGGAAATTGTGACTTTTGCCACGTCTGGCTTCCTGTTCTGTACAACTTTGGTATTAAGCTTGTTTCTCTAAACTTTATTTGTCTGTTCCTCAGTCTGACACAACATGAGAACAGTGAATCAACCACTCATGCCCTGACCATTCACATCGATGTGCTCTAATACTGACACAACATTGATGTGGCCTCATCTGGGAAAACACGTAACAGCTGCATCTTAGCACACACACTCACATACAACCGGGAAACCGTCCACCCAGCTCAGCTGATCGCGTCAATCATAAACAATTACAACCAGTGACTCAGTAACTGTGTATTAAAAGGAAGCTGGTACAGCACCTGACAGGACAGATTGCAGCATAAAAACTGTTCACGTAATTTCACTACTCCAGCTTTACATAGTGTGAAAAATATTTCCCCCATAACTCCCGAGCTTCTTTTCTGTAACTGCCCGGTAACAAACGGAAGCTGAGATAATGTCCATTCTTTATTTTGAAACCATCGCTGCTCATGGTTTTGAAATCCAGTGCACAAATCGCTTTCCAATTTAGGACAAGAAAAAATAAAACATAAAAAAGAAATTTCCCCCTCAGCATCGGCACCAGTTTTATTTCTACAGAGAGAGTTCTCGTCCCTACCTGAAATACAAACGTACTTGCTAAACATTTTGTAGATCCTTCCAGAATTACTAGAGAGGCGGAAAGTGAATCACATTATGGGGCTGACTAATCTTACACTCAGTATCTATTACCGTCTATTTTTGTTCGAGACTCAGTTTCCTAATTTTTACATCACAACTAACGATACGGATGAAATTGTTTTTACTGTTTCAGCCACAACTTTCTCCGAAATATCTTGAAACTGACAAAAGTACAAAGTCAGCTTTTTAGTTCCTTTATTTCTTAGTTTTATCTTCAGTTAATACTTTTATATTGCGTGACAGTCCATCAATAATCTAATACACATCTCTAATTTAAATACGGTTAATTATATTTTCCAAAAATAATTTCTGCAAAAAAAGACATTTAATCTTGAGTGGCTACAAAGAAACCTTCTAGACACGTTTAGCCAGAATTGCAGGCCTATTTCTGAGTTACCCCTCATAGCCAGTGTCTGAGAAACAAGGGTTGGCAAACAGTTTACAACTCTTGCAAACAGGTCGGTCTTCTAGACAAGTCTGGTTTTCCGGACAACTATGTTTTATCAGTGTCTAGCGGTGTCCCTCAGGGTTCTGTTTTGGGCGCTTCTCTCTCCGCCTTCCTGTCTCTGTCCCTGTCTTCAGGTGTCCCCGGCTTTGGATCTGTGTGTCTTCCAGTACCGGCTACTGGTCCTACCAACCTGCCCAATGTTTTCCACTCAGCGCAACCGGTCAAGGCAGACGTCCGCCCACCCTGAGCCTGGTTCTGCTGGAGGTTTCTTCTATTAAAGGGAGTTTTTCCTCTCCACTGTTGCCTGTAGCTGCTCAAGGGGGATTTGTTGGGTTTTCTCCACACGTCTCTATAGTTTTAAATTCATTATGTATGACTCTATTGTGAATTGGCGCTATATAAATTAAGTTGAATTGAATTGATCTTCTTTGTTTAGACATTCTGACGCTCTCTTACCATTTTTACGCAGTTGTCTGCAGAGCTGCAAATCTGGGGGATCAGTTTTTAACAGTTGCGTGCTGACAAAATGGAAATTTTCACCTCTACCACAGGTGGTTTCGTTTCGTGCTAAAAGAAAGGCGTCTTTTTTTCATGATTAGTTAAACTTAGACTGTCACTTAGTCATTAACATGGACCAGGCATTTTTTTTTTTAAAGGCAGATCCTCTACTAAACCGCGCTACTATATTAGGATTACCTTGCAGAGGCTGTAAATGATGATGAGCGTGGCTCCCAGGAAGTAACTACTGGAGGGGTCTTCTCCCATGATGTACTTGTACCACAGCTGGATGGGTACCAGGGCCCGAAAGAGCTGACTCAGCTCCTCAATCAGAAGGTAGAACTTACCCTGGACAAACACACAAAATTAGAAACTTCACTACTTTAAATTATGATTATACATGCAGATTTTAGCAGCTATGAATGTGCCCACTTATTATTTTATTATACAAATTCAGTGGGGTTTTTTTTTAATGAAAAAAACCAGAAGACAGGAACTTTGCGTTTCTAACAGCAGTTTCAAACGACAATTCTAAATTAAGACAATACGTTTTCTTCCTTTGATCCACTCTATAACTGTCCAAAAACCAAAAAAAGAGCTCAACAGCTTCAGGGCACTCTTCTATCTAGTCAAGAGCAGTGCGGTATTAAAAGCTTAAAACAGCATGCCTCCAGCCCAAACATGGCCGCTGTCCAGATCTCCGCAGTTTCACAGCGGTACAGGCAATTTCCCTACACTGCAAGGGAAACTGGCAGCAAGTCATTCCACCTGCCACCCAGCGCCTACATTAGGCTGAGCCCTACAGGGGCTCGCTCGCTCCCTCCCTCTGCAATCACAGACGCGAAACAAACTTCGAAGTCCCCGCTGCCACGGAGTGCGTTAACTGGATTGAGGATGGTTAGAAACAGAGGTGACCAATATAAAAGGCAAACTTCCCCAAAGGCCCCCTGCTGCATCCCGGCTTGCATAATGACTTCCTGGATGTTAGCTGACAAAGATTGATGACTGCGAGCAAAGAGCCCTGAGAAGCCAGGTTGGTAAGGGAGGAAGACCTCTGCTAGCAGCTAATTCATCTTCCTTATTGTCCCCTCAGCCTCACGTCCCACAGTGCCCATCACGCCCACGCGCAAACTGTCAAATTTAAACGTTGGACACAGGCCAAGGAGTTTGAGCGAGCTCCGCTGCAGACCTTGTTCGCTTACTTGGTTTCATTTAATATTTAACTGCACACAGAAACAGGTTTACATTTTTGTCTGCATGACTGTTACAACAGGCTAGAGTTTGCAGTTGGCACCCGAGGTTGCCTTTTTCTGCTAAGCCCCGCTGCACCCGGTTCTTCTTCTGTTAATTCCAATCGATATGCTTTAATACCGAATGAAAGAAAAACGTTAACTTGACTTATGTGCCGGAACAGTAAATGATATTACATGTAAAACAAGCGAATTCAATCTTTCTCTGCTCTTTGAACAACATCAAAAGGCGGATGGATGCGCCTAAACCGAAGAGTGTTCACAGTGTTCCTGTGTGAGTGCTTGGGTTATTTTTGTCTGTTTAGGAAATGATTCATAAGCAAGCCCCAGTATGTGCTGACAAGACAACATCTAGTTCAAACTGGTTAAAATATATGAAAGTAAAGAGAAAAATTGTGCAACAATCTCAACACAATTTTCTCACTTTCCTCCTGATATCTTGTACAATCAAAGTGTTAGTTTGTACTAAATGTTATCTAATTAATAAATAAATTACGCAGCCAATTTTTCTAAAGATGAAAACTCCATGTTGACTTATTATGAGAGTTACTCAATTGCTACTCATCTTGCGCGGTCCTGTTCAACCAGCTCCCTGAGCTGCAGAAAAACATTCCCTGCTTGAGGCCAAAGGAATAGACACGTAGAGCAATGCCAACGGAGCAAAGAATAAACCACAAATCGATATTAAAAAGACCAAATTTAGGACACACTGCATGAGCATGAGACTCAGAGACGCCTGTTGCATAACAACGCAAATACTGAAAGCCTTCAAGCACAAAGGGCAGATGCTGTACAAGCCATCGACTTCGTAAGGAAGTCGTCATGGAACTTCTGAATGTGTGGTTGCTATCACTTGTGCAGACTCGTGCTGATTGCAGTGGTTACGTAGGATCATTAGTGTATCCACAGATGGATGCAGTAATGAAGCAGCCAGGTTGATTGTGTGACTTCATCAAGTTCCAAATAAGCGGGACTGTGGGGCCTCTATGTGCCAGTGGACGGCTGTGGTGATACAAACAGGGATTCCCTCAAATACAACATGGGTCTTATTAAAGCTGTCAAATAATACATGTGTGTACCGTAGAGGTGTGTGTGTGTGTGTGTGTGCACGTGCACACACAGGTAATGGTCCAGCTCCAGGGACAAATGACCTCACCCCTGCAAACCCCTGGAGGGCAAATGAGCTCAGTGCTAGCTGCAGTGGTTCCGATAGGCCTGCAGGTCTGTTTATCTGTGGAAATTTCTAATCCTAATACTTTGTAAACCCCCCCAACTAATACACAACATACCAGGAATATGAGCTGCACCTGTATGAAAATCAAAGTCTGTCTGTGTGTTCAGTGTGTGTGTGTGTGTGTTTGTGTTCATAGTCATATTCTGTTGCTGCAGGCAAGACCAACCACACATGCAGACACCCACATGCTCACCTAAGGAGTACCATTCAAAAGCTTATGAATACCAAACAGTTTCACACCGTGACCCTTTAGCGCTTCCTTCACTTGATGGAGTATTTCATCATATTTTAGTAAAGTTCCTTTTTTTAAAAAAAAATAAATTCTGAACCATGTTTTGCAACTTTGACTGTGAACTTTCTGTCTGTATTTTGTTATGGTAACTGCTTATGCAAAGGGGCATTTCACAGATTAAATACATTTATTGGAATAGTATGAATAATGAATAGTACTACACTTCCTGTGAAAGCAGTTGTATAAAGTTCATCATTTTGCAGCTTTGTGTTGGTGTCCTAAGGCTTGGAATTTAAGGGTCTAGGTTATTAAAACTGTCATCCCCTTTTGGAAGTGATCAACTTTTCTTAGAAAACAACGCTGATTCACGGAAAAATATAACAAACAAAAGTCATATTTCTGCAAAATTACTAAGCATCAGAGGACTGAACATGGCATTTCTTACCCTGGATTTGAAGGCCAGAAGGATCTTGGGCAAGAAGAGAACAAAGCATTTTAGGCCAATGGTGAAGTACTTGAGAACAAAGTCGGTGATGCCCACAACCCAGATGAGGTCAAAGAAGTCAAAGCTGTTGAGGTTAGGCTTGGCAAAGATGAGGCTAGAAGAAAAAAAAAAAAAAAAAAAAAAGCATTTAGCTTCCGTGTTGTAGGTAGCTCGTTGTTTTCGCTGACAATACAAGAATGACAGGCAACAGCAAGGGAAATGTTAAAAAAAACAAAAAAACTAATGAAATAAACACAAAGTACTCACAGGACAATACCAGACAACAACAGGAACACTCCCTAAAGGAAATGGAAGTAGAAGTAAAATGGCTTGCACAACACAAAATGGATGGTAAAACCTAAATATATGAGGAAAATGGAAAACATAGGATGGCTGGCAAAGAAACACACTGTCACGGAGCATCTGCCTGTGTGGTACCTGTTGTGCAGCTCCTCGTGACTGAACGTGTAGTAGATATACACTATATTCCCTGCAAGGAATAAGATGATCCACAGAGCAACAAATGCAGAGCGCTCTCCCTGGTGACATAAAGAGAGAAACTTTACGCATTTCTTGACATTAAGAATTCTAATTTATTGCTAATTTAGTCCACGTCTGTCCAAGACCACCAAGTAAGCTCTAAAGAACAGCCGATTTGTTTTTCCTTGCAGCCATTACAATACTCTAGATGTTTACCCGTAATGACACTTGGTGCCTAAATGTAGAATTGGCGTAGGCAAACGTGCTGGCCATCCCCACACACACAGCTATACCTGCAGAGAAGCAGCGCAGCATCGTCACTAAATCAGATATTGTGCTGTGCACTGTACTAATAAAGACGAGGGGCAGCACTCGGACTCTGAGTATACCTAGCTTATGTTGAAAGCAGACTTTAGCGAGCAGAATGAGGATGAATGGGAAGCCCCTCTGCAGCCACGTGACTACTGCCTTCAGCTCGGACAGGGCAGGGGCTGGTGTGGACTGTTCTTCTTGGGCATCGTCCCTAGAGCTGTGCCTCTCCGAGCCGGCCGCCGTGGTGGCCTGCTGGAGCAGAGAGGGGGTCCTGTGCTGCAGGGGCTGGTGATGGAAGTGGTGGTGATGGTGATGGTGGTGGTGCTGGGGCGGTCGAGGGAGGAAAGGTCCGCCCTCTGTGCGGTGGGGGCCCCCTTCTTCTCTGGAGGACGCAGTCATCTGGATAAAAACCTCGGGTGGAGAGCCCAGGACTAATCCTGCCGCCTGGAATTGAGCAGGGGAGACGGAGCCAGAGGGGACGCCCACAAGGCCCGAAAAGATCTGCTGGGGTGAAGCAGGGGAGTCGGGCTTCAGGCAGTCAAAAACACCACCCTCATCCAGACTGCTCTCCGACCCCAGAGTTTGGCTTCGGCTCCTGAACGGGAAAAAAAGGGAAGATGCAATATGTTGTTGATAGTTCATGTAAAGGAGTCTGAAAATGCAAGTGTACATCTCTGTATAAATGAGGGAAGCTAGTTTGTGTCGGTGCTTCTGTGCTACATCCTCTTCACAGGAACCTAAGCTGCTCCTTAGTGACGCCGACCACCAAAGGAATGAGGCCTGGATCTGGCACATCCTGTAGTTATCAGATGCTTTTGAGGCCAGACTCTGAGCATGGACTCCTGATCACAGCCCACACTCTTTATTCTTATGATTTATTGAAACCCCACTTCTCCCTCAGAGCAAACGACAGGCTTATAGTGGGTGAGCTGTTCTTCACAGCTGAACGTCCCACCTTTCAGAGGGCATGCCATCCGTGTTGCTGCTGTGTCTCCTCTGCATGGCACACCCCTCACCACCACATGGTCCGGCCCTGAAAACGCACATCAGCAGTGTGTGTGAGACCTGGCGGGCGGATCTCAGCCGTTCTGCTCTGCGCAGCTCTGTGACCTACGTTACCTGAATTCGTTCACCAAACGGTCCTTCCCGCGTTTCTCATCGTTGGTGCAGATGCAGCTGAGATAACGTGGCTGTCAAAGGCAGATCGAGCGGCTGCAGCTGCCCGGACGGAGCCGCGACCCCACTGCAACAAAAACTTCCGGCACGACGTCACCCATGGCGCCGACCGGCCAATCAACGTCCGCCTTCCCCATTAACCACTTCCGTGTTGGAAATTTGTTTTGCTCATGGTGGACGTTTGCTGCATAGGGCAGATTCGGCTGGATCGGCACCGCGGCCGCTGCTCGTTGGACAGTTACGAGTAGATTCCTCCAGGAGACGAGTCCCAGTCGCGCTGTAGCTGCAGCCCAGTGTTCGGCTTTACTCAGGGCGCAAAGCTAATGCTAATGACAGCTAGCTAGCAGGCTAACAAAGCGGGCTTTGATGGTGAAGCGCTGCTAGCTTGCGAGCTCGCTAAGCGGTTCTGGCAGCACACCTCACACTTCGAACGTCTGTTTGTCCGGCCGTACGTTTACGACATGGGTTAGCTGACGGGGCTGTGCTGACTGAAAGTTGATCTTCTTCAGTTATTGATTTTTGATTTATTGATTTCTGACCAGCCTTTTAATATCCAGTGTATGGGACGCTAGCTCCCGTCAGCTACGCAAACCGAACCGAACCGAACCCAACCCGTTTGGTCCTCAACACACCTTAGAACTGACGCAAGGCAGGAGGTTGTGGACTGTCACGGGCCGACGTCCTCCCAGGAAAGCCATGCTATGATGGTGCTGCGGCGATTGCTGAGAAAACGCTGGGTGCTGGGGGTGGTCTTCGGACTGTCTCTCATCTACTTCCTCACCAGCACTTTGAAGCAGGTACCGGAACGTTCAGGATGAATGTGCATGTCCAAGTCACGCAAACACAAATCACCTTTGAGGCCTTGATTGTCTAGGAAGAGCAATATAAACCTGCCCTTCAATCAAATCAATATAGGCCTTATATCTTATCACCTCCCTTTGCATATAAGCACCGATTCTCTTATGTAGACTTCAGCAGTGTGTCTTCTGTCTGTCCATCTAATCCAACCCGTCCTCTCCGAACTTGGGTGGGATTTGGTCTATTCAGTCCCTCAGAAGTTGGAAGTGTCCATCTCGGGAGAGTTGGGGAAACAAGCAGGGCCGCCATCCCCACGGAGCATGGCTTTCCCACCCGGGATCTAATCAGGACTCTCTCAGGAATGGACATATTTGGTTTATGACTCTTGAGTTACACGACTTTATGACCTGTTGCTGCAGAAGAGGCCTTAAAGATTATCAGTGATCAGAATTCTTATCAAATCAAGTTTTATTTACACTACCTAGTTTCACAAATCACAAATTTGCCTCGAGAGATTTCAACTGTATATCTGGTTTATCTGTACAACAACACATTTGGTTCTTAGAGCCTGATTCTTCGACATTCAAATCCCGAAAATTAAAAAATTCCATAAAAGCCCCCTCAGTGGCTAGAATTAGTGTTGCAAGTAATTTTAGCATGGTTGCATATTCGCCATAGTCATTCAGATGATTAGTTGAAGTTGTGAGGGGGAGATTCCTGGGTGGAGTAGCAGCACAAAGTAAAATTAAATCATGTCTCTGATTTTTGTTATTGATAATTTATGTTCTCATGGGAATTTTGTAGGAGGAGCGAACCATACGAGACCGCACACTGTTAGAGGTTAGAGATCCAGACCATCGCATCCCCTGGAAAGTGCGTTTCAACCTGGGCAACAGCAGCCGGCCGATCACTCAGTGCAGAAATTCCATCCAGGGAAAGATGCTGCTCACGGACGAACTTGGTGAGTGATGCAGCCGTTACTCACGGCTACACACCGATGACGACAGATTAGCTCAGCGCAGCCATTTCTGTCCCTGTGGTCAGTGTGTCTGTGCTGATGTGTTCCAGGTTATGTCTGCGAGAGAAAAGACTTGCTCGTTAACGGCTGCTGCAACATCAACGCTCCCAGCACCAGGCAGTACATTTGTAAAAGCTGCCTCGCCAACGGCTGCTGCAGCATTTACGAGTATTGTGTGTCTTGCTGCCTTCAGCCCGATAAGGTATCTTTATATCAAGGATGTTTTTTTTTTTTTTTTTTTATCAGAAATGGTTCAACTGTCAGTGTGCTGCATCTTGCTGTGCATGGGTTTTAATAAATGATCTTCAGATTGAAGCATTTACAATCCAAGTTCAAAATGGAATGTGAATATTGCCGTCTATACATAATGTTGATTATGGAAACACATGGAAATCTGCATTTGGGTGTTTAACTTGTTCTGTCGCTTGTCTTTTTTAGCAACCTCTTCTTGAGCGCTTCCTGAACCGTGCAGCAGAAGGTTTCCAAAATCTCTTCACTGCCGTGGAGGATCATTTTGAGCTGTGCTTGGCCAAGTGTAGAACCTCTTCACAGGTACGTTACTGGACACGCACAAGCAAAACAGCGTTTTTTTACATTCTTAAATGATTATGGAACTACAGGAACTTTCTTAAAGCTGCTGTGATCAGACTCATTGTGAAACAAAACCAGGGTAGTGAAAAGCCACTTTACAGAAACCACACCTTTCACCCTTTTCTCAAGAGTTGCAGCCAGTATTTCGTGTTTGCGTCTTTACTGATGATACAAGCAACTTTCTTCAGTACATCACTGTGACTCATCAGTTATTTCATTAGTTTCCTCCACATTGAAAACTGGTAACAGCAACTTGAGCCTGGTTTGATTGTATTAATCATCGTACATTCTCCACAGATGAAAGTGTATGTTCATACAGTATTACTATTACTCTTGCTCTTGATAACTTGCATAGCTCAGGAACGTTTGTTTGTCAGGTGCATTTTATTATATAACAATGAATAAAACTCAGGTTTTATTGCTTTTTTTTTTAAACAATCTTGCTTTACTTTTTAATGACAAACATTCAAATACACACTTGTTTGCAGGAAAGGCTTTGTACACATTTTATTTCAGCAGAAAAATAATAATACAATAAATATGTAAATGCAATAATAATTTTCTCTTCCAATGCAGAGTGTCCAGCATGAGAACACCTACCGAAACCCTCAAGCAAAGTACTGCTACGGCGAGAGTCCTCCAGAGCTACTTCCAGTGTGAGCGTCTAACTCACAGTGGCGCGT
Source organism: Channa striata (assembly GCA_033026295.1). Taxonomy (NCBI): domain Eukaryota; kingdom Metazoa; phylum Chordata; class Actinopteri; order Anabantiformes; family Channidae; genus Channa; species Channa striata. The sequence goes on from CM065178.1 coordinate 21,782,451, forward strand.
CCTGTTTGGACACCAAAAGGTGCTTAAAGAAGAAACTCTACAAAAAATAACTGCTGTCTTGGACAATTTGCATAATTCATCATTAGGCAAAGATATGAAGGCATCCAAGACCAAGCTCAGAAATGGACTAATAATGTATGTGATTTATTTACACTTCATAAGTGCGTAGAAGGCTTCATACATTCATCCATGATGATCATCAGGTCTATACATAGCAGGCAGCTCATCCGTCAGAAATACTTCAGAGCAGTTCATGACATAGAAACGGTTTCATTTCAAAAGAAGGTGACATCGCTTTTCTGTTTTGACGAATATTTTAAAACGGCAAAGAATGTGCTGTTACTTCTGTGTATAGTGCATGCATATGAAACAGCTATTTAATAAAATTAACTGTGAAACTAAATGTGTTTATGCACGTGGTAAAAATGTGAAAATAATGGTTTCTTACAGCAGTGTTGCTCAACACTACGCGGACCCTTTGGGGTCCTTTGGAGTACTGCAGGGGGTACATAAGATTCATAAATCAGTCTAAATACATAAAAAATATATAATTCAATAAAAATATACATGTAAATTCAATGTGCCCATTTTCAATGCAGTTAACCACCATAATCACTGGTGAGCGAGTGGGAAGCCACATTACATACTCAACTACACATACAGATTAAGATGAATTCATTGTAAGAAAAAATAGCAGCAATGCAGCGTTTCGCGCTGGTCAAAGGGGATACATTAATAAAAAAGTTTTGTCTCAGATTCATTGAAAAAAAAAATGCCCAATTTAATCAAGAAAATGAAAAGAAAACCTGTGGGTTTAACGAAGCTAAGAAAGTTATCAAGTTATCAATTTGTTATCACAAATCATTTTATTCTTTTTGCCACAAGGAGGTTGATTATATTGTCCGCAAACAGCAGGTCCAATCAAAGCATTCAAGGGCTGTTTTATTAAAGCTGAAGAAAACTACATTTGAATGTGATAAAGCTCACGCAGCTCTACAAAACGCTGGGACTTCTGAGAGAATATTAATCGATCACTTAATTTGAGAACGAGGAGGCCCGCATTAATCTTGGTTACGGCGGCCGCGTTCTTCAGCATTGCTGTGATAAGAGTCTGACAGACTTATCTGGCCGACGGTGCACTGTCCATCTGTCCCCACATTTCGCTGTGGAATACAGTGATCGGTGCCCGAACCGGCGGCTGGTTGTAGGCGATTCTTATCAGCTTCTCTTTCTGCCTCGGGCGATGTGGCCCGCTCACAAGGGATCGATGTCCAGAGCAAAACAATTAATCATTGTGAAGGCTGGAAAAACAAACTGTTGTAATCAGGAAATTATTAAAGGCCCTTCTCATTTGTCTCGTTGGCAAGTTGATTAATTACTGTCTCGTAGGAATGATGACAATCATTGCAAACGATCAAGTTTAAATGAACAAAGCCATTTCTGATATAGCATATATATACATATATAGCTCTTCCTTCATGAGGCAGTTGCATCACTTTTCTTGTTTTATTTAAAATAATACAAATTTTGCATTTGCGTAATATCACTTACTTTTATTTTAGACAGGCTGTATACATAAGAAAGCTGATATAAACTGAGACCAGCTGCTTAGAAGCTATAAGAGGTATCCACTCCCCTCCAGGTATTTCAGGTACCTCGGCTTAACAACTTTACGTTTTCTTTTTACTGTCCCTTTGACCTTAGAGGTTTGGGGCTCAAACTTACGCTCCAGCCAATCCAGATAGTCCCTGGCTTCCTTCAGCAGAGTGTGACTCCACTGCTTTCTCTCAAATGCATGCACGGGCATTTCGGGTCGGGGTGGCTTTGGAGAGCATTCCCCTCCAAGGATGTGCTTCACGCAATTGGTGAGCATGCTGACTCTGGAGACGGTGTCCTCGAGCAATTTATGAAGCAAAACATCTTCTGGATTCAGGTTGTTCCTCTGGTCCTCCAGGATTCGTCCCAGGCCGTGATCCATGAAGATGAGGCTGCACTGAACTTTTGACCCGTTGAAAGAAGCGTTGTCGTGCACGTGAAGCTCGGGGAAGCCTGGTGACCAAGTTCCGAGGTGCTTCCCATTGGCTTTATCCTAGAAGAGACGACACGAGAGTGCGTGTCATTGGCAGGTACATTTGAATAAATCAAGGCTGTACAATGTCACTGTCAGAAATAATCACTCACACAAACGCATGCAGATTTAGTGCAGGTTGTACTTTTAAAATCTAAAATTAATGCTAATTTGTCCACGTTAATGTGCCAGTATCCAATGAAAAGATCATCTGAAGCCTAAATTACTTATGAACTCAGGTAAAATTTCAAACATTTTCAACAATCATGACATTGGATTATTCTGATGATCACCTAACACCTAATTTGACTTGATATCCTACTTTAAATATCAGAAATACACATATCTGCTGTTTTTACAGGCTGTACACACCTTTAAAAGCACAAGAGAATAAGAAAATGTATTTTATAGTCTTGGCCCCTATAAATATATAATATTCTTTTTTTTTTTTTGGTTGAGTTTGGCCTAACAGTTTTGTGCCCCACACCATGTAGCCTGAGTCTTTCCCCGAGTCCTGGGCTGCTCCTGAATTCATTTCTGTCTCTTTTACTTCTCCATCTTTTAACTGAAATCTTTTAAGTTTTGGACGTTTTTTCCTCTCTTCTGTCTCCCAGCTTCTACCTCTGGAATATGAGATTAGTCATGCATTTTCAAAAACCTTTTGAAATCGAGCAGTAGCTGTAGATTAACATCTTCTTTCGTGGCAGCTCGATGGACGCGTGTTTAAAATGGGTTACTCTGACTGTAACGGGTAACCCTAGAGTTTGTAGAAGAGGAGGAGGAGTCCCGTTTTAATGCACCAAAAGGCGCAAAGCCCTGAGACAAAATGGTCTTTCCACACGTGCAAAATGTTTGAGCAGATGGTGAAAATTAAAATGTCCAAAAGTGAAGCGGGAACTCCAGAACACTGTGGCCTCAACACAACCCCCAGAAGACAGAATGTTACTCACAAAACTATCCAGGCTCTTGTTGACCTGTCTCTTGGTGAGGGCCGTCAGCTCTTTGGGCCTGCACGTCAGGCCAGCGGCATGTGCCTTTGGTGCGTGTCCTGCGTCCGTGTTCGGCAGCAGAATCACCAGCCAGGCACAGAGCACGTTCAGAAAACCTGCAAATGCAAGCGAGGGATCCCAGTGTTTCAAATGCATTATCAGTGAGTGGAAAGGTTCAAGTGAAGCGACAACTACCTGCTCTACAGTTCATCCCGACTCTGCTCCAAGGCCAGATTGGTGCACCGATCTTCACCGTGCGTGATCACCTTTTAATTTATACACCTCTCGAAGGAGGCGTGTGAAGCAAGTGGAGAAGATAAACTTCCCCTTATGCCCTTTGATAATAAAAAAGCGCCAAAATAAAATCTAGATTGGCTGTTTGTATGGGTCAACACCTTTTGCTGTGATCTTTGTCGCATATTCTAGATGAAAGGAAATGTTGCAAATAACTGATAAACCCGGTGTGTGTACTTCGCTGTACTTCGCTGCACACGGCGCCAAATGCAATGAAATTATAAAAATGTCTCATGTTTGACAGCTTTTTAACATAGTTATTTACATTGACATCATTTCAAGTTCAAAAGTGACTCAGACAAATAACATTCTTTTATGCATATGAGTTGTTTATACCCTGGCCTACTTCTGTGATGACACATCTACGTTATGATGGATTCATTTCTTTACTGATCCCCCTCACACAGGACGTCCTGTGCGTAGATGCAACTGATGTGACAAATCGTCAATATCCTTCTTCAAGTGAATCTTGAAGGTTTTTGTTTTACGTTTACATTTTTGTTTTTACATTATATGGTTGTAGGTCAGTTTCAGCATGGATGTTGATTTATGAAAGAAAATGGAATTGAAAAGAAATCTGAAATGCTTTATTACCTTTTACATCATATTAATAATCCACAAATACAAATATAATAATAAAAAACTGAAAACTTAACATGACAGTTAAGGGAACAGTTACTACAACTTTCTGATGAATGATCTCTTAATCCAGTGTTGCTGTAATAAATAAATGCTACTACAAAAAAAAAGAAACATAGGATTAAAATAACTGATACGCGCCAAAACAGTCATATATTGACATGTGAAAGAGGACGGAGACACTTTCCATTTTACTTGACAGTTAAAAAAATAAATAAATAGATAAATAGGTAATAAATAGATGATAAATAGGAGTCCAAGACCATGCCGCCATGATCAAACCAGTGGTAAAGATCTGTTCATATGGAATATGACAACTGCATAACAACTGCAGCCTCCTAAGGCTAAATTTAAATATATCAATATCTCCTGTACTAGTTTACATCACAATCCGTGTTGAATTCACACGAATTTAATATATAAATTATATTATATAAATATAATAAGAAAAATAACATACAATAAATAACATTTAACATACACTCACTGGCCACTTTATCAGGTTCAAATGCTGGTTAATGCAAATATCTAAATCAGCCAATTACGTGCCTGCAATGCCTCCATATTCCAATAAAATACCACAGTCTCCTGAAAATGATTCCAGAACCTTGTCGTATCTATGCTTAATTTCAGGTTAATAACTCGGTAATAGCAGTGGTTTACATAAGTGGCCAGTGTGTGTAAATACATACAGAAAGTGAGAAGGGATGCAGAGAGGCATTTTACAAAACATTCGTGAGCAATTATATGCTCGTCTGCCCTGATCAAATCACAAAGGCGCTGGGTTTTGTTTTTAGACTAACTGCTCTCAGACGCTTTGCCACACTCGCTGGTGACGTAATATTTAACCGGCCTCTCAGAAAGCACCTCGAAAAGCCTCTGCAGTTATTAGCTGCTGTGACTTTTCCTCTTGGCGGTTAAACTCCGCTGGTGACACACTTGCTGTGCCTCGTCAATTACCCAGACCACTTCCTGTTGCCAGTCCTTCAGCGTGGCGATGACATTCCATCCGTACTCTTTTTTTGCATAGTCGTGACTGTGGGACACCTGAAGAGGGGCCAGCGTTGGTGGCAAAGGGCTTTCTGGGTACATCCACTTTAAGATATGTTTGATGGCATTTGAAAGGAGTTGGAGTTCGCCCTTCACCTGGGACCAGGGCTTTATTTCAGACACATTTATGTCCCAAATTACCTGATATTCTTCTACCTTTAACATGTGCAAGTGGAAAAGCACAAATTTGTTGTAGAGGCTCTGCAGCTTCTCAGAAACGCTGGCACCGGTTACATTGAAATCATCGACGTAACCTGGAACTGAACCGTTCTGGCTTTCGACAGAATGTATCTGTAAGTACAAAAGAAAGCAAATCCGACTGTTACATGGTAAATATCCCGCTCAAATCGAAGCAAAAGAGGGCAAAGCATCTACTGCATGTTATTAAGATTCTTTCTGGTTAGTGTCTCACAACTTCCTGCAGCTAAAATCATAGTGAAACTGAAGCCCTGTGACAAATCTCACAGACTTCAACAGCATGTGGGTCCCTTCACTTCGAACCCAGTAGTGTCAGCCGGGAATCTTTGCGTTATCTTTGATTCTCATGTTAATTTTCAGAAACACCTGCTATCTTCATGTAAACCATATTGCTAAACATAATCCCACCGGCTACTGCATCTTTCCAATAAACCCCCGAAATGATCAGTCTTCACATTTAGACTGTGGCAGTGTCTCTGTTCTTGTCTGATCAAAGACTCCACACGTCATCATGGCCTCATTACACGGCTTCCTGTCAAATTCACAAGCGATTTTTAAAGCGTTTCGGTTAAATTTTGAGGCACCACTCGCTCCCTCATACGTTAGTGAACTTCTGACCCATCAAAGAAAGCAAGAGCTGCAGCTTGTTCCACTTTCGTTGGTGTATACGTTATCTTATCCTTAGTTTTTAAAATTGCTAAATAAATATTAAAGGTTTACTTTAAAAGTAAAACTTGGGATAAATGATTGGAAAAATATCCTAAATATGTAACATCTATAGAAAATTTTATGTCCTCCAATTTTTGAGTTGATCAGCTGAGGGTAATAGTGCTGATGAAGTCCTCCCTTCATAACTGATGACACCGCAGTGAAATCACATGCTCTTTCTGATATTACAACTGTATCGCTGTCATTTTTTTTTGTAATAGTCATTCTGTAATTAACCTGTCCTGGGTTCAAATTGTCTTTATGTGCTGACTGGCTTCACGTTGGGCCAAGGTGAACCCTTATGTTCCCCTTGATATCGGAAACATTTTGCCTCGGCTAAAAAAAGCGGGATCCAAAATGTTCCCAGTAGCTGAGTAAAAGCTTCGCGCTGTGCATTATATTAATAAAATACACACGGTACAGGATGTGTCGTATCACACTGGATAGTACTTACACGTTCGTATTCTTTCAGAAGTAGTTCCGCTTCATCTTTCAGTACCCCTGAATTATTCTTGACGTTGTCCAACTCTTTACACCTGTTGGGACCGTGAAGAGAACCGAATCCACCAGCCTCCACTGGACTCCCAGAAGCATGAGGACGAGCACTAAGAGAAGACCAGGTGGATACAGATGACTCGATATGTGAAACGGAATAAAACATAAAAGTTCTGAATCATCTAATTTGGAATCGTCCTTAAATTCCTGCTAAATAGTTGGTCATCAGGTAACCTGTGCAAAGTGGTAACAAGCAAACGATTTGTTTTAGCGCCTGAAAGTAACAGCCGGGAGTTAAAAGCACAATGGTTTGAACTGAATTTTTAATAAATGGAAACTAGGAGTTTAAAAAGTTTTTTATGAGATTCAATAAATACTGAATCACTGAATGATGCATCTGATTGCTTCCTATTTATTATATCACAGTCTGGTATGTCATCCAATGTCACAAGATGAATTTCCCAAAACTAACGTACTAGATATGACTAGTAATTTTAAATATATACTTTCTATTCGAAAGGTACAAAACTTGCATGTGGACATTTCTATTGTAAATACAATAAACGGGCTCTCCATTAAAAAAAGTTTGTTGGTAACAATTCAAATTGAAAACTTAAATATAAATACTAAACTACACAATCAGCTACATCATTAGTGGCTTTGTTATAATGTGACAAAAAATAATATTAAAATTATAAAGATATTTACCAGAGTGTGTTAGAAGTCCCTTGAGTTTATGATCCATGGCAGCAGAAGTCACTGATTCACTTTATAATCAGAAGTCGTTGATTCAGAAACCACACGTGCAACTTTGTAAAATATTTAATGCCAACCTTTACAACATGGGCCTTTATATACAGCTTTTTAAAGAGCATTCATCTACATCCACCCATTTTGACACACACACACGCCCTCGCACACTACGGGGAATGACAAAATTCCATTACTTTTTTTAGTCCAATTTGATCATTCACGTTATGACGGTGTGCCGCTTGCTTTAGCAGCAGAGGTGTGACTTTAGAGTTACATGTGCGTCTCACATCGCACTGCAGACAGGGTTCACAAACTCTCACAAAATAAAGTTACGACACGCGAATGACACCAAATTATGACGATAATGTGTCAACATACTCAAAGGAAATGCAGTTTCATTTTGTGAACTGAATGAATATCTGTCAAATGGAGGACACTGTTTGTTTGGTAACAACTGACTTTTACTTAAGGGAAAAAAACCAAAAATGGTCATTGTAAACCCCTGAAAGGCGTCACAAGAGTTGATTAACAAGGTGGAAAAGGATGTTTTTGTTAAATTATCTCATACGACTATTATGTAAATAACTCAGAAATTTGAATTATTCCGAAAGGGAAAAAATATGAATCCTATGGCTAATAGACAAGGTGGGTGTTATTTTTTGACTAATTTAATGGTAATTTTTCAACTGTCATGGGAAAAAAAATTATTAGTTTGATAGCATCAGTTGTCACACCTTCATTACCTGTACGTTTAACTCTTTAACAATTTCCACTTCCTCAGTGGAAATATTTAATACTAAAACCAACCTCCAAAATCTCCACCTACAGTATCTTCCACCAGTTTCCGTCAGTGATTCTTGAATTTCTCTCTACACGTTTTTTTGCACAATTCTCTAGTCTTTCAACATTTAGTCGACTTGTGTTAAAAAGTAGACCAGGCCTACCGCACCTGTACACGTACAATAATACAGTATAAATACACTGAAAGAAGTAAAATAAGCTTTGATTAGGTTTAGAAAAAAATGCTGGCCTCATATAAGCAAAGTTAACACGTTTTGTTCTCTTACCACTCCGATCTGGGGTTTGCGTCTTCTGGTGTGCCCCAAGGCTCTGTTCTGGATCCCAATCCATTTGCTTTGTACAGTTTCCTTTGAAAAAAAATCATCCCTTTCATTTCTATTTCTATAAATTGATTTTGTTTAGAAACAATCCCAAAGACTGGATATCCTCTAGTATCACACAGGCGACCACACACACACACACTGGTTGCGGTTTAGTAGACGTGTGGTTTTAATGACGAAGGCATGTGTTCATTTAGGGCTGTTTCATCTTTACTCACAAGTCGAGCATCATTTTTGACCAAGGCCTTGGCTTATGACCTCCATTTCCTATTGGCTCCTATTGTTACATTATTTGTGAAATCTTGTCCAGTCTGTGTTGTTGTTGGTGGAACAGGTGGAATTTTTTGCCTTTAAACATGCCTTCTATTTAAGATCACTACGTAGTGATGACTAATGAGTGATGAATGACATATTTTAAGGCTTAATTTCACAAAACAGCTCACACAAAGACAAACTAAAAGTACGTATTTTGTATTGTCAATACTCTTTATTGAATGAAGCAGCACAAATGTTTTCAGTATGCTTTTAACTTCAATTGTACAAAAAGTAGTTGTACCAAAGAAAATATCTGAGTGATATTAGCTAATCTAAGTTTATTGTGCAAATAACAAAACATAAGGACATAGTGTTATTGACCTGCTAAGGTTAAGATATAGATTAAAAAAACAAAGAAAAAAATGAAAAGTAAAATAACACTGACAAAGCCTACCATCCTGCCAGACAGCATTTGAAGCTTACTAATTTCATATTACCTACCTGCACAGCCTTCTCAAACTGAAATGGAGGAGCTATTGCATAAGAAGTATCGTAAGAGCAACGCTGTCACTGCAGTTCATTTCAAACCTCACGCTTTTCGACATCACAAAAAGAAAAATCCCAACTTTGGCAAATTGCCCTAAAAACGTTGTACAGCCTAATGACCTGGATATAAACATTGCTGGAAGACTAAGATGTGAGGTCGTGGCAGTCACGACACGTACATCAGTATGTTATAAAGACCATACACCAAATGTATTAGAAAAAGAGAGACTATCATACATTGAGTTTTTCGACTGATTGTGGATTGTGACGCGCACGTAGACAGGAGGAGGCCTCACAGACAAACTATGTGCACGTCACCAAAAGAAAAAGCAAAGCGCTTCAGGTGTTCATGGCAAGTTTGTAGTAGTAGTTATAATACTGCTAGTCTAGGCACCAAGTTAGCCCCTCTTCCTGCGGACCCGCCACCACTGGCCGGCGGCACTGGAATTAGCGGGGTCCCGTGGAGCCGGGGTCATCCAGCTCAGGTGGAGAGTGCGGCGATCAGCTGGTGGCTGGTTCTTTCCTCTGATGCTGCAGCATGTCTGTCACGCTCACTATGTCCTCTTCAGGGACCTGAAAAAGAAAGTGGAAGTTTGGCGCTGTAAACGTTTAACCGCCACCAGTTAATCGATCGAACGTGTTGCCTACGACGGCTTATTTACACCGTCAGCAAACGTGGTCTCGGATGCTTCTGTCTACCAGGTAGTTACTAATGTAGTGGCTCTGCACGTTTACCTCTAATCAAATATCAACATCCATCAAATATTCCACAAACCCAACACACAAAATTGATGTGCAACTGCCAAAATTCTCAGTATGACAATGTCAACATCGGCATGCGACAAAATCTCCCACATTTGCTGGTTCCCATTAAAATAACTGGCATTAACTGGAATTTCCCTTGAGGTGAATCAGACCAATTCACTGAAATATGAGCCAGACAGTGACCTCCCATCATCTTATTTTCTCGTGACGTAGCTTTGTTCTGTTCCATGTTAGGAAATGTCCTCAACAGTTTGTTATTGCAACTACTCGAACGCGAGCTTTCTGTATGACTTCCATTCTGTTCATTCTTCCTCTTTACAAATATTTCACTGCGTTGATTGTTTCGAACCAATCTGCCCAAACGGGGAACACCTTATCCGAATTTACGTTTAAATGAGCGAATGGCACAATTCAACAGTAGAGACGATCTCGTGACACGTGGACGTCACGGTGATGTCCCAGGTTTCATGACTACATGCTATAGTCACAGTCCACGTAATGCAGCTGTGAAAGCGGGTCACAGCTGCATGACGTGGACATTAGGAGGGTAAACACAGTCGAATGCACGAGGGTCAACGTCACACCATCGCGACGGCTGCACAGGAAAGGGGGTTTACCATGCATCACTGTTTTTATCAAAACCATCTTCGTTCACTTGCTATAAACCTAAATTTAAACCTGCACTTTTTGAGGGATAGGCTAGAGAGACCTGTATATTTAGGGCATCAAGTCTAATCTACACAATTGCAGAAAGAGTCATGGTGAAAGCATCTGTGGAAACCACATCAGTCTATAGAAATTCTGCAGGTATGACTGATCAGTTGCGAAGATGACGCGTCTTTCTCCACTCTGAGCTGACGAAACAAGGAAGCTTAAAAAAAAAAAAAAAAAAAAAAAAATTAATACATCGCACTGATGCAAGGGGGAAATTTGTCGATTAACTCCGTGACAGACATTGTGCGATAAGTTTCTGGGTAAAGGAAAACAAATGACCCAGATAAGATTTTCTCTGTAATTGTCATGATAACGGAGGTGCAGGAGTCGCTGATTAAAGTGGCAGACGCGGACGCATTCAAAGCAGCTGCAATTAACAAGGAGATAAAGACATCATGCAACAAGTGCGGAGTTTCAGCATCCGTTTCAGTAGATATAGCAAGAGTTAAGGCGTCTTGCCGATAACAATACTAATTAGACACTTTGGTATATATGGCTATGAAAACGTTATTATTTCAACGAGCCACAACAATAAATCCGTCTATAGTTGTATTAAACGTTTTGGTGGACAGACCTCAAAAATTATCAGGGGTATTAATGATTAATAATACGGCTGGTTTGTGTAGAAAATAATTCTGAAAATTGCTTGAAATTATTTTCTCCATCAAGTCTGGACTAGTCAAAACAATATGCAGACAAATTATTTTAAAATTGGCCACATTCTTCAGCTTTATTTTCCTGAAAACTCGTGGTTACATTATTGTGTAACTCGTTTTGTGCAAATGCATTACAGGACAACAATAAACCTTATCAAGGCTACGCAGTTCGGGTTTTCATATTTACAGATGAGGTCAGCCTCACGATGACTTGTAATCAGCCTGCCTTAAGCACTCCTCTTGAGTACACCTCACAGGAATTCTGCTCAACGTGACATATGCTCAGCCAAACCGTCAATCTTTAAATATCTGAGCTATGTTTAACACATTGTTAGGCAGTGACTGTCATTGACTGCAGCGCAGGGGGGGCCTAACCTATGACGCAAAGGTGTCAAGACTCACCAGAGCGTGGTCGAAGCTGAAGGTGCTGATGTAGTAGGCAGAGATGTCGCTGTCAGCGAGAGGCTGAGATATCTGGGCAACTATACCGCATTCATCTACAAAACAGAGTGGAGGAGAAAGGTGTGACCAAGGGCAATCTTTAATCACACTGAAACATAACTGCATGATGTCATAGAGGATTTCTAAATGACTGGCTTTCTGTGTTTGTTTAAGGGAACAAACATGGTATTTTTTCCCGTTTAAAGATTGTAATATAAGTACAAGAAAAGCAACTGAGAATACAAGTCAGCCAAAGATGCACTACAAAACTCTTCATCATAAGGAATCAGCTTCAACATTAAGGTTTAAAGGGTAAAAGTCAAAACTACATCGTAGAAACAAATATTAAATTGTGTTTGGCATATTTATTCAGACCCACAGAGTAACTGATTATAGAATTTCAACAGGCCCATCAGTCATGTGACCGTGTTAAAAACTGGCCTGCTCTCGTTTTTAGAGACGTTGGTCCTGAACGCCGACTACTACAGTCACAGAGACCGTGACTGACACAACGTGGCCTTACCAAAGCCCAGCGGTTGTCCCCCTATGCGAACCATTCTCCATAGTTCCCCCGAGGAGCTGGTGAAGAGAAGATCAGCAGGAAACCTACAGCACAAAGATCAAAGGTCATTTCTACTGAGAAGTCGAGCAGGAACTTCCAAGACCGTGTCGTCGATAGACAGGAGAAACCTTCTCCCCAGACTCGAGTGTAAATCAGTTTAACATCACAGATTTGCTGTCAAGACAGAAGCGAGTCGGCCGAAGCCAAAGTTTAAAGAATCTCTATCGTCATCGCTGAGCACATATACAGCTTCACATACAGGAATGAAATTCAGCCTCTGCATTTATCCCATCCACCTGTGGTGGGCAGTAGACCACCACCACCTGGGCAGCTAGCACTGTCTCGCTAAAGGACACACCAGAGGTAGGCTGCAATTTGATCCTGCAGACTGATGCTCTTGTTAGACCAGGAAGAAAGTCCAGTTGACATGATTCAATCTTCAGATGACAAATCTAGTGACTGTAATTACTTTTCTTGTGGAAAACAGCTAAACGTTGTCAGTGACTGTTCTCTGGCTGGGACTCCCACTGCGCTCTGTTCAGACTGTGTGTGTGTGTGAGGATTTTTCGGCTGGTTTTTCCACAGAAAAAGTTATTGACACTTAACAGAAACAATAAATTTATGTATGTTTCTCGTGGAAACTTGTGTAAACTGCTCAATAAAATTGTTGTGTTTGTTTGTGCTGATCCACCATTGGTGCATATCCAATGTTTTCATTCATCCATCCATCCAATACTGTAAACATTTATCCTATTTAGGGTCCAAGCTCTCATCACTGGTGAGAGGAGGGTCCACCCTGGACAGGTCAACACTTTATTAACACTTAACACATTCACACCTGTGGACGACGTCACCGATTACCTTAACACGCATGTGCATCACTGTGGGAGGAAACTGGAGGACTGGGAAAAAACCCATGTAAAAGCACGGGACAACGTTCAGACTCTGCCTCCAGTCCCCAAACTTACCGTCTCTGAGCCTCGGTGTCCATCACCAATGAGATGTAGCCGTCGATGAGGGAGAAGGAGAAGAAGTTGATACAGTCCAGGTCCTGGCTGGAAGATGACTGCGGATCATCTTTAAGACTAGGAAGGATAAAGCTAATTCAGCAAGACAGAAGAATGCTGCTGAGCATCAGGAGAACACATATTGCTATTGTTTAGCTTATATTTAAGAAGAAAACAAACATTAAAAACATTACCTTGCACATGAATTCTAATGTCACGTTAAATGTGCAGTTTAATCAGTGTGCATTTTGAATGTGTGTGAGCTTGTACTTCTAAGACAAAGAAAATTTTGAAACAGTAAATCTTTGCATGTTAACCTGCCTGGACAAATATCCTTATTAACAATGTCTGAGTTTGCATTGAATCCCGTGTTCTCGGAATATCATGCCACTGCAGATTAAACTGACGTAAAGTCGTTGCGTGCGAGTGTATCTGTCATGGTTGATGGACAACAGCATTTTGTCCATTTGGCATCATGTGCTGCCACCTTGTGCTGCAGAGGGAAACTGCGGCAGCATGTCACCTGCTGGAATAGAAGAGGACGTCGATGAGTGTGGTGGCGATGGACGGCAGGGTGTCCGGGTCCAGAGACATGACACAGAACTGGTTTTTGGGGATCAGCACTGGATGAACTGTGGGGTGGATGGCTGAAAGAACACGAACAGCGTTAGTTTGGTGCCGGAAATTTGCTTTACAACTCTTATTCTATGTTTTTCTATTGACTGAAAAATAAGGAGACATTTTAAAAAGCGTATTGTGACTAAAAACACTTATGCAGGTAGAAATGCTTGTGTTCTCTGACATTTTCTGACTTTTAACCCAATTTGTAAGTTTTAATGACAAATAACCTGCCCTCACCATGGATTTAGTTTCATTTATTTCCTTCAGTGTTGAGAGTAGTTTAATTGAAACTAACCTGATTCTGTATAGATGCAGACGGGAGGGGAAAAAACATGTAAAGATTTACAGGATTGTGCAATGATGCACATGTCGTTCAGCGTGTTCTGCTCACTTTGTACAGAGTGTCCTTCGTTGTGATGGAAAACAACTGCGCCCTCATTCAATACATGTTCCTTCACGTTGTCTATGAATATATTATGAATTTGACCCTTTACACATGGCCAATTAATGTTAGAAAAACAAATGTCTAGAACCACATTTTTTACTGCAGTTTAATGGAATTAGTATAGAATAGAAACCATGGATTTGTAAACACTAATATTCCTTCAAGAGACTATTAATTGCTATAATCACACAGTTTATAAGTCGCGTGTGGTGGATTTGAGCTTATTCTTTAAACTTACGCTTTAATGTTCCCCAGGAGAAATTTCAAAAACTGTTAAAATGTGACAGCCAGGGCTGGCTAGAATCTTACCAAGGATGGAGAGCTCCTTCCTGGGTTAATAAACTGACACATGGGCCATGGAGAAATTTTAATAAAAGTTAAAAATGGGAGGCTGCACAGACAAGAATTTACTAAACGGAGAGTGACTTTTTAACAAACCTTTTTTAAAATTCGTCCTGTGATGTGTTTTTCTAATCTACGTCCATCTTTGGTAGCAAGCGTCTTGTCGACTGTAATTTAGCACTATGCTGTTACGCTTATGTTAGTTACGCTTGCTTATGTTATACAGCTCATGCGTGATTAGGCGTAATACGACCGCTGCTTTGCATTTTGAGGAAGGTCGATAGCCCCAAGACACATGTGCCAAACATATAGTTCCAGAGAACAACAGTCGGTCTTTTTGGTTACTGGGACAGCCCTGCATTGGAACTGTACAGAAATGTTAATTCAATCATTAGCGGCTCCTTCTACTTATGCTTTTCTTAAATGTCACGCGATGTTAGACTAGTCTTCAAAATACCTGTCTGCACACGTTTACTTGATTATAGTGTAGGTGGTCTTACCTCAGCATAAACGCGAGAATAATTCTAGTTTTAGTTTACTCACACGTGTGATTACCGCGTTTTACGATCTGTTTTCTGTGTGCTGAGTAAATCTTTACGCTTTACGTAAGAAGGATTTGAAGATGGTGCCAGAGACGGCGCTAACTAACCTCGAGAGGAGCGGGATTGTGACCTTTACCTTCTTTGCCGTTTTTCTGGAGTCCATTGGTAACATCCTGACATTGCACAGGGAGAAACTCTCCTCCAACTTCCTTGTAGATGTTGAACTCCTCCTCCTCCAGAGTGCTGATGACTACAGACAGGTCCTTCTCTCTCACCTAGACAACACATGGATCAAGAGAAGGATGATTTAGGGCACTGTATGTATAAGTACCTTGATCAACCAGCCGTACAAGTTTAGTGCGCTGCATGTCACGTTGTTTTACCGTTTCCAAGACTGGCACGTCAACCATTAATACACTTGCTGACACAAATGTCCATGTAGTCATTATGCAATTTTGCCCACTTAACCCTTTCACCTGTAATACATCAACTAACTGTTTAGTGCCCTCAAGCTCTATCAGGCATTAATCCACTGACTGCAAAAACTGGTGAGTGGACAAACATTGCACATAGTGTGGCTACGTTTGTCTGCCAGAGCCCAGGTAATGACACATTTAGAATGGAAAGCTGTCATTAAACAGCTTTAAAGTGCCTCTGTTATTCTAACGAGACACTTGTTATAGCTGATTAGAGCGGACGGGAGCTAAAGCTAAAAAAAAAACAAAAAACCCTAGATGTGACTCACCAGGATAAAGTCGGTCTGGTAAGTGGAGAGCATAAAAACAGAGACGTGCTGCTGGGCCAGAGGGGCGATGACCGACTTGGCGATCTTGGTCACGCCGACGGCCTGCGAGCTGCTTGAGGCGTTGCCGTTGGAGACCACGTTGAGCGGCAGCCAGATGGAGCTCTCTACCTGGAGATGCTCTGAGGGCTGCAGCTCTGAGAGGAGTCGAGGACAGAGCAGATGGTTATGCTAATGTTAAGAAAGTGAGCAATAACAGCAATAACTCCCTGTAGCGGATTATGAAGCACCTTGACTGAGCACTGCGAGCTATGAACACGGACTTTGGCCTTCTTTGATAGGTTAAAATTGTGAGGCTGAGGGAATATCTCTGCACTGATACCAGCTTTTACAAAACCTGTCACAGCAAATACCGACAACAAACAGAAAAAAAACATGCAAAGTGTGAAAGATAGAGCATTTAGCAGCCAGGAGAGATCTGATGATATGATAAGATATGCTGCTGGGTGCATTATAGGCAATGTAGGATGTCATCGTAAGGACCTACACATTCATAGTGACTGGGTTGATGTATTCAATATATATCACACACTCAGGAAATAACTGGACTGTTAAAACAAGCTACTTGTGTAAAATGATGGAACAACTGCTGCACTACTACAAAAGCAAATAGCAATACAATTTTCATGAGAAGCTCAAGTTGTGAGTCACAACAAGTGAAACTGATATTACAAAAGAATTCTCCATAACAAACACGGCTGGTTAGTTTCAGCTTTACGTTGTAAGTGGGCTGTGAAAGACCGAAAAAATAAACCCTGCAACGGCACTGTCATATCTGTCAATCAACCCACTGTAAACGGAAATAAAATGTACTGAAAAATGATTTGTTGCTCTGTCAAGTCATGTCTTCAAAAAAGAAAAAACAAACAAGCAAGACAGCACTTGCTAAACTCTGCAGCAGTGAGAAGGAGCGGCACGAAACCACAGGGAGGTGTCTACGGCTGTGTGATGGAAGCAGCATTTCTCCAAGCGCTTCAGTGACTTTAGAGCAAACGCTCCTTTCTCACGCGTTCACCTTCTGTGCATCAATCGCACCTTCACATTAATGTCGACGTAGCTGTGTGTAAACGAAGCTGTAACGATGAGTCAGATTTTAACTAACTACTTCCTGTTGTTTGCTGCTCAGTATAACGTACACGCTTCCTCTCCCCCCCACCGCGCTCGGTTCTATTCCATCACCGTGCAGACCAACTTTAACTACACAACTACAGATCATGCTTAGGGGAGTCTAAAGACACCTACGCAAGCGCCACAACCTGAAACCAATGTGTCGACTGCACGTACATGCAGGGCTCCTAGCAGGCGGTAAAGTAAGAGGGTCAAAGTTCAAACGGGTAATCCCTTAGATGTGGCTCGATCCGAGCCTCCACACAGAGCAGGAACTTTCAGTTGTTGCGCCCAAATGTGACCAAAGTGGAATCTGGAAGCAACCTTAGAAACACGTTTGTCTATCCAGGAAAATTCAACAGAACTAGATACAGATAAACTTTCATTTAGAGGAGGCACAATATATTGGTTATGATTTTATTATCATTTAGCTAACTGAAGACTTTAGGAACTGGTGCATTTCCTCTTATTATTTTACTCTCCTTTGAAGAGGCGCTGTTCTGGTTTGCATAATTTTCACAGACGGCCCCTTGTGGCCTCGCTGCACCAGTATTCACCTCTTAAAATAGGTCCTCAGAAGGAGAGCGAAGGAGACAGAGGGAAACAGAGAAACTGGATTCAACCCGCCTTTACCACGCACATCTGGGTAAAAGGACACAACGTTCGATTTTTAAATCTCTCCCAAGACTGTAATCAGACACTGGAAAGGCAAGAAATAGTTAAACGATTCAATAAATGTTTAATTGTTTTAACATATATTCACCATCGGAAAACACAAAATTATATTCAATTGAAAATTCTTTGTAGGACTAAAGGAAGCAAGTCTGGGCATTTGTGAAATATTTCATAAACGACTTTGTGGTAAACCTAAAAAAAACGAAAACCGGCAGTGTGTTTCATCGATACATTTGCAACACGTCCAATAACTTGTGCTCATCAATAACTGCGTTCCGCTTTCTTTACATCAGGAGTTTGTGTAGTTTGAAATTTTGCGTTTTCTTTAAAGCTTCGCCTGACCAAACCGCAGCAGCACTCCCCGTCCGTGAAGCTTTTGACCAAAGAAATGAGGGAGGCAACGAGCGTATCAGCACTGAGCTCAGCCTTCTTTGTACACAACGCACATCCCCTGATATTAGATTTTTTACAGCCTCCAACCAGTGAAAATGCTCAGGATTAGAAACTGCAATTAGGGCAAATCTCCACATGACATTAGCTCTTCTCTGCTCCGGCACTACGTCATTTAAACTCTAAAAAACACAATTTATAGATGCCATCTTAAACAGAATCGCTTTCATACGTTATGTGATCGTATACACCCATTCTTCTGCACGAGGTCTGTGAAGGAAACAAGGAAGGAAGAAAGGAAGGAAGGAAGGAAGGAAGGAAGTAACACTGGGGTGGTAAAACAACAGTCCTACTGTATGTTGTGACCTACTTCTGACCATATTTTGCGTACGCTCATACACAAAAAAGAAGTGACACAAATTGCTTGATTTTTGGAAGTGGGTGTTGGATTCTGGAGGAGCTGATAAATACTAAGACAACATGCAGATAACGATGAGACAGCTCTGTGAATACTTCAACAGGCTACAAAAACAGACAGACAAAGTCAGCAGAGGCTTACTCGACTTTCAGTTCTTGTAAAATTGCATGAAAACTCAGTGAAGACCTAGATAAAATGTCCTAACATGCATGCATGTCTTTTAAATTCCACAACTCAGTGTAACCCAGATCTCCAAGAAGTTTCACCACGTCTAAATTGGCGTATATTTGTAGTATCGGTGTAGAACTGGGCCAAGAGTGTTCAGAGTCAAAACAAGGGTGTTTCACCTTTGAATCCTTCCTCGTCGAGGACGACTGTGTAGTTCTCCGGCGTCTCCGTCAGGCTGAAAAACTTACATCTGAAACACAAGAGAAAGTGCAGGTGGAAATTAAAATACATTAGACTTGAGATTGGCAAGAGAGAGGAGGAAGCAATGAGCCTGAAGGACAATTATGAACCAACAAATTCGGATTTTGCCAACAACTAGGAATTAAGCTTCTCCCAAATGCAGGCAGGGTTCATGAAAGCCTGTCACTGAATAATCGGAGGCCCGAGCTCAGCTTTGTGCCAGCACTGCTCCTTTGTCTATAGCAAATGGTGGGTAAACCACTAAACTGGGGCGCTGCTTCAGTTACCAACTGCCGCATTCAAGAAAAGACCGGGCAACACCACAGTGAATGTGGTGAGGGCATCGGAATTCTGCAGGAGTGCCTGCCTCTGCTCTGCTGAGTGAGAAATCTCTGCGCCACCAGTATCACTGGGGTTGTTTGAATCGTCTTCTTATTCGCAATGTTTGAATGTTTTTTTTGTGCAGCCATCTTCTATTTTAAAAAAAATAGAGCTGAGCTGGTTAAACATTTAGAAAGACAAACTGATGAAAAAGCCAATTGGGGTTAAACATTTACAAAGACAGAAAAAAAAGGAGATGTTTTGTAAGTATAAGAGAGCGGAAACAAGGGGACGGGGGGGGGGACAGAGCTGACGTGATGTTCAAACCGAGATGCAGGCAGAGAACTATAAAGAGCCTAACAAAGGAGCTGGCCTCGCCCTGCAGCCTGTTGTTCCCTTCAACACTGATACTCACAAGGCAAGACAAATGTGTGCTGTTTGAGACAAGCGGAGACACACAGGCCTGCGCTCTTTGATCAGCGATATTCAGGCTCTAAAGTTCTGTTATGTTTGACAAAAAACCTGAAATTCACTTCAGTGGGTGAATTTTAGGTGAACTTGGCAACGAGTGGGGCAACTACTTGGGATCAAATGCGGATTTTGTTGCTACAAAGGCGCTATGAGAAATGTCAGCGTGGACGACCTCGCTCTATTTTCTACAACTGCATGAAAGGGAAGCGCTTTATTTTCCTGTTTTCTTGAAACGTTTGACTCGACATTCACCTTCCTCTTCCCCTGCTTATCAGTCAGCTGAAGCCATTGCAGCAGAAGTCCGGGCGAGATCGCCAAACTCCTGACTCAGCAAAAACTAATCCCTGCTGTGAGACGGGACAATCGCTCCGCAGAGACACAGACAGGGAACACTGACTACCAGCTGTGCTCGGCCAGCCCATTGTGTTATAATAGTCCCATCACTTCCCATTGACCTTTCACCTTCCCCTGCTCGCAGTTTCCTGCAGGTATCGCATGCCAAGCGACTATTCTGCAAGTGACAATGATGAAGTGCGGCGCTTTATCGTGTCGGGAAAGTGAAGGCTCTCGTGTTACACCTGCAAAGCAGCCGCACACTGGTAGTGTGCTGTCAAGCGACCGAGGGAAACCCATCTGTCAGGCGACTGTGCTTGTTTGGTTTCCTGTTTGTCGAGCACAGATAGGACAGATAAGCTTCACCTCCAAGTTTCATTACAGAAAAACAACAAGCACACAGGGAAATTCATCCATCCATCTATCTGTAACCACTTACCCTGTTCAGATACTAGCTGTAAGGCAGCACCAGTGACCAGCCCAGCACGGTGCTGCCAGTGTCGTCATTGACTAAATTACACGAATCTTTAAGTCAGTATAAATCCTGGAGGAAGAAAAAACCGAACTGCAATAGAGTGAAAGAGAAATTAAGTCAGTCAGCATTTTAGTGCTTTCCATTTCCTCACCCAAAGACTTGAGGTTTTCTGAATGGGTTTCAGGTGTTGGAGATACCGGCTCGTTTTTTCTCTTCTACAGGCCTTAAAATGTAGCTAAAGGAGGCTGACAACAACACTCAACGACTAACAGTCCCCGTTTACAGCTACAACCGGATCAAAACAAGGCGCTCATCCACTCCGAATAAAGTTGCTCAGTGACACACAAGGGCCAGGAAAACAACAAAGCGTGTTAATAGTGAAACAGCAGCTTCTGACACTGCTTTTTAGGCTTTAAAAAAATTATCTTCCTGAACAATATCTGTATAATAAGCTTGAACTACTTTTCTGCAATAATCCACAATATATCTGCCCACATAAAAGTTTTTGGGCCTCAAACATGTGGTCCTGCTCGTCTCAAGCAGAGGACAAACTCAGGCAACAGGAAACTCTAATATGTCTGTCGTGAAGTTGTATTTCATGTTTTTTTTGGGCTGTGATAACCTGCAATTGACATGTTTGCACAGCACTGCAACAGCGACACAACGGCCTGTGATCACTGGAGGCTGGAAGCTCACGGAGCTCACAAGCGTGTGGACTTTGATCTAGCTGTACAACAATGGCTGGGTGTCTGCAACTGATGCTCCAGCTGAGGAAACGTGATAAGACCGGAGCAAACCGATGCTGTCTGAGCGTGTGGAGTGAGCCTCGAGCTATCGGGAGCCCCATCGCCCGTGGACGACCAAGCGCCCTGCCACACTGCTGCAGCTTCCTACAAATGGATCCCACAGTGTCCTTCCCCAAGAACAATGGGGAAGTTTTTTTGGTTGTTTTAATTGAACTGCCTGCTTGTTATTAAAGGGTGGTTGGAGGTGAGGGAGTGGGGGGCCCAACCTTGACAGATCACTGAAGCATACAAGTGGAACAGTTCCCACTGGGCTTCGGGTTCAGATGAGTTATTGTTCCAAACCAGGGTTCGACAACCTTACACACTCAGAGAAACACTTCTTCACACAGGGAAGAAAAACTCTGGGAGCCACAAAACCCCTCTGACATCTAAAATGAAGAGAACACTGCATATATCGTTGTTTTATCTTTATGCTATGCAGTAAAAAACTAGTGTGTTGCATTTATGAAATCATGGAACTGCTACAGAGAAAACAACAATTTCTTTCTGCATGCAACAAAAACTTTGAATTCCAAATAAAAGAGGCAATAAATACTCAATGTCTAATTGAGTCCTCCTCATATTTATGGAATTAAAGAAAAAAACTTAAACTATCAACCTGCAGCAAACAAAAAATGCTGTTTGCCTCTGTGCACCATCAGTCAACTGTCAACCTGATTAAAAAAGGACAATTTCACTGAACATATTTGCAGAATAATAGCCAAATGAAATATGCATTTTACTTGGTCAATGTGATTTTTGCCCCGGAACCTCAGCGCACAGCGTCTGCACATCAGGGCTCATCTTGAACTTGGACGCCCATATATATCTTAGTTGGCCACGTCGGCCAGTCCCATGCCACGATCTGGTTGACTTGCACCTGCAAATGCGGTTGTATTCCTTAGGGATGGATCGATGGTCAGGGGGGTGACAGGGAAGGAGAATGTGTTTTTTCCTGTCTGAACTGACAGAGTCGTTTCCCTAACGATGTTTGCATTGTGGTGATTGTTCTACCCCATGCTCTGGTTAGTGGACCGCCAAACGCACACTGTGTGCAGCCTGCACGGCTTCATCTACAGTACAGCGAGACGGGTTTATTGAAATGTAATTATTAACTCATGAAGGCTACACTTTATTTGAAAGAAACTAAAAGTGCAACAGTTAGTTTTCCAGAGCCTGGCCTCGAAAGCCTCCTTAAAATTCAGCTCGGGACCGTTTTCAGATCACTTTGTGAAAGGAGTTTCTCCTCTAATGAATAGCAGAGGCCTCAAACGGGCAGAAAGGCAATCAGGCATGTTTCTGCTGCACAGTTGTTCTGATTTGCCTTGGAGTCAGTCTTCACCACCACTCCCCTATTGTGCATCGCATACAACTTGAGCCCCCCCCCCCCAAAAAAAAGGGAAAAAGAAAACCTACTGCCACAGAAAAAGAACAGGAAAAACGCAGCAATGCACATCCAAGCCAGTATGATGATGTAACACATTCAAGCATGCACAACAACACAACAAAAAAGGCGAACAAGACTCCAAGAAAACTGCAGCTCTCCGGTTAAATAAAAATAAAAAGTGGTTCCGAGAAATACATACTCCCTGTAAGTGTGGACATGGCTTGCGTCTTTGAAAGCGTGATTCAATCGCAGTCTTAGTCACCATGACTTGGTGTTTATAATAATAAGATGGTGTGTCAGTGACGTGTTAAAGCCTGCTGTATTGCACAATACTCTGCCTTTGTCCATCAGTGCTCGTTTGTCTCCATGATTTGCCTCATTTCTCCGTGTCAGTGGTTTCCATAATTAAGATCCACTCATTCTCCTCCTGACCAGTATACAAGCCATTGATAGTTTTTTTTTGTTTTTGTTCTACTTTTTCCCCAACAGTCACACTGTGTAATGAAAGGTTAGGTGTATCAGTGACATCATCATCATCAACGCCACCTCTCGCCTTAGACGTTCGCCTAACAGTTGTCAAGGAAACAAATGTTTGTCTTGCTGCTTTTAGTTAACTTTCTGTTCCGTCTGTTTGGTTTGTTATCAGCAAAACACCGTAAATCTTCAGCATTTTAGCCTCTGCAGTGGATAACCACGAGGAAACCTGCCGCTGCACTTAAAATCCTCATTATGAACGGGCTTTTTTTTTTTTGCATGTTTACAACAAGCAAATCCTTAAGGACAGTGTAACATCTGGACTTTAAACCTCACATAGCACAAAGGTGGTGACGGGGAGAGGAAATACTTTCAGCTTCTTTGTGACTTGATGTCACGGCATGGCAGAAGCTGAGCTCTTCTTCTCTGCACAGATAATGTGAGACGACACACAACTACTGTACACAACAATGGGAGGATGTCCAGGCTAAATGGAAGTCTGTCTTCTGGGTAAAGGAGGTCAAAGGTCACGTGTTGACATGTCTCGAAACGGAAACGCTTCTTCTGGCAGCACTTTGCTTTGATGTTCGCTCCCGGACTCAGATCCTTGCTGCCTCACTTGGTTACAAGCGCGCGCTGGAGACACCGTCCGACCAGGCGGCGCGCGCCCATGGAGACCAGAACGGGACAGACGCTGCTGCGTTCGTTCCCGCCTGTGCCCACGTTTTACACGGCGCGTCCCCGCAGGACATGGTTCCCGGGGGGACAGAAGCCGAGCACGTACAGGCGCCCGCAGCCCGGTGAACGACGAGGCGGCCCGAGCGTTTTCTTACCGTGTTCTGTTGCGCAGGAAAATCAGTTTAATGAGCGGGTGCGTGAAGTTCACCAGCCCGCTCTTGGATATGCTGGTGACCCGCAGCTTGTGGTCCAGGATGTGCAGGTCCATGGTGTCGGCTGCGGCCGGTGAGAGCACGCGGCGGAGAAAACGCCTCCGTCAGCCGGAAGAGGTCATTCGAGCGTTAAATATGGGCTCGCGGAGCTGAGCGTCCCGCAGCGCTCGGCTAGAAAAGGACGGGAAAACACACAGTTCGACTCCGGGCTCAGTGTGTGTGCGTGTGTGTGTGTGTGTGTGTTCGAACGGAAGGTCCGGCCCCACACACGACACGCCCCCCGCTCTTAAAGCGCCAGCTCCAATGTCTCGCGCAGGCGGAACGTCATCAATTGGGGCGCAAACCGAAATCTGACGTCACACATGCTAACTTCCGATTGGGTCCTTCAGAATAGAAGTCGGCGATATAGTTGGTTTATTACACCTCTGCTTATCTGAAAAACAAATATCACAAAGAAGTCTTAAAATGTAATTTTATGAAACAGGTTTATTTTACTCTGATGCATCCACTTGTGTTATGAGTGTATATGTGTTTATGATTCCACTATTCAATGGTACTTAAATGCACTAAGCAGCTGGATAGTGTAAACGAATATGGCGCAGAACGGTGTGGCTCAAATCCGAGCTTACCCACCGGATGCAGAGGAGAATTCTCACAGTAACATGTCAGTGCTCAGTAATTAATAGATGTGGTTCTTCTTTTCTACCTGTTGGTGTCAAGGCGCTTTACACTGCGTCTTATTGACACTTCCGCACTCACTCACACACTCGTCGCATCTCCGAGTGTCCCCGCCCGTCACGACCGGGGGCAACCCCCTCACAAGGACCTGTACACACATAACACACACACACACTGCACCTAAACCTGCGTCCATTAGGGCATTCTTACGTCGTCCATTATTTTCCTCTGTATGTTATCTGTCATTTTCATATTGTCTGTATTGTTCCAGGTCCTTGATAGCAACCAATGACCTAAGCAAATTCCATATACAGTGTATGTGAGCCAATAAATGTGATTCTGATATTGGAAACTTAGTTTACTTTTTATATACGGGGAAGCTTCCCATGAAATAATTTGATTAAAAACCGCTTTAATTCATTTGAATCAACCAAAAAAGGAAAAAAGAGTATATATATTTAAGCAAATAAATGTAGACAAATCTAAAACTGGGGCGCCAAAGTCACCCCTGGTCATCCTCTTAGAAACTTTTTAAAATTTTAATTCTTTAATTCCCTCTCCCTTTAAAAGCAATTACCATTTTCTTTTCATTCATTGCTTTTGTTGTGGTTTACTGTGCTAAAAAGATCATTTACTCCCCCCACCCAAAAAAACCACAGTAATGAAGGGATGACTTCCTGAGTCATAGCACGTCAGGATTTGACGGGTTTGGTGTGGTAGAATTTGACTGGTCTGAACAGAGCTAAGACCTCAACTCTGCCCAACAACTTTGGGATGAAGTAAAAAACCAGCTGCGAGCGAGGAGCCAGCATCAGGGTCCAGCCTCACCAAAGCCGACTGGTGGAAAGTCTCCACAGGAGAATGGGGCTAATGTAGCAGCAAATTATGAGTCACTGTTTGGAAGAATACGTATAGCAGCATAAATGTGTTATGTAATGTACAGCACAAGTTACAGATTTGCTTCTGGTTGGCTCTCAACATAAGTTAGTGTAAAAAAAAAAATGGGACCATTGTAAATCTTTTATTAGTTGAGGTAGTCACTAGTGTTACTTCATCAAACGTGCATTTCAAACACTCAACTGTGCACCTCAGTGTGATTCACCTAGTGTAATTCATATGCAGTCATAAAAGACAATCATAAAAGACTGGTTGGAGATTTTTCCCTTCATTGTGAAAAACACAAACAGCAAATAAACACAACACATGATAAAAATAAAAAGCACATCTTGCTCTATACAATCACAAGGTAAATTCTCTGTGTAATGTGCAGGGCTACCTACTGTATAATTTTACTAGTTCAGTTTATCATGTTCTATATATTCAAAAACGGATGTTTGTTTACATACTTGGTTGAAACAAAGATTATACAGCGAATAAAAGGACTACAAGACCAAGATTAAGTCTGGCAGTGGGTGAAGGAGTTTTGATATTCCCTCTGTTGCAGTTCCAGTGCTTTTCATTGTAATGGCGAACTCTTGGTGGGAATCATTATTCTAGACTCCATGCTCCTGATCAAAGGCACTGAAAATAGAAAGAAACACGTTAAAGTTTTAACATTAAATTAAAAACTGCACCCCTCAAAAAAACAACAACAAAAAAACAAAACTTTCAATTGTATCTGATCTAATCCCTTTCAAAATGAAAAAGGAAATCAGCTTTATTTCAGTTTGATATAAATCATACACACATGAACTACAAATTACTCAACAAATCCAGTCATGTCCGATTATGTGTCTTTAGGCGCTTTATGAGTACAGAGGTAATACTGTGAAAATTACTACGCCACTCATAAAACGATGCTTGCTAGACAACATTGCAATAGACCGGAAAAATATAACTTTACATTTTGCATGTTATTGTACCGCAGATCTTTCCCATTAATCTACGTTCAGTATTGCAAAGTGTTAAGGTGAAAATACAGTTTCTGAAATTTGCTTATTCATTAGAAAAACTTGAAAATTGCCATGTACCAAAATATTCAGATCTTTCATGTCACTTCTGACTGACACTGACTGTCAAGGGCGTCCTGTTTGTTTAGAACTAGAACTTAGATTAAAGTCCATATCGCTAACTATATTCATGTAAACAAACACACACACACACAGCATTACTTGACACAGCATTAAGTAAAAAATTGTGGCAAGACACAGATCAGGTACATTAGATCTGGTTATTTAAAAAAAAAGCTTTGTATGTTCACAGTGGTCTTAATTGTGAAACATAAGATATTTGGGGTAAAACATGATGTCTTATGATAAAGTATTAAGAATCAGAATCCTTTTGTAAACTAGATATGGAATATACTGTTTACCGTACTGATTCTGCTACTGATACAAAATTCAGCAGTCGTCTGTGAATCCTGTTATTTACAATACCTGATGGGGATTTGCAGGGATCTGTCCCTGCACAATAATGTGTCACACAGATGAGATTAAACTTTGTGTTTAAATGTATGGGTGCATTTTATTGCCTTTACTCATTCCCTTCTGCCTAAAACATTTTGATATATGTAAGTGCGTTTGGTGATACTTAAAAAAAAACTAAACACATTTGTATGGTTGGGTAAAATCAAGAGAAATTTTTTTTAAACGTGGAATCTATTTTCCACACAGCAAACTGAAAAAGTCACAGTCAAAACTTCGGGACTGATGCAATTGTGCACAGTTTCTAACGGCAGAAGATATTTGAAGCCCCACAGAGACCACATTCTCTGTAATTATGCTAAAGAGTCAAACTAAAATTGGGGCACTTTGAATTCCAGGCATTTTGGGAGAAATATTACACTGAATAGTTTATAGTCCAAATAGTCCAACTACTTTAATCATTATATAAACACTGTAGCTCTGCAGACTCATATTAAACACTAATTTTTCCTAAAGTCAGACAGATTCAGAACAAAGTCCACCAGTTCACC
This sequence comes from Channa striata, assembly GCA_033026295.1. Lineage (NCBI taxonomy): Eukaryota > Metazoa > Chordata > Actinopteri > Anabantiformes > Channidae > Channa > Channa striata. Next base: position 21,810,190 of record CM065178.1, read on the forward strand.
ACCGTACATTTCATAGGTGCATAAAGTGTAAAAATAAGTTAATGAGGCACAAACTAACTTTCGGTAAGTGGTAGAGTTATTGGGGAGTTATTTGTCTGGGTGGTGCATTACTCCTACCTGTATAATACACATTTACGTCCCATCCCTCTTTTAGCCAGGCAGAGTTTCTCGTGTTCTCCCTAGACTGGAGGTTTTCATAGGCTGCAACAAAAACATATATATTATGTGTGAATTCATTTATGAAAGTGTTAGAAAACACACTGCATTGCACTGTACTTACTTAGCACTGTAACATGAAGCCAAACACATTTCCTCTGTTGCTGTCGAAAGCAGCAAATTTGTTTTTGATTATTAAAAAGACGCTCATAAGCTACTCATTCTGTCCTTCTACGCTATTCCATATAATAGAACAGCCAATAATCGTATTGTGGTTAAATCTTCTTTAAAAGAACCTTATCATCCCAAAGGGAATCTTTGCTCTGAGACTGCACACTGCAAAAGCAGATTTGAAGGCAGTAGATTTTTTGCTTATGACATTGTTCACCTGCAGAACCAGCTGCCAGTTCAGACTTGGCAGGCAGACCCTCTCTCCTTTTAAGATTTGGTTTAAACTTTCCTTTTCAGTAAAGTGTAGTTAGAGCTGGCTCAGGTGACTGGTATGCTGCTAGCACCGGGGTACCTTCTTTTTTGCTCTTGAGCTCCTAACGCATTTCTATGTTGCATGTTATTAATTTTGTCTTCTTTTCCTTGTAGTTGTGCTTCTGTCTCCCAGTCTCCCTTTCTCACCTCTGACCCCATGCTTGATAAACAACGTCCTGCTTTCTGAGCAACAGCCCCTATATTAAACATAACTTCTGCTGTATACTTATGATTTTTTTTCCAGGAGGAATGTACTGAAGCTTTTGCACTTCACAAAATATCTTTCATGTGTCAGCGTGCAGTATAAATGCACTCACTTACCCCACAAGTGATGAACGACATACAGGTCGCCAATCTGTGAGAAGAACCCGCCTACTGCTTCATTGTTTTCTTGTCTGTATTTAATTGCCCTTGCCCTGTTGTTAGACAAATTACTTTTAGGAATATAACACACACTTCAACCTCTTACAGTTATTGCTTAGGCTGAAAAAAGTCCAGGCCGTAGACAAGAAATATTTATATTAGGAAACATAATTTGTATTTTGAGCAAATTTACTGGAAGCTTGACAAATCTTACCAGCGGTTGCCCCATTCAATCATGGTCCCTGGCTGAAACACACATCAGGAGATAAAAATGAAAATGCTTTTTTACTCAAGACATTACACCACTACATAAAGGTGGGGGGGTGTAGTGAAATGAGCAAGGTGTGTAAGTTGCATCATTGTACAAAAACAACAAGCTAGAGGTAATATTGTATATTGCAGAGTCTTTTTCGCAAGAAGCGACGCAGTCAAAATTCCTCTTCTCAGCGTCTGCCTGGGCTAAAATATGCCGTGTTGAGAGGTAACGGGAGATGAGGAGGGTTGCCCTACTTTCGACAGGCAGCCCAAAAGAATGCAAAAACAAAAAATGTACAATTTTCTAAATCTTTCAAATAGGTGTTATACTGAAGGGGAGCTTTACCTATATAGTTTTCAGGCATTATAATGTTACAGTCCTGGTTTCTGAATATACATATGCTCTCACAGTTTATATACAAGCCGCTATGCCATATAACAATATTGTATATATACACAATATGCCACTATGTATTGTAATATGTAGAAAACCAATATATTCCACATTTATTTAATTAAAGTACACATTACACAGCAGTCAGTGACTCACTGTGTATTCCCTCTGCGAACTCTATAAAGTAATCTTCAAAAACATGAAAGTCACAGTGTTTTAAATGAGTGAATGTATAAATACCTTGAGGTGATATGTGCGCATTTCATAGATGTTGGGGCCTGGCCTAGGCAGGGGTTCATTCCAAAAACTGAATTCCAAAAGAAGCTGGTTTCGCCTTGAAATCAACATTTTTGCCCTCTCTTTTCGAAACTCTAAATATTCCTGAAAATAAATACATGTATTTTTTAATGAAAAAAAGAGGAATACATAGAGACATACCATAAATTCTAGTACTTCTCTATTGCTTGAATGTGAACTAAAACTGTAAAATCAATGTGATCCTCAACGGTCCGATTTTTCTTTGGAATGCCTGCACACTTTTTAAAATTTATGAAACAACACAGAAGATTAGTAAACCGTTGGCAGCATACTTTGTTAATGTTCAGCTTCTTCAGACATTCAGTCAAGGCTGGGTAGCCTCCTCTGTATCGCCACAGATGTACTGCAAAGGGAGAACAGTAGATGTCACTGTAGCTCTGTGTGGGGAGTGATTCCACCCACGACTAACAGATACAGTACCTCCATCATGCTGTGATCGCTGGCTGCTGTCAGAGAAAGCTTTTAGTGTTTATCATACATTGTAAGTCATCATTTGTAGAAGGAGAAGTGTTGACAGTGTTTCATCAGTCTAGTGTTGTGTCTGTACATTTTTCTGTTTTGCTGTGCCAAACAATTTACAGGCGAACTGCAGCCACTCAAGTGTCTATGAGGCCTTGAGACACAACAGAGAACGCAAGCACGGTGACTATGATTAGTAAATAATAAGAGGTGAGCCTTTCAACGCATTTTCTGCTGTGTAGTGTTTCACTGTTGCTTACCAGCCTGGTCCTGTTCTCCATACCAGGTATTCCAGCTTCCAACAACCTCACATGGGTAGTCCTGGTCCTGATGGAGCTTGTTTTGCACCTCAGCCCTACATACAGAACAAAATAAAACAAATGAATAAATACATAAAACAATAATTTATCTTACTCACACACATACAAAGATTCACAAAGATTTTGTGAACATGTGTACAATCGTGATAACTCCCTCTTTATCACGATAACCAGCTAGAGGGAAAGCTTAGAAAGCATCAAATTTACAATTATCGAACTCGTTATTAAACCCAAACACCTTTTTCTTTTTCGACACTAAATCAATCTTAAATTCAATTACAATCAAGGCCATCTTGCTAATTAGCTTTGCCATGGCTCCAATATCATTTATATACCTGATTATAATTTCTAAAATATAAACTATTCAAAATGCACATTTGAGTGAAAACAAGGAAAAGCTACAACCTGATTGGTGGACGTAATGCAAGGAATATTTTAAAGCAGGACCATACTCACTCTAGACTGTTGTATGCTTCCAGGCACTCTGGTTTGACGTTGTGAACTGGGGGGAAAGAAAGGGCTAGACTTATCAGAAATGGGTGTTTTTTGAAATACAACCAACAATCAAATTCTCCAACAAAGTAATTTCACACTCGGATTCAGCAAAGACTTCTATATACAAAACGGATTCGCTTTCAATACGTTATAGGCTACGGCTGATAGAGTGTTCAAATTGAAATCCCTACATGGTGTGATGTATGCCATAAAAAAAAGATCAAAGTCTAGGGAGAAATGATACATTTCTTCACAAGAGAGACACAGTTATCATTACAGACTCCAAAGAAAACCAGACAAATTGTTTTGATGTCATTACAAAACTCTACTGACTTAAAACAATATATTAAATGATAACTTGTTGCTGCCTATAAGCAGGCATGTTTCAGTTTTTCCTGAGTTCACTGAGGCCAGGATGGAATGAATTCAATTAACATCAATTACTAAGCTGTTTTTCTGCAGAGAGAAATGATCATACGACTGTTGAGACTCAGAATCACTATCACATCCACTTATATTTGCCCCTTTGCGACTACACACACACAAAATAAGATAAACAGTCACTTGTGAGTAAGTAAAAGGTCTCATGCCTACATTGAATTTTATACAGGTTACTGGTTTCTTTCTTTGACAGCAGGTTGGAGTGGGCATCTTTCCTGGCATCAACTTTGTGAACAAATAAGGAACGAAACCAGCCTTTGTCGCTGCTCTCTGAAAAACTCCTACACAGAAACAATATGAACAATATGAAAGAAAGTTTCATAAAGGCTCAAAGCAACAACATAAAACCAGAAAAGTTGCCCATTAAAAATAAAATTTAAAAAAAGGAAAAACTTAAAAGGGACATAGCAATTTGCGATACATATGGTCTGAAAGATAGTCATGCTAAAATCCTTTGAAATGAAGCATGCATGGCGTATGAGTGAGTGGGCTGAATGTCGTAGCTTGTGTTCTTAGCATAAAACTTCTTCTCACCCACTCTGAAGCAAATATAAAGGGGAATAACATTCAGCAATCAGGCTCCAATCAGTATTTAAACATGAATAACTGTCACTTGGAGTCAGACAGTAGAAACATCTGCTGAGTCTGTGATTCTGGCTGTACTTTCAGTAACTCCTTCAGTTAATAGTGAACTAGGGAAAAACATAAGAGCAGTGTTTAACCAAACAGGCACTATTTCAGCCAGTAATATTACTACATTGAAACACAGATCATTATTTATAGCGTTGGATTGCAACTGGCATTTCAAATTACTCGTAGCCTGTTTTTTTCAAAATACGAGGGCGTAACTAGGCATGAAAAAACTAAACATTAAAGCACAATGGACAAAATTAATTCATCAATGAAATCAGGAAGAAACTTCCAAGCTGTTTCTGTAGCTACACAAAATATATATTTTATATAGAGTGTTAAATAGATCCCAGATCCCCAACACTCAAAACCAAGGACATCTTACTGACACTATGCAAGGGGGGGGGGGTTTAATAAACTTGTAATTTTGAAACAATTTAAAGCCGCTTCAATGTCAACACTAACCTTAATTTCAGGACTGTTCACAGGGTGTGAAGTGCTGAACCAAGAACAGCCTAAGGAGAAAAGCTGGCATATGCCCAGTTATGGATTAGGGAGCTATATTTTGCATGTTTACTTTTATGTGTCACTTTCAAGGCCGTCAGCTAATTCATAAACACTTTTTATTACTTGATATTATACTTCTAAAAACTGCACAAGCTTTCAAGGTCAGTGGGGCGTCTCTATTAATAACCTCATGGGCCAATGGCTTTAATTGGGAACTATAATTAGAAATGAATTTCCCTTGGCACCCTCTCAAATATACACATAAATAAATAAAAAAGTAGTATTCAAACTAAAAAAAAAGGAAAGAAAACAAAACTCAATGTGGAGGCGCAGATAATTAACAAGCCACGTTTAGTTGAACGTTACAGGACAAAGGTCAGAGGTCCCGGAAATGAGTTCATAGTTACTCGTTTCTGACATAAAGGTACACGCACACATGTATTATAAATAGGATTTAACCAGGTATAATTAGCTATTATTTATTGTAACCATTAGCGAAATTGTTATACAATCAAAAAATAACGTGAAGTCTCGAAGTTTTAAAAGGGCGATTAACAAAAAGTCTAGTTTAATATAACGTTAGCTGTAGGTCATACAAGCCTGGTGTACTAATATTAAAATTGTAATAAAGTATTTTATTAAATAGTTCACTTAATAATAAAATAATAATAGTGTAGTAATTAGACAAAGGTGCAGACAGCTAACCGTGACGCCGACGTTGGACGATCATGATTCCGGGCTCGGGCCGGTCGCAGCTCGGTATCGGAAACTTCCCGGGAGTGACTCAGCAAAGCTCGCGTGCGTCGTTCACCGCGAACACGTGCAGCTTTAACTGCACGCAGGCTAACGCTAAAGACACTCACCTGGTCGCCAGGTGCAGATTCACCGAGTGTTTGTATAACATGTGTCCTCGACACCACGCAGAACTAGTCGTCGCCATGTCCCTCTGTCAAGAAAAAACCTTCCTCTGACACGTTGGTCACGTTAGTCTGGTTAATGTTTACCTCCGTCCCAGCGATCCCGCCGCACTTTAAAAAAAAACGTGCGTCACTAGGCGACGCAGGACGCAGTGATCGATGCGCACAATGGATCAGACCTGATCAGTTGATCGTCCGTTTCAATGATTATGCCAAGATTCTCAGGAAACGTGAAGGGTTCGGATCATTTAATTGTATGTGTATTATCTTGTTTGTTTTTAATGCTGTAGTTTTAAATTGTTGATATGTTTATCAGGGTGATTGTTCAATACATATTCTATTGAATGAAAAATTAATTAGCCTATAAAACACTCATTGGCCATTTTATTAGGTACACCTGTACAATCTGATGCAATTCAATACATGAGTTCTGCCATGAATTTCGTTTTTACAGTGTAATACCCTATTTACAATAATTGAGGTAGCCAAAACATTAGCACCACCTCCACTTATAATGCCCTCCAGTACCAAATAATAAATAATCGAATTATCACCATATTAAGAGTTTTAAAAAGTTGATAAAAGTAGAATTCATGGCAGAGCTGCTGTATGGGGTTGCATTAGATTGTGCAGGCGTACCTAATAAAGTGGTCATTGAGTGTATCATCTCACTTTGCAGTTGGTCCAGTTGCTGCTGTTTGTAAATTAAAAATAAACAACCTCAGTGCAAAGCAACTACAATGTCAGATATCAGCTCATAATCTTCCCATGTAGTTGACAAATATAAAACATGAGTAAAGTGCGTCAGGTGCCGCGCAATGTAATAATTTCTAAATAATACAAAATAAATATGACTGGTTTGGGGGCCATTTTGGGGTGTGTGTGGGAGAGATCCGTGTCTCCAAACGACAGCTTTCTGTATCTGACACCGAGTTGTCCTGCTGCTGTGAACAGGTCTCTTATCTAATAGTGAACCATTCTTTCAAAGCTGGTTTCTGTATTAGACTAGTCATCCCGTACTTAAATCCTTTTTGCACAACCCACTTTCACTTCTTTTCATACACAATGCAGTGCTCTCTGATCCTCTCCATCATTCTACCCACTGACATTATATAACATTAAATCAGATCACACCTAAAAAGAATCAAGCTCAATACTTGTATTGTATGGCCATTTTCAATGACTTTACCAACACTGTGTGTCAAGCACTAACTGCACACATGCAATGTATCCTAGTTTCTTTCGGAAAATGCAAACTACTTCTAATTTATCTTTATTTTCATTTGATTTGATATTTATCGAGTTTCATTTCATGTGGATAGATTTTATTAAGAAAGATATCTTCTCATGGCTCCTTTTTATGAAAAAATTACATCTTTTTAAAAAAAAAAATCCATCCTTTGGTTCATCTGTTGATGAAAACGTCCACAGGGCTTTGACAAGAGTCTTTCCATCTTTTCTGGCATAAAAGTACTGCAATTACAGTAACACTTTTCAAGCTTTTGCTTTGCTGAATGTGCCAATTCTGCCCCCGTGATTTACTGTAAGCGCAGGGAATATTTCTTTCACTGCCGTATACAAATCTTCAAAATCCTGGTTCACTGTGATGTCCTACAAAGAATGATACACAGAGAGATGATACGTTTGCAAAAAGGAGACAATTTGCAGAGAAAGAGGAGAAATATGTCTTGCTTACTGCAAAATTTAGTGCCTCCATGGCTGAATCTGGATTTTCCTGTATAGATTTGAGAATCCCACAGCACCCAGCACTCTGGATGGGGTTCCTACCCATCTTGGCAAAGACAAATATTACATTTATTATTATTTTACTGTTGTTAAGCAGGTGATCAAATGTCTTCTTTTTAATTATTGTGTCTTTAAAAGGGTTTTTACCCCTTGTGCTGTCACAATATTTAATGTGAAATAAATGGAAAAAAGTGAATATTTTAATTTAATTTTCCAAAACATACTTTTTTCTTTCCGGTGGAGTTAGGTAAGAAGATTAATGCCACTTCATATCTCTGCTTGGCAGTAAAACAGGAAGCTCGTAGAATAGCGATAACAAACTCCACCTAATGGCCCCTTTAAAGCTCCCTAATACACGTCATTCGGTTTTGTTTGCTGTTAAAAAAACATGGTGGTGAAGTGGTTTTGCGCCACCAGCTCACAGCTAGAAGGTCCCTGGATGGAATCCAGCTGCAGCCTTACTATGTGAACTTTCCTGGTCTCGCTGTGCTTGTGTCGGTTTCCTCCCCAACGTTCCCATCTCACAGCATCAGATAATGACACTTTAAAAGTTGTCCAATTGGGCCCCTTTTTTTTGTCCTTTGGCGTATCCTGCTGATGCCACAGGCACCACTATTTATTAAGAACTTACATTAAAACTACTTACATTAAGAGACACCATCAGTTAGGTTTAGGACAAAAACGCCAGGATAGGGTTCAGTTCCTAGTTAAATTACATAAAAACAAAATTCTACCAACAGTGACACGTTACTATAGCAACTGTGTGCACCATCAACAATCATCATTAAAGCACACAACTCACTAGAGTCAAACCCCGGTCTCCTGTGGAAAAGTCCTTTGTCTGCTGTTGATTAACTGGCGACCTGTCCAGGGTGGACCCTGCCTCTCGCTCTATGACCGGAGGGATAGGCGCCAGGCCCACTTTGACCCTAACAGGATAAGCGTTTACACATAATGAATGGTTGGAAATTCATGTTTGACTTGTATTTTATGCTTTTCTAACAGTTATTTGTTGGTTGGGACAAGCAGCTTCTTTGTTGGGATCCTGGCAATCTCTTGAAGCCAAGGCGTTCAGCCGGGCCTATGAGCCCCACAAAACAGCCAACAGTTTCTACAATTTGTGTGACAACTAGACACGGTGCGGACAGTTCTTTACTCCGGCTGCCAGCCTTCATGATAAGCTACAGGCTACACAGCTTCTACGGGCAGTTTAAGTTTGCTTGCACATGGAACAGAGTGGCATCAATCTCCTAACCATCCACTGCGGAATTTTCCCAAATAACCACTTTATTGGCCCGTTGACTATGCACAAGAGGTGGCAACGAATTTAGTTGCTGCAATTTAGTGGACACACACGGGATTGTGTGTTTGAACATTTACTTAATGATTACATGTTTAGAATGGGAACTGTCCAAAATTACCTGCCAGTGGTATGTGCAATCAAAGGCTTAAAGTCTGAGCTGAGATGAGCTTCTATCAAATGCCCACGCTGTAACTTAATTTATTGTTTTTTTTTTCTATCTCCGTAAGAATTTTTCAGTCCGTTGAGATGAGCCCCTGAGAACTCTGCTTGGGTACTGACATTAAAACAAAGTACAGTGATCCATTTCTTTATCCCATTTTATCCACTGATGCCCCCCATTGCTTTTGAAGCTAGAACCAATCTCTTTTCAGCAGCTTACATTCAGGGATTTGATTGTCTTGTTTTCTTTGAGGCCCACGGCGAGGCGGATGGCTCCTTCAGGGGGTATTCGGTTGTTACTGTGGCGAGAAACAAACGCAAAAAAAACAAAACTTTGAAAAAAAATTGTGTTGGAGTGTGAGGGAAGCAATCAGAACGTGTTATTTTTAAATGGTATTATTTATTCGTGGAGCACAAATGCCTGGAAATTTGGTGAGGGAAGCTTTGTTTTCCCTGAGAAGTGAGAAGGAGAGTGAGTAGAAGCTGAATTAGCTGAGCTTCACGTGTCGTATACATCTACCTTGAAGGAAACCATGACCACTGTTCAAGATCCAATGGCAAAGCTACAAATCTGGTGGAAACACTGACCTCACTGCGAGTCTATTTTTAAGTCCCGGTTTACACCGAACAAGGACTTGTGATGTATGAAGGTATTACCTTAACCCAAGTTGGGCCTTTTAACTCACTCTCGGCTAATCTGATTATCTGATGCCAGGAAAACAAAGGCTTATACCTCACATTCAGCTCCTCCAAAACGTTGTTCTCCTTCAGAGCGTCTCCCAAAGCAGCGGCCCCCTCGTTGCCAAATCCATTATACGAGAGATCCACTATTCTAAGGGAAATGTTTCCCTGAAAGAACAAAGAGCGGAGAATGTCCTTCAGGTCATTCGGAAAAAGGATGCTCGGCCATGTCAAGCGCAATAACAAGACATTTTCACCAAAGATTATCTGAGGAGCAAACACACACCTTCATTTGGACCGAGAGAGCGGCAGCACAGATACTGAAGTAATAAGTCGCAGAGGAGCTGAATCAATCAAACCTGTCAGTGCAGCTTGCTGATCAGGGTCCCCCCGACCCGTCTTGGTCATTAAGATAAGGAAAGGAAAGAAAATGTTGCTGCACTGTCTGTCCTGCTGTGAGAAGCATGATGAATGTAAGACCGGGGGCTGTTCCACAAAGTAGGTTATGTGAGTTAGCCAAGTTATGATGTGTACTCCTCCATTACAAACTAAGCTGCATTACTGAATAATATCATTCATCTTAATATGCACAAACCGCATCCCCAGAATTTAATAGAATCTTGTCTTTGCAGCTACACCGACTGAGGAAAATATGCTTAATGCTACACCATAAAAAGGTGCAGGCCTTTGAACAATAGTATCCTTAAAAAGTTGTGATAACTGTTTTGGCAAATGGCTTTTTTTTCCAACAGGTGTTAGGATTTAAAACAGGTTCATAAAGAAATAACCATTTTCCTGAAATGCATTCAGAAAGACTTCATTTGAAGAAGCTTGGCACTTTCACTGAGTGGCTTCACGTAATATTGTGGTATTAAAAAGTGTCCTGGCCTAAACTGTCGCTGTATCAGCTGTGGCTCCTGTTTATGCATGAAATAATAAAAAAAATTACTAAGTGTTCAAACGCAAGTGTATTACCCCGAGGCCGTTGGCCAACATCACAGCACCGGTGCCTCTAATGCAGTTCCAGGCGAGACTTAGTGATCTCAGCCCCGTGTTCTCTGACAGTGAGTCCCCCAGTGTTTGTCCTTAGGATGAGAAAAATAATATAATGAAGGACAAGGTTGAATTTAAAGTTAAAGTTTGATCATTTGTAAAAAAAACAAGTACTCAAAAAAGCACTGTTTTATACAGCAAAAATGTCTAAATCATCATTTTCAGTTTCTAATAGTCTCTTTTTCCTTGAAATATAATCACCCGGACTGGTTCATGACACTTCAAATGGCTCAGTGAGGAAACTTCACAAGAAGTGCTTTTTAAAATCAATCAAAAGCCAACCGTTTCTTAGCTCTGCGGGAGCAACGTATCATATCTTTAATGGATCGCACTGAGATGGCGCGATTGTGTGAACTTAAAGACGGAACTGGCGAGTGAAGGAGAAAAATCCCTGTCATCACTTCACTCCCTTTATCTCACTCTTTGGAATCATATGGAAAAAGATGTCCTCACTATGCTTGGCTGAAAAAGCAATAACGCCATGGCATGTGGTAAATGTCAGCGTGCTTGATTGGTGGAAGACTATAGTCAAAACACATGAGCTTGTCCTTTGATATTTCAGCAGAGAGGGAAGCAGAATTGGATTTGGGGGGAGGAATCGGGGCTGCGCGTGGCAGTGAGACATGGTGGCGTCTCCTCTCCCACAGACTACGTCAGATCCTCGCAGCATCCTGCTCTGCCCTGCTGCCACACGGTGCCTGTCACCAGGCTCATCCACATGGTAATTGAAAGAGGTGTTAATGAAGCTGAAATGTCCTTGACCTTTGAATGCCACACTTTGCTGCTGCTTAGAGACAAAGCCACACCATTACAGTAAAGTTTCCTGAGAACCGTTTTCCAAAGTTGCCCAAAGTCATAAATTATTAAACGTCTTTATGGAATTTGATCATTTTATAGGAATTTGTGGATTTTAATGTGTTGTTGTTACTGTATCTGTCCCCATATTTTTGTGTGTTTTCTTACATCACGTTCCTCACACATCTCATAATGTATTATTCTATTTACTAATGCCACCTGTTTGTCCAGAATTTAAAAACACATGATTCACAGTAAATCTTGAATATGAATTGATGAATAGTTGATCCATGTTGTACTGTTTCATTGTTTGAAAGTCTAAAGGAACCTTTGTCTCACTGGTGGCCGTTCTACCTGCGTGCTCTCCCAGAGCGTTGTAGCTGAGGTCGAGTGCTGTAACTTGGTGTTGGTGATGAGAGCCGGGCCCAGGTGTTCAGCAGACCGGGTGGTGAAATGATTCCCAGACAAGTTGAGGCTCACCAGAGTGCTGTTCTCCTTAAGCATGGCGGCTATGGCTCTGGCCCCGCGATCCCCAAGATTGTTGTCAGACAGGTCCACCTCTGGGATTGACACACAAACACACAGGCCCCAAAATCATTTGGTGGAAAGAGGCTCTGTCGAAAGCAAGAAAAGCACAAAAGGGTCCAAAGAGGAGATTCTTTGGTTTTCATCCCTTTGCAGCTGCAGAAGATTTGGTTTATAAATATTTTATCCTATATTACTCTCTTCTTCAGTTCAACGTTAAACATTCTTATAACCCACATCCTCTCGCTATCCGAGGAAATGCCTACAGGAAGGAAATATCTACATCCTGATTGGCCAACCTCTGAAGTCATACCTGACATTTTTAGCCACATTAGTGACATCAGGTGCTCCACATGGTTCCGGACTGAAACACCGTTTCATTAACTGCTGCCTACACTGGGCTGAAATTCCAAACAGGCGCTAGATAACAAATGCCACTGATTTCATGCCTGTTCTGAATTCCTGCATAAATGTGGGGATTCGCAGGGTTTTCGTAAAACACCACCATGAGGTCGGTAAAATGCTGGACTCTGACTCAGGGTGCATGCAAACTGTTGAGGGCGGCTTCTCTCCAAAGATCATGGTTTTCCGTGGCTTCACATTGGTCTTTATCAACGGGTCTAAATTTGCTCAGAGTTTGTCAATGAAACCCTTTGATAGGTTTCATAATCAGCATGCGACTCACAGTGGAAGAAGAGTGAACTTACTGTGTACTTCCTCCAAAGTACCTCTTGAAGTATTTTGTAGTTATGGGGCACAAATTAACATGACGGGTGTGAATATTTACAGCATAACTACTGTGTAACTACAGATAAGAAAAGGGTGAGAGGCTCCATTTTGAATTTCAGCCCTCATTTGTTGTATCGACTAACCTACAACAGTTAAAAGGTGACTCCACCAATTTTCAGCTTGCTCTCTGTTAATTGTGTAAATGTACATTATTGATTTTAACCTCCCCTCTGACTTCCCTATGCTTCGTGCTGAAAAACACCTCCAGATGACATCACCGAAGGAGTTTTTCATCATTAGGGCTCACACGATGTTATCTAGAGGAGCTCTGGAAAAGCAGGTTCACCGTGATGACAAACGCCATAGTGAGAGCAACAAGATGACATGATCTGAACTGAAGCTTCCTCCCAAGTGATGTCATCTGGAGGCATTTTCCAGCTAGTAGTAGAGAGATGTTGATGATAAACAGTAGATACAACAAATGAGGGCTGGAATTTAAAGTGGGGCCTCTTACCTTCTTCTTTGCTGTGGTCACACAGTAGTTTTCCTGCAAGTCTTCGCACCTTAACTACCAAACACTTACGCTGTAGGTATTGTCCTTATTCTCGTCTTGTTTCCCCAAAGTTTGCTTAAGGTGATTTAAACCCTTACCAGTTGGTCTGAGCGTGCTCCCCGCTGCAGCACTTACTAACGTCTGAAACGGTGTCTTAAAAAAACTGGATTATCGCTGAAATTTGAACAGCGGTGCAGGACAAAGAGCCTACACATGTCAGAGGAAGTGTTCTTCATCGATCCCCCGTAAGTTCCCGAACTGCACAATGTGACTGACATTTACCCGTATTAAACAGGGAGCCCAGATGTTAACCTGTGTGCTGTGGTGTATAATCAGGGTGAGGAAGGTGTCAAGGTGTAGAGAAGAGACAATGCATGCAAGAGTATCAAGTAAAACCACCTGTAATATAACAATTTTCCTTTAACATCTCAGCTATGGCAGCTCCGCCCATTCCTTCCATCCAATTATCTCGCAGGTTGAGCCTCAGTATTGAAGTGTTGGTTACCAGGGGAACCGCCAGTGCTTTGGTGCCCTGCGAACACACAACCAACACCGCCTCAAAGTGAAATTCTTCCGTTTGTTCGCCGCAGTGTGTTTTCTTATCTGTATTCCAGTTAAAACAGTAGATGTACTGATGCAAGTGGGCAGAGGGAGAAAAAAGAGAGAGAGAGAGAGAGGAATATTAAACCTGTGTGAGACAAATGAAGCAGGAGCGAGCTGTGTGTAGGTGTGGGTCAGAAATGAAGCTCGCAGCACATGAAAATTATAGTCTCTTGCATGGCTAATGAGAAAGTTGAGTGCATAGATGATAACTTGAGCTTTTAAAAAAAAGGAGCGATTATGCAGCTCTATGGGAGATGGTGTGTTTCCGTGCAGAGTGGCTCTCTGTGAGATTCGAGAAGCCTTTCAGCGTGCAAGACGTTAAATAAATAAGCTTTGGATTGACAGACGAAGACTTATTTTAAATCCAATTTAATCTGTCTGAATGATGTTACCAATGTCAAACGGGGAAACGGCTTGTTAGGGATTGATTCACTTCTGCACCTTTTATTTACAGCCAGTGGAAGCTCGCAAGATATTAAAAAGATGCTTCAGCCAGTGTGTTTTCACGCTGCAGAGCATGTACTCCTCCATCAGTCAGAGAGGATATATGGGCTAAAATGAGGTTTTATAGTATGTAAGTGTTTTAAAAAAAACACTGGTTATAGATAAAATAGATGCAGCATTAAAGGAGGCCTTCACTGATTTTGAATTTTTTGCTTTTGGTTCTAGTTTATGTACATAAATGCTATTAAACGTCCCACTGACTTCCCTATGTCAAAATCTCTCTCTACTTCTAGCCCCCTGATGACATCACTTGGAGGAACCGTCACATTATGTCATCTGGTTGCTCACACTTTGGAGGCTGTAATCACGGTCAACCTGCTTTTCCAGAGCTGCCCCAGATGACATCATCTAAGCTCCTAATGATGGAAAACTCCTCCAGATGACATCTCCGGGAACCAGAGAAATATTTTAATGTAGACAGGTCAGAGGGAAGTTTAAAAGCATTTGTCTACATATACACCCTAAACTAAAGCCATAGGAGCAAATTGAATATTGGCAAAAAAAAATAAAATATAAAAAAACAAAACCTACTAAAGCAACACTCAAAAACAAGAACATTTGCCCAGAAGTCAAATAAAACGTACCTCTCCATAATGAGCTCTCTCTAAGTAGCGATAAGTCAATAACAGCTGCCTCCCGTCTCCATGTACAGATCTATATAGAGTAATTGGCTGCACAGATCCATATGTAACGTTTACTGCAAATGCGCATACGTGCACAATCTATTTCCTGTGAAAGGACTCAAAAGTCCTTGAAGCTCAGCTGTGGTGGACTATATTTTTCTCCCCAGACTGTCTCAGTGTGGTCCCCCCAGAGGCGAATGTGACTTTGAATTAATGAATCATTCGCTGAAAAAGGTCTGGACCGATGCGATATAGTCTAATCTTATTGAACGTGTCAAGTTTTAGCTCAGACTCACATCGACCTTTTTATCACACAGGGTCTGTGAGCACATTTCCACCAGGAAGCTCAAACATTGCGCTGAAGCTCTATTACAAGAAGCAGATTCAAGTCAGGTAACCAACGCTCCCCAGGTGAAAGGGAAACACAGCGAGGGTCTAAGGGACTGTGTCAAAATTATTCAGGTGGGGAGTGTTTGAATAGTCATGAAACTAAATTACTATTCTCTTTTAGACCAATATTCAGTCTCTTTGAGCCTTGCTGTATCATTCAGAAAGTCAAAAACAATCTCCACACACCGACAGAAAGGCAGGGCAAATTGCACAGATTTCGCGAAAACGAAAATGTAACATGGCGTGATGTCAACTTCACGTCCTCTATAGAATAAAAAGGGACTTAAGGCTGTAACGCCCTGAGTCAACGTCAGCAAGCTGGCAGATCGCGTGCTGCGTTGGCTCGCTTTCAGTTTCGTCCGGGCTGACAAACGGCGCGAGAACACAATGCGAAGATGAGAGCCGACAAGCACGAAGCGCTGCACGTTCTCTGCTCGTCTGAGAGACGGAGAAATCAAAAGAAATGGGGTCACGTATGTACAAGCTGTGATCGGTTCATAACTTCTGTTCCACGATGTGTCTGATAAGAAACCACAAATTAGGCTGCCGTTTTTAATACCGCGCTCTCTTTTTGATGTTGGCCAGCTCTATTTTCACCACGTTGAATGGGGGTCTAACTAGCGCTGCCAGTGCGGGACGCCCTCCGACGGCCCCGCATTGACCCACCGTTGGCTTGGTAACATCTTTCAGTAGAGTTGCCGACATGAGCATTAAAAGTGCTAAAGATGCTGACCACCAATGTATAATTTGCCCCGAGTTCCACGGTATAGAAATACTTAAAGAAACAAAATAGAATACAAAATTTGGGCCCAAAAAGAGAAAAATAGACAAACTCCTCCAATTTTTACTCCCCTTCTTATCTAATAATTTTGCAACAGTCCCTAATTTATGATTACAGTACCTGCGGTCCGAGGCCGTAGTACATCATAGAGAGCTCGTTATCTTGCATGTGACGCAGGAAGTAAGGGACGGGGACCACCTGTAACCTTTCACATGCCTCCATGTAGCATGTCCGGCCCGTCGGGTCGTACAGCTTCCCCTTATCTGCAACACAAACACAGACGCAAGGGGTTTAGTGTGCATCTGAATTATTTAACAACTCGTTTAAAAAGCAGAGACGTGGCACTTTCCCTCGCAGACGAGGACCTTTTGAGTGTGATATTGAAAACTTCCTCATGACTGATTTTCTTGCCCTGTCAGGGGAGCTCATTCATACCAGATGGTTTTCACTTGTGGTGAAAAGGAAGCCTGACACAAAGAGTGAGATGAAATCATTAAGATGCAGAACAGGGCTCCACATGTGTGGGCAGGCGCATGTAGGAGTTTCTGTTTTTTCCTTTTTTTTTTTTTTTTTTTTTTTGCTGAAATGATGGAGAAGATGCAAAAGGGGGGAAGGGAGAAGATTAACAGATGGGGTGAGAGGAGGGCTTCGCCTTATCAATGCACGTTCTGATCGAAGTCAAATTAAAACTCGCTTTCACAGGACTTCGTGGTTTTATTTCAGGCAGAAAATAACATGAATCGAAATGGTTCATGTTACACAGATGACTCACGTCACCCAGTCATTTCTTCACATTTGCAAAAGTGGGAACATCACACCCTTTTTCATCAGATGTAATAACTTTATCTGCCCTTTTTCAAATCAACTTTGTCTATACCTTCCAGCTCCAAATCCGTGTCGTAGTCCTCATCAGAGATCACGCGCTCCTCTCCTCCCAGCTCCTCCTCGTCATTTTCTCCTTCTCCTCCTCCTCCTCCTCCCCGTCTTTCTCCTCACCCTCGCTTTCACCTCTGTCTAGCACATTCCCGTCCGGCTTTGAGTGTTGGTCCTTTGGCCCACGCGTGTCCACCTCTGTCCGGGCTGCTTTGTGCTGGATGGAGAGTGAGAAAGTGAGACGCTGTGACTCGTCGCAGCTGCCTACTGCGGGAAGCCTGAGACGGGAGATTTGATGGATTTGCTGCCAGGCAAATAAAACTGAATCCATCAATGTGGATGGGCCATTTGTGCGAATTTAAACTTGGATCCTTCTGTCTTTCCAGTCTTTGCTACTACTTTGCTTCTCCTCCCACTCCTCTCTTCCCACCTTATTTTACACTTGTGAACCAGAGGCTCGTTAAGCCGTCTTTCACTAAAGACTTACTCTCTGAATGTCTCATAAGCCGTGTCACGCAGTTTACTGCTATTTCCCGGACTGCATAATCTAGTCAGAAGTACCACTGTGTGGCATTTCAGTGGCACATGCTTCAGTGCACTTCTTTGGTGGACAAGCATCTGAAGTGGTTCGGTGTTACAAAATGTTCTCTGCTATTCACACTTATGAGACATTTAACCCTGTGATCAGACTGCGTAACGTGTTGTTCAAACAGACTATCGGGGTGAGACTAGGCTTAATAAACTCATACCAGCGCACAGGTCACAAGAGCAATTCATTAAAACAGAATAGTCTGTCATTTGAACCATTTCAATGTCCCTCCTATAACAAAATGCTCTCGAACTGACCTAAATGTCTGTCAAGAGTTTGCAGACTGGACAGTCGTCTTCCTACCTCCTCCGGCAGGAGTTTCTCACTCTCTGTTTCCTCGTCACCATCCTCCAGCACAGAAAGCAGCAGTGTCTCCTTGACCAGCTTCTTCCCATGAACCATGACTTCACTGCTGAGTAAAGGTGATTGTAGCACTGATCAGATACATATGAATATGTTGCCACCTTTACGCAGAAATCCCAATTTTGCTTTTGTTAGAGAAGTTACTTATTTTTGAATGTAACGTGATGACAATTCTTATGCTGTGAGTGAAATCACTGCCTTGCATTTGACCTGCAACCTATCTTGCTCAGTGGGAGGGTCAAGCTCTTTGAACTGCTAATGGGAAGCACACTGCTTCTCTACTTACAGTCAGGCACCAATCAGAGCCCTTGTGTAAAGTTTGGATGGCTTGTTGTGTTGACGGGTTGCCATGGCGCTGGGGGCATCTCAGTTCCCTGAGCGCCGCCTCTCAGAGCCATGACGACCGGCACTTATAGCAGAGGGAGAAAGAGGCTCGTTTGCCGCAACTCTGTTTTACAGAGAAAAAAAAAAACTAAAAAACTCTTTATCAACACATAAATCTGACCTTCAAAGTAAAATGCTTCGACCTTAAACAAGTCCTAGTGCGGGAATAAACCTTTCCAGTCCCGTATCTTTCCCAGATAAACAACAAACACAAACCAGGCAACTGTGTTGACATATTCTGTAAATGTTTCTCTTTATTTGTAAGTAAATGCAAAGTCCTCGCAGTTGATGCATTTAAATGGAATATCCCCGATCAATTACACAACAAAGGTCATTTATAGCAGAGGCTGATTAGATCAGAGTTGTTCATAGCAGCAGCGATATGCAAACACAGAAACCCCTCGAAAAGTCTGAACGTTTTTTTTTGTTTTTTTAACTGCCCGAAGCCGTGTGAGAAAGGCTTGACCACCTCACAAAACAGTCTCACTGACTGACACAGTGCTGGTAAATAGACAAAGCTTTTTAAATATGAACAGGAGACAGAAGATCACCATGCATTTGTTTAATGCTGCTGTTTTAATCCCCATACCTAAAGGATATGGAGGACACCATACAGAACAGGCCTTTTTTTGTTCTTTTTTAAATCAAGCAGAATCATAGTGCTCATTTACATAATCAAAATACATTCTTAAAAAAGTTTGAAGTGGTATTCTTTATATTTTATACTTTGTGTTTGAATATATATATAAGCTATATATATATATAGAAGCTATCTCTTGTATCAATTGTTTCCCTGTTGCACATTTTACATCACATACATTTTCATGACAGCTCTCATCCCAAATCTGTTGAAACACGTTACAGAGGAGACATTCATCCCGGATGGACAACAGTGGGGACAATGGGGATCGCCCGTTTTCCCCCCCACAAGTAAAAATGTCGGAATCAGAAAAAATAGCTATTAAAAAAAAAAACAAACATATTCTTGACAGTCATTAGAGACATTTGAAAATCACACTGAGATCCATTAATCATGCTGATAGGTATGTTTTTTAATTGGAATCAAAGACAAAGAAAGGGAACACAGACTCAGAAGCTGACGAGAAAAGCCACAGGTTACTGCAGAGTGGGCGACCGGTAAACAACGCTGGCCCCTGCACAAATGCATTCAAATTACGACCCCGACTCTTTGAAAAGCAGCGGATGACCACAGCGGCAGTGTGATTGCCTCTTGTCTCCGAATGAAAAACCGCACCAAACGTCATGGCGGCGGGACTGACCCGCAGAGATCAAAGCGAAAAGCCAAATGGGCAGTTTGCTGCTGCCATCTGGAAGATCAAATTGCAGGCTCTCTTCCTGCTGAACCAGTTCCCCGATTGAAATCGCTTTGACACGGTAACAGACAACAAGCAGAATAAAGCACATGCGTGTTTGCACCCGCTCGTACAGAGATATGCACACCTATTGGGATTCTTCTTATGGCACACACGCAGTCGGACATGCATGCCGATGCTACTGAGCAGGCGTCAGGTCACAGTGAAAGGGTGGCGCGTGAGCCACGGGGTCGTGAAAGGTCGTGCAGAGACAAACTGGTGGAGTGTATGTAGGCCGAGAGTTAATGTAAGGCAAGAGGCAGACGAGTCGTTGTGACGCTGATAAATCCGAATTTTAAAAGCTCTATAGGTTCTGTCAGGTGCTGTGGGATCTGGGCAACACATGGAGCTCCTAATAAGCCAGCTAGCATAGTTAATTATTATCACGAGGGGTTACGAGTATAACGACTGGAAACAGGAAGCTGGTGGCCAAAAAGGTAGCTGGAATATTTTCCCGGCTGGGAGAGATTTCCTGCTTCAAGCCAATAGAGATGGTAGCACTTCATCTCCACAGAAGCACAAGGGTGCATTTCTTGGACTGCTCTAACTGGACCTAAAATTACGTGTCACTGCACAGATCCGGGAAATAAACTAGACTTTGGGACATTTCGTGTCTCGCCAGCGCCCGGAACAACCTGAAACCTCTGGTGAGACAGGACGGACTGAGCGCCTGCTAACCAGCGTCAGGCCGTGGCTCAGTGTGATACGGACGTGTGGCATGGATATTCTAACACTTTGCAAGCTAGACAATTCCCAATTCCCCAGAATGTCAAAACAATACCTCGATTACCCTCTTCAATATTCATAAATCACTTTTCTTTTATTATAGTTTACATATTAGTACTATCTACCAGTAACAATACTTTTTTTTTTATCTAAGAGCTTTTATTTGCTATGGTTTTGAGCACAGGTTCATATTTGTTCTTGAGTGTCTGCCCTCCACATTCTTGCGAAGCTGCTGTGGGTCGGATAAGCACCAGCTGGGGACACAAGGTTATGATGTTATGAGAGAACAGACAGGACACTAACGGAGCTGGCACAGGGGCTGATGCATTTCGATGGATCGCCAGTGAAGAGCTAGATAACCTTTGTCAAGGCTTTGACAGAATAGCCGTTTTCATAAATCAGAGTGACCTGTCAACATGCCAAATTTGTTCCCAACAACTCTGGCTTTCCGTTCTTCTGTCTGCACACGTGTACATCCTCAAATTTCCAAACTTTTCCGGAACAACAGCCTTAAAAGAAAAGAAAAAGCCCGAATAGGTTTGACCAGACATTCTGTCTGTGAGTGTTATGCCGCACATTTCCTTGCAAGCACAACCTCAATAAAAGCCTTTTTTTTTTTAAACTGTAACAATAACACAGAGTATATAATATTTCTTGATTATATTCTTGTCTTGGTCATGCATTCACAATGAGGCAGGTCATTACAATAGGTGCACACATTATGAATCAAAATGATCAATTTATAATTTTTGGAAGTATCATCGACAAGCAAAACAGATTCTTTAGAGAACAGAACATTTCCAACTTGCTACAGACAAAATTGCCATGCCCAACAGAAACATCAGAGTGGTATAAAAACAAGAAAGAAACCCATTTTTATATAGTACAAAAAAATTGGCACAGTATTCTTTAACCAGCGTCGCTGTGGCCTCCAGACCGGTCGTTGTCAGAAAGCCCCCCCGATTTGTCGACCTACGAGCAGAAAACCCTGGGAGAGGGACAGACAGACGGAGAGGCACAAAGACAGACAGACAGACAGCCACGAGGAGAGAGGAACAGAGAGATAGAGACAGAGATGTTACAGTCATTAGTCATCCAGCGAGCAGGGGCTTTGATGGCCAAATGTGAAATTCGAGTGACAATCCACACAGGAACAATCGTCTGTGATGCATTATGTTGGTGTTTAATGAGCCACAGTGGCTATGTAGGGCCCTTGTTTTGCTCTCATTGCGAGGGTATATGAAGTGTCTGATCTTGAATATGCACAAATAACAGCGGAAACAAAAACAGAAATGGAACGGAGCCACTCGCTTTCGCTCTAATCCAGTTAGTTTAGAGGCCCTTCTCCGTGGGTTCCTATTGGTTACCCACTCTGTTTTCATCTAAGACTAAGGGTGGTAACACATCGGTGTCGCCAACAACCACAGGTTGCGGTTTGGCACTGGACCTACACAAAGGTCTTTCTGAGATAGAGCTGCTCGCTGACTGAAATACGTAAATCTCAATGAGCAGTGCCAAAGCACTTTTCTAAAATATGAGCTTAACAGATGGTAAATCTGAGAGGAAAAGAAGGATCTCTGGTAAAAAAAAAGAAAAAAAAAAGATGAATAAATAAGAAAACACATCATAGCATCCCACACAGTTCAGTGGTGTTACAGACAAGACAAGTGAACGATCCTCGTTTTATGTGTTGTGTGTAGACACTAGACGTACCGCCTAAAATCAGCTAACGGGCGGACTAACAATGAACCCGGGACGGAACCAGTGAGATGAATGAATATTTCAGTTACCTGGACGCTTTTAAGTCGGTGGATTCAAATGTTGTTGTTGTGACTTTACGGGACAATTATCACTCGTACGTAGTGATGCAGATTTTGTTCACGTCTGATCTGATCAATGGCATAATCGTCGATGCTATTCCAAAGTCTGTCAAATTAAACCGAGGCGAGTCACGGCAGCGGCGGGTGATTTTAGAGATGAGGAAGTGTCGGATTATCTGTGCATATGTGCTGAGGAAACGGCACGTCTTTGAAATCGCACGAATGCAGCTGTTGTTACAATCAGTTTTGTTCTTAAAAGCCCGTCGTGAACTTTTTATAAAGGTTCTGACATTTGCCACCATTTTCTTCCTTTGGATTTGTTCTCGGGTAAGAACAGGAGCTGTGCATACTAAAGACCACATTTACATGTTGACACGTCTGCTGTTTTGACATTCTCTTCAAACCTACAGTTCCATTATATTAAAGGATTAACATTTGAATCATATTTTTATTCTGTTTTTTTAAACCACTTATCCTGTCCTGGGTTGCGGGGGCAAGAGAACACGTCCACCCTGGACAGGTCTCCAGTCTATGCCAGGGCCCACACAGAGAGACAACCATTCACGCTCACATTTACAGCTACTGGAAAGTTTGGAGTCACCGGTTAACTGGACATGCACGTCTTTGGACGGTGGGAGGAAACCGGAACAGCCACAGGAAACCCACACAAACACGGGGGGAACACGCAAACTCCACACCGCACGGCCACAGATGGATAGTGGATTCAAACCTTCTAGCTATGAAGCTGCAGTAGTAACCACTCCACCATCATATTGATTTTAATCATATTTTAAATATTTTTTTATTTAACAAACCACTGAGGTCATTCAAAATTAATTAATACTACAACCACGCTTTAATTCACATCACACAACATGAACATAAAATGCGTTCCACCTCGGCCAGCACCAAGACGAGGACGCACGTCCTGGCCACTCCTGACCCGGGACAGTAAACTCGACTTTTTCAGTTCTGCTATCAGTTATTTTATATCTACTAGATATTACAACTGATTCTTTGTTAACTTCATGCAGCAAATGTCTGTTTCAGAGGAACTCACGTTTTTCTGCCATTTGAAGGCCTGCACTTCCCTCCCTTAGACCTTGTGTGGCCATTCTTGTCTTGTCCTGTCCTGTGCTTCTTGTATTCCACAGACGTGGTGAACATTTTAGATGCTTAGAAAATCTGATATACAATAACGATCTAGTGGCTGATGCAAAGTTACGGGCCAATAATCCGTTCCTACTGTACCAAAATTACCAAGGTGAAAGACCAGGAAAATGCAGGGTTTACTGTGATGACATGTACAGTCCCGAAAGGATGAATTATTAAAATGTCCCCTGGACTTACACTGACATATATGAAGGACCCCCCAGAACCTGTAACCTTTCACTTAATGTCATTACCCATTAAAGAATGTTTGTATGGAAAAATATGTCAAAATGATTGTAAAATGAACTCTTCAAAAGTTAGAGGAACCGACTCACTGAGGTTTAACTCAAACCCAATGACACGAGCGACTTACTCATCTGAGTCCTTTTTGCTCTCCTCAATGTAAGCGATGGACTCTGAACGCAGACGGTTGGTGACCTCATACGTGCGCAGGGTGACACCAAAGATGTCCTCGTGATAGCGATTCTCATCCTAGTGACAAGGAGATGATGAGCGGGGAGGGTGGTTATGTGAGGTGGGTTCTTTGAAATATATGCAGAGTATACAGAACGTTTTATTATCATGTGTATTTCTATTTTGTGTGTATGGTTTGATGTGGTGCGATGCTAACACACAGATGTGTACGGTAACATCTGTTTCATTGTTGAAAAGCATTTTTCATTTGTCTACTTCCCACAGTAAAGTGTCCCCATAGAACACAGTTTTATCATTATGTCTTATCATTTTTTTAACCCTTGACTTTACAAAGTCAGCCTGTGGTGTTTTTAACAGAAATATTTAATCTGCTTTTCAGCAGTTTTGTGCTTAGCACTTGTTTACATGTGTTAATGTAAAAACTAAGCCCGGTCCAACCTTGCTCGAGGTTCAGTGTAATCCTCACAGTCCATCTAGGGTTCTAACTAGTGACCCTGTTTTTAATATTCCTGGAGATGTTGTTGTGAGAATGCTGCGCACTTATGCACGTCCACTTCCCGCTCTCTCACCCGAAGCTTGCTGATGAAGAAGCCCGCATCCTCCAGGCTCATGTTGCCCTGCTGCTTGATGATTTGCTGGACAGTCTTGAGAACATCTCCAGCCATTGTAACATCTCCACACACGTAGATGTGTCCACCCTCCTCCCTCAGGCACTGGTACACCGTCTCCGACAGCTGTTCGCGCAGTACATCCTGTACATATTTCTGACAGAGAGGCAGAAGAGGAACGATGTGGGAGCAGGAAGAAGTCAAGTGTGAGAAAAGCAGGATTGCAAACAATATGGAAAAAGAGGCAGGAGATCGTCACAGACAGAGAAAAATTAAACGTGCATCAGCAAACTGCAAGCTGGACCATTTAGTCCCTGAGCCCAGGAAGTAAATAATGATAGAGGTCGGATAATTACACTCTGCATATTCTGTTCTTCTTTTAAAGTCAGTTATTAAACACCAATGCTAACAGGAACATAACCAAGCAAACAAGAATAATTTAGCACAGCAGAAGAAGCGGCCGCATGAACGTTAGAGGACCAAGTTATCAAAATTTCACCCGATGAAGCGCAGTGGAAAGAAGTGGCGTGAGTTGGAAAGAGTGTACTCCAGAATATAACCACAAGGATTTTTTATTCAGCCCTTTCTCCGCTCTGTGATTTTATTTTAAACCCACGCAGCAGTCCCAGGAGAGTTGCGACAAGCTGACTCATGCACATTTATGAACAGTTTAGTGCTTGTACCTTTGGTTTGCCAGGTTCTCTGGAATAGGCCGTGTAGAGCTCCTTGAACACTTGCTTGTTTCTGGCCTGGATGGTCTCCTCCTTGTAAATGTGGTCCATCTCAGACTGCCGACAGCCAAACACCAGGATCATGGGGCAAGGCTGAAAGTCTAGAGACGACACACACACAGATATTCATTTCCCCTGAATGGAGTCTGCTTTTATGTGTATTACGCAATCTGAAATCTCGGACCCTCATTACGGCTCATCCCTGATATTCATATAATCAGCCGTCCAGGGTCATGAGCGGCGGTGAAAACCCACCGCAAAGCTTCTCAGTGACAAAGTGATTAGGACCAACCTTTATGTTCAAGGTCGTATAGTCTTTGTTGCCAGAAACTTCTGAACGGGGCGATGCCCGTTCCTGGACCCACCAGGATGCAGGGTGCCTGGTTGTCTTTAGGAAGCTGGAATGACGGTGCGCTAAAATGGTCACAAAAGAAATAATAGACCAAAACCAGAAAAACAAATAAATGAGGAGAAAGATATGGTAAGTGTTAACAGACTCACTCACTGAAGGAATAAGGATAATATTTTGAGAAATATGCTTGTTTAGCTTAGATGACGATTATTATGATTATTATTCCCCATGGTCTCACACCTCTCCTTGGAAAACAATGTCATATTTACCCTCGGACGAAACACGGCACCATCTCCCCCTTTTCTATCCGGTTGAGCCATGACGAACACACTCCATGGTGTAAAGGTCCTCCTCCATCTGAAAGGGATGATTACCAAGCAAGCACTTTACCTTTTTCCTCTCCCCCCTCTGCCTCCCACTCTTTTAAGTGCACAAACTCACAGAAGAAGAGCGGCTCTAACATGTTTTTCCAAGGCTGGGCCCATTTGTCTCTCTCGCTCTAGAGTGAAATGACAAACTCAACTGCTGCTTATACAATAGCACTAACGCGTTGTGACGAGTGCACGAAAATTCACGCCGAAATCGAAACCCAAATAGGCAAAGCAGTGGATGTGGTGCCGCACGGGTATACCTGCGCTCCTTTCTCTCATTTATTTTTTTCGTATCTCTAAATAGAATCTGTGGGGCGATACTAAATCTTCCTGAGGTGCTTCTAAATCGACGCTCGGTGTAATTACACTTGTGGTCTGGTTGCTGTTTAAAGCTGACTGGCTTTCCGAGATAACTTCCGCTCAATTTTCTTTAAGCCGTCTGAGAGTTTTCAGACAGGTTAAGGCATTTACCATTTTGAGTCTTTGCAGCCTTAAAAGAACCGCAGCACTTTTATCCATGTTAACATCTAAGCTAAAGCTAAACATGTAAAGTATTTGTCCTTTATTTGAGCAATAACTTTCTACTATTTTCTAGAAACCACAGAGTGTTATTAAGTTTATTTCACATTTTTTACTGAAATGTCATGAAAATTGGTATTACAAAATGCCAGACAATAGAACAGAAACACTCAGAAGTATAATGGAAGCACTAAAGTTTACCCTTCCACTGAGCAGGAAAAAAAAACTGCTTAAAACCTTCCAGCTACACCTACACGGCTCTGAAATCCTCGGAGAGATCTGGGCTAATGCACAGCCTGGCTGGTTCTTGAACTGAAAGAGACTCCTGGATACGGAGCAGGTCCTTACCTCTGGCACGGTAAGAGACGACGGCAACGGTGAGGTGGATCTCTCCCGGGTGCAGGTCCGGAGAGGAGCTGATGGAGTAGTACCGAGGCTGCAGCAGGGGCAGCTGGGTGAGCAGCAGAGTGGACGGCATCTGGACGGAGGGGAATTCCTCCAGAACCTCCACCAGCGTCGGGTTGTTGTACCACTTCCACTCCTCGTACTCCTGCAAGCCCTTGGATGTTAAGGAGGGGAAAAAAAGTTAGACGCAAATACAAGTGGACATTTATGATAATTCATGTCTTGTTGGACACACAAACAGACCGACAACACAAAAAGGAAAACTCTGGATGCCTTTTCTCTTTTAGATCTCTAAACATTTCTGACTTGAGAGCAGGAGGCAGCCGCAAGCAGAGCCGTTCGCCATTCACTGCCCAACTGTTTCTGTGTGTCATCGCTGACATTTGGATGCGATGATTTCAGGGAGCTGCTAGCGGGCCCAAAACCTTTGATATGCTCCCAACTTTTCCTTTGTTCTGAAGCCGATAATGAGCGACCCAGCGCCCGTTAAGAACCCCGGTAAGCCAGAAGCACCGCTTGAAATCTACAATTAGCAAAATGTTACCAGCAAAGTGCTTTGGAACTGGGGTTTTTCAACCTTGATGCACAGATGGGGTCGTGACAGTTTGAGGTGCTTTTAACAAACTAAGAGTCAGTAAAGTCTGGGACACGCTTCACCTCATGCAAGAATGAGAGCGATCTGCTGTGCCGTTTCTACTGTACTGTTCCTTTTTCTGAATTCAGACGCCTTCCGTCTTTTCCTTTTGCCGTGGTGACAATGATCCGATGTATGAGCATATGAGTCACTGCTTGGCCCCTGCCAGCCTTTTCCACACATTGACAAAAATGGAGAGTGAATTGTGGGAAGCACTGCAAGGGGGGAGGGCTCTGGGTTAGAACGATCAGCGGCTTTAATTTGGCGCCAGCTTACTCCTACTGTACGTATTTCCATCAGTGCAAAGTGCATCAAATCAGCTTTCCGACACAAAAAAAACTATCTCCCATATTTTGATAGCAAATGTGTCACTTAGTGTTGAGTGATTATATCACACTGCTTACGCACATCTGGTCGCAAACACGCTAAGCAGTAGCAGTTCAATAATGGGAGAGTTCTGAGTAAACGGTGATGCCTGTGGACTAAGTGGATTTACCTTACTGAGGATCTCCAGTTTCTTTTTCTGTTTGTCGTTAGTTGCCAGAGCAGCAAACTGCTGCAGCAGCACGGGGCTCGGCGGAGTGGTGATGTCCAGGAAGTACTGGAAGGCCTGGTAGATGGTGCAGGGAGGGATGCGAGTCTCGTTTGTCCAGTTACTGATGACACCTGCACGAAGAGATGAGGCGTAAACCTGCATGGTTCACGTTTTATGTGACCAGTGGCGCTCAAACACAGAGAAATCTGGTCTCAAACGGTCGTTGCAAGAGAAAGCATTTTGTAGAGCATGGCAGGAAGTTTAAGAAGCCAGTGCCAAAATGGCCCCAATTCATGGAGGCAGATTTCGATGAGGCGCACACACTGTTTTTGAACAAACACCTTGCTTCATGGTGAAAATCACACTTAAGTCACCCAGAGTCACTACAACTGTTTGCCAATATGCAGCTTTACTGAAAGATTTCTGGGCACAGATACCTCTCTGAAGTGTGACTTTTTGGTGTCTGCACAGCCAAGAGAGACTCGTTCTTTTTCATCTTTCGATTTTGACTCTCTGCCCAGATTTCAAACCGCAACCCCGCCTGACTGCAAAGTAGCGGAAGTTGCATGACGTTGTTAGTAGCATCACCCACCTAGGGCAGTGTTCCTCTCCTCTAGGAACTCCACTTTGACTATTTGATTGACAGGTGGAGCATCCTCCAGTTTATCTATGAGAGCTGTCACTAGGTCCTCGTGGTTGCCAGGGAAGATGCCCAGATGGTCGCCGGGATGGTAGCTCAGGCTGTCGTGGTTGTTTGTGTGGAGCCGCACAAATACGGTGGAGCGACTGTAAAGAAGATCAGAGATTTAGGGAACAATGCTGCGCCGCTTTCAGTCTGCGTTCGACTGATTAACCAAACATAACTCTAGTAAAACAGGCAAGTAAGAGAATTATCGTCTTCCTGTGGAAATGTCGCTACTTACTTGGATTTAGGACTTTGCAAGTTTTGAGATTCCAGCATCTTTGCTCCATAAACCTTCTTCTTGTGAATAGTGTACAATGCTGTTGGCAGACAGAAAAAAATTATCTCACATAAGTGATTTTGATGACTTTTAGATGTTGCACATTTCTTCAATTTAAATGTGATATTTAATGCGATGTGTAAACATCAATTAAGCTGAGTTGGAAACAAAGCAATTTGTTTCCAGTAAAAGAAACTGGAAAAGCTTATGCAAAAGCAGCTGTTCCCATCATGTTCTCTGTGCGCCATTTCCGCCATTTCACGTTCCAAAGGCGGGACACCTTTACTTGCGTTCGCTCAGACTTTCCCGCTGGACCGATTAAGGCTCCCAAATTTTGCTAAGGACGCATTTTGTATTGTTTGGCATGTCGAATTTTTGCTTTAGTGCCATGCTGTTTACACTTTGAAATGTAATTTGTAGGGAATTAAGTAGATACTTTATTAATGAGCAGCGTGTTCTGCCACAGATGATTGGGATCGGTAAACCTTAAGCTAACTCAGCTAAGTGTTGCTGACCTGACTGTTAAAGCTTGATAATTTACTCGTTTGTAACATGAAACCAGTAATTTCGTGGAACTAGACTTTAGTTGCCTTGTTAAAATAGTGTAGCACCTTCTAAAACATATGAAAATCAATTGAAATGCTGTTAAGTTAAAGTAAATACTCATCAGTGAATATCTAACTATCTATGAAAAGTAGTTCATAATAAATGCAATAAATATTCCTGTAAATTTCCTAGCTGACTGTTTGCCAGGCTTCTGTCCTTTAATCTGCCAGCTGTTGATTTTTTGCCTGTTGTTAATAAACTGTTAAGTTGAGGATTTTACATTAAGTGGTTTCCATACCAGCAGCTGTTTACTAATTTACCTTTATGTTCCTTATATCTTATAAGAAGTTGCGCCAAACGTCTTGGGAACCACAGAGGCCTATTCATTTTTGGGTAAGTACATTTAAAAAACATAGACGATTGTGATCGATCATGGTAATTCATGTTGTTTATGTGTTGCATGAGTTTATACTCTAATAAAATAAATATAGTAACAAGAGGGCAGCCTGAAATTTCTTGAGTGACCTTGTGTTAGATAGAAAAATAGACATTTTGAAAAGGTCGATTGCAGGTGGCCTGCACTTTTCCATATTGACGAGGTAATTACATGCTTAATTAATTTCCTTTGGTCTCCACCAAATTTAAGTAGACTTTCAGACTGTCGCTCTATTCAAGAACTAGTCTCTAATGTTGTTTGCTGGATGCTACTCATGCAGCTGGATGAATAGTGGGTTTATCAGAGCTTGATGTTTGATAAATGCAGCTGGATGCCAAGTAATTTCAATAGCTTTAAAGAAAAAATGAGGTTTAAAGGGCCAGTATGAGGTTAAAATTAGAATATATTAGAAATACAGTAGTTACAAAAGTCCTTCACACAAGTGACTAAGCATGGCAACATGATTTACTGATTGTTATAAAAGACAAAGAAAGATCTCCACATTTCAGAAGCTAAAACAATCTGTTTTATTTTTTTGTTAGACAAATTCCGAAGAATACTGATGAATAACAAAAGAGTAAGCAATTTCTTTTTGATCAACTAATTGAACAGTTTATTACAACTTAACAAAAGTCTATATTTTTAAGTTACACAATATATGTAGGTGCCTTTAACATGGGGTCAAGTTGGAATTACTAATAAGATTAATCTAACATTACCCAAATTAATTTAGCAAATACTTTAATTCATTTAAAAATGACTTAAACATTTTAAGTATGGTCAACTTTAATTATGTCTGGACACAGATAAATTCATTGTGTGCAACCCCTTGACATAATTGTTGTTGCAGTGGTCAAATCTGACGTACTTTAGGAGCCAAGACTTGGATAAGTGGATAAAAGTAGCCTTTTTATTTAAGTGGTGGGAGTATTTCTCTTTTAGAGTTTTATATTCATGTCTATTGTTGTATTATATTTAAGGCTGTATGCTGTTCGCCATCAATCTTCACAATCTTTAATGTTCTTTAAATCGTTGTAATTTACCAAAGTAACGTATGCTTCAACATCATGAGCTTTTGCATTGAAACCTTTTAGGGTTTTATTGCATTAACAAATTCAATTGACAGGTGATGTAATGTCTGAGTGACTGGACGTGACCCGAGCGTCACTCGGTTCTTTCCTTCCTGTTAGCTCTGACAGTATTTGTTGTTACATTTGAGGACACGGCTGAGATTTCCACGTCTCGCAGGATAATTATTTACCTTCTGTGAGGGCCGGGGCCTCAGCTGTATAAGTTAAGCGGAACTTGCTCTTCTTCCAGCTGCGGTCGTTGCTGATCAGGGAATCGTTGGCTTTCTCTATGTTCACGTCATCGCCGACACAGAAGACGTCACAGGCAGCCTTGACATGTGACGACACCACGATGAGAGAGAGAACACGGTCGTTATTCAAAGCGAGCCTTCACACCTATGGCAGCGGTTGAGCATCACGCACAAATGTCAAGGGATGGGAAAATCGATCTTGTGCGCTCAAGGTCGTACGTAGCCAAATATCTTAAAATTGCTGCCTCGACTAGCGGCGTTGTGTAAAAAAGACGAGAGGGCTTTGTTATTGAATTTATGTTCTCGCAGTTACACAGAAAACCGAGGATAAATAATAAAACTTTACAATTAACCAAGACGAAAAGCTATAAACTAAAGCCAATAAGGGCCTGCAACCCGATGAAGTGGACAAAGCCCACAGGGTCTTAGCCCAAGAGACCGACCTTAAAAACCTTCTTGGCCCAGGTTCTGAATGACTCCTCTTGGCCACACAGCTCATCGCCTTCTCCCATGCGTAGGATGCGCTCCCCCCCCAGCTCTTCAAACAGCGTGTCCACAGCGTGGGCAAAGGCGCAGAAGTGTGGGTAGGCCCTGGAGCCGAGGCCAAACACCGAGAACCTAAACAGAGACACACACACACACACACACACGCACACAACGGAGGAGACACAGATAGAAAACGCAGGTAGAGTTAAAGAGGAAGAAGACAAACAGACACATTCGCAGAGCGCCGCCACCGAGCCCACATCAGAA
The DNA here is from genome assembly GCA_033026295.1 of Channa striata. Lineage (NCBI taxonomy): Eukaryota > Metazoa > Chordata > Actinopteri > Anabantiformes > Channidae > Channa > Channa striata. The sequence goes on from CM065178.1 coordinate 21,842,261, forward strand.
ACTTGGCCTTTTGTCTCCCTCAGAAAGCTCCAGACGCATTTATGAACAGTTGTCCTGCAGCCTGGTTTTAGATAGATGTAAACATGAAATACCTCACTTTTTTTGAGAAGACACAAGTCCTCCATCTACTGCTTTGCCGTGCAGCAGTCAGCCAGATCAGTTCAGTTCAGTTTATTCGGTCGAAAAACAAGAATAATAGTAATAAGTTCACATGCATTTACACTTGTGTACTGTACATTTACACCCGTACTCACTCACACACACACACACACACACACACGCCATCCACACACTCATTTTAACATTGCTTAGATCATAACGATGTCAGCTTATTTCACCTGCCCTTCGGACTAATAGGATGAATGTACAATGACTCAAAACTAAATTGCTCCCATCAAACTAACCTGACTTCCACCTTTTACATCTCTTATCCAATCTCAGCTGCATTTTACGTGTTAAGCACTTTATCTTTTACGATTATTTTAAATTTAACAAGTGCGTCACACGTTTTCAAGTCATCCTATTCACAAGTGAGAATTGCATTCAGTCCACGTACTCTGTATTTTATCAGACATTATTACTCGTAAAGTTTCTTTCAAGAAAATGCTCCTTTCCCTCATTGTGCAACTTTTTGCACTAGTTACAAACTAGACAAACTTAAAATCTTATTCTACTCACTTGTCCGATTACTTTCGTGTTACCCACGTACAAAACTGTTGATATACGGCTTGTGCTGCCAAGAATTTTGTCAATAACTGTTTCCAAATGGAAGAGAAGGAGGCATTATTTTTCAAAACAATGCCATTTATATTGAACGCTCTTCTTCCTTTGTCACACCAAAAGTGTAACAAAAGGCTGGACACCTACAAATAATGACAATATTCTCCCTCCCTGGTCACCTTAATGAGCACTGGAGTCTTCGGAGGATTATTTAACCCTGGAAATACTGTCCTGTGCACGACATACAGTAAACAGTTCTGTCTTCAATATTAACATTCTTCTGAAAAATCTTACTAAGATATTTGTATAATACTAAGTGCATCACTAAAACAGCTGTGTTAAAACTGTCTCTAATTCTTTTGACATGGCTGTTGTTTCACTGGCATTTCAGAGACTGTTGTTTCCGTCAAATCATCCGATCATTTATTTTGACTTAAGGCAAGAAAATCAAAAGCACACAAACTCCTTCTGATTTAGATTTTTGATCTGGCTGTGGTTTTGTTTACCTGACATTAGCCAGAGGTCCAGTGCTTTCGAAGTTGATCCTGGCTTCTGGCTCGTCGCTGGAGGACTTGCGAGTGTCAGAGTAGGAGGAAACGCTGTTGAAACGGATCTTGTAGCTCCTGGACACGAAGAACAAACGTGTAACTCGAGAGACGAGAAACACAGAAGCTGACGTGCACAAATAAAAACACAAGTTTACTGACGGAAAAAACAAAACAACGTACTTTCTGTCCTCCGTGTTGGATGTTGGATGGCGCATCTCCATCAAAGCAGCTCCAAATTTCTACAGCAACAATCAGAGGTTGTCATTGATCTGCGTGACTGTCCTGTGCACAGTTTGAGTCGTTAAACACACACACACACACACACACATATACCTCTCCATTTTCGGGTGGATCGCCATTGCCAAATGTGCTAGTCACTGCCAACACCAGTGTCTCATGCTCCAGGTCCACAACATCATATTCATCCATTGACATGACCTGCAGAAAAAAAAAGAGGATTATGTAAAGGTATTCTTAGCCGAGGCTCGCTCGGCGCGGTCTTTATCTCACTCTCGCCTGTCGGACACAAACTCAAAACGACAGATAACTTGAGCGTGTAAATTAGGGCTCAACACACTGGCGCTGGCAGAGGAGGAGGTTGTAATGACCACTCTGTCCTCGCCTCTAACGAGATGATAATATGCTGCTGCCACATAACAAGCATCCATGATGCACACCACTCCACATGATGGTGTTTCTCCACCACGGGCTGGACTTGCGACTCACATACACACAAATAATCACAGAATCAAAGACGCGAAGAGCAAACAGGCTGCGGCCCCCACGACAACAAAGATCTGCCCCCGGCGTTTGCGTCCGTCCCGTGTTCGGTCTCAACACACCCACTCTCATCCACACACTTGCACGATCGATCACATTGGGGAATACAGGAAAGGAAAATGAGACGTGACCTGGAGGAGAAGCACATGCAGCAGTGTGTGATTGAGAGCAGCGTGTTTTGCCTTTTCGCCTCCCTCTTTTCTCTCTAAAACAGATTTGCACAGCCAGGGGGGCTTCAGGAGCTTGTCTTCAACTATTGCACTGCTCAGCGCCTCGGTGGCTAAATCCTGCCTCCGACCGGAGGCACTTTACTGCATGAGAGCAGAAGAAATTATGACAAAAGACACACTTTTTTTTTTTCCCTTCTACGCTCTCATTGCCTGTACTCAGCCGGCATCTGCTTGTCTTCATGAGCCAGAGAGACAGAGAAGGGGGAGAATATGATATAGGAGTAATGCCTCTGAATTCAATTAGACGCTGGTACATTGACACATCTCCTGTTCAAATTTCCGATAACATGATGCAAGGCGGGAGCAAGCGTACCTTTGCATCGAATGCATGCTTGAAGATTTCACACAGAGTTTTGGCGTAATCTTGGGATTTGCCTGTCTCTGTGGCGAACAGTATCGTGGCTTTCACCCTCTTGGCCATGGCTTGGCCCATGAGTTTGGCAGAAAACTTCACAGCCCTGCAAAGGTGAGTGACAAACAGTGAGAGTAAGATGCACAGAAATTTACATGAAAAAAAAACAAATGAATCATCCAAGCACTCGCGATTTGAGGACACACTTCTTGGTTCGGATACATCTCATGGAAGCATTTGTCACTGAGGTGTCGAAATTAGCATTCTGGGGTAGTGTGGTTCACTTCAGCAGGCAGCTGAGATTATGTCAAGGTAGCGGAGGGATGACAATTGTGATTACCTAGCTTGTCATATCCTCGAGGCAATTATATATTCGTAGCAGAACATACACACATGCAAGTGCATGCATGCACAGACAAAACAGCTCTGATTACTCCCAGAGGGGTTGATTGGATGAATTTCACCCCTGAGCAAAACCAGCTTCCTTCCAATGTGTCTAACTTTTGTCAGCAAAGTGAATACTTTCTTTGGCCCTAGCTGATCATACTGTACATATCATACTTGACATTTTAAGCCCCTGTCCCCAAAATCAAAGAAGAACAAAACAAAATCAATCCCAACATTCACAAAGGCAGTGGCATCGCATTGTCTTCACACTTGAGTTCACACTCACTTGGCAAGCTTCTTGAATCCGATGGCTCTTTTTTTAGTGGGCGTTCCGTTGACACCTTTCCACACGTGGATATTCCAAGGATCAGGCTATTGCGTATGGAAAAAAAAGGAAACAGAGTTCACAGATTGTCCAAGAGGCAGAGATGCTACGTGAGATATTTAGTGTTGTCCAGGGGATCTGTCATCGATCACTGGCTGTGTACAGGACACAGTTACACGCCTCCTCATATAACTCCAGATGATGATTTCAGGCTTACTGTAGCTTACTTAATATACACCGGCAGCCAACCACATTGCAAACATGAGTGTATGACTATAACTGTAGCAATGCCCTTTGCCACCGGCATTTCTGTCCACTGAAGCTAATCGATGGTGATAGAATTCCTGCTTGTTTTACGCTTAATTGATCCTAGCGGGACAGGTGAGGCCGTTTGAAATTCCCTGTATTTTTTACGGCCCATGAAATACGATGACCACCCAGGGCTACTGTTCTCACCTGGTACTCAAAGGAAGGAGTGAGGCGGTAGTTGAGCATTTCTTGGTGGAAAACGGGTGTGATACTTCCTGACATGGGAGGAACAATCCAAACCCAGTCTCCAGGACAGCCGCCTCGCACACGGTACTCGTTCTCCATGTGCTTCATGAAAGACTCTGTGGCTGAGTGATGGTCCACTATGGTCACTTTGCACGACTAATAACAGGGAGCACAATCACACAGAAGGCATTTACAATCGGAAAAAAAAGCACAGGCGTTAGGAATTCTTTCAAAGTTTGATTTGCAAAAAATTGTGAAACATTAATGTGCAAACATTTGTTTTTATTTTTGAGACATTTACAGCAAAACGCTCAGCTAAGTGGGAAAATCTAGTTCAATATGAGCCAGCTAGTACTAGCACAGGACTGGAGATCTATCCATTCCACTGATACCACAAAATTTCACGATATGCTTTTTCTTATTTCCGTTTGCCAGATGTCACCAAGTATCAAGAAACTACAAATCTTCAGTTAAAGCCTTTTCAGCAGCTTGGCTCAACTATTCATGCAGCAACTCCAGAGTTTTTCTGCTGGTGCTTGAACGATTAGAGAAATCAGATGGATGTCGCATGTTGCAACTGGCAGCAAAAAGGTAAAGAACAAATACGAATCAGAGATGTCTTGTAAGCGTTTGCCAACTCTCCATGATTTCTATCCACTTGGGATTTGAAACAGCTGCCCAGTCAAAACCACTCACAAAAAGTTGGGGATGTTTGACTTTCGGGTGAAATTTCCGAATGCACCTAAAATGCAGTTTGACGTCCAGCTGTTCAACGGTTCAGTACTTACTGAAGAAATTACCATCGCACTCTTCTACTTAAACGCCCCAATTTCATGGAATAATTTTCACTGTAGCATAAACGTTTTACATTTTACAAACATTTCAGCCAAAACTCGAATATGCCTAATGTTCTGGTAGAGATGAGCCCACCTGGAAGCTGTGAAGAACAGCAATGTTGATCTCTACCAGTGCCTGGTCTTTCCACAGGGAGGATGTCTTCCTGGTGTCTAAAGCCATCTTGATAGCAACTTCCTACACAACACAGATAGAAAATGTAGGTAATATCAAAGTCACTTCGCACTATTTAACTCTTAAAGAGAAAGTTTGTTTATATTAACAAGAATATTTAATTTTTATCAAATTAAAAACAACGTCAATTATGTGTAAGACAGGATGTCCACTGAAGACAAATCCACCGGTGCTGGCACCCAGGTGTCCTCGAGCACCCTTCGTGATTGGAGCACTCTGGTGTGTAGCTGACATTCTGGGACAGGAACCCTCTCTTTCACTTGAATATGGTTCATGCACAAGCCATCAGCTCTAATGGGCTAATTATACCCCACATAACAAAGCATTTCATGCGCTCTAAGGTATGGGTGTTTAGTGCAACAGAGTACGTTCACAAATAAATGCATATTTTGGCTTAATATTAGATTTGAAAAAGTATCATTAACGTTAGGAGGGTTTGCAACGAAACACACAGAGGCTTCATTCCATGACAAGTGCTGTTAATCAGCTTATTCCTCGGCCTGCGCGGCTCCACGAAGAATGGCTTTCTGATTGGGTCATTTGGTGACACAACACATGCTCCTCTCTGCACAAGACTTCAGTCAATCTGTGCCTACGATTAATAACCCCCCTTCTGAATGGAGTATGACTATTATTTTGGCATAGTACACTACCTCCAGAATGTTGTAGCGTGAGCTGTCGCAGAAGTCTCTCACACCAATCTCCGTGCCCATGTACCAGCCACTGAATGGGCAGCCAGTGAACTCCAGGCCACCAATCTCCAGCAGCATGTTGGCGACCGCCGGGAGGCCATACCACTTCAGGTCCAGGTCCTTAAACCACTCGTACCTGGGCAGAGCAAACGGGGGAATGACGTCTAAGGGCTACAGCTATTTCAGATAACTTAGTTCATTATGTTTCCCACTGAGGTCAGGTAAATATCCAACATTAGCAATATGCACAATCACTGGGAGCACAGGTAATTACCCCTGAGACACCTATAATAAGGAAGGAGTGCTGCCAGAACACACATTACCGCAAATAAAAACCCCTTAAAAGCCTTTTAGCACTGGACAAAGCAGGCAAGACCTCAATCGAGCTCCCGCGAATCGCTCCGTGCACCCTCAAGGGGGGACCGATAACGTTGCTTTCAGCGTATTGTTTTCAGAGCTCCGTCTAATCTCGTGTAATGACGAGACACTGTTGGTGGTCGCAGCCTGTGCCAAGCTGCTGCCAGAGCTGAGGGCCAGTTGATGCAGGGTACGGAGCAGGAGATGCCAATTGCGGGGGAGTCTGGCAGGGAGCTCAGCATGTCAAGGGATTCTGAAACGCTCTCTGTAGCGTGTAGTGATGTAGTGAGAGCTCTGTGTGCATCCGTGTGTATGTATGTGCAGCAGTGATGCCGTTTACTGCATCAGACACCGCTTAAGGTTTAAAGGTTTTTTTGTTCAGCAGCTACCAAAGTAGGAAAGTTTTGGTCAACACATAAACATAAAAAAACAGGAGGAAGCTTGGAATCTTTAACAAGCCCCATGGTTACCACAAAAGGCATAGCAACAGATAAAGCGTGTTTTCTGGGAATAATCAGCTCAGTTGGAATGTGGCATTCACCCGATCAGACTTCTTGGCTTAAACGCACCCCATTGTTTAAGAAGTGTTTCTGAGCGATGTGTGAGTGGGCGGGCGCCTTTTCGTGCAGGCCGCTCCATTCTTCTTTTTCCGGATTATGTATATCTTGTGCGTGCTTACGAGGGCAAGGCACAACTCACTTCGGGTGTGTGATCGGCACTTCCAGGATGAGGTCCTCGGGGATTTCAAACAGTTCAGGGTCGTTTCCATTGGCTTGCAGCAGAAGGGGCAACACATCAAAACGACCCTTCGGAGCTTTCCACCCCAGCTGCATGCAGATCTAGCAAACAGAAGAGCACAATTTGATTTGAATGCAAATAGGATACGTCTTCCGAAGTTGCCGTCGATACTGTTCCTCCCGTGTACCTCAGTGAATTCAACATTAGCAGGGTCTCCCAGAATCTGGCCGTCAGGCTGTTTGTAGCCGGCATAACGAATCAGCTGAGAGTTCCACACTCGAAAGTCATGCTTGCCATCTGTCCTCTGTGGAAATATGGTGATGGCCGACCTGAAAGAAACCAACAAAATAAATAAAATAATGTTAGCGTAAATAATGCGGAACAGAGTACAATTAGCGCTTAAGATCTCAGCTCCTTCACATGCTGTAAGAAGCTGTGCAACAAATCGTCTGGTGGCGTACTCCATGCGAAGTGCATCGATTGGCGGCGACGCTAGCAGGCGGTAGAGCTGTGAAAGTAGTCTGAGCACACGCATTTTCGTTGTGTTATGTCAAAGGGCCGGTAGCAGGGCCGGAGTTTAGCCACCTTTCATCGTTTCTGCACGATGCACCAGCGTTGGAAGTTGCCTTTGAGTGACAGCGGCTGTTGTGAATGTTGTTGTGCTGCACATCCAGAGGACACAACGTCTCCGCATGGCAACAATAACTGGCATAAATGATAGTGGTTGGGCAACGTTTTTCCAAAAAGTCTGCGGCTCGTGATCACGTTTCTGCATCATTTTCGTTTTCGTCTGTTTTCGTAATGCTGACAGGTGATTACTACTAAACGAACGATTTCAAAACTGCTGCAACATGTTGCAGCAGCGCTCCATGTTTATGATGTGTCCGTGTTTATTTCTGTTAAGGCGAGCCAGACCGACGGAGCCGCAGCCAGAAGATTGTGCTGGCTCTTGTCAACATGTGTATCTCGGCTGTCCTTCCCAAGGCCAGGCTAGGTGTAGTAATGAGTCAGTGCCCATCCATCATCCCAGAAGTAAATATGAGGTGTCACATGTGATTAGGACTTGGCAGAAAGTGAACGAGAGCTGTGCAGGTCTGACAAATGACTGCTCGCTAGGAAGGTCTGCCGCCTCGCCAACAGGGCAATGATTGGTGCTGAGGCGCTGACAGAGAGACAGGCAGCAGATAGTGTGAGGAACAATGTTAAGAGACAGAGCGCACACTGGCAGATGGGACAGTGGGTCAATTCAGGGTAGTCGGAGACGGAGAGGGGTGATGAGGAACACGGAGCGACAGATGGGGAGCGAAACAAGTGCAATGAGAGGAGCACAAGCGTCGTCGAACAAAAGGAAACAGCAGACAACGCAAGGGTGAAGAGCGGCGCTGGCTTTACCTCAGGTTGCCTTTGTTGGTGGCGTACTTGATGTGGTTGCAGATGTAGTTGTACATTCCATGAGCTGTGGTGCAGTCTCTAGCATCAAAGACCTGGAGAAAATACAAGCACAACAACAAGGTTTGTGCACAGAAATAATGTGTATATTAACATTCAGCTTCTTACGATTTCTGATAGATGCGAATGTTTAATAGAGAGAAACATTTTCATAACCAACCACATGTGTCCACGCTGTCGAAACAGCGCAGGAAGAGAACGTCACCTCATTGGCTTCATGATGCTGTGTGTTACCTGCAGTTTGGACCACTGGATCCTCCCGACACATCGGGCGGCGTTCCTCCAGGCGTGCTTGGCTCCGTAAATCAGTTCGGTGTCTTTCAGCTGGTACGTCCCTGACGCCTCGATCTCCTTTGTCACCTCCTCCAGTCTGTCGACGTGGGCCTTAGAGCCAAACCTGTGTGCGATACAGGCGCAAAACGACAAGCAGGATGGGCAAGAGACCATGCAAGAGTTTTTTAAATGTCTCACCCAAAATTCTGTGGACACATGGACATATGTCAACATCCACTTTATTAGGTGCACCTGTGCAATCTAATGCAATGCACAAATACAAGATTACACAATTAAAAGATTCTATTTTTCCTGCTTTAGAGATGGTTCTTATGTCCCGGCCGAGGGTCGTAATGGGAGCAGAAACACACGAACCCTCCTCGAGTAAAAGTATTGGCCTAGAAAATACTCCGGCCGAGTATTTTAACCGTGTAAACCTAAACATACTCCAACATGAAAGCGAAGCATTTTAAACAATAGAAATTGTGTCAACATCTGCGGCAATTGATGGAATATAAAGGTCAAAGGTGACTGGTAGTAAATGTGGGGCTGATAACCACTTAGATACTAACAGGTGGTAATAACATAATGGTGCATAATCAGACACCAGCATTCATTAGTCAATAGCACTTTCATTAAAAGCTCGTTTTACTTTTATGTTGATATCAATTAATGTTTATTCAAATGTCATATTTCAAATGTTTGTGACGCCTTTTGTTAGCACTAATATTACGTACTTAGAATTGATACAGGAGCTGGCCGTAAAAAGTGCCTTCAAGCTTATGTTACGATGAAAAAAATATTTCAAACAGCACAGCAGGCCATAACTTACTTAGCTGCGGCTAATTGGCCCAGGCCACTTTGTTCACGTCGCTGTACGTAACATGCATTCAAACGTTACCTCACAGCGTCTAATAACGTGACGGGGTTTCATAACTATCTCGGACTCCTCACTTTACAGGTGCAGCTGCGGTAACGCTGCTGTACAGGCTACGGTACTCGCCTCTTGATGGACGTGTAGTACTGGTCTATGAAGTCGGTGGCCAGCGGAAGAAGCTCCTCTCTGGTTCTGACCTCGTCTGGTTTGCGAGTGTGCAGGCTGGGCACCATCACAGAGCTGATGCACACATTCTCAGTGCAGATTGGCATCTGCAGAGACAAACCACACGGCAGGTGAGCGAGGCTTGTTCGGGGAAAGATTTGGCTCGTTGGTCTTTTATCAGTTCCAATGAGGAGACATGAAGAGAGGCATATGATCCACTTCTATGATAATTTTCTTTATGTGCTAATGCTCAGAAAAAAGATATGTAACACGAACAGCAGCTACAATTACTTACAAAATAATCCACGAAAGAAAGACTGTCTCCTTTCTCTATTCATTTTAGATTATCGGCTGAGTCGTGGCTCTGCTTGATACGAAACAGAGCTCGGAATGCCTTGAACATATCTAATGCGAGTTGAATAATCACATTTTCTCAAACTTGTTTGTTCTCCCCTCATTTAATGCCAACTGTTGTGTGAGCTGTGACCACCTCTTTTGTCCTCGGGAACAAAGAAATGTTAACCTTTAATTTTCTTGCCAAAAAATTCTGTTACATAAATTAAGGGATAACACCTTAATTTTCCCAAAAGCAAATAAAAACTTGTGAATATATGAAATTATGGAAAAAAATAATAGGTGTTTCACCCAAGGCCAAAAGCCATTGGTAGACCAAATTTATAAAAATTTAAAGTTATTAAAAGTTAGAGTAGCAAGAAAAAGTACGGTTTGCAATATCCTGGTTTACTGCATGAAACGGTCATAAAATTTGAACTGATCTTCACCAAAGTCACAAATATTAACACAATATTTCTAGGTTGGCAATAAAACAAACTGTCATTATCTTGTATGTATTTGAACACACACATTAAAAATAAAAAAGGGATAATGGAAAGAAGTTAGGTGTCAGCAAACCAGGAGTCCAAACCATGAAACGAGAATGAAGCTGTGGTTTCCAATTTTCTTGACTTACAATCAAAAAGTATCGGTGTGCTAATCACAAAAAGCAAACATGCATCCAATATTCAAACATCATCCTAATAATGAAGTAGGCTGGATACCACAGAGGAAGCCATTGCTCTCTAAAAACTTGGTTGCACTGGCCGTGGATCACATGTTGTTGCGGAGGGGAAAATTAATCATTCATGTGCTGTCATTAACACCAGACTTCCTAAGAATATGGCCAAGCTGAAGTCGGTCTATAAAATTCATAATGAATGTTGTGCAGGTCTAATCCACAGCTACAGGAAGCACCTGCTCAGAGCTGTTGCTTCCAAATGTTGTTCAACCAGTTGTTCAACCAGTTGTTAACAACGTCACTCTTACTTTTTCCTGCATCACTTGGTTTGATGGTTGTTTTAATAAAGACACGATTTAAATGTGATTTGATCTTCACCAATAATCATTCTCTGCAGAAAACCAGCAAACTGCAAACTGTGCTCTAACGTTTTCTCACAACTGTATATTGTAATACGTCCTATTATAATAAAATCAAGTTAAGGTAAGATTTTACAATCCATACAAGGGACCGTGACTGTTTACCAGTTTCGTTCATTAACAACCACACGTGTCTTGCATAATAATGATTGAATAAATGAGTGGGACACAGACTGGTGTCCCTTTATTAAGCAAAGACAGGAAGAGAGAAAGAGCGCGGAGCAAAGGCAGAAGAGAAGAAAGCTGACAGATGAAAATGCTCGTAGCTGAAAGGAGCCCTGTGTGGTCAGTTTAATGTGATTAGAGCTGAAGTCGGCTGTCACTTTGGTTTGTCATAAAAGCCTTCACAAGCTTGGACATATCGAATGAATGAGCAGGAGTGGACTAGTGAAACGATAGCAGGGGCGTTCAGTCAAAGAGGAAATTCGACAGTGACCCCGGCGCTGCTAAAATTGGCTTGTTACACTGAACCACCCACTCGCACTGTCCAAACACTCAGGCCGTCCAAAATAAACTTCCCTTCGTGTCCCTTCCAACAAATCCAACCCTCACTCAGGAAAAAACAAGAAAACGGGAAAAAAAAATGTCTAAGACGACAACAAATACAACACAGCAACCAAAACAGAGAAAAAGTGGAAAAGGAGGTTTACTGAGAATGTGAGAACGTGACCAACACAACAGACGAAAGAATAGAAAGCTATAAAAGGCCGCAGTCGAAAGGAGAGACGACGGAGATGAGACGGGAAAACAAGAAGAGTCGGAGGTGATGAAGTAAAGCAGGAGAAAGGGATAAGTCGAGGAGGGAGTGTTAAAAATAAAACAAAGGGATCGCTCGTGCTCCAGCACGTCCGCTCATCATACCGCTCTGGGCATTCATGGCAGCCAGCTGTCCTTTTGCAAAAAGACGGATCGTCCTCAAACACAGCAGCGTCTGTGACGGGATGAATCTAAAGATGCTATTACGGGCCATTCATTGGGATGCACACAGCAGCCCGTCCGATAGCTCACCGAAGTTATCGGGCGCTTTATAAATGGCTGCTGAGTCGCGGAGGGTGAATACTGAAGCGGTGGGCCTCACCCTGTGCTTGGACTGGGTCAGTAACCACAGGAGGAAACCAGCACTGCATGATAATACGGGGAAAATAGACGGGGACAGATGAGGGGGGAGAAAAACATATTGTCTTAGCAAACTTTATGTCTTTAGTTGGAGCTATTTGGGGTAAGAAATTACTTTCTTTACCTCTACGACACCTCAAAGGAAGAGATGTTTCCAAGGGCTATTTTCCAAAACACTCCCCAAAATAAAGTGTATCGGAGAAAGAATGATTTTAAAAGAAATAACAATCTCTTCTCTGGTCCCAGCAAACAATTCTATGTAAAATATCTCTTTTATGGATTGCCGTGAACTTTACCAGAGACATTAATGGTTCCAACAGGATGTCTCCTAATGACTTTGTTCGTGCTGCATTCATAGACATATGTAGGCCACACATCACTGTAATATTGCATGATGTCAACTACTTATATGGTGTTAAATATTTTGTCATAAGGAATCTGAACCGTCATTGTTTGTCAAGCACACAATTCTCCAGCTCTGAAACACGTGTCGAAACAACAGGACGTGAATGCAATATAATCCCAAACAGTTTCGCCAGTTAATCCGCCAATCTAGGCAAACGTCTCGAAGCACCAAGAGTCACCAACATGGCTGAGGTGTGTGTTTAAATCTTTAATGGCTCCTTCTGCTGAATTCAGATGTGTTGGGCGAGTTATGCTGATGTACATCAGATGTATGAACACTTTTTTTTAATAAACATATTTCCCAAAAGTCACTTTTCAGTTCCCAGTGCAGTTCACTGAGGATGCAGATTTTATTTTTGTGAGAATTGGGGAGTTTTTTTCCCCCTTAGCCACCCGCTTTCTGGCTAAATAGTAATGAGATGAATCACCAACAGTTCAGGCAAGCGCTCTCTAATGTATGAATAGTTAGTGAGAAGCAGAGAATAGGCGCGCCATGCTGTGCTATTATTCTTCAATCTACTTGACTTGCAAATTATGTGTCTGCAGGCTAAATGTTTGTTCCGTCAGCCAAGATACTGTATTTGATGTTCATCAGCGCCATAAAGACACTGTTAAATGCACAGATATTTGGCGCCATGCTGTCAAAGCTTTGCATGTTTGACTTTATGAAAAAACTGATGCGGAGGCTCTCAGCCTCCCGTGTAGTGCCGTGACTAGGTCAGCTTTGATTTTCATCACTTCGTTATACAGTATATGATTATTTTGATACGTTTTCACTGTAAGTATATTGGAAAAGAGATTGCAACAAGGTTTTCTCTCAGCTCTGAGGTATTTCATTGCATTACAATTGCATCACGCAGGTGTTCTAATTTTTCTGGTCACTTGGTGCCTGGAGCTTTTTAATTTAGTGAAACGTGTCAGGGCATGAGGAAACAATAGCACCTCGCAATCTTTCCTCAGATTCACGTTTGGCACAGAAACCCCGGCCATTGTGCGATGCCTCGAATGATGACATCAAACTCTTTCCCGTCCCTGCCGTGACGGTTGCCTCAGAGACACATAAAGGTTGCAGCAGGCCGCTTTATCCGAGCCTTAATTGGACTCACATCCGAATGTCCTACCTTGCTGGAGCTGTGGTGGAGTGTGTCGTTGTAGATGGTGCCGGTCTCCCAGTTCTTGATCTTCATGAAGCGGGGGCATTTTGAGGGGCTGCCGTTCTGCAGCGTCTTAGTGGGCGAGGTCCTTCCTTGGGCCGGAGGCTTTGAGAGAAGACACAAAAACTTCAGTCGTCACCTCGTGTTTTTGTTCTATATTTGACTAAGTCATTGTGAACCCCGAGACACCTTTTCTGCAAGCTGCTTGCACTGTTTGTGACCGCGAGTCCTGCCGGGGGGAAGCTGCCGAGTGGCACAGCCCTCCCACCGTCAGAAAGTGGATTCGACTGCAACAATTGAACATTGATTGGACAACATGGCTAATATCTGCAAGCGTTTCCAACAGGAGATCCACAGCCATTGTTAGGCAGTGGCTTTTCTCTGTGAACTCAGCCTTTTCTTCTCAAGGAAAATCAGTCCGCCATTGTGCTTATCTGGCTCTCGCACAGACCTATGCGCGGAGAGCACTTACATTTCCTCCCTCTTCCATTTCTGTTTTATTTCCCCCTCCACAATAAAGGCAATCAGCATTTAACAGCAGGTTGATGGCAAGCTAACTCTTGGCTCACTGGGTTTTCCAATACTGTAGCTATTGACTGATGAATGCCTGCAATTTAACCCCGAAGCCCACTGAAAGCATTCCTAGAGAAGCCGCTTCTTTTCGAGGGCAATCAATCCCACACCTTGGAAGCTCTTTCATCATCGCCAACAGCATTGTTAAGCGTACTGTAGAGCGGCTTGTGAACAGCGCCGACACAATCATCGTACCCAGGGAGACGAATTCCAGCAGTGTCGCACTGGTTGAGCCTCATTGTCGTGGCTTGTCCTCTCGAACAGCAGACAAGAATGAGGAGCTCTCGATTGAATTTGATTTTGCACACGCTGCGAGGAAAGAGCTTAGTTCCTGTGCGCTCGTGATATGACACAGTGTTATCACGGAGGTTCCGGACGGGAAGAAAGTTCATTGTAGCGTGAGGAGATATTCAGACAAACAGTCAGAGAAAATCTGACGCAGAGAATTAAGGCTTGCTGACATAAAAAGCAGAGTGGGTACGTAGCGTGTGAATATTAGGGTTCGCCATCGCTGACCAGAAGCTATAGCTTTGGCATTTACGTTTAAGAAAGTAACTATTCCCTTAATGCCAGGCGCAGGTTTCGGAGAAGCCTGTTTATATGAACCTGTAAATGTCAGTTTACGCTTTTCTTTACTTTTACTCGTCTGCTGATGTACATTTTAAATGTCAGAGTCACCGTGGGAGGATGAACTTCTTTTGTACCCCATAAAAATGGTTCCTCAAAGTGGGGTCACTATAATGAACCAAATTAGGTTTAACACTGGGATCAAAGATTCATACGTCACGAAACATGACGGCAGATAGTTCCATACAGTATGATTGCTCATAGAAAGTCCAGTTGACCTTTTCTTAAATGGGAACCCGGTGATGCCTTGTGTTTTGGGAATGGAGCAGCACAGGACGCTTTACAGCTTTGAGCTGCTTTTGGAGGGTGAAGGAGACATAAAATAATATTCAATAAAAAAAAAGATTATAGAACTTTCATTTAAACTAACATTGCTGGCTTGGACTGTGAGATCAATAAATGGTTACAAGTCCAGTTAAACTATAAAAGGAGATTATTTGCATGTCCTACCTGTAGAAAAAATAATCGTCATGTTTCAATAAGCACAACATGCACAAACGTCGTTCGCTAGTTTGTGGAGTTACAGGTCACATAAGAAATCTCCATGTGCAACTTGCAAATCTACTTCAGCGAAACAGGAGCCGTCAGTGTTTAGACTGATGTTAGCACCTGCTCTTATCAGATATGGGGGCGTTTATGCTGCGGCAGCCTCAGCCAGGTCAGCTGGAAATGGTGTTTGCAACCAGCTCGTACGTTGGTGACGGTAATTACTCACAGCTAATGACATCTGGAAGCAACAGTTGTCCTTCAGTTTGAAAAATTCATTTCATTTTTCGGCTACAAATAAGACTGCAGGCTGCTTTGGTAAACCCTCAGTTTTTTTAATAATTTTTTTTAAGAGGTAGCAAAAACTTCAAATTGCAAATCTGCCATTATTCATTTTAGTCACACATATGAGGGGAAACCATAGCAAGAGTAGCATCTGCTGGATGATCATCAGCATGTATCAGTCCAGTGGAGTCTCTCAAATCCAGCGCATGTCACTGAAGGACGTTGCTGGACTGTGCATGAAATCCCACCAGGCACCAGCATCCAACGTAAGAATTGCATTTCAACAGAAAGGAGTAAGAAAGGAAGATGACTGACAGACAGCGTCTGGCACAATGCAAGCAGGGGAACTTCCTGCCACACGACCACTTTATTAGGTACTCCTGAATTCTACTCTGTTTTACTACTGAGGTCACAGTGGGCGGCAGTGTCGTACTGGTTGCACGATGGTTTGACCACCCGATTTAAAATGACTGAAACGGGAATCACCTCTCAAAATAACAAGCCTTCGAGTGGGACTCTGAAAATGATCATTTTTTGAAAGCAGACTTCAGGGCAGAGCTGCCGTGCTGGAATGCGTTCGATTTTACAGGTGGACATAATGTGGACCGCGTATTCCACTGGACGGTGATTTCACTTTGCACATCTCAGGCCTCTCAATTCTGAGGACACGTATCAGGAAAAACACGCTTTTCCTACCACATCACATCTCTTCTAACCACCAGCAAGGAAGCATCCTCCACACACCCCCTCCCTCCCTCCCTCCCTCTTTCTATCTGACACATATTCTCACAAGCATGCACATTAACACTCTCTTCTCTGCAGGTCTGAGGGGCTGGATCAGTTAAAGAGGGGCTGCGTTCGATGGAGAGAGAGAGAGAGAGAGAGGGATCAGCAGCTGCTTGCATTCATTAGGCCTCCCGGAATCATTTTGCCCCATCCGGTCCCATTGATGGGGGCTCGAGTGATGTCACAAGTGGGCGGATAACACAGACCATGTGCAGATTATGACACTATCCCCGTCACAGACACTAAGACCTGTGACCAGACCCTTGTGGGTGGAAAGCATAAGCTGGATTTAATGCTGCACAAGCTTAATGCCTAGGTGATGGGATCTTCAGCAAAAGCTTTATTACTAAGTGCAAAGAAGCAACACATATGTGCATGCGTGGTTTCTAAAAGCATGGCAGGGGCCAGTGGGGTGGATTATGATACAAGCCATGGATGTGCATGCTTTATACAGCTGCAGGACGGTAACACAGACAAACAACGAGCGGATGTGGAGATATTGATCTAGCAGAGCAGAGACGAACAAGCTCATGACAAAAGACAATTTCTCTTATAATTAAACACAACACTTTTCACGGTTGAGCATTCGCTTTGTCTCACCTTGTCTGCGTCAGCGTTGTGAAGCGCCACTGGCATGTTTTCCAGCGTCCTGTTGTTATCTGACGCCAGCTGGGGAGACGTGCCATTTCCCACGCCAAGGTCCCTAGAAGTCATAGACAGTTTTGTGTCAGGTGTGTAAGCTCATATCTGGTGCAAAATGAGATTTTCTTTGGGTTTCTTTCGATCCTGCAGACACGTAACCCTCCAAAAAATGTGGTAACACGCCCACGTGGGTGTTTTCTCTGCTCAGGACTTTGTGTGTGTGTGTGTGTGTGCAGGTGCTTGGCTGACATCTACGTCTTGGCTCTGCTGTGTAAATCTTAGCACCTGTTGCTGTGCTGCAGTCTGACAACTCAACCTTAGCAACATCCATCATAACTCTCGTCCAACTTCACTGTCAAAAATCAATGATAAAACATTTTGCATTTGATTCGAACAAACAAATGAATCGAGAAACCCCACTGCTTCTCTGTGTTTCTGCGAAATGAAGGCACCGCACTGTACAAAAAGCAGCCCTGAAGATAAAAACAACGGGATGTGAACAGCGAGAGATCTCACTCCGGGCTGTAACTACACCATCCTTGGAGACCGAATGAGTTGGGGGAGGGGAGATCCCCAGGCTGCCGCTGTGGCAAACCACACGAGACATGAATAAACACAGCAAACTCACTGGCTTGTGATTTCAACTTTGCATTCCTCTGATCGAAATCGCCCACACACGTGTCGCCTTCCACCGTCTTTCACACTCACCCCCACCTATATTTCTCATCAGCACGTGCCCGTGACCGGTGCAAATCGTCTCAGGCTTCCCTTCCTCCTTCCTTGCCGCTGTTTGAAAGAGGATATTCACCCCCACAGTTCAGGGGTGGGGTTCACGCATGCAGAGATGACAAGGGGAGTTGCATGTGGTGTTTGTCATTAGCTCTGACTCCGACGCAGAGCGTCATCAGCATCCTGCTGAATTGTGAAAGTGTAACCGCTTCTTCTCTGGAAACAGTCACGCCAAATGCGACTCTAAGAAAACACTCACGGAGGGATAATTATGTCAAAGTGCGTGCGGAAAAATGGATGGTCTCTTCACAGGCAGAGCTCTTTGGAAAGTCTCACTCCAACGCTAATACAGAAGACAAATTCGGTTAGGTGACTACTTCCTGTTGCTGACCAAATGTCGGCATATTTGCAGATCATCTGTAGGCTCGACACCCCAATTCTGGGCACTCATTAAGAAATCCCATTTTAGCACGACTTCACTGCTCCTGCTTTGAGTTTATTTCTAAGCACGTGTCTCCCTCGAAAGCAATGAATCACTCAAAAGTGTATTTATGAAAGAGAGGAGGATGTGCACGGATTGGTCAAGAATGAGATATTGATTCAATGAGACTGTAGCCTCAGTTTGATTTCACTTGGCTGTGGGAGTACAATAGCAGATAACTGAGACGCCAATATCAACAGCACATTGTGCAGAGCGTTCAGACGGTGCCGGGGATGAAATATTGGCTCAGGCCGTGGGGCCCTATGAAAAAAACTACTCCAGTGTGAACATTTAAAAGAAACTAAAGGCAACCTGGATTCAGCATTTGTGAAAGCGCCTCATTAAATGCTAAGATGCAGTCAGCGTGGAGAACAGCTGCCAGTTTTCCCGGCTACAGTACTTAATGTAAAACGTCTGCACCTGACCTCCGTACCCGAGAGGGACCGTTCGAAAGAGGTTTTGCTCTCTCGCAAGTCATTAAAGACAAGTATGATAAGCCTCGTGTTGCACAATGCTAATTGGGGTCTGCCATGTCACAGCGATAGAGAAATCGATATGAAATACTAATGAAGCAGATGCAACTGTGTGTCTTGAAATATTTATGCGTGAACAACAGCACAACATCCTCAAATTAACGTGGCCTCACGATGACACGCTCACATACTATATGCTAATCATCTTCAGAGAAACATTCAGTGGGAAAAAAGAATAATTTTCAGTGTGGACAACTGCAAGTTTGCTAGTTGCATTGTTGCTTCGTAGAGAGGTTATTATAGTCATTTAGGCAGTGCAACTAAAGTGCTTTTGACAAACATTGTGAGCAATGTCATTTTAATTGAGGTTTTCTAGAGAACAGTGTGCAGACAGTATTTACTTGGCACCATACACTGAGTCATATCAGCTGAGTGGGAGCATGTCTGTAACAGCGAATGAAACACAGCTGGGTGAGGCTGGTGAACAGGGAGGCGTTGGTTCGATCAGACAACCTGCTGCAAGCCCACAACCGGCCTGTTGAAGAGTCCTTGACCTAAATTCTAACTCTAATTGTACCTGAGCTCTAACTCGGTGCTCCACTGTGGCGAGAGGACACCTTAACTAAGGAATCGATAAGGTAATATCTCATCACAAATTACCAGGCCACTTGAATCTCCACGTCCCGTCTCCCAGCATTCCTCTGGCCCTCGCCGTTGATCTCCTTTTTGCTGTTTTTGATGAGGCGCAGCACCGGTTCGATCTCCTTCAGCAGCTCGTTGTTCTCCTCCAGCCCGTTGCACAAGACAGCTCCACGGCCCCCGTCCCTCAGCAGCAGGGGGTCCTGCTCCTGCAGGCCTCCCCTCTCCAGGAGGGACTGGGGAGAGGACAGGTTCTCGATGGCCCTAAGCTGCGGCTCCTTGTTCACCTGCTGCTGCTGCCCGGGGGCGAATGGGCCGAGAGAGGAGTAGAGCTCGTAGGACTTTGAGGGTGGGAAGACAGGCCTCGTGACCCTCACTGTGCGCTGGCGGCCATCTCCAGACAGGGTGGTCTCGAGGTGGGTGGTGAAGCCCTCGGGCCCACGGAGGATCAGCACGGCGTGGCTCTCGGGCGACACATTCTTCAGCGTCTCCAGAGCCCGTTCGTAGGACAGATCCACCAGGGACTTGTTGTTGACAGCCAAGACAATGTCGCCCACCTGCACCAGGCCACACTCCTCTGCCGCGCCGCCGCGGATGAGGTCTGACACAATGACAGGCGGCTTGGACACCCTCTGCTTCACCAGAAAGCCCAGGCCGCCAACCTTCCTCTTGAAAAGGCGCACGGAGATGATGTTGGGCTGCAGCTGGCACACGGCGGGCTCCGACTCCTGCATGGTGCCTGTGTGCGATGGCGTGCGTGTGTTCTCGTGCGTGAGTATCTCGACGTCCCCAGAGATGTTTCTGAAAATCAAGAGAAGGAGAAGGGAAGAGGGCAAATATGTCTATTAGTCTGAAGGAAATTACCTTGACTGCATGATTTGTTTACAGGGTGTTGATTTAACATCAGTGAGAAAGGGCACATGAGTCATTAAAGCAGAGGGTTTTCAGAACCAGTATTACTCAGATCGTTAAGTCCCGTTGAGCTACAGGTGCAAAATATTGTCATGGACATAAAAAAAAAAAAAAAAAGCATCCAGCCAGACAGGCAGATCTGCAAGGCTGGATGAACCATATCAACAGGTTTTTGGAAAAAGTCTCATTTCTGTTCTGTTAAGAATTGTAACTGCAAACACTGAATATGATTCTGTGAATAACTGATATTTGCATTTTGAGCTACTTATTTGTTTGAATGCACCTCATCACCCCAACAAAGACAAGCGGAAGTTGCACAACACTTATGTTCCTGACGTCTCCTATGAACTTCAGGTCAGTTTTGGATCTTTGCACGTGTTTTCTGAATCAGAACAAGCTCTGAGCACAAGTTCCACTGACGCGTTTCTTTAACACTGATCCTTTAATCGCTGCTCGCTCTCTGACATCGACGCATCCGGTAAAAAAAAAAACAAATCCATCAATAACAACAATAATAATAATCATCATAAATCCAATGCGCGTGCACGGCGGCCAGCAGACGCGGCCGGGACTGATTCAGCACCGAGGTCAGCGCCTCGGTCCGCGGCCGGTTCCGCTCGTTGTTCCAGCCGGTGGTTCTTGTCAGTCCCTCCGCCGCTGACCGTGAATCGGCTGCAAGTGTCCAAGTCTTGGAGTTTGAGCGATTCGAAGCCCGAACCACACGCCGGAGGTCGCGGAGCGTCAGTTCACAGCCGCAGGAAAAAGTGGCGCACTTTCATATCGACCGAACTGTCCTGGGGCACAGCAATAATTCATATCTGCGGCCCTTTAATCCTCTGCCTTCGTAGCTGCCCCCCCCCCCCCCAAGTTCACCGATAAGGGATGTGAATATTGATGGAAATATAATCTCACTGCTCAGATAATTTTTTCCCCTTGCACGGGTTGATTTGTGTTATAAATATTACTGGCGCGTTATTATCATTTGGCAGCTGTTTTATGAAGACAGCTGTGCGTAGGTCTTTGTATATGCACATATAGCAAATGATGAATATACAGTTGTACATTAATGAAATGTGCTCTGTTCTGTTCTCTTCTGCAGTGCATCATCACTTACAGCCGGAATTTAGTTGGAAAGTTCTGGCAGTTTTTAGGAATTTAGAAAGATTTTCCAGGAGCATGACATGAACTTACAGAGTGTCATATTTCATAAAAAAGCAGCTGGGTGGTCACATCAGGCGCAGTGTGGGCGTGATGGAAATAGACTTTGTGGAATTAACTGACACGTTGGTGCATCAAACACACACCTGGCTTTAATTACGCCGGGTGACGTCATCACTCACTGTTCACCAGCAGCAAAATCAGAGGAAAATCAAAATCAATTCTCCAGTAAACAATGTCACACATAAAGCAGATTTTTACCAGCAGACCCCTCGACTGTCCAAGCACAGCGAACAAGCAGCGTGTTGACGAGAGAATCATAAAAGAATCACATCATTCAAATTTAATTGAGACATTTTTTTGCACATAAAGAACCTTAAAACGTGCAGCGTGTCTTTCGTCCGCGCTGCTCCTCGCACACAACCGGCAAAAAACGCACAAAAATGCCCAAATTCATGTGCAGCTCTCAGCGCAACAAGTTCCGGCGACACTTTTCTGGCAAAAATTAATAACAACACGGCTGCAAAGTCCAATATGTAAGACGGAGGTTTGTCCTGCCTCAGCCACAGGTCAGCGCGCCTCCGTCCGTTCTCACTGACAGCACTTCTACAGTCTCCTCCACCAGCGGAATGCGCAGCCTTATTCCCCACAGACACACACACACACACAAATATGACAGGAGCGCAGCGGATATCATAATTTTCCTGCGTTATTAAAAGCTACTCACCCCTGAGAACACGGTCGCCGTGTCCACGACCTGCGAACTTGGGGTAAAACTCCTGCGCTCTCGCGTCTCCGCAGACGCGCTCAGCCTCTCTGGAGACGCGGCACGCTTGTGTCTCCGTGCGCACCGGGGCGCCCTATAAATACCGAGCAGCGGGAGACACGGGGACGAGCCGGGACCGAGCCGTGCGTGCGCGGGCACTTCAATCAACTGTAGGTGGGTTTTTGGTTGTGTCGGCTCTCGTCATCGCTCTCCTCACATCCACACCCCGCCTAGACCCCCACTGTAGGCCCGCTGACGGGGGGAGGGGGGGGACAAGGTGCGTGAGTGTGACCTTCTTGGAGTTGCCACAGCGCAGGATGAGTGTGGGCGGCAAAGACCTGATCGTGTGGTTTCTAACGGGAATGCAACTTTGGGGGCTTGAAGAAACATCTGAACATGTCTGTCACTGTATCGCAGTCCCAAAAAACAAAAAAGATCATTTGTCATTTATTTGTGCAAAATTCCTGCTCAGCATGATGAGAGGTTAAACACAAATGAACTCAGATTGTCTATTTAGCATTCGAGTCCCCGAGAATCCTGCCTCTTTTTAAAAACCAAATAAATCCAGCTAACATCCTTTATCTAGGGCTTACCTTTTACAAGGTCTTTGATTTGTAACGTCAGCTGACGCCTTTGAAATGATTACCCAGGAAGCTTCCAATAATAAGCGGAACGCACTAAATAGCTCTTTTTTGGATGGAGGATTTTTGGAGGAATGCAGTGGCAATGCTCAAAATGATTGGAAATGACTAAGAAGTTCTATATGAAACAGAAGCAGTGGCAGCGTGGCAGAGCGGAGAGAGCGAGCTCTGTCACACGGTGATGAGTAAGTGATTTCAAGGTAGTGGCTTCACTTTACAAAGGCGGTGACTTCAGGCTCCGAAGCCAAATCTTCACAATCCACCCAGCGAGCAAACAAAACGAAAGGCTAATTCAAGTTAACACCGTTAAGGAGATGAAAACTCATATTGTCCCCGTTTTTTATGCGACCCATAGTTTTGAAGGAATCTGTAAAAACTGTGAGAGCGTTTTCCTCTCTGTGTGTGTCAAAGGTCGCACGCTGACCCTCAGGCTGCTGCAGCGGCCCTCGTTCAACAGGAGCCGCAGGTTTCGGTGGAATTTCTAGGAATTTAAATGTCTTTGTTGCACCGGTTGTTATCTCTGCACCAGGAGACACAGCAGAGCTCCATCCTCCTCCTGCGCCACCTTTCCTCACATTGAAGGACACCTGACCGGATGTTCTACATTCTTTCTGCTGCAATTTAGTGTTCTTCTCTTCCCGGTTGTTTGGGTTGTTGGAGGACAGACTGATCCTGTTTTTGATAGTTACTGTGGGTCTGTGAAGAATCAACATCTTTGCGAATGGGCCTAGTAGGCGAAGGCACAGGGGGACTACAGGCCATTTCTAGTTTGAATGAGCTCAGTTCGTTACAAAATGACCAAAACAGGCACAAACTCACAACAGATGGACACAAAACATCGAATATTAGACACAAAATGTCTAAAAAAAGCATAAAAGTGATGAAAATAAACACAAAAATGAGAAAAAAAGAAGAGTGGGGGCCCTTCCCCTGTCCGTGCCCAGGAGTGCAGGATTTTTCCAGCATAAAACCCTTACGTTCACACTGGGCGGCGGTCAGCAGGGGAAACGCCTTCTAACTTTATGAAGAAAACAGGAAGACACGAGCGTAAACCCGGGTGTTTATTCGTCTGCACCTGTGTGTGTTTGTGGCCTCAGGCACTCGGGCAGTAAAGTGATCTCGCAGACACGGGGTGTGAGTTCCCAGAACCGTCGCTGCTTTAAAAACACAAAGCAAAGGTTCAAGTATTTCTTGCATGTTAAACATGAAGTTTTGGTTCTCACCATTTTCACCTCAACTCCAGTTGCTCAACTCAAACGCTTTTGAAATCAGTAATTTAAAGTTAAGACGCGCCGTCACACTGATCGTTGCTTTATTGCCCAAACTTCACCATTTATTAATGAAAAGCCACATGCAAATCCCATTTTCCCATGTCTCTGCAAAATCACAGAATCGTTTTGAATGGAAGGAAAGAGCAACGCTTGCAATTAAGACTGATGCCTCCTCTCCACATGTAAACACTGAAAAGAACAAGACAAAAAAGAAATATTTTTTATTGTTGTCATATCTCTATTCTATACATTGTTTTTATGATGTCTGAAATATGTTGTCTTTGATCATCCTCCATGATCCACACTGTTGGATGAAGTAACCGTTTTTCTCTTTCAGCTTATCATGTTGGGTCAGAGGTCACCACAGTTCTTACACCGGATCCACTTCCTGACACGGCCCTCCTTAATCTGTGCGTTGGCCACTTTGAGGGTTCAGCGTCCTGCCCGTGGACACATGTGGTCGTGCTCCACTAATCCGACAGTTGCTGGCTCCTCGGGTCACATGTCAAAGTGTCCTGGACAAGACGCTGAACCCCAGCTTAGTGTCTGCCAGCTCCCCCATCAGTGTGTGTGTGTGTGTGTGTGTGTGTGTGTGGGATTGCGAGTGCAAATAGATGAATGAGAAGCAGAGTAAAGTGCTTTTGGGCAGCGCAGCCAAGTGAGCCAGTCCCGCCCGAGCAATATTTATTTTATAGTTTGATCTGTGACGGACGGCTCGTGTTTTTAAGTAAAAATAAGACAAAATGTCCACAAAAAGAAAAAGTAAACTGTCTGTAATTTGTAATTTGGTCATGAAACACTTGTAGCATATAATCAAACAATTTAACCTTTGTGCTTGATTAAAAAGCACAAACATCTGATTGATTGGAAATGACCTTTACCGAGGACCCACAGACAATTATAATGTATTTAATAGACGATTATAATATTAGACTGAAAGTGCAATGCCAGCACGGCCCGGTCACTGTGGGCATCAGGCTAATGTTCCACTGCTGTTATGCAAACAGTGGGAGTTCGACATAGGAGATAAACAGTTGATTTCCCCGGGCAGATGCTGTTAAACTACTGCAGAAAAGACGACTATAACGGGATGATGTGTGCGCGGGGACCTTTCTGCTCAGGCCAGGACGCCGCCTGATGATGGACGTGGCTTTGCGGCTGCAGAACACCTTGTGTGACCCGTGTGCTCCCTGCCTCCCACTTGACATATCACAATTCGCACCCCCGTGTCTACCCCACTTTGGTACCCAAGTGATAACAAATGATGTCACTTCAGACATCACAGCCCTGCTCCTCAGGCCTAGCACTTCTTAAGGTTCTCCCCAGAATAGAAGAAAATAATTACCTCCATTTATCATAACGGGCTGAAAGAGACACTGTAGCGGAGTCTTCCTCGGCGCGCGCGCTCTGTTATCTTTCAGATGACGCACAGACATTTAGCGCGTTCGATATGGAGCCCGCTAGCATGGCTGCACTGAAGTGGGGAAATTGCTTAGCTGTACGGTGAGATGCCATCTCCCGAGGTTCAAAGTGCGTGTGTGCGCTTCTGCAGGCATCATCGGGGGGGGATCAGATTGGCCTTGGGCTCGCATCAGCTATCACTTGATGTGTGTCAGAATGCAGGCGTACTGTAACAGTTCACGGATATCACACACACACGAGCACGCGGAAGAGCAACTATAAAAAGAATCTAGTACGTATCTTTAGACACACTCAGTCCGTGCACACGTACAGCCACATTCCACGGTCGGCCATGTCATTATGTCAATCATTTCCTGCTTGAGTGGTACCATCTGCCCTCTCATAAAGCCACACAACATGTGGATCACTGTGCAAAGCCCCCGCTGAGCCCTGTTACGTCGCACATTGCCCGGAGTTAAGACTTTGTGGCTAAAATTACATTGCTTCTATATTTACACATCTCCCCCTCTTCTCATCTGTCCTTAGACGCTCACCACGTTATACGCATTCGTGTTTTGTTTGCATTATGTACAAATGTGTGCATGAAATGTTCTGATTATGCCTAATCCAGAACATCCTTATTTCACAGCTCTTTAGCGGTGTGATGTTTTTTCCATTCTGCTGGCCCGCTGAACCCACAGCCAGTCCCTTCCCAGATTGAGAAATCACACGGTGGCACATTCGTCCTGCGAGCCACGGTTTGGAGTCTATTTGCCATACATCGAGATTAAGCACCGGCATCATCACAGCGGGGCGCAGCCGTATCTGTGAGTCTGCAGCGAACAGTGCAGCCCGTGTTTGCAGGTGAGTGCACGTCGTCACCGCAGGCGCTCAGGTGTCACTTCTTGTCTTGCCACTGCAGAGCTTTGCCATCGTGCCGTTTTCCAACATTTTTAAGGCTTCTAATTAGTCACGTTTATGACACATGCTCCATCTTTTGTTTCTATGGCAACTTTTAATTAAATGTTTTTGTGCTTCTTGGCGGATCTATTGAGGCTAAAACCTGTTTGCTGAATGGATGTGTCACAAATTACAACTGTGTTTACTGCCAATATTTTGTGCAGTTTGATTATATAGAATCCCAACTTCATAGTGTCAGTTGTGAAATCAGCTGACCGGTGTCGATGACATTACTGCCACGGTTGCAAAGTGTTTATTTGGTTTGCAATTTTCTATTTTTGCATTTCACTTTGACTAGATATTGGTAAGTAAACAGAAGTTGTATTTTGATTTTTTTGGCCAACAAATTCAAGAACCAATTTTCCTAGTTAGACCTTAGAAGTTTTTAAACTACGTTTGCTTGGCTCACATTAAAATGTCTCAACAATGCTAAAAATCATTGCAGTGGAATTTTTATACACACATGCAGGAGAGTGAAGTGGCGACTTTGTTTATCTCCTGACTGGATCCAGCAGCAGGTCAGAGACGTCACTTTTACTGTAAAATATTTGTCTCATTAACGTTCCCAAAGAAAATGAATCTCAGTCTGATGGACTTTTGACCAGAGCAGATGCAAAGCAGTGGACAATTTGTGGTTTCAGTAAAATACTGCATATCATTTTTTAAAAATGTATTTATTTTTTTGCAGGTGGACTTCAATAAAATTAGTTGCACATATTTGTCGTTTCCCAGATTGACAGACTGGCTTTTAATCATTTCAGGCTAATTTGGTCGTCTCATGATGGTTTGGTCCAACCAACGCTTTTAATCCTCATGAAATATGTGCCCAATTGCCGGAATCCCACGAGCCTTAGCTGCACTCTGCGTTTCGTCCTGCATTCGTACGATAATAAAATTAAACCTGCCTAGCAGCATTTAAAGAAACATTGACATTCACTACTTCATACATGTGTTTTCATGTTGAGACATACTCTATATTCATTGTGCGTCTGCTCCTTTTTCTACACCCATGATTTTTCTTGCCCCCATGTTTCTCCTTTGCGTCTCCTCCAGTCTCTCCTTGTTACAATCTTAATTTCTTGTTTGCCTTTATTTAATTTTTCAGCAGGTTTGATTGTTTTTTCATAAAGCACTGCCAATAAACCTCAGGGATATCTTTAAAGAACAATTTAAGGGCTTTCATCGCAAAACGTCTGCCACTTCCTCATGATACACGACTCACCTTGTACATGCAAGAGAAATCATAAGTTTATGCAATTATTCTAAACTCGCCAGGTTTATTGCCCGAGGCAGATGTACCTCAATCTCTAGATACTTTAGTTCTGCAGCTGATTGATGTTAAATTGCATTACAAAGCAGAGAGACAAAGGACAGATGTCCTCCCTAACGCTGAAATGCTTTTTAACCGTCCCATGATTTAGCCTGGAGCTGCTTTCCCCTGAAACACACTGCAGGGTGCGGCCAGAAATTGCCAGAAGAGTGACACAAATGGTGTATGATTTGTGCTACTGTGCATCTCATCTAAATCAAAGATCACTTTGTTAAATCTGAAAATGCTACAGAAAAAAAAGGTAGTACGTTTTAAAATGTTTTTACTGAATCATAATATGGCTATTTTATTTTTAAACTCTAGTTTTAGTTTTTAAAGAACACAAACAGGATGGTAAGGATTCAAAGATATATATATTTAGAGCCAGATTAAAATTCTATAAACTGTACATGTCAGCATAAACCTGTGGATATCCCTTTAGTGTTCGAGTTTATGGCTTGACATTGTTTACTTTGCTCTTACTTTGGTTCTATGCATATGTCCATGAATTATGAAAGCAAAGTGTAAATAACATAAATTTCTAAAACATTTTAACCAGGGCTTTATGTTTTCTGTGCAGGTCGGTCCCTCAGCTGTGGTATGTACTGTACAGAGAGAAATCGCCAGTAGCCCCATTTATTAAATTCAGAATTTGAGCTAAACAAACTACTCCATGACAGCTGACACCCCTGTTCACTGGAAATGCTGTGAAAACGATGGAAAGTCCCTTTCGCTTCCTGGGCTTAATGGACAGGAATAATGTCAGTTTTAACGGCGGCTGCTTTGATTTTCCAAATTGTGCAAACAATTATTCTTGGGGTTATTCATGCTGGTGCAATATATATAATTTTCATGCATGACCTTCTCCGCAAATAACAGTTATGTGGGCAAAAGTGTGAAAGCAACGTCCATGTATGCATGATTGCAACAGGTGCAAAAGCCAAAATTATTAGATTTACATAAGTGAAAACAGAAAGTGCTAAAAGCTGATGATGCTTATTCAAAAAAATGTAAACCAGAAGAAAATAAACATCTAATTCGATAAGGTTTACAGGGTTTTTAAAGCTCCTTTAAAACTGAAAACCTCTTAAAAGTTTGTGAATACGACCAACATGTTAGTGTTGCCAGTATGTCCAATTTCACATTGTACAAGAAGCCTGCGAAGCAGTTTTTATGACATGAGGAGTTTAAATTACACAAGATAAATGTTAGAGACTTTGACCGTTACACACTGCTACAGTATATGTTTATTATTAGAGGGATTTCTAACAAATGCAATTTTTTTATTGTCCCCATAAGAGAATTGTTTGAAGGAACACATTCCAACACCAAATCCAGAAAAAAACTCAACAAATCACACAATTTCTCATACACAAAACATACCCAACTTCAAGGGGATAATTTTGCCTTAAGCAACAAATGAGTGAGCTGATGCAGCACTCACACGTTCAGATGCGCATAGTAAATTCAATGAGATCAAAGAGAAACCGCCCTCTAAGGGTCGTTCTTTGGATTGTGATTGGCTGACCAGCAGTTAATTAAATGGGACTCAGCTATGTGTAAAAGTTCACATATTGTCCAAAACAAAAATGACTTACTTCCAGTAACAGAAATGGGGAAAAAAATCAATCAAATGCAACATGTAAATGGGAAGAAATATAGAAAAAATGCAGAGGAATAAACATCAGGGGATGCTGGTAAATACTGACAGGACGTTGTGATTTAGCTATGATGTTCTACTGTGGCTAATTTGATGGATAGATGCTTAACTGCTTCTTTTGCACTAATATGTAAAAAAACATGGATGCTTGGTCCACAGGGTCTCACGTTTGCCTCTGATCAGCTGATTTTTGGCCTTTCCCGTGATCTAATGCTGGATGCTTATTGGTTGGAGTGTGTGTGTTTGCCTTGCCGCGTGAAATGCTGAATTCTACCTTCATGATTCTGGAGTAAAACCGTCCTGTATCTCGAACAGCGATGGCTGAAATTCATTTAGCAGCTTCGGTTTCAGGGTCTTGCTGTTTGTTTGCTGGCTCGCCGTCACACTGTTGCCACTTCCTGGCACACTTGAGTATAAAGGAGCCATCATTAACGCTATTAGCACCACCTGTGCCTTTCTTGCCACGACAAGTCAAAATGTCTGCTGTGAAACGGGCCTGTAAGTGTGTCAAGGGTGATTCACCTGAGCCAGGGGATTGTCGAATGTGCTGCTCGCTCAAAATTAAGACTGGGGGAGGTTCGTGTTGCTAAAATACAGCTGTGGATGGATGATTCTCAAAAACAAACGTAAATTCATAAGTCAGTGCAAATTCAGAGCTCCAGGATTAAATTAACTGGCTGTGAAATACGGTAAGTTTATTGAAATGTTGTTTCAGAGTCATGAGCAAATGTGATGTAGTAAAATATTCAAAAATGTTAAGCAAGTACAATAAAGTGGCCTGATACGGTTTTGGATAAAAGACTTCCCACATCTGAAACACTCTTGCACACCACCCACGGGTGTTTTGGGGCCGACACCGCACAGACTAGTGTTATCGTCCTCAACAATCTGTTGGAAAGCTGACGAACAAGAAACAAAGTGGAGCTAATCTGTTTCCGTAATGATTTTGCCCGATGACCTTGACAAAGTGCAAACAGCCCCCGGCTCTTTTCAATCTTCTGTCTTTGGCTGTGCAACGTTGACCCTTTTAGCCGCGCTCAATTTTCTGGTTACAAGATGATCTCGGTGCCAACAAAGAGTGGGTGTTTTCTTTTGAGCTCCGAGATTTTGCATGAAATGCCCTGGCTGTGTTCCTGCCTCACACTGGCCCGCTGGTCCTGACAGATTTTCAGCTTCACCCAGGAATCAGCACTGATGTTTCGCATCACGTCAAAACCACTGCGCTCTTTGCATTATAGCTGGAAAACCATCTTCTTGCATATATTCAGAACTTCTTGCTTTTTGCACCATGGTGCCTGTGCTGTCCATTTTTTTTTCATATTCAACAGCACAGCTACACAAGCAGCAAAATCGATGCATTCTGATTTTTCCCTAACCAACTTACTGGGGAGAAAATATTTAACTGATTCTCTCTGGGCCGGATCACTAATGTGATTTTAGGACTTTTACAAGTGAACTGTGGTTAGAATAGATCGGAATTTATGCAGACAGGGAATCATATATTTGCCCATATACAGTCTCTGGCCACTTTATTAGGTACATCTCTACAATCCAAAACAGCAGCTCTGCCATGAATTCTACGTTTACAGTGTTATAATCACTCAGTTTTTAAAGCTCTCAGAGAGCTGATAATGTTACTCTCTGTTTATTGGTGAGGTCACAGTGGTTAGTGGTTTCGTACTCGAGTGCTTTATAAGTAGAGGTGTTTTTGAAGTTTTGGTCAGACGAGGCCTGTTGATAAAGGAGCATATCGACCTGTTGAATGTGCAATACTATTATGTTAGATTATCATATGTACATTGACTACATGTATAAAATATGGGGGATGTCATTATTGATGGATTTACCATGCAGGGGACAGCCCCCGCCCCCGCCGATCATTAAATTCCTAAATCTGCATCTGTAAAGTAAAACAACAAAGGTCCATAAGCTGCTAAATCAGCTAAACGGAAAAAGGGGAACATGAACAACATCTTAGGAGCTTAGCATTGATAAATTACCACACAGTATGACTGAATACGATGAATGATATGAACTGGACCAGCAGCTTTTAGCTTATGTTGGTGTAAAATCTTGTTTATGAGAACGCTGCACAGGCCACCTTTAAAAAAAAAAGAGCAAGACAAAATGATTTTTAACACAATTTATGCACCATTTTAATGGTTGATTATCAAATAAATCACGTTTGTCACACCACAATACAACATGGGCATGTGATTTTCTCCCTGTTCAGCCAATTTGAGCCACTGAATTCTGGGAGATGTTATAAAGCGCCTTTGGCAGCTAAAAATGTATTCAAGCATTTGTTCATTCCAAAGGCCATTAATTTTTATTAATTCTTCGAGCTATTTGTAAATGTGCCATTGTGCTAATTGTGTTGTGGTGTGTGTGTGTGTGTGTGACCCTGGGGTTTGTGGATGTGAGCTACCAAGATGGACAATAAAGAATAATTCTATTCTATTATAATTCTCACACGTCCTTGATGATTTGTTCTCTATTTTGCAACATGGCACCAACACTCGATGATACAAACCAATGCATTTGTCGTAAATGAATTTACTTTGTGGTTCTGTGTGTGTGTGTGTGTGTGTGTGTGTGTCTCCCATTTGACAGTCTGACAGTAACAATTGTAACCGTTGCATCAAACACCACAACATAATTGATTCCCTGAGGTAATATTTCTATCAGGAAAAATTTACACCAACATCTGATTTAAAATTTGCAGCCTAAAAACCAGCAGAATCGTGCACGACCTCACAAAAGGAAGGTGCAGCAGTGGGTTACGTGTATATTAGAATAAAACACGGATGTTCCTTTGAACCAATCATTTGCCTTTTGAACCCTTCAAAGTGTTTCTCCGCAAATTCAAAAGCAGCAGTCTGAGCAAAGACTGTGAAATCCTTTTGCATTTCAAATCGCTGAACATGATGAAAATGCAGGAACCTCCTTTGCACTCAGATGGCTGGTGAGATCAGTGCCTTCTTGAACTTTTCTTGAAATCGCTCTCCTGAGAGCGTGCACACGCACACAGCACAGCCAGCTCCACTAAAGTCCACACGAGGTTGCTTTACCTAGCGGTTTGGAAATGAATGGCTTTAGGTTTTAAAATTACTTTCACTCGTTTCAAATGAAGCAACACAATGAGTTCCATGGGAGTGGCAAACAATTTCAATTTCATAAGATGTAAGTCAGAGGATGAGCCCACCGGTGCTATTGATCTCTGTAACTTTAAATTAGTTCTGTAAAAACTTCCTCCAAACGAGCGTTTGCATGAATTAAATTTTGTGTTGCAATGTCCTTAAACAATTGAAGTTACAGCAAATGACCGTAATGGCTCCTGCAAACATCTATAAATATGTTTGAATCTCTGTGGGAAACAACAGCAGCACAAACTATTTCGATGATGTTATCGGGCTACTGCCATTATCCAGAATGTGACTGCGAATGTTTCACATTATGATCATATTTCGACTTGTATTTCTTGATGGCTTGTGCAGCGGCCGCTTCCATTTTCACCCCGTCAAAATGCAACGTGCACCGAAAAAGAGAGCTCACTCCAACAGCATCATCTTTCCGTCTAAATGTGGATAATTAAAGTTAAAGGCTGGCTTAATGCGTGCCTGTGTACTTCAGCATGTCCCCCATCTGCTCCTGCCTTCCTTTAAAAATGCTGCCAGCAGGAACGGCGACTCCGGTCTCTTCCTCGCCCCGAAAGGTCAAACTTGTCATTAGCTGTGAGGCTCTTCGCTGCTTCGTCTCGCATAATTCAGAGGCCCTCAGCAAAATAATTGCTGTAAGAATTCACCCTAGGCTCGGTAAGTTGTGCAATGGCACAGAACACAATGTCTTCTCTGCATTCAACACTTAAAGTGTGTTGGTGCGACTCAAAAGAGAAACAGGTGTCACAGGCTGTGGTGTCGTAAGTCAGAGCTCTCACTGCAGTTTACAATATTTCAATACTTATATCAACCAAGAGTAGTTATTATATTTACACTGGCTTAGTAAAAAGCTCTGTATATCTAATATATCCCCCGTAATATTTTACAAACATTTGAATTCAGGTAATGTGCAATAAATACTCTAATTGTGTTGGAGTCATTTTTCAGTATCAGCTGTCAAACAAGTAGTTTTCCGTGTTAATCCCACAACTCTGGAGTCCCGTTGGTTTTTCCATGAGTCATCTCACTGGGAATTAGTTCTCACAAGGTGAATTCAAGGTGAGTCCAAATGGCTGCAATTAGCTGTAATTAACTGTAAGTGAATAATAGGACAGAAAGCCGGCAGTAATCAGACGCAGAAGCTGCTGGTATGTGCCATTTCAATTTGAGTAACGGTGGCGCAACCAATCCAAAACATCCATTTCTGTGTATCTGATGAAATCAGAGTTTTCCAAAAACTATGACTAACTTGACCCCAAAGTGCTTTTCATCAGACTTTGTTTATTTCCACAAAAATAGACAAATGTGATGCTGGTGGTTGGACAAATTTCGTTTTTGGGAGCACTGTGGAAATTACAGCATGCAGACCTGCTGTAATCAGGGAATAACATCACTTCTGAAACGTAAATGTGAAACTTAAATGTGATATGTAAATCCTAAACACTTGTCCTTGGGTGGAGATGCAGAGAACGTGTCCTTTGTGTTACAGTAGGACACGCTCACCACACACTGAGCTGGACAAGTCGGGGTGGTCAGACCGCAAATGGATGTTTGCCTGTTGAAAATAAATACAGGAGCAGATGCACTTTCATTTTTTTCTTTTACAACCACTGATTCATTCCTCCCCTGAAATTACACTGATTGTGTCCAACAGGGAAGTTCATGAGCCAAAACACATCTCCAGCCGACACAGTTTGAGTGACTCTCGTAAGGGAGACGGCGGCGTGCCTCTCTGGCCTCCGGTTTTTGACCAAGGTGAAATGTGCCACACAGCTGCGGTCCAGCAGAAACCGGCAGAGTCCTCGTTCAACAGTTGTGGCAGGGCTCTGGGGAAACTTTGAAATTGAGGGTAAACAGCTGTCATAAAGAGAAACATTATGTCAAGAAATGTGACTGGACCTCTGCAGCTCCTGGCTCCACTTCCTGTTTGAAGTGAAATGTGCCACATTACATGAGTCCAGCTGAAACCTGCAGAGACTCCAGTCTGCACAACTGGGATTTTAGACGTAGGAGGTTCAAGAACTTCTGCAAACACCGTGAGGTGTAAAAGCAGAATTAAACCTCCATGTCTCCCCGTGTTAAGCATGTACCACCTGTACAACGGTACACACCTTATTTCAAGTAGGAATTTTTATTGTTGGTGTTGTTAGAGCAATAAATATTCCTGATATAGTTATTGAGACACGTGTTAAACTCTTGAGTGTGCAAGAAGAAAACTCCAGACAAAGTTAGTAGCCTTCAAGATTTAGAAATGAATGAAGTGCATGTGTGATAATCCTAGGACGGCATAGCAGCAGTTATTTTATTAATGTTGCCCGTACTGTCTGCATCATCATCTTATTTAATTTATCAGTTACAGTGAGAACAGAGAATTCCTTTGTGCCTCCCTCTCTGAGCTCGGAAGCGCTCTGCATTTCAGCTGCACAAATGTGGAGTAATTCAACTTCCGCCTAAACGACCACATAGGTGCTTCCTGTCTGGAATCTTCATCCATCCATCCATCCATCCGTAATCTGTTCCCGCTTATCCTGCAGGGTCACCAGGAAGCTGGAGCCTATTCCAGCTGTCACTGGACAAAATGTGGGGTACGTCCCGGACGGGCCTGGCAGAGAATATCGCACAGATAAACTGATTGAAATCATAGCTGGGAAACATGTAACTAACTCCTTTTGTGGTGTAAAAATATGCTGAATGTTTAGTTAGATTCATGCAGAAGAACAACTTGGTTTCAGGGTCATTACATGTTGCTTGTGCAAACACCTGATGTGGTTGTTCTGAATTGGAGGACGGTTTCGTGTTGCATGTTGTTATTTTTCACTGAAGGTGTCACCGCAGGCAAAAGTACATATTTGCTTCTGGAAAAGTTAAACACAGTATTTTTACACCTGAACCAAAATTCTTTCAAACTGTCAGTGGAGTTGCCTTCAAGGTCAAACCGCCAGCTAATTTGAGCAGAAGCTAGTAACTTAAAACTTTAAAAATGAAATTAAAAAAAAGAAAAAAGCTGTTTGGTATGTAAACATTCCCATGGAAAGTTCAGGGAGGGAAGGATATTGCCAACACCTGATTAGTTATCCTTTAGTTTGGTTTACCACTTTACTGACTTTAATTCGGATTTTTTAATGGTTTGCCAACGTTAGTGAATGTATCTTCAATTTTCTCCTACTTTTATTTTTAAAAACTACACTACTACTAGATTTAGGACATAAAGTAAGAGAACAAGACTAAACCTGAGACTCTTTCCATCGCAGTGCCGTGTACAGTGCATCGTAGGGGCTGTTTCATTTCTGTTTCATTTCATTTTTACTTTTATTTTAAAGCCTGCCAGGTTTAAGATTTGAGAACAAGAATAAATTCAGAAGATTTATAGAATTAACTATGGTATATATGTCCATGAAAACAAGATTTGAAAAAAACATTTTTAAAAACAGTTTGAACAAAAGTCGAAAAGCTTTTCACTGCTGCTATAAAAATGTGTTTACAACAGTAGAGGAAGATGATCCCAAACACACGGGATTAAATAGGTAATATAATTATCACTGATGAGTCTTGTCACTTCACACTATGTCATATCGTGCTGCTCTGTTACTATGAGCCAGAGACGCCCCGTGTGACCCTGCACTGGATGATTGGGTATGGATGATGGAAAGATTAATGGTATGTCAGTGTAGGCATTGATTTTGAAACGTTTAACAGATGATTCACATGCTTACCTACCACATGAATCTGTGTTTTTAATGCAGAATGTGTTAAAATGGAGATGCGGCTTTACTTCAGATTACTGCCACAAACTCTAACAGAGCAGCATTACAGAAGTGATTAATATAAATCAGGTTTCTAAAGGCAACAGAAACTCTCATATTAACGTTATGATGTCCTGGGCCACAAAAGAGTTGTAGTCCAAGGTTTTTGAAGTTACTTCTCTGCACGTAGTGTTTGAGTGATGAAGCATTTGGCGCAGGCACACGATCAAAAGCAAACAGTCTCGACACAAGCAAAAATAAACGTATCACTTAAAGTTTTTATTGACAAGTTTTGTTCTCTTCTGGACATTAGAACAAACCCAAAAGTTGCACAAAAAAACACAAACTTTATAACAAGGCCTGCAAATTGTAATTCATTGACATTCAGTTGAACCGCAGAAACTAAATCATTTCTGGAAGGGTAGAAAATCTTTATAAACTTTATTTTACAAATTATACAAATGAAGATCCATTACAAGCTTGAATGATAGATATGTTTTTCTTTTTGTGTAAGGACAGTATTAAGTGTCATCATGAAGAAGCGTCTGCGATGACGATATACGATGATAATGAGGATTTCTCAAAATCGGGGTCGGGAACCTGCGGACGGAGAAGCATCATCGCGGTGTCGCAGCAAAGCAGCTGAAATGGCAACAAACGATACGATAGAAATGTGGACAAAAATAAATTTCCTTTATAGCAAACAGTATCTATTTTACGATATATTTAGGTTCTTCTGTTCATAGTCAAACGGCTCCTCCCGTTTAGGAAAGAGCGGTTTGTATTTGACATCATCCTGTACATTCTCAAGTTTTAATAACTTTGAAGCGATGAGGGAAAGAGTGTCAACTTTCTCGACCTTTCCAAACCGAACGTGGAAAAAAGACACAGTGACGGAACTTCAGTTCACTTCCTCGTGTAACAGTCAGATTCACGGCGTTCCTCAACAGACGTCGCTGTCCCTCTCGCTAAATGTCCACAGCTTTAAAGCAAAGGTTTGACAGACTCGTGCAAATAAAGTAAACAGGAAACCAGCAGCTGGCTGGCACACGGCTGATTAGCTTAGCCTCATGCTTTGCGAAAATGAAGCTCCCCAATAAAGACTGCAAGAAAATGTGTTTTTATCTATAAAAAACAAACGTTATTTATAATTTGTTACTTTTGTATAATTTGTTTTAGTTGTATTTTGGCGTTTATTGGAGGGTTTTCCCTTTTTTTTACGACAAGCTAGCCGTTTTCCTGTCTCCAGCCTTTATGCTAAGCTAAGCTAATCAGCTACGTGCAGACATGGGTGTGCTGTATCTTAAAATAAAGAAGACAACAATAAATATGCATTACCCAAAATATCTAAAGGTGCATTCAAAAAATAAAACCATTGCAGTATAATTATGATCTTTTCATTTTCAATGACATTCTGCTGTTTTCAAACCATAAATGAGTCACAGAGAAAAAAATGAAAACACAAGCTTTGGGAAATTTCACGTACATTTCCTGCAGCTTGTCGTGTTCATGCTTCATTGTCAACAAGGAAGCATGAACAGCTGTTACTAGGAAAATAAACATATTTGTGTCCAATCACCTGCACGGACATATCTGCATTTGTCACATAAAGCTGGTTCTCCATGGATGACTGTGCAGCATGATACTCGCGTCACCTGAAAATATTTTGTCGAGCTGGAGGGAATTAGTCAAGCAGGGGAGCTGTGAACAGCTCATTTTGCAGTCTAGTGCTGCCTTTCTTCCTCTGTGAATTATGTTTTTCTCCCCATTTTTTTTTTTTTTTGAAGTCCTTCCACTGTGTTTGATCTCAACAGGGCCCTATTAGCCGAGTGCATGTAGGAAGGTTAAGAGGAGTTGCAGAGAAACATGTCTAACAGGGTTTGTCCTCTGCCCACACCGTGCACGCGTGCACAGGATGCACAGCTTCATTGTCTAGAAAGAATTGTGTCGAGGCAGCAGGAGCCAGTTAGGAAGAGACTTTTAACCAGTGTGGGTGGCTGTGAATGTGTCACGCTCAGAATTATTCCACAGTATGCACGAACGATAAGATCTGTTTACATTTCTCATCAGAAAACACACTTTGACACGCATGTCCAAAATGTGAGAAAGACAATTACTCAGTGAAATGTTATGATCATTTTGAAGGCTATGAATTAAGGTGCATCTGAGTTACATGATGTTGTGCAAGCCGTTTTTTTTTTTATTTGAAGGACAGAGCTAGTGGTAATTTCTGTTTTGCCCACTGAAAATCACCAAAAGACCAATGGCAACAATGAATGCATCATATAAAAAGAACTGATATATCTCATTTGTGTTTTGGAGCTGTTGTCATAACATAAGATAAAATAAAACAAAGAAACCTAGGGATGTTTTTCTAATTACAATTAAAATAGCCAAAAGTGCACAGCATGTGTATTATTGTATGGAAAGAAAACTGCAGCACAAAGCTGGTTTAAAAAAGAATAATAAAATTATGTATTTGGACTGTTTCACATTCATCAAGAGTCAGTTTTGTAGGAAAAACAGAGAAAATCACCAGCTTTTATCCTTTAACGCCTGCGACACAATTGAAGAAGAACAGTTGTCGCTCTTCTAAGTGGTTGTGAGGCAGGAGGTTTAAAACTAGAACCGCATGTGCCATTGAGCCGCAGGCAGAACGACAGCCGGGATGTTTGGGACACTGAGAAAAGATGAACTACATCCTGTGTATGGTCGAGTGTGGCTCTCAGAAGATGCCGACACGCCAACCTCGAGTTGTGAACGAGTGATTTTCAGGCTGCGTTAGTGAACTGTTGTCAAATATACGGGACTGAAACTTTAAGTTCATCTGCCAAAGGCCGGAATATTCATTGACCCACTTTGATTAGTAAATCTGAATCAGATCTCACTGGACGATCTTCCCCAAGCAAATAACAACATGCTGTAAATCAATGTGAAAGTTGGAGGAGAACAATTGATTATCGCAAAAAAAAAAGTTAATTAAAAGCACACTGTTAGTTAAGTCTATTAAATTGGCACTTTAGTAAAATATTGACCTTTTTAAAATACTGGACTGTGTGTTTTCTTTATTCTACTTGCATAGCCTTGAGGTCATTAGACACCTACATGTGTGGGGGAAGATTTTTAATAAAATCAATTAGCTGGCTGTCTCACAACACACACACAGACACACAAACGCAGCCTTGTGCCCAATTATCAGTATTTTAGTACACGTGTAATTTGCTCAGACGGCACGCGCGCCGCCATACACAAGACAATCTCTCATCACCTGGAGATTAAATTTTTCCGAAGCAAATTCCTCAGAGAAAAGGGGAGCGCACATTTATTATCACCCTGGATGCGAATATCAATAGAGGTATTTTAACATTCATGTGGTGGGTAAAGACGCTTTTGGATTTAATTTCATTCTTCTTTGCTCACTAGGAAGAGATTAATTTGTCAATGCAGATGAATGGGTGTGCAGATTTGTAACTTAGCAGACCATGTAATAGAATCAGTTAAAATGAGATATTCTCATAGGAAGGTTTGATTCCCTCCATCAGCATTTTGGTACCGCTCCATCTTGTTTCACAAGCGATAATTTGCTCGAGCAAAGATGAGGGGGTTGGTTCCAGAGTTTAATTTAGATGTTAGATAAACAGTTTTGTTTGAGCTTTACTATTTGTCTCTAAAAGAAGTGACAATGTGAGCAGACGCTTTTATCCAAAGCGACTTACAGAATAGTTTGGCCCACACATGCACGATGGTGATGGCTGCCACGCAGGGTGCTCATCTGGCCCCCCGGGATAAACTGGGGGTTCAGGTTCTTGCCCAAGGGCACTTTGGCAGGGGAGGGACCAGGGATCGCAACGCTGACCGCCTGGGCCTGACAATCTGAGCTACAGCCGCCCCGACTTGTACAGAGGATGGCTCGTTGTGGTGGCATTGTACTGACAGCAAGGCGAGACGTTCAAACTTAAGCTCTAAAAGTCGGCCACAGTGCTGTAAACCCATCACATATTTGTGTAAGTCTAAAAATAATTTGAAAGCCTGGAAATCAAATAAATGATGACATGTGAAATAAAGAGGAGATTTCTTCAACCCACTTCACAGGAGGAATGACAGGGAAAGCCAGACGCCTGCGGTGGGCTTTTAGAGCGAGCTCATCCTCTGACACCAGAACTACACACTGTGTTCCTTTGAAAGTCTCTTCGCTAACCGGAGTCCTGCAGTCTCTACTTAGCAAATTCTGGATCCGCGATAAAGTTTCTTTCCTATCTCTCAGTGAACAAAGTTTGATGTATTGATCTCCAGATGGCGTGGTCTCTTTTGCTCTGTCTAATCGTGCTTTGGATACAAGTGATCCAATTTCCACAAAATGTTTGAGAGTGCAACGCACTGCCCCCACCCCCCCAGAGAAACCTCAGTCCAGCCATGGTTTGATGCTTACAAAGCCCCTCTTTGCTTCGAATACAAATTTGATTTCTGACTATCTCACTTAGTTGTGATGCCAATTTCCGTCCCTTAACA
This sequence comes from Channa striata, assembly GCA_033026295.1. Taxonomy (NCBI): domain Eukaryota; kingdom Metazoa; phylum Chordata; class Actinopteri; order Anabantiformes; family Channidae; genus Channa; species Channa striata. The sequence goes on from CM065178.1 coordinate 21,882,996, forward strand.
CAGTAAGCAATGTTCTGCTGGAAACCTGGGGCGCAGTCCTATTTATAACAAGTAAACAATGGCTGCAAGTGGATTTGTTTCAACAAGCCTTTGATGAGTCAATCAAATCCAGTGTCAGCTGGGAGGGGGGCAGGCATGAAGTTCAGGAACATCTCACTTTTTGTATGAAGGACATTTGCCTAAATTTGAGTGTGGGCCTAAACAGAAGTTCTTCCTCATTTGACATATTTTGATGTTTTGTGTTTCTAAATTCACAAATGTTCTGATTTTGTTCTGCATTTAAAGGAAAACATTACAGATTTTGTTTTGTTGGACCTCACTGTGCATTTAGAACAAAACAGAGTCAACTGGGAAAATCTGGGTGATCCAAAAAGTTCTGCCCTTGAACAAAGCAATTAACCTCCCAACTGCGCAGATGCAGTTGCTTAGTGACCAAAATACAAAGTCTGTTAGTTTTGGGAAAGCTGCAGATATGAATATTTAAATTGTTGTCACATCACCCCTAAACTCTTGAAATAGCATTTATTATAATTCTAACTTATCTAACATAACTAACTGGATTAGTTAGCGTTGGCAGTCGTGCAAAGTGCAGAAATCATTTTCGTTAAAGAATTGTGTGTTTCAAGTCACTTTTAAGCTTCTCAGTTGATGTAGCGGAGTGAAGAATCTTAAAGATGCCTTTGTTGAAATAATCTGATGCATTTTTAAAATGCATTTGCTTCATAGTTGCATATGGTGTTGTATTCCTTGTTCGGGTACAAGCCGCTAATTAAAAAAGGTTGAATTGCAGTGGAGCAGCAGACAAGAACGAATACCTAATGCATTATTTGATTAAGTGTAACAGTACACAATTTGAAAAACAGCTGTCTGATTTCTCAACTTTTAACTTTCTGACTCAAAAATGAAATGTCACCTTCAGGAGACAACAGAGGTTTGCTGCGATTTATGAAAACATTGGATCGTGACGATGATCCGTAGCTATTTTTGCTGAAATCATTAGAAGTCAACACAAGATCTGCAGGAAGGTCTTCGGTGGATGGCAGCCAATAGTCTCGGGTCACAGTAGCTTCAAAACATTCCCTAATCACTCTTTTGCATAATTTCCATACTCCATATATTATAATTAGAAGTTGTGTAGAGTGAAGTGATGTGAAAATGTCTCTCAGGGCTTCCCTTAACAAGCTGAAAATGACATGTTGCACAATCATGGCACTGAAAAACATTTGCAGCCGAAGATGAGTTGCAGCGTAGCGTGGACGGCGTTGTATGCGAGTTGGAATTCCTCAACAGAAAGACACGGGTGTTGTTTTGGGGAAGGGCTTCAGGCAAAGAGCGGAGAAAGGCCTCTCTGATTCAAAGTCCGCGAGTGTTCTGTCACCCACTCCGGCCAAGTGGGCCAATGCTGACCTCTAAAGGGTCCGATCAGGCAGAAGGGGGGGAAACGGGCGTGTGTCAGATCTGGGAGCAGGAGCAAGGCAGGGTTTGTGGAAGCGGGATGGGGCAAGAGAGGGCAGGGGGGGTTTTAGGGCGGGCGAGGCGGTGGAGCAGATGAGGACGAGCTTCACGCGCACACAGTCCCGTCGATGCCTCCGTTACAGCCTGGAGCAGGAAGGGGGAGGGAAGGAAAACAGAAACAACATTAAATTGGAAGCCGTCTTTAATATGCACAGCACTGCAGGACACCGCGCTGCGCGTTCAGACAGACAGCCCATGCAGAGCACACGAAATCACATTTAAAACACACGCTGGAAATCACATTTAAGGTGTTCTTTTAATTTAGTCCCAGAATGACGAGCGAGGCAGAGAAGAACAAAGAGCCCGGGTGCGTTAAAATGTTCTGCACCGGGAGCGGAAATAGCCACAGAACCTGTTCTGTCAGACCACACGAGAGCGTCACCGGCCGTGACAACAAAACTTTCTCAGTCAGCTTTTTTCCACCAGCAGCGAAATCCGACAAGAACCCATTAACTGTGTAGGTGGAACAGTTTTCGTTACAACATTTCACCGAGTTTTCTCCGTTTGGATTTTGCCTGGGCACTTCTCGCTGGTTTGAAGGCTTCGTGATGGACAGTGAGTTGGAAAAAAAACCTCACACGGCCGTGAATCAATCCGAGTTTAGCAGCGTTTGCTTCATAATCTGATGACAGTTGTGCACGGATGCATGACACATGCTGTGATAGGCCTCCACATCCCTCTCACATAAGGATCCTTCGAGTGAAATGAGACCATCACCAGCTTTTTAAACTCTTATTAAACTTTAAATAATTTTGTTTGTTAATTTTTTTTCTCTTTTCGGTCTTTTTATCTCTGGGGTTGTTTGTTGCTGGGTTTTTTTTATTCATTTTGCCTGTTTTTGGTTGATTTTTGTGCCCTTTTTTGTCATTTCTGTGTGTCGTTGGGATCATTTTGAATCTTGTTTTGGACATTTTGTGTTTTTTCACTGAGCTCTGTGACTTCAGACGTCATATTTCGGAGGCCAGAGGGCACATGGGCCTGTGTCTAGTACGTAGGGATACTTGGCGATGCATCCGTGAGGTTAGGCAGCCGTTTGCATACACTATGCTGGTTTGTCTCCTCTGTTTTTATTCGGCCTGGTGGCTCAGACTTAGAGCTTCAGACTGGCATGCAGAAGTCTCTCTTCAAATCCTGGCCTACGCACCAGGTGGCTAAATGCATCGGATGTGTAAATGTATGTGTGCTCAGAAGTGAGTCTGAGCACACATACATCTTCTGTCTGCTAATAGTTTAGAGTCCAGGAAGTGAATATGTCCAAACAGAAATAGTTTGAAATAATCACCACCAGTTGACTATTCTAGTGTTTGAATTACAGTTCAGCTTCTGGGAATCAGGTCCCAGTCTTTGCACTGTGATTAAACATGCACTGGCAGTGCCAAAGACCATATATCATACGTAAAATACTACTAATAATAATCAGCGGAGTGCAGATAGGGAGTTGGGTGCCAGACTGTATCTGAGACAAACACTGCATTTGAGCTTGTTGCATGTTCACATGACATGTCCAGTTTCCGAGGAGACGGATCTGTTGCAACAACCACTGGAGCACTTCAGTACAAGAGAGAACACTGCTGTGGGCCGGTCAGAAGCACTGACCACAGCAGAGGTGTGTAAAGGACCCAATAATGGCATCCTAATTAGATCACATGCATTTCTTTGTCCTTTGTTGTTGATTTAGAATGGTCATTTTCAAATGTGACACACACTAAAACTTAAGCTTTTGTTGTTTCTATGGGAACCTAGGTGTCTTTCAGGGCAGCTGAGAGCATCCTGGCTCCATTGTAATTCAAATGTAATGCTGGATGAATATATAACAATTTGCAATTAAAACCCTATTTTACTCATTTTTAATTTCAATGATACGCTTCAGCTTTTGTGCAAATAAAACAATTGAGATATAGCATGAGAAATTGTGGGCTGGTTGGCAGATTTTGTTATCTTTGGATTGAGCCAGCCTAGCAGTCTGCTGTCCTAACACAGCCAAACAGCCAGCAGAGGCCTGCAGCATTATCTCACCAACAATGTAAAACACATCCACCAAAAACCCAAACTGCACATGTAACTGTCACAAAATTGTTCAAGATCTAAACAAGCTTTTTTCAAAAAAGAGTGGTATTTATCCCTCGCACGCTGTGCAGACCAGGAAGCAGAACGTCGGGCACCAGGAACACCACAATGGATCTTAGCACGTCTGAGTGGCACTGTCGCTGCACATTATCTGCCAGATGGGCCAGCGCAGGGCCGGCTGGAGGGGACGACAGGGTCACGGCCATCATCCTCTTGCATTATGTAAGGTTTATTTTCGGGGATGTACAGTTCAAACCAGTGTGGGTTTGTCAGACAGTCAAGCGCTCTCGAGCACGATGTGAAATCCACCCAGTTCGGTGGCCAAAAACGTCTTCCCCAGACATGTCAGACATGTCTCATCGGGCGCAATAATTCAATCGGTAAGACATTTTCACCTGACTTTAGTATTTTTTACCACTCGTGTTAAAAGTATTTGCCCGCTGAATCAGATTCATCAGGTACGGAACAGTCTGTACAGGTGTTGCCAGCATGTTTCTTGCTTGCGCAGCGCTGGGCTCGGTAAACCCGAGGACATTCCCCGTGACATGTATGCGACACGCTTTCTGGTGCCTCTGCTGTCTCTTTCTGTCTTCGATGCTCTAATGAAATACATCTCCGGCATAATAAGCCACGTGGGTGACTTTCAATGAATAGCAAGAGCCCCACGGTCCTCAGAGGTTATGTGGCAGAGCTAATCTGCGGCTCTAAATGGACTAATTTCAAAGATGTATGCTGCGTTCTTATAGACCCGCATGATGTCTGTGCAGACGAACGGTGAGTGGATGTAATTAGCCTCAGCGGTCTAACAGGAAGGAAGAACTCCTCTCAGATTGATATGTCTTAAGTGTTTTGTGATTTTCAAAGGTGGTGTTCTCACAACAATCCTGATCTGCCTCCACACGACTGCATGATTCCTTACATTTCCCCGAATGCCTTCATTAAAATCCTGTTGATGTGCAGCTCTACAGCACATGTAGACAAAGGGCACAGTCCAACAGAGAGAAAGGACTGAATATATTTGGAGGGAAGTAATTTGCCCCAGCGGCTGACCTTTTAACCTAAAAGAGACAAGTCGTTATTAATGTCAGAGCTATGTAACGCGAACACTATGACCACTGTGGCCATAGTGGTAATTACAGGGTAGTGGCACACTGAATATCCATTGTCTTAAGTCTTCTTGAGTCACTTAATTATATCTTCAGCGGGTGAAAGTAAGCGGAATGGGACCACCAACAGCAACCATCAGCTGCTCACATTTGTTTTTCTTTTTTTACATTTGGGATTTGGAAAACCTTTGAAAATCTCTACAAGTGATTAAAGGCTAAAATAGAAAACTGTGGCGCAGGACACGAGGTTGGTAAAAATGTGCAATAAATTCTGTCGATCCCAGTGGAAGTTGGGAGTGAATATTTGCCAATTTAAATCATAAAGTGGTTTGGTGTTGAACAGTTTTGCGAGTGCTGACATTCAAACGGGGCTGCAACAAGTCCGAATTTGCATCATCCCCTTTTATTTAGTTTATTATTATTATTATTATTATTACTATTTATTATTTAGCGCTGAAGTCAAGGCTCCATTCCACATTAAGCGTCATTTTCGACTCTTTGCAAACAAAACTGAACTTAGATTTAACTTCGATATTCCAAGACTAGTTTCCAACCACTGCAGCACAAGCTGTTTGATTTGAAGTTAACCAGAGATTTAAAATTTTTGCATCTGAAAAACGAATAAAGCTAAAACTGCAGCAGATACTTACATCGTTGTACTATAGTGTTTCCTCTCATAACCATTTATCTTAAATCCTCCTGTGAAGACTGAAGCTCGAATCCCTGCCGTCTAAAATCCTCTACGGTAGGAGGGATGATGGGACGCAAACACAAAGCTAAATGTATTTTATACAGAGGCGCCGGTGCCAGCGGGCAAGGCCGGGCCGACAAACGTCGCCGAACCTCGCCAGGAAGGAGCCCGAGTGTCACTCCAAGCGACAACAAACCAGGAAAACCCGCTGAAGAAAACGAAGAGGAGTTATTCTTCTGGGAGTGAAAAAAAAACGGGAAAAAAGAGGCGAACAGGAGGCGAAAATAACGATTAAATATCACACTACATGGTGTTAGCTAAATGCTGCTAAATGTGATGAAGAGACATTTGAGAAACAAACCTTCACTGGTTTCTTTTCTTTACTTCGACATTAAACAATAGTTAAGTTAGCTAACTAAGTTAGCAGAGCAGCCTAATGTAAGTCAACCTGTTAGCTTAGCTCGCGGCCTGCTAACGATCAGCTAACGCGGACAAAACTTTATTTGTAGCAAACGGATGCGAGCTGTGTCCGACTAAGCTAACTGACAAGCTATGAAACTTAGACGCAAAGAAATTTGAAAGTTTTAGAAGTTAACTTTCAATCTGCATGGTGTATGTACCTCTGTACCAGTATGTAGGATCTGTATTATTTCACAGATGAATACTGAATGTTTCGCAGACAGTCTGTAAATGTCATAGAATCCAACATTAGTTTTACTGTAACTGTGCTAATAATGAAAAAAAACTTTGCTTTCCGGTCAAAGGAAACAAAAGAAAATAAAAAGAATAGAAAAAAAACAACAAGCATGTGAGTTAGCGGGGCTTCGATGGACCTCTTTGCCTGGGGACCCCCAGAGTCTTAAATCGCCACAGATCGTGACCGACAGCGGGACAGGAAGCAGAACTGTGGATCTTTTTAATAAACCTCGCCAATCCTGTTAGCCGCGGTGTTAACTGAGAGTTACGGGAATAAACAGCCGGGTAGAAAGAACCTAAAGATCCTGTTAGTAATTCATGTGCTGCATTAGGTCGTTCGCTGAAAGATGTGCTGACGTGTTTTAGAGGGTCGAAAGGTTTTCTGCAATTAATCTTTTGTGACGTTCTGGCGGGAATACGAAGGAAGTAGTTTTTCCTTTACTCCCTTTTGTGGTGCTCCTGTTTGATTTGACCCCTGCAATTTTAACATTTCCCTCATAATTAGCTCAGACAGGACAACAATTTAAAAAAATGGCTTAAATGAAGAATGAAAATAATCAAAATGTCATGAACAGATCACAAATGCATCAACCAAAGAATCAAACACAAAGATGTATAAAAAAATAAAGGAATATATTTTTTTATTCTGTTCTTTTATTCATCTTAAATGGAGGTGTTCTTAGTTAACCTGCATTTTTAACAAGCAAAGATTCTGTAACTCTTTAATTCCAATTGTTTTTATTTTTCGTCTTTATGACTGTATGCGCTGTAACAAGAAATCCACTGAACCTTATCGAGGTTTAACACATTTAAGAACCTCGGCAGACACCAAACATTCATGCTCTGATGGGCTTCGGCCTCACTGAGATTGGGTGATGTGGATTTTTTACGCTCCACTGGCCAAGGCCGGACTTCAAGGTGGAGGCAGAGAAAGAGGAGGAGGAGGAGGAGGAGGAGTGCAGACGGGTAGAGCTTTCATCTATCTGTCCATCTATTTATCTATCATTCCATTTTCCCGATCCTTGGCCTCACTAACTTGCCAGTGAGTCACAGGTCTGACATTGTACGTCAAACACTCAGGCATGCACATGCTGTCTCCACCATAGCAGCTTGTTCGTGGAAAAGACAAATGGAAATCAGAACCAAGCCAGATCTCGGGATTTGTGCCGTTTAAACAGCTTCACTAACGTGGATTCGTCCCTCAAAAACAGTTTTTCACCTCTGTTTTCCAAGACACGCGTTAAAGCTTCTAGCTAAGTTGCACAAAATAACTGTTATAACTGTTAATAACTGACATTTGTTTCACAAACCCTATTTATAGTCGACGCTATGAATATATTATGTCGATAGGAAAAAGTCTCCAGAGGCAGCAGAGCGGTAATTTCACGGTGGTAGCGCAGAAAACTGGTCTAAGTGGCGGCAGCAGGTGAAATATCCCGATACCAACACCGGCACCAGAAAACATCTGCGATATCCCACTAGAACCCAAGTTAAGCTCAGGTGAGTCGGGCAGGTGAAACTGTCTGTGTTTTGGAGCTAAAATAATCTCCTAAAGATTATTTTAATGACTGACATTAGTGTCTACGGTGATCTGAGGCTTTACCTGAAGTTCACTTTCTTTTACCTCCATGTTCCCTGTAGACTCGACAGTCTGTGGTGGTAATCGCTTCCTAAATCGATGCTCGTCTTTTTTGTTTTTTCATTTCAGCAAAAATGTCTACGTTTATGAAACATCGGTCAGCGCCGTGTAAAGAAAACGTGAGAATTTGTGAAATGTTGCAGGATTTCGTTGTTCGTCTTAGTAGTGGAAACACCTGACGACTTAATATTTGGACCAGCAGTGACTCTCATCAGCTAAACTGTGGATTGACGGCGGTTTTACGGTCCAGTTTAGTACTCGTATTGGTACTTGATATCGGCAAGTACTCGAATGTACTTGTAGAGTGGAACCGGGACATCAGTAGTGACAGGGACCTAAACAAACAAAAAGTTGAATTATAAAAGCGGTTTTTGTATACACCAATATGCACAGCTAAAAAATGACTGTTGTGAAGGAAGCCTCGCTGTATAGGCTAGCCTACTTTTCAGCTCAAAAGACAGTTTTATTATATATTTTATTTTGAGAATATGATTACACTGCCTTGTTGCACTTACACCTGAGTTCAGATCACATGCACCTCTTCTATACTGTATAATAATTTATTTTCCTGCTTTCTGCAAGATAATGTAAACGTATGGACGCCTTTTACCACATACAGGTTGGAGCTATTGTGAGCTGAGCTCTGCTCATGGATGTCATGGAAACAAGCGCTCGCAGGAAGTGTAGAACCAAATGAGTGAACTTCAAATTCAAATTGTTTCTGACTTCGCTGTTAAGTTTAGACTTGAATTAGTGGAGCTTGTTTTGAAGTCTTGTACATCTCATTACTTTTATTTTTTAACTTATTTTCACATTTTTCCAGTGAACTACAGAGCGGCTGATTCGGCTGTCACTTGCTCACTGCAGAAGGTGCAAGCTGGATCGGGTTGAATAAAAGTCAGGCTGGGAAGTGTCGCAAACATCCCAAATTTCCCCCACATGCTTCATCGTATCTTAAAGCCTGAATCATCTATTTAGTAGAACAATTTATAAAAAACTAAACAAACTAAAATATTTCTATATGTTTATAATACAGATTTTCTGATAGTTTGGGCAGATTATCGGAACCTCCTCCCACAGTTTGACTGTTTTGTAACTGACAGAATTGTTTATTTCAGAATTTTGACCCAAACCGTAATTTTTAACCAGGAAGATCTTGTTTAATCGTAATTTTTAACCAGGAAGATCTTGTTTAATCGTAATTTTTAACCAGGAAGACCTTGTTTAATCATAATTTATAACCAGGAAGACCTTGTTTAATTGGAATTTTTAACCAGGAAGACCTTGTTTAATCATAATTTTTAACCAGGAAGACCTTGTTTAATCGCAATCTTGAACCAGGAAGACCTTGTTTGATCGTAATCTTGAACCAGGAAGACCTTGTTTAATCATAATTTATAACCAGGAAGACCTTGTTTAATCGCAATCTTGAACCAGGAAGACCTTGTTTAATCGTAATCTTGAACCAGGAAGACCTTGTGTCTGACACTCAGAAGGTTGTTCCTTGGTATTTGTTTTATGGGCTGATAAGAACTGATAACTGCACATAGATAAAAAGGTTTTTGAAGGCCAATTTAGAAGTTGGCATCCCCTTGGCAAAAGTCAATGTCATTTCTTCAGGGCCTTGTGGATTATGGCAGAATAATCTTTATACTGATAATGCCTTTTTAGAAAATAAGCACTGACTGACCACTACATTTGTCCTTTGATGACAAAAAATTCAACCAAAGCAAAATATGAATAAGGGAGATAAGATAAAGATGACATAAAAGAAACAGAAAACATCCAAAATGAAAACATCTTTTTATTAACATACACTTTGTAAAGGATGAGTGCAAATAAAAGAGCTTGTGATCAAAATCTACTCATCACTAAGCCATGAACCATAAGGCATCATTAAATACAAGCTTTTTGGGGGCTATCGTCTACAATACAAGGACAGAATCAAGGAAAAGAAACAACACAGCATCAATGCTTATGCAATTAGAAGGAAAATGGAGAAACTGAAATTTAAATGAACAGAAATTAAAAAACAACAACAACAAAAAAACACAACACAATTTGTACATTCAAAAGGAAAAAGTCAAAAAATTCACAACAAATACTGATTTTACGGCAACAGACAATAAAACATAGTCTACAATCTGTTATGTACACTTGGCACTAATGTTAGATCTTTGATTGTTGTCCAGTCAGGTTATTGTCAACTCTAGTCTGTGCACAGGTCACAACTCTTTTGAATTAAATGCTAGTCTATCATATATATATATAATCTATAAATATAATGAAACAATCATTCTCTCAAACAAAGCTGTTGAAAAGTTTTGCAAAGCCTGACGTAAAACTTTAGTTATTGAGATAAAACCGCTCAATGGACAACAGTTCATCAGAAAAATGCTCACATACTTTTTATATATAGTGTTGAAGGAACTTTTTTTCATAACAAGAATCAATCTTTGATAGTCCATCTCATGCACTTGAAAGTTGTAAACAGTACAAATATAAATGATCCACTTACAATATTTGAATCCCAGCAATTCCAAAATAGACATACTCCAAAAAACAGCAGCAGTTTGTTTGTATGCATTTTCCAACACTGGCAGATGTGTATGTAATGAGGTGGAAAATGGTTATTTAACATGATCGGATTGTCTCTCCCGAGAGAATCAAAAGCAGTATACAGCTGTAATGAAGCCACAGCTTCCAATTCTTGATGATATGACTCTGATTTGCTATATTGTCAAAAACATACATTTAAAATATACTATGATGCACAGTATGAAATAGAAAAAATAACCTGGGGTGGTCTTCAGCATTGTGATATGTTTTTTTTTCTGATATGTTAAAGGGAAAGTTCAGTCAGATTTAGGTTACGTGTTATTTTAATTTCAATCACACTTTGGGTTAAATTTAAACTTTCTAAAACTAAATGTCAGTGGTTGTCCTCCACGCTCACCTTTTCAGCAGTGCTGTCGTCAAGATGAGCCCAGTTAATACTAGAATAATACCAAGGAAGTTAGTCTTTTAAATGAACTGTCCAAGTCAAAGGGCAAATTAATGACACAGAAATTAGCACAAATCTAGAATTTGGCCAATTATTGCAATGGTTGTGAATGAAACACATTCATTTTCTGTTTAGCGGATCGTGCAATTTTCAAAATAATCTTATTTTCCACAATCACCATCCAGACACTAATACCAGCATGGAATTTTCTCAGCTCACGTTTAGTGCCTTTGAGTCTGCAGAATGGATTAGCTCGTTCTTCTGTCCTGCAGACATCCACTTTAGCCAGACACACAGCTCTACTGGGTCACATGGTCCTTTGTTCCACAATGTGCAAATTACATCTCTTTGACACAAAATCAAGTTACTTGAGTTACTCTGTTACCAGAGATCTTGCATGTGTTCAGTTGACTGGCTTACTTGAGACCACCGTGAAGAGCAAACGCAATTCTGAACACTCACGTGGTGCATCTGGCTGACATGTGTAATGTGTAATGTGTAATAATAAATTGTGAACCGCAACTGAGGCCTCTGGCACGTACGAACAAGCGGACCCAGGTTGCAGACTGACAGACATGACCCACGAGCAGGGCAGATTCAAAACTGGCTTCAGTGACTGTATGGGGATTGTTGAAAATACAATTTAGAAATTAACCAAAGTTATCTGTTTCATAAATGCTAAAACAGTGGTAACAGTAGAAGTTCATTATCTCATAACTTGAAGCTGCAGTGATTGAGCAAATGTTGCACGGTCTCACTTTAATTAATCCAGCATCTGCATTTCAATTCCCAATAATAATCAGTCTGCGCACACCTTTACACAATTAAGAGCTAATTTATCAATTAAAGCATTTTATTTGTTTGGATCAGTTCGACTTAAAATACTATATTTATAAACGTTTTATTGAGAAATGTTGCTCATAATGTGTGACAATAGCTATAAAATATACTCATTCTTAAAAACGTATGGTATTAAAGAAAAGGAAACAGGTTCAGTAAAGGCAGCAGAATAAGTTCAACACTGATTTTAAGCAAGTTTGATTTGACTTGATTTGATTTTAACAGTCACATGAGGAATCTATGAATTTACTTTGCCTGTACAGATAAAAATCGTTCTGGGCCTCGGATTCAGGCTCATGATCAAAAAAGGTCTTTGATCCATCTCATAGTGTTTTATAAAACAGTTTTACATACTACTCAGGAAGCTATCGTGTGATTTTTACTACAAAGTATTAACTGAATGCAATAACTGAAAATTACTGCACTGACTATACAGTAGCAAGCGTTAGACTTTTATCCTTAACCAGTGAGTCCGGTGTCTATGTAATTAATGTAAAATAATATACATTTATTTTGGGAGATAGGGGGCTGGGGGGGAGGGGGGCTCAGTGAAAGCATTACTGTGGGGTAATTAGTTCTGCAACAGTTGACAAGATACATTTCAAGTGTCAGCGATTTCACAGAACAGCATCAAGTGCGGGAGTCCTGGTCTGACCAGCGGCCTTTTTCTCTCCAAAGGCTGTTGTTGTTCAAATGTCTTACTTAATGTTCACACAGGCAAACACCGGCTGATCACAGGCTGATCAGAGAACAGTCTCCCATCGGAGCCGCGCCATCGCATCCCCCCACCAGCAGGGATGCTGGCTTCTTCACATTCAAATGGTACGGTGTAAATAAGAGAAGATTTCTAAAGTGAAATAAAGCTTTTGAAACAAGCACGTAACCTTACAGACGTCCACGCATGAGAGACCATGAGGTAACACTGACAAAATGGCCTTCAACAGCTGACAGACACGAGGAATGACAATGAAAATATACAACGAGTGATGTACAACAGTTACATTCATTCAAAAGGGAAAAAAAAAGACATGGAAAAAACAACAATACATTTGTTCTTAAGCGTGTTTTACAGGATGATGCGGGCAAATTACAAGCAAGATAAGATCCAGGAAATAAACCGAATATCATGAGGGGAACAAGTCAATAGTAAAATAACAAAAAACGATAACTGAAGGAAGGGAATCCAGTATGGTTAAAATCAAATCAAAGGAAATATGAGTCCCGACTGCTGTGAAGAGCTGGACAGTGAACTTGTCTGTACACACACATACCGACATTCCATGGAAATACACACAGCACGGGCAGTTTTCATCACTGGGCTGGCTTTTGGATTCAGTGCATTCTTTAAGGAGGTGGGTTATTTATGCAGAGTTATGGTGGCTGCGTTTTTTTTGTTGTTTTGTTTTTAATTGTTGTTGTTTTTAATACTTGCTGATTGTTGTTTTGTGTCCCTAACTCATTTGACATACTCAGCTGACTTCCAGAAGTGCCCTGGGTGGGAAAGGCGGCGATTCCGTTTTGGCAACTTTTCCAGTAAATCTACCAGTTTGGAGAAGCTGGGCCGCTCCTCCTGCTTGTATGCCCAGCAGAGGAGCAGGATGTCCTGGAACACACAGGGGTACATGACGTTCATCATCTTCAGATGCATTAGAGGAAGTGTACACGCTACAAAATATACTTTCTGGCATATTTATTTAGTCTAAATCAAAGGTAATTGTTAATTGTGTGTGCAAGGGGAAAGAAACATGAGGCGGCTGTGATATATTCCCTATCGGGATTCACAAATGACAAATAATTCAAATTCAACCAATCCCAGTGAATCTTTTGCGACCTCGCAATTTTCTTTAATAACTGCAGCTTTTAAGCAGTTTTGATCTAGACCCTGGACTGTCCCTGAACTCATCGCTAAAGCTACAGAAGAGAGCTTGCTCTGCAGTGATGATGGCGTCAAAGTCAGACCTGCACACAGGTCCACATATGACAACAACACGGAAACATCCGATCAGCATAAGCAACTACGAATGTCTCCGGGAACTTCCAGGAGAGGTTGGATGTGAAAGTTACAAAAACATTACTACTCACATTGTATTTATTTCAGAAAGCTCCTTGCAAAATCAGACATTTTAAAAACAATCACAAAAAGAGCCGGTTTCAGCAGCTTTTGATTGTGGGATCGTAGCAGTCTGACACTACAGCTGCTAAACTAAAGGGCTGGAAAGGACAGAAGTGTGTATTAAAGCCCCAGAGTGTGAAGCAAAGCTACTGTAGCTAATAAGAGCGTGTGGTCTGCAAACACAGACGAAGCGACGGATTGAATGTGTAAACCTGCAGATCTGTTCCAAGTCAGTGAAGGTGTTTCAGTGAGAGAGGAGAGAGGTGAAAGACTTCAGCAAAATAAAGTTTGTCTTTAATTAATGAACTTTAACTGTGCAGTAAAACTGTTTCCACACTTATTATAACCACCAGCATCACTGACATGCATTCAAGGAAAATGACATAATGGTAAGAAGCGTTAAACTGTCCTCTAAAAGTTTGTGTTTTACTTGAAATTCACTTCTACGATCTTTTCCGTTCCTGGGAATCCTCTAACGAGACACTCTGAGAGCACGTCTGTCAATCCAACTCTCTTTCACAGGTAAGTTATTAGAAATGTTGGAGCACAAACTAGTTCTGAAAGGAAAACTTTAGTCATTTTGTCCACAATCACCACACAGACCAAAATTGAATCGTGTCCACTCTCGTTTGGTTTGTAGTTTTTAGTAAATATCTCTGTTATTGTCTATTAACTAATACTAACACAGACACACTGGGTTAATTTCTACTTTCTACAACAACAGATTTATGTGGCACACACCGCAGGTTGACCACTAACCAAACATGAGCAGTCAATTAATCTTCTGTATGGTGACAAATTTTAAAAAATGAGTCATTTTTGTCTTTTAAACATCAACAGAATCACAGAAATTCGGACATTATTCATCATTTGAGACAAATTAAAACAATTAAAAAGCCCTTACTGAGATCTCCTTTCCCATGCCAGTTTGGGCGAGGTTGGGCTTCATCCCGCTGCCGATCTGCCATATGATGACTTCTGCTGGCTGACTCTTGTAAGGCCACTCACGTGCATGTAACTCATACCAGATGGTGCTGTGAAAACAGAGTGTGTCAGCGCTTGGGACGGTCTGACCGAGAGAACAAAGCCACCATCTTTGAAACCTCCCGACTAAAAACCAACAAACTCTCCAATTAATCAGTCAGAGTCAGTTAGACTCTGATCTCTGCAAAGCATCACGTTTGGAAGAACAATTTCATTTTGTAATTACTGCTCATTGCAAAATTAACTTATGACACCCTCGCTGCACGCCAAGTTTGAGCAGCATAAAAATAGCTGTTTGCCAAGAGTGGGGGGCATAAACTGAGGCTGATTGTTGATGAATATGTAAACGAGCCTCGGGGGTCACCTCTAGGTAACACAAGGGCAAGCGGAGCAGCTGGGCAGTAGAATGATATAGTAACAAAGCCTCCATATGGGGGGACCATCTGAAAATGCAATTGTGTTAGAAGTCAACAGAGCAGCGTCCAGCCCCCACAAACGGAGGAGGCAGAAAAGGTGCTGTGGGGATTTTTAATCAGCTTATTTAAAGTTGGGCTTTGGAGGAGGAGGAGGACGCAGTGGTTTGAGAAACCCCGAGTGACACTTACATAAAGATTGCTTTTCTGAGTGAGCCCATGAGGTGCTCTCAGTCAAAGTGTCTTAAATATGTCACATTTCTGGACATTTTCACAGAAAGATGAAATAGCTGATTAAAAACTTGCACATTCAAATCTGAATCAATAAATGTCGTGTTTAGTTTGTTTTCTTCTCGTCTGTAATCGCATCTACACTTGAGTCATTGATATGGAAATGTTTTTAAGACATTCTCACCACCACTGAAGGCCAAACAAACCCACTGTGGCCGAGCAGGTATATTTAAAGGAGTAACGGTCATAAAGTTTCTTTCGAACTATAGCTCCGAAAAACAGAAAACAAAGATGGAGGCTAAACATGATCGTGCGCATTTATTCTCGTTGTAAAGCAGAATTTATCAGCAAACTTTGATTTACACCAAAATCATAACAAACCTGACACATGAGGTCACAACTTTGGACCAAATGATCATTTTTTTGCTCAATGTGGTTGATTATTGCCGCTCTGCAGGGATTCACCATTATAATCGACTTTTGAATTGAAACTTCTATTCAATTTACACAAACTGCTGCTGTTTCCACCCCGAACATAAAAACCCATTACCTTCTGTGCGGCAGAGACCATCCAAACATATAAACCCCCCCATGAACGTTTCATCTCTTCAATCAGAAAAACAGGCTCATTTGTGAATCTTCCCATGTGAAGCGCTGCTCCTGCCTTAATCAGTTAGTTGATGTCTCTCGGCTCGTCACCAGTCACAGGTGTTCTCCCTTCCTGCTGTTATCCAGTCACTTTAAAATTCAAGAACTACGATTCCACGTATGAGAACCAATCAGTGTGTTCTGCTACAAAAAGCTTCTGCTGTGTCTCCCCAACGTTCCGCTGCCAGCGCGTGTTTGTGCACATTTCCTCACATCTGAGGGTTCATTCATAAATCTGATTATTTATAGGCAATTAAAAACGCTTAATCCTGCTCTTATTAGGCGTTTATACTGTAGCTTGGAAAGCTAGAGCCCCACAAAAACAGAGGCAAAATTATTATATTATCAATGGTGGGCACTAAAAATCAGTATCTATAATGAGATCTGAAAACCGGTTAATGAGAGCTGCATCTTTTTTGTGTGATTTGGGGGTTTTGGGCACTGCACTATGAAAGTTAGATTTTTAAAAAATTCATCACTTAATTGAGCTTTGGAAAATGCCACAGTGTGATCATTAAAAACAGGCCAAACAAACAGTCGGGTCTCGGTTAAGAGGACACTCACCCAAAAGCAAAGACATCTGACTGTTTGGAGAAGGGGAGCTTGTCCTCCTCTGTGTCAGGAGAGAGTTGCTGGATGATTTCGGGGGCCAGGTGACACAGCCAGCCGTTGGGGATCCTCAGCTTGTCTTCTCTCCGGCTGAGGAAAACACGAAGATGGGAGACTTGTCAAGTGCTACCAAGTTATCACCAGCAGCCGCTTGGTCTGGTCGCTAAAATGATCGAAGGAAGCCAAATCTGCATAGCAGCACCTAATTGCTCTGTTTTATAACATCGTTGCTTCACATTCACCCACTCACACACATGGTGTAGCCACAACGAACCAGTGACCCTCTGGTGAATGGTCGGCCAACCGAGGTGCAGCTGCCCTTGAAGCACTTCTAAAACTCATTAATGTCATTTGTGTGACATGCACTCAAACGGTAGATTTAAAATATATTGGAAAAAATGCTTAAAACAACGAAATCGAAGGTTCAAATTATTGAGCTCAGGTGGACTCGTACACTTTGGATGTAAGTAGAGCCGCTGTCTTTATACTAAGCGAGGCTAACAAACCACGTGTAAAGCACAAAGCTTCAAGACAGCAAATATGCAAACGTAGGTCAAGCAGGGCTGGTTTTCAAAAACCATTTAGTGTGAAGTGTTTGTGACTGGACACATGCCTGGTCTGTGGGTAGCTCGCTTAAGTTTAATTAAAAACAGAAGGATCATATTTTAGACTCATTTGGTTAAATACTGTGCTAAGAATACGTGGGAGGGACCGCCCGCAGATGCTGTGGGTGTATTCAGGCAGCTCACCGCGCTGCTCTCAAAAACCCGCTTACTCCGGTACGCCGCCTCCACTGGAAGGTTGACAAAAGGCCTGGCATTAAGAGGTTAATCCCGAGCGATACACTATGCGATCGCCGCGGTAACTTACAGCATGTACTTTATGTAAACATGTGTATTACTCCTTGTTAGATGAGTGAGAGCTAATTTGCAGCGCGTCGACCAGCGATTCACCGCTTTCTTTGTATGACATTGCGCTTTATTCCGGCACTATTGCATTTTCCCTCGCCCATCCTTGGCGCTCTTTATTTCTGCCTCTTGAACACCTCTTAAACACAGTCGGCGTAGAGATGTGGGGGTTTTTCTCCCATGGCAACAATTTACGCCAATATAACATAAAGGACGCCCTCGTTTTTATTGCACGCAGACATGCTTCACCTGCAGCACAGGCTCGACTTTGCGTGCTAAATGTTAACTTTGAGTTAAGTTGTGCACTCTGTCTTGTTCCTCACAGTGTTTTCTGTCAAAACGTGGATGCTGCTCCATAATTGCCTCCTGCTGCTGCTCTAATTGTTTCAAAGAGCAACAAGGAAAACAGGGACTAGTAAAAACTGTTGGCGAGAGCAAAAAACACACAATTAAAACTGCTGGAAACAGCTGCCTGTTATTAAAGAATTTGTCTTAATATGTAGCGTAGCCTCCACCTGAACAGTTACAGTACCTTTGTATTAATAATGTTTATGGTCATAATTACCTGCCGGCCTGCAGAACCCCAGATATGGTGAAGAGGCCAAAATCTGTGATGACGACTTTGCCGTTATCGTAAAACACGTTTTTGGACTTCATGTCTTTGTGCAAGATCCCCTTAGCGTGGAGGTAGCCCATCCCCTGAGGGCAGAAGCAGACGTGACAGGTGTGCGATCTGTGATATGACGTGTACCCCCGAAGTGTTCTGGGGAATCAGTGTTGAATTGTCTTACCTTGACCATCTCTTGCGCGATCTGTCGGGTCTTGTTAACGTCCAGGACAACCTTGGCATCCCGCACCACAGAATAAAGTGTCCTGCCTTTGCACAAGCTGAGACAGGAAAAGAGGCGACAGCAAGATTTACTGTGTTACTGTGTCGACCGGCGTGTTGACCGTCTCATTTTATGAACATTACACGAGAGCCTCTTGCTCTCGTATCACTTAAAAAAAATAATGAAAAACTCTTTTTATAGATTTGAATTTGACTCGTACATTTGTTTGCTCTGCACTGTAGTTTGATTTTGGATCCACTTTACTCTACAAATCTTATTTATATGCATCTATTTGTATTGGGCTGTTTCTTTCCATCTTCCTGTGTCCACTTTAATTTGTATTTTTGTTAAAAGCTGCAATACAGATTTATGTCGGGGAGCCGTGTTATCTGCTTTACTTGCTAATGCAGCATTCATGCCATATTGCATGTTTTCCAACTGCATGCATTATTTCATAAGGGTTATGCGTATATACAGCAGCTCATTAGAAACCTTCCACAGGGGATTACAGATGGGGGTGAACATGGCATCACAGTGCAAAGATCCAATTTGCTTTCTACAGGTGGCGGTGTGTATTGTGGACACATTGCCTCAGTTTCTTGATCCAACCCAAAACCTTACTGACTTTTAAGCAAACCTCACCTCAATTCGACCTAAAGTTCCATTCTAACAGCACCATGACTGAGGACAAACCCTCTTTTTCCTCGTTAATCATCTTAACTTTTATAGTTGAGATGCTCGCTGTGTTTTTGCCCCTTATAACCAAAACTTACCCTGAAGTTTACATGTTTGAGGCCGCGTTGGTGAGTTTGTGCAGTTTGACGTGTTGTTAGAGGATAAAATATCGTCAATCTGAGCTGAAACACAGGCCCACGAGGTGCCAGAGTGAAGCTTTTACGCTGCGGTTTGTGGAGGAGGTGTCATCTTTGTCATATTTCTGGCGGGGTGCCATCGCTCGACTTAATAGACAGCTCTGCAGCCCTGCTTTACACCTGCAGCCCTCAACCCTCACGGTGCCGCGCAGGTGACCAGCCGAGGACCTGAAGCCAGCGGTTCATGCATATTCACTGCAGCCTGACAGCGGACGCACGTTCACAAAATCTCCTCCCTCTGGGTATTTTTTAGTTCGAGTCTTTAGTGTCGCTTCAGTCGCTCCCTTATGCAAAGAGCCCTACGATAATATTAACTCTGTGGATGAGACAAACACTGAGTGTACAAGCTAGAAGCAAGATGATGAATAGCTAATGAGGCCCCCTTAACATGCTGAAAGTCACCTCCGTGCTTTGGAACAGACTAACTGTGCCATATGCAGATGAAAGTCACTGGCCTAAACAATATTTATGTTTCCACAACCGCAGACTTAAAATCCCTCACCCTTAATAAGCCAATAAACCTCACTTAAGTGTAATTTTGCACATTTGTCATGCTGCACTTTGAGCTGCATGATACGGATTGCGTATTTTCACTCCTACTGGTGCTGCTGGATAACAAAGCCACCTGTTGCACTGACACTGCTATTATTTCCAGCAATCAGCGGGGAGGATTTTTGAGAATCAGCCGTATCATCTGTCAGCTTCCCTGCAATTTCAGCCGGCATCAACTGCAATCACGCATCTCAATCAATCAGTCAGTCAGTCGGTTATTTTAAACATATTTACCTTCCCTATGAATGTGATGGGAATAGAGTCATATTTTTAGATTTAGCTCCGTTCCCCTTTCTTCCTTTCCCTCCTTTCATTTGCCTTGCTAATAGACCACAAAAAGTGCATTTCTTCTAAAACAAAAGTGAGAAACCAGAGGAATCAAAAGGATAAGTTATTATTTTAATGAGAGTTCCACTTGTGTTCACAGCCCGTGTAGATGACAGCAGGAGAGTGGCAAACATCTGAGCATTAGCTGTGTCACTTAATTAAACAGGACAGTGTGTCTTGTGACGGTCTTCAACAAGAACACGGCCCCGTCTTCCTTGTTAGAATTGAGAAAACAAACCGAACACTAATCTACGAAATAATCGAAGTTGTTCACTACACACACGCGAGAGAGAATTCACTCGTGTTCACTCCAACCCGGTTCACTTGTATCATAGTCAAGACAAAATACGCTATTAGTGTGAGGTGTGGGTGGTTCATCCATTCAGCTACAGCAGAGGCCTGTTCTAATCATAACCTCTGCACGCTTCATTGTCACACACTTGAAACTCATTGTGCTGTGGTGGCGTTGGGGGGGGGTTAGATCTGTGGCTGATCTAAAATGAGTCTCAGGAGATAAGGGCCGGTTCTGGAGGCCGAACAGACACAGAAAGAAAACCACAGATTTCTGAGCTGTTGTTTCAACTGTGACTCCGTGGTCAACAAGAAGAAAGTCATTGCAGTAGTGGCCGTAATAGTTAATACATGTGTTTTTACTAATTTGTCGGTGAGCGGCAGTGTTTTATAAGCAGCTTTTTGCTCCCCAAATATGATTTTAATTAAAACCTCTCAGTACTTTTTAGCATGTACGATCGCATCAGTTTGGACAATATCACAAACACAACTGGCAGAAATCAAGCTCCAAACCGTGACAATACAACTCACCGCGTTTAACTACAAGCGTTCATTCCGCCGCCTCTCTCCAACTCTTCTGTTCACATATTGTTAACATTTGGACCCAAAGGTTGCAAACATTGATCCGTTGGCACCTAGGACTTTTTTCCTCTAATCTTAAGTCCGGTCTTTACGAGCTTTTGCTTAGCCCTCACAAGCTTCTTCACACTGTGGAGAGGGATCAACTTAGCAGCCGGATGAAGCCAGATGCGGAGCTCTCTTTAAAAGTTGACACATTTCATAAACTCCTATGTTTGGCCCAAGACAGTTAAAGACGTACTGAGTGCAACATCTTTAATACTGTTTTTGTATGTTTTCTAGTTGTATTCTAAAAAAACAGAAATACATGTACATATTTATTACAGCATTGCTAAAAAAATAAATAAATAATGCAATAGATAGATTAATATCCAATCATCCAAATATATGTATACTGTAAATAACTGCTCTGAAGTGTTCTCAAAAACATCTGTGCATGCTAAAATAAGCTTGACACTTGAGTGTGCTGTTAGTCAGTTATTAAGAGATATAGAGGTGCTGGAAAAAACATAAAAAAATAGCCTACACTGCAAATGGACGTAAAAGTGTATTTTTCTGTCTGTGAAGTTCAATGTCCACGAGACTTTTAAAGTAAAAATGCCTGTTTATTTTCTTCTCTAACAAAGCTTGTTAACTCAGCTGAAGCAAAGCCCTACTTAATAGTTATATTTTTAGGTGTACTAATATTTCCTGACGTGAATGTGAGATTCGATAACTCCATCCTTACCTGGTGATGATGGCCAGATGTGGTGGACTCATGCAGGCCCCCATGAACAGGACCACGTTCTCATGCCGTGTGTTGCGATAAGCCATCACCTCACGCTTAAAGGCCTTCAGCTGGTCTTCATTGTCGCGCTCGATGTCGATCAAGCGGATGGCGACCTCGCCATGCCAGCGTCCGTGGAAAACTTTGCCAAAGCGTCCTTTACCAATCATCTCCCCGATCTCCAGCTGCTCAAACGGGATGTCCCACTCCTGCAGGAAGATGCTGGTCTGGCTGGCCTTCCGTGGGAAGTTGCGAGCCGACAGGAGCGACAGGTTCATCTCCTCGAACTCGTCGCCTGAATCCTCGTCGTTGCCCTCCTCATTCTGTGTTGAGACAAGTTCAGCTGTTCTTTAGTGGCTGTAGGCCTGCGTTTTTGCAGATTGTGGAGATTAAAAATACAACAAACGTCTTTCCATGTTATGTCATTAGTCATCATTGCATCTACTGCATCTTTCCTCGTGAAAGTGAGATGTTGCAGTAAAGTGATGTGGAATCCATCCTACAGAGGCTTCAGATCAGTGGGGCTCTGCATCAGATCTGCTCCACCTCCTTATTTTCAGTGGAGGAGGAATTCAAGGTGGCACAGTTACTAAAAATGTCCAGAGACATCAGTGGTGAGCAGGTCACAAGTGCAGCGGTTAAGACAAGATCTGGGTGAAAGTAGGCAGCAGACACAGGCAGGAAGCACACGGAGGCTGAGAGAGACACGAGCTTGGAACCATCCCCACGGGGGCAAACGTCTGAGGGTCCAACAAGTTTCTCACCACAAAACTAAGTAAGTATGCGGCACACCTGTGCTTATCTAGGTTGAATTCACCCTCATAAATGCTCAGTTCAATTGTGATTTATGAATAAACATCATAACAACCTACTGACTTTGGAACTAGGTGAAACTGAGAAATCAGCTGAAGGTTTCACTAGAGTAGATGTTTCACTTTATTCCAGTTGCTTAAACTACATATACACTCAGTTCACTCTGGTTGTTCAGAGTGATGCCTCCCCCTCAACTAAAGCTTCTTTGATTTTTTTAAAGATCAAAGAGCACGGAAATCCGACAGTAGCATCGTTCATGGCTCGTCATTTACTTGGATGGAATTAATGTTAGTTAGTGACTGCAAAAGCCATAAATAATGGATGGATAAAGTTACTTCACCAAAGAAAGTGAGTAAAAAAAAACAAAACAAGTAGAAGTAGACCCATTACCTCACGGATAATGTTTTTCTGAATTAAAAGTATTGTTATAAATTATAAAAATAGCAAATTTCTCAGAAAGTTGACAATTTTGCGTCCCTGGGTCCATTTTGACCAGTGATCCAGGTGAAGGTACAACAAGTGGACAAAGAAAAGGCAGTGGAAGGGGAATCAAATTACAAAAGAAAACAAAAGTCACATGAAAGAATGATAAGCGTACGACACAAGTGAATCTACTCGTGATGGTTGATCCACAGATCGAGCTCTATGGAATATAGACACCATGGACCCCATCGTGTCCTGCAACACAACCCAAGAGACATACGAGTGGCATCGTGACAGAGTGATCTTTGGTTTGTCGAACATTTTGGAGAAGGAAGCCTCTGACACAAGAAGACTAAAAGCAACATCCCAAGAAGAAGAGTGTGATAGAAGGAAGTGCAAGGCCAGACATGGTCAGATAGTCAGAACCGGCAGGAACGGTCCTCGCCTCTGAAATAATTGTCTCACAGGAGGAAAGGTTTGGCAAAGTCCATGACAATGAAAGCTCTAAGCGTGAGGAATCTGTACAGACTGGTGCGCCTGGCTGATTCAAGCACATTCGACACGGGAGACGCTTCGGGAGTATCAGGAAAACAACGGTAGGATGCACACCGAGGTACGTCGGGAGCCGAATAATCCTCGCGTCCAGCGATTGGCCGAGTCAATCACCTCACCTGAACCCATTTCCTAAAGGCAGAACTCTCCAAGACGAAGCAGGAAGTGAAGGTCCTGGCAGAGCAACACTCCTGCTTGTCAGCATCTGGTGACGATGAAAAACCAAGTGTGCATGCTACATGTTACACGCATTTCACGGCTAACACTTACGGACCTAACTTTATATCCAGCCAACACAGATGTAATCATCACCGCGTTCCATAGGTGTAAAAAAGAACAGACTGTGCCACTACGTATACATGGCCTCTTTATAAAATCGAGTATAATTTATCTCAAGCTGTGCGTATTTGAAATACTGATGACTGTTCAGGCCATTACCAATAGAAAATAGAGAGTTATGAAAAGGAGAAACAGCCAGAGGGAAAAACTAGCTGATTTATTCTGATTTGATTTTAAATATAATGTGCCGCAGGAGTGAAAATGACCTGTTCAAAGATGCCTGCTGAAATATTATTCAAGGCAATCTGCATCACATTTTCTCGAGATATATCATTGTTGCAGGAACAGCGATGACGATCGGGGAAGCTGTCACTTTCCCCTCCTTGCTGCTTTCCAAGCGTGACTTACCTGGAGGCTCCTCAGAGAGCTGAGTCAAATTATTCCAAATGAGAGAGCGACACAAATGACTGTGACAAGTGATGATGAGAGCTGCATTTTGTCTTCATTCACATTCAAAAGTTATTTCACACTGATATTACTGACACACAAAAAAAAGGAGACGGAAAACAATGTAATGACTGATACACTTACAAGGGAAAAGCATCACAAAGTTCCACACTTAGAGATTTCAAAAGGACGACTCACATCTGATGTCGGTTCAACTTCGATTTGCAGTAAAGGGTTGCCCTCGTTCCTGAAAGCAACAAGATCGGATGCAGAAATGAGCCCGTCGGAAAACATTGTTGTTTATTGCCTTATAAACTGTAAATGTCCAGTTCTGATCTCTAGTATCTGGTAATTTCACCGTCTAAGGTGAATTTTGAAAAGAAACTAATTCAAGAAATTACACATAGAGATTGTGTCACATGACATTTACAATATTGTAGGAGTTTTTTGTCATATGCGTAGTAGGGACAGCTTACACCGCAGCATAATGATGCGCTGATATATTGTTTTGCTTTGCTGTAAGGCGGAATATTGATGTAGGGATGCTGATACTTTTCTGCTGTGTTGTATGAAAAGTGATCAATCTTGCAAATGCGCCTGATAACATAACACTGAACGGTTCAAATACCACGTTGCAAAACTGTAAAACTAGATAAATGAGCTTTTAATGCGACGATGACAGCTGTCCTTTCAGTATATGTGAAAATGACGTGTAGATGTCTACGCTGTTGTGCTGCTTCCTCCTCCTGCCTGATTGCACGCGGTAAAGCTGCAATCGATCGGTGGCCTCGATATGTAAGTCATGTGAACTGGAAGCCCTGCTGAAACTGTAAAACCCTGAAACTGTTTCAGATGTTGATGGTTGTTTGTCACATGGACAGTTGAGTTTTCTTTTACCCAGGACACCAGCAACACGACACTTCACATCCATTTGTTTTCCACAGTTAAACAGCGAAATTCAACTACTTCGTTTTCCAGCCTTGCGTTTAGTTTTTTCAATTTATTCCGTTGTATTTATTAGTACTTTATTTCCTTCCGTCCACATCGCTGGCTGAGTAGCATCAGTGTGGAACCTCTCACAACCTTTCTGTGGTATAATAACACTGGGTCGCAAAGCCATGGTGGACTCTGGGCAAAGACCACAGGTGAGGCAGCATAACAGTATAAAATTATGTGGTTCCTGTGGCGCCAAGGACCCCTACTACCGGTTCGATCTGCGCTCTAATGAGGGGATCCTGCAGGGCGTTGGGGGGTCTGAGACAGGCCTTCATTAACCCTGGGATGAGGCCATTAATGCGAAAGAAATGTGCCAGCTGCCCCTGCAAGAGCGTACAAAGATCTGGGAAAGGAGGGACAATAGCATTAATTAAATCCGAGGAATATGGGTTTCATAATCACGCTGATGTATTCACATTTGTCAAAAGGCAGGGAACCAGAAACTGTGAGAGCGAGAACAGCAGAAATAGTAAAATTGTCTCTTTAGAGAAATGGCAACAAAGAGCTGATCAAAGACACAAAGGTTTGAGGCCTTTTCCTGATCCCGTCTCTTAACACGTTTTCTAAATATTTAGCTGCGTACGACTCATTTAAAAAAGAATCAGCAGCGGGTTATTTCTTCAGCTCTTTAGAAGCCAGAGTTTAAAAAAATCATACTTTTACTGGCTGATCCCAGAGATTAAATGCATGTTTAACTTTAAAGGACAGAACCAGCTGTTGGACCATATCTCCCTCGTCCCACCCACTAAATAACAACTTTTCAGGTTTAAAACCTCATACCAGGAATGTGAGGGAGGGAACTTTTATTATCTCTTACTTGCTGAAGAATTTCCTCTCTGTCTGCAACAATGTTCACATTGCTGCTTTAACCCAGCAACCATCTCGCAACTATGCACCGCTTCTACCTAAAAATTTGTAGATCATGGAACAATTTGGAATCAGCGGCCTGGACTTTATTAAGGAGCATGTTTTAGTCCAGATAACTCAACAACAAAAAACACCTGTCGGCTCACAGCCTGTGCACGAGATCTGTGGCTTGAGCCGTGATTTTCTTTCTCTTCCGTCCACCTACGCAGGAACATAGAAAATGTCCAAACTCCTGTAACGTTACAGTAAAAATGAGCATTGTGCCTCCACACAGCTGCAGCTCGTTCGCGGTCACCCCGACGTGCGTGCGCCGACCGTCCTGCCTTGGCCCGATCAATCATTTGGCTCATCTTGTACAAAACTGGCGAGAAAGCTCACCAGTTCAATGTCGGAATTTACTCAGAACATAAAGAACTGATTCTTTGTCACATCATAATGACTATGTTAATGAATGCGCTGGTAAACCTCAGACAATTACCTATTCAGACACAAATGGAGCCTACTGTTGCGTGTGCATGCCATTATTTGCACTGTTATATTTTCTTCTGATTGTCATTGTTTCTAGACGTTGCATTCAGGTTTATTTTTTATCTCAAAGCTTGCAGCTGCTACAGGGATGTGGCACGAGGACAGTAAGTACAGCTAACACTAACATGTACGGCCACATGTTCTGCACTTTCATTTAAAAAACATTCGCTTTGCAAAACTGTGTTGATATTTTCAATGTACCTGTGCCGTCGTTTGCTATCGGTTTATCCTTTACAAACTGCTGCTTACAGCCCACATTTCAACACAGTCGGAGGAGGTTCTTTTGACCTTTATCCCGCAATAGATCCTAATCTACTTAACATCTGGGTGGAAAGGCATCCCATCGTTCCTCCCCTTCTTCTGGTTGTATTCCTGTGACCAATGGCTTCCTTCAAAGAGCCAGTGGAAATCCAATTGGCATCCCAAGTGTAGCGTGAACTAAAGGCCACGCTAGCATCAGTCTGAGTATTTGTCATGTCGGCCCTCCGATTGAAATTGTCACCCAAATATCTGTGCTCCAATAAGTTTGACTTGGCCTCTGACCAGTGGCCACGAAGAGGAAGAGAGTCAGGAGGAAGGGGAGGGAAGCAGGGATCATCAGATGAGAAGAAGATAAACGAGACGAGAGGCGGGTCTGCTGAAGATCAGGAGCTTTCATTGATGTGGTCGTATTGAATTACTTGTGCAACTGATTGTACTCACCCGGGTTCAGACAGGACAGGGTGCAGGATGACCTGGGGGGCTCTGCTCGGAGGAGCCTCCGGAGCAACATCTGGGGACATCAGAGTCAGAAAGCGTCAACACAGGAAATTCCAAATCGGTATCAGCGCTTCTGCACTTTCCATGCATCAAATTAAATAAATAGCAATAAATTCTGTGTTTAATAATAAAGGAAAATGAAGGAGAAGTTGCATTTTCAACAACTCTGGTGCTTTTCCATGTTTATGATGTGCATTGCACAACACCTCATTCTTCCTCAACCTTATTTCTTCAAATCATTTCTACCAAATATCTTCAAGGTGGGAACAGTTGGACACAGCGTTGTGCGGAGCGGCATCTCATTTTGCTGCATCTTCACAGCGTGTGACTTTAAAGGTTGTGAAGCATATTTCATTTGATCGCCGCTAAAGAACATACAGCACATACTGTACAGCGTGACAGACTCCTGGAGAATGAGGGAGTGTATTGAATTCTCTTTGGAAGCGGACGGGAGCAGAGAAAGACAACAGCTCGCTGCCATGTTTGCTGCCTGCGTTGGCACATCGGTGACACAAAATGGGAACCGCAAACAACAACAACAAAAAAATAATCTTTCCTATTGTGGCACGGTGCATTAGTGGCTGGCACGCTTGCCTGACAGCAACGAGGACCTGCATGGGTTTACTCCAAAGACCGGCGAGGCAGCAGGATTGAAGCCCCTACATTGTTCAAAAGTGTGAAGCTGAGCCTTTTGGTGCGTGTGCGATCCCTGTGACAGACCGACAACACTCGCAGCGTATCCCTTATTATAAGCTCAAGCCCCCTGCGACACCAAAAACGAGCGCTTGTAAATTCTAATATAATTGTGTTTTTGTTTCCTTTTATTTTTCACACAAGAACCAGCATTTACAGTAGATTTAAGGTGACGTGAACGCAGCATTAGTTCCACTTGCAGCGCGATGCTTTCGGCGTGATGGCTCTAACAGTAAGTGGTAGTGTTCGGCCACGCTGTTATGCAGCTCATAAAGGCAGCTGATGCAATTTAGCTGAAAATAAACAACGGTGTCTGTGGCCGCAATAATCCAAGCCTGGGCACCGCTGCACGCTGTATATGTGCGCATTGCCAAAAAAAAACCTGTCTCCCCAGATTTCAATTACACTTCATGCTTTTCCTCTCACCACTCCAGGTTGTCTCGGCTGTAATAACCTGCCAAATGAGCAAAGACTGTGTGGTACCGATGTGGGCAAAAGCAAAAGAGACTGGGCATTGACAGATCATTAGGAAGCCCAAATGAGACAAGCAAGGAGTGGGCGTGGAGGCCCATAGTCTTTAAGCAGGCCAAGGTGAGCAGATGAAAATCAGGACCAACATCAAAGAGCCCTCCTCCTCCTCCTCCTCCTCCTCCTTACTCATCTCGGTCTCATCGCAGGGTAATATTGGCAGGGGTAATGATCAATTATAAGGTTCTTACCTGGAAAGATGAACTGCTGTTTGTATTTGAAATAACTGGAGGCTGCAGAAACAGAAAGAAAGGGAGCCGGTGTTTGATCTGAGGCCGTGTTGCCAATCTCCTGTTGCAGTTTGTTTAGTCTGTACTCAAATTAGTTCATGAAAGGTTTATGAGATGCTGCTCAGCTTCACCAGAGCAGACTGAAATGTCTCAATATCTCAACTACGGTCGGATGGAGTGCTATTAAATTTTACAGACGTTTAATGTGATATCCTCGGATCTCCACTTCTATTTTTATTCCTGTAAACTTTGGGATTCTCAGTTTTCATAATTCTGTGGTGGACCCAAGCAGGAAGAGGAGCGTTACCGCGAATGAATGAACAAGCCAGCTGTGGCCTACAGCGCTGTTTGTTTGCCTATATTTGCTATAGGTCACAAACAATATTAGTTTCTGTTTGTTTCACTGTCACCATGGAAACAGACAGTAATCAGTGAGTTACTTTTGATACTGAAGACAACATCAATCATCATGAGGCAAAAGCAGTTTGGATGTTATTTTCAAGCTTATTTTTTGCATCTTTGCCCAAAATATCAATCTCATTGTACACTAACATTTAATAGCTTCGGGTGTTTGAACTCTAACAAACGTTTAAATGTGTGTGTTATACCTGTCAGGTTGAACTGTTTCTGTTGCCGTGCCGACTGTGGGGAGGGATGTAGTGGCGAGGGAGGTGTGGCACTGCTGGGCAAAGGAGGAGCAGGGGACGACGGGGTGGAGGAGGTGGTGGATGAAGGATTACTGCTGGAGTCCGGCTGGTACGGGACCGGGATGTGATCCTGAGAACAGAGAAAGCCGTGTTTAAACGCCAGTGGTGGTGATTTTGCAAGTTTGAGTCCGTTAATCACTCTCCTTTATTGTTGACCTCTTTCTGAATCACGCAAACCGTGTTCCTGGATTGATTTTCTACCTTCCAGGCAGAACTTGGGTACCATTATTTTTAGAACAATATGAAAATCAACTCACAGAGACGTGAATCTCGCCTAACAGAGGTAATTCATCACAGTGAGCAATATGTTGCCTTTACTTTTCCAAAGGCGTCTTTGTGTACGATAGGACTGCAGCTGTGCACAGGAAGTATCCTCCAAACTATCCTGAGAGGTGCATAATAATAAGCTAACTAGAATGAAGTCAGAAAAACAACTTCATAAGCACGTTTTTGAATCATTTTTGTGCATATTTCTCTCCACCAGCTCACTGTGTTCCAGCTGCTCTCTATTTGACTTCACCTCAATTAATCACACTTTTGCTGCGAGAATCTAAAAGCAAGTCTTCATTTGGCTGCTTGCACCATTTCCACGTCCTGTGTTCATCCAAGCAGATCCCAGAGCGAAGTCCAGGTGCAGTCCAACCAGGTACTCACACATGTGGTTAGTTCCTCAGCCGGTCATGGAGGTCCTGGATGATGTGTCTTTATTAGCAAACCCAACTTTTCAAATCAACGCTATGAACCACTGTCTAGACTCCACGCAATTTCAATTCTGATAATGGCTCAGTGTAACAATTTCATAATGGAGTCTAATCAACCATTTTTTCCCAAATAATCACTTTTTTAAATGGATCTGTCGTCACTGCACCAACTCTGCTGAAAAACACAGAAAATGGAATCCAAAACACAAACTCTAATCAAAACTGGCAAATTTAATGTTCAGTTCAGAATCCATCTCTTAAATGTTACATATCAGAGCATCTCCCGGCGATTTCAATGGTTAGAAAAACAATTGCAGCTCTTTCCTGCAATGTGATGATGATGTAACTAACAAAACGCCAAGATGGAAAAGTTTTTTTTTCTTTTGATGGATTACGCTCCTCAAGCAAGTTTCAAGACTCTGCTGGAGCCGACTAGATTCAATCGCTTCGCGGAGTGCGGGAAATCAATCTGAAGATTTAGGGGATGCTTTGAAAAATGGTCTGATATGATCCAAGTAAATGAACTTTGTAATGAATGTAAAACTGAACGTATTTACGGTACAGTAAATACAAATAATTTACATCACTGAAGTTAAACAATACATTTTATTTATCATATATTTGGTCTACATGCTGCAAATCGACAACACACAAGCAAATTAAAGAAACAACTTCATCAATTTGACAACACGGGTCCAGCGTTAAGAAACTCGCCGCAAAAGCAACAACGCAAGCAAATAAAGAAACGCGCTGAAAAAAGCTACAACACTGAAATGTCTCTGGGAGCAACGAAAAACACATTTACAAATTTAAATTGCTATGACAGTTGATTACACCAGTACCAGGGGACGTTTACATTTGTAAATGTATTTTTAATTGCTCGGGGCGACGTTTCTGTTGTGTTGTGGCTTTTGCTCGTGTTTTGTGTATCTGCTTGTGTTTTCCTGATCTGCAGTGTTGTGAGCTCTCAGGGCCACCATAGTGTGTGTGTGTGTGTGTGCCACTGCGATTGACGTGTGTGTAATTCCCCTACAAAGTGAAAAATGGAGATGAAAACAATAAGACACAAAAACTAGTTCTAATGCTTCAATAAATTTTTTAAAACGTAAATTTGTTTGCAAACGCAGGGGATAAACCGGATTACATTTCTAGCATTTTTCAGTATTTTAATTATGATCAGTGCACAACCAAAAATCTTGTTTATCATTAGAGCAGGTACAAAAAAATAAATATTTGATCTTATAATTAAGTATAATTGAGAGTTTTATTGCTTTGGATTGCAAACATCAGTGGCATCGGTCTAATGATATCGTTTCTGTTCACATCACAAATTAAAAATGGCACCAAACGTTCCCAGGGATCCTCGTGATTACTCATCATTTGTTTTGATATTAGGCTTTGAGGTTTTAGGAAATGCGTTCACACATAAATATGCATATGCAGCCCTTTCTGTGCTCATCAACTACTCCCCGGAGCTTCTTGTGACTTTGTTTGTGTGATTCTGTGTGCTACAACAGACATCGTGGACTCCGGTTGATGCTGTTTGAGGTTGTATCGTACTGGTATCTATACTATCATCTGCAGGCATTGTTATTTATCTCCTGTTGAGAAATATTTGATTTCACACACACACACAACAAAACCACGTAACATTTTAATGTTGTTGTGACACACGTGGAATGACAAGCAGACTTATTTTTTAGAACCTCAAACTCAGCAGCTCCACAGGTGCAAACATCAGAGCCTGGTAATAAAGAAATTGACTGAAGTTGGGGGAAAAAAAACACATTTTCATTCTTAACACAAACATTTGGTTCACAAGATTTCCATCGGAGTGTTACCAGCATGGGAATCTTGTGATAAACTTTTTTTTTTTCCACTGGAACAGAGCAGAAACTGTTAGATGTGCTGCCTGCAAAATATTCAGTGTATGAAAACAAATCCATCTGTGTAAACATCAATACTACTGAAGATATTTTCGTACGGTTTCATGATCCCTTAGGAAAGTCTGGATGACTCATAACCATTTTCCATCCCCCCAAAATGGAAGAGACGCGATATGTAGGACAGGTTACACACAAATTGTAATACACGGTTTGTTATTCCCACCTACCTTGTTGATTTTGTTGGTTTTGGGGAGCGTCTGACTGATGTGCATGTCCGTGTACCTGAGCGGGTTGTTGATGTCACATGGCACTGATTCGGTCCGTACAAGACGAGCTACTACGGGAGAAAATTAACAAAGCACAATTACACAACGCTCGTCTTAAAGCTTTGGGAAAATTAGGAGAAACTCTTTATCAGGCTGAGCTTTTAATGTGACAAATTACCAAACTGCCCTTTCTTGAACACCATCCACTTGTTATCGCATGCAGGCACTTTGTTCAAAAAAACTTTCCTTAAGCCAACTATGTTATTAAGAACTGTCACTTTCTCCTACTGAAGGCGAGCAGAAGGAGTCTAATTAGTCTTCTTTACCTTGAGTTGTTCCTTGGTGATCTTATTTGGGTGAGAAAGCGAGGAGGGGGAGAAGGAAGAGAAAGGACAAAAGAATCTCAATTCTGATAGTGGATAATAGGCATTTTTTTCCATCGCTCCCTGTGTCAGTACAAACAGTGCATGACGCCGTCACATTTGTCAAACTTAAGTAGCTTAATTAATCAGCAGATAGCCCAATGTCTGCTTAAACCAGCAGAGGCTCTTTCGCTTTTTTACGTGTGGACGTGTCTCTTCAGGAGATCTGGAACCTCACGTACACTGACATCAACGAATAACCGTGAAGACAGAGCAGAGCCGGGATTGAAATCTACATCTGGTTCTAATCCACTGATGAACTAGCTGCAGAAATTATTTTAAAAAAAAAACCTTTGTGCTTTTTCTGAGCCTAGTTACAATTATTAGCAGGCAAACTCTTGCTGCAGAAATACCTGTGACAAGAGCAAAGGAGAAGGTCAGGTGATAATACATGGAGACGTTATTCCCATGTTAGGCTTGGCTATGTACAATTTATGGATGCATCCATAATAAAGGTTATTCACTCTTAACCAAACACTGCAATCTTTGCCTGAACATAACCACACAGTGACAGTGTAGGTCCAGTGCTCATGGATCTACAGAGACACAAACAGTGGAAATGTGAACTTCCTAGCCTCATTCTGTGATTTGATTTATATTTAAACTTAAAAATGTCGTAATGGATGTTGACAATATGAGGTGGACGAAAATTACCTTTGAGGGATTCTCGTCCGCCTCGCTGTATGATGAGTAAATGGCAAGGTGGGGCTTCTTTGGTGCATTTGTTGTGGCACTTCAGCCTGAGTGCACACGAGAGCACAGCCAGTGTGATTAGCGTTAGGCTTGTATTTACAGTGGGATCATTAACAAGTAGAAAAACAGGTGCAAACTGCTAATTCAGTGTGAGAAATCGAGATCGTTTTTAAAAGGTGGGACACAAATCTCTAATGCATGATGCTACCAGCCTTGATACCTACTTGCAGTTTTTACATTTCAGTCCAAACAACATTCCCTTCCCACATACTATGCATGTCTGGGACATCCAATACTTTGTGGAAAACCTGCGGGCAAAAGAAGAGGGAGTGAAGATAAGGACATTTAAAAAGTCAGGACATCACTTTCAGCTTGTTGCACATCTTGATGACACGCAAGAGCTGTGGATCAGCGTGAGGAGAAACACTGCTCCTGACCTTTTACCTTTCATAACGCTCCCTCATTCTGACAGACAGCTTTTGACAAAGGACTCACATTCCCTTCGTAACCTTTCGGCGAGGATATTAGATGCTTATAGAAGCTACTTCTGTAAAAGTGTTTATCTTCCTAATGTCTGTCATCTACAGATTTAATTTGGTTCCATTTCATTTTTACATTTCAGCAACCCTGCGCAAACGTAATCTGTCTCCAGCGCAGGGCCGAGGCCGAGGGGCTTACATCAATCCAACAATCAGTCCGAGCGGCGAGAGCTCGGAGGTTCGTGCAACTCACTGAGTCCACAAACAAATCCACAGCGTGTTCTCCAGGAACGAAGGATGCCCTGCACAGACTCTCTGAGCACGCGTGCAACCATTGGCTATATTTCCTGATGCGGCGGCTGCGTGCCAGCAGTGCGGCTGGCCGGCTAATGGCAGGTGACTAATGTAGTTTGACAGAATCCAAATCTATTTATTAGGCCCCTCCTTCGCTTCAATTGAGAGGCCCTTACTCCATCCAAGCCCTGACGGGATTTTACTGGACTCTGCTGTCAAATATGAATGATGATGTGACATTCGGGCAGATTGTTTGTTCCAAACGCCGCTTTCAGCACAGAGAAGGGGCCTAAAGCCACACATACGCATATCTGAAAAGGCTAACGATGGAATCAAGAGCAAACGTGAAGAATATTGCTGGACTGGATAGAATGACTGAAGTTCTCTTAAAAACCAGCCTTCATTTTCAAATATCAGCTCTGCAAATTACACGCGCGTCAGCTCTGCTGCATAGGATGAGCCTTCTCTTCGCACACTTTGCAGGCAGAACACCCACGTCGGAGAGCTCGCTGAGGTTCCACTCCGACTATAGCATTGTTTCACTTTTCAGATCAGCAGTGTTTCAAAGAGAGAGGCAAAGGGAGAGACAGAGAACTGACACGGATTATGCAAGAGGCCCTGCTTAATTGGAATGGCGTGCAATCACAGATGTACGAGTGCATGCACACAGGCAAACTCACCCACACACTCTCCTTTAGTCCTACCTGTGTTTTATTGAGTTTCCCAGATCTCTACGGGGAATCTGTGGGGACCAGCGAGGCACTGAGAGAGTGTCTGCAGAAGAGGAAACAGGACAGAGGGAAGGTCACTGTGGTTCTGCCCGTCTCGTTTCTTTGTTAAATGGTAATACTGACAGAACGTCTTTCAGCATTGACTAAACGTCGCGCACTAAACATTCATTCATTTAGCGCACATGGCATTTCCAAGACCAAACTGATTTTGTAGCAACAAACTGACATTTCGGTGTCAGACTTAATCATCTGTTTGCATATCATGCACACGGTTAGTCATGACTCACTGTCAACTCATCAACGTAATTGAGATGGATAGATGGATAGATGGGTCTTTAGGATGAAAACATAATCAAAATGCGAAGGTCTTGCCTGAACTGCCTGTTGGAATTGCTCGCATGTTCCGACATAAAAAGCTTATATGATGAGGCTACTTTTGTACTATTTCTATTCCATTGTGAGGAACTCTCGCTTCACAACAAAAACCGTTCACTCGCTCCATTAGTGCTCGTAATGACTGAGCATCCCCTTGCATTTATGCACCGGTCCTCAGTACCAGGTGAGACTGGCGGCCTACATAGCGTTGCCTGTGAGAGTGATGCATGAACATGACAGCGTGCTCTTATGACGCGCTGGCTGCCAATAATTTAGCAACAAAAGAGCCGTGCCGAAAAACGCTGAAAAACTCATAGGTCGGACTGAGCCGTGAATCATGATGATGAAGATCATTTTTGTTTTATATCAAATTGTCCAAGACCCCTATGTATAATAGGGCTACTGAAACTATATTCGGCTACGCTTTCGACAATTTAGAAATGAATGACTACAGTCAACCACAACAAAACATGGAACAGGAAATGACACCAACATCATTTTCACCATATCAACCAACGGTTTTTAAAAACTCTCTTTATGCAATACTTCATTGATTTAGCATTGTACTCCTGAAATGTCGTCATGCTCACGACAAAAAGCGGATTAAAATCAATGCAAGCAAGACCAGAAATGTCATACTTTTATTGCATTGCTTCTCCTTCCTCCTTCTCAAGCTGTACATAACCTATGAGCGAGCAAAGATTTTCTTTAGAATCTCACATGCTTTATTAATCCCAATGGGAAATCACTGTTGGAGGGTTGCACATGCACGATGATGCTACTACGGGGTCTGAATTGTCTCGTCAACTAGGAGCAACTGGGAACTACCAATGCTCAGCTTAGTGGATTCCTGTGTCATGTGTAAAGTAACTGCAGTTCTTCTTAAAGGCAAGTAAATGACGTGTCTACAGGAAGTGCTTTTTAAAAAGCAAACACACGCACTGGCCCATCGTCCTCAGACTTTCACATATTTATCACCTCTATTTTGTATCGTTTGGCAATTTAACATTGTAAATTGGTTAACTAATCGGTCTTCTTTAACCACACCGGTCTTTGGAAAAAGGGAAATTCAAATATGTAATAATTGAGGAATTTCCTGGGAACCTTTATGCAGATTTATTCATGAGTACTATGTTTTGAAATGGATGCCAGAAGGAAGGGAGCGAACAGGACGTGAGATTTGTGTGTGTGTGTGTGTGTGTGTAGGTGGGTGGATGGAGGAGATGAAAAATAAATCAGGGAGTTGTGAGGACAACAACAAGTTCTTTCCTGAGTACATCAAACTCGTAATGCATTGAAAATGGAAGTGCGGGCCAAGGTGCGCCCAGAGATTGATCTCTATCTGAGCTTCACTTCAATTAGGCTGAGAGGAGAAAGAGATCCAAGTTAGTTTCAGCAAGGGATCCCCCAAAATTGCACAGAAGAGCGAACTCCCAGTGGGTTAGATGGTTCCTCTTCATATTCACAGGCTCTTGATTGTATTTTATTGCAAAAAGAAACAGAAAAGACATTAAAGATTCATGCCAATATTCCTCTGGAAGACTCTTAGAAACTTGGAACTGGATTGAAGTCTTCTGATGAAAGAGAGATTGGATGTCAGAGTACTCAGACTGGTTGACTTTAACCTCATTGGCTACAGTCACGCGGAAGCCAGGCGACTAAAGACGAAGCTCCAGCTTGGTTAATATGAACTAAGGCAGATGAAGAGATTAATAGGCAAGATTCAAAGACTAATCTATAAAAACAATATAATGGTCTGTAGACAACCGATACAGCTTCAAAAACAACATAACCGCTAACATTTTTACACAGGCTGACTTTTTTAAAAAGTTCTTCTGCTTTTAGTTTTCGTTATACAAAGAGTAGATAAT
This sequence comes from Channa striata, assembly GCA_033026295.1. NCBI lineage: Eukaryota > Metazoa > Chordata > Actinopteri > Anabantiformes > Channidae > Channa > Channa striata. The sequence goes on from CM065178.1 coordinate 21,920,217, forward strand.
GCAGTGAGTGAGACCTATAACAATATTTTATGTAAATTGTAAGTGCCCGCTTGTATTGTGCCTCATTCACCCATTCACGCACACACACACACCGATGGCGGTGGCTGCCATGCAGGGTGCTCACCTGACCCACCAGGAGCAACTTGGGGTTCAGTGTCAAAGGTCGGACTGGGGTCTGTCGATGGCCATGAGCGACATTAATGCTTTACTTCCCTCTGTCTTCCCTATATTAAAATATTTCTCTGCTTCTAGCTGAAAACTCCTCCAGATGACATCACCCGGAGGAGTTTTTCGTAAAAACATGTTCACCGTGGTATAAAACAAGATGACATAATCTCCTCCTGGTGATGTCACGTGGAGGCACTTTTCAGCCAGAAGTAGAGAGATAATTTCATTCATAACAGCATTTATTTACATGTAGTGCCAAAACTCGAACCGAAATCAGTGAAGGTGTCTTTTATGACATTCAGATCATTGTGCAGTGATCATCATCACATATTGATAATAAGATATAATTCTTGCTATGGGAGGAATTATCAAAATATACTGTAGACATTATGAAACAACCCTGTGATATATCATTACAGTTGCAATGAGTACGCTTAGAAAAACTCTACTTTCTCTGCGTTCTGACTAAAATTAACACCAGTTCTCCTCCCTTCATAACACTCTAACCAGCTGCGGGAAGTCACGCCCTAATTGTTGTTTATAAAATGAATATTTCATCATTAAGTAAGTTTCCTTTCAGGGGACAAAGTCCAGATTACGCAGGCTTCTTAATGGTGTTTTGCGTCTTTTGTATTTTGCACTTCTGTTTAAAAAAGAACTGGTGTGGGACTGAAGATGATTAATAAAGATGCTCTCCGTTCTAATGACAGCAGACAATGATGAAAAACCTTTGTACGCTGAAATTTATCATGTGGTGAAAGTCTTAATCACTCTGATTAATTGGTTATGAGGCATCTCGTGGCCCCAGTATCCTATATTTCCTGGTTTCTTCTCCTCCCCCACTCTCCAGAGGCTCGGTGTCGTCCCTCCGCACGCCGATGCATCGCTCAATTACACTCAATCACCCCGATAACTCAATACAGAGGGGGAACTGACATCATCTGCTTCTCGTTGGCCTGGATGGCGACTAGCAGTTGATTGGACTTGTCACCGGTGCGGTCAGGGCTGTTCATCATCGTGTTCTGTGCCGCTGATGTGATTCTGTCGTCTGTCTTTGATGACAGCTTCGATGATCTTAAAGTGAAGGTTTATGTCAGCAAGGACTCATGAGGACACACACAGAAACCCACCGATCATATGAAAAACAACAAGCTTGGGTTAGAGAAACAACTGCTTAATCCGGGTGAGGAACGGGCTTTGGATGTTAAGTTTGGGGTTATTTGGAGGGCTGTTTGGTAGTTTGTGAACCCTGTGGAACAGTGGTTCTTCATTTCAGTCTTCAAGTGTCCCTCCTCTTCTTGTTTATCACCATCCCACCCACTGCCAATTACCTGGATCAGGTGTGTTCAACCAATTAGAAGCTGGAAGATAACGATTCACTCGCTCTTAAAATGTTAAGTAATATGTACAAGACAACTGAAGGCAAAATACGGGCACCGTGTGTGTTCAGACCTGTTGCTCTCTGTGGTAATGGGCTAAAAGGTAAAGATGTTAATGTGGGGTCAGCAAACTATAAGTTATATGTGAGGGGCTGAAAAAAGAAATGAAATATAAAAACAACTATATATGATATAAAAAAGGTCGATAGGCTGGAATTATTGTAGCCACCAGTAATGGAGACACAACTAAACATGAAACAAAATATGTCCAACATCTCCCAGACTCATGGTTGGTTATTTACAGGAGGAATATAGTGACCCAAAAAGATCCTGAGAGGCTGCCGGGGACAGGTGGAAATATCACCTCGCCAGAACTTCCCTTTTTCTTATTTAAGATCTAAGCAGAACAAAAGCATAATTAGACAAACAACTAAATCAGCTTCTGATTTACTTAACACACCTGATCCTGGTGCTCGGAGCAGGAAGAGTTGGAAACCAAGCAGTGCAGGGCTCCTTGAGACCCAGAATCCAGACCCACTGCTTTAGAATATGCTCTATGTCTCTGAGAGTTACATGCATGTCCTAAAATTAGGTCCTTAGAGTTCTTGTAATGGGGGCCTACTGTCTATAAACTCAGACGTCCTGGTCCAGATATGAGTTTTACAGAAATAGAGTGTTTGCTCGTTTCTCCGGCTTTACTTGGATGTCAACTAACACACAGAACAAAATAAGAATTATACTGAGCATACGAACAATGAAGCTTCAACAACATAATGTGATAAATTCAGTCATTATTAAATCCAGTTTGCTGGTTGCACCATAAAAAAGAAACAAGTTACTTTTCTGCTGCATTTCTGAAAATGTAGCTGCTCCATAACTGTTGCATTTTCCCATAAAAACAGCAAGTTTGGTTTTCAAATAAACTTGGACTGAAATCATATAACTTAAGCACTTACCTAAAAGTATGAGGCACATATGTATTGGCAAAACAAAACACTTATATATTTGTACTTTTATAAGTTAGTTATTTTGCATAAAAATAAGCGTATGTGCACATGCTCACATGTGCTTCGCCAATAAGGCAAAATATTAAAAACATACTGCGCTGAAGAGAGAATTTCAGCAACACACTGTAAATCTGATCCAGGATCTGATTTAGAAAGAAAAAAAGCAACATATAGTAGCTTGTGCGTGCGTGTGTGTGCGTGCGTGTGTGTATGTGTGTGTGCGTGTATGACAGATGAGCCTGCAAGAGCTGAGAAACCCCCAGGCGCCAGACAACAGTGTCCTCTTCCATCTTCACTGATTGGCCTCAGCCTAATTAAGCCGAGGTCTTCCTTCCCCCTCCTCCACTGTGACACAGCCGACCGTGGGGTGGAGAATGCATCTGTGTGTGTGTGTGTAGGTTTAAAAGAGAAATGGATCTACCCTGAAAGATGGAATCTGTCTGTGTGTGTTAAACAGAGGAGGGCAGGTGTGTGCATGTGCGCACAGATGAAGAGACTACTTGAGTCTAGGAGCCTATTTAGAGCCAAATATAGTTTATCTGACGTTACACTGAGGTGCCTCTCCAAGTGATTGACTGAGCGCTAATTCCCTACGGAGGAGAAGTTTTTAGTGCGGGGAAAAGAGAAAAGAGTGGAGCTTGTGACAATTAAAAAAACCCAACATTTACACAACACAAAAACACACACACACACGTTCTAATAATTCTCACTGTCGGCACTGTCAACAAATCGTCTCACCCACGCCCACTCTCATCATCGTCGGAATCAAAGGTCTTGCAGCTCAACGGGCAGAGTGTGGCAGTGTGGCGGGTTGGATTAAAGCTTCCAGTGGTTGACTGCAATCAACGGCACAACGGGCGCGGCCTCATCAAAAGATAATAAACCGCCTGACATGGGAGCACTTATCAATTTCAGCCCAAACTTTGAGCGAGAAGCCGAAACTGAAATAAAGCCGCGGTTTGACATGATGGCGTCGGCACAGTGGACTGTGCAGAGCTGCAGCAGAAACGAACAGGACTGTAAGAACGTGTGGGTGTTTGCTGCACAACATGCTGCATGATAGCACGAGTGTTATATGAGCGATACATCACCGTCTCATTGTTTCTCATCCATGTGTTTTAATAACTTTCCACAGGAGGATCTGTTTGGAGTGTCAGCAAGAGATGAACTAAAAGACGGGTGGAAATAGACCAGGGTTTATTTTTCCAGCCTCGTGCGAGAAAAAAAAACACTCCTCCGATGAACAAGAAACAAAGACAGGTTTCACAGTTGCTATGGCAACAGCTATACACCGATCAGCCTTTTTGTAGAATACTGTGCTGTCATCTTTGACAAGCAAGAACGCACGTACACATTTACAAGTAACCCACATAATTTATCACAAGAACGTGATAAACCGACAATAGCAATCGCAGTGCTGGAAAAATAGCAATTATCCCGGATGAAACAAGTAAGTGTGCACAGGCTCGTGGACAGAGGGAGTCTTTTTAAGACTGGCGGTTTAAGTGTGCCAGCGAGACAGAGGGAGGAGGGACGGCAGAACAGATGATGTCTGGAGGCCTAATGGCTCAGTAGAGATTTCCTCAGTTGGAGAAATCAAATGGCTTCGAGCGCGCAGGCGAGCGAACTGACCAACCGGCAGAGTTTTGGTGGAGAGGCCGATGTGACACTGCGAAAGGCTCTAACAGAGAGCAAGCAATTCATGAAGCGTTAGGAGTAAATACTTTCCACAACCTTCTCGTTGTGAATTGAAAAGATCCCACAAAGACGCAGACATTTACGTCGAATTAAATTTAAATCATGAGCAAACGGAATAACCAGGTGTAACTAGTCAGTGTTTAACTGGGCTGCTTTCGGGGCGAGACGAAGATTAATACAATCCTGCTTGGTTGCACCACCCTGCTGGGTAGATTGTTTCGATTGGCAGCTTAGAGTTCTTCAGACACCGAAGACTCGTTCATCCAACTCGGTGCCAAGTTTACAAAGTTCACGGTCACATCAGGTGGAATCGTTTCATTTTCGATTTGGCCAGAGTTCAGAACAACGTCTCCGACTTGTGATACTGTTTTTAAGCCTGCACTGTTTTTCTTAGAACCAAACTCAGTCTGTACTGACTGACGACCCTCTCTGCAGGGTCTTAGTTGCTGGAACGAGACGATAAGTTTGTGCACTAGCCCAGCACCAGCACACCGGTTCACACTGTCAAATCACAATGGACATGCAGACGTTAAACATGTTTTATGAGTTTTTTAGCCAGTGACCAAGTAGAAAACTCACTTCAAATACTCTTTTCCATCCCGCTTAGTCGCCAAAACCCCAAAAATGCTGAACGCGGCCATGTCTCAGACCGTGAGTCAAAACGTCAACATCTATTTCCTCATTCCTCTGACGCCCTGAAATGTTTGCAGTACGTCTTGGTAAAACACTGAATTGACACCAACCTCATCCTTTCCTTTTCCTCATTTCCTCCACTCCATTTTAAAATTAGCCGTTATTTGTGAATGTTTTTATTTGCCAATTCTCAAAGGAACCTCGATTGTGGTGCCACGTTTGGTTGCTAGGAGATCTGTGACGCAGCCGCGAAGCGTCTCTGTGAGATTTGGGTGAGTGGGTGACGTCATTAGAACACATGTAGACATAAACAGAGGGAGTTATGCGTAAAGTGTATGAAGAATATTTCAGCCGGTTTTAACCACAAGCACACGCTCACAGGTTCCCCCCACCCTCTCTCTCTCACTCTCTCTCCATGCATCTCTCACACACAAACACACACCCACACACACATATCAGGTCTGCAGCAGCAGGTGTGAGTGTCGGTCAAGTCCCAGGGCTGGTACTGAACCTCCAAGTGGACACGAGGTATCGTCACAAGCTGTTCCCTCAAACAGTGTGAGCTCATGCCCAGAAGCCTGAGGTGTTCACATTGAAATGTCCCTCTGTGGCCACCGTAGCTTTTCTAAATAAAATTAAAAGCAAAAACACTGAGTATTTATAATTCAAGCCGACCGTGAGGATTAACAAAGCGAAGAAGAATGACAGGATGAAATCAGACAGGTGTACCTGCATGGAAACTTGAATGCTGACTGTACACCTTAGATTCGGGTTTCATGCATGGTCCAGTTAAGGACGCCTTCTGCCTCTGCTGCGTGTTATCAGTATGAAGTCAAAGAGACACAGGCGTAAATTGTAAAGTTATGCTGGTGATTTTGTGAGGTCACGGGACTTTGTGCAAATTTACTAATAGACCCTTTTCACAACAATTTACTATCCCAAAGCAGGAAAAGGCACAAGTGTAATTAAAAACAGAACGACGCGAGCCAGTTGCAGGGGGCTGATGTCGCGTGTCGGCTCATTTGCACAGCCAACTGGGACGCTTACTGGAAGTGAGCCATCATTACCATAATGTCTTTCATAATGATCGCTGTAAAAACTACACGTTTAACAGGAGAGTCAATGGCTGCAAAAGTCCCCACGACAACTGGAAAAGAAGTCCATCGAGTGCACATGCCATCAGGCACTGATAATGCAAAATGATCATGATTCATAATTTACTGCTCACTTCAGTGTAAGCGTTTGTTTTATTACGTTGAGAGTAGCTCACGCTGCACATGTCCACATATACCAACACTGAGAAGACGTCTAAATCTAGAAAATTAGTGAAGTCACCTGTGTTTTTCACGTGCAAGGCCTTTAAATACATTTTAACTTGGCTGATGTCCATCTGAACTGTACAAAACTATTAGGAGCTGGTTTATCGCTCTATTTGGCCTTTTTACAATATGGAATATATAGAATTATTCCATCCTTATTATTTTAAATTTACAAAACACTCGCTCACAATCTCTGCTGCCTGCAGCACAACTTTCCTCCAGGTGCCAACTATGTGCCAAAGACCGCCCAAGCAAACAAGCCGTGATGTTAATCTTTATGTAATCAGACTGTATCATACCCAGACTATCCGACACACAGTATGTCTGACGTTTCAGCTTCGACTGGGCACTGACTCATCCGGAGCAGACAGCGTTTGGTCACCTCAGCCGGTCTTGTAGGTCCTTGGCGTGTTTTGATTCAGATGACTACAGAGGGGTAATGCTGTTGGCTGGAGGGTCCTGACGTATGAGATGACAGCGATAACATAATCCCAAACATAGACCCAGGACGGATGTTTAGTCTGGCTGACCAGGCACACACACACACACACACACACACACACACACACACAGGCTCACACAAGTGTTCGCACACTGATACACACGTATGCCATTCGTCTAAAATAAGAATTTAAGACCTCCAGGGCAATAGAGGAGCTCCACAGGAAAAGAAAAATCATTTTCCTTAACTTGGTTATTAAAAACTAAATCCAATGAACATTATGTTTTATAACATTTATAACAACCTACGTATGCAGATCTGCTCATAAAATTAGGGCTTTGTGATATTAAAAGATTACAAGTTGTAAGTTTAAATTAGATGCCAAAGCTATGACAATAATGTCATTTTTAAGAAGGTGTGGTAAGAAAATGAAGAGCTAAACCTGATTTTCCCCCGGGCTGCATTTCTCTCACTGCTACTGTTAAAAGAAAAAACTCAAGCTGACACACACAAATAGAAATATTACAGTGCACGAACATCTGTGTGTTACTTTAACTTGAAAGCAGCAGAATCTTTTTTTTTTTTTACCAGCCTAACCTGTATTTGGGCAGGTTGGGAAAACACACCTGAGGCAAAAAGCGCAAATTAGCATGAGAAGTCAAAGGTGATATTCATGAGCCGGCATGCACAGACTCCTCCCTGAGCGCCTCGAGGAGCGGATGAAGATGAACGACTCGTCCAACCTTCAGAGCCGTCCGCAGAGGAAGGCTTATCTTGGATTTGAGGTATACAGGCAGGTTTCCAAACACAAGCTGTGATACCCACCGTGTCCAATAAAGCTCGTACAGCAGGATAAAAAAAGCAACATGTTCTTCTTCCAACTTCTAAAAACTCTCCATCTACGTAAGAAGTACTATCTCTGCTGTAGCCTGGAGCGGCCGCTGTTAACTTCGGCTCGGTGGGTTGTCAGTACGCCCTCACACACACGTACAGGTGGACACGTGGAAGACGGATCACATATCATGTCTTCATTTAAGATTCAGGCTTTACATCTTTATCTGAGGATGAACTGCTGTCCATAAAACACCTGAACCTCCTCCTTTTATTACTCACTGTTCGGTGCCGTGTTACTTTTTTTTTTTCTCCCACGTGTGAGCGTCTGAAAAAGTTCACTTACTTTCGCGCTTTCTGCAGCTAAAGATTGTGCCTGTGCTTTGACATCTGGTTAACAGCCAGGAGTGACACTGCTGCGTTAGTCAAGAGAAAGCACATGATGAATGTCTCTCATAAAAATGTCAAGGTGTCTTTCCCTTTTAACAACACCGGCAGTGGCAGCATTGTTTGAATGACACCAGCTCGTTTGCACAGGTGAGCCCACTGATGTTTGAACCGAGCTGCACACAAAATAAATCTCACGAGACGTCTGAAAAAAGCCCATCTGGGTTTCCTCTTTGAAATAAGAACAAAATCCAGTTTAAGTAGCAACTCCTGTGACAGTTTTAAAGGACTGAATGGGAATCTTTGATAGTCTTAATCCTGGAAAAGCTCGTATTAAGCCAAGTAACTAAGCATTCCTCCAGTGTGGGAACCACAGATAATTAATTATAGCAAAAATATTTCAATAAGTGTAAAGAAAGTAGAATCACTTACGCCCACAGCGATTGTTCATTTTGATGGGACGCATCTTAAGGAATCAATCAAACGCAGCAAAGCGCCTCCCAAGAAAACAGCTTATTATACGGTTTAAGAGGTTAAAACCTGGTAATTAATCACTTTATAATCATTTAACATCATCATCATTCAACGGACTATTACTAGTTCTTGTCAGCCCTTAATTACGGCTCAGTGGGCAACGTCCTACACCCAAGTTGGTTCAACAGGCTCTTATCAGCTAGTTTTAAAATAAACCGTCTCGGGTTTGCGCACAAAACCTGTACAGGGACAAAAACATCTGGGTTTAAGGAAAGACTGTAGTTGAGGTTGAAGTACATCTGCTCATCCCGACCTGTTTCTGTCATGTCGGCTAGATGTTGTCACCTTTATGATTCTGGACGGTAGAAGGTCCAGGCCTACAGGAAACAACTTATACCACCTCACTGTTCTATAAATCATTCGTTTTTATCTATGCACGCACCACTGATAAAGCCATTAATTGCAACCTCGAAAGCCTTGCAAAGATTCTTGTGTCAAAGAGTGGTAACGAGAAAGAAATCCACTGCGATTTGGAAGTGTTGTGCATAAATTTAAATCTGCAGGGGGTGTTTTCCATCTAAACGTCTGTGTTTTTCCAATCAGAAACGTGCTTATTTTGTGTTTGTCACCTTGTGCATGAAGCGTGCGACTATTCCGTGCCATGCCTCTGCCAACAAATATGTACCGCTGTGCCCCGCGTACCTGTTAATCAAGGTCTGCGAGCGTTCGCAACACTAAGTGACGATCATTCGTCACTCTTTTCTCTGACACGGTCTCAATTACTTTCTATTTCTCTGCCTTTCCCCATCTCCTCCTCAGCCTAATGGCTTCCGCACTATGCCCGTAATGCATCAGCCAATAAAACAGACAATGTGCAGCAACACACCACCTCCGGTCATTATGGCACGGCCTGATTGTTCATTTGTTGCGTTTTCCAGCTGAGCTGTACTTAAGTATATTCTTAACAAAAAGAATTATGGCGCTAAGCCTGATAATGGGCGCTATTTGTTTATCGCTGTGGAGGGGTCGGTTTGATTAAATGGCCTGATGTCAAGACAGACTGCTGCTACAGAGAAAAACCCTGCGTTCGACAACTGCTGGCGAGCTGGATTCGGGACGGACGTAAGAAATATCCTGAGGCAAACTGCACGAGGTCAGACCACTTTGTAATAACAATAAAGACTAATTTGCGGTTAGAAATGAAGCAAATCTCTCAACCTGAATTCAATTTTTGACCCCAGAGTGCACTGTACTTTTTGACATAGCAGAAATACATCCCACAAATGAGACGTTACCTGAGATAAGACAAAGAAGAAGAAGGGGAAGAGGTTGCTCACTTGCAGAGGGTGTTTCAGCATGGACAGGAGGCGTGGAGGGGATGAAGGAGGGGAAGAAGAAGGATCGCAGAGATCGCTCGGTGTGGAGAGGCGAGCGCTGCGTGGGCAGGTTCTCGCAGCTGCCCACGCTGCTGTGGATCTTAAGGTTCAAGGGCTTGGTCCTCTTCTTGGCTCTGAGGGACAGAAGACAAAGAAAAACACTGTGATCAACAAATTACGGGTACACACTCATCAAAGCAGGAAAAACGCTGTTTAGCTGCCAGCCAGAGTGAATGTGTGTTTTTCTCATTCAGGGTGAAAATGTAGCCTGGCCTTATTATGGGATACAAACTCGAAGCTTTATGGCATTTAATCATTGTCCAGCTCCTTCATTTGTTCTTGAAGGTTAAACACGGTTCGAAAACAGCTGATGGCACATTCGACCGTTAAAACATAAAATAAAGGAATACATTTTTTACTGTAATGAAGTCCAACTGTCATCATTTTGATGAATGTCTGAGCAAGTGTAAGAGCAACATTAGGCTTCAGTCACATTCAGACAGTCCAGGTAGGTCCTCTGCTTACAGCCCATCATGCAATGCAGTAACAAAGCATGTAGCATTCTGAATAAGTGGTGACTGACAGGAAAAAGTGTCTCTGCCCGTACAGTTATTATTCTTCCCACCTACACATGCTGTAGCTCACAGCTGTTCACACCAGCGCCTGGGGGGGTAGAAAAGTCACTCCGATGGAGGCTTTTTCTGGAAAACCAAACTGCCCTTTACCTCAGTGCACCATCTACCAGCTCTGGTTCAGACCTCCACTGATTTAACTGCAAAACGGCTGCAGCATGATGACAAACATGAACCGTGGGTGCGATCCTGTAGCACCGCATACAGTTAAGCCGAAGTGGATAGAGTGTAGCATAGCATAACATAATTGCGGGATTAAGTGACTGTGATATAGTGAAAAAAGATTGTGTGTCATGTTCATAAGCTGACTACCAGGCTACTGGCATGAGGCCTGGAAAGAAAAACTGCTGACAGGATGAAAAAGAAAGTAAGATGGAGACAGATTACACAAGGCAGCACAAAGAAAAACAAAAGGCAATTAATTTAAAATGAAAAGTCATGCATCATCTGCTATACCGTTATGTATTAGGAGGCATTTCCCCTCATGTTCGTAATTTATTGTCGTTGTAAAAGCAACAACAATACCTTCAGTTTCACTAACTGTTCGATTTGAGTCTTATTTTTTTACCATTTGTCATCAAATTTAAAATGACTACAGGGAGTCCCGTTATTGCAGTGAACGGATTTAAACCGGCATTACTAAGAAATGTAAGTAACAGGAATTGAGTATGCAAAGCTTATTAGTTGTAATAGTCAAATTTCCATCAATGTCACAGAACCCAGACTGTTTCTAATGCACACTGCTCAAAAAAGTTTAAGGAACACTTTTTAATCAGAGGATGGCATCAGGTCAGTTAAACTTCATGGGTGTTGATCTGGTCAGTTAAGTAGCAGAGGGGAATGTTAATCCGTTTCAGCTGGTTTGGTTTTAATGAAATTAACAACAGGTGCAATAAAGTGGCAACAATGAGATGAACCCCCAAAAGAGCAATGATTTTACAGGTGGAGACCTCTGAGATTTTATCCCTCCTCATCTTTTCTGAATGCGTTTTACTAGTTTTTCATTTGGGCAGGGTCAGTGTCATCACTGGTAGCATGAGGCGATACCTGGATCCTACAGAGGCTGCACAGGCAGTCCAACTTCTCCAGGATCACACATCAATGGTTTGTTGTGTCTCAAGAGCATGGAGGAGATTCCAGGAGACATGCGGTTAGTCCAGATGAGCCTGACAGGGCTATAGGAGGTCCTTAACCCATCAGCAGGACCGGTATCTGCTCCTTTGTGCAACAGGAAGAGCACTGCCAGAGCCCTAACCTCCGACCGGCCACTGGTGTCAGTGCCTCTGACCAAACAATCAGAAACAGGCTTCACGAGGCTGCCGTCCTCTAACGGGTCCTGTGGAGCTCGATTGGCATTTTCCATAGAACACCAGAATTGGCAGGTCCCCCAAAGTGCCCTGTGCTTTTTACAGATGAGACAGACGTGAAAGGGTCCGGAGAAGCCGTGGAGAACGATACGCTGCCTGTAACATCATTCAGCATGACTGGTTTTGTGGTGGGTCAGCGATGGTCTGGGGAGACATATCCATGGAGGGATGCACAGACCTCTACAGGCTAGACAACGGCATGCTGAGTGCCATTAGGTATCGGGATGAAGATACCCCAGAACACCATCCGTCATCTCATTAGGAGCATGCCCCCACTTTGTCCGGCATGCATACAAGCATGTGGGGGCCACACAAAGTACTGAGCAGCATTCTGAGCTGCTGCAATCAAACTGGACTAACCTGCTGCATGATTTTTTCACTTTGATTGGATTCAGCCCTCTGTAGATTGATGCTCGTTATTTCCATCAAACAATGTGGCATTCTTTAGTTTCTGACACATGATCCAGTCCATCAGTATGGATATCCATCAAAGTGTTCCTTAATTTTTTTTGAACACTGTATATGGTCGCACTCATATGAAAGGGCCAAGTATCAAGGCCCCCTAAGTCATTTTTAATGTTTTTAATATCTTCCTACTGGCATTAAATAAAACATTTGTTCTCAACCTGGACCTTCTTAAAATTCACCACGTGGACCGTTTGACTTAAACCCTTCTGTTTTAATAATGTCTAATTATGAGCACAAAACCTAAGTAAACCGTGCAGAAAAAGTCAAGATGATGCCATTCATTTTGGAGGGAACGTCCTAAGGATATAACACCTGTTCAGTCATTTTAAAGCAAAGGCAAAAAGCGTGTGAATTTAAAAGTTGAAGTCTGAGGTTTTTAGTTTGTGACGGGAGTGATGGGGTCAAGGTTTTGGTCTGAGTTGAGGGAGGGTGTTACCGCTGCACCACAAGCAGCAGCTGTTTCTCTGGTTACATCCCTGCTACAGCGGAGGCTTGTAAATTCCCTGAAAAACATATTTTTAATACGAGTATTTCAGGTCACAAGTCACCAATAATTTAGCACAATCACTGGTTTCTGTTTGTCAGCCTGCTTGTGTTTTGGAGACGTGTCATTTCAGAATCGAGTTTTACATAATTAAGCTTGTACAATTTGTATTTGTCAGCTTGTCCTCCAATTTATTTTAGTCAAACTTTTTGTGTATTTTAATACGATTCCAATGTGGAAATGAAGTCAACTAATGGACTAAATAAAATGTCCTTTCAATAAAATATAGCAGATAAATAACTGCTGAATTCACTCTAAACTGTAAATGTAAAAAAGTAGGATGGAGAGAAATCGATGAGTTGTTGTGGCTACATTTGAGCTTTTATCCTGACGGTTTGAATTCTTTGTAATAAAGGTCTGAAATTAAAATCCAACTTTGTTAGAAAAATATTTGTTAATTGTTGTTTACTTCACAGTAAATTATAAATCCAGTCAGACTGACCTCATCAGTCACGATGACTTTATTTTCGGCACAAAAACATGTTGTCTTTATGTGTTTAAATTGTTTTTGTCACATATTCACAATAATTTGTTGATCATGAGCCCATAAATATGATACGACCTTTAAATATTTGAATACTGCTTCTAGTGTTTTTTGGTTCTGATACATTAATGTTAATTTCTGGCTGGCTCAAGTTGTATTTCTTTTAGTAAAACTGGGTGATTTCAACATTCCCCGTACCAGTCAATGATGTTAATTACCTGCTGTTTTTAAGGTCCTCCTGCAAATTCAATCTTATCCAGAGACGCATAGTTATATTACAGTGGGTTTGATATTTCTATTTTTCTACAAACAAGTTGCTGTTTTTCTACTTTGGGTATTTTTGATTCAAATTTAAACTTGAAAACAGAGCGAGTCAAACGTGCTTCGAGCTAATGAGAGACGGGAGAGGCTGTACAAACAACTGTCCACCAGGATTTATTGTTGTAAAGAAAATAAAATGTGTGAATACTTTTTATAAGCGCTGTAATTGCTGCCATTTTGGCATATGGGCAACATTCAAAGTATACTGAGTTAGTTATAAGCACTTCCTGTTTGCAGCGTTACTGTGACGCTGTGATTAACAGGCGAGTCCAGAGGAAGATGTCGGAGAACCTTTATTCTCAGTGGATAATGAACACCCCAGGAACTGTAAGTCACAGTGATCGACATAAATGTGTGTTTCCTGTCAGAATTATAACTCCACAAGTACAGTTGCTTTGCCTCATCTTGAAATTTCTCAGGTTTGATTATTCTTTTGTGAATATCCACGTCTATCAGGTCCCAACAAACCTGTAATTTCACACGGGGTAAAATGTGGTCTGGAGCGATTAGTTTAATTACTCAGGATGTGAATATTTAATGACCCACTTCCCCCTGTTATGTTAATACTGTCCAAGGTTTCAGTTGAATTTGCTTTATGATACAGGCTCCGGGAGGCAAACACACACAAAAAAATACCAATCTGACCCCAGGCATCTGTGCCTACAGAAATTTGTGCAGAATCACAAAATAAACCTTCTTTAAACTGAGAAAACAGCATTGTGTCCTCAGGCTAAGCTGAAATCGAATAGCATGAAGAAAAGTGACAGTGAGCCTGATTGAGTTCTCACGTTTGGTTCAGAAAGACTTTGGATTGACTCCGAAATGACGCGTAGACAGTGAAGGACAGGTCGCACACATGCATCGCAGAGTGACAGTGTGTAAACAGAAGACGTGACCGGACGTTGTCCATCAGGAAGAGACAGGCAAGAAAATATAGGAAAAGAGAAGTTCATCAGTCCCAAACCTGCTTCACAAGTGAAAACTTAGGGCTGTGAGCCGTGTCTTATCATGCAAAGTAACAGTCTTTTAATGTTAAATCCCACAGGATTTTTTTTCTACGATGTCAGTCTCTAAGTCCCCGAACTGAGTCATGCAATTAAACCTGTAAACCAACCCAGCACTTCACTCCCATCTCCTGCAATAAGGAAGCAGCCTGCAGGTTATCACTTCTCCGTCATAGAGCTTTTGTCAGCTATTCCGATTAGCCCACTTTATGCCGTTTGAATCGAAATTAAACCATTCATCGCCCTGCATGCATTCCTTTATCCACTCCTCAAGTGATTTGTAGATGTTCCGTGAGTGATAAAGTGAAAATGAATGGGGGGGGAGGAGGAGGAGGAGGAGGATTCCCAAATTTGGCTTTGAAAACTGTTTGGTGAAGGCAGGCAGGTGGAGGGGCGGCGACTGTCAACTCTACAGTTGTTAAAGACTGTATTCAGATATCGTTTTCTACTCAGCATATGAAAGGCTGAGTCAAAGCTAAATGACGAAGAAAGACAGAAGAAGAGGGAGGTGAGAGACAAGTGTCAAGAGAAATCAGCGAAGGTGGGAAAAGTTGAATTGTCTTTTAATGTAGCTGATGGAAATCACTGTGTGTCACACTTCAGCTGGATTTTTTTAGTCCTGCAGACTCTTTTATCCACCCAAATGTGTCTTTATCATTCAGGGCTTGACTCATTTCACATGGGTTAAACGTGTCGTGTTTCCTGCTGATTGGCTGATTTCTTATTCGTATTCTTCCATTACAGTTATATCCCGTTGCAACATCGTCGCTTTTGTATCATTTCTGGTATCGGGATAAGTGCGATGTAAGGTTCCTTGATCAGTGAGAATTTAATTTTCAGCTTTGTCACAGCGAACGAAGGTGCTGAAGAAAAACAAATGCAGTTTATGTGAACAATGTTTTGCAGTTTTGCCGGATGCAAAACATGTAACCTAAGCTTTATTCTGTGTTTCCTCGATGGTTTGCATCTTTTAAAAGATTAGATTTTCACACCCCCGATAAAATCTGACATTAATGCACACGCATTCATCCGCCCACTCGCTCCGCAGCCATTTCCCCACACTTGCAGAGACTCTCATTACGGTGCCACCTTCAAGTTCTATTTGATCAAGGACAGAGGACAGAACAGGAGAGCTTCGATCCTTCAAAGGACATATTTCCTTTACGTTCCGACATATCAAGAGGACTTTAAAAAGGCAGGGTCATGAATATTGCACTGCTCGTTGCCTAACTAGCTAGCAGTTGCTCACAATCCAACAGGCACATCTCCACAGCGACGCTGTGATACTGCAAAACACGCGTGTTCTGTCTAATTAACACTTGTGTCCATCTAGGAGAGTCAATTACTCGCAGGATTCCATCTGCATACCTTGACTTTTTACCTCGGAAATATGCAGAGGGCTCTGCCAAATCCCATATGGCAAGAAAAGCACCCTGTTGCTTCTTATGCAAATGGCTCTGTGGAATAATATCTCGAGCAGCAGCCACTAGCCTTGCTACTTTAATAAAGCCGGTGGAAAATGAAATAAAGGTGGCTGGAATAATGATTACAACAGAGAATTACTGCAAGCCCTTTGAACAGTTTCATCCGAGGCAGGTCGTCTTGCTTTCAGAAGTCGGTTGAATAAAAGATGTCAGTCTGCTACCCAGGGTTGGTCTTTTATTTTTCTTTCCTCAGACACTAAAGTCAATGCTAATGTAATCTGAAAGAAACGTATTGCTATTGTGCAGCAAGTGTAACAATCCAAACGTTTTCCTTTGTAAGTTACAAAACTCCATGCATTCTCAAAACTTTTAACATTAATATTTAACTTACTCTGATTCACTTTGGACCATACCAGACCAGCTAGGGGTCCCCAACAGGTGGACTTGTCTGGACCCGAGGGGGCTTCCATCTGGACCACAAAGTTTTTCACGTTAAAATTAAAAAGGCCAATTTGTGTTGAGATTTTTCAACAGTTAGCAGAGATGTGTGGGTCTTTTTTTTTTTTGTGTATCTTACTCACTCAGTCATAAAGGAAGAGGACTCATTGTTATATCCCAAGACTCAGGAGCAGGCAAGAATAAAGCTTCTAATTGAAACAAGTTAACCAGGAATGATAATGTTATGTTAATGTTAATGCAGTGAGTGAAAGATACAGGAATTCGCTGCAGCTGAAACAAAGACATAAACTTTTCTTGTGAAAATACATGCATAACTAAAAATGGCTGCTCTGCCTTTCAGTGGACTGAAGGGCGACTCTTTTTTTGACGGAGAAAATTATTTAT
This sequence comes from Channa striata, assembly GCA_033026295.1. Classification (NCBI taxonomy): domain Eukaryota; kingdom Metazoa; phylum Chordata; class Actinopteri; order Anabantiformes; family Channidae; genus Channa; species Channa striata. The sequence goes on from CM065178.1 coordinate 21,937,018, forward strand.
GTAGGCTTCTCGTTTTAAACTTCAAAATGTGTCTGCATTATTCAGGAAAATACTTTTTTGTTCAAAGAAACTAAAAAAGGTTTTAAAGGCCAAATGACGGTCTGGGGAGGAGGTCCAGTGACCGGAGCTGCAGGACGTTTAGCTGAAGACCCCTGCCGTACGCTGTGAATTCATATACATTTTAATACAGCAAGTGAAAAGTGAGGTTGCAGACACAGGGCAGAGATAATGGGAATGCAGTGACATTGCTAAAAATAAGAGTAACAGGCCATGACAACTTTGACATAATGTACTTTCCATCTGAGCACACACAATACAGGGCCCCATCAAACCTTGTGTTTAGATAATTAGTTGTTGAATAATGAGACTTTGTTGAAGAAATGTGCCCTTCGGTTATTAAAAAAAGTGAGTATTTTATCCCAAAACTGGCCAAAACTATGAAAAGAGGGTGCTGTGTGGGGAATAATAATGCAGAAAAATTTTTAGCATGGAAATAATCTGAATTGATCGTAGGTCCCTGGGTGCAGGATGTCAACATGAATCCAACGTACACGGCGCCACTAAATCACTGAAGTAACCACGAGACACAGCGGCACTGCGGCTCATACGTCACTACTAAATATAAAAGCATGTTTGTACACACACACACACGGAGACAAAGATGAGTGAGTCTCTCGGCCTGTGTGTGTGTGTGTGTGTGTGTGTGTGTGCTCTAGCTACTGTCTCACGTCTCATCCTGACAACATCTGCTGATCACCTGTTGAGACGGTCCGATCACACGAGCAGAAAAACTCACTGTTTCCTTCTTGTTATCTCCACTTTAACTGTCAGCGCCTCCCACCAGGATATGGGCGGGTGTCAGAGTGTGCTGTCAGAGACCGGGAGGGGGGGTCGTTCCCAGTGGGGAGGAAAACCGTTTCTGTGTGTTGGGGATTGAAGGCTGAACATGATGGTGAGGAGCCACCCAAGGTGAAACAAGGGGTGGGAAAAGCGAGCAAAGCAGTGTGTGCGACACAAAATGAAAGGGGGACAGACGGGCTGTGGGAGCTGATGACCAGATGAAAAGCCAGACCAGTGGTTTGAGACCCAGGAGCAGAGACAGACGAGTGTGTTCACAATAGGAAGCCTCACGGTGACATGTTTGTGGTTGGCTGGTAAACACGGAGCGGCACAGGCTGTCTGGTAAAAATAGTTTTATTCCTGTGCTGTCGCCATGTGAAGCCACGAGCAACGGTATGTTAATGATGAGGCCATCAAATGTGCTTCACACACCTCGTTTACATTCGACAGGCCCTTTGCTACTCAAAGTAGTGCTGCAGCAAAACAGCTTTCACCGCAAAATAATGCTGAAGTCAATTAGTCCATTAGTCAAGTGTAAATATAAATGTCAAACATTTTCATATGTGAAATCTGAAATGTAATTTTGCTGGGTCTGGATGGTTATTGGACGAAACAAGCATCTTATCTTAAGTTTCAAGACTTATTTATCCACCATTTTATTTTTTTTTTTTTTTTTTTTAACCAGAAGATGTATCTAAATAACTTTGAAGATCCTAAAAAATAAATGAAATGAACTAAAAACAGAAAATTATTAAACTTGTGAAGATTGAGAAATTTTAAGGGCCCAGTCAGATCAGCAGATCGGGTTTTCAGCAGAACGGTCGTCTAAAAAGCCCAAAAGTTGCGATTGTAGTTGAGATCGCTAACATGAAAAATGAATCAGGGTCAAAGCAGAGACTCAGCAGACAGACAGTCGGTGCTCAGAAAAGATCAAATCAAGCCCCGTCTCTGAAAGTTCAGCCTTAACTTTCAAGCTACCGGCTAAAGGCAGCATCCTTTTGGTGTAATGAAAAAACCTCCAACATCTGGCAGATGTTTCTGCCTTGTAGCACTGTCCTTTGTTAATTCCCTTCTTTGTTTTGGTGCTAATCAGGGTGAAGTTTAGACTTAAGCGCTTGTAGATCCGTCCAGCATGGAGATGGGCTTTCGGTAGGTCGTGGGTAATGTGCAATTGGAACGACAATGGGCACTAATGCATGTCAGATGCTGATTATTATGCAACGAAAACAGTTTTTTTTCTTGTGACATGCACCTGAGCCAGCTGCATATTGCTGGATAAATGTGCAGAAAACAAAAATCAGGGTTTAGACACAAGAAGACAGAAAAGTAACACCTGCACTAGCTAAGTCTCAGTCTCCGGCCAGAGGACGTACCTCAATAACACGGGGTAAAAAGACACCAACTGTATTTTGTTCAGGACATAGTAAGTTAACATGAGCTAAACTTCGAGTCCAAACCAGAGTGTCCCTGTTACTCTCATCACTCTTTGATGAGGGGACAAATTCTGAAACACATCAAAGTTCACAACACATCCAAAAACCCGAGGATTCATTCTTAATTCCTCCTCAGTCTAATGCCCCTTCTTCAAGCACCACTACTCCCGTCAGCGCCGAGCCACCACCTGGTGATAATTTGTTGTTTCGGCAGGCGTTCTGTATTGAGGTGAGAGCTCGCTCGGCTCAGCCTGACAACAGGACTCCTCGGTGCTAAAACCACTCATAAAATATTCTTGGCATCCAGCTCTTGGATGCTGGACTAGATTGTGAACTGTCTCCGTGCTCTCGAGTGGCGTCCACATCGTTTGTCGGTAGAGTGTTTGAGAAGTACAAGAATTTGATTATTATTAATATGATCTGGTTTTGGGTTTGTGTGAGGTATTTTTGTCTCGTGTTGTCCTCCTCCTGTTTCAGGCCAGCCCCTCGTGTTGTTTTTCTGTGTCCTCTTCCTCCACTGTGATTGTCTCCACCTGTGGCGTGCACCTGTTTTCCATCACCAGCGTCAGCCGAGGCTTTATTATCCTTGGGCTGCTGGATGGCGGTGTCAAAGTGTCGTCACTGGTTAGTGGGCGGCTGTCTGCGGCTCAGCGTGCTTCATGGTGCACCGATCTTCTGTTAATTCTTCTGCCCCAGAGCTGCCATTCTTTATACGCGTTGTCCAATATAAGTTGCCAGCTTCTTTAAGTTCGGTTTTAACCCAATTAAGGCCGTCAGAGTAGTGATGGCCCAGGTGTGGTTTCTGCTCAACTTTATTTATTAGTGCAAACTTTTTCTCCAGGAGGATATTGTTTACGATCTGAGTTCATCTGGACACGCTTGTTAGTTGGACAAATTAGAATATAATAGTATTGTCAATTATTCTGAGAATCAGAATTGATTCAGTCAAAGCAGACATATATGAGACTAGGACACGTTAATGTTTAGGGAGTCTGCGTGAAATATATGACATATAATGTATGGCAAGTACTTTGATAACTGGTACATCACAAACACAGGGTCACTGGTTCAATACCCAGTACTTCTGGCTACAAGTTGAAGCTTCCTTGGGCGAGACACTGAAACCTCAAGTTGTCCCTAGTTTCTGCTTCTTAATTAGTCTCTGTTAAATGGCTGGCTGTAGTTGTAACCTGTGGTAGACATGCAAAGAGGTCTCTGCTGTTCAGGCCTGTGGACATGGGACGCTGGGTCTTTTACCAAGGCAGCATCCAGATCCATTCGAACGATGACACCTCAGGCTACTTTTTTTGTTTTTACAGATAAAATGCATAACTGTGCAAAAAAAAAAAGTTCAATTGTGTTAATGACTCAATTTCTACATTAGTCACAACACAAATAACCACAATATGACACCGTGGCCACAATTCGTTTGCAGGCACATGCGGCGACTGGCCTGCATTACGACCTTGAATATTCTATTAGCGATTGCTATAGTTTGCTCTTTTGGTTTCTGTTGGAGTTTTGTCTCAGCAGAGCCCAAGGCTGCCCAGCAATGTACCAACACAGTTTATCTAGGCCTGTGTGTGTGTGTGTGTGTGTGTCACTATTTCTGCCAGTTTGTTGAACCACATGAGGAGCTTCTGTGTGACTGAAGCACGTGAGGGACAAAAAGCCCAGAAGCATCTTTAAAGACTTTTTGTTGTTAAAGTTTACAACCTGTTAATTTCAGTTCTTTCCGCTCCATCCTGCACATTACATTAATACATGAAGCTGGTAATTCATCACCTCGCCATGTTGGTCTGAAACAACTGTACCAACAAGTTTTTTTGTGCTAGATGATTTTTAATCACAGGGTGAGGAAATCAAGATGTTAACCCCTTCAGGTAAAGAGGGTCAAATCTTTTTGACACATCTTTTTTTTGTGCAAAACTAAATCAAATGTATTTTAGCAGGTAAAGACAATACCTAAATGTTTTATTGTGTCTGTGTTTGCACTTGGCTGTGTGTGTTCTCTTCAACTGAATCATAATTTATTTCCTCAATTCGGTCAAAATGAAACCATAGCTCAAACATTAAACCCTCTAATCCCAGTATTAAAGCGACAGCGGACGTGAGAACAGCTTCCTGGCCCACAGCCGAGCGGGTTAAGTGCTTGTCCTGAAGCACAGGCAGAAAAAATAAATGACAGCGAGCCTGAAAAGAAGAAGAGGGTCAGGGACAATATGGAACGTGGTGCAGATATTATCTGCCGTGACCTTAACGTCAGGGAGAAACTGAGATGAAGGCCTCCACTTGATGGCCTGAATGATGAACGGTAGTAATAACTCTCTTTGTGATTGCTGGACAGTAAAACTGTGACTACAGTTAGAGTTTAATAAATCAGGCTGCAGCAACCGTGTCAACATGGCGTGTTGGCGTGGTCACTCTTACAGCTGCTGTACTCTTGACATCATCAGACAAACTGAAGCAAAACTAAAGATTCATAACATTAAATCGGAAGCAAAACTCGATTTCCACAAAATCCGCTAAAGGCTCTGAGCATTGTGTGAATGCCATTATTCATCTCTGTTTAACGTCTTTTTCAAGAATAGCGCATGTTACACAACAGGGTAACTTCTAATCAGCCATTTGAATCCTGTTTATCTGCCCAAACCAGCTCCCACTTGTTCACAAATCACCACAGGAAAAAGAAAAAACATCAGCCTAATAAATCAAATTTTCAGCAGAAACAGAGGCATTTGGGCTAGCCGCTACTCCTAAACGCTCATATAAATTCATAATCATGACTCCAATTTCGTGGCTGCTGGTTGGAGGCTAGGATGAGCGCTCATTACAGCTGATAGATGGGTGGCTGGTGTGGGTAGCATCGTCTGGCTTTTAAGGGCCTGGTGTTGACATCTCCTTCCACCTGACTTGTCATTAATGGCCAAGAGGCCAAAGCCCTGATTAACATGAATGAGCTTGAGTCTACATAGCAGAGAGAACACACGCTCACACTGTCCCTTAAGCCACCGCCATCGCTGCTGCTTTTACACACACACACACACACACACAAATACACATATCAACACTCTGACATATATGTGGCTTTGTGCAGTGCACTTAACTATGTAGTTAATGTCCCGCGCAGCAGAGCAAGTGGAACCGATAATCCTCAGGGGTCAGAGGTCGTCTGCTTAAGCGACGATGTGTGTCTCCTGGGGAAAGGCATCTCCACAGCTGAATTTTCAGAGAAAACCCATTATGGAGTTTAATTCTCCACAATGCAACGCAATAAATGTGTCTTTCACGTGACAGGTTGGTCCTCAAAACAAAGCACGGCAGCACCAACAAGCAGGAATTTCCGCCGACAGAATCGAGTGCTGAAGTTTTTCCTTTCAACTTTATGTAACATCCTGCTCTCTGACTGTACTAGAACTCTGAAACCATTCTGGTGTTTGTATATGTACAGCCATGAGCAGAGGAAAACCTAAATACACACTTTGAAATGAATTTTCACCTCAGCAACTGAAAATACTGATTGGCTGTCCAGGGTCTGTCCAATCCCATATTGGACAGCTCAAGCGTAGTTCCAGTCAACACTTTAATCCCTGTTCTAAATCAGTGCACAGGGCGCATTAACCTGCAGGTAGCAACCGTACTTCTGCTCCAATCTATGTTACCAGATTAGCCTGGTTCCGGACCTGTGAACCATCGCCAACCTCTCTGATTTCTTTCAGGACCCCAAATGGGTCTCATGTTGTGCCCACTTACGGCTATTTCACTTAGACTAAAACTGTTGGGGTAACATGGTGCCACAGCAACCCATTACATAATATCAAGTCAGGTTCATAAATATTGGAACAATGATTGTTTTCCAACATTTGGCCTCTGCTCAACATCACACTGAATTTAGTATAAAACTCTCAGGATACAGACAGGTAGGAAGTCCTAGCTCTTCCACTAGTGACAGATGGGATAGACTCCAGTATGCCCTGACAATAAACAGAATAAATAGTTAAAGATGATGGACAGATGGATGGATGGATTGGCATTCAAGGTGTGAGCAATGACAAGACGTTCAGCTTTAATTCAACGGGTGTCACGTAAGTGTGGCATTAACCATGTAGCATTTGCAGCCATTTTACATACCCAAAATTGCTCATAAATAATGAAAAAACAGTTCCACAGCCAGGTGTGGCCTGTCCCCTTCTCACTCCATGACTAATCGGGCAGCTAAAAGGCCTGGAGGTGGCTCTGAGTGTTACATTTGCATTTAATAGTTGTTCACTAGAATTCTTAAAATAAAGTCCAAAGTAAAACCACCAGAGGGACACAAACTGTCAGTTTAGTGATATCATTACTAGTGACTTTATGTTGTTATGTATTACCACATTCAGAAACTATAATAATGGTAAAATATTCTGGAAAGACCAAATCTCTTCCGACGTTCACGGTGAGTCTGATGACAGACAGTTAAAGTTGATTACCAGCAGGAATTTTGTCAAAACAATATTTAATAGAAAAGTAGCTAAAACATTATAAGCTACTGCCCCTGAAATGATTATTGTAATTTAAAATATAGTTTTTAATGAGTAATGAGCAATGTTTTACTTATGACAAGGTACTTCCCCAACATTGCTAATCAGTCAGTGCCTGGGTAAGTTTTGAGCATGTGGATCATCTTTCTTTACACACTAGAGATGGTGATAAATTGACGGATTCATGATCACTAGCAGCGGGAAAAATGGCATCAAGTTTGTTGTGTTTTGTCGACGGAGAGAAAAGCCCCTGAAAATATCCCAAGCAGAAACGCTGAACATTTACAAGTGCTACAGCGATAAAAACAAAGCAAAACCAACGAAACCCTCCCACACAACTGAAATCTGAGTGATCATTCATTGAGAGTAATAACTAGTTACATCTGCGTTTAAACGCAGATGTAACTAAATTTAAAACTCTGATTTATGGCTGTTTTTTTACTCAAATGCACAAACGGAATGGGCCCTTTGATTTTGTCAAAAGAACCAGCAATTTTCCAACATATTTCATCTTTTCTATTGGTGATTCAAGCAGAAGAATCACATGCCAACCAAGCCATGAAAGTGCACCAACTGTGAGTCATCTACAATTTCCTTCGAAGTCAGTGAACGCGATTGAAACTTCAGGCACCAGAAAACGCCCCAAACAACAAATTCATACCACTTCTTTAATTATTGTTTTGACCTCAATAACGCACAGTGGCTCATCAGCAGATGTTGCAGATCCGTCCTGCAAAGGCCCGTTGACTTGATTTTAGATGTTTTTTTAATCAAAGTTAATAAACTGAATTTATTAAATATGTTGTATGTAATATGTAAAAATATTTGCTGAACTCAAAAACATTTTAGTAACTCACTTGTTTTTACATTTCAGATCACTGATCATACCTTTAAGTATGTAGCACCTTATAGACGCACTTCTCTGCAAGAAATACTCAACGCTTTGTCTCAACGCTGCAACCACCATATGAAAAGTATTTTCCCACTGAATTTGCAGATCTTACGAACTATGGGGAACTAACACATTGACAGGTTCTCAAAAGAGACATAATGAGAAGGGTGAAGAAAGAAAGGAAAGGAAACAGAAAGAGAAAGGGGGGAGAGAAATATATGATGTGTACACCAGCTCAGTGAAAGCAAACAGCTAAATTAGTCATGGAATGGATGCAAATTTGCTTCCCCTGAGTGTTGCATGGTAGAATTACCCTGAGAGAAGCAGAGGGTGAATCATGCCAACCCCCGGCGCCATGGGATTTATTAGCAAACATCCAATTCAATATGAAAGTGCTTAACATTCAAAAAGCTGCGAAAGTCTCATAAGGTGGCATTAACTATATGATATTACCGATTCCTCTGGCAGGGGGAACGCAAGACAAGAGACCGTGGAAAAACAAACACGCCCACTTTCCAGAGCGATCTTGGTGTGACGTGCCAAAGTGGGACTGTGGCAGACTGGAAACTCACTTGGCCTTTTCCACGCGTGCATGTTACTGCTTATTAACATAGACAACGAGGTTCATTAATTGACACTCCAGTCCAAAGAGCCTCTCCGCTTTGAAAAGGGCATAGAGAGCGATGTTTGGAAGGTGGGGGGGGGTTAGCAGAGCACTGAAGACAGGACAGGCAGAGACATGGGACGGCTGCAACACAAACAAAACGAAATTGCTGTCGCATTTCTGACTGCAAACTAACGTTTAAGCAGAACTGGGGATCCGGCGTGTTGTGTCTTATTGTGTAACTCTTTCCATTAATTTGAGCAAACAAAGGATTCTACATGTAAATAGTGGAAACGCTGCATAGCTTTGTCATAGCTTTGTCTGTCAACAAATATTTAGGTGAGTTAATCTCAACTTTAAAACCAACAGACGATGATGTAACCCATTGGTTCAAGGTCCTCCTCTTCTTTATAGGATAAAACTGCATCCATCAAATGTCCTTCCACAAGTAAAGTATCTGTTTAGAGAGATATAATTAATATGAATATAATTCTGGTTTATAATGTTAACCTTACATAAAAGAGAGAGTAAGGAGGACCCGAAGCCCCTAACGTTGAATACTACTACATCATTTGGCCAAACCTCATACTTGCTTTAAGACTTTAAATACACCCAGACTGTGTTGTTAACATCCCTTGCTCCCGCCCGCCCACACTCTCTTCAGTGTTAGTGTCTGCATCTGGAAGTGCATGGATATTATTATATCACTTATTCCTGTAAATAATTACTTCGTATAAAGATGCTGCTCGTAATTACTGCCTTTTTTTCTATACGCACAACAACAAACATTATTGCTCTCGCGTTGCTGTGGTCTTTAAGTGTCTTTGGCAAATCCCTTCCGTGTTGACAGTCCATATTTTTTAAAAGATGACCAGAAGATTGTGATTTAGCCTGGAGATTTATCACCCAATGATATGGTCCTTTAGTTAAATCTGTTGGTTAGTTTCAAATGATGTATGCTGCATTAAGCAATGCACTGTATGTCTCTGAATAAATTGATTAACTCTTAAATAAAAATAAAATTTGCTATTGAGTAAAATATAAGTTTGTCCATTGTTATATCTTTGAAGAGTACTTTTATTATAGTATTTTCTGCCATGGCAAAAAGACAAAACTGTTTCCATCTGTTATTAAAAATACAAAGGTAAAGTGGCATTGAAAATGATGAAATATAGTGTCTTACTGTGCATGCATATTTACTGTCAGTGAACATACACTGAATGACTCAGACTAATTTTAAACTAATTACTTTCTAAATTCCCCTAAACTTGGCAACATCCCACGACTCAGCATATTTTCCGTGCTGGGAAACAGCTCATTAATTATAGGATGGGGAGTGTGTTTTTCTACTTTGTAGTCAACATAAATTCATATCGAAGTAAACAAGAGAGGTGACTGTAAAGCTAATGCTTCTTCATGAACCGCACACTTGCCTTAAGCTGTGAACAAAATCATCCTTTTTTTTTTAACTAGAACAAGCAATTTTCTGACAAATTGTGGGTGGAGGATTATAACAGTTGTGTTGGTTTTTGTTTTTTTGTTTTCATGTCGTGATAGTGTTATTTTGATGTGACCTGCCGGGGGCTGCAGATGAACATTATATTGAGGCTAATATGCATCAAATGGAAACATTTGAATATTTCTCATTTTCAAATACATTTTAGTAAATAAAACATTTTACTCTATTTGTATCTGCTATTGCCCATCAATCCGATTCATGAAGGGTCTGTGTAAGCCCTGGACAGGTCTCCAGTCTGTCCCAAGGAGAGCTATAATACACAGGATAAGCAGTTACACATAATGGATGGATGGAGAAACCAAAGTGCTAAGGAAAACATACTGCCATTAATCCTACTTTTATAATATTATGATTTCTTTTTAGTTTTTAGACTGAAACAGTCAGAAATGTAAGAATTCTGCCCTATGATTATTATTGTGTGTACCTAATAAAGTGGCCAGTTAAATTAACTGTTAGGCAGAACACAATAAGACGTGAGGACACTTTGAAATTCAGCTGAACATTGCTTAGTATAGTCATTGCTTAGAATGGACACCTACCCAGAACTTTTGTACTGTGTGTAAACGGGGACTTATCCATCAAATAGAAGTAAATCAAAGCTTTCTCTCTTATTTACTTGGTCACTTGTATAAAGGAAAAGCTCACCATCATCCAAAAGTAAAGAGAGTTGACCATCTAGCCAAACATAAACACGTTTTTCAGGTGACAGAGGACCAAATCACTTCGGGAGCACAACAGAATATGTTTTGACTTGCTCTCGACAGGTGGTGAGAAAGAAGATTCCAATTTCCCCACACAGGCGAAAGTTTGCTTTCCATTACAACTTGCAAAAACTGGCAGCTATTTCATCTCAGGGCGAGATTTTCCTGGATTCAAAGATCCCCTGAACACATCAGTAAAGAGCTAATTTGCTCATTATTTCTAGGGTGGGATAAAAAGCAGCTTGTGGTTCACCACAAGCTGAAAGAAAAACACATTATCACACAGACAAATGCATTAAACCAAGAAGCAAAGCGCTATAAAGTGGAAGATGGGGGCTGACACGGACAGACCAGAGCATTCACCAAGTTTTTACAACCAAAGTGCCTCGAAATCAATTTTCAGTTGGAGAAACACGGCTGCGTAGCATCTGAAACGGCCCCATTTTAATGTTGATTACAATAGAGACTACTGCACGTTAGGAAACCGCTTTATATGCCCCTGACTTCACTTCATTCTGGTTCCAGACGCAATGCGCAGTGCAGCTAATGTTGAGAGAAATGAGTGTTTACACAAATACACGAATATATTAAAGGAATAGTACAGAATTTTTCAACTTAGTCCTAACAGAAACCTAATTGCTTCTGTGCATATGGAACAAGCAGTTTGTTGTTAAATGTTTCCTGGCTTTCGGAAAGTCTAACTGCACGTGGATATAAAAGCTGCTATTGTCGTCCGTAATTACCAACAGTTTTTCCATCGCAGTGACAACAACTGAACATGCTCTGACAAAGCAGGAAACTGTACGGGTACAGGCAAGTGGGTAATATGCGACCTTACCCTCTGTCTCACTCTCTGCTACGCTCCACTTGGCACTCCAGGTCATCGTTAGGAAATTACAATAAATGCTCCAAAACTTTCTAATCAAACAGAAATAATTTAAATTCCCTGAGTGGTTGGAAGGGCAAGATTTACTCGAAAACATTTTGAAGGGAATATATATCTCTGCTCTGTTCAATGAGGCTGTGTCACAGACATCTCTGACAGAGCTTCTCTACATTAAGATTAGTTGGGGAGCTTTTGCATATAGTCATAAAATGTTACATGCTATCTTTAAGTAATGTTTTATCCCTTACGTTAATAGAAATGCCAGAATGTTTCAAAGGCAAAAGGACAATAAGCAATTATTACATTTCATAAAATTAAATGTCACTTATCTATCTGTATCAGTGTTCCATCAGTTTGCTAAACGTTGCTGCACTTTCGGCCACGTAATCTTTTTGCTGCATTATTTCACTGGTAATCAGATATTAGGCCATATCTCATTAAGATAAAGGGATAAAAAATGTCTTTTGGTTCAGAGGGTAATCTCTGGTTATTGTGTCCTGGCCACAGAGCCTGGCAATTAAGAAGGAACAACGAGGACCTAAAGAGCAGTGTGAGCTTGTTAAAATCCCGGGGTCGGTAATAGGGGGAAATATGGGTGGCTGTCGCGCTTCTATGTCCAAATAATGGAAACACCATCACACAGCATCACAAAAACAAGCATTAATGTATAGCATGAAATAACTGTTTTGTGCGAATTTAATTATTTTATCAGGGTTGGTATTTGAGTTGTTTTTCACGCTGAAAGTGAAAACGAAGGTACAGTAATGTTAATGGATGATTTATTAAAGCATAGTTTGGTGTGAACTTTCAGTCACTTGTCCTTGTACGTAGAGACAGAAAACAAACAAGTGCAAGCACCTCATGCCAGAACTGAACCACCGACTTGATGCTCGCCAGCATCGTCCTCCAACCAATTATGATGTATTACGAGAGGTACTCGGCTATCAGAAGCCAGCAGATCTGCCCTGTCTCAATGAGTTGCAACATTTCCAGGCACACACAGCCCATTTATTACAGGGGCTCAACTCCCTGCCTGCAGTCTATCAGCGCTCAGGGACCGGTAATCAATTCTCTAATGCCGTTTGAGCCTATTCTCTGCAGCTATGATCCACTCTTTACCGTGCAGACACACACGCGCTGCCACGCACGCAGACGTGTGTGGCTGTATGCCTGTCCTCAACCAAGCGCACGCCAAATACAACCCAGATGGCCATCGTAAAAGCAGAGACAAAGTCCCAAATATTAACTTAGCAAGTGTAGCAGTGATAGGGCACTGTCATCTAATGGCATTATCAAAATGAGTGCAGCTCTCCTGAGGCAGACTCTGGTTCCTGATTACCTAGCGGTGGTAGACCCTGTTTGTGGCCAAATCTGATCAGCATAGCACCAGACACAGAAATGGCCGGTCAGGAACTCAGCCCAAGGCCCCTTATCTCTACCGACAGGCCGTCGGTTCTTTATGGGCAATAATGTCCTCCTAGGAATTAATCTGATTGGGCTCTGGTGGAAGTAAAACTGCTGAAAGTAAAGGTGGGGCCCCACCGTGTGAGATCTTGTACAGATCAGGTCCAAAAGGTCTAAAGGTCTAAAACCTCAGAGTGTTTGCTTCGGGCATGCCATTTGCCGCAACTGACTAACCATCGTTACCTCGGAATACTGTCTCCGAACTTTTCAAACAAACTCATTTTGAGAATGAAACAAATTTGTGCAATAAGTACCAAACAGCCTCAATACTAAGCTACAATATTTGACATTTTTAAACAACCATCTTTAATTTCTAGCCAGTTGTATTATCATTAAATTCATTATTCAAACCTCATTAAAAAGTATGAAGAAAAAACTCATAAAGCTCGATCACTTGCTATTACAACACTGTAGACCACGATGTATTTCTGCTGAAACCAGTCAGGCATCGTATTATCCCCAGCAGTGGGAAGTACATTTGCGCCAATAGTTTCCTTGAGTACAGAGGTACTTGAACTTTTCTCAAGTGTTTTACATTTTATGCTTCTTTATCTCAACTACAGCTCAGCTGCAAAGTGGTACTTTTGATGCATTCATGTGACTGCAAGGATTACAGTAAAAGACACTTTACAAAGTAAAAAACATGATTACTTTACAATAAAGTGTAATGTACAATATATAAAGCAGTCAGAATTAGGTCCATCTCAACCAGTTATTACAGATTAAAGCTGCTTACACATCAATGCAAGACTAATGAAAATGCTACACTGAAATGATATATATGCTTTGCTAAGTGAAACTTTTACTGACCTATAACCCAACAATGAATGCACAACACTAGCATGTTTCTTCTGTTTTAAAATATCTGTCAGTGAATATGTGAAGGATAGAGGATAGGCTACTTATTTTAAGTAACGCTCATATTTATACGGGAGCAAGGTTTGGGCCGTGAAATTAGCACACACACTTTCGAAATAGTCGACATTGCTTGCTATTAAAGGTCTACAGGGGTGTAACACTTACTTTGGTGTCTGCGTGTCGTCCAAACGGTTCCCAAGCTGGAACTCGTGGGATTTGCTGCGGTGAAGAGCGGTGAAGCCTGGCAGCAGATGAATGAGCTTGCGGCTCGGTGGAGGTGGCGTTCCCGGGGCCTTTACTTTGTTCCTTCGCCGCATGGGGGGAGTGCCAGGAGGGGTCATGGTGTTGACCACCAAGGGAGTCCGAGGAGGCGTGTGGCCAAAATGCCTCTGGCGGGGTGATGGGGGTAGGGAGCGATGACCAAAGTCCAAGGGAGGGAAGAGCCCTGTGGCAGGGTTGTCAACGGTAAGTCGGTCCGCGTACAAAGGGGGGGCCAGGGCTTGGGGACTGTGGCACATGTGCTGGTTGTACTTGGACTGGACTTTGGGGCTTTGGGAGAGCTGAAACCGGATCCACTGACTGGCCTCTGGCTGGCACACCGGAGTGTTTTCTTTGCCCGATTCAGAGGTAGGCCACTGAATGGACCAGTCTTGCTTGGCCTGGCTTCCTGTTGAAAGGAAGCAGAGCGGAAACTTTGTTAATGCCGGTGAAACACCTGGTTGTCACATGCACTGCACAAAGCATGTCAAAGGGGGTCACACCGGGAACAGAGCTTCTTATTTATTATTATTATACTTATTTCTGCCTCTCAGCCCTGAATCAACATACAAACAGAAAATTCTAACATGTTTAAACTAACGCAGAGCAGGAAAATTGGCAAAATAATCTGAAAATATCCACATGTCGAGATACAACTTAATGAGTGAGAAAATGTGTTTTTAATCTTAATTTGGGTGAACATGGGTGTGTAATATATTAAGTTAAGCTTAATTGATTCTTGCCATGCACTTCATACTAAAACACTCATTAGCTCTATCTCTTGATTGCAGCAGTAAGAGTAATCTTGGCAGCAGACAGACTTACGACCAGCAAATGTGCTCAATTTGGGTAATGAAGAATTAACTTTGCGCTTATCTGATATGAATGTTTTAGCAGTGCAGAAGCACTGTTGAAATATGCCAATGTGAAGCAGGTTAAGCATGAATAGATGGAGCAGGAGAATGACAGAAATGGAAGGGTGCACCAAAACAAAGCATGGCAAAGCTGCATGAGTCATAACACAAATCGACTTCTCCCAAAGTTGAACTTTCAGTCGAATGAGAAAGAAAGAACAGAGGCAAGAGCTTGAAGGTGAGCAGCCAAATGAGTGTATCCGAGCTCCAATGACAATACTTTACCTCCGTTACTGTGCAATTTATCCTCCTCAAGTTGCTCTTCAAAAAGAAACAAAAAAAAGAGAATTTGTTTATTGATCTGGCAGAGACACAAATAGTCTGCAATGTTCTACTTGTCTTTCCATCTGCAGTTATGCATAGCCAAAAAGCAGTTCAACAAAACAAAACATAATGTTGGTAGAATTGATCCTGGGTGCATCTCGGCAGATGCAATATCTCATGCACGACTGAGTCTGGGCAAAATTGACCCCCCAGTCTTCAAAAACCGCTATTGACCACCGAGCCACCATTCATGCAAATTTCTATCAACAACCCAACACTTTTCTTTTTCCGTTGTTTTGTTCTTTGTTTTGTGTCATTCATCTTCCCCGTGACAATGTCTCTGAGGAGCTACGAGCATCAAACACAAACTTCAAACACAATATCAACATGAGCAACATCAAATGTGCCACGGAAAAATATCTCTTATAAAAGGTCCTAGAGGAATTGCGAAAGTTGATGGGGGAAAAAGAGCCTGCAGCCTTTCCTTTTTGGTTATTAAAAAGGAGCTGCGAGAAAAGTCACACAAGGGACTTAATATACAGGAATGTATTTCAAACATGTTTTGTTCATCTTGACTAAATTTGTTGTTATCACAAAAAAGATCTGCATTACTTACACATAGCAAAACATTTAGTTTTAACGGAAGCAGTGCTGCGAATGCGGCTGCGGTTGCGTTTTGCAGTTATGTACAGATGTTTAGCGCAATAATAACAGGGTTATGACTGCGACATTCTCGGTCACTGAATTAAAAATTTTCTCCATTCAAAGTTGGGTAATAATTCTAAATTAATACCTGAGTAAATCATACGAACAGAGAATGAGAGGCTACAGGAGGAAATGCTGGTTTGTTTGTTTGTAAATAACAAGGCATGGGCGGAGCCAGAAGTGTGACACTGGTTACCGCCAAAATCTGATTGGCCATCCCAGGTGCCACCTCCTGTCTGAGTGACAAGGTGGTAAATAGCCATTTTGAATATTTGGAGTTGTAAATGGTAGATGACTATTTCCTACACTAAAGAAACTTTATAAACAAACTATCAGCCTATTAACATACTGCTTATTATTTCCAAAAAAGCGTGTAATGGCCACGACATTTAAAAATTAATAGATTCACCCCTGTAATGACCAAGAGACACTTTGAATAAACCCAGTGGTAATTTATAGCAGTAGCCGGGACTCTTTTACATATGTAAATAGTTTTATTTGTTTTTTTTATAACTGAACGTTGTAAAACATATTGCATCATGGGTTGATTTGTTCCCTGCACATTTCTATGTCTACTTCGTCTTTCATGGTCTATATTTGGAATTCTTTTGTGGTATTTTTCTCTTTTCTCACTTAGTAAATTCTAACTAGTTTTGCACCATAGAAAACGTGTGAAAACCTGATTCTCAGTATCACACCTATGGATATTTGACAGTGGAGTGTCTCAAGCCACTGTGCCATTTTGCCCTCAGCGTGGCTGCGTGAAGACCGAACACAGACACTTGTCTCTGAACCAGCATTAAGAGGCCCACATTTCAGCCCTAAAAACCCTTCTCAAGGGCCTCAAGATGCAGAAAACATAAGTGGGCCTGGTAGAGTGCTCATCCACAAATGTGATGGGGGCACTCAGTCGAGCCTCCTTTATTAGCAGGAATAAAACCACAACAGGCCACTCTGAAATGTAAAAGTTCAGCTTGAACCGACTTGAATGACTGAAACTAATCAACGGCCACCAAAGATTTCATTTCACCGCGGCTGAGATTACCGGTGGGAGGCAATAGAAAGCTGATTGCGTGTTGACAGGTCTAAAGATAGGTGACCATTTTTGCTGCCCGTGTAAAAATTAGAACCTTTCAAAATCCAACCAAGACTTTTTAGACTTTTTAGACTTGTCAACCAGTCACCTGTGATGAAATTATGAGCTTTCCCTTTGCCAATTATATTGTTGCATAAATCATCCTCTCTTTGAAATGCTTTTGACCGCACACATCAAGCTGATAGCCAAGAGAAATCTCTCTGCAGGAGAAGCAATGAACTTGAATCACACTCATGAAACTGTTGCTTCAAGTAATGAGTCGATTCATCAAGCACACTAGTATCTTAGCAACTGCTTCAGCAAAATAGTAACAGGACTTGACTTATGAATTTCTTGTTTCACATGATCTCACCTAAGCAAACCAAAACCAAAAAAGAAAAAAAAAACTGCTTGTTGCCGAATGAACTCACACAGACAGAGCCACTCCTGTTTCAGAGCTGTGTTTAAGTTAAGTTGTAAAAAGTACGTTTCAGAAGTTTCTCTTCATGAAGCGTTAGATGGGAGCATTACATGTTAATTTCAAAATGTTAATTTAATACAAGAGAGTGTGGAGCTATAAAAGTGTCGAAATCAACTCTGTGAGATTTAATTTTCTCTTCGTAGGGGCTAAAAGCATTTACTGCTGTCTATGCTCAATCAATTTCTGTGAAAGCCTCCTACTACGATCCGGAATTAACACAATACTGCTTCTGTTGTACTTTTTGGCAGCTTTTCTTTGTGGAGCATTAATATTAATCTGTATCTTTGTACCAAATTACTGCAAGCACTTTTAATTTTGAACAGTTGGAGAATGTGTTTCTTCTTGTTCTAGCTGAGAGAGGCGTTGATTCAAGTGTTAGTCTGGCTTGAGCCTGGCTCGGTCTGAAGCTCAAGTTTTCTTGTTGCAACTTTATTACCTGAATATGGTTCCACTATGTGAATATGAAATATGTTTGGATAGCATGCTCCAGACTCGATTTCTAAAAGCCTCTGAAATGGCTATAATCAATATTTTGTTTGCTTGTAGCTTACATACAGTATGTTTTACTATGACATATGGCTTTTTATTAAAGTAATAAGCTACAAAATTACTTCTCAAGGCAGTAACTTGTTTCTATCACCAAGCATAAACTATGATTTGGTCTAATAGAAATACAGAACTATTAAGCCTCATTTATCACAATACTTGATAAACTAAATCTCCACATCTTTTTTGTTTGCATTTTCTTCTGTTTTCTGCACCAAAACATTCATGTGTCTTACTCCCCAACCCCGGAGTTAAACCTGTTTCATTTATAGACAAATGTATCTCATCTCCTAAGCTCAAAAATAGTTGAAGTGCAATGTTTGCACCTTGATAAATTAATTTTAAAATTGAACTGTAAATAATTTCTGACTAATTTTAACTTTTTTATTAATTTTTAATTTTAACTTAACTAGTTTGTATTAGTTCGATATGTGTCTTTTTGTCATTTCAAAATAAGACAATCCAAACTTTTGCACCCAACTATAATAACATGTTACTGCATAAAGTAATAAAGTTACTAAACTAACAGGCTGTAAGCATTATTATGCTATGAAAAGTAATATGTAATTAGGTAATGAATGAATTAATTACATTCAGCATTACTTTGGTAACATCTTTCCCCCAGCGTCGTTTGTAAGTGACATGACAAAAGAGGAATGACGCCCAACTCAACAGTTCCTCTCAGCTCGAAAGCTTTAAAACGTTTTAAAGTTATTTAGTTGTTCCGGCCTGCAACTTTACTTTTGGTTCAGTTTTGGTTCATTATCACCAATTTCTAAAACTTAATTTCCAGACAAAAGAAACAGCTGTCTTCAGAAGAGAAGGTGAAAAAGGAGAAAGACGAACAGCTGTTAAGCACTAAATGACAAACACAAAATGTGAGCAACTACCTTCAGGGTATTGTGGACCATTTAGCAGCTAAATGCACATATTTTTTCTTATGAGTTTCAGAAGTGAAAATAAAGTGTGAATACTGTGCTTCATTTATTCAGCTGGTGAGCAGAAGGCAAACTCCACTGAATATTAATGCCGTTAACTGTTTTTGACAAGTCATATTTGTATGTGAAGCTTGTTCCTGCTGGTCCAAAGTGGTCAAAAGGTGACAGAAAGGTTGAGGCTTTTTCTCTATGACATGAAATATTTATGAAGAACATTTATGTTAACGTCGAGGACAGCAGAAATCCCATTAAATAACCCAAAGTGAAACTGTGCGTTCACATAGAATCAATCAGTAAAAAGTTGACAGAGAAAATCCATTTTCAGAGTTTTTAACACGCGGTGAGTGCTGCTCAACCGACCCTGAATTTAAAAAAACAAAAATAAATGTATTTCCCAGAACGTCAAACCCTTTCTTAAACAAGTCCTCACAGCCTAACCGTTCTTCAACACGCCGGTAGAGTTTGTGCATAACTTCAGATGTAATTCCGGAGCCGCATCATCATCAATCTTCTGTTCTCTGCTCTCGCCTGAATAACTCTGCATCTCCACATCAACTGTCAAACCAAACAATGCACCTGAAGCGTCTGCGGCTGCTTCTCCTCTGCAGTGATTCATGCAAATAGCTCACCTCAACACCATTAATGGAGCAATCTTAGCATGCAGTGAGGTTTTGAGAACGACAGATAACAGCCTCGTATTTGGACTAATTACCTCTAGATGTGTCCCTCCTTTAGGCTAAAATGGCAGTGAAATGTCAGTGGGACAGCAGCAGGTCTATCTTAGTGCCGCTGTAAACAGGATTTGGGGAAAAGGGTAATGGCTGCGTTCACTAGGTGCAGTTTCCCTTTTGAATCTTGACTCCTTTGAATTGAGGGTTTGTGGACATCAGTGGGTCTCAAATTTAGACCGTTCTAATGAGGAAGAAGCCAATAAGGACCACCGAAGGTGATCAGGACGTGGGGTGTTGGGGGTTGGGTCAATGCTTTCCCTTTTCTTCTCTACATGATTACGGTTCTTCTTCGCCTCCCATGGTCAGGGCATCTCATGTTATTCAATGTCCTTTTCCCACCCCCCCAGTTTTCTCCTGCTCCTCTTTGCTGTCCTCTCCTGCTCTGATTCCCCGTCCTCACATATTTGGTGCCTTTCTCTCCTATGCCCCTCGTAGTCCCTTTTTCCCTCTGATGACATTTGAAGCCAATTAAGTGTTTGTATGCGTGTGAAGCATGTCTCAAGGCGGGGGCATGGGGACATTCCCCTAAGCTGTCAAAGATTACAGAGGGAAGGCGCCATGGAGACCTGTCGTGCAAAGCACAGATCAACTCTATTAGCCTGATCAACAGAAGAGCTCATATCCAAAAGAAAAAAAGTGTGTGTGATGTGTGTGATGATTGATTGCGCGTGTGTGTGTGTGTGAGTGAGTGCTAGTCTGGGGGCAGGGGCTCAATAATGTGTTGTGTATATTGCGGCACAAAGGGCCAACCGGCTGCCTCCAAATCGTATGACTCATCCTCGTTCCAATTCGTGGACTGCAATCCCAAGAGCTTGTAGTGAAAAATTCTATTAACTTGCATTAGTTTCCTTCCTCCACCATTACACCACAGAGCAGCATACGTTCGCTTATTATGTTCTCCATTTCTCCGGTGATGCGATGTAGAAAGTGCCAAGATTGCAGAAGTATATGAATGTACATATCTGCCAATTTTAACATAATTCCTGATGACTCATAATCTGGAACAACATATTTCCTTTGAACAAGCATGTGCATAAATCTGTAAATCCGTCTTTCTGCTTTCATTCATAACGGCTGACTATATCTGTACTTTTGTGACAACTCCAAGATCTGAAAAAAGAAAATATCTCAGTTTATATAAAAAAATAAATAAATCTTTAAAAAGACTGAAGATGTAAGAACGTCCTCCGCTTCTTGCGTAGCTGTGTTTAAGCGCTAAATGCTCTCATGGGGCTGTGTAACCCCTCAAAAACACATACCTCCTCTACTCTTTCATATCTGACACACACACACACACACACACACACAGATGTGCAAATGTTTTGAAACTATGACACATCTCCCTCTCCTGGTTCTATCGGAGTAAAAATATGAGGAACGCCGCTGCGCTGCCTGTGTTTCTCCTGGCTGAAAGTGCCTCTCACCGCTCTGTGTGGCGGCAGTGGTGGTCGTGTTGCCGTGGTGCATTCACACATCTCCAGCCAGCCCTCCTGTTAGAGAGCCCATTAGTGGCTGTGTGTGGCCAGACCCTGCCTTTGGAGAGCTGGAGGGGGGGAGGGAGGGGAAGGCGGTGGGGGGAGTACGGTGGAGGCGAGGAGCGAAGAAGAGAGTCAGAGAATCATAAACAATGAGCAGGGGGACGAGAAAAAGATGCGAGGAGTGTAGAAATGAAACAAACCCAGAGAAATGCAAAGACTGCCAACATCTACGTGGTATAAAAGATGTTTGTGCATTGAAGCATGTACACAAATAATGAATTTATTGTACTAGCTTTATGTGAAGCTCTTTGACACATTTCATATTTTTGTTACACAGACTTTGGTCTCGTATGGAACTATGGTCACATGATACCAGGTGGATGTACAGGGGGAACATCATAACCCTTATCAATTATAGTTTTTTTTTTGCGTGTCAAAGAGAGAAACATAGGCACACAGAGATGCGTGTGGCATCCAAAAAGCAGGAATCAAATCATGAATATCACAGCAATGAGCTGTACACTATATCCAGTAGGGTTTCAGTTCAAAGTTTGACGTGTTTCCATCCATAAAAACATGGATGAATGTGGTATGAAACATGAATGAGTAATCATGACAAATGTGTTGCAATCTTTATATTAACATAACATTTACATCATAGAGGGTAAAACTGACTAAATAAAGGTGAAGCAGCTTTACGGTGATATTATCAGGCACCGATTTGTACCAAATGTTGCCCCTCACGCTTCCATTCTGCACAGCAGCTTGGTTAACTACACACGCACGACATCTCTGGTGAAGTGACGACAACACACATCATCAGTTTGGGCAATATTCATAATGAACATTATGTAAAATAAAGAAATTTGTCATCCGGGTGAACAGGCTCACAACTAACCATAATTCAGTAAATTTTTCAGTTAACCCAATTATTTAGGAAATGAATGAAATTATCTTTTATTATAATTATTCATCACATTAGCACAAAAATCCTGCTGCAGTTAAGTAGCGTACAAACAGCATTTTATGCATTTGTTGTTATAAATAACTAATTTCTAGAAGACCGTAATGGAATAACAGGCCAAACGTAAAAACCAGGAGACATTAATCAGCTGTCGCAGCACTGACTCAGAAGAGGTCAAAGGTCATCCAGAAACAGTCGGTGGACTCATGCAACTATCTTTGAATTGAGACAATGGCTGCCATGTCTTTTCTCTATCCAGTCACCTTTTATCAACAGGTGGTGATGACAGAGCTATCTCCATGACAACGAAGCAAACTCAATGCAGTGAAGGAGATTTGAGGCTGAAAGCTCCAGAAAAAAAGCTGATACATTATTACTTATTATAATAATTATAATTAAATGTTAAGATTTGTATACATAAATTATTATATGAGCTACTTTGTACTTATTTGTCTTTATGTTTTGACTTAATTCAGACATCTCCCCACTTTAAGGAGTGATGACGTTCATGATGTTTATAAGATGCAGTGTGAACAAAGCCAAAGTCCTAGACAGTGACAGCAAAAGTGAGACAGTCTCCAGAGACGCCTGAAGCCTGACTGGTCTGAACCCAGCAGGACTGAAGCATGGGGGCCGCCCGACGGCCTCTGCCAGGGGACGCCTGTCTGTCTGCCACTCTGTCTTTCTGGACAACATCCGCCTCCATTCCCAATCAAAGCAATGAGACAGAAAGACAGAAAGGAAGTTGGAGATGCACACAGGAGGCGAGCAACTCCAGGAGGGGGACTGAGAAATGAGCACAGGGACCGGCAGCGAGGTGTGAACATTTCAAGAGAACAGCTGAGTACCTGCAGGATCACAAAGAACCTGGTTTTCAGGCTGTCTGTGGAAAAGACCAGTTTGTCTCAAATACATTTTCTTGATATTAGAAAAAAATTTAAAAGTCTTGAAGAACAGCCAAGTTAAATCTCTTGTAATAAAACACTATTTTAATAAGCACAGTTTTGTGGAGGGCACATTGAAAAAAAAAACCCTACTCATCAAGTTAATTTGCTTAATTATTCAGCAGAGCCTTCTGTCTGAAAGGACATCTGTTACAGAACAGAAGTGTGTGTGTGTGTGTGTGTGTGTGTGTGTGTGCGCGTTTGAGTGGGAGTGGAGGAGAAACAGATATGTTACCAAACGGGTTTACAAAAGGTTATTACAAACCCAATGGAATAAATTGTGTGATGCTCTACTGCCCCCTTCTGCTTCCCATGCGCCACTGCAAAAGCTGTAACATCACATCCTAAAAGCAAAGTGTGGTGTGCGCTGCCCCCTCGTGTGAAACCGTGGAAGAAAACTGAACGCAGAAACAGCAGGAAGCATGGCATTGCAGAATTATAACTGTCACACAAAAGACAAAACAAACGCATGACTAACTCTGAATTAACAGCCACCCCTGTGCACCTGCTACGCGCTGTGAAACGGGGAATTCCTACGGGCGAAATGCATCCACAAGCAACATCAAGTGAGAAAAATGTAGGTATCTCCTGCTTTTTAACAACCTGGATCTCGCACACATTAAATACGAGAATTCAGCACGACATTAAATACCAGCGCACCAGCTAAAGTAATGTGAGGTCAAACAGCACCAGCGTTACAACTCAATTATTTGTAGCAACGGCTGCAAAAAACATTTACTTTGTGAACCTGGCGATGAAAGAAACTCAACCTTTAAGCCAAAGTGAAACAGAAGTCCCTCCAAAAGATTAATAAATACGTTTTCCTTTTCAAACAGGAAGATCCAGGACAGCTCCTAAACAGTTTGTGCTGCACATATTCCAGCCTCCCCGGCAGATTAATGTCTTTCTGAATGCAAATGCTTCTAAAACTAGTCACTGTCACTGTGGCTTTTCAACAAAAGAAAAGTACAGAACTTTAAATACTCTCTCCGACATGCTCCACCTGTTCCACTTCACGTGGCGACGCCTTTTCTGTGCACAGTTAACATGTTCTTCCTGACGCTTGCATGGGTTTTTGATGGCCTGTGTTTCCTCCAACGGTACAAACATGCCAATAAGTAACTGGAAAATTTATCATCTGTATTTTAAATTTGTCCAGCTCACAAGTCATTTCAATTTACCTACAAAAATGCAGCATGTTAGAATAAATTGAATAAGCATAAAAACAGTAACTCTGTCAACTTATTTATATTACAGAATTATAAGCTAGTGCGTTATTATTTAAAATGCACATCATTACGTATTTATGTGGTGACATAAAAATGCAGTGTGTGTAGTTTTTAACAAATCCACAGAAAAGCAGCTTCATAACTGGCATAAATGTAAGAAAAAAAAGTTGTTACAAAGCAGTTTTTTTTTAAACAGGTGGTGCAATTAAGGTGTGTATGATAAAGAAGACGTGATGCAATTTCACTGACGGTTTTGCTCAAATTAAAGGCAGAGAGAGACTGGCAGACACAAGAGGAAACATCCCGGGTGTGAAAACCAGCTTATATGACTCCTATAACGCCTCACAGCTTGTGGATAATTTAAATGCATGTCTAGTTTAAGTCCAATCTTTTATTCATTCACTCTCTACATTCACGTCCTGCCAGCTCTTTACTGTTTGCTGCAGAGTAAAATCATAAAACACGTCCAAAAAAATCAAAAATTAAATATATATCTTGCTCTTGAGCAGCTGGATCTGAAGCTCCAGCAGTATCCTTCAATGCAGCAAAAGCCGGTACAGGTGTACAACCTAATGCAATATGTAACTTTAATAACTGCCAATGCACGTGTGAAAAACTGCATATGTGATTTGGTAATAAGGTGAAACCACCAGAATTAATTTTGTACCAATGATCTAGCGTGTGTGTTTTTGCACATCACTGTGGCCGCTCATTCTTACCGAGAGACTTTTTTGTCAAATTGTAGATTCTCATTATGTTCCACTTACTGCAAATACAGTGATTTTTGTTTCATTGGCTTCCACAGCAGATTTTTCATATAAACACAATTATAAAAAACTGAAGAATGTAATTTACTGTAATTACTAGGAGAGGGCACGTGTGTTATTGTCGGTGACTTTTAGAGAATTGGGGGGAGCCTCACCGAGCTGGTGGGCCTTTCTGAGGCAGGACAGGGAGGCGTTGAGTCGGGCGCACTCCTCTTCGTTGGCACCAAACTTCTGCAGCAGCTCGGACACCTGCTCCTCGCTCATGTCCAGCAGGCCCTCCAGGGTCACCACACCTGGACTGATCTGCTGCAAAACACACACACACACACACACACACACACACACACAGAGGTACAAATTCATACATAATTACAAGGATTTAAATGTGTTCAACTTCCGGGTGCAGTAAAAATTACCAGAACTTTTGGTCTGCCTCCCGGTTACCAGGCTTTATAAATATTTCATTTATCAGGATAAGTGAAAACAAGCTGGATGTATGTTAAACAATAATTTGGTTGAAATCCTACCTGTGTGACCTCCTTCCTCATGTTGACGATGCGGAACCAGTGGCTGAGGCGAGGGAAGTCCTCCAGCTCTGCACTGCGCTCCTCTAAGGCCACTTTGCACTTACAGGACAGCTGGCGGCTGAAGTACTTCACCAGCTTCCCCTACGAACACCAGGGACAGACACAGTGAGAAAAGGCGTTTGAAATGCTGAATAAAGCTTTTTTTCTTTAGACATAGAATATATTCTTACTGTACTTCACTGTGCATTTGTGCACAGCATCAAACACTGCGGCTCACAATGCTTTAGAAACTAGCTCTGCTAAAATAAAAATTGTGTTACATATTTTTTTACTGTAGTGTGCAATATTAGTATTTCTCTCAAAACAACAAACCCTCTGCTCGTATGTTGCACAAACAACAGTGTACTCCGCAAAAAAGGCAAAAAGATTAGAACATTTTAACTTTGAAGTATTTCAGCTAATGAAATGTTTTTTGTAGAATTCATTTTATACATCATCATACATCACCAGGGATGCAAAGGGAGCCTCTCCTTATTTTGAAATGTCAAAAAGTGTAAAACTAAAACCTTTTTTTCATCAGCATAATGTTTAATGCAGAAATCCTATTTCCTCAGAAATAAATTAAAGACAATGTATCAGATGAAAGGACAGTACTCTTTGAATGAGCATTAAATATGTTGTGGATTTACAGCATCTTGTTTTGTCTATTAAAAAAAGAATATGCAAACTTTTGCAGCCAACTGTAATTAACCACAACCCCATAGCATTCACATACAGTATATGAAATCAATGTCTTTGTGTAATTTCAGCACAGAAGGAAAACGGTTGTGGCTGAAAACTGCAGTGGGATCAGTAAATTACTCTTAGTCCCTGACTTCTTCTGGAAATTTCAGTTTCCAGGTGTTTGATCACAACATGGTATTCGCCTGCATATGATGAGAAGTCTGTACAGTGGATATTACCCTATTATTGCTATCATTTTTTCGTTGTCATCTTTATTTTTCTACTAATTTGTCTGCAACTTTTTATGCAGCCATCAGACATCCTCAGAAAAAACTTTATGATTTTAATGGGACTTGTATTATTGTTCCTTTACAAGCAATGTAAGGCCAAACATTATGTGACACACTGTGACCTACATATTTAAAGTCACACAAAAAAAACCCATTTATTTCACCTTTTAATTTCTGTAAGTGTACATTTCTCCTGGACATTTGAATGCACCCTGTGGGGCTTTTAAACACTAGCAGCACAGCAGAGCGATGCTTCTCGGAGCGGGTGCTAATTCTGCTTGTACAGAGCATGTGGGTGGCGGCTCCCATCCTTCTGCTGCTCAACATCAGGTGGCAGTAATGCACCAACAAAGCCAGAGCAGAAAAGCCTGCTAGCTTTGGAGGAAAATGTGGATGGAAACCAGAAATAATAGTTTGAAATCTGCATTGTAAATATAAAAAAAGATTATGGTTTGGTAACAAACACATTTGTTTACAGCAAAACTGTTGATTGGCCCTGAAAATCATTCACATACACAAATGATGGATTTTTTTTACCTGATTTTCACAATTCTGCATCATGTAAAAACAGGATCAGTGTAACCGCAAACTTCTTAATACATTTTAACTTACATAAGCTTACAATCATGCGGCTATTTAACTTTTTTTACCATTTGACATGTTGAAAGTAAAACAAAGGTGTGAGATGTGTTTCCATATACAGACAACAAAATATCGAGCAAGTGATCGATATGTTAGAAAGGAAATATTTTTTATGCTCAGCTATAGACATAAAATGAAAGAGATGACAGGACACACTACCCTGCCTGACAAATAATACATACAGGTGACTTTACCAAACTATTGCTTGAAATGATTATTCAAGTAAATATAGCTACAACAGAATATTTGAAATAATACATTAAATGAAAATGGCCCAGAACAATTTGTTAGAGAAGATCATAAATTAGTAAATTTTTGTGATTTTTTTAAATGGTTTCCTGTACTTGGCATCATATGTTCAGCCTTATATGTTCAGATCTTGAGCCTAAATTAGATAAAAGTTATCACTCTGTTGTTTGGTTAGCATTTGTTTTTCAATTACAATGTTCTGTTGAATGGAAAATTTTAGGCCAGATTTGTTTTCTTCTTATTTCTGAAATTATTATTATTATTATTACTTTTGTCAGTTTCACATTATTTCTATACGTTCTTCTTTTTTCACAGAAAGGTTTCAAAAATTTTGTGCATTTCCTTCCAGGTCTTTGGTTTTATGGCAACAGTAATATTCATAAACATGTTCTGATAAATACATCTGTATTGGCTCGTTAGAAAAATGTGTGGCTAATTGAAGTGCTATTACTAGTAATGTTAGAAATGAGGAGAGTGCACTGACCTAAAACTGAACCTGTGCTCTGAAAGTTAAATGCTTAATAGGACAAGAGTTCCCTCATGGGTTACACATATGTGTTGATGTGAGTTGTAATTTACTCCATTGAGCAATTCAGCCACCAAAATAATTATGATCAAACTGAATATAAGGTATTCATTTATGTTATAAATTATAGTTATAATTTCACACAAATTAATTTGTGTCAAAGCACTGACTACTGTGCTTCTGATAATATTACTATGTTTCTCTGTGTAAAAAAAGCTTGTTTAGAAAGACTTCTGTAACACAAGTAAAGTTTTTAAAATACAAATTCATAACCAGAATCTCTCTGTTCACATTCATTAAACAGACAAAGAGTAAACAATAATGGCAGCAGTGAGTTTAGAATTGTTTGAACCACCTTTGGCAGCAATAACCTCAAGTAAGCACTTCCTGTAGCTGTGGATTAGACCTACACACATTTCCTGAGGATCTTTGGACAGTTCTCCATTACCGAACTGCTTCAGCTCAGCCATATTCTTAGGACGTCTGGTGTGAACGGCTTTGATTCTGCAGCATCTCTTTTCTGAAAGCAGACCAAACCAACGGCACACCGTGCCCTGCCACACCTCCCTGCTGGGGTGATGTCCTTTGGTCGGTACACAGTTCAGTTTTTAAACCATGCGTAGCGATGTGTTATATTTCCAAACAATCATATCTTTGTTTCATCTCTGCACAAGACATTTACTGGCGTGTTGTGGGAGGTCACGGTGGATCTTGACAAACTACAGATGTGCTGCAGTGTTTTGCTGTGTTTGTTTCTTCCTTTGTGGTGTCCTGCCATGGATCCCAGGCTTGTTCATATTACCAACTCCATTGAATTCTCTAAGTCTTTGGCTCTTTCTCTTACGTTGGTTTTTACTTACTTGACTAATACGGGTTGTACCTTTGGAGTGATCGTGGCTGGACACAGTATCAAAGTCTTTTAATGCTCTTTAAGTCTGTTCTACAACAACTCTTGATTGTAGGTCTTCTGAGAACTTTTTGTAATGTGTGGCTCACATCAGCTGATGCTGCTTGTGAATAGCACACTGATTATAAGTCCAGGTAGCTCTAAACCACACCTCCATTAACGGTCCATTGGTTGGACTCCAGGTTTGCTGACACCTGACTCCAGTCGATGTTTACTGACATCAGAAGAGTCAGAGAGTGTGAGCTCTGTGAAGATTGAATCATGCCAACTGGACTTCTTCCTTCGTGCTTAAAACTTTTATTATTTCTTCTTCAAGCAGCTTCCCCTTCTAAAAGTGGCTATGGGGACCCAGTGGTAGCCTCCAGAGTGGGCCTGTTTCCCGCCCTGGACTGGATTGGCTCTAAGGTGGGAGGTGGGGACAGGGTGAAGTCATCAGGGTGTAACGACAGTCACCCCATAGCAAAATGTTTCTAACCAAGAAGAAAGAAGTCTAGCCGACACGATTCAATCCTCAGAGAACCAAACCTGGATGACTGAGAATCTTCACCGACAGTGCTGCCTTTACTTCTTCCACCACCAACTGTAAATGTAAATGTTCAGTAAAGACTTGAAAGGTCCTGATTGTGTTTTACCAGCTTAGAAATATTGTATTTCATTATATTTGTGACTCTGGTGAAGATCATGTGGTGGAAAAAAAATCATAAACTGCATGCACTTAATTGTTTGAGCACAAATTTATTACTCTGAGCATAAACTGTATTATTCACTTGTGAGAACCTGAGGACTGCTGCCAAAACAGTTATTAGTGAACCAGCACTCACAGTCTGTCTCACCCCTGGCTGGGGTGAATCGCCGGTTAGGGGGTAAAGCCAGATCGAACAGGTTTTCGAGGACAGGGATGGACAAATTCAAATCAGACAAGGAGGGGTGGTGTCAAGACCCCTATCACGTCATCAAGAATTTAAATATTATTATGTACGGCTAAACAGTTTTGACATAGTAGTGTCAAGTGAGTAGGCTCTATTGATGATTCGGCATAAAACATTGTGTCAAAAGTGCAATTATTATAATTATATTAAAAAGTCCGGACCCCTGGGAGGAGTTCGGATATGACCCTGTAAACAACATAAAAAAAGCCAACAGCATCCACAGATGTTTGGCACTTGGTTCGAACCTCTGTCTCATTGTATTGACCTTTGTAGCCAATAAACCTAACATCACTTTTGAACTTTGCTGCCTGAGTTTTTGACGGCTTTTAAGAAGAAAACTTGATTTGAACAAAGAGTGAAAACCTTTAACACGACAATCAGGTCACATTCTGTGACCAGTTTATGCTGAAAACCAGAAAACTGCAAACAGTGTCATTACTTTGTCTTGCAACTAGTTGGTAAAACAGGTGTGTCTCCAAGTGTGTGTTGTGATCCACACACTGCAGATAGGTACTGCAGGACACACTCAATGTATTTAAATATTTTTAAAACAATAAATAAATAATTAAATGCTTTATAATATATTGCTGTCTATGCAATCAAATATTAGACACATGGATAGAAAATGGAAGGAAAAAGCTACGGCCTCTATCTATTAGTTTTAAAATTACAATAAATGAGAAAGCTGCAAAACTTACTAATGAAGCCAGAAATGCTGAAATGATCCTAATGATGGGAAGGGTGAGCCTCACTCAAAAGATTTTAGAAGCAACTTCTCCACAATAAAATAAGTTTTAACATAATTCTACTGCAAATAAAAGTCTCACAAAATTACATTGTGCACACACAGTTGTTTTGTCATTTAACGATTCTTGTTCATTTTAATATTTGCCTATTTATTTATTTCACTGTGTGTTTATTATAAATATGTGCTTTCCAAACATGTTTCAAACTGACCGCTAACTTGGTGACAACTTATAAAGGCCTGAACCATGTAAAAGATATTTTGTTATACATTTGGCACTAAAGTACAAAACTCAAAAAAAAAGTTCTGCCTTGACAAACCAACAGCATAACAGACACATTCCCCTGTTTACAAATTTCATAAATCTTTTCATGACAATCTATTAATAACATATTTCCTGTGTACATAACACTCACAAAGCTAAAACATCTGAAAATCCGAGCCTAGCAGCCCCCACATAATGTCCTTTTCTAAAGTCCGGACGCTCTGTGTTTTACTACTATCTGAGGCACTCGACAGTGTGCTGCAGCCAAAACCAGCCGGGAGAGAGTAGTGGAGCGAAGCTGTCTAAGAATGGAGTCATCAAGCATGTTTGTGGTGAAGCAGCTTCGAGCTGCAACAATTAATCTGATTGAAAACGATGGCGGAGCGAGGTCCAGGCCCACAGTGGCTGACGCGATGCTCGAAGACTTAAGGATGATGCATGTGGATGGCCCCGTTCCAAACATACACCTACAAAATGACTGCTAGAAATGAGACAGTGCTGGCCCACATCGGTGAATACCAAAGTAGAAACCAGTGGAGGAGGGACCAGCAAGTCACCTCTGAATGCAGAAAACCCCACAGCCACTGCCCACGGCTCTGCCCGAAGAGGCGACTGGTCGGTGCGCACCCACAGAGAAACACACTTTTACAGTGGTCTCACTGCTTTCTGTTTCATCCTTACAATCCTTCACATATGTAATAAGTATGTTTTGTACTCCGAATGGAAGAGGCATGACAGAGAAAACAAGATGAACCTAAATTTCTCTTTACTAACGTTCGGGTCATGGCTACAGGCAGTGCTCCATCTGTCTGCCTTACAAGAAGTTGCTCTATACAGAAGAGAATGAGGTAGGAATATAAATATGAATTGAACAGAAAGACGATTAATTTTGTCTTTGTATTGGGTCTGAAGCTGATTGTGCTGAGTTTGAGCTTGTACTGACTGACAATCCAGCATCTGCTATTGTTCTGACAAACTTCAGCATAGCACCTGTAAGTGTCAGATAACCACACTATCATGCATTGTATCCGCCGCAGGCTCATTCAAACTGGCTTCCCCACTTTTTCTTTTACGCATTTTCAAAAGCAAAACACTACAATACGAATATTATTTACTGCAAGATGTTCAGCCCAGCTAATAAACAATATAAATTCAATATGAACAGTTAATTGCCAAGCTACTGCTTTCTATCTTTTTTGTACTCCAGAGTTGTAAATTATCATTATGCCGAAACAGATAATCGTTGTCTTGTATTTACATGATTGACCCTCTCAAAAAGTTGTAAACTCGGGTCATCTAATACAAAACGTGCTTTGATCTATGTGGTTTAGGTGTAGATGCCATCAAATTAAAAGTGATTACAATAAATTTGTACAATTTGTCATTTTAGTACAGACTTTCTCAGAATTCTGAGAAATAGTCAAATCTTTCTTTATGGTGGCCCTAATTTAAATTTAAATGAAATGTTTTTAGACAATTAAAAAGACGCTGAGATCTCTAACATAGATGTTTTGCCCCAACTTTGTGGAATATCCTCTCAGCACCTGGTTTCTGTTTTACTAAATTGCCCTTCACAACTAAATGTCTCTTTGTGATCCGTTAGACAAAGCCACAACCGGAAAATTAAGATTCCTTTATGGGCTTTAATGTGTCTGCTTTAATGTGTCTGTCTGCTCTGCAAAGAGAAAAGTGATGTTCTCAATAAGTTGGTCAGTTTCTCACCTAACATGTACAGCAATTAATTACTTACTATTATAATTATTTTAGATCATTTAGAATGAAATTATTACCATGGCCACTGGCCCTCGGGTAATGCGAGTTCGATTCCCCTGAGCAGATTTGGCAAGGCAGCATTTAGTCCTTGTTGTGGCAAAAGCCAGAAGGGACTGAACACACTGTACCGTGGGCAGATGTACCAGCATAAGCTGCCGGGCTAGCAGGCTAACAATAGCACGGCACAGGCTGAAAGTGGTCCCCGTTTTTAGCACTTTATTATGTTACCTTCTGTCTCCGGCCCGGCACACAGTGCCGAACCCGTCTGATGATGCGGCCTGACCTGCCTAACAAAGAAACAACAGTCAGCAGCGTCGCAGCTGATTTTATAGATGGATCAAGCCTCAGGAGAGAGAGTTTTGCAGCCTTTTAGCAGTTTTCTGATCCCAACTCTAGCTACCAACCTCATTTCTGTTCTGCTGATGAGAGTCAGAAATATCTCGGTCTCTCTTCCAGCTGAACGTTACACAACAATCAAACCTGAACGGATCCGTCTTCCAGCCACGCTCACTGTTTGCTTGAACTAGATGAGCCTTCGTGGTGCTGTTCCCACCGAGGCCTCTTCACAACGGCTACGCTCACAGTTAATGCAGAGAAACCTTAACAATAATGTACAGCACATTATAACGCCCACACCAGCTTAATCTCACATCTTCACGTGTGCTTTTAATCTATGATAAACATCTGGCCCAGGGGTCTGAAACCTATATTATCAAAGGAGCCATTTTGCCGCCTCTTCTGCCCAAAAAAATAGTTGCGAGTTGGAAAAAAATAGGAGCTTGTAAACTTTTAAAAGTTTTCTTTTTTTTTTATTTTTCCTGTTACAACCACTGAATCCAACAACAGAAGCACAGTGTGCGTTTGTAGATCTACTTGGAAATAAATTAGACTGTGAGCTGAAGCCTGTTTAAGTCCTTCCTATATTTGTGTAAAAGTAAAAAAGAAACTAGCCAAGTTTAACATGAATACAAAAATTTAGCTGTAGCTTAGCAGCTTTAAAAAGAATGTAAAATTAGAAACGTCTTTGATTCTCTCGTCCTCTTCGGGTTTTTTACTCAGCCTGCAATTACCTGAAGCCCCTGAACATACAATAAACCGTCATCAGCTCGGAATCTGAAATTAATGTTGTGTTTTCGGGAAAATATTAGCTTATTAAATGCTACTGTTCGTACCTGTTTAAACTTGACTTCTGTCTTTCGCGGGGTTCGCTCACTGCAGCAGGTGCAGGCGAAGGCTGCTGACGTCACGGTGACGTGTATTTTCGTTGACAAATTATAAAATAAATTGCTTTTTTTAAACTTCGATGGCATCAGCTCAAACTTCAAGACAACTGCGCAACAAAATAAACTAATCATGATAATATATGAATAAAAATGAATTAAGAAACAGCCTTTATTTATGGTTTTTTTTGGGCCAAAGGAGCCGCTACACGGAGGCTGAGGAGCCGCAGGTTGCCCACCCCTGGTCCAGCACCATTGTTCGAGCAAATTCAGCAGTTACATGTAGTAATGAAAAATTATCAACCAAGAATTAAAGATCATAGTTGTCAATCAGTATGCTAATGTAAAAGGACAGGATGCATTGTTATAAATTCAACATAAATACATACATAGTTCTACAAACAGTTCAATACTACACAAAGTGAAGACCAGATAAGCCAAGGTGCCCACCTAAGTTTAAAGGCACAATAGCTTCGGACGCTGATTGTTCGCAAACCAAAAAAAAAAATCTAATTCTATTAAACATCATATTACATTAATAAGATTTCACTGTTCAAATAGGCGGACTCGCAAGACACATATTTCTAAACATGAATCCTCAGAACGTGAAGTGGCAGAACCAGTGATACCCTTAACTGAATCCTTTTCTTCATTTTACTATTTTCAAAAAGGTTTTAAATTAAAGTTTAAAAGGTTCTAAATCATTTTTTGAAATTGTTCTTCTACTTGTAGTGTAGTACTTTTTAAAGCACCTACTGAGCTGTAACTTAAATGAGGAGTTTTTGTAGTTCCGTTACCTCTGATAGGGTCTGGACATTGGACTCTTTTGAGATCTGCTTCAGGCGTCCCCTGGCCTGACCTACAGGACGACATACTGTGTACATCCTCTCCAGTAGGGGTCAGATAACCATTTAAAATTAATTCAAAGTTGAATAAAAATTGGGGGATTTGCCTCTTGGTCACTACACAAATCTCCAAAATGCTCACTTCACAGAGCATTGGCAGGATGTCACAAAATCATATACTCCTTTTCTGGGTTGTAGGACAGTTTTACATCCTGTTTGCCGTTGAAGAAAAGCATAAACTGTTTTAAATTTGTCTCTTTTCCAATGGTGGGCTATGCTTTCTTTCATGGAGGAGCCAGTGTCCACTGGGAAAAATTGGCAACGAGGCTGAGTGACACTATATCCAGCTCCATTTCCATTCTCCAAAAGATATTATGTAAGTGTTTCCACAAGCTGAGTAGTCCTCCTCAAGGCATCTAAACTAAATGTGTAAAAAGCGGTGGAGTGGCACATTAGCGTCACGTTCTACTTTCAAGCAGATACATAGCAGGACATCACTTGTGACGAATCTGAGTAATATCATCCCAATCTATAGCTCCCCTCAGAGTTTTTAGGGGCGTTTCAGCTCATTGTTTAGCTCTTCAGCCCAAAACACTGCCCGGCACACAGTGCACACAGTGCCATGCTCAATACTCTGAACACAGAGATTCCTGTTGCCACTGTTTTCAGCATTAAAGCTTTAAAACCCCACTGTACTGATTTAAAAAGCAACTGGCTGGAAATCCAGAAATCCTCTATTAATGTCTCTGCTCAACAACTGCTTCTGTCCCTTGTCTTATGACGCTTCAGATGCTGTCCAAACATTTGTGCACCCGTGTAACGTTAGGTACAGTGCACAGTAAGAGGCTGTAACCGGAGGTTTCCGGCGTTCCCCAAGGATCAATACTTGGTCCAATTCTTTTCTCACTCCACATGCTCCCACTGCAGGATATTTTATGTAGACATATTTCATGCCATTGTGATTCTTAACACACTCTGTTATATCTCCTCCTATGGACCGTCATAGGCTTTCTCTACAAGATTGTATTTCCAACATTAGAAACTGTATGTCCTTAACTTTTCTTCAGTTACATTCAAATAAATCTGAAAATCTCATAATTTGGACCTCAAAAGATTTCCAGTAATATTCTGCCATCATTAGGGCCTTAATCAAAATTTGTTTAACCAGGTGCTAAAAATTTTGGTATTTTTTTTGACTGCGACCTGAGTTTTGAGCATCTCATCCATGCTTCTGTTATCTCAGAAATACATAATTATCTGCCAGTATGAAACTTATTGTTGTATGTTCCAACTTCTGGGTACAACACCAAGGGGGATGGAGCCTTTTCCATCGTGGCTCCAAAAGTCTGACATGACCCGCCTGAGGAAATCAGGCTGTCTGAGTCAGTGTCATCTTTTAAGTCTGGTCTTAAAACACACATTATTATCGACTCTTATTCTAATTTAATTAGTATATCTATCTCTATCATGTTGTGTATTTTATCTTTGTGCTTTTCTTTTATTTTTACCTTGATTTTATTCTTACTTATTTTTTAGTGTACAGCACTTTGTACTTTGTTTGATAAGTGCTGTATAAATAAAGATATTATTATTATTAGATT
This sequence comes from Channa striata, assembly GCA_033026295.1. Lineage (NCBI taxonomy): Eukaryota > Metazoa > Chordata > Actinopteri > Anabantiformes > Channidae > Channa > Channa striata. Next base: position 21,973,271 of record CM065178.1, read on the forward strand.
TTTCCTGCATACTCTGAATTTTGCGTTTTGAAACAGGTGTAAATACCTGTACACAGGGTCACACTCCAATTTTATGACCTAGTTTATTTCAAATCCCATGTACAGAGTTTGAACTTTTCATCTGCCAACTAAGTAGAAAAGTACCACATTCTCACCTTAAAACTAAAATAAACTGATACTGTGCCTGTTCAAATAAACACTGTAAGACCTTTATTTGACTTACATATTAGAAAATCAATTAACAAAACTCCACTTGACCTGCCCTCATTTCTATTAAATGAAATGCATGTATCTGCATCTCTATAAATGTTTAATCAAGAAATCTAGATAATAATATAAAGCCGAGTGAAAAAGTTCCTCTTATAATGAAACTGCAAATGTTTTATCAACATAACATTAAACACATATGCAAATGTCCTTCATCACCAGAGTTAACAAAAATGGTCAGGTGTATTAAAAGAATGATATAGTAAAACAATAAAAATATCTTCCCTAACAAATCTTCTGCATAATAAACTTTAATGCATAAATTTAGGTGTTTAGTATTTAAAAAATACTTTCAACAACTAACGATCGATGAGTGGCACCAGGTGTGTTAAATTGGCCTTTCATTTGAAATGAGTCTACTCCACTTGGGTAGATCTCCAGGGACAGTCTTAAGCAAAGACAATTCAATTCAACTTTATTGATATAGGGCCAATTCACAACAAAGTCATGTCAAGGCACTTTACATAATAAAGTCAAGACTATAAAGACATTCAGAGAAAACCCAACAAATCCCCCATGAGCAGCTATAGGCAACAGTGGAGTGGAAAAAACTCAGAACCAGGCTCAGGGTGAGCAGCCATCTGCCTGGACCGGTTTGGGTGAGTAAAAAAACTGCTTTAAAAAGACCTCAAAATGAAATTAGGAAACCATAATGAAACTGACGGGGGATATATGAATATTTCAAAGCGTTTAGGGAGACAGGTACTAATCATCACACTCTAAGATTGTGAGAAACCAAGAAAATAACAACAGGTGAAAGAAATGGTTGGAAACTACGCTACGTCAAAATCTAAAGCAAACAGCGGGAGACCCAACAAACTCCCGAGAAAAAGTCAAAATAGTGTGTACGAGGACTGTTTGGGAGGACAGCAACATGATTGGAGGATATTAGAAAGACAGGATATGTTTTGGAACGTGATTATGTGGTGTGATGAAAGTATAGTTAAATTATTTGTTCCTGATTCACACAGGTGTGGTGAGAACAAAAAGTGCCTGCGAGGAGAGGAACGCCATTCCCACAGTCAAAGACGGTGAAGGCTCGCTGATGTTTTGGGGGTGTATGTCTGCATCAGGCATAAAGCGAAAGGAAGCATGAATGCCGCCCAACATCCGAAGATTTTAAAGCAACGCCTCCTACCATCAGTCAACAAGCTAAAAATGAAGAGGCAGTGGATCCTTCAACAAGACAATGATCCAAAGCACAAAGCAAAGTCAACTCAAGAATGATTTAAAAAGGATGAAGTGAGCGTTGTAGCGCGGCCCTCCCTTTCTGCATATTTAAATATCATTGCAAACCTGGGGACCTGGGGAAAGATTTGACTGCACGGGAGACAATCAAGCAATATGGTAGATTTGGAACAATTATGCCATGAAGAATAGGCTAAAATTACACCTGAGAGAATGCAAACGCTGCTCACTAGGCACCGCAACGAGGTTGGAGGAGGTTATAAAGGCAAAGGGAGGTCACACAAAGAATTAGAGAACATTCCATAAAGGGGGGTGCAAACTTTTTATACATTACTTGACCATTTTACTTGATGAAGGGACATTTGCGTTAGCTGAATGTGACTTAAACCTTAAACCATGTTGAGAAAAAGAGATTTTTTTTTGCAGTTTCAAAGTAAAGTTGACCATGGGTTGCTATCCTCAGGTCAACTTTTGGCAAAATGCATCTAACAGATCACGTCTGAGGCACAATCTGCATCCTTATAGGTCAACAGACACAAACAGAGGATTCTTCCTCACATATTGCAGTCGGGAAACATTCAGACAGGTTTAAGAGGAAGGCTTTGCGTACGGCTGACGTCATTGCGGTCCTGATCCAAACCCCTGGTGAATAACTCATTTATTGATGAGGCAATAAGAGGACTGCCATCCTAAAAGGCTCCCCAACTCCAAGGATTTGAGGGAGATTAAATGGTTCTCAGGAGTAATTCTTCTGTTGCACTTGTGAATTAACTGGTGAACATGTATTTCTTTGTTCTCATTCATTTCTAATGATTTTTTAAAATTCACTTCTGGTGCGTATTTTCTTTTTACATTTTACTTTGTTTAAACTATTTAAAGTAACAACTAACTGATGTTTCTATCCAACAGCTTAGTCCACATCTGTACTGGTTCCTAAGTATTAAAAAATGTGTTTTAGATGGGGATTGTTGCCTAAATAAACAACAAAAGAGCTCGAGCCCACAACGATAGATGAATAGCAATTTTTCACTCTGACCTGAATTCATTTTGGTTGTTTCTATGATTTTGTCTGGTAGGCGTACACCAAATTGATAAGAATGATTTTTAAAGAATATTAGACTAAGAACAGAAACACGTCTTGGGATGAGTGTTAATGTTCCTGTGCACCTGCTGGCGGATAATCTTTTTAGGCATCTTTGCTATTTGTCCAGCAAAAAGAACTTTCTGAGGTATGTCAGACATTGTGTTGTGATTTTCTGCTATGAAAGTAATGCAACTATAAATAATAACTACATTAAATGTGTCTCACTCTGTCATGTGGCTTGACACGCACAAGTTCGCTTTGCACAATCCAACTATAAAGTTCCAGTTATGAAATGAGAATTCAACAGATGATTACTGTTCAAGAAAGTGTCTAAACCCAGCTCGCAAACGTCTTCTTCTCGTTTATGAACCTGGCATTACTGCCCTCTGCAGACAGCCCCAACGTGTGTCACATCCCCCCTCGTGCTCCTGGACACGCAAGTTCGGTGGAACAAATGATCATGGAAACGTCTCGTTGAGATCCCTCGAACTGTACAGCACAGTCACTGCAAACACCTAAACCTGCAAAAACAGATTGTCTTAACGGAGCTTTGAATTTGCCGATTAACTGAATAATAAAAACCTTTCTCTGTTTTTGCAAAGAGGTCAAATCGTGATGCAATCAATCAAATCCGGCTGTGGCTCTTCCATGCTGTAACATTAAAAGAACATCTCTTTAATGCTTCTAACAAATCCAGTACCCACAATGCTTTGCAAGGTATTCAGGGAACATAGTGAACATTCATCTTCACACTGTAGCCTGCTCATTGCTGGCAGCACATTTGTATTTAATATTAGTTCTCTCTCCTCTTGGATTACATTCCTGTCCCCTGTTTGTGAAACACTTACAAACCTCACTTTGTGGCTCAGACAAAGCACTGAAGAGATTATGGTGGCCACTGTATCTCTGTTATAATTTATGTCACCTCGTGTGCCTGTGGGGTTGGCACCCAAGTGACTTTATGATTTCTTTACGTAATATTTCAGTTGTATCCCCACTGGTTCCCAACGTGTGTTGATGGTGTGGTGACTTTATGGCGACCTTATTGCACTTAACGCTGTTTGTTTTCATCACCACGGAACATTCTCACAGGGCCCGAGAGCTGCGCCGCGTCTGCTGAGGTTTCAGTGACCTTATCGCACTTTATGACATTTTTTTTTATGTCCTGTAACAGCCTGTCGCCGGTGAAGTGGGGTGTTTGACTGGTTTAAGTGCTCTGGAAAAAAAAAAAAAAAAAAAAAAAAAAAAAGGACAGTGTGATATCTCAAACACACCACCGGGGTATTATGGCTATTACGTAAGGCAACTTACAGAATACCCCACGGGCCAATTAAACGGATAATACGGATATTCTGTGAGTGTTTCGGTAATCTGCTCGCCTTGCGTAACGCCAGGGCCTGGATGCGCCGCGGGGACAGATGCGCAGGCTGGCATCCCGGTAACGGGTTGTAAACACGGGCAGCCTATAGGCCTCGGCTGCCTCCGATATGATTCTGATGGAGAAGAGCCACCTTCTCTCCCTGCCACCTGCAGAATGCGCAAGTCTGTAACAGCCCACTGCAGCGCCGTAGCCTCTTGATTTATTGCACTGCACAAAACAGATAGCAGCGGGCTTTAACGGGAGCCTGTGCATATTTATGCAATGACTGCACAACACACATAAAAGCGTTTGTGGATGAGAAGGCACTGACAGATATGCACGGTGGCCTAGAAATTATCAAAAAAAAAAAGAGAGAGAACAGACGGTGACAGTGTTCCTTATTGATTTAGATGAAGACGCATTCCGCTCGAAAGGCGCTTACCTCCAGCGTTCGTATCTCTTTTTGTGTCAAGTCGTTGGATGTGGCACATTTGGTCCGTAAACCCTCCAAACTAGAAATGCTTATGTCTATCATATTTTGCACCAACTCGCACTGCTGCAAGGCTTTCTGCAAACTGAGATGCTGCTCCTCGCTTTTTGTCATCTCCTCGTTCATAGTTTGGCGAGCTCTGGTTGGTATTTTTCCCTTTGCACTTTCAAAAATAATGACAAAAAAAAGAAGAGAGAGAGAAAATAATAATACTACTAATAATAGTAATAAAAAAAACAGCAACAAAATAATTCAGAAAAGAAACGTGGAGAAGCCCACGGAGCAGAGCAACCCGCAAAACGCCATGTAACGAGATGCTGAGGCTTTACAGACGCGCTTTGAGCCGTGAGAGAGTCGCCTCCATTGCAACACCAGTCCGGGCAGTTCCTGCTGTTTCATCAAGGTGTCTCTGCTTGTAGGCTAAACCAAACACAATGTGGAGACAGCGAGCGGGATTACGCGGTTTTCCACAGCATCCATCGGGTGCCCCCTTCGTTTCACAGGGACGTTGGGAAAAAAAAGAGAAGCAGCTCAGCGCATCGTCGGCGCGCGTATCCGGGGGAAGCCTGGCGGTTTTAAAGGTGCTGATGTGTGGACTGGACGCAGGTACTCCCTGTCTCCCTTGGCAGCAGCTGCATCCCGGTTCGCTCCCACCACACCGACATGTTTCCTGTCAATCAAACCCACAGCTACGGCATCGCATCGCCCAGGCGCTGCCGTGAGGGGCCCGCTCTCGCGAGATTTGCGCCGCCGAGCGCAGCGGGCTCTCAGCCTCCGCCAGTCTCCAGGCCTGGATGGGGGGACAGAGCGAGACTTTTCACGGGTTCTGGGGCTGATTATTACCATTTCCCAGAAGATCAATGCCAACATCATATCATTTCATCACTCTTAACATAAACTTGTCATCTCACTAATGATCACTGCCTGATTTTTTTATCAATATAAATTAGGCCCCAGGTGAATCTGAGGGACCTAAAGATGAAAAATGTTGGGGTTCTTTTGATCCTTGTATGTTTTGAGACATTACTGTCATAATCATTGTCACAGTCAAGTCAATCAAGTCATAATTAAGAATGGCAGTAAATATAAAATAAATATAAATAATTAGACAAATAAATAGAATGGTTAAAGTTAGAATAAGTTTGTGTAAGATATGAATAAGTTGGTATTTTTTTTAAACAATTTGTCTCATCAGGAGCAAAAGTCCCGTTATTCGCATTCAAAGTTTGAATTCCATCTTTGTATTGTGTCATCAATAATACTTTTTGTTAACAAAGTGGGACAGTGTGTTCATACGTTGTGCAGCCTGTACTTTTTAAAGCGCACAACCAAAATTGATGCCATGTATTTTTTACAGCGGGCAAAGCGTCAGCGTGACACCGCCCATAGAAGCTGACGGCGCGATCCGATTGGTTGTACGACATGACGTATGACGCACGTTTCGCTGTGGAGCGCGCCAAGCCCAGCGCCCATCAACAAACCTAAAGTTGAGGCGCCTGAAAATCTAGAAGTTAAAATTAGTTCAGCTCGGAGGTGAGTTTGAAGCTAACAACAGTCATGGCTTCTACGAGTACAGCACCGCCACAGGCCAAGAATTTACCCTGGTGAGTTAAAGTTCCTGGTTTAACAATATTTAGCTAACATGGCTGCTGTGGATTGAAGCTAGCAGCTGTGGTTAGTTAGTTAGCTGCTAGCTGCAGCGTGTCGCATTAGTTTCTCTGTCATTGGGACAGACGTTATTAATGTTTGTGAAATTAATATTCACTCGACAGCCATTTAGGCTTTGCTTTAAGTCCGGCTACAAGCAGAAATGCGTCAAGCATCGCCTGGCTGCAGCCACTACTGGTCATGAAGTAACTTGTTTGCTTTAATATTCAGTTGAATCATAGAAAATATAACACTGAAAAGTTGCCCCATTGATTTAAAAATATGCAACGGCTCTTAAAGCCCCTGACGTATGTACCCAAACTTATGAGTAAGAATATTTTGAATCCGTGAACTTCATTTTGTCGTTTTCATACACGTTTTGACAATGATCATTTTCACTTTTAGCAAAATTCCTAATTCATTATGTAGAATTAACTTGTCTAATTAAAAACTGAGCGTCTGGCAATGAATTAATCTTTAAAAATACTGATTACCAATGTGTTTGTGCTTCATATTACAGGGTTGAAAAATACAGACCACAGTCATTTGATGATCTTATCTCACACAAAGATATCCTAAGCACCAGTGAGTACATTCACACCTTTATAATATGATGTATTATTCTTATTTATTTATTTATTTATTTATCTATCCATGACACGTGACATGCCCAGTGTTTTTTGTTTCTTCTGATCCTCAGTCACGATATTCATACTGCATATTCCATTATTAACAAGCAGTACAAAAGGCACATGTTTTAACTGTTTCCAGATGCCTTAAACAGTGTTATTTAAAAGGACCACTTCATTATTATCAATTTGTTTTGTTTGTTTTTCATCTCTTTAGTCCAAAGGTTTATCAATGAGGACAAGCTTCCCCATCTGTTGCTCTATGGTCCTCCTGGAACAGGAAAAACCTCCACCATCCTCGCCTGTGCCAGGCAGCTGTACAAGGACAAGGAGTTCAACTCTATGGTGTTGGAGGTTCGTTACAAGACTTTGTGCTATTTGAGTGTAAATAATTTTGATGCTTTGATTTGATATTAATATTTGGTGCATTTTGTTGTGTAGCTAAACGCATCAGATGACAGAGGTATTGATGTTGTACGAGGTCCCATTATGAGTTTTGCCAGCACCAGGACCATCTTCAAGTAAGATTAAAACCTAAACTGCAATTACAGATTGTCACATACAATCTGTTCAGAAATCCCTTAACTACAAAGGGAGTTATTTAAAGTGGAGCCTTTTTTGTCTGCCGCTCTTGTCCTCCAGAAAGGGCTTTAAGTTGGTGATACTGGACGAGGCCGATGCCATGACCCAAGATGCCCAGAATGCACTGCGGCGGGGTAAGCCATCTGTTCACCAGGGCGTTGCCCACTGTGAGCCACACGGCTCGCTGGGCAGCCAAACAGTTTGGCTGCTGGTGAATTACAGGGTATCAGGTCTTGTCACACGTCCATGTTCATTTTAAACAACAAATGTCTGTCTGAAGGTCTGCTTTTAACTTTTGGTTGAGGTAACACCGATAGCTGGTTACAGAGTGAGTGAGTTCATTGTAAGGGACATAAGTTCTGTTGATTCCCAAATGTCTCTTTTCTTTCTCTAAACCCTCCCAGTGATCGAGAAGTTCACAGAAAACACACGATTCTGTTTGATCTGCAACTACCTGTCCAAGATCATCCCAGCACTGCAGTCTCGTTGCACCAGGTTTCGTTTTGGCCCGTTGTCTCCGGACCAGATGATTCCACGGCTGGAGCATGTAATAAAGCAGGAAAAGTGAGTGTCTGTGTGAATGTTGTTTTTTTTTTCCTTGTATCTGCATGTTTAATTAACCAGAGGTAGAAGGTGCTCATATTAATAATATATTATAGTATAATATGCTTACTTTTTGTTTTGGTGGCAGTATTGAAATAACTCCAGATGGAATAAAGGCCATTGTGACCTTATCATCAGGTGATATGAGAAGATCACTCAACATCCTACAGGTACAGCCAGAAGTTCTTCATGATCCCCGTGACATGTGTGTGTTAGTGTTTTCATTCAAATTCAGCACACTTGTTTCTTTAGAGCACCAGTATGGCATATGAGAAAGTCACAGAGGACACAGTCTACACCTGCACGGGTCACCCTCTCCGCTCAGATATAGCCAACATCCTCGACTGGTCCCTCAACAAAGACTTCACCACGGCATACAAACGTATCCTTCATCTCGCGTTGTCTGCTTTTCTGTAGAATAATCAGTTTCCATTTGTTTTGTATTTGATTTGATTTAGCCTGATCTTTTTGGAATGTAAATCAAAACACATTAACTTGAGTCCAGCTTGTGTTTTTGGGAGCCTTTAACTTTCTTCACAGAAATCCTTCAGCTGAAAACTTTGAAAGGTTTAGCTCTGCAAGACATTCTCACTGAGGTTCACCTGCTCATACACAGAGGTAAGAGACACATTTCAAGACTTTATATCAGTCGGTGTGTGATTGTAAGGGAAAAGACAACGTTGTTCAAAACTAGGTGCTATGTTGGTGTTTGATAATTTCCATTTACACGCAGTTAGCAAAGGTTTAAGATAATTTATTAAATGAGGATGTGTGGATTTTCTTTCTAAACTTGAGTAGCTTTTTCTGACATATTTTTCCTGTCCCTCCCTCAAGTTGATTTCCCCCAGCTATTCGTATTGGTCTGCTCATCAAGTTGGCTGACATAGAGTAAGTGCGGCTTGCTTTCACTAACAGAAAGAAAACTTTGCATTACTCAATAGTTGCCTGTAATTATCATAAGGGCATTCGGATGTTGCTTTCGGGACTCATCAAATGTTGTTCCCTTTCAGACACCGACTCGCCTCAGGAACCAACGAGAGGATCCAGCTGAGCTCTATGGTTGCAGCTTTCCAGGCAGTGAGAGACCTTGTGGTCAGCGAGGCCTCTTAGATGCAGTAACAGCTTTACTCCACAACAAAACTGCTGAATTACATTAGTGGCCACACCCCCTCTGTGTTACCAACATGTATTTAGGGCAACATCTTCCTAAACTCTTAATATTCCTCTAAAAGACAAATTGTGCAAATTGTTCCTCCACTTTCATATATCAGTGTAACTAAATCCTGTAAATGGTTTGACCAAAATCCGGCTGTATTGTTTTAGGTCAGTTTTGGAAGCGTGTGTGTATAAGATTCAGTCATTTCCCTCCCTGTGGCTGTGGCGTGCAGTGATGCAACAGAACAGGTAATGTTCTTCCTAACCAAACAGTGCGAAGCCTCAGCATCATTAGAGAAACCTGTGAAATCACCAGTTTGTTTGTTTAGGAAGAAAACAGATGTGCTTAGGTCTTTACCACATGAATGTGCAATGCAGCAGATGTCTCAGGCACAAATGCTAACAGCTATCTGAGTCACTCACAACTGCATGCAAACAGACGATGCAAAAACGGGAATGAGGCCAAAAAAAATACAAATCTTTTGCAGTCTTGGTTAAAATATGGAAGAGTAGATCTGTTGTAGCTGCCAGTGTGTAAGAATAATTCTTAAACATGCACATTTGAATCTGTTTAATAAAACAATTTTCCAGAAGTCATTTTTACTTTCTAATAATTAACATGTCCAGGTGGATACTAGAGTTTATCCTTTTGTTAATAACATGAATCAAATGCATATGCATTTCGTATTTACACAATAAATAAAATTAGACAGGTTTAATGTTTAAAGCAAATAACCACACCTATAGTGGGTTTATCCAGTCAGTAGTAGTAGTAGTTTAACCTACTAGAAGTGCAAAAAAACATTTGTAGGAATGTTGCATCTAAATTAGGTTCCATTAGAAGGTGCTTCCTATGCCAACTCAAGCTTTGAAAACAAACAAAAAGGCATTTGAAGAGTCTTTGCATCCCTTTCATGTTCATATTTAACCTTCCCACTCTTCTCTCTCTGAGGAGTGGCAGGTTTTGAGGTATTCTGGGATGTTTCTGTAAGTGAGGTACTTGAGGATCCTCTTGGGGAGGGGCAGAGGCTCCATCTGGTGTGTGGAGACAGAGTGGCGTAGGATGGAGCGACACAGGTGGGACAGGCTGGGCACGGTCCTGGGTGCCCTCCAGAACCTCACGTGGCCGTCCCTGGTTCTGAGGACAAGACGAACATTTTTCCTTAAAGGTTATAATAATCGGTTTTACACTGTATTGATCTATTGTAGGTTTTAAGATTATTTTCTTTTAAAGTAAAAATACCAAATGCAATCTTTATTGTCCATTTACAATATTATTAAACTTTCAAACTTCTTATATATATTGTAATGTTAATTCACAACAAACTGTTCCTTGGACCTTCATCGACTATTACATTGCAGAAGTGCATGGATATGGCTTTTTTCAAACTGTTTTTTAGATTTTTAGTCAGTTTTTAGTTCTAGAGTTGTAACTACTTTTAGAGTGTTTAGAACATGTTTTAATTTGCGCAAACACCAGAGAATTGAGTGCATTCTGCTGCTAAAGACGAGTTTCTATGAACACATGGATTTTTTTTTTTTTAACAGCAAACTGTCTTTAAGTCGAATGTAGCTAGTTTCCGATGTTAAGAAGGATTATTACCCTGTGGCGACCACTCCCCCGTGTGGATGGTAGTTACAGCAGAGTCCGTTAGATTCTCGATCTACTTTGGTCTGCATCACCATATCCTTCTTTCCTGGCTCCCAGATCCGCAGAGCTCTGTAAACACAGTAAACGTCTCTGTAACCAGTTTATCTGGCGCAGGAAACCGTCTCTTTACCTAATTAACTGATATTCCACAAAATGTAATGTTGATGTGATAAAAATCGGCGCACATCTCACCTGTCTTCAGTCACGATTGCCAAGTGCAAACCATTGGGGGAGAACTGTATGGCTGAGATTTGGTTTTGACTGTGTTCTTCAAAGTTGTCACTGCAGAAACAAAGTCAGGATCATATTGATCATAAGTACATAATACATAAAAACAATAAAAGGAACATTTTCCATCAGCTGTAACAATGATAATAACGTGACAGGCTGTATCATTCTGAAACCAAATCTAATAAAAAAAAATTAAACTTATTGAACGTACACCAAAGTGGCCAGCTTCTCTGCTGTGTATGGGTCCCAGAGGTCGATCCACCAGCGGGAGCCGCTGAAGGCTGCTGTGGCGAGCAGCGCCCCATCAGGGGAGAAGGCACAGGAGGAGAGCAGGTGCAAGACCTTATGTGTGTCTCCCGTCAGGTTCCTGATGAATGTGTATGAGCGCAGACTCCACAGACACACCATCTGATGAGAGAGAAATCACGGGGTTAACGAGTCTATACCTGACTGGAAGGATTGATTGGATCCTCACTGACTCCCTGAACATCAGTAGGACCGAGTGCAACATGAAGCACACTCCAAGAATCAAACAAGCAAAAAAAGCTTTATTCCAGCATCACAATAACTAGACATTGTAAATAAAGAATCAGTTTGCAACAAATGCGGCCGCTAACGAGCAAACTGCACTGGAAAGAAACTGCTCAAAAGGTGAAATCCACCTGGTTTCAGACTTGTCTTTAAAAGGAACAGAATGAATATAAATACATTCTTCAAAAATTAATGGCAATGCAAGACAATAATGCTGTGCTCAGAAACAGACAGGCTTTTGAGCAGACGTTGGAAGCCCCGAAGTGAGAGTTAAAGAAGATATAGTTAAACGTCCAGGCGTCTTTGAAAAACTGACTTGATTTAGGATAGAGTTAGGTGACAGTAAAGAGTGTCCAATGCTAAACTGAGATGTTGACTATAGTTCGATGCAGAAAAGAAAATCTGGTCTGTGCTTCCTTCCATTCAAACAGGCAGCAAGTATCACTGCTGACCCCACACACCCCCACAGAAATTGTTTAAGCTTCTCCCCTCTGGCAGGCGCTACAGAGCTATGCCCACCAGAACCACCAGACACAGAGTCAGTTCCTTCTCCCAGGCTTTGTCTGAGCTGAACTCTCAGTGCCATAACCCTCGAATGTGACTTAGTGTGCAATAAGTTGGGTGTTTTTTTTAACAGTGTGCAATTTCTATGTGTATATGTTTATAGTTTTGTAATTATATCTACAGTTTGAATGTAGCTAACAATTCATGTACATAATTCAATTCCTTGCTGGTCTTGTACAAACTTGGCGATTGAAGTTGATCTGATTCTGAATGCACACAGAGCAAAATGAGCTTTGTTATGTCAGATACTGAGTCAGCTCGAGGACTTTGGACATACAGAGGTGTGGTAGTTATTAACTCTAACACGTCTGTGCCGTATATGGCGTATATGAACTCACTCTGTCAAATCTTCCAACAGATGCAACCATGCTGCAGTCTGGTGACACGCAGCAGCAGCTGATCCAGTCTTTATGTCCAGAAAGCACCTGCACCTTTTTTCCTGCAAGAAAAAAAGAAATAACTGAACTGAACGACAGGTGCTATATGTTTATTTGCCAGGGTCATTTGAGGTCACTGAGAGCTGCTGTCCTGCTCAGGTGAGGGTGGAGTGATGGAAAACACGCAGGACCTGGAGTGAGTCCTTTTCCTATAAACCATCATTGCGACGTGAAAACATTTTTAGAAACAGTCGCAAATTCATTAAAAATTAAAAAGTGAAATCTCTCTCAGGTCAACAGAGACTTTTTCTTTATTCTGTGTGTATTATGGGCCACTGCATGCACACACGTGCCTTTCCAAACTTCATGCTTTCAATTCAGCTCATCACAGGTAAATTCAAATCAAGTTCCAGGTATAGATAATAAAGCAAATAGGATGCACATGACCACAAGCTATAAAGGGTCCCATAAAACATTCATTACTATGGGATGTAATTATGAGGTATAATGCAAAAGAGGCAGTTTTATTCATTTAAAATACATATGTGATAGAGTAAAACGGTGAAGCGTTCTGAACCGAAATTTAAACAGAGTTCAGCTGGACTGCACCGTGATACACAGGAAAGAAATAATTTGCACAACCTTTCTGCACCATCTTATCAATGTGCACCAGGAGTGTGTAGACGGACTTCCAACATTCCAGGAAGCCACTGGTTCAGTCAATATTAACAGTGTGAAATTCAATATGCAGTGCCTTCAAACGTATTAATATCTCACAGTGAGCATTTAATGGCTTTAATGGTCGAGCAGTTAAAGTCGGCTACTAAAAAAACTATGAGCAACTCTCCCTGCAAAATGCAATCCCGAGCCACGGCTGGATTATTGAATCCAGTCTGAAGTTACAGTTTAATTCCATGTTTGAAAGAGCTCACGAAGAGATGCAGAATGATCCAAAATGAGAAGCAGCAACTTCCAAATGAGGCTCAAAATGACCGAGAACAGAAAAAACTTCCAAATCTAAGTGCAAAAGTAAAAAATTGCAACAGATAACATCTTATAATCTAATGTGCTTTTCATCACATCTGCCCAGAATGTAAGCAGCAGTGGTTAATCTGGAAGCCAGCGTGTTGGCACTGCCTGATAAGTTCAACCTGGAGTCTAATCAGGATTGTTTGTGCACAGCAGGAGGTGAAAACACACAGCGGAGAGTCTGGATACACATCACATAATAATATTAGCTACACGAAACCCCACGCACCTTTCTGAGCCAGGTCCCAGATCCTCAGCGTCTTATCCCGAGATGATGATATGAGCGTGAGTGTCCCGTTCTGAGGGAAGACCAGGTTCCTCACCACGCCTTCATGTCCGTGGAGCTCAAACAGAGCAGCACCTGAATCATGCATTAAAAAAAAAAAACACTCATTTCATACGAGCTTGCGAGTTTGAACACAGCACGGTTAACGCCCTCTCCAGCAGAAATGAAGATCCAACCTGTCAATACGTTCCAGATTTTGATCACTCCGTTCTCTAAGCCTGTGGCCAGAAGCAGGCTCTTCTTCCCTGGAGAAAGACTTTCAGCTGTATGCGCAGCTGCGGTCGACTTTGGAGGCCTGGGTCCGAAGGCGAGGCCCCACACCGGCTGATCACAGCTGAAGCTCTTGTCTCCTCGGTCCGTCTCGCCATTCTGACTGTCTCTATTTAGGACAAGCACGTTAGTTTTGCAGGTGTCAGTAGGACTTAGGGATTAAAAGATGCTGCCTTTACGTGCTGTTGGACAAGTCATAATCACAGTTAGGAACAGACGTCAATAACGCCACAACTGGGAAGCAAATAACACACTAGAATGCTGCACTTCCTGAAGATAAAACAGCTGCTACTGCGTTTGCGAGACTGGAAGCCCTGAAGGCTTTGCAGCTGTAAGATTTAAAACATTATTTTTTTTATTAAAACTACTGCAAAAAACATTACTTTACAAGTTTGCCATCTCCAGAGTTTTACAACACTCATAACTATTCAAGTAACACTGTGATTGGAAGCCCTGAATAATTTAGAACTCTTGGATGTCTTTCATGTGTACAACACATGGCTCCCATGGAGCTCCATTCAAAATAATGGATCAGCCATCAGCACACAGAGAAACAGAGTTGGAAAGATGTTTGCAGATCGTAAAACATACAGAAGAATCTGGAATAATTTCTATTCAGCATTCCCAATAATCATAATTACATTTCCAGAATATTATTTCTGCCCCACCAGCTTCTTTTTCCAACTTTTACTACAAATCACTGTGAGCTGCTCTGTAAATACAACAGATGTTCAGTATCAAAAGTTGGCATTAAACGTTGATCATTCTCCTGCAATATACTTAAAGCCTATTTTTTAAAATTTATTGAGAAACTTATATCATTTAGAGTACAGTATATTTAAGATAAACATATGTATTGAATTACTATCAATGGATGGAGCAATTGGGGATGTTTTTGTGATTTTAAAACTTAGATTTCTATTTCTACATAGTTTCATTAACATGGGTCTCACCTCACCCTGTTGGCACTTTACTACAGGTTGGTGTTTACTGTAGGTGTAATAAATCATCTTTTCATAAAGGTTTCAGAGAGGTGTTCATTAAACTCACAATTCAGGAAGACGTAAATTCTTCTGTTGTCAAACAGAACAACTACTTCACACAAAAAAACCCACTGTAGTTTAGTTTGTCGTCGCACTCTGAAAGTACGATTTAGCTCAAACACAGAAAATATATGGAAAATTAATTATACTTTAAATGACAGTTACTTGGGCAATATGAATTAACTTGATATTTTACATGCCTACAATCAATTAAACAACGTATTATTAGTGAAAATACCTATTGGAATAATACTAATATCCCAAGGTTTAATGTGTGTTAATCATGTGACACTGACAATAATTTGAAGTGCAGCTCATAGGCCTGATCATTATATTCTGCAAATTTCTAACAACAGAACTTTATTCGTGGCAAGGGAAATTCAAAAATATTAACAGTTGTGTGGATATAGATGCAGTAAATCTGGGGCCCCTAGTTAGAGACGCCACAGCTTGGTAGGTGATCTACAACCTGCATTTTGTGAAATGAGATATGAATAAGTAGATTTCTATAAAACCTTACCAGGACAAGCTATGATCAAAACCAGGCAAAGACTCAAAAATGAAATTCTCACACGAAACTCCTCTACAAGCCAGACTGCGGGAGCGGCACCTGAACGCCTCCCGTGTGCCTGGGGCCACTTACTCGGTGTCGAGGGGCCAGGCGACCACCCACACGATCCCGTGTCCCATGGACCAGGCGAACCATGCTCCGTCCGGGGAGAAGTCCACGCTCCAGGCCTCGCACCCCGCCCGGCCCACCAGGGACGGAGGACGCCGGGTCTTCAGCTCCAGCAGCAGAGCCGGGTCGGACGCTGGACCAGGAGGGAAAGGAAACATTAGGCTCAGCGGCTGACGGCTGACGGCAGACTGCCCCCGCACCCCACCCCCACCCCGGTTACCAGCGAGAACCATCCTCCTTCTCTGCTGGTCTCCGGGGACTCGGGTCTCTGATCAAACCGGTGCCTGGTTACGGGCCGTTGCGATGGCAACCCGACCCAGCTCGGATATTAGCGGAAAGCGCGTATTGCACGTACGTGTGTGTCGTTGCGGCTCCGCGTCGTTTTTGGTGGAGCACATCGCTGTCCCCCTTCACGTCCTCCGCCGGAAGAAGACAGGAGACACGGAGACCGGGGACATGTTTGTTGTTGTGGGTGGAAAGTGCGAGTCCGAGACAAAATGTTCCGACTCCTGAGTCACTTTGAACCTTTACCTACAGCGGCGCCGTCCGTCGTCACGTTCCTGTGTCTTACGTAACGTCAGTAGGACGTGGCCCCGCCTCCGTGTTAAATGCGACCGATCCCTCACGTTTCCCTGGTGAGTAATGCTGAAGCCACGAGTCTCCAGTGGCATCCGGTGACGTCATCGTTACGAAGGTTTAAAAAAAAACTAGTGATATTAAAAATATATATATGATCTCATTATTATTCAAATTTCACACTGATCTCGTAGCAGGGTACACAAATACTCAGGTACTAAAAAATATAAACGTAGAATTATTATTATGATATCATGTTTAGTTCTAATAATCTAGAACTGCAATAAATAAATAAATTACTTAAAATTAAAAAAATACAAAATACAAACGCTGGGTTTATCGTGCGTTTGCGAGCCCCTTTTTCAATTCCATTAAAATCAGCTTTATTTATATAGCTCCAATTTACTACAAAGTCATCTCGAGGCTCTTTACATGATAAAGTCAAGACTATAGAGACATTTAGAGAAAACCCAACAAATCCCCCTCTAGCAGCCATTGGCAACAGTGGAGAGGAAAAAACTGCCTTTAACGGAAGAAACCTCCAGCAGAACCAGGCTCAGGGTGGGCGGCCGTCTGCCTTGACCGGTTGGGCTGAGTGGAAAACGTTGGGCAGGTTGGTAGGACCAGTAGCTGCGCAATGGAAGACACACAGTTCCAAAGCCGGGGACACCTGAAGACAGGGACAGAGAGGGGGACAAAGACGACTACGGGACAAAGAGCTAATGTCCTACAGTGGTGACATATAAATGTGGGCTGAGAGGAGGAAAGTGTCTCAGTGCATCAGGGGTTGGTCCTACAGCAGTCTGAGGATATAGCAGCAGGACTACAACTAACTATAAAGTTTGGAGCCTAGTCTTAAAAGTAGAGAGGGTGTCTGCTTCCCGAATCTGGACTGGGAGCTGGTTCCACAGGAGAGGAGCTTGATAGCCAAAGGTTCTGCCTGCCATTGTGGGAACCACAAGTTGGCCTGCATTCTGGGACCGAAGTGGTCTATTAGGAGGATCTGGTACTAGGAGATCTTTTAGGTATGATGGAGCTTGACCGTTCAGAGCTACATAGTTAAGAAGAAGTTTTTACCAATACCAGTCAGTAATCTTATTTTATTTTGTACTTTTGTTTTATGTATTTACTTTGGCAAACAGGATGTTTTTAAATTTGATTTTAAAGTAACAATATAAAAATACTTGATTAAAGTACGTACTTCAACACTCTCTAGATATTCATGTTTAAAAATGCTGTTTAATTATCAATATTGACATACTGAGTCAAATGAGATAATTTACTGTCAACAGATCAATGTGCCCCAACAATCGCTGACAGCCCAGCTCTGAATGTGTGCTGCCTGTTGATAATAAACCATGACTGCAGCGCTAACTTCTGTCCGCGTGCTAAATCCCTTTATGTGTTGGCATCAGGCAAACGGAACAGTCAACGGTAAGTGGTTACATGTTTCTGATCACTCTGATTATTTTTCCTGTTTAACCTTAAAATAAGAACTTGCTTTTTTGTTTTCCCCAATTTCATTTGGGAAGCAACTGATAAAGAACCTTAAGTTGAAGCCAATCTCTTGGATTCTAAGAACTGTTTATCTAAACTACACCAACTTTCAGGGGGGCGGAACAAACCGATCATATTAATCCTCTAAGCAGAGACATTAGGGAAAAAAATGCATGGTCATTTCAGCCACAAATGAAAATAACACACAAGAGTTTGAGATAAAAGTCAAAATTATCCCCATCACTGGCCGCTCCATCTGGAATTTTCTGGAAAAGCTCCTGACCTGATTATAAGAAAAAGTGCGAAAACGGAGCTGCGGTTTATTTCTCACATAACACGCCGGTGACAAACTGACACCACTGCATTTTATATTGAGTCAGAGGTAAATGTGTACAGTAGAGGGTGGCTTGATGAACGCTATTACATGGATTACCAAAGTCATTGTTCCACCAAGTGAAAGACTCAAAGAATCACGTTTTGTTTAAACAAATTCATTTACTCCATTATTGTAAATATCAGAGCAACACATTCACAATGCTGTACAACAGAAAGCAACAATATTCTAAACCCAGTTTTTAAAAAAAAGAAAAGATTTTTTCACAACTTCCACCATGTCTGTCCACATTCACATTATGAGTAAAACATTTACTTACAATAAAACACATATCTAAAAGCCCAAACACCTAAAATGATACAAGATCTTCTTGTTCTTCTGTCTCCACATTATCTTCCTGTTGCTGTGAACTTGTTTCAGCAGTTTCTGGATCTTCGTGATCAACTAAAAAACAACATTTTTACATTTTACCAAACAAGTAATTCACAAAGTGGGGACAACAAAAAATAAACAGCCATGACGACATACTTGATGGCATTCGATGGATCTGGACAAGTGCCGTGTGGTTTCCATTGGCTATCGGAGGCAGCTGGGGAACAGTGTCGGGGAAGACCTGCTCGTCGTCAGAGTCCACCAGAGTTATGACATCTCCCCTTTCCCCCATTTGTCTGTGGAGGAGGAATAATGACATCATGTTACAGTGCAACAGCAAATCAGGAGCCAGACTGTGTGACTCTAAATACCGAGGCACTGCTACAACGATCACATCCTTGTTGGTCAGCGTCCAAATGCAAAAGAGCTTAAAGAGGTTTTGCATTCACACTCCAAAAGTGACTGAATTATAAAAGATGATGCAAATGATAAGATTTTTAGGGTCTGTAGCAAACATCCTTTTTAAATCTGAGACAACAGGAGCAAGTTTCTCAAGAGGAGCAGAGTCTTACTGAGCTACTGAAGCTGCTTTACAGCGATCAGCATTAACTATTGGCACCAATTTTGCCCACATCTGTGCACTGTAACCCGTGCAGGGTGACATCGGTCCTCGTAAACTCAACCCAAAACATGGAGCAAATGATTTAATAGATAAAAACCTGCAGGGTGTATGAGATTAAAGGTGAGATACTTACCCAAAGGCAGCGCCTGTAACAAAAACAGGAACAGAACAAATTTTGTATTAGTGTTTTTTTTATTTTGTGTTAGTTCTCAGCGGTTTATGGACTTTATCGTGTGCAAGAACGATTATAACTAAGTGCTTGGAAAGATAAATAAGAGTTACCCAGGCAAATCTGGTGTCGCCTGGAGTAAACGCTTCTGGCTACAAAGAAGGCTGCTCCCAAGATGAGCGCAGCTATGACCACTCCGATGATTGCACCTGTGTTTACAGAGGAGGCTGTCGGGACAAAAGAGACGACGGGAGGATTACGGAGCGAGTAAAGGGTGGAGTGACAGGTTGAGCAACATTCCAGAGCTGGAGTTGACACCTGCAGTGACTGGATTTAAGTTTCAATCTCTGGTGCATTTACATTCAGTAACAATTATATGTTTAATCTTCTTCATGACTCTCTTAAAGTATTTGAAAAATGCATTGACGTGCTAATTATTTTTTCCCACGTGCGTGTGACCGTCTCGCAGCCATCACCTTCCTCTCGCCTCACACTCACTCTTTACACTGAGGTAGACTTCCAACTCAACCACGATGAGGGGGTTCTCGCTGCGGCAGAAGTAGACCCCTTCGTCGGCCTTGCTGACGTTGAGTATGGTTAGCTTGTAGTCGGCTTCTTCCACGGTGACGACATACTTTGATCCGTTTGGAATTTCCTCTTGCTGGAGCCCCTTTCTCCACGTGGTGTTTGCAGAGGGAAAGGACGCGCTCTCGGTGCAGGTTAGAGTCACGTTCGTCCCCTCCACAGCCGTGGCCAGTGGACTGCCTTCAGGGTATGGCGGCTCTGGAGAGAGGGACAAAAACAGGATTTGTCCACAGTCTTTCAGTATTGAGGGTTTACATTTTCTGGTACATCGAGGGGGTCAAACTTTTAAGACAAGCTCAACAGGTGGATCTCGGATCTTATGGACGGGTGCGTCCGCAAATATGTGGAAACGTCAAACAAGAGGGATAAACTAATGATTAGTTAATGCAAACATGTGCGATCACACACTCGTGAGTCATGTGTGTTTGCACACTGCTGTCCTGTGTAGATAACCTTTACACTACTGAGTGAATTGCCCACATGTCCTTGTGAGTTTACTGCAAACGGTTTCTGTCTGACTGAAATCAAAGGTAAACGTATTATGAGACTATAAATAAGGACCATGAAACAAGGGGCTTTGCAGAGCACTCTCACCTGAATGAGAGACATCAGAACTTTAGCTACGTAGCTACAGAATTGTTTTAAGATATGATCAGTGAGGCCGTCGGCCACTTTACCTCAGTTTGTGACACACCGAGTGCTCAGCTCCACGAGGGCAGAGAATGACTGGAATGTACAGGGAGCAGTACAGGGGAGGATGTGGCTACTAAAGTGAAGTATGCATTACTCAGAAATACTTATCGTGCATGTGAGTTTTGGTTTTCTTTGGCCATGAAATCACATGTGAGGTTTTCATTGAAGGGTGTTGGCAAAACGCTTTCATAAAACATGCAGTCACACTTCAGTGTAACACTGTATTTGATAGGTCATTAATATTGTAAAGGAAGTATCCAGTATCTACGCACGAGGAGAGTTTAGAACACCGAGGTTGATAATCAGTGTCGGGATTCCAGCTTTTCCGCCGCTGCTACGGGCATGGGGGGGGGGGGTGTTCCTGAGTAACAGGAAGAGTTAGGTGGAGAGAATGAGTATAAACTGTAAAGAGAAATGTCTCTTTTATTTTTTGTTGGATCCATAAAAGCAAAATGTTGCTGGTGTGGAGACCGGAATCTCCAAGCTAGATATCTCAAGACCTGAACAAACTAAATCAAAAGTGCCACTTTGGTTATGCTCAAGTGCGAGGAAAATATAAAGACTTCTGAGGACAATTAAACGTCGCCATGGATCCACATACAGAATCTGAGTGGCTCTGTGGCCTCTGGAGTGGAACGCACAGAACGGATTCATTTCAGATTGTGACAAGGCTACTTTCACCACAACCTACTTACTGAGAGTAAGCAAACACGAACTCTCCGTGCCTGGATCGAGCAATACGTGCTCGGCCACGCACTTTAGCGTCCGCCCGTTGGACAGCATGGAGTGGTTCAGAGTCAGCGTCAGGTTGTCCGTCATCTCCGACCGATAAATGCTGTCTCCCTCCCAGCGTAGCTTTGGGGCAGGAACTGCCCCAAACCAGGTGCAGCTGAACAGAACCTGAGACGGGTCCTGTGCTGGTGCGCAATTGCAATCAGGGTGTCCACGTGGAACAGCTAGTGAGAACAAAAACCAGTGTAAGGAACTTGGAAAGACAACAGAAAGGAGCTCCGTACTTTGCAATCAAACTTATTTAGCATCACCATCGCCACATGCACAAACAGGTGATCAGATCAGTAAATAAAAATGTTTTTGATTCCATTAACGGTATAGTTGAAAAAATAAAACATGCAAACATGCTTTGATGGAAAATCCCTGAAGTTAGCAAAAACAAAGAGAGAATTCTGGGAATCCTTCAACGTTAGGTTACAATGAGTGGAAAGTGACTACACGCTCCTGAACCTACAGATTATGTTATTTTCATAACAGGCATATTGAGAAAAACCAACATTTTGAACAACACTAAGACTATTGCAGTAAACCCTGCGGCTCTGTGGCCTCTAAAGGGGAAAGCAGACCACAGGTCCGTCAGGTGCACGTCTCGTGGAGGCTAATTTCACCTCCACGTACTTACTGAGTTCGAGCGAACAGGACTTCTTCTCTCCTGTAGCCAGGACTGCGTGTTCAGCCGCGCACGTGAGCGTCTGCCCGTCAGACAGCTGGGAGCGCTTCAGCGTCACTGACAGGCTGTCTGCCACCTCCGGCATGTGATTGCGGGCACCCCGAGCTCCTTCCCAGCGAAGCGTCGGAGTAGGATATGCCCCAAACCAGCTGCAGTTGAACTGGATCTGTGAGGAGTCCGGTGCTGCCACAGACACACACTCAGGTTGTCCGTCTGGGACATCTAGTCAGGACGAGAACATCAGTCACACAAAGCAACTCTTTAGCTTCGCTGCTATAATCTTTGAAGAGGAAAAAGAAGCTCAGATCAGTCAGAAAAAATATATTTTTCAGTCCGCACCTAAGCAGATTCTGTGTTTACAACATTGGTGCCTGCTTTTCCTTCATGTACAAGCAAACCACAGACATCAGTTTAAAAACATATTTCATACGACAACTGCTCAATAAAAAGGACATGAAGGGGAAAAGCTTTGAGCTTCCTGTTGGAAAGTTATGCACTGATGAACAAAAGGCAGGAAGTCAGCAAAAACAGAAAATGCTGTGTGTCATGTTAAAACAACCACACCCACGATCCTGCAGACAACATCCGCATTTTCACACCGAGGCCACACAGAAGAAGTTTTCTGCCGATCAAAGGGAATTTAATGTGACCAACAGAAGACTCATACTCAAATTTAAAAAGATTATAATTATTTACTGTAGTAGCAGATTGGTTATTTGCTTTTCTTGATATTTTCATACAAACTCAGAGGTGTTATCCTTGTTTTGTGAATGGTGAATAAGTACCATGTTATTTTTCATGTGTATATTTTTGTTAATCTTCTTAGATATGTATTTCCCTTTCTGTCATCATACAAACTCAGAGGTGTTATCCTGAATTAATGCTTTATTTTTTCTATTTCTTCTATTAACACTTGGGATGCGATATTTTTTAATAACTGAAATTTAGCCCCAAATGCTTAAAGACAAGTCTTTTTTTAACTTTTAATTTGATTATAGATATTTTTTTAAATTTTGTGTTTATTTTCAAGTTTACAAAAAGCTTCTTGTATAAAGACAGAAATATACATTAATGCACTAAAAGGTGGCTATAAATAAATAAATAATTGTTGAAAAAGGACTCTAGCTGAACTTCTATGGGGAGGTGCTTCGGTGCCACAAAACGTACAAGAAGACAGAAGTCACAATAATAATAATAATAATAATAATAATAATAATAATAATAAAATAGAGTTTAGAAAATCTATTGTTTAGCTCCTGGGCTCAGGTTTTTGACAAGCACCAGTACTGAAAGATTTGTTACTGAAAGAAGTGTAACCATGTATATATATATAAGTATATAATCATAACTTTACATTTGGCTAAGCTTTTTATCCTCAACGAATTCTAAAAAATAAAGGCTGACTCCGGCTACTCCTGGCTCCCGCTCTGTGTGATCCTGTGATAGAGCTTCCCAACATCTGGCCTGCAGTCGCAGCAGGGTGCTTGTACTTACAGTACACCAGCAGCTGGGAGCTTGCACTGGCTGCCTCGTGAGACACGGTGTTGTTGGCCGTGCAGATATAAACGCCCTGTGCGCTCGGCTGAATGTCTTGAATTTTGGATTCCAACCAGGATCCAGAAGATGAAACCAGCGACTCGTTAGCGGTCGAGGCTCCTTTTAAGGCCCAGGTGAGCTGCTGAGAGGGGTACGAGGAGGCGGAGCAGTTGAAGAAGACAGTCGAGCCCCGACGGGCAAAGAACGTCCCATTGGGCAGACGACTGACGGGACCGATTGTCATGGAAACATTTTCTGGACCACCTGAAGTCAAATAAAAAAAACATAAATACAAAGCACAAAACAAATGTATTTTTAAATGCTGTGACCTGCCCAAACAAAGTAAATAAACCAAATGATGAATAGAATATGATGAATAGAATATTTATTATGAGGTTAAAATGGGAAACATAATTTTAAGACTGAAGCCCTCGGAGTCTGACCATATTCAAGGATAATATCTACACTAATTTTTAACAGTGATGAAAGAATGACATCACTAGCAACAGTAAGGACATGATCTGCAATCACATGATGAACATTAAAGGACCATTTTGTAAATAATCATATCGTCCATAATGAATATGCAGAAACCAACAGAGAACTAACACAGAAACCACAGAGACGTGTATTATTTTCAGCAAAATAAATACTCCACCCAGATTCCTCTAATGCAAACAGATGCATAATTTTTAACCCCGTTATAACCAGTAAGCACACAGACTATTCAGACTCTGCCGCCTGTGGATCTGCGTCCCCAGCGGACTGTGGTCTTTCTGCGGGGACTTTTCGTGGGTTTCCTCCCACAGTCCAAGCACACGCATGTTGTCTGTCTGTCTGTGTACGTGGCTGTGTTGTCCCCTGTCCCTGAGATGGATTGGACACCTGTCCAGGACGGACCCTGCTTCTTGCCCTGTTACAGCTGTGATAGGCTCATTATACTGAAAATAAAATAAACTTGAACACATGAATGACAATATCAAACATTTTCAGAGGGCTACAAATACTGATAATTTAGTATCTCTTAAAGCTATAAATATTCAACTTTGTTTTATTAAGCATCTTATTGTGGAGAGGTGCTGTGTTGATGCTTCCTGTGAAATCAGTTTCACAGAACCGTCAAAGTGCAGATGTTCACGTTAAAATGCTTTTAAGCGAGGCTCAGCCTTGTAACCAATCAGACAATTTCTACTATTTTTACGACATTCACATTTACTGTAACTTGACGGTGACTAATGTAAGAACGGCTGTGCAGAGTGTAGCAGAGCAGGGAGAGGGAAACTGGGTGGAGCAGAGTGGATCCATTCCAAGACGTAGTGCCAGATTAAGTCGCATATTGTCATTTTAGACAACTGCACTTTAGTATAATTTTCAGGTACTTTATTTTAAAACTGTAGCTAATAACTACTTACAGAATCATATCAGTAATACCAAAAATCCTGTAACCAGAAGACTTTAATTAAAACAATAATTTGATCCTCAAAAGACAGAAGGTCATTTAAGCTCTATTGTTTCTTCAACATGAAAGCAGCAGAAATTATAATCCAATAAAACCATATTCAGCGTTGAGAAATGGGCCATTCTGCAAATACAAAAAATACCTTTTGTGTAAATATGAAACCAGAACTTTAACTTGTAAAGAACTATATTATACGCTGTGGTATTTTGATGCTTATGCAAATAACGCAGAAGCTTGTTGGTTTCAGTTCGTGGGGTAAATGCTTTCATGCATCAAACCTGTGTGTTGTGTGGAGGAACCAGTTTGTGTTTTCCTACCCACCCCCCACACACACACACACACACACACACACACACACACACACACACAGACACCCATCAGATCCTCATTGTGACCCCCGAACCATCCACGACCATCCACTTACTGGTCACTTGGAGCAGGACCCGCGCCTGGAAGGTGTCGTTGTTGGCCAGGGTGGAGTTGCACAGGTAGGCGCCCTCGTCACCGCGCATCACCGGCCCGATGTTCAGACTCCCGTCATGCAGCACGGCGAGGCGCTGTCCGCTCGGGTGAGGGCTCGAGCCGTTACCAGCAATGATCTGCGTCCCGTTCTTCGTCCACGTCGTCGAGGTCGGCGTGTCGTTGCCCGCCGTGTAACACGGAAGTAGAGCGATGTCGCCCGGTGACGCCGTCAGGACGGTGTCGGCGAAGGAGCCGTTTCCCGAAAGTGCCGCTGCGACAGAGAAGGAGACGCAGGAAGACGTGGTGACGAACGGAAGCCTCGAACTCACCTGTGATAGAGGTGAAACTCACCTGTGGTAGAGGTGAAACTCACCTGTCGGACGTGAAACTCACCTGTTGCAGCTAAGCAGAGCTGCAGCAGCGCAGCCACACTCCCGACTCTCCTCATCGTCGCCTCTCTACATGGCCGCCACACAGGTGAACCCGCGGCTTCCTCCTCCAACCTGTCTGTCTTGTTCACCTGTCTGTCTTGTTCACCTGTCTCAGCCCATTCCGTGTCACCGCGGCGCCGCAGGTGGCCCGTGCGTGATGAGACAGTGCGTGAGGCCGCCGCGGATTTGACGGACGTGTTTTGTTTACTACCGCGCGCTGATCCGGAAATGTTGGCCCGGATAAGCCCCGCCCTCTGAGCGCACCTGCTTAAAGGCACAGTAACATGTTTTTTAATTATTGTAAGGTGATCGTTTTTTTTAAAGCTTCTTTCTTCTTCTTCAGTGTAAATATGTCATTTTGACTATTTGTGACAATTTCAGCCAAACGACGGTCCGTAGAAACAATCCACTGTTTTGTCTGGTTTGAACATTTCATTTCGATGAGGGGCTGTTAAACTGGCCCAGCATATTTTAACCAAATAATTTGGACCTTTTTGCCACAGGGCACTCTCACCTGTGTTTTAATGCAAAGGTATTGTAATAAAATGTCCCATATTTCAACATGCGTTTTTAAACAAAGTAATTGCAAAAAACATCACAAGTTTCAATCACAGATATAGTAATTTCATTTTTTTAGAATACAAAAAGCTTATATATAAGATGGTAGAAGTAAACATACTAATATAACAAACATAATATAAGCAGTCACAGCTAAAACTACTACAATACATTTTTAACCCTTATTATTATTACATAGTATTGGAATTCGAGTACTTGCAGAAATACCACTTAAAATTGATGATTGCATTATATATAATGATGATTATGTAGCACACAGCATACATACACTTTCAGTGTCTGTGTGAGGAACCATTTTTGTACTAAAACTAGTCTTTTGTTTCCATTTATTTGAGATGATAATCCATAATAATGTATCAAAATATATTCTACAATATATATCTGCCCAGCTACTTTACATTAAGACATGAACTTTAACCCAATAGTTCTAAGCTTAGCGCCAGGCATGCCCCAACACTTTCATAAGAAAATAAGGCTGAAAAGAAAATGTGATTTTGGATATTTTCATTTGTTGAACTTTGCTTTATCCAAGCATCAAAAATACATTTTAAAAAAATATTTCATCCTGTTTTAAATAAATCGTCATCTGATCTGTCATTTAAGTGTGCTGCAGTACCATATTTTCTTTTGGAATACAAAGTAGTAGGATTATAAAGTAGCATAACATGAAAACAATAGGAAAAGAGATAGATTAAACTGCCTTGATAGGCAATTTGAACTGAATCCCATCAGTCATCCAACTACTGAGTTTGAAATTGGCCCATAATCTACAATTTGCTTGAGTCTATAGCACAACAATGTTATTATTTTATGCGTTGTTCAACATGTCGTTGTTGTTAGTACAATAAAAACTACATAAATACAAATAATTTGGCATAATTTGGGAAAGAAGCACGCAGAAGAAATACATTCATGCATCTGTGGTTGTAATATAAACAGTTACAGTAAATGAATAGTGAGGAGTCAGTGCAGGGTGGAAGTTTGTGGGAGTGTTGGTGTTACTGCAGGACACTGTCATACTGATTTCACTCTAATTTCATTGACTCTATAGGATGTTCACCTAATTAGGCCTCCCTCTCTCTCTCTCTCTCTCTCTCCCTCAGTCAATTATATTAACATGGGAATTAATGCATCCCGAATATTCGGTTTTTAGTTTTTTTATTTACATGTGCTCCGTGTTGTAGCTGAACTGAACTGCTTTGCCTCGATTACTGTGGTAATTTGCAACAGAGCTACGTTAACAACGGACAGGAAGCGTCAGTTAAACGGTCTCTCGTGGTCAGACCTGATTCCCCAAAACCGGGAGATCTGGAAACACGAAGCGTGTCAACGGAGCGTGTGAGCGCCCGCCCCGGGATGCCGATGTGATTGACAGGCGTTCGAGCGAACCACACTGCACGTATCGGCGAGGCGACGTCGCCCTCTATTGGCAACCTCGTAGCCAGCGCTGAATGTGACATTCAAGTGTCGCTCGGAATTTTGGAATCATTAAAACGTATCAACTCATTATTGAACTGAAAAGCCAGCGAGGCGTAAAATTACCGCTTCCAAAACTTCCGTTGTAACAAAATACATCACGACTAACGATATCACGATATTTATTATTAATATTGTCAAAACACTTTACTATGTCAACAAACGCAGTAATGATGGGGCTTTACCGATAGCTTAATAGAATTTGCAGCCTATCAGGTATTAAGAATTCACGTACAAATCCCGAGCACACACAGTGTGTAGAATTCACGTAGTTGATAAAGTGAGTCGGACTGTGGAACTCGTTGGTAGTTTGCGTCACTGTCTCGCTACGTTCTCGCGGTACGTGAACGCAGCACTTTTGGCAGGTTCACCGTGTTGGAGCCGCGTCGGTTCCTGCAAGTCGAAATGCCTGTCGATCTGAGCCAGTGGACTGGGTCTCTCGCCCTGCAGGAGGTCGAGGAAAAGCCTGCGCACCCTCTGGCCGTTAAGTACGGTTCTTTGGAAATCGACGAGCTCGGGAAAGTTCTCACGCCAACGCAGGTTAGTGAGCTGGCTAATGTTTGCTAGCCGGGCTAACAACGCTGCTTGTGCTGCGTCGTTTCCGAGCGTTAGCTTTAAGCTGCTAGCACATGTTTATTCCACTTTACGACCAAAATGTTTCTGCTTTGTCACAGATGATTTAAAATCAGCCTGTTCGTGTTTACCCACAGTGGATTACATAACGCATCCAGCATGTCCGCAGACATTAGTGATGGGCAATAGCGCCCCCACCTGGGTGACACACACCGCTGCAAACACCCGGGCTGTGGTTTCCAGACGTGCCCGTTAAGGGTTCGTGCCCGGATGAATTTCCGCTACCCGCAGTGTTCAGCCAATCAGAAGCTGAAAGGTTCCATTTCAGATGGGGTGGGGTGGGTGTGACAAAGCCAGTTGGTATCTCCCAACTTCACATTGACTGAACAGTCGGTGATGAAGCAGGTCATCAGTGGGTAGAGGGCGAGCTGGATTTAGTGGTAATGTTCATGTTTCATGTTCATGTTTATGTGCAGGTGCAGAATCGACCCACCGGCATCGAATGGGGAAACTGTGATCCTAGTAAACTGTACACTCTGGTCCTGACTGACCCCGATGCTCCCAGCAGAAAAGACCCCAAATTCAGGTGAACAGAGCAGAAGTAATTGGATGGAGGATGATGCAGTTTTTTTTTTTTATTGGCAGTGAAATGCTGCTGCATCAAGTGGTCGATTAATCAGAGTCATCGATTAAATCAGTCAGCAAGTAGTGAATGAATATTTGCTGCAAGCTCTGCCCCCTAATTCGTGCTAAATAGGGTGGTCAAAACATTAGAACCCCCTGTTTATATAATGCACTCCAGTATGACTTAAAAACAGAGAAATTATAACCTTACAAAAGTAAAATCCGGGGCAGAGCTGCTGTACTGGCTTGCGTCAGACTGTACAGGTGGATCTGTGTGTAGCATCGCTGCTGTGTTAGATTTTGTGTGGAGCTTTGTTTATGCATCGAAAACACTTCATCTTTCTTTTTTTTTCCACTAAAGGGAGTGGCACCACTTTCTGGTGGTCAACATGAAAGGCAACGATGTGTCGTCTGGCTGCGTCTTGTCAGACTACGTGGGCTCTGGCCCCCCTAAGGGCACAGGTAAGGGAGACTGATTACTGGAGAAAGCACCACACAGGATCGAACTGTTTTTCAGTTGGACTAGTTAAATCAGTCATTGGACAAATGTGTGGTTGTTGGGATTTAACAGTATGCCCCACATTTGGGGTTGAATTCAAGGCATTTAGCATTTCTCACATTTTATCTAAAATATATTGGAACACTATTCCATTATAGTGATATTTCAAACAGGTATTAGCATCATACCTTCAAATCTAGTAATCAGTTCAGTTATCTTAAAATATAGTGATTGAAATAACATAACTGAAAATTCTTGGTTCTTTTGGAACTACGGACAAGGACGTGTAATTTTGTCCACATCTGTACATCTAGTGTAATTGTGGATTATGCATGTTTTCAAAATGCCTAAAATGCACCACATTTAAAAATGAGAGAAACCCTTAAAAATGTGTCCTAGTGAAATATTGATTTGTGTCCAGACTCAGTTTCTTTTTCATACATTACGGGATAAAGCTGGTCAGTTTGAGAGTAGATTCTGTCAGAATGAACTGAAGAATCTTCATAAAGTCCTGGGTCTCTGCCCCTCTCAGGTCTCCACAGGTATGTGTGGCTGGTGTATGAGCAGTCAGGCAGCCTGTCCTGCTCAGAGCGTGTTCTCAGCAACCGCTCCGGAGACGGCCGCGGCAAGTTCAAGGTCCAGAGCTTCCGGAAGAAATACAACCTGGGTGCTCCAGTGGCAGGAAGCTGCTACCAGGCAGAGTGGGACGACTACGTGCCCAAACTGTATGAGCAGCTGTCTGGAAAATAGACTGTAAAGAATTCGGAACTGCTGCTTTGTTGGAAACTCCCACAATTGCAAGAAGCAAAATCCCAACAGTTGAAAAAAGCCTTTTTGTGTGTGACGCTGATGAAGCTTTTCTTTTCTGACTGTCGCCCATTCACGCTACGGCAAACCCAGTAATTCAGTGATGTCACCTGTTCTTCCCTGCAATAAATCTATTGAACACTGAAATGGTTGCATTCTTTTTTTCTGTGATCCTCTGCTGACCTGGTTGACCAACATCATGCTATTAATCACATTAAAGTAAGTGTCAGGAATTCTTTAAGATCCAAATAGAACCAGGAGGATTTTATTTTTAGTTTTTTGTACTTGCCACAGAAGGACAATGTATTTTCCTAATAAAGAGGACATTTTTGGAAATAACATTTTGGGTTTTTCTGTTTAAGGGTTGGAGTTAGAATTATCTCACTAAGACGTACGTGTACGTGTGTGTGTGCAGAAATGTTTAATCAATTTTATTCCACAGATGGAAAGTTCAGGCTCCCAAAGAGTCACTGCTCAAAGGGTCAATTTGATTATTACTATTACTGTAGTTTTACATTTTTTGAATGGAATTTATGTTGGACAGTTATTACACGTCCTCCGTTTGTGTGATGAGCACTTTATTTACAAATATAATTAAAAGCTCTGACAGATTCATGCTTTCTTTTAACCTGGAAAAAAATTAAAGTGCATGCAATAATAAAGCATCATACTGTTCTGGTTTATAAGGAGACACACAGCACGGCGACTGTGTAAAGCAAAGGAAAAAAAGAAAATCCCATTGACAGCTGACTGAACCTCCAATACTATCTGAGGAGGGGGGAGAAAACAAAAGCGCCTTTAAAAATTATTTTTTGATTTGAGTGACAGTTAAAATACAATACGAAAATAAGTAAAAGCTCTCCATAATCCATCTATACACAAAGTACAAGTCCCCCCCACCCCCATGAAGCCCTTTGTGCTAGCTGGGAGTTCACATGTCACATATGTTATTCACATTGGCTGCCAGTGCAGAGAAATCAGTACGATACACGTCGAGTACCACGATTCGCCCTCCCCTCAGTAATCAAATTTACTCAAATGAGTCACATTTATTGTAAGTGTACCTGTATTGTACATCATGATATTTGTCAAAGTATCAAATTTTTCAGATTTACCATAAAAATGTCCTGATGAATAAATACCAAAAACAGTGGTGAGACGCAGCAGAAGGATCGGCTGCTTGATTCATTGCTTCCAGACACTTCAGTCAAAAAGAAAAAAAACGACAAGAATTCACTGACCCCTTTAAACGGATGGTTGTGGAGCCATTTTACTTGATGCCCTTGATTTTCTCTCCCTCCATCTCTCGTCTTCCACTTTTAGTTACACCAAAAGTGTCATAATTGCACAAGAAACAGGAAACACCATGACTATGTTATTATTCATACAAAAACAAGACAACTACAAGAAGTTATCCAGCATTTTTTTTTAGTCATCTTGTGACACCACGAGAGGCGAGGAGGAGAAGAACGTTTAGCTGGGTTTGGGGGTGGGGGTTACTCAAACCGGTCACCGACTCCGATTAGCCCAGATGTCACACTGGAGCTGATTCTGGAGCCGTTCTTGTTTTTTCGCGGGTCTGTGTGTTTGAGCGAGGGTGTCAGCAGCAGTGAACACCTGCACGGTCAGGGTCGGGTCAGAGGAGAGGAGAAAGTGTTCTGAGGCAGCTGGACGCCCAGGGACTACGAGAGACAGCAGCAGCAGTTGTGGCGGCTACAGGAACCTCTCATCTGTAGTCGTCCTTGGGGAAGTCCAGGTTGCCCAGGTTGCCCAGGTTGCGAAGCCCAGCCGCATGCT
Source organism: Channa striata (assembly GCA_033026295.1). NCBI lineage: Eukaryota > Metazoa > Chordata > Actinopteri > Anabantiformes > Channidae > Channa > Channa striata. Next base: position 22,005,490 of record CM065178.1, read on the forward strand.
CTCCATGTCGAAGGCGTCGATCTCCCGCTCCTGGCGCTCCAGCAGGTGTTTGATCCGGTCAGTTCGCTCCTTCTGAAGGGAAACCAGCTCCTCTTCAATCTGCAGGAAACAGTCCTGGGTTAACGCACGGGACTATGCAGCTTTTTTTACGGTTTTAGTTTAGTCTCCATGATCATGACACATTTAGCAGTTTGAGGTAAATTCGATACACATCTTTAGTTTTAGCTTTAATATTGGAAGGACTTTGAATATTTGAATGTATGTCAAGGTGTGTTTAGCATTCAGAAAAAAATGAGCATCGTCTGTGCACAGTTCATCGTGTTATGATTGAAATAGAGGTTAATACAAAAAACTGTGTATTAAAATCTGAAGAAGGTTGACATTTGAATGTGAATTGGCTGCAGTTGTTGCATAAGGCTGAGTCTGAACTGCCAGTGCAATGATTTTTTAATAGCACAAAGGAGCTGATTTTGTTCCACCTGTCCCAACAGGTGAAAAACAACATTAACAAGAGCGTGAAGCAGAGGCTTTGTTCGAAAATGCCCACACCTCCCTGACACGTCAACATACAACCTTTACAAATGTTTTCATATTGCGTTGGTTTTCATGGTACTGCAGAGTTATTCTTTTGTTTTGTTCGCATCTTCACCGAAAGCCATAAATATGTGGAGGACAACACGTGTAACGAGACGCTGAAGTTATGTGTGTGTGTGTGTGTGTGTGTGTGTGTGCACACACTGTGAAGGTGTGTCAAGTTGTAGTAATCAGGTTTGGTGTGTGCTGCACACACACACACACACACACATATTACCTCAGCACGCACATCCACAGGTGCAGACAAAGCACTGCATGGCGCAATACGGCAATCGGGCCGAGCACTGAGCATGCACAGAAAACTCCAGACTCTGACCATGAACCGAACCAGAGGACAATAGTGCTCTAAAAGCATGACATCATCCTGGACCCGGAGTGCAGACCCAGATGCAGCCAGGAGATGGCGACAGGCCACCACGGCCCACGCAGACAACACCGGGCCCAGCAGAACTGGATCGGGGCTGCATATTAAACATCTCCTTTGTTGTCGGAGTGCTGTCTACGAGACTTTGGCGGTGACGTCGATCACTGTGGAAGGAGGCGCACTCGCCGTTTCAACCTGATCACATGTCAGTTTCAACAGTCACATCAACAACGCATCTATCACGAGGTTTTGCATCCTAATTACTTTAAATAGGTTGATCAAATTCTCCAATCCGTTTAAATTATCCATTTTAATTTCAAAAGTATGAGGCAACCCAGCCCCAAATGGCATAATTAATACAATTTCTTAATAAATAATAAAAGAAGATATTAAAATGTCAGTTTAAGTTGGAATGATATCTAACAAATATATGTATATATACATATATAAAACAACCTATAGAAGGACAGATTTAGGTGTCTGTTTGTACAATAAGAGAACAGAGCTCGTCCAAGGATTTCACCACCATTAGGAGCGTGTGGCAGAGAAATGGCTGTCTGCTCCCTGCAGGATCACATGGCACTGTTCTCCCCACCTGTGGTGAGGGAAATCTGTGTATGTGCCTCATGAACGTGTGCCTGCTTTGCCTTTCATGCCTGCTGAGGTGGATGCAAACATGTATCCGGACCTGTTTGCTTAAGTAAAACCCAGAGCTGGACTGTTTCAGCGTTTTGCCAACAGTTTGTGTTTCTCTACAGACATGGTTTAAAATGCGTCTCTTCACTTCACGCATGTGATGTGCTGTGATTTATATCAGAAAGTTTACTCTAAACTGTTAACAGACTTGAATTTTTACACAAGAGGATTCCTTGTTGTGATGTCTTGAGGTTCTGTTTATGGTCGATGAGATTACAAGGTAGAAGTTATTGACTTTCTCAGACAGTTTTAAATTGATCACACTCAAAAACTGTAGCACAGATGCCTCCTGACTCTGTAGCTCCGTCAATATGACCAGAGCATTTTCTTAACCACACCTTTTGTTCTAGGTGAGCCCGACGCAGCGACACCTTCTGCTCCAGCTTCTGCTGCTCACGCTCGTGCTGCGCCTCGGTCTGCATCTTGATCTTGCTCTGGTAGGCATTGAGCAGCTCCATCTCCTGCTGCAGCTGCTGCCTCAGGGCCTGGCACTCTGCTTCTTGGGCCTCATCCAGACGCAGCTGACACAGCCAACCATGGGCGGCAATAGGGGAGAGGGAGGTACAAAGACACAGAGAGAGGGAAGACGTCGGGGTGTGGGTGGGGACACGTGGATATGGCACACAGAGGGAGAGAAGGGGGAGAAACATGGAATAAAGACAGAAAGGAGGGGACGCAGTAATGAAAGGGACAGAAGAAAATGGAAGGGCAACGAGGACGGACAGGATATCAAAAGACAGGAAAGGGAAAAGAAGTAAAGAAAAACACAAGACGTGACATTAGGATAAACATAAGACATATTATAAGCAACAGGTTAAAAGAAAACCCGCCTTTTATCTGGGAATAACCGCTCCTGCATTAATAGGAAGAAACTCCAATTTGTCCCGACTCACCGCCTGCGAGGCCATCATCTCGTTGATGCTCTGCTCGTATTGCTCAGCCAGGATGGCCAGCTTGCGTGTCTGCTCATCCTTAAGGGCCTTGAGCACCGTCTTGTGCTCGGCCTTGGGTGTAACTTCCATCTGGTGGTGGCGCAGGGCCTTGTACTGCTTGGTCTGCACCTTACACGTGTCCTGGAACTGCTTCTTGATCTGCAGCTCCAACACCTGGTGGGGGAGCCAAGACAGAAAAGCTCCTTTCAGACACGCATTGGAATTCTGACATTCTCCTGGCTGAGGAGGAGGGGGGTGCAAGTGTGAACACAAATGTCCGAGAGAGACGCTCCCGACATTATCAGGACTTTATTCTTCGACCCCCCCAGTATAATGTCCGTATTATGTGCATTAGCTTGTGTGTGTAGTGTGCTGCTCTTCCTGAACTGTTGGGAGGAACACAAGCGAGCAAAAGGCCAGATCGATGATGCTTCCATCACTCGAGTTCAACCTTTTTTTATTAGATGCTCGGCTCTGATGTGCCCAAGCTTCAGTTATCTATCATGTTGTGCCTGAAACTGAGCAGTGATTTCTCTTTAATTTGTCTGGAGGTCATATGTGAAACAGGTTAGAATAAAATAGTAAGAACAAAAGGGTGGACATGTCTGAAAATCTATTGTTTAACTCTTTGGGGTTTTAACAAGGGCAATTCCTGAGACGCCTGCTGCTGAAGGTTGAAGGTCAAGCACAACAAACGGGAAAACAGTTTTAGTCTTTATTACGCTGTCGTTTAGACACATGGAGATGACATGTCTTGTGTGTTCTTTCACCATTATTTCCAAATTAATTTCTTACATTCAGTTGCATCACGGTTTTATCAAAAACTACTCAAGACACAAAAGATGTTGCTCATGGCTTGCGCCATCCTAGAGGTGGATCCTATTTGTCTTTTCAAAGGGCACGAGGAAGCTTTTCAAAATGAATCCAGAGAGCATTAAAAATACAGCTTTTCTTAGTTTATCGTCATCCATGCTTTTCAAGCACTTATTATGACAAGAACCATCTCATCTGTTAAACCCCAGGATCAAAACACATCCAGGACTTTCTCGCGTTGACTGTGTCAACTCACTTTAAGGTTCTTGGGCTGCTGCCGAAGCTCCAGCACATGCTTGCGGTGGAGCTCACGCTCACGCCGATTGTTGTACTCGATCTGGTTTTCCAGCTCCGTCTGGTGCTGCAGGCGGATCAGGTCCATTCGCAGCTTCTGCAGGGTCTTTAGCTGCCGCTGCTCCAGTTCCTGCGTGGACTCGTCATGGCGTATCAGCATGGCGTGCTCCATCTCTTTCTGCGTCTTCTTTTTGTTCAGCTCCTGGGGGATCGGGAATAAAAGGAAAGGTAAGGGCACACGAGTGGCTTCCAGTAGGTGCTTCTGATTCATTCTGTACAGTTTGTTTTCAGTGGGACATTCAAATTTTGTTCCGGTTTAGAACATTAGCTGCCGGCTGAAATAAATAAATAAATATCACTCATTAAATCTGTTTTATTCATTTTCCTTAAATATGAAAACAATGCAGCTAAAAGATGGCAGCTCACGAAAGCACACCCAGAGTTCTGTGGATTTTTCCACTGAAAGCTTTTGCACTGTCTAAGATTTCCCTCAGATTAACAACAGCTTTTCAGATTATGACATTGTTGCTGTGCTTTATTCTGTAACAATCTTCTTACAGTTAATCACACACACCTCACAAATCTAAAGAACAATAGGTGTAATTATTAAGGACACACTGTTTGCTGAGAAAAATATGTGGATTTTATAACCACGTTGGGCCCTTATCACCACGAACAATAACAGCTTTTATCTCAATTCAAAACAAAAGCTGGGAATAAGCAGGACATAGTGGGCTTTATAAATCTGAGATGCACATTTTAAAATAAAGACCCACGATTGAGCTAAGATTTATTTCCACACCTCTCGGATCTGCTCCTGCTCCAAATCGTGCCTCTTAATCATGACTTTGCGTTTGTAGCCACGGCAGTTGCGATCATAAAAAATCCTCTGCTGGGCCAGGAGGTGGGCCTCCTCCTCGGCCTGGGAATGCTGCATGTTCTCCTTGTGCTTGGACAGACGCTCCTGCTTCTCTTTTTTGGGTGTGCTGTGGTCCTCGTTCATCTCCTGAAAAGGGGGGGGGAGAGCTTTTAGCAGAGGAATTGAGAAAGGAGATTGTTTTGACAAGTAAAAGATAGTTGGTATTAATGTGAGCTGTAGTCAAGTATCACTTAGATGCTTAAACGTACCAGCTGTGATTTACTTGAAATTCTGAGGTAATTTCATGTTATATAAAATTCATGTTTTCCATTATGAAACTAAAAGCTATAGTGAGACACACACAGCGAATTCCAGTTGACCTTCTGACTCAAACTCCAGACAACTTTCAAAGCCAGAAATTTTAGCTAAATCTATCCCTCCGCAGTATGAGTTCTTTTTCTCTTTCATGGGTTTTAAGGTAATCTACAATTTGCGCTAATGCACTTAACACACGAGCCTGATCCCCTCTCTCTGTGGTGTCTAATTCCGTTACAGCCCTCAGTTGGTGGGAAATATCTCTCTCTGCCAGCGATGCTTTCTTTTAACTGCGCTGACCTAATTTTGTTCACTTATCTTACAACTGAACACACAGTGTATAACACTTCCAGTCCACAGGAGCATTCTCTGGACTCAGTTTCAAGGTTGTGGAGGCGCTTAAATACAAAGCTCAGCATATAGATTTGTATGAGTGCAAAGATCTGAAGGCTGAGTGACCGAACACAACTTTCAAAACGTACGGAATGTGCATGTCTGCGTCAAAGATGGTCATTTTAAGAGTAAACCACACACACACACCACACACACACACACACAGGACCACATTTCATCTTTGGGGCAAAAAGAAAACCAACAAACGTGACACACCTCCTTAATCTTCTCCTTGCAGAGTTTGTACTGCTTCTTTTGATTATCCAGAAAAGTGGTCAGTTCCTTCTTTTGCTGGGCCACAATCTGCTGCTGGAAACTTCTTCTCATCGGCCAATGCCGTCTTCATCTAAGGGGACACATGAAACGGCAAGAAAAGAGGGACATGGGGCTTAGCATGGCTACGACTTCAACAATGAACTGTTCTCACAGGACAGTTTTGAATTTCTGATCGGCATAACAATTAAATAAGAGACTAACTAGATTAGTCTGCAACAAAAACAAGCATTTGTTGTTCCCCTAAATGTCATGTTTGTTCTGTTCATTTACAGCATGAACAGTTGAAAATTCCGGTCTGTGTTGGAAAAGCCAATTTAATTGAAAAAAAAAAAAAAAAAAAAAACTATTTTCAGACCAGGGAATATGTCAATGATGAACATTATTTGTAGTAATTTGTTTGTTTAGTTAAGGGACAGGTCATTTACATGTGACACTATACATGTTCATGTTGTTGTTGGGGTGCATACTGAATTATATGTGCAGATTTGTGATCTCACAGGCTGCTCTGCACGCTGGGACATAATTGCAGACGTCTGCAGCTTCTTTTTCAGAGGGTGACATTTTGTGACACACTTCTGACCTTGTGTGTCATCAAATGTATCTTTGGGTGGCAGCAGTGTGTAAAGTCTTGATAAAACTTCCCTTACTATTCAACAGAGGACCGAGGCTGGAGTTTCGTGAGTCAAACAGTAACATTTCTGAACATAATTTAACTTTTCAACAACAAAACTATAACGTCTACATAATAATCTCCCTGAGTCACATGTATGTGGGTACATGTGATGATCTGTGAAGAAAACTTTTGAGTTACTCTACATGTGCGTCCACCCATGTCCTGTAATCTGCACCACCCTTCCACATCCCACCTCCTTCTCAGTGTGCACCGCGTGGCGTTTCGCCAGCTTCTCCAGCTCGATGTAGGCATTGTTGGCCTGCGTCTCGACCTCCTTCTGCAGCTTGAGCCGGTGCTCGTCCATCTCGGCCTTCAGCTTGTTCTCCAGGGCGATCAGCTGCTTCTGATGCTGCCGCCGCATGCGCTTGTAGCCCGACATCTGCTCGCGCAGCTCGCTCTCTTGCTCATGCTCATGGATCTGCTTGGTCACCTGTAATAAAAAAAAAAAGTTTGCGCTGTGGTATCAGATTTTTGAATTTTGAAAATTTTCTAATGCATAAACAATATGTTTCAGAAACATTTAACATGCCACTTTGTCATACATAATTTTAATATATAAAACTGAAAAGAGGTTATATTCAATACTGTAATTAAAGAATTGAATAACCGTTTAACTGGTAGAATTGATCAACAGAGGAAAGAAAGGAGCCTCAGCCACCGACTGGAAATTAAGACCGTACTGCAAAATCCTTTTAAAGTTAGTATTTGAGCTCAACAAAAGGTCTTTGATCTGACCATCACACATGCACAGCATCTCCACAGACTAATCAACCACAAATGATCTGGACAGTGTTTAAGCTGAAAACTGTTGGGAAAAAAAAAAAAAAAAAAAAAAAGACAAATACATAATCAACACCACCGTTTTTCAAAGCAAACCCTACGTCTGACACCAACCTGAGGACAGAAAGGGTTCTCCACATCTAGGTGGTACTCACGCCGCATTTTCTCATAACTTCCACCTGAACTCCTCAGGCCAAACATGATGGCAACTTTAGCCAAATGCACCAGCATCCAGGAACCTTGTGCAGCATCCTATGCCTGACAGAACCCGTCTGAGCTCAGATGCCACCCTGAGACCCGGCACCCCACCCTTTAGTGGACGACAACCCCCACTCCCTCTCCTTGGTTCGCGCCCTGGGCACGCAGCAACCAAAGCAGGCGTGTGAACTGTGAATGAGGCAGGCCGGCTCTGCGGGCCAACAAGAGCACAGAGCTGCTCTTTAGTTGGGCTAACGCTAAGCGGCGGACAGCAGGTGGGTCACATGAATACCTCATTGAGAAAGAGTGAGAGAAGTAACGGGGGGGTTAGAGAAAGGCAAGAAGAAAGATCAGGGGAGGGGTGATTGCAAAGGAGAACCAGCAGATGGAAAGTTATTGAGATGAAATAAAATGAATATAATATGATATTAAGAGCATCTCGAAGGAAAGAACGTGGAAGAAGGTGGAGGTGGAGCTCCCTCCACCACCGCCACCACCACCACCTTTCTTAAACTGTGCTGAATCAATACCCCTACTGTACTAGCAGCTCCCAATCCTATTCACTTGCTTTGCTGCTACCCCAAACGTTGCCACAAAGAACCAAGTCAAGTCATGTGACAACCTCTTTCACACGAGGCTCGGGGGCTAGGAAAGGGATCATATTCAGGAGGAGGAGAGGGTCACGCAGTCCGAAGTTCCAGTAAGATCACTGGAAATTCAGCAGCTGCACTCAGTTGTTTTGCAGTTCAAGGTGTTTTTAATTGAACACATGCAGTGTACTTCAACGTACGATGTGATGAATTGAAAAAAAGCTGCGCTGCCGAGCGTTAATGTGCCTGGTTAGTATAATAACAAGCACTCAAACTGTCTCCTCATGTTTTTCTTTTTGTTCAATTATTAACAATAGTCCACTTATAGCACCTGGAGAGTTTCAGCTGTGTGTCTAGTGTGACTGACTCTAGTGCCGGGATTAAAAAAAAAAAAAAAAAAACAACTATAAAATGATTAGACCTCCTGGTTGGCAACAGACTGAGTTCAGTTTTTTAAAAATTAAACCATAAGCAAAATTTTAACCGCTTTAAAAGAGTAAAGCAACGTTTCCCCAACAGAATTTATGCTGCAAAGAAGGTGTTTGTTTTGAGGAATCTAAAAGATGCTCTTTTTTACTTCCCATCTTTTTATTCATTAAAATCTTTTTTACAGCTACAGTAACATTTTTTTTGGTAAATAAAAGGAGTTTAAGAAAAATATATACATGTTTTAATTCTTCTAAAGGATTTGCAGCACATTAATGTTCCTTTTTATTACTATAAAGAAGAACATTTCAAGCCAGTCGCACATGGAAAGTTATCTGGCTAAAGAGGGGAGCAAAAAGCTCCAGCAGACCCTCAGCCACTGTCCTGTTTTGCTGAATATGCACAAATGTGTCTGGGTCTCAAAATGCAAACGGATACGAAGTGATTTTACTTTTGAAATTGGTGATTTTTTTGGCTAAGGAGCGGAAGGCGTTTGGATGTGTCTTACAGCTCCATTGCCGTCTGCTGTTACTTCGTTGCTGACACGCTGACGTTTACAGGATCTTGACCAAGAGCTGAAGACGCGTCAAGCAGCAGCTGCAGGGACATATTTCACAACAGTCTCGTCTCTCACACTGCTGCTTTCTTCATCGGACCTAAAGAAGCCTCGGCCCTTCCTCACAAACACTAGTTGTTTCTCACTTTGTTCTTCTTTGCACTTCTTACAAATCTTCCTTCCTTCTTGCTCCGAACGCTTTTCCTTACAACTCCCTCAATCATTTTCATCCTCCTGCTCAGCTTTCTTTTCCCCTTTACTGACGTCTTCACACACTCGCCACCTTTCCTTCTGATTCCACCTCTACGGTTCGTGTCACATCTGAGTGACAGAACCCGTCAGCACCCAGCCACCCCCCCCTTCCATCCATCCTCTGTTGTCAGTCCAGATTTCTATCTGCACTGCTCTTTTGTCTCACCTCTGTTTATCTATCCTTCCATTTGTCTCTTTTATCCTCTTGATATCTCCTGTCTGGACCTTCCACCCCATCTTTGCCTTCTCTTGTCCCTGTGTGCTTTCATCTCATTACCCTTTAATGTCCCTCAAACATCATCCCCTTAACCTCTCATTTGGAAATATGAGCAATTTTTATTCAACATAAATTAACATTCAGACATTTCTTTCTCAGTCTTTCCCTTTTTCACATCTCTGCTGATCTTCTCATCATCGGAACCCCCCCTCATTCTTCTCCCTCCTTTTGTCTACCTGCTGATTTTAGTCACAGCGACTTGAGGCCAACCTGAGGACGTCTGCATTTAGCAGAAAAAGATGATGTCATCTCTTCTTGTGCCGGCAGGCAGGACCAGCGTTAGCACACAATGAGATACTGTGGTTTACACTATGCTGCTCCTTTTCAACAAAGGCAGCCCCAATTTTACAGAGACGCCGACACAGTGTGCGCCAGCTCCACTGCCTACGTCTAAGGTATTTTTCTTTAAATTTCTACACCAACAAATGAAGATGAGCTACACAGGAATGTAAGAGTTTGAACTCTGTATTTTGTTTATGACATTTCAGTGATGTTAAAGTGATTCTTCAAGAAATTATAAATTATTTGTGAGATGTTGGGAAAATGTCCTTTATTTTGTATAGTAATAACTATTTTCATTAAGCTTAAAGTTTTTTGTCCTGTAACCTCTAATCTTATAAAGATGAGTTGTCTCTTTATGTAAAGCAAAAAGGAGGCAGGTTTATTGTGCTCAGAAATCTGAGTGACTGTTTTCTTTATAAAATGTTCACATGTATCACTTCCAATTTAAAGATGTTTAGAGGTTAATTTTCATATGAAAAATTATTATATAAATTCTAATTGCCCATGAGCAACTTTATTATTATATTGTTCTATAACATTGTTATTTTAAGAGAAAAAAGATGCATTTTTACTATGTGAAATTATTCTGGACATTTTTTCTGGATTGTTCATTTTGCTGGAGAATCTTAAAATTTCAGGCCTGTAAAAAAACTAATATTAAACAAACGTATTTAAAAAGAAAGGAAATCAGAGAGTACATTTGGCCTAATTGTTAAGTTGCACATCACAAATCCAGTCATAGGATCTTGTGGGATGTCATTCTGCACCACTCTGTCTCTGAAACAATCACACTGTGATCAATCACCCCGAGGTCAACTGGCAGACTTACAGCCAGTGATCATGGCTTTGTTTTAGGGTCACACACCACAAAACTACTGGGAACCGCTAGTTTAAAGGCTTCTGAAGATAAAGTAGAGTGAATAGTGAGGCAGCAAAACAAATGCCAGAGAAAGCTTAAACGCTACGCTTTCATTGTAATGTGTCCCCAGAAGAAAAATTACAACAGAGATTCATCAGTAGTACGTTTTTATTCACTGTGTCACTTCTACTTCTGCAGGACAGACTGCAGTTTTTAACCCAGTAACTTCAACAGCGATTCCTGCAATGCCACAACTACAAGTGGAAGATTAATTTGAAAAAATCTCCAGCGTTGAATGAATACAAACGAAGGAGAGCCGCGTCCAACGGAAACACACACACAGCCCTAGTCTTTCAAGGGTTTGCAGTTTGGTCAAGGACACCATGAGGACATAAACATGTCTAACCGCACACACGCATCCGCACACAAACCTTTTTCTTTCTTGCTCATAATCTCCGATGTCGGGTCGAGACAAGGGACTTACAATTAAAACCAGTGGGTCATAGATGGGTAAACACACACATATGCTTACACACAACACCACCACTACTTACTAGTTACTAGAGCTGGTTTCCATGACAACAGACAGGGAGGGAGAAAGAGAGACACAGAAAGGAAGCAAGAAAGAAAAACAGAGAGACATATACACCCCCCCCCCAACTCATAACACTGAGCCAGATCAGAGTGAAGTATTATCAAGTGCAAAGGAGGGAAAGAGAAATAAACAAGAGGGTGGAGGGAGGAGGTTGGTAACGCGAAGCGTGATATGAGAGGAGAAGATAAAAAGACCGAGGTGGGAAGACAGACTAGGAAAGCAGGTAAGGAAAGACGTCCATGGCAGAGACATGGCAGAAACTGGAGAGAGTGATTGGTTGACTGATGGAAAGGCAAATAACAGAACGAGGCAAACAGAGCGAGAAACGGCAAAAAATAAAAGCAAAGAGGAAGGAAAGTCCACAAAGCAAAAGAAGACTTGTATTAATATGTAACATGAATCCACACGTTTCTTCAGCATGATGTCAGACATGATGTCACACCTGCATTCAATGTCCCCTAATATCACTGACGGACAGAAAGGAAACACAGAACACTGCCACTTCTGTCTCATGTGTCATATGCTGCTGTGGTGTAAACATTGCACTCTGACAAAGATCTTTGGAGCTTCCCCACTTTGGAAACCCAAATAGCACAGAAATCCAACAGCCTCAAAGGCAAAACTAAACAGTCAATCTTACCAACGAGGCCGACTTTATGGTGGCAAAACGGCCCTGGTTCTTGTAGTTTTGGACTTGGCTGCTTTTGTCAGAGGAGCCCGGCCTCAGTTCAGGCCGGTGATCCCTATGAATTCCATCATCCCAGTTGTACTGATGGTCCTGTGAGGTTCACAAAAAGGAGAAGAGCAAAATCATTAAAACAAAACAAAAAAAAAAAAAGACAGACATACAAACTCTACATTTCAAAAGCAATCTTCAGCATTTGCTGAAACTCTCTCAACTGTAACCTTGCAAAACATGATAAAATGTCAACAGTCAGCCCACTCATTAAAATCTGACTGAACACTTTCGGGAGCCTGGGGACCAAAAAACCGACTCGTGTGAGGGTGGAACTTCATCAGCGTCTGAAAACAATGTGTGTCACTTGCATTTGTTCTGAGCTCAGCCCCTGAACTTGAAACAACACATTGGCTGTCTGTTCATAAAGTGACATCCTTATTCATGCACTGTCAAAATACAAAAGAGCAGATGAAGAAAGAGAATGACAGAGCAGTGACAGCTCTCTCTTCATATGAGATACTCAATGAGAATGTCAGGCATTGTGTTGACCTGTGTGCGCTGAATGTGTGTGTGTGTGTGTGTGCAGGATGACAGAACTGTAAGTGGGGGCTGTGTGCTGCTTGTAGACATGTGTACACAGCTTTTGTTCTGAGTGTGAACGGTGTTGGTGATGAACTTGGTGAAGACTGTGTCGATCGTTTCCATGGTTTCAAGGAGGGGGAGGGGATTACACATACTCCAGAAAACAGTGAGAGAATGTTTGCACAGAGCCATGCACCTTTTCCTTTTATGGCGTGCACAGTTTCTACCTCAGGGTAGAACCAATACTACGAGCAACACGGCACTTATTGATTATGCTCTCTGTCTTTTTATGGATTCCCTGAACCTTCGGAGAAACATTCTGGCATTGTGGGAAAAGTGTTTACATAACCAAATTAAGTAAGAGGCTAATTAATGGGAGGCTAAAAAAAAGTCCATCTCCCCTATAATCAGAAGGACACATTAGTTTTGCTGATGTTTAACTCCATGTTATGGGAACGCTCTCTACAGGTGTTAACAAGTTTAATTGAAGAATATAAGGATTAAATGAAAGTCAAATTCAAAATGAAATGCATGCAAAAAGCGAAAATATTTCAAGTAAACACACTGATCTCAAACTTTACAGGCACTAGCTTTAACCACAAAGAGTAACAGCTATTCTCAAATAATTTGTTATTAAAAGGCATTTTCCCATTTCCATAAACTAGCTGACGAACAAGGCTTTAGTTTTCAAATGCAGTACCAGAAATAATTATTTTGCAGTCTAGCAGACTAGAAGAATTAGTGGGAAAATGTGACGACTACATTATTATTATTATTATTAAAAGTGTATTTAAGACATTTTAAGATGCAAGTCTCTAAACACACTGAAAAGGACATTTCAGAAAATCTGAATGGAATATGGTGGATAGTCACACACAGGTGAATGTGTAACTGACTTGTGCTGCTCCTGATTTACAGAAAAATCTGTGTATAAAAAGTCACTAAATTCACACTGCATGTCAGGACAGTTCTCCGACAGTCTTTGGAAGCCTAGGGAACATCGTTGGAAAGGCCTGTAGTAATTTACCGAGGCTTCCCATCCACTTTGACAGAGCTCAAGAAGATCCATCAGAAGGAAAGACACTGCTCAAATCCTGAACTCAGGATTAAGTGTTTAAATCGTGTGTTTCCTTAGCACAATAAGAATGAACACCTCTCTGCCAACAGCATCACTCCAAATGTGTGACTTTACAACGATTTGTGAAATCCGGCCCAACACGGCAGGTGCTTTTGATTGGGGATAATCATCGTAAACATATGATTTTGGGCACTACGGAGAACTGCTCACACAGTTTCCTACTCTGGTTTCGTTTGGTGTGTCATCTGACTCCACATACTTACCAACTCCCTCCCACCGTTCCCACTTTCATCCTTGATCTTTACCTTCTTGGTGTGTTGGGAGGAGTCGAGGGTGCTGCTGTAGTCCTGGGGGTGCATCATGGTCATATCCGAGCAGCTGTCATCCAGCACCTCCTGCATGCTGTTCACGCTGCTGCTCTGGCTGCCTGTGCTGACCGAGGTGCTGGGGATGGAGTGGTTGCTGCCCAGGCTGTTCATCTTGCAGCTGGCTGCTTCACTGTCCTGCAAGTGAGAAGAGTCTTTTAGCGTCATATAGCCAGACATGTCCAAATTGTACCGTTAAACTCTCATCTAAACCCGGGGGGGGGGTGGACTCTAACATCCAGACCTCTGGATGCAATAGAATAATATTACACTGGCTATTAAGACCTCTTTGTTTACATGTGTTTGTATCATTCATTCATGTGTCAGTGTTCGTGTTAACTGACATCTGTCAGTGAGATGTCCATTTGAAAATGTGTACACAACAAAGGGAAAGAACCTGCACAGCTTTTAGATGTAGTAAACTGAGTTAGGTCTGCAGTAACTGTAGCTCTGAATGCTATAGTCTTTACACACGCAGCATGTCTTCCCCTGAAACCAGAAAACAAGGTTTGGGACTGCAGGTTTTCCCAGTAAAGCCTTCAGCGGTGTCTTGTTGCAGTGAGGTCTGGTGGCTGCTCTAAATTGCATCTTGTGGTGTAGGATGACACTACTGTGGCTGCTGGCAGTCGATGCCCATTCACTCCGCCTCAGGCCAGGTCAATTAAAGGACACTGCATCTCCCTGTCAAATGACTGGCAGCAGGAGGAAGGCTCCGGTTTGCTGTGATGTCAAAAAGCAGCCTTCAACTTTTAATGTCTTTTCATACCCCTTTAAAAATGAAATCTAAGGAATCTAATGATTTGTTTAGGAAGTCACTTTGGACAATATGTGGCTCCTCCTAAAGAGCAGGAGGAACCAGCTGAAGCCTTTTGTGTTTCTAATATTTTTACCGTAGTTACGTCCAAGAATAAATTATCTACTATTAAAAAAAAACTAGCTTGATTAATTGACAAAACTTCCTTGTTAACCATCACCACTGGTTAACTGTCCTATTCTTTAGCAAACATTTGCTTGTTACAGCTTCCTAAACTTAGCAGTTAGCTAGATTTTAGAGAGTGGGGTTTGTCTGGACTGTTGGACGGACAAAGAGTTTGCACTTTAGCTCGCATTCTGATAAACTGTTATGAGCATTTGTCAGTACTTGTAGTTAATTAGCAGATTAGTGGATTTAAACACTGTTTTTACATACGTGAATGCCCAGCTTCCGGGTTCTGCTGAGTACCCGATTACCCGTCTAATCAACTATAATCTTAGTAGCCTGAATGTTTAGTTATCCAAGTATTTCTGTTGCTCTTCCCTCTGAGAAAGAACCTTGTTTTTTGTAATGTCCCTGCTTTGTCCAAAATGTTTCTGCCTGACAGAAGAAGAATTAAATTATCTAATACTCATTACACAAAAATCTGCCTTAGAATTAAATGAAGCTCAGCTCGTTTCATGATTTTGCTCCTTATTTTGCACTTGCCTAGTCCAACTGTTACTCCTGACAAACTCTAAAGTTCTCATTATTGTATTATCTCCTTTCTACTGACAGGTCATTGTCCAATCAGATCCCCCCACCTCTTCTTCCTCCTGGCTCTCTCCCATGGGCCCATTGTGTTTCTCCTGGTAGAGGATCTTCTTCATCTTGCGGTACTGCAAGTTGTCCAGCTCACGCACTGCATCCTTGGTCCTCTGAATGAGGTCAATGAGAATCCGCGGCGAACGTTCCCGACGTACAAAATCATGCTGCACAGAAAAAAAAAAAAAAAACAAGAAAATAGTTTGGGTTCATTTTTATAAAGATACAAAAGTAAACAAATTATTTTATAAAGTCTCTTATACAGTAATCTGATTCAACTTCAGCCTTCATTACATGCAATTTATTAATGTTACATACATGCTAAGGATGTTTTTTTACTTCTCAAAACTAAATAGCATTTTCAACAATACATATAACAGATATTACAATAACAGATAAGTATTAATAGTCAGACAAGTGCCATTTACTAGATGCAAGAAATTGCAATAACATAATATTAGTTACTACTTACAGTTAGTTCAGTGATATGGCATATTATAACTGCAGAATGTCAAGGCTTTTACATGGTATATTACTTTTCTACTAAAGATCTAATTTCATATCAGGACAGCATTGCCATCTACTAGTTTTTGCAAGTTTAATTTTTCAATGAGCACCACACCAGTGTCTATCACTAGAGGGCGCCTGAAGGTTGCTCTGCTGCCTCTTGGTGTCCCAACAAGCTACACTGATAAGCCACAACATTAAAACATCTTGTTGGTTTTAATATAAATATATTGTTGCCTTTTCAATTGTTTTTCATAAAACAAATAATTAAAAAAATTTGAAACTAATAAATACAAATTTATCATTATGCATCATCACCAGTCAGCAAATAAAGTGGTTAAAATCAGATCCACCTTTCTCAACAGTAACCTTTGACCAATATTTATTTAATTAATTACTGGACATGTTTTGTCATAATTACCACACTATGAATTGTTTGAAATACATTGTTTTCTCAGTGGAGCACTTCCACTTTTGCACTTTAAGTGAAACGTAGATAAGCAGCTTAGTACTTTTACTTGAGGAAAGGATTTGAACGGCTCTTCAAATCTTTGCACTTGCTCTTTCACCTGTACGTGCATTTTTACTTGAGTATTGCGTTTGCGTTTCTCTGCCACCTCTGCAAAGTGTATCGCATTTTGCTGTGTATGGTCAGAGCGGCTCCAAGGGCACCAGTGTAAATGTTGCAGCTGATCAGGGTATAACATGGGGATCTTTGTTAGATGGTCCATAAAATTATTAATTTTGTTACATAATCAGCAGGTCAGAGTGCATGGGTGGAGCTGGTGTGTTGAGGGCGACCCTGTAGTTGTTCTAAGCAATTTACTACACAAACGTGAAGATACATCGACAACAAACAACATCTTCGCTCCCCTTTGCTTCCACCCACTCCACCACACACATATTCACGTCCTCTTCGTCACTGTCATTCATAAAATATGTGTTTAAATGGCTAAAATGTATGTATCATCAAAGTACTAGGCTGATGAAAGAAATTAAATATATATATATTTAGATCTATTTTTATCCCTCTCTCACTGCACAGCTTCTACTCCATGTGACAGATGCTAGTGTAATGGGTTAGTCAGGACACAAAGGAATGACATCATGCTCTGAAAATAGAGAGGATAGTGATTTGTCCCGTTTTCTGATGGACCTACACCAGAGCGTGGGTAGCTGGCCACCCCAACCCATCCAGCAGCGAGAGGTTTTCAGCGGGATTCCTCTTCATTACAGGGCTAATGTTAAGGAAAAGTGACGGCTTTTCCACAGCTTCATCAATCCCTTCTCTGTCTGTACAGTATATAGTATCCCTTCACTCATCACATATTATTATTATTGTCGTTATCATCTTTTTGGAGTGCCAACTTTGCTTTAGTGTTCTTATTTACTACTTCTGCAATAAGAGAAGCAGCAGTGCCAACCCCCCCGAGAACAAACCTACCGTGCTTCAAGTACTAAAGGAATAGTTTATCAATTTGCACTTAAATGCTTTTAGATAAGAAGAATAAAATTACAGGTTATCGTAGCATAAAGACTGAAAACAAAATATGCAGACTATCCAAAATCTCTCCCTGCATCTAAGTTTGTTTAGTCAATAAGTTTAAATACAACATTTCATTTTTACTAAAGATTTTTTATAGGCAGATTAAGTGATTTGTCAAGGACTAAGCCAAGCATTGACTGGTTCCAGCTTCACAAGCACGTGGATTTTCTGTTTTTCTGTTTTCTAATACATGTATATTGGATTGAGTTTGAAAATGAATGGATGAGTCAGTTTGAATGTATCCTCTTGGCTCTGGGAAACTACTGTTGCACTGGAAAGATCCACAGTTTGCAAGTTAATTTATGGGAATATAAAACTCTACCCCAAACCAAACAACACCCAGAGCTTTATTTAACTGTCAAAGACTATTTTTCATCAAATGTGAGGTACTTCTGGTAGGAGGTCGTTCAGCGGTTATTATTTCATTTATATAATTATTACTACTCTGAATGAAGTACAGGGACAGAGTTTGTTTAACCTGAAGTCAGAACAGCGATAGCTCAAGGCCCCCAGATTAGTGACCTGATTTCCCCTTTAAACTGCTTTGAGGGGCGGGTGTTTATGTGCACTGAGAGGAAGCGTGATTGTGTGTGTGTATGCCTTACATGAGAAAGAGGGGTATTAATCATAAGCCAACACCCCCCACCCATCACTATAAAACAGCCCCTTCGACACTGAGCCAAATTCTGTTTGGTACTTATCCCCCTTTAATGGTTTTTCGGACGGGATTATGGTCAGGACGAGTGGGAAGAGTGAATTTCTGTTGAAGTGTCAGTTCTTTTCAGATAACAGCCCAGAGTCCCTTCACTACTACTTAACCTCACATCTTCCCTTCATTCTCCTCAAGGTGAAATGGATGTGAAAGGTGCTGCTACCTGAGCTCCTGCAATGTTGAGCGTAATGACCAAGAAAATAAAACTCTTAGTGGCCCTGTTGGTCTCGCACACACGCACCAAAAACCAAAAACCAACTCTGCATGCATTCACTGTGTTTCGGAGGACTGTGTGTGGAATGTTAGAGTTTGATTTAAGATATTCTTTTGTCATTTTGAGAGGACAGTGACAGGGAGAATAGGGAGAACTTGAAGTTTTAGAGTTCAGTGTTGAACTTGATGAGCCTAATCTTTTTTTTGTCTAAATGAACAAAAATTACATTTCAAAACTGAAGAGAAGCCAGGGCTGGTCTGGGGATTAAAGCACAAACCACAAACTGCAAAGTCCCTCATCCATATCTGTTTGAAGACTGTTATTATACGCCCTTCCCCATTTACTATTCCATTATTTTGTATGTTACGTCTTCTGTATAATTATCAGCAAGTGCAAAAAATTCCCACAAAAATATGCCGCTCACTAGTCAAATTTTGGCCATGCAAAGACACATGGAATAATACAATAAACTATGATTCTACCAATCATAGTTTAAATACCCCCCAAAACTGGATGATAATCAAAACAGTGATATTAAAGCAGCAAATGCACACAGCTCTGGTTGGGCCATTATGACCATGTCTACAAGATGACACACAGAAAAGAATAATCAATTCTAAGCCCAGTGCTCAATTCCTGTGTCTGAAGAAGACCTGTGTGTATGTTTGTGTTTTAGTGAGCGGTGAGTGGGTGGGTGGGAGTGACTCATCCACATGGCTCACAGACTGACTGAAACAGGAAGTGAGTTCACAGCTGGAAAGATTACTCACTCGTAGCAGCTCCCCTGATGAGGGTCTGTCCTGAGGAATTTTCAGTAGGCAGTAGTCGACAAAGCTCCGGAAGGGGTCAGACCTGGGATTAGGAGGGTAGAGAGAGATGCTGGTCACAGATTCGCCTTCTCAGTGAAACATATTTAAGTCTGAATAATTTAGGCAGAAAAAGCACCAAAAATGTCATGACAGACTGCCTTCAATAGTATCTAAATTATTTACTGTCAATTCTTTAATCTCATCTTCTTTTGTGTTGTTATCATATCACTGAATTAAACCAGAACAATCCTATGTAATCTCTCAGTGTAACCCCATATACGAAACACATGGATTACGTAAATATGTGGAGCAATAAAAATATAGGCCACTAGAGCTGTGGAACAGTGGGCCACGTTTTCTGCTCACAACAACGGTTTGCAGTTGATCATGTGTTTAGGCTGCTGCTATAGATCATCAAGATAAAGTGGCTAAATATATTCTTTAGGATTCTGATACACATTCAGGTCCATGTTAGGTTCAGGGAGTGCAACCCCTCAGCACCACACAGTTCCACATTAACAAGCGTATAATGTCGTCTGTGGTTGGCCAAGGTGCACGAGTGCTGCCATGCCTTTGTGCGCTGAAATAGCACTGTGAAGCAGACATCTCTACTAGACCCATCTGGCAAGAGGTTGCCAACACCCTGGGCTGCTGGAGCTCCTCTAAAAATAGAACAACCCTATGCTGCCCCACACAATTGCTCACCTAAGAAACCAACAGTAATTATACAACATGGTTTCCATCAGAGAAAGAGTCTTCCCCTCTCGTGTTTTTGAAGACTCGTCCATTGTCAGAGCCCATGATACAACGCTCCGTTGTAAAGTGTAAAAATAAAGCAAAGTCATTTCATTGACAACTTTGGCAGAAGATGCAAGACGGCCACTGATGCCTTCAGGCTGCTCTGAGGCAGGTTGAGAGCAACATGCAGCTGCTCCCTTTGGCTGTGCAGAAGACACAAATTCTTGCAAAATGCGAGGGAAACAACACATGCGTGACTCTGCATGCCTAGGACCTCTGACACTTCACTTTCATACCAAACCAGTGATAGCATGACAGACGTACAGAGACCTTCAAAACGACCTCAACAACAATCAATCGCACACACAACATGTGAGCAAATCTAAGCGGCATATTTACTGCATCACTAATCTCCTGCTTGCTAAATATTAGATAATGTATATGAATGTGTACACTGGATAATTAGTTACTAGCTAACACAAAGGATAATATATCTGTTTAAAAAATAACTGGTTAGTTGGGAATATATGAAACACAGAGGGTATTGCAGATAGCATGGAGTTCACAGAAAGTGTTAAAGGGAAACTTTACTAATTTACTTGTAATTTACTTGTATCCTATTGCTGAAGTGTGGATATTCTATACGTATATTAATGCTTGTAAACGTCTTTCTGCCTTCCCTATATTAAAACATCTCTCTGGTTTCACCAGAGAAACTCCTCCGGACGACATTATTCACAGGGGTTTTGAACAGCAGGTCAGCCAACACTCCGTAGCACGAGCAACAAAAGGACACCATCTGAACTAAAGTACTCCTCCACCTGACGTTATCTGGCTGTGTTTTCCAGCTGGAAATAAAGAGGTTTTAATACAGGAAAAGTAGACACAAGCTATATGGAACCTATATACATTTAAACCTCAAAACAGAACCATATGAAGCAAGAGGATAATTATGGAAGCTGCCCTTTAAGAGTCAAGTATTAGCTAATCTTGTTTATAGAATGGGTAAACTTTCTAAAATTGACTCTTTCAAGCAATAAGATTTATAATGTGTTGGTTGATATGGGCACAATAAGATACACACAATTTATTTTATTTTACATAAAAAGTAAAATAAACATTAAACTAAGAAAAATCACAGAGTTTCTTAAATTATTATATGAAGTAAACAGGGGAACATCACAAGTAGTGACGATATCCAGTAGCACAACTAGTCCTCGCTGAAAACCGTTTGTTTCCCAAACTGCAGGACAGCATGGAGTGGTGAAGAGACAGCAAAGAGCTGTTTAAACCCTGCCGGCCTAAATTAAAATGCTTAAAGGTTTTTTGATGTCTGGAAGGCCAGTCTCTGGAGAATCGATTAACGTCTGCAGTCATGAGCTGTGAGGTTGAAAGCGGCATCGAGTAATGCCTAAAGCAGGCATTTTTCCCACACAGAGTCCTTGTATAGAAACAACACCGGCATTACAGCAAAGTGACAGTCTGGACTTTAATATTATTATTATATTGTCTTTGCTTTAATGTTGATATACAACAAAAGATGTCTTTCAATGCAGCAGAAATGTTCTGTGCTTTTATCCAGTATTTCTATACCAGGTAATTACATAAGGGACTTATGAGAGAAAGTGTGACCTTGCACAAGGCTTGTCCCAGGCATCACAGGTAGTGCAGATTAACAAAGTGGCATCTTACCGTGACTGAGCCTGAAACAGATTGGGATTTATTATTCACTTTTGACTGCATATATTATACTGTATCCGCATTTTTTTTCTCCCAGGGGGAGAATAGAATTTTTGGCACAAAGTGTCAAATCACATATTGACTGCATTTTGAGGCTTTTATATTTTCAGGAATGAAGAAATATATTTAGGTTGACTTCCAGGATGGGACAAAAAGTAAAAAAATGGACAATAATACAGATTCTTTCGAAAGTATCCCTCGGAATCACGGTCAGTTTAATTTGGCTTTCACTCCGAGGTGAAAGCCAATCTCTACAAAGTAATATAATGTAGTTACATTCACATTTAGTCACTTGGCAGACACTTTTACAAAGACTGAAATGACTGACTGCGCAAGTATTTACCTCTTTGTGTATGTATCTACAGATGGCAGGCACTTGTATCATATTCCTTCCATGTCTTAATAATTGGCTTAAACTGTATGTTTGTAGCCAAGACTCTGATTCACCGGGAACTGGTGCAGACACAGTTGTTTACTACAATACTTCAAACATCTCCAATCAACTAAGGAACTTAAACCAGTAATGATTTAAGAGGTTTGTTTTTTCATTTAGGAAGTATATTTAGGTAGTTTGTTCAACTTACCACTCATTGGACTGCAGCGTGGGGGAGTCGTTCTGGGCAATGTGATATAAGGCACTCATGGCATTCATGTTGAACAAAGGCGGTTTACGTTCCGCTAAAATAAGGGGGGAAAAAGAAGGGGGAGAGACAGATACATTGGCCCTTTTTCCTGCTGTGTGATTTAGATTCTGACTGTATGATTGAATAAATGAACAGAGCAGCAGGTGGATGCATTCTCACCCAGTTCAATACAGGTGATCCCCAGGGACCAGATGTCCACTTTACCCTCGTACTGACCCTCGTCCATGGCTAGGATGACTTCTGGAGCCATCCTGAGGACAGAGAGACACACATACAAATGCACACAGAGTTTATAGAGTATGAGGAAAATCCATGAAAATGTCATAATCTGCTAAGCCTCTCAGAGCTTTTGAAGACTCTGCAATGGTGTGATAGCAGCTCAGTCTCTGGTATATATGCATTTCTGAAAAGTATGTGACATCTTGTGTGTGTGAATTTAACATGACGAGTGAGACATAGTTGTGCACTGCTGGCTGCTCATAAGAGTCAATCACTAGACCAGCTGTTTATGTGATGATTTCATTTACCATCAAAGGTGAAGAGCTGATAATTTCTGTATGTGAGGCAAACAGCAGAGAACAACACAGGAGCTGTTGTAATGCCTGTAATGTGACTGGTGTAATTGACAAAAGACAGCAAGGGCTTGAATTTATAAATATTCTTTCAGATATCTATTCAGATATACAGGGCAACTTAAAAAAGAAGTTCTACATATGTGTATATTTAATGACAGAAAATTGCCATGGTGGCAATTGTAAACACTGATGCTAAATAAACAAACAAAACAAATGAAGGCATTGAATTTCTCAGGAACATGTAGCCCTTTGATTATGTATGTGTCGTGCATACTGACCAGTAAGGTGTTCCCACAAAGGAGTTGGCAGGTGAGGCAATGGAAGCAGAGCCGAAGTCAGCCAGTTTGACCTGACCAAGCTCAGTCAGCAGGATGTTACCAGCTTTCACATCTCTGAAGGTGGATAAGCAGAGTGAGTGCATGAAGAGAAGAACTGGGAATGCCAGGCAAGAGAAATGACAGTCGTTTCAAGGATTAATTATGGATAATACATAGGAGGCTGGACAACTAAATGCAATGTAATGTCATGCAGACGTATTTAGACTTGAAACGTAGGATGTGAGACAAGTTAGTCTTCACTAAATGGTGACCCATGTCTAAAGGAAGAAAAGGATCACTTCTTCACTTAATTTCAACAAACTGGTCAGTGGTGTGGTGTTAGAGGTTATAACATGTTCATTTTGTTTGGGTTATGTCATTTTTGAATCTCTGTCATCAGATGTGTCATTGCAAAGAACAGTCACTGTGATTCATGCGTCATCATTATTGATGCCCATCATGTCTGTATGCCATTAAACATAATACTGTGGACACTGGTGAGGCAGAAGGGTTACTCTGTCTTCACAATTAAAATTGCAAGTACAGACATGAGATTTTACAGCTTAATTAGTCAATGCAGCAGTAATGCGAAAGGATGACTGTCTCATCTTTTGTTTTCCCACAAGTCACTGTATGTTCCTGATGGGAAAGGTTTGAATCGAGGAATAAAAGCATCTTACCTGTGAATCATATTATGGGAATGTAGGTAAGCCAGTCCTAGCAAGGCACCATGGGTAATGGCAGCAATTTCCACCTCTTGGAGTGGTTTCTTATGAACTTAGGGAAAAATAAGCACAGTGGAAATGAGTCTCTCTATAGGCTATACTTATGTGTATAATAATAATGAGCTATAACAGTTCGACACAAAGGAATACACAATAAATTAGACTGCGCCATAGCTGCTGTATGAGGCACAGACTTCAAGTCTGATCAAGTTGATGGAGACAGAAACACCACAACGTATAAACGAATGTTACAATCTGTCCCACTGAAAACAAAAAAACAGATGAGCTCCTAAGCAGGCTCTATGTGAACTTCTGCAGTAACATAGCGACTACACGCAAACGCAAATAGCTGAAGCAGAACTATGAAATATTGTAAAGGCTTAGGTCCCAAAAACACGCCAGCACCAGCGGTTATGACTGTATCTACGTCAGTCATGAGTACACACCTAGGTGCTGAAAATAACACTTCAGGCTCAGGTTATGAGTGTGCAGGAGGCTCTGAAAGCTCTGGAAACCAATCACTATCCACCGTTTCTTTACAGAGAGTAGTTAGCATTAGCAGAGCAAGTGGGTTTCTGGGGCGTAAGGCCTAAATGCTCTTTCACAAAAGCCCAGAATCTTTCTCAAAAATCACTTCATTTGGGACATTTTCCCTCTGACAGAGCTGGCAGGCCAGCGTTACAACAGTTTTATTACTGTGTAAATATCCCCATCTGTATATCCTATATAACTTCGTTCTTGAGATTGTTTTGTGTGTTGTGGCTTGTCAATCGATAGGCGAGATCAGCTCCAGCATGAACACGACACTGATTGAACTGATGTGCTTCATTCAGTCTGTGACATCTATTGCAGTTAACCGCAGGAAGTAGTTAGACATTAGAACTTTTTAGTAAACCTCAGCAGCCTTCATCCAAACTGATTCTGCAGCAGCATTTACCGGTTAACAATTTCATGTGAATCAAAACTTATTTATAAACAGTGAGTTTATGAGATGACTGGCGTGATGGATTGCTGCTGGCTAGGTTGCTAGTTAGCACTGCCTGGTTTAAATGTGCATTTGAGCAGAGATAAATACAGTAGATTCTGTGCTTGACTTGCAAGATGTGCATAATCCCTAAATGTTTACATCATAAACAGACAAAACATCAGTAGTTTGTATTTGTTCATTTGTCTTTTTTTTGTGGTTTTATGGAAGTGCATCTTTTCTACTTTTACATGGAGAGCAGCTCTAAGAAGGCATCACAATTTCCATATGAGATTAATAAAGTTGTTTGAATCTTGAACCCGGCTTCCCCCCGGTAATTAGGTTAGCAACAACACAGACGACCCCAAGATGATTGGCCCCAAATATGCATTGTACAAACACATGTACTGTGTTTTATGATGTTTTGTCTTTCCATGTCAACAGAACAACCACATATCATAAGGTTTTAAGAGTTTAGCAGCATTCTGACAGCAGGCAGGTCTACATGTTTGGTAAGACTATCAACACATCGTGAACTAAGGTCAAAAAGTAATCTGGACTAATGCCCATATTCAGCTACTGAGCTATACAAACAAGAAAATCAAACAGAGACAACTCTTCTTTGACTACAACCTACAGGCAAAAGATTACAGAGTTCATATACTGCAGAGTTCATATAAGCCATGTAGAGTTGAGACCAGAGAAAATCAGAGAAGACAAAAAGCAAACAACAACAACAAAAAAGAAACCGATGTAATAGCATGCAAGACTCCCTTTGCTGTAGGAAGGCTTCTCTCATCATCTGGATGCATCACACCTTCAAACTGGCCTGCCTTTAGTGATCACACGTTCACACACTACAACTTTTACAAAGGAACAGTCTGACATTTTGGGAATTGGGCTCTCTTGCATAGAGTGACAGACATCTTCACTGTCACATCTGTAGAAAAACCCAAGAGTAAAAGCAGGCTTTGACAGAGATGGTGATTTCCTTAATAAATGCTAAGATAAAGTCAATGTGAAAGATTTTTATATTTGTAAATGTCTGTAAGTGTGTGTGCAAAATAAAATAATAAAAACACATACCCTCTAGTAAATCTGATGCAGAGCCCAGGCAATACTCCATCACCAGCTGTAATAAAACACAACTGCAGCTGAAAAACTTGGCATGTACAGCACAATAACATATCCTTAATGACCTTGCTTAATACAAACTCAGGTTTATAAAACCTGTGACTGCAGGTTGATCATATTATGATGTCTTTAACAAAAACCTTCTTGGCAACTTTATGCAGAGGGGAAAATTTAGAAAGGAAGTGGAATTACAGTAGAGAATAGGAAAAAACGAAGAGGACAAGTAGGACAACAGGAGATGTGGAGATGGACCCACTAACCCAGGCAGTGTTGTCTTTCAAGTAGCAGCCTTTGTACTCAATCGTGTTTGGGTGCCGCAGCTGTCCCAAAAACTTGACCTCCTTAATGATGTCCTGCCACTTCTGCCAAAAGCAAATTCAGACATACAGATGGTTACGCACAGTAAATACAAGCACACTAACATGTAAGTGGACACTGCTGTGACGTTGAAAGGGTGCAGCTGGCCTCATTGCAGTCGGCACTTGCACAGGTACAATGGCTTTTATCCATCTGTTACCACTGTATGCATATAGACAGAGGAACGTCTAAAATAGCACTGCACCCAGATAAATAACAAAACAGAGCAATAAAAATACTACAATGAGAAGCTAGCTTTCTGCTCAACAGAAGAGCTGATACAACGACTAAAATCTAGCTGGTTAGGAACACTCAACGTAACACACATGCCCCTGCAGTTAAACGACTAGCCACAGATTAAAAAAAGAATGCAAACCACACAGATATGCACTTTAAGCTGGGGTAAGGTAAACTATACACAGGATGTATTTTGAAATAAACTTCTAGCTAAACATATTCACCTAACAAAGCCACATGTTTTGCAAAGTTTGCATATGCAGTTACCAATTATCAGAATCATTAGTAATTACTTTTCATTACTTTTGTTTCATCAGGGAAACCAACTATTATAAATAAGAATTTTTAAAATGGCAAGGTCAAACAGCGGAACGGCATAACTCGGCTTTTGTATTTTCAACTCTTGCTCTCACTGCTTTAAAAGAAAGGTTTTTAGATCATAGCCTAAACAAATGCCCTCTTCTTCATCTTTTGTTGTGTTATAGATTAGAAACGAAACCACCAAATAGTGACAACTTGATATTAAAAACAAAGTTTGGTGAGCTGGATATGGTCTTCCATGTGTGTGCCTGTCTTTCTTACTTCTGTGGTCTGCTTTCCATTATAGGACATCTTTTTGATGGCCACCACCTCATTGGAGTAAGAGTTACGTGCCTGGAAAAAAAAAATGGAAGAAGTCAGACACAATTCAAGTGTTTTTTTAAGTCTTGATAGCTGAAAAAAAGTGAAAAATGTAGGTCAAGACTATGGCAAGCGTGTCTTCTAAAAGTGTTAAATCCAAACATTAACATTTTAACCACATTACCAATGGAAGAAAGTAATACTTTATGTACAATATGTAAATGCAAATAATGCAGTTTTACAAATATATTAAATGTGTTATTGTTTTATATTTCAACTAAATTCTATTGTGGTAAACAAATGTGTAAACCGAGAAGAAACTTCGACTGCACACAAGTCAGATGCACGCATTACATCATGCATGCACAAAGTAATACATCTACATCAGAGTGATATAGCAGGAGCAGATTCTCTCATTTCCATGCAAACAAATTTCCACCTGATGAAAGCACTCCACGTTGTGATAAGGGGAAGCCTGTATGTAAGTGCCGCATGTTTTCTCCTGTAACTACTAAAAGTGTTTGACTTGTCTGTGCACATCCACTCGCCCATGTTAAGCCCAGGGTGTTAACCTCTGAAGCAGTTGGCCTTAGGAATAGCAATGCTATGGCTCAGCCTAAGCCCTTTTCTCTTCATCCCACTTACAAATAAATGGGAATTTCGTATTGAGATTCAAATAAAATTACAGTAGCAACAGGCTACATACAGACTATTGCCACTGAACTATGTCACTGGACTCGTGTTCCTTTTCCTGATAGCTTCTTTTGGGTTTAGATAAAGATGGCTATAATGTATAAACTGTATACAACTAAATTTTATGTAGCTCAGTGGATCTGTGGTTAGTAATGTAGTCTCATCGGTGGATATAATCTTTAAATAAAAATTATAATAACACATTTGTTTTTAAACATACACATGTTCCTCAAACGGGAAAAGCTATCGACTACTAAAGCTGGCAGTCTATTTAAGTATGCCAGTGAGCATCGGCATCAGGGTAGGATTTAGAGACATACCAGAGTAGTGTCCAGACGAACCAGTACCAGAGCTAATAGTGATGTATTCACACATGCTGTGAGATAGTGTGAATACAAGTCAATAATACATAGAACAGAATAGGATAGTAATACCCTGGCAGGAAGAAAATGCTGTCCCACTATCAACAGTTTTCTTAGGTTTGTAGAAGAAGCCTTACTGCCCCCTCCGCCGCACAGGAAGAGCAGGGCATGGGGGAGGAGGGAAACAGCGAGGAAACTGAACAGTAATGGAGGAGATGAAATGAAGAGACCCTCTCCGTGAAGTTTTATCTAAAGATTGATGAGTAATTTGTAGTCATGAGATTAATAACAAAGGCTACAGAGAATACATTGAGAAGTGATTTGTCTCCATTTAGTAGGTTACACTTACAAGGTGTGCAAATCAGTGAACTGACAAATGAATGTGTAGGGTGCCTTGTTAATTGATAAATCAAAGCTACTGTATAGTCCTATTATTAATTGTTTTTCTGTAAAGCCCTTGCTTAATGGTTGCTTAATGACTTTTTAAATGTTCCAGCCACATCTTTACAATGCATCTTTGTTTTTAAGTTTAAAACTTAAACAAATTTTCATTTTAATCCCAAATCCCAATAACCTTTAAAACTTTTAAAAGTGCAGATCGGGTCCAGTGTCACAGGCAGGTCAAATAGACATTGGAGATCAAGGAATAGACACTAAAGGGCAAAACAAACAAAAAAACTATAAAACCTAAAATCAAAAAGGAGACAAAAGGTAGTAGTGCACATCAGTAAAGTCATTGGTGCGTAAAGATGTATGGGAAATGAGTGACGGCTGGTGGAACCAAACAAATGCACCATGTTCAATTATTCCACTTTGTCTGAGCAAACAATGCCGTCAAAGACACAGTCAGTACAAAAAGAGAAGTTAAATTCGACGGCAACATGCCTGAGAAAAACTATTCTCATCTAAAATGCTCTTCTAACATGGCCACGAGAACTGCTTGAAGGCATTTTTTTCACTTCAACCAAAGATATAATTGAAATTTGTTTAATGTGGGACATTAATGGAGCCCTTCGAATACAGTTGAGATGAAGTCTTTTGATTCCTGTCAGGTCTTTTCAGTGAACCTTTAGTGAGCCTGCCAAAACTAAACTATACAAAGCTGTGAACTGGTACTTACAAAGTAGACAGCCCCAAAACTGCCATGTCCGATCTCGTGCAGGTCACAAAAGACATCCTCTGGGTCATCTTTGAAGAAGAGGTTGGCCAGCTCAGGGTCCTTCAGCCCTCCTTTCCTCGTGGATGAAGGCATCATGGGCTGGACGTGGTGGGCTAGGCGCCACGAACCACCCTCACATACACACTTCTGCTACCGCCACCAGATATCCACGACGGGCCCGGCATTGGCCAGCTAGACCTGGGGAACAGAACAGTAAAGAGGATCGATGAAGAGCTTTACATTACATTAATGCTGTGCACTTCACTAGAAAGGTTGTGGCAATTGTTTTCTTCAGGTTTACTACAAATATCCTCCGCAGTTAAACAACTGCTGATGGCAAAAATCTATACAAGGCACCTTTTTATTTTAACATTAAAACTTAAATGAAGAGTATAGATTGAATTATTGTATTAGTTTAATTTTATTGTAGTTTAACTAATAACAGGCACGCACACACACACACACACACACGTTTGTACCTCTATCTTTGTGAGGACACTCATTGATGTAATGCAATCCCACCGCAACACCGTACCCTAACCAAAACCTAATTCTAAAATCCCTTTTTTAGAGTCAAAATTAGTGAGGACTGGCCAAAATGTCCTCACTTCACAAAGATGTCCTCACTCTGTTGTTAAAAGATGAAATTTGGTCCTCACCAAGTAGTATCTACAGGAACACACACATTCCTTTGGTTTGGGTAATTAACACGTGGGAACATCCAGACTGTGTTTAATGTAATTTTATTTCACAGTTCCATAGAAGATTATTGTGTACATTCCTTAGTATTAGTGTCTGCATGTGTGCATCTCACGGACGGCTGATAAGAAAAAAGGCAAGTCATGTGACGACGGCTTGCTGTCTGGTCCTGCTGCTCATCCAAGCTACAGTCACACTTGCTCACGTAAACACGCACGCGCGCACTTGACAGCTGAAGCTGAGTCACTGATACATCATTTCCACACATGTACACCGTGTAACAGTTGCTGTTGTGTGTGCAGACACACAAACGCTGAGTGTTTGGTATCACAAGGCTGCAGCCAGGCCATCAGGCGTGTACACATCCTGGACACCCTGCTCCAGTTAGCTTCACTGCACACGCAACATACATGCACACAGTCTGTCTGTCTGTCTCTCTTGCTCGCTCTCCCCTTTTCTCTCCCTAAGCCAGATGCAGCAAGCACATTTGGCTGAAAAGGCCAGCCACACACAGAGCAAGCTGACATACAGGCAGAGGCAGCAACACACACAGTCACACAGGCCAAGACACTAAGCATCAGCATCATCGTAATCCTTTGCTCTTAAAGGGATCTAAGCCATCACGCTCACTCCACTCACAGTCTTAAAGGCAAAGTCTTGTGCCCTCTGTTCTATGACACCAGATGCATAAATAGGGCAGCCTTACAGTTAGGGGTACTATTTTTAGGACAGTATATTTTATATACAGCATTTATTTTGTTTTACATTTATTAATTAAAGGGCATCTTTACTGAGAGGTGACGTCTTTTTTTTGCAGGAATGCCCTCATAACATTGACACACTTGCACAGACTCACACCTAGAAGCAGTACAACCGCAGCCTGACCTTTCGGCCACTGAGATGCTGTGTAAGACCAGTTGGGATCGCGGTCTCCTTGCTGAAGGTGCTGATGATGCAGAAGCAAGCAGTGGCTTTTTACTTGTGCCATCTATATTTAATGAAAACCTGTATGTTTAGGAGAAACCCACACAATGCTATTGATAAGACATCCAATATATTGTTCCTCTTAATGCCAATGAAGTGATTTTTCATTGCGATTAAGGGATTGAAATTTTGCAACAAATACTTTCACATTGCGTTTGGTTTGCCAAAACGCAATTTTTGTTACCTGTCAATAACTAAAGCTTTCCCCATTTTAAACTAAGATCCAAATATTAGGTGAGATGAGCGGTTTTAGACCTGTGACCACTAGCAGCGGTCCTGTACCACGGTTAGGGACCAGAGGCTGACTGAAGGTAACACGTGTGACCGAGACAAGCATCTTGACATGTGTCAAGAGTGAGTCGTAGACAGATGTGACGGAGAGAATCCGGTCATTTTCCAAAATAAAAAAAATTGTGTAGAATCACATAATAAATAAAACGGAAATAATGTCAGTTATGTATTCTTTCTGTTTGGCGCGGTACCAACCCTAGACCCGAGGGTTGGGGACCACTGTTTTAGATAACCAAATAAATAAATACATACAAATTAATAAACTCACAAAGAAGACACATTTTGTCCTTCTCTGAAAGGAAAGTTTCCTGAAATACTGAACCATCCGACAGTATAGTCCCAACATCTCTGTAACTTAATTCTACACCTTCCAGTAAAGTAATAATTTTCGTCATAAATGTTCATCACATTTACAGTAACTAAAAGTGTTCAGATTGTTCATTTTATTTACGTGATTAATTAATTATAGAGGTTAACTGATTTTTCATTTTTCAGCTCTAATAACACATTTGCCAGCTTATTTCATATATTGGGTCCTCCCAATAAATAAAAAAATTATAATAATAATAAAGCAAAGAATATGCATTTGTATGTGACCATGTTTATGTCTCTGTGTATTTGTACATGTACATTTGTACAGAGTTTTCGGCTCTTTGTATTTCATATTGTGCACTGCTGTTTTCTGTTTTACTCTCATTTGTGCATTTATCTGTGTGTTAAGTGAATTTGTGTGTGTGTTTGTGTGTGTGTGTCCTCTTGTTGCATCAGGTCTGTCTGTTTCTCATCTCTCCTGCATGAATGCTCCAGATAGCTGAAATACAGTTTGAAATAACCATCGACTCTCTCCTCGTCCAAAAAAAACAACAAAAAAATTATAATAAAAACACGCATATACACAAAACTGTGTTTCCTTTAAATATGAGACAAAAATGATCTTACAAAATGATGGAGTGAGACAACTGCAGAGAGGAGGAAAAGGTTTGACAGAGGAGACACAAATATAGCCCTGGGAATGAGCTGGCAGCTTTACCCCATGTGACAGAGCTTTCAAAGTGGATCAAAACCACAACGATGGAAAGAGTCGGTACATGAGTAAAAGACAGATAAAAATGGAACAAACTTTGAAGTCATGTGACCACTCTTGAGACGACACACCTCCGTTTCACCCTCTTTTTTAGTCTTCCTCATCCCATTACTCCTCTACTAAGATGTGTGAAGTGATGCAATGTGGCAACAACAGGTTGTAACACAGGGGGCTCGGTAAAGCTGTTCGTAGACCAGCAAAGCCCAGTGCACAGTTTGCTCTGTGTGTGTGCTTGTGCGCACACATGCGTGTAAGTAGTCTAGGCTAGATTAGTATAAACCGTATAATCTCTTCACATCTAGGGCTGCACCTAACAATTATTTTTTTATGTCGACTAATCTACCGATTATTTTTCGATTAATTGATTAGTTTAACAGTTATTAATTTTTGTAATTTTCAATGTATACTAATATATGACGTTCTGATTGAGCAAAGTCATGCGAAACAAGACATTTCCTTGGCCTTCTCCTGCCCCATAGTCCACACAAGCAAGAGGACACATTTATGCGGGTGAGACGTAAACAATAAAACAGCAACAACGACTGGACACTGGACAAACCCCAGCTACACAACAGCACCGCTGCATAATTCAACAGAATAACCCACAGAATAGAACAGAATCCCTAACGCCCACAAGTCTCAGTGTCAGAAGCCACTCCCCTTGGGTTGTTACTATAATATAACATAATATGATAACAACATAACAATTAATTCACTAAAAACAAACATTTAAATTGAAAGCATTTTTACACCCGTATTCAAACAAGCACTGATGGCGAGTTAAGGAGCAACTTTGACTTTGCCCCCTCTCTGCTGCAGACAGGTACACTTAAATGAGCTCCACCCTCGCTCATACTCAAGAGAGAACACACTGCTCCACATTTTCTTTCTTTCTCCATGGTGTCTTGAAGAATTTATGTCCAGTAATTGCAGGACACAAATATTAATATTTTC
This sequence comes from Channa striata, assembly GCA_033026295.1. Classification (NCBI taxonomy): domain Eukaryota; kingdom Metazoa; phylum Chordata; class Actinopteri; order Anabantiformes; family Channidae; genus Channa; species Channa striata. The sequence continues at coordinate 22,038,842 of CM065178.1, forward strand.
ATGCTCTAGTTAACCTTTAACTAAATGCAGTGTGAGGTAATTTTATTGTCCTATGCACCAAATCATTTCGTACCGTTAATTTCTAACCCAACCTGTGATGTGCTGATGTAAATTGACACATTTTTTTAATTGCACCACTCCTATTCAGATCATACATAGTTTAATGTGTATAAAGCAAATCGTGTAGCACTTTTACTCCCACAGTAACCATATACGAGTAAAGATGCAGGGTGACAGTAAGCTCCTAAAGGCCCCGGCCGGCCCCACGCTCCTTTTCAGACGCCGATGCATGCAGTGTGTAGACAAACACATATACTAAAGAATTCACACTCACAGAGCAAACGTTTAATCTGCCTAAGCCATTGCCTAATCAGCTCTCAGCACAATACCTTTCACAGACTCACACTAAAACACACACACACGATAATATCTAGTTTTATAACTTTCTAAATGGAACTTTCAACACAAACTACAATCCATACATCTCCTTCTAGCAACATTAAGAAAAAAACCCCCACCACACTTCAAAAATGGCTAAACAGTGACTGCTGGATAATGAGTTTTTGACTATAATATTATACCAAAATGTATTTTTAGGTGAATAAACAGCAATTTGAAGTCAATGGACACAAGATCTAAAGTGTATGTTTCAGAATACAAGCAAGCATACAAGCTAAATGTGGGCCAAAGTTCAATACACATTCATGACAAAATGCAAAAGCAGAAACACGGAAACTAGCAAATACATCCTTCCACCACAGGTCCACTGTTAGCGTTTGTTATGAATAATTTATGTGCCAACATGTTGTTGTAGGACCAAGTACAATCTGGCTTATGGATATGGTTCTAGTGTATATTATGGGCTGAAAATGTCATATTTAAATGGGGCATTACATAGTAACAAACACACACACACACACAAACACACACACAAACACTGTTTCAGAAATGGGCTAAAGGTAGATTAGTTAAAAACACAGTTTGCTAACAGACTGGGAAAAGGTTTAATTGAACCCAATAACTAAAAACACAGTAAAGCATGAAATGCTGTGCCACAATGTGATCTTATTGTAAAAATGCCTTCGTACAAAATATGGAGGCATGTGACACACATTTGTGAAAGGTATCATTTTAAGTTTTTGTAGATGAGTTAATATGTGTATATACAGACCGTGTGTGGAGATATACTGTGGAAGCATTGTTATGCCAGTGAGAGCATGTGTCCATATGCGTGTGTCAGTTTATAGGGGCGTGTGTGTGTGTGTGTGTGTGTGTGTGTGTGTGTGTGTGTGGCCAGGGGCTTTAGCAGCTTACAGCTACTCACCCTTCCAGCTTTAGGCAGGAACAGAAATTAGGCAGACTGTGGGAATCCTTACTGGGATTCAAAGCACCATTTCTAATGAGAAACGTCTAAATAGGACAATAAATACGAATTACGTAATGACCAAGGTTCTTTAACAAAAGCTTGGATTATGCACACACTGACAGAAAAAGATTTAATCCTGGCTCTTCAATAGTACTGACTAGGTAAATTGTGAGCAGATCGAACCTTGCATTTGATGCACAAGCAAATAAGTGAAAAGAGCTGAAATGATGGACCATGGCTGTGCAAAGCCTTTGAGCCATCCTGTGCCATCTTGCAGAGCTGACTGTAGATCGCCCTACTCCACCCTACATTTCACCTGTCTGCAAGTGACGGGATGTCCAGAAATGTCAAAGTCAGTCTTTGTATTGCCATTGAGAATCATTGTATAACACAAATGTGTTCCTTCTACCACACCCGAATCCCAGAAGCTCTTTCTCCACTCAGAGGATGACTCAGCAGTACGATTTGCCCATGGCATAGAATCCACACTTGGATACACACTTCTGACTTTCCACTGAATCCACTGATTGGGGTTGGCTCTGTGTGTCATGATGACAACTTGACAGAAGGATTTATGTTACTGCCCAATTCACTAAAGACTCCAACCACAGACAAGTATCAGGCATCCTTCAGTTACTACAGCTCAAAGATGGCCAAGTAGAATGATGTTCAATAAAGATTCAATGTAACTATTTCAAAACAAATTAAAGCAACGGCCGCCGAAATTTTACTAAAAGAGGTTTAAATGTTAAACAGAAGCTACCTTTAAAAGCTACCATCATTCACCTGCAATATTTCAAATTTAGAAATTTAAACAAACATATTGGCTATAGTCTGCAGTTGGCTACAATAATTATTGATGTACAGTAAATCTGCAAAATGCAGTTTAAGCCCAACAACTTTTATCCCGTTGGCTACAAAATTAGTTTGTGCAACCAGGCTTCCGGTTTAAAGTATATAACTTCTTTTTTGCATGCTGCCAATGAGGAACCTCAAAGAGTTATGTTGCAGCAGTCTCTACACAGGAATTCACATGTGCATGTGCTTGCCCACACACACACACACACACACACTCAGACAGTTTGACAAAGCCACAGTATAGGCCAGAGAAACATTTTCCTCCTTCCAGGCTCAGCTTTAATTCAGTGTGACAGTGGGTTGGTTAGCTGTTATGTACATCAGAGAGCCAGCAGGGCAGGGAGCTTTTATTATGAGGCAAACAGGACCCAGTTTACAGTCAGCCGATGTCTACGCTGGCTAACTGCAACATGAAAGGGATTTTGACGCACATACAAACGTGTGTCTTTGGTGTAAAAAGAGTGAGACTTTATAAGCTGCAGAGTGACCTTAATGAGACAAGCGTGAGTTGGTCTGTCAGATGCTCCCAATATCTGATTAAAAGTTCAAATCACCTGTATAGCCTCTGAGATTTTTTATCTCAGGTAACTTACATGCAGAATGCTGCATTAAAATAAACCAATAACAACAAAATTGTGCCATCTTTATGTAGTACAATTACAGGGCAGACAGCACTGACTGTGTCAAATGGGTATAATTTACCTGTAGGAAATGTGTAAGGGGGATGTCAGACAATCGTGTGTCTGCTTCTCTTCCTTCCACTCTCCTTAGATAAAGTCCAGTGTTGACATCTTGACAACCTCGCTCCTGACTGGAATACTACTGTACCTGAAGTGAGAGAGAAGAAGAAACAGCAGAAGGGTCAGGTTGTTTAGTTAAGATTACATGAGCACATTTAACTGAAAAAATAGAGTCTTTAAATATGGCAGTGAATACCTCAGCTCAAAATCAATTTTTATGTTTTATACCACATTTATTTTAAGAAAATAACATGCTATTTACTTGTAAATATGGAACCTTCACTTGTGTCTTTTGGAAACTTGATTCTTCTTTTAATATAGAAATACCAAATTCTTGTACCTCTACAAGAATATTTGACATCATTTTTTATCATGTACAACTGATTCAGATTTTACAAGAAATTTGCGCAGTTGCTTTACAGCACAATCAGTTGCTGTGTTGCAGCTCATGAAACATGAGAGCAGAAAGATGGAGGCATTTTCACAAACAGGTAAGGCTTTCAAATTTGCTCACAATAGCAGATGGTGGAACAACTGAACAGCTGATTAAATTTCTCTAATAATTCTCTCAACAACTGCCGAATAAATCTTAAAACCTAGAAGTCAGGTTAGCACGGCCGATTCGCTCATCATAAAAAGGTCTGGGTTTTGGTTAAATGCCCGAAATAAAGTCTGCGGCTAAGACATTACATTCCAGTGTTTATACACTACCAGTCGAACGTTTGGACACACCATGTCTCTCTAATGGTTTTCCTTTATTTTCCAAACCCCATTAAGGCAAGAAATTGCACAAACGGACCCTGAGCAGAGACACCTGTGAAGTGAAAAGCATTTCAGGTGACGACCTCATAAAGCTCATAAGGAGAATGCCAAGAGTGTGCAAAGCAAAGGGTGGCCATTTTGACAAATATAAAAGATAAAATTTAAATTAATCCACGCTTCTTTCTTCACTACATAATTCCATATGTGTTCATTCATAGTTTTGATGCCTTCAGTGAGAATCTAAAATGTAAATATTCATGAAAATAAAGGAAAAAAATTAATGAAAAGGTGTGTCCAAACGTTTTACTTATAGTGTATGTGAGAATTATTAAACTGAGCAAACAGCAGTTACGTATAATGAAATTCTGTCATTCTGTTTTTTTCCACAATAATTCTGCTAACTAATATTGCTAACTTCTGGGCTGGCCTGCAACAATACACTCCATATGATCTCAATACACAGAATTCTTAGACATTTTTTCACCATCAGTATCATCAGTATATGATTAAGGTAGTTTGGTCTCTCCACCTTGTGAAACTTAGGAACCGCAAAACTTAAAGTATCACTTTAAACTTTAAACCATCTTCATGTGAACTTATTTTCTACACCTGCTTATTTGTATTTTGAGTCACATGGAGCCTGATATTTATCCCAGAGAACACTGGCAAGTGGTATTTTAAAATAAGATGTCTTGGCAGTTTAAACAACCTGTTTCAACCTGAACCACTCCCCATTCTCTGTCTTTCAAATATGTGAGTTCAAGGACACGCTACAGTGCTGTGGACAAACGAGCTTTCACACATCCCCGAGCTAGCACAAATACAATATTTCGCTTTCTCCCACACACATACACACAGTATACTCACACATACCCTTTAAATCTCAGTGAATTAAACTGCAGAGGATTGTCAGCTACTGGACTCTGTTTTGTCTTGACAAGCAGGTGGTGCAGTATTCACAGCATGACCCCTGAACACTGCCTGACCCTAAAATGTACACAAAGTCATTTACCAGCACGCGATAAACCCAACTACAAGCAGCCTGACAATCAGGAAGTACAGCAGATCCAACTTTCAGCGCATATAAGACCCTGTAACCTATGCTTTGAGTTGCACTTAATTCCTTTGTATCAGACTGAAACAATAAACTGATTTTATTCTGCTCCTGCTCCTTTGTCTTCTTAGTCTCACACCCGCAACTCTCTTTCTGATCGTGCCGAGCGGCAGATCGGGTGCTCTGAGGAACCGCATTCAATAATAAAAGGAGCGGATAGAGGGATGAGAGGAGAAGGATGAAAATGTATTGTGTCCCATCTGAGCGTCCCTGAATGATTTATAACACAAACTGACGCTTGCATGAGCCTCTGGGAAAGTTGTGGCTGCACTCCCCTTACTCCTTCTCTCCACTCAGCTTGGCATTCGTGACCGACCAACAAGAGCAAGATATAGACAGACAAAAACAACGAGTAAAATAAAGTGTAAGTGTGTTCTGTATGTTACACTTTAATAAATTTTCTCTCAGCCTGGCAGCTTTTAGTTTTTCTTTTATTATCAATTTTTCACAAGTTATTAGCTTGATTGGTTAATTAGTCTCAGGTAGTTGAAATGTATTTTACAAAAAAAATCTGAAAATAGTGAAATAGACCTGTAGAAGTTTCTAGAGACCAGGAGACATCCTCAGATGTCTTCATTTGTCAGATTGTGCCTTCGTTGAAAATTATAGAATAAAGAAATATAAAGTAAAAGAAAGAAATAATAATAATATTTAATAAAAACAATAAATTCTCACATTGTGGTAGCTGAGAACCACAGAAATAGTTTAAACAATTGCCTTACTTAAAAAAAAGTAGTAGCAGTACACCATTATCCTAAACAAATAAATGTTAAACGGGGTGTCCAGTGCCGAGTGGTCGAGAGGCATATCATATACTATAAGTGCAATGCCAACTTCAACCAAGATGAACTCAATCCGCGTGCTGCACGTCGGTTGCTGTTAAGAGAAAAGACCAAGTTGCTAAAGGTCAGTGGGGCAGTTGACACACCATGGTGAAATGTGTTTCACAGAAAAAAGAGGAGGAGTCAATTAGTGGTAGCAATTTGAAAATGAACAGAGAAAAAAAACAAAAAAACGTTAAGTTTAAGTTAACTGCATCTGTGTGCAGTTTGCCATCATTAAAAAAAAAATTGTTTTACACCTCCAGAGTGAGGAAACATGTGAAGCTAGATCACTGTAATAGATTCCTCCTCATTCCAATGCCTGTAGGGTTGAGGCCAAACATGTAGGCTCCAACAGCTGCAGTAAGATCAGAATCACATCATCCCTGACGTACTGTACCACAGGTTTTCTGACAAAATCGGCTGGCTACTGATCAAACTCCTGATATCCAACTCCTACTTTCCATTCCTCCAGTTACATGACACATGCTGTGATATGAATCATAAATCCTGAGTCACAAGCCGTCAATTTCCGAGGCACAACTTGGCCAAGCAAACTGTTTTTAACGACCCTGTATTGCATTTCTGTTTTGGCCAAATTAATCCAATAGAACAGCTTTTAGAGGGATACATCAAGTTAAATATTATTCTGGTATCAATCAAGGATCAGGGTTCTTGTGGTTTCAGTGTTTCCACCGACAGACTTATTATAGACTTAAAAATATATGACCAAAACAAGCTGACAACAAGCTGCCTGTTGCAGGTAGGCATGACGATGCACTGTAACTTCCTGAATGAAAACCTGTCAAACTCTGTGCAGAGGTGTGAATTCCCCTTTGTAAGCAGCCATTAAAATACCCCTTAAAAGGAAAAAAGAACAACAACCTTTATTCGTCACTTCGAGCACATATACATTTCCACATACATGTTACAGTGAAAATTGTTCTCTGCATTTAACCCATCCCTCTGGGGGGAGCAAAAAGTACATAGAAGTTTGCATTCCCCTTGATAAATTAAAAATAATAAATGCAAAAATATTATGTCTTTTGACATGTCAACATAAGCACCCAACTGTATGTAGATATGAGTAGTTATGGACAGCTCAGTAAATGTTTTCCCCAAAGCTTTCCACCATCATCGTTGTGGTTTGGACCTTCTGATGACATGGTTTGATACTGCCCAACAGGCATTATGCAGAACTGCATTTTATGTATGTTTATCAATAATTTCTGAGTATGTGCACAACCAGCATCCTAAATCAACACATGCTTACACGAGGGGACTTTTTATGTAGGCGTACGCATAGTTAACAGCTGTTATATCTCAAAGTACCTAAACGAAGAATTGCTTTCTATAAAAGTGCTTACTTAATAAATACAAATGATGATAAATAACGAGCTCTTAGATGTGAATCCTAATGACTTTGTTTACTTGCACTTACACCTGGTTACAGGAAATGTCAAGGAGTAACCCGATTTCACCTGCACCTTAGAATTATTTTGGAAGCCTGGCTCACAGATTTTAACTGTATAACAGAAAACCCTCTCTCTGGCTTTTCTTTGTTTTGTGTGTTTACGTGAAAGAGTGACAGCGCAGGGGGAGAGAAACCAGAAAAAGGAGACACATGCAGCTGATCCACAAAAGGAACTATATGAATTTTAAACAATCCGCTGAGGAAAGTGGCACAATCGAAAAGGTAGTTTGTGTTTAATTTTCTGTTGGATTTTGCGGCATTGCCCTATTAATGCAGCGTTTTGTTACAGACATGCACAGTTTCAGAAGGGTGATTAGAAATCTAGTTAGACAAATACATGGCTGAGAAATCTGTGCTCTATGACAGAAATCTACATAGGAAAATCAGGTTTCCCTAATACTCCACCCCGATATCAGACACCAGATTATCTGAGAAAGTTGAGTGTAACCTGGTTACTATGTAAAAGCACTGACTGCATAAAACATAACTTTGTGATGAGTGATGAGACACAGAATAAAACCCACACTGACTGAAGATTACTACATTGGGATTTTGAGGAGTCATGCTGGAGGTAGGTGTGACTTTAAATCACATGTCCCATAGTGAAATTTAAATAAAACTTAGACAACCAAATATGAGACGATTTCCACAATACGCAAAATTCTCTCCGGATGAAAATAAACTAATCCAGTGAGACAGAAAGAAACTAAACATTATGTCCTGATTATCCTGCCAGAGAGGAATGGTGTGGATTTTTATAGCAGTGACTCATTTCACAGAGTGAAGAATACGCGCATACACATACATACTCTACGCTCCAAAGCGGGATTTGGAGACTTTGGGGCAGCTCTCATCTCAGGAGCTTAGTGACACTATTGAGATGTGCATGTCTGCTACAAACACACACACACACACACACACACACGGAAGACTGTTACCTTCTCGGATTAGCTTTGAGGCTAATGCCAACATAAATGTGGGTGTTGGTGGATTGAGGGACAAATACAAGTCAAATGTGGCCTATCCACTGACTTACAACCCTGGGCCACCTCTAAATCTGTAGTTTATTTGAAGCGATTTCTCCTTGTTGCCTTAAAGCATCAAAAGTCCAGAACATCACAGTGACTACTCAAACTAGGTTGTGGATCTTAAAACTTTGAACTCGAAATAATGACCTTTTAAAGACCTCTATATCACCATCTTTCTTCATCACTCTGATCAGAGACAAACTTGAGTGTCTTTTAATCATGATTAACTACAACAGAGAAAACAAATTTAATCATCAGGAACATGTTTTTCTCTTTCGAGGGATGATCGTACCCTTTACAAACAGATGGCCATGAAAATGTTAGCCAACTGCTTAGTTGTAGAAACGTGAAAATACTGAACAGCTACAGTAAGCACATTCACATTCAACCTCTGATGCATTCCCTGCTGAAGGAACATCACATTATGACAACACCTCTCTGCTAAACATGCTTGACTAGCTGTAGCTTTATGTGCGTTGAATGCTGTGCTAGTAATTCTCCAGATAAAGAGTCTCCCTGGAGTCTGACTAGCTTTTTATTTGGGTTCTAGTTTATGCAAAGTTTGGGTTGGAAACTTCCTGGATCTAGCGTCAAAATAAACAAAAGGAAATCACTTTGAGCAAGTGCATCCCTCAAAATGGTTAGCTAATTATTTGAACTTAAAATAATATTAGGCAAATTAATAGTCCTCTTAAAGGCTCAAATTGCTACTATGAGGCTTTGAGCTAAATTAAAGTTTCTCAACCAAAGTTTGAAACTGTTAATTTTTTAAGAGCAATGTTCGAAGGGATATTGACACTGTATGGATCTGTAGACCTCCTCTTGGGAAATATGGCATTATCTTCACTACTTTGTCTAGACTTTACAGACATATAATCAAAACAGCAATAACACTGGGGTATCCTCACAGCTGATAAAGCTGGTTCAGAGGCATAACATGTAAGCAAATATCCTTGATTGGAACCAGCAAGTGAACTTTTCCTGCACTTCTGTGTTTCAAATTAGACTCATTCATACAACAGCTGTTTTGCAACATATTAAAATTGTCAGTAAAATAAATAAAGAAACCAGCTCATATTTATAAATGGCAAACTAAGAAGATCATACGGTGGCTTCATAAGGTGAATTCTAAAAAAAAGCTGAATTCTGCAAAGTCAATGGTTGAACAAACCTCCTCTCTCTTGATAACGATAAACCCAATCATTCAGAGATTTGCCTCGGCAGAATAGTGCCGCTAATGCTCTGAATCAATCTTTGCTTTCTTATTGATGTAGATTTACAGTGTTGTATTCTATAATGGGAATAGTTCACACACAACCACCACATATGAAACCTTTCACATATGAAAACAAACAAAAACAGACACCTCACACACACCCTTAAGACTTTCCTGACGTGGCATCTATGCAATATTAAGATTGCAAAAGGTATTTCTGAGGTGTGTTGGAGAAGTGAGAGGCTTTTGGGGTAAAGATTGATCTCTCTATATTATTTTAGCCTGTTACACTATGCTTCTAAATCTACACAAGTACTGAATATTAACATTCAATTTTATTAGCCAATCAAACACATGCCAACATACAGTAAAGTCCTATGCACATAAAGAAATTTCGTGTTATCACATTCACTAATAGTTATTTGCTTGACAACTGATTTGATCACTCCATTCTTTAATTATTTTAATGACCACAAATTAATGTAAACCAGTATGAAGCTGGATTAATGATTAGTATGATAACCAGGAATTTGTCCAAGAATTTCTCAAAAATTCACAGCCTCGGAATTCTCAAATATGAATATTATCTGCTTTCACAAACTTACCATCTTCAGGTTTGATTGATTAGCCATGAATAGGAGAAAAAAGAAATTTAAAGACTTTACTTTGAGCTCTCAGAGCTTGTGACAGATAATCTGGGACATTTTAAAAACCAAATAATTCCTTGACTGCATATATAATTACAAAAACAACTAATTATGTGATGTCATTTACAGTAAGAAAAAAAACTTTTTTACCTCAATTTCTCTTCAAAATGAATTTTATTAACTTAATGTCTAAGATATTAGTTAACAGTTTCTTTTGGGTCTGCAAGTGTGCAGTTATCTGGCTTTCAGATTGGGCATAATAATATTGCCCTATTCACGCTAAAAATGTGAACCTTCTGTGCCCTGCGGTTTAACGGTGGTGGGGAAGCAGAGGAAAGTAATTCCAGCAAAATCAGAGCTTGCACACAGATCTTTTTGAATAACTTCTTTCAGTGACCTAAAAGTTCAATGGAGATGACCGCTGGACTAGACATAATTATTTTCAGTTGCTTTGAAAAATCTTCCATTGTAGAAGCTACTGAAGTCTTGCAAAAAATGCGCACAGAACAAACCTCCCCAAATATATAGTCAAGGCTGAGATCTTTTCATCTTTATTGAGGACAAGCACTGGGAAAATCTAAATGCTATCTGAAAGAGTCATCAGTTTAAAGTATTACCGGTATGTCTACCACAACAGATATACCTGCATCTTTCTTAGTAGGTAATAAGTTATACAATTATCCACATGTATGCATGGCACATACATAGCACTGGCCAAAGATACTATGTCAAACAAAGACCTTCCCTCATTAGGGTGAGAGGGTTTTATAGTGAAATCCCATGAATTCAGAGGGGTGTGTGTGTCCCTAGCCTGGAGTTCTCTCTATTAAAGCCATTCATCCTCTCTGGCAACTATCTATGCTAGTGCCTTGTGACCTGAGCCTCCCCCCCCCCCCAAACTGGTCAATAGTGTGTGTCTACCGTCTTCCTAAACCCCCCACCCACCACACACACACTTAAATAAGCAAACACACTAGTGCAGTGTCACACAGCCCCGTAACCAGCCTGTTAAATTATTCAATAGTCCCTCACAGACAATTTTGCACATCAGAGAAAGTGAGGAAGGAGTAAAGGCTTGTTCATGGAGAGTTTCATAAGGATTAACAGGTTAAACAGATGCAGCACTAAAAAAAGACACAAAGTGCTACAATTAACCAAACCACAAGACTGGCTAATATTTCATGTTTCAAGCCAGAAGGTTACATATGCTTTTACTTTGTATGCCCTGTAATGCGCCATTACCACAGTAACTGCTCCCTTCCACAGTTTTTTCCCTCCTCTTCTCAGTGGACTGTCCCATTGACCTAAGATGACAGTCATAACTACACCAAGACTAGTAAACATGTTTTACATTTGAACTTTTAGCCTTCTTTTTAGAAACTGCTCGCCTGTTTTTGGTCCTAATCAATTGGCTGAATGAAAACAAATAAAGAGAGCAGTAAAGCAACTGAACTTTGATCTAACACACACACACACACACACACACACACACCTTTGTGCCATAATTAGAGGTTTGAACCAGGTTTTATAGAACAAGATTTGAAGATAAAAACTGAGAGAATAACCGTGACCATGGATAAATTACCTAGGTTCTAAAAATAAAACTGAAAATGTGTTTTATATTTTTAAAACATTTATTTTAAAAGATATTTGATGTAAGATGTAAAGAAAGCTTTTTTATTTTTAATAACTGCCTTTTTGATATTAAATTTAAACTTATTAAAACAAAGCGCATCTGGTACCAGTGTCAAAACCTTCTGAACTAAACCCAAACCTACAGTTGGCTAACACATACACACTTTATGTACATTTATTGCTGTCCAATGCATGTCTCATGATTGCAGTAAAACACATGACTAAATGTGGGGGTTTCATGTTTATGTAATTTCTCCCTCTTGGGTCATCATTTTAGAAAAAAAAATCTATTTTCTGAAAACCCTTGTGGGCCCCACACAGTACTAGTTCATTATTTTAAAAGCACGACTCCACCAGCGCCACCTCCTCTAAGCTGACTCACCAAACAAACACCAGTAAAGCACGTGCGTTGGATTTTATGCAAATTGTGTCCAAAATCCATTCAATTAATTTGAAGCTATTTCCAGACACTGTACATGCGCTCCTCAGCATCACTGCCTTAGTCACTAATCTAGGTGAATACAAAAGTAAAATAAAAAATACTAACACTCAAATCACCCAAGGCCTCAGACTGACCTAGATCTTCTCTTTACACCTGGGACAAAAACTGGCTTGGCATCTGGTTGTATCATTAAGTGCATATACAGTACAAGCATGTCACCTCTGTGACCCATGTGACCACTTGAAGCAATGTCACTTGCAACCATTTGTTTTATTTTTCATGCATGTAATTTATTCAAAGCACTGGACACATTTCACAACCATTTCATTTTATAGCAGCCAAATAAGAGTAGAAGAAGTACATATGTTATTGTTATTGATTTTTAATTATTATACCAAAGAAAGCCATGTCAAAATTGCCAGGACCTACACCTTTGCCCTTTCCATATGCTTAGTGGGAAGTCTTATAGATGGTTTACCACCTATTCTATTAGATACTCCCAAGCAAAAAAGGTGAGTTACTATTTGAGTACTCCCGAAAAGCATGCACAATGTTCAGGCCTTTAGTTATAAAACAATTGAGCACTGTAAAGCTGAAACATCAGATACACTATAATAATACTAGGAGGGAAATGGCCTACACTGAGTCCTTGAAGAGCATTAAGAGGGAAATACACTGGGGAATTTCTCCTCCTGATGTATGCTTACACTATAACAGCATAATCAAAAATAGCACACGTGAACATGACGAAAGCAAACTGTTCTCTCAATTAGAGCATGATTTAGGGAATGCTTTGATACGAGAGCTGTTGGACGAAAAAAAAAAGCAGCAGTGACAGGCTTTTTATCTGTTACCAACAGAGCAGAGAGTTTCGATTTCACATAAGTCAGTGGACAAACACAGACCAAACTCTTTATTGGTTTTAGATTGAAACAATGCTTTTAAAAGAGTTTCTGGTTAAAATACTTTCACTTCATTAGAAAAATAAATGCTTGTCATGGTCTCACGCTCGCAGTTTTCCATTGATCACTTCTATGTGTATTTCTGTATGAATTTATTATTTAGCCACCCCCCCCACACACACAGTACAACTGTACATAGTAAATAGTTTAGCAGTAGAACAATCGGAGGGGGTTTACATTTAAGTAGACAGCTTCCCCTAAAGAAAAGTAAAAGGTTATTCTTGTTGTCAATTCACAAAAAAAGGGAAGAGAAAAACAATTACAGCTTAAATGTCAATAGGGGTTAGTCACTTAGCTCTCAGCTTTTAGACACAGAGTTGTTATTGACCCTGAGTAAGAGATCATCCTGCTACTGGTGCTACACTGGTGGAGAAGCACAGAACAGGCCACTCAAAGAGTGCTACCGTTTGCATCAGTTTGTCTTAACAGTCATTGCCACTGGCCACATTTAGACAGGCTCAGCTGGCGCTCGGTGACTAGATGGGCCATATCAACCAGGCAATAACCCAGGGCCTCTTTATGACCATCAGTTCCCTGCTGCAATGGGTTTCATTGTGGCAGCAAAATTATTTTCAGTTGCACACCCAAATGCATGATAGCTGTGGAATCACACACAGAAAATGGCCAACAAACAAATAATCACCATGTACAGAGAATGTGAAAGTGTACTTAAGTACAAGACCTATGTTTTGCACAACTTACAAAGTGAGCAAATAATCTGTTGCAGTTTTAAATAAAAGGCCACATGACAATCAATACATAATGTAATATCAACATAGATATTAGGTACTTATTTCAAGTTTAATGGCTGAAGTTCTAGCTCACAAAAATAAATAAATTAATTTTAAAAAAAATAATAATCTCTTCGTGCTCTTCAAGGACTCAAGTGCTAGCTATGTCTCAGACATCACAGTAACAAGTGCCGGCGGTCAAATGCCCACACCAGCTAGTGAGTCATCGCACTGATGTAGACCCATTTCACTTTCCCACAAGGCCATGCAAAATGCATGAGCGCAACAGAAAATTGTGTGTATAAAAATATACACGTATACATAGTTTTGGCCAGTCCATGTACGGAATGGCAAACATGGAGAACATATGCAGTCATTACATTAGCTGTTATGCTTATTTGATCAGCAATGTGCAAGGACACAAACAGCCAGAGTGAGTTGCACAAGCACTAGATTATATACCTTCAGCTTCCAGTGTGTATGTATTTTTTTGAGTCTGCGCGAAACGCGAGGGCTGAGAGTAGAGTGAAGTGCTACTCTGAAGCCCAACAGGATTTTCCAATCAAGAGGAGCAGAAAGATTAATAGAGACATCTTGCATGTGCTATATTGAAGCTGTATAAAAGAAAAAGGCCAGTTTCATTTTTTTTCATATTGAAATATTAGAGACTCAAATTAAAAGACAGAAGGGTTAAATTACAAAAATGCAAAAGTCTCTAAGCAGTTCAGTGTAAAGATTCACTGCAAGACACGCACTATATAGATGAGACGCTCTCTGTGTCTTTCTCGAAGGCCATGTTCTTGGAGGGAAAACAATGATGTCATACAGTCATTTGCTGGGGCCCCAAGGGATGGTAGGGGGTGTTGTAATTCACAGTTATACATTTATAGTCAGAACTCCCAGAGATGTTGGATTCATAATAGCTAGAATGAAAATGTCCTGCAACCACTAGTGTAACACGGGAAGCAGTTTTTAGGACAGCTGACTCTGAGGCGGGTAGAAGACAAAAGAAAATTGGGTAAGGTGCAACGTTTCTGCATTAAAGTCATCCAAATTTCACAAACCTTGTCTAACACACTAAATGCAAACATGATACAGTGCCCCTGTTGTTCTCTTTTGATCAGTGAGGTAGAAGCGCTATCAGTGTGCCATGTCAACACATATATGTCTTGATCATCATAGCACATCAGCTGAGAATTGTGGTGGAGCTGGGTAAGTTGACTCATCTAGCTGTCATGCCTAAATGGACACGTTGCAGCATGAGAAGCTTAATCACGCTAACCTACAACCTTCCGTCCTCTGCCTGAAAAAGAGAATGATCAGCTAAAATGAAAGAGAAAGAGAGGAGGAAATCAGGCAGAGAAAACCCCAAAAAGGAAACATGCATCTAGGCCACTGAGTCATTTCCCTTGTGTTTTGCCTCTTCCTCTTCTTCTTGTTCAAATATACATTGACAGTATAAATTATGTACATCATCACTGGGGTTTACACAGAGTGGGAGAGGGCCCATGGGTTTTAGCCCTTAGGATTTCAGCTTTTTATCCCCTGTAAAGTCTGCCCGCAATTAGTTTGGGAATTAATTCAGGCTCAGAACTTAGCCTCCCCCTCCTCTTTTAGATCTAGTGATTCATCCAAGCCTCTTTTACACAAACACACACAAAAATAGAGAGGGAGTAAAAAGTAAAATATCTGCCCTGTGGAGGATAGGTTTTACTGACTCAAATAGAAATATGATTTGGTTTAATACACATCTATAAACTAAGCTACTTTTTAGATAGGAAATTTGTGTCTGTATTCAAAGATACAGCTGTTTTGGTCAGGCAAACTAAGTAAAACTAATCAATATGAATCAATACGCCAAGTGTAGACAAAGTTTTTAAACCCTTGAGTGCTTTTATTAGTATCAATGGGACCAGGCTATGTCAAATAATAAGTTCAGAAGCCACTTTCCATTCGTACAATGAGTTTGTTATTATGACATTACATCAAATCTTAATGATCCACTGGTAAATGATAAAACAATGTTTACGATTTAAATGTTAACTGCAGAATTTTCACTTATAATATGTTAAATTATTAGACAAATAAAACTTAAAAGACTAGGCCGTTTGAACCTCGCTTATATTTGATAAATGCCCATAAGGATGATTGTGTGCACAACCAAGCACTGAAACTTTCTTGCCTTGTGTCCATCTGAAGGAATTGAGCTGACATTTGCTGGCAAGAATACTCAGTATCTCGCCTCAGGACACTAGAAAAATAGAAAATTGTTGTTGTACCAGCCAGGCTTTAGATTTTAGGGACAGTGACACTCCAATCAGTCTACTGTCCTGCTGTGTGTCCTTTATTCTGCGGTTTCTTTTGTTTCCAGTGCTGCAGTTGCCGTTGGGATGCATTACTTCTACAACCTCTCACACCCTGTCTCTTTGGGGAGGGGAGAGGAAAAGGGGATCGGAGAGCAGTCACTAGCTCATTCCAGTGCATTTGATTATTATAACCCCAACTTTAGGGTGTGTGATTTCACCAGCACACACAGATCAGACATAAAATCAACTAGTCCTATGTGTATTGCCAATTAATAATCAATAAGATAAATGTTCATACTGCATATATTTGTGACAGGAACAGGAAAAAAGGCCATGAATTAATACAAGGCGCCCTTTATTTACAGCATAGAGCTCAATAAATCAGAGGAAATGTATGTGTATGTTTGTTAAAGAGAGGCATACGTTTCCAGACAGACAATAGCATTTACTCTAGATGGATGGCAGGGAGTGTGAAATGTGGTAGTGCTACTTGAGGTCCACTAGTGCCCTCAATCATATTTATTATCTTGACATTGGTCACATGTTGTTTTATTTTTATTCAGGTTGGCTGCTTTAATTTTCCTAGAATGTTGGTAACTTCCTGATGCTACTGTAAAACTGAAAGGTCGTCACTTTGACCACTCAAAGCTAATCAACGGATTACGTTTAAATCAATCTTTAAATCTAAATGTTCATAGTGTACACAAAACTAATTGTGAACAAAGTCAGGGCTGTGATTACTGGCCATGACAGTGACTTGTACCTTAAAATTTAACCAGGTGGTAATATTGGCGTTGTCCCTGATGCTTTGCTGTAATTGGTTAAACAATGTATGATAGCCTTTCCTATTTGATTTGGCCTCTATCTCACACCTAGAAACAACAATTTGTCATACATGCTGCCATCTATAAAGACCCAGATACTCACATATGTTGTTTCTTTTAATATGCAGAGCATGATAATTTAACCTTTTCCACATTTGCCCTCTGGTATGATAACATCCCTGCAATTAATCTAAGGTTCGTGGCCTACTGGTTTTGTAGCACTGCACATCTGATTTATTTGTGTTTATCTATGAAGAGAGCATTTGTATGAGAGGAAATGACAGTGAATGAGAGATGTAGTGGGGCATGGTGCCAACTGCCAGAGTTCTCTCCAAGTCACAATTTTATTGGACAATTGTTAAGTTTAACCTCCGGCTCCCTGGGTTCACAAAGGCACACAGAGTCATCCTAGTACGGACTATTAGGCAAGAAAAGGGTGGCAGAAACGCTTACTTTGCCTTGCATGGCATCATTTTCCTCATGAGAAACTCTAATGTTCCCTGATACAATATCACACACCATTCATATCCACTCTAATGAATCTGGGTTAGCAAAGAAGTGCTGATGCAGAGATAACGGCACCTATGGGAGGTAACTGAAATGCAACAAAACTGGTCTTTTGTCCAAAAGCTTAACCTTCATAAGTTGAACCACCTTTGATAAAGGTCTTGTGTTTAAAAAAAAAACTGCTGGAGATAATTCAGCAAAAAAAAAAAAGTACATACATCCACACAGGCTGAGACACAGATTCAACTGAAAAATAAGACTTAAACAAACAAAAAAAAAAACCCTCACATTTGGTCTGATTTACTGCTGGCTGCCCAGGGCACAACACAATCTCCCCCAGATTCATCAGAGACAAATCTCCACTTGACCCAATGGAGATTGTCCAGTCACAGCATTAGGGTTGCACAGAGCTTGGGTAGAGGCCTAGTTTTCTTCTGGGCTGAGGGGGTGGGGTCAGTTTGGCATACAGTGTGGTAGCCCAGCAGATGAGGAGTTATCAACCACTTACATAAGGCCCAGTGACAGCCAGACCAAAAAGATTCAGTACAATCTTGCTGTGACATCACCACTGGGCAGGCTCCTAAGCTGCACCATTTGGTAATGCTATGGAATGAAAGCTTGTCAGCAGTGATCAAATAATGCCAACGCTGGCCTGGGTGCCCACTGTTGTGCTGACATGAACATGTTCAACACACAAATCAGACAAATGTGCTTTGCGACGACACAAAAGAAAAAAAGATAGTTTCCGAAATAATTCTCTAAATGCATTGTTTAGAAATTATGATCTCTAGGGCACAAATGTGGCTTTGAAAGGCATAGCAAGCTCCTGATATAGACTAATGTGGTGCAGTGTATTACCTCACACCCCACTCACATCAGCAAACATGTCCATTTCATTCAAGCACCCTAAGCCTTGCTGACAAGCCCCAAATCTGCAAAGCTAGCAGTCCATCCTGGAGTTTTCCCAGCCAGTTGAATGTTGGGGAGACTCAGCAGAATAGATGCTAATTGTAGGTCTAAGACATCATGTAATGTTTTAAAGACGGCTATTACAGCGAACTATGTGGTTCTAAAAATACTCTTGCCTAAGCTCTTTCCTTAAGTCTTCAAGTTAAATTAAGATCCAGGCGCAAGAGTGGCGTTGTTGGGCAGACATAAGATAAGTCGGGCTTTAGCAATGGTGGTCTTTTTGGATGATGATGACGAAGGCTGCTGAGAATTTTGTGGTATTTTAACTTGGCCTAGTCATGGAAGACCAGATAGAAGCTTGCAGATTTCACATGAGAGCTGGAGACAGTTGTAGCCGGACATAACAAGGGCTGAAAAGAGAGGGGGCTGGAGGGGCCAACTTATGGTCACAGCTGCAACCTCAGAGCACTGGAGGCACACATCTAATGAAGGGCTGTAATCAAGTTGCTTGTGCTAACCTCCCACACCCAGTCAGACTGGCTTGCCAAAATGCCTCTCTTATGACAGAGGCTTTAGTATATTGGTGGGGGAAAAAAAAGATGATGGGAAGAATGGTCAGTAGAATGCACAAGAAAAACCAATACTGCATATGGTAAATATCAAGCCAGCAAAGAGGAAACATGTAAAAATATGAACCTCTTGAGTGAAAGGCTGGCATGTTTCTCCAGAAACAGGGCACAATGAATGTCTTTTGATATGCGTGACACTTAAAGTATGAAATCTCAAATGGGAGCCAGCTAGATCCTACCTCTCGCCAAAGGTCTGAACCAGTTGGTCAGACAAAGACAATTTTCAGCTGTGCAAGGTGGCAAGTGAACAGCAGAAGTGGCACACTCACTGGGGAGGCATTTGTTGATGAGACATCTGTTGGGCTGTGACTTCCTTCCCTCCGAGACAGCTTTCAGTAGACCAAGGCCATGAGTCAGGCTTGCACCAGCTGCTGGGCCATGACTCGATCCATTTCACATTTTTCCCTTTGACTGTTATCATGGTTAGTGGAACAATTCCTGATGTAAATGCTGATTCAGACAGAGTTCCTCAATATGACTTGGCCTTCTAGAGACGGGCAGCCAGGTGAAATACCCCCCCAAAAGAATTCTCTTAACAACTGAAGATCTGAGTGTTTTTACATATGTAGGACACACATATTTAATTCAATTGAAAAGATAGATGATGGTGTCCATTTTGAATATCAAACACTGTCTTCATGCCCAGAAGATGGCTAAGAAATGCACCCACTGTGAACATGGGCACATGTATGCAGTTCTCACGAAAAGGTAAATAAAGTCTTACTGCCACTGTAGATTAATCCTGTTACCAAATGTCTACTATAGAGTTTTGCTGTCTTTTGAAATGATCATTACAAGCGGTATACATGAACACATCTACTGGTAGAGGAGAGATGGTGGTAAGGAGGGAATATTTCTCCTTGTCATCTGAGACAGCATTCCTATATTAGACATGCTAAAACCAGATGACTGCAGAGCATTAAGCCTGACAGCAGCATTTTAATATTTGATGCTCTCTGCTTCTGTGGAATAAACCACCAAACTGCTGTACAACCTGCTAAACTGACAATTCTCTAATACATTTTTCAAAAGTCTTTCCACAGTCACATAGAAATGGAGAAAAGTTCTTTGTTTTTAACAGAAATTTGTAGATGCTGAGGTCACTTAGTAAGGTGAAAGAGAAATGTGTGTTTTTAATGTCTACACGTTGTCCTGTGTACATGACTAAACCTTCTACAACATTCTCCACCAGTATCGTGGGTTAGAACTTTTGGAAAACATCACACTGGCTGTCTCTCAGACATGCTGACCTGATCTTGCCAGTACACCTTATCTTGGCAATCAAAGAAGGGTTGGTGGAAAGCCATAAAGCATATGGGCCTACAAGTGTACCTGTCATGAACCCGCCATTGACAGCAGCGCAGCTAAACTTAACGGTGACAACCATGTGAACCTGCACAACCTGTCAGAACAATAGTGTCACACACACTGGTAAGGCATCTCCTGCTAGCTGGGACAGAGTTGACTGTCCGAAGTACTGTCATCAGTGTTAATTAATAAGACCCAGGTTCTGCATCGACGCAAGATAGCCCGTACGCCTTCTGGTTGTTCTTAAAATAGACAAGTCAGGATTCAAGTGAGACTGAAAGAGAAATTCCATTAAACAGTGCAGCATTAGAAGAGCTGTGAAGCAAAAGCTAAAACAGGCATAGAGAGGTCATGCTACCGGTTGTAACCACTGCAGCTTCTTTTACAGGACGGAAGAGCCTGCTTTATAGAAATCTGCAGTAGTACACGTGGATAGGCATGCTGAGATGTTTGTAATTAAACGTACTGCAGCTTTAAGGAGACAATATTTAGGTTGTCGATTCTTCTTCTCTTCAATAAGCAGTAAGTAATAAATTAACCCCCATAAGGAGATAATGCCTATTTAGGACACAAAGACTTAATGAATTCTTGCCACCAACATCTTAAATTAAATTAGTACAAAATTGTCTGTCAAAAATGCTGGTGTTACTGTGCTGTGTTTGTATACTATGACGTGTAACAGGCCTCCAGGAGGCGTTGCTGTGGGATAAAGGGTTGGAGATGACGAGATTACTGTTCTGCACAAAATTTCAAACTTTACTCACACCATAATACTCTAAATCCTTTTACAGGACACGTAACTAGACATCAAGAGGTTAAACCTCACCTTGCCAACAGTATTACGTCCCCTTGTAGAGTTATGCTATGCCTAACTAAGCCGACCAAATCTTTTTTCCTTCATTCTGACTTTGCAGTCAAACTAAAGCAAAGTTTTTCCCACCAAAAAAGTTGCATCCTAAATCACTTTTATCCAAATTATGCTTGCACAGCCACAGTCAGATGATGTGCTGAAAATGATAAGAGGCCAACTTTCCATGCCCTCTGGCAATTCCTGTGATTCCTCATTATCACTGGCAAAATAAAGCAATCGCACAACATTAATGTTTTCAGTTTGGGGTGACTGTTGCTCAGGAGTAGAGCATTATGTCCACCAACCACAGATCCCAACTCCTCCAGTCATTGGTATAAGAAAAACAAAACAAAACAAAAAACTGGATTTGTAATGCTGCGACCATATAATGAACATAATCAGAAAGTCCTTGTTAAAAAACAACAACTTTTTACACAGCACATTCCTCATCTAGCATGTGCAAGCACGGCCCAAAAATGTGTATCCAATTTGACTTTAGCACATGAACACCTGCCATTAGTGTGAACATGTCTGGCCTCCCTCCACCCCACCCTGTCTGTGACAGCCACATCAGCCAGTTGTCAGGAGCAGCTGATGTGTACGTCCTTTCTCCTGCATCCATCAGCACAGAGAACTGGCACTCATAGCGATTTATGCAAAATCATGAGAAGACCCCTGACTAACGTCTCAATAATCTCTCACACAACTCTATAAAAAGACGTGACTG
Source organism: Channa striata (assembly GCA_033026295.1). NCBI lineage: Eukaryota > Metazoa > Chordata > Actinopteri > Anabantiformes > Channidae > Channa > Channa striata. Next base: position 22,060,698 of record CM065178.1, read on the forward strand.
TTGGCTGTATGCTTATGACTGCCTCTGCCTGTCTAAAGGAAGCTTGTTGTCACATTATATATAGACCTGTGTCAGCCAGTGTTTACCGAAGGCCAAATAAAAGCAGAGGACAACCTTATTTATTCATCCAATAGACTGAACAATAGCATACAATTTATGTGCCACCCCCCCCAAAAAAAAATCTGACTTCTGGTCTTGAAATTAACACATTTCACAACCTACTCTTTAAAAAGCTTCTCATGGATTCAACTGTATATAAAACAAGCATTTAGCATGACAAACGTGTATATCAACACCTGTTCTTTATTAGTCCAATAGAACGGATAAGGTAAACATCTGTGCTTCATTAGCACAATCAGAGTAAAAACATAAATGCTGAAATGCTCCAGATTTCGCCATGAATAAGGAAGTGTGTCACTTTCTGTTCTCCCTTCTTTGCACGGTCAATAGGTTGACAATGAGCGTACTAGATAAAGTTGATGCTAACAAGTAGGAATAAAACTATACCTCAAGAAAACTACTGGAGCAACTCAATCTACAATTGTACTATTGGTTCATTTTATTTTTTGACTTTTGATATGCAGTTTATTCATTCTGCATATTTAAAGTGATGTATATATCTGAAACTGAAAGCCCAATACACATAAATGGCAAAAGTGACGTAATTTGAGGAGAAAGGTAATGTGTTGAACATTTGAAATTACAACTGTTAATAGGTGGAATGTCATTGTGGATATCTAAAATGTTCTTTTAGACAAAGAGGAGCTGTATTAAAGATGTCTGCAGCAGAAATCCAGTCTAACAGTTTAATGTTGCCACAGCTTGGCATGGGCTCAGACACTGTCTCACTTTGACCAAACAGAAGGATGCTGTAGCTCTTTTTCTTTGACTTAGTTGCAGTCACTGTTAAACTGCATTAGAAATGTGTGTGTCCAGATTGACGGGAGATGTGCACTTTTTACACAAAGTTGCAGCGTAACTTCATTAATTAAATCATCTGCCGTGACACCGTAAGGCATTTCTTGTACAATATTTCACAGGCTCTGCAGTGCAACAAAGCAAGGATGTTTAGGACGTGTCCAATCACATCAAATCGGTCTTTATGTTTTTAGTTACAGATTAGCCTATTAGACCTGTGTAATGCAAGTAGGAATTAAAACAACTGGTCTGGAGTGTTTATGTTGTTTTGAGGGAGATTTTATATTAGCAATTTAAATATAATAATAGCTGCAGCATTTATTGCAAACACTGAAATTATGCAACTGAAGTAGGCTAAATTACTAGGAGTGGTTCTAGAGGGAGGCCAGGAGTGGCCATAGTCAGCGGCATTCTGTGTGTTGAATAATGGATGGAATATTTAATAATAGAGTCCTCAATTACAAAATAATTAATAGCTATACACCTACTAATAAGGGAGAGAATGTTCTGTTTCCATTGTTTAATGCTGCACAATCTGGACAGGTCACTGAAACTCCTGATTACAAGCATTATTAGATTTGAAGCACACACGTTTAAAGTTGCTAAAAAGTCACTTTTCCCAAAAAAGTGACCGTCACCACTTTCTCAGCATCATGTCAGGACAAACAACTATTCCAAGAAACACAACGCGTGTGAAATTCGCTTGTGCTTCTTCGTGCATTCTGTGCAACAGTGAGCCGAGGGATAACGCAAGAAAATACAACACATCGATCTGAATTACATGCAGGTGCAGCGTCACAACGTGGGGATTGAATTGAGCTGATCCGAGTCTGAAATGTGCGTGGGTACGACTCCTGAAATAAATCTTTACAAATGACACACGGGTCTGCTGCCTCTCACTCATGCGCTCTGCACACAACAGATGACATCATGTTGGGTCAGCTTAGGTTTTGGTGCTCCGCTCGCTATCTGCATCTGCCATTTCGAGCGCGTCACGTTAGCCCACATTTACTTTGAACGACTTGCCAAAAAAACGAAATCCCGACTGACGTGCATTGAAACGAACGCGAAAAAACGTAGGAACAGAAGTGCCAAGAACGGAGACAGGTGCTCGCACGACTAACGAGCGCGAACGTGCGTAGTAAATTCGAGCGAAATGCGGCTCGGCTCGTGTGCAGCGGACGTTACGCCGCCTCAGACGAAAGCCATTGTGACCGTGCGCCGATAGTAAAATCTCACTCACTACAACGTAGGATGCAACGGACGGTACCACAGTCGTTTTGTCTGTGTGACACACTTACACGGCACGACAATACACCGACGTAGCGCTACGCACAAGTTTAGAGAAACGGCGTCCTGCCGGCGTGTCGTCTTTAAAACCCTCAACTGTCCACTTCGGTACAGCCTGTCATCCATTACTCTTCATACTCACCCCCCGAGGAACAAACCAAAAAAAAAAAGAGCCAAGCGTCTTCTCCGTCAGGTCACAGCGCAAATATCCAAAAATTCGGCGTAGATTTTTTGTTCTTCCCAGCAGGTGCAGAGAGACTTCAATCAGCTCCAAACCGTAGAAAAAAGAAGCAAACCTACGCACTTAAGTTAACCCCAGCGGGCTGATGCTGCTCAGCGTAGCGTTACTCCACCACCTCCGAGAAGAGTGGCGTCCAAACAACAGCCCGAACAACGTCGAAAGCGCTCGGACCGTGTCCGTTTACAACTTCGAGGACAACGTTTTAGCACCGCTGCCCGTTTCCGTCCACTTTTGCCGCTTTGGCGTGTAGCTACAGTAGCTTAGCCGCTGAGACAAGAGGAAGTGTCATTTCAGTTTCGCGAGCGCGAGGCTGTGGCACGAGCTGTTAACCGTTAAAGAGCGAGGGTGGGGGGGAACAGTGGGGGCAACACAACAACAGAATAAATAATATAATCATTAAAAAAACAGCAGCTCACCTGTTGTAAAATTCGTCTTTGTTCCGAAGCGTTTAGTCCGAAAGTGGAGATGTCGGTGTGACTTTGCGAAGTGCTGTCAGTTGGTCTGGACTTCCTGAATGACGGAGCACAAGCCCTCGCCCGGGTTTGACAGCTACTCTGACAGACGAGCGGAAATAAAGTTGTCTGGTGTAGTGGAGGCTGTGCACTTTGCAGTTTGAGTTTCACGCAGAGAAATGCAATTTTTTTTCGTTTATTTGTTTGTTTATCCGATTGCCCAAATCGAATTGCGTATGTACATGCTAAAGCGCTTGCATATTTATTACGTAATGCCGCTTTCCGTTATATGTTTTTATTATAAAAGTTAATACTGACAAACCTACATGTAATTTATTTTTTTACCTTATTAAAAATGCATGAACTGAGTCATACCGATTCTGTTGCAACTTCAGTGATGGGAATCTAGCGCCTTTCTTGATTTTAGTCGGTATAATGCTGCCACCTGCTGTTGCTCTGCTAAAGTTAAGCTTTCACGAGCGTTGAAGAGCGACTTCATGGCTCTCCAGGCTCCAGCATGTGTGTGTAACTAGGCCTATTCAACTGTGGCTCTGTCATCCCCATTTTAACTGTCTCTCTGTATCTGACTGACAGACACAACATGTTGTAATCGGGAGGAGTTGACGTCATCTGGAGGTGAACGTTGACATGCACATGATTGCGTTTTTAATAATAGTCCGGGCTACATTTACTTTCACTGTGCAACACTCAAACAAATGAGCGTTTTAATTCTACCACATTCATTGAAGAAATTTAGTTGTTATGCAGATATACAATGTAATGCGCCTATAAAATATAATAATAATAGTAGTTAAAATTAGTTTTATCACAGTTGTGCTGCTTTTGTTACACACGAAGTTGCTAGGTAACACTGTGCTTTGTATCTTTTTTCTTTACCTCGAAATTTTAGAAGCCACATTTTTCTCATTTGAAAGTTTATTTGCAGTTTGATGCACAAATGTAAAATAAATTCACAGTAAACTTTTTCTTCAGATAAAACCTTGTGTGTAGGAGATTTCGAAGCAGAAGTCTAGCTTCACCACGCGATAAATCAGCTGACTGACTAAAATGAAGCTTCACTACGTCACACCCATCATAACAGTGACGCGCTCAACTTAAACAAAAGATAAACTTTTCATTCTGCTTTTTCAGAGTTGCAGAGTCTATTTAAAAGTGAAGTTAATGTCACCATACAGGCTTTATTGAACAAAATCACAACAAATCATGAACCATCCTTTATTCTAATTGACTGTTTCATCTTTTATTTTGCCCATCCATATGTAATATTAATGTAAAGGCAGGAGACCTTTTAACGTGTCAAATGTCATGGAGCAATTCAAAAGTATTTCGGTACACAATTTTTTTTTATCAGTAACTTAGTCAGATTAATTGCTAAAGAAGATGCAATTCTACCTTTACTTTTGTGTCGAAGCTAAATTTTCAATATGTACCCATTTCATAATTTTGAGTGGTACTGCTACTTGTAGTTCTTCTTAAGACAAGAATTTGCACTCTTACTTCAGGATTAAATTTGTGCACAGTGGAGATCATCCAAGCAAACCCCCCCAACAAACACACACGCACATGTCCATTTACTGTACTACTTCACTATACTCCAGATGGGACTCAAAACCAAAATTCCGGGTTTTGTGACGCATGCCTGTCTTTGGGTAAGACTAAGAGGATAAACACGGTAAAACACTGGGAAATAGTCAGAGGTAAGGAATACGTATGAAGTGTTGGTCGCTTAACTGAAAAACTGAAGTAATGACAGTCCACTGACTTTTCACATTCATGGCAAAAACTCAAAGAACCGACCAGTAGCCGCTGCAAGCGTCACTATTGCCCCTGGCGTTCGGAAATGCGCCTGTCTAAATGTTTTGCCCTATAGTTATAGATATGTTTAAAAAATGCGTTGATTATTACAAGGTATGTGTTATTCTACACATTTAATTTAAATTCATTGAATTATTTGGTTAAAACGAGTGTTTCCAAATTAACGCTAAAACATTTCGCACAGGCACAAGGTCAGTCAGCTTGATACGCCAGGGTCCTTTCAGTGTAGGCGCTGTTGCAAGCAAGCTGCAAAACACAATCGATTGTTTATTTTGTGTTTGTTTACGTTTTCCAACGAAGAAATGGCTTCGACTTTGCTATCACCTATGGTGGATTATTATAATGACGAAGAAGAACTCGATAGCGTAGATGATGACGATGATCGGAGTTTCAGGGGAAGGGACTCAGAAGAAGGTAACGTTAAAGGAATTTACCATAAGCTCACTGGCGGTCGGGCTGTGTCTACTTGTTGGGAAATAAACGGAAACGCTCGGATATTGCTTAAATGTACCTATGTTTTAAACGCAAGTTTTCATTTGATTTACAAATTCAGTAAGATTCGTAACACGTTACTCGTACACTGAAACATGCATCATTTTAGGGCTCCCATTATCACATTTTAAGTGCTTGGTCCCACAGCTGTAAAGCTAGTCCATAGCAACTTTAGCCTACTTGCTAGGTAACGCGTTAGCTAACGCTACTCGGGTACCACCAGGCTGGTTCCTGCCAAGCCAGTAAACATTTCAGAAGCTAGTGATGTAAACACGGATGGTGTTCCCTACATCTACAGGCCGCTCCCAGTAGTGAGAGAAACTCGATGACACGATTAACGACAATAAAAGCTAAAAATCCGTGTTTGTTTACATGCTAAGTAAAGTTAGCTAGCATTTGAATTGCAACGCGTGAGGCGTCAAACTAGTCCTGTAACGGTACAGAGAGGCTCTGACTGACGTTATCGCGCAAAATGTGACTGTAGTTGAAAATCACGCTTTCGAGAACTTTCGTAGCCGGCCTTGACAGTTTTATTAAGGAAAAGTTTGTGTGCATAGTGTTAATTAGCCAAGTAGCTACGTAACGTTAGCCCAGGGCGCTGACGGATCGGCAGGCCAACCCCTGCGTACCGTGTCCACTGCACTGCCCTCTTCACACGACTGAGTGAGACGGGACGGATTGCAGTCAAAGAGAAAGAAAGACGGGGAAAGCAGGGCGATGACAACACTACAAGGTGGGCATGTTTCCTGAGGTCGACTCCTACGCGAGCAGCCCGACTTCGTTTTTCCTCCCGCGGACGTGCTCGGTGTTCCGTTCTGACTAACTACGTGAGCTAGAATCGGGTCACTTTTTACTCAGTAGACCGGGCTAACTTACGCTAGCACCATTAGTGCTAAGCGAAAATGAAAGCTGCCGTGTCAGCTTAACATGACTGGGCCTTGCCCCGATCTTGAGTCGGAGTTTGAAGGTAAAGCTGAGTGACATATGTTTCTGTCGGTGCTTATAAACTTGGCTGTCAACTTTGTCATATGTCAGCTCTCTGGTTTAATATGCCCGTGTTGTCCTGAGAGTTGCCGTCGGACTGACAGCGCGACCAACTTAATGTTTCTGATCCCTCTCACCATGCGGCAAATCCTTGACACTCGGTAATATCTCAATTGCGTTTGCTCGTTACATTTTCATTAGATCAAATTTTAAAACAAATATCAAACGCACCGCCGGATATCAGCAGTGCGCATTGGCGCTGTCAAACTTTTCTCATACGTCCACCGGAGAATATATATTTATGATTGTTCGTGGCGAAGTTGGATTTTTCCTCATCAAACTCTCCGGACTGATGTTCACCGTCACATTGCTAGTGCCACGCATAGCACAGATGTCTGTCTGTCTGTCTGTCTGTCTGTAGAGTCACCGTAATTACATTAAGCTGGTGTGCTCTAGTTATTTGTTGTTGCAACAAGATGAAATGATCAGTTTTTTTATTCTGTTTTTGAAGTTTAATGATAAAATAGTTAAATGAAATGATTTTTGATTTCTCCTCCTGTCACAGACACAGAAGATGCCAGTGAAACAGACCTTGCCAAGCATGATGAGGATGACTATGTGGAAATCAAAGAGCAGTAAGTTTTTTTTTTAAATTTTGCCAACCATGCATCAGCTGTTTGTAATTTGAAGGGGAATGTGTTGTCATTGCCCTTCTAATCCTGCACACACTAAAGAGAAATTGATCACCTGTGGTTTTATGTCATTGCAGGATGTACCAAGACAAACTGGCCTCTCTGAAAAGACAGCTGCAGCAACTACAGGAAGGTAATCATAATATTTTTTTCTCTTTGTCATTAGAGATGTTGTGAACGTTCCATATATTTTTGACTGCTGCATTTGTTTAGCATGGGATTTGTGTGATGCCTTATTCTAACTGAAGAGCTTTCAAGAACATCGCCAAAGCCTTACTTGTTACTAGTAGTGGTGGTTGAGGATTACACCTGCAGACCTTAAAGACCGTTTCAACGTCATTGTCTGTCTATATAAAGAAACCTGCTGAAAAACAGATGGTAACTGATGAAACATGTTCTTTGTCATAAACAGCTTATTATAAATAATGAACATTGATGTTTACTGACACAAGAACTAGTTGCAATGTGTCACAATAAGATGATGCCCTTTGAGCGTTTTATGGCCCAGCCTAATGTTGAAACAGAGGAGTGGCATGTTGTGACTGTTGACTGTTTGCTAGTCTAAATTTAGTGTAATTGAGTCTAGACTGCAGGTTATTGCTGAGAGTTAAAGATGTAGGATGCACAGCCTCAGTCATAATTAGATAATGCTGTACAATCAATAAATCAAATTAGTTCTTTCATAAATCTTGGACATCGACACATTTGCTTTGTAGGTACACTGCAGGAGTATCAGAAGAGGATGAAGAAACTAGACCAGCAGTACAAAGAGAGACTCCGAAACGCCGGTACGTTGAGCTGTGTTTAGCTTCAGAGCACACTGGTTCTTCCGGTGCATCTACTTGAACCATGTATATAAGCACATTATATAAATTTTGGAGTTCTTCTTGATGTTTAGGTTTGCCAAACCAACTGTCAAAAACAACGGCGTGGAAGTGAGAACTGGGAGAAGGAAACCTTCCCCAAACAAATGTTGATGTGTATATATAGGAAGAGAAGCATTGGCCATGAAAGTGTCGGGGTTACACACGACGATTGGCTTGAACCTTTGAGGTCGATGTGTGTCAGTGGAGATATACAAAACTGACCACTGACCAGTAACTGTGTTGACCTTGTTTTAGTAGCATTACAGTAGTTTTTTAAATGCTCTACATGTTAGTTTACATGGCTGACTGTCGTGTGGACAGTATTGCAATTAGTTGCTGGAACAGAAATGATGTCTTATTTGACAAGGTCTGAGCCATCTCTATCTGCTCCAAAATTGTCAATTTCCTACCATTTGACTGTTATTTTACCTCCTTTATTTTTGTTGAGTCAGTGGCTCGTGTGTAATGGCTTTTTTCCTTTGCTTGCAATGTGTGCCAGATTTTTATGTAATCCGTCTTTGCTGTTTGTTGTGCCCAGAATGCACTGCAATGAAAGCAGCACAAGCTCTGATAATGACCCACAGTCCCTCCGGTGCACTGTTATAGCAAAAGAGTAAAACGCAGTTAAAGGTAGATTTCTAATTCCCAGCTGTGTGATTTTTCTCGTTTATTTTAGGGTATTTTAAAGGTGTTAATTTTTTTTACCTCTTCTGAAATTTACTTCTTTAATTTTGAGGGTAACAGCTGATTTTAACTGTCAAAACCTATGACAACATTGAACTGATGTTTGTTCTACATGATCAGTTATGTTATTCTTTCCTTTTACAGACCTTTTTCTTCAACTTGAGGTAAGCATGCATAGAAATTGACCCTTGTTTATACGGACCCAATGTTTTCTTTTTTAATATTACCAGATAAACATAAATTTTTTCCAAACATTTCCTTCTGTCAACCTTCTGCAGACAGAGCAAGTGGAGAGAAACTACATCAAGGAGAAGAAGGCAGCTGTGAAGGAGTTTGACGATAAAAAGGTTGAACTCAAGGAAAACCTAATTGCCGAGCTGGAGGAGAAGAAGAAGATGATCGAGAACGAAAAATTAACAATGGAGCTGACAGGCGGTAAGGGAGCCAGAACACAATTATTAATCAGAGACTTGCTGTGCAGAAGGAAGAGAAATTGTGAAAAAGGATGTGGGTGGAAGTGAGCTTTTCCTCTCTGCATACTTGAAGTGGACTTTTAGATGCTGTGCATTTTTTATTACTTAAAAGTGTTGAGCTTTGAGTGTTGCTGTTTTATTTCCTTATTTTGTTCATTTATAGACTCAATGGAAGTCAAACCCATCATGACTCGAAAACTGCGAAGACGGCCCAACGATCCGGTCCCTATACCAGACAAACGGAGAAAACCTGCTCCCGATATCCTACACATAAACTTGCAGTTTTGTATCATTAGTTAGGTGAATATGAAAGCAGCAAAAAAATCAACATTGGGTTTACAGGTAGGAGTTGTACTTTTGTGCCTCCTGATTTCTTGTGGAGAAGTTTTGTTTTCGGTCAGAGGGAGATCGCAGGTCAGTGTCAGCCAAGTTTGTTCTTAAGTGTCCAAAAATTCCTTAACTCCTCAAACCTCAACTAAACTATTTGTTAACAGATGAACAGATAATGGAAGATTTAAGAACACTTAATAAGGTAAGTGTTTCTGAATTTCTTCACAAACACTTTTTGTTATATTTTTCACATTTCGTACATGTTTTCCATTTTTTGATAATTATTTCTTTTCTAAATCTCATGCCTTCTCATTTACAGCTTAAATCACCAAAGCGACCAGGTATGTCATTGCACAAACAGTTCTCTGGTTTAAGAAGTCGTTTGTTAGGAAGGTTTTGCTTGTTAAGTGGCAAAATTAACACACCACTCGTGTCAAGTACAAAACTACTGCCTGGTTAGGTTTGCTTAACTTCTATTAGCAGAAACAATGAAAACAACGGAAACTTTTAGCCTGGCTTGGTTGACAGAATTGACCCCAAAAAGTCTCCCAGCCAAGAAATAGTTCATCATGAAATTATATATGCCTCTTTTACACTATTTTGCACAGATTAAACAAATAAAAAGACATCAGTTAGTGAGCTTTATTGATGCTCACTTCACCTGTTTCCAGTCTTAGTTCTGAAAAGCTAAACTAGCTGCTAGTCGTAACATCGCATTGAACAAGATTTTTTTCAATTTTCCCAAATTATTTTGTTATTTGAACATTGAATTATTAATACATCATTAGTTTTGCGTGGCTGTATTAACCAGGTGTCTCTGTCTGCTTAGTTTCTCCCTCGTCTCCAGAGCACGTCCCCTCCACTCCCATGGAGAGCCCCTCCCAACGGTACGAGGCTCGCATCGAGGAGGGGAAACTTTACTACGACAAAAGATGGTAAACGCAAAGTTTGATCCTTCAGAAAAGCACCTCAGTGCCGTTTCTCACACCGCACGACCACAACTCGTCTCGCCACTAGATGGCCACATTGCCATCCAGTTGATTAGTCTTCACAAGAGACACTTTGATGTCAGCCTCTTTGTCTGGGCTACAAAAAAAAAAGATTTTAGTTAGGAGCCACTGAATAAGTGCTGGTTCTTGAAGCCACTGTAAAAACACATATGCAGTGAAGATAAGATGGCTGCATTTGAACCAATGATTTATTCTGCTGTGATGCAAATTTCTAGATAATAAAAAGTCCTTGACCAGTCACAGCTCGGATGCCCTTCTGTTTGAGACTGTCTTTGACGCATGTCGGAACATAAGGTTATTTAACAAGGGCTAAAAATAACGAAATTCTGTCTTATTAGTTGCTTTGATGTAGACAGATGGGTAGATAGATGAAAGGAGGGAACTGTGATGTATGTGCTCTATTCTTTAAAGGCAAAGTCTCATTTATTCGTTGCTGGAGAAAACGCCACCGCCACTGGAACGCCTTCCCTAAGAGCCACAGAGTGACACGTGTGTCATTATTCTTTAGTGGGCCCTTAATGATCAAGTGCTTTGATTTGTCAGTATCTTCTCTAGGCTTGGTTCTGTCCTCTGACAGTTTGGAGCCATTAAAAAAAGGAGGACAGACATTTTATTTTGACTTTCCACTCCAATTATCTATTTAGTGCTATCTCAGGAGGAATGTGGTTTGTTCAGCCGGGTAAAATAATGTATAATGAACCGCTCTCCTGTCGGCACGTATTCCGCTTCCTCATTCTACACAGTGAATGCTGAATTTGTGTGTGTCTGTTGTGTTATTTTGACAGGTACCATAAGAGCCAAGCCATTTACCTGGAGTCAAAGGACAACACAAAGATTAGCTGTGTCATCAGCTCAGTGGGGACCAATGAGGTGAGCTTTAGTTCTCATCCAGCTCCTGCCACATACAGAACCGGTTTTTCTCAGTTCCCACATCAGGCTGCTGTTATTCAAAATTTTTCTTATCGTATCAAATCAAATGAAAATAAATCCTTGAAGCTAAGTTTTCAGCATTGCACTGGGTGTCATGTTTCCTCATTATCACAAACACTCATCGTCCTGCTGCTGCTAATACTCAGCATAACAGTGAATGTGTAGTAATACACAGCTGATAATAGTCCCCAGTATTTACTTTTGTTTGAGCAGTATTAACTTAAAAATCCAGCGCCCAGCTGCTTAAAGAAAATTACTGAGCTTGCTCTAAAAATGAAACACTTGACCTAATTTAAAAGAGTTATGTATTCAGCAAAAGCAAATACGCTTTGGATTCCCAGCCACAGACAGGACGCAGTTTATTGGCAGTAAAAGAATACTGAATGTCCCCAGTCTTTGAAATATTGGATATTCAGTGGGGGCTGGGAAATACAAAGTGCTCGAGGGGTAGAATCCAAAGAAATACCAGCCATAGCTTTGTTACACTTTTGTTCAGCTAATTACACATTGTAATTTCCCACGTTAACTCTTGGTGGTGCATTATTTTAAAAATGACGACTGCTTGTTGACTTATTTTCTTTCGTCTTTTTCTGTCAGATTTGGGTGAGGAAAACCAGCGACAGTACAAAGATGAGGATCTACCTGGGGCAGCTGCAGAGGGGAGCGTTTGTCATCCGTCGGCGATCGGCTGCGTGAAACATCGCCCCCACCCAACCTCCATCTGCTCATTTGTCCATCCGTCAACCAGCGCGATCATTCAGTTTTCCTCTTTGGTGCAACTCAGTTGAGTTTGATGTGGACTTTTATTTGTCATCACATACACTACCATCCACCACACACACACACACACACACACACACACACAGACAGACACAGTCTTCTCATCCAAAGTTTACCCACATAAACCAAATCCTAGTAGAAGTGGTCATAAACACGTGTTTACCAGCTTTATTCGTCACTATGTGGCTCGTGTACAAAGGATGTTTGTGATCATGAAGGACCCTGCTTTGGTTTTTGCCTCGTGCTATCCAACACGCCATTATGCATCCACATTTACATTTATCCATGTTTTTTTTTTTTTTAATAGACTGATGTTGGCCCACATACATTTATTTTCAAACCTTCTCGCTGGGGACGTATTAAAGCAGGCACTGAAAGACGAGAAGAGGAATTTGCTTCAGGTTTGGCTGAATCTCATTAAAACCTCAACAGAGCAAGTATAGAAGTGTACATACCTTTTTTACTGTCATCAAGAAGTGGAGACTGCTTGTTATGCTGATAAATGTATTAAACCTTTTTGTTTCGTGTCGGGGAAAATGTTTTGAAATTTTTATGTTAATATTTGCTGTCAGTTTGTGGATCCTCTCCATTTGCAAACGATCTGGTTCAACTATATTTGCATGTGGAGCATTAAGTTGACTTGTACTGTATTCGACTTTATTAAAATGTTTTCTGCCTTTTATCACTTTTCATGAGTAGCTTTTTTTTAATGAATAGCGCAAAGAGATTTGTGATTTGTGAAACAAATGTAAGTGGAAACAATGTAAAATACATACACAAAAGCATATGTAACATCTGCACATCTTACCAAGGTCATTAGTTAACTACTACTTTCTTATACACTGTTACTCATGATAAAAGAACATTTATACTAGCTGAATGTGCATATGGTAAAATAATATAAAATTATATCAGTGCAAAAGTTTGCATTGCCCTTGATTAAAGAAAATGAAGAACTTAAGTAGAAGTACTTGGTAAATGGTCTGCACTTCTATAGTGCTTTTCTACCTGTTGCTACTCAAAGCACGTTCCACTGCTTCTTATTCACCCATTCACTCACACGTTCATGCACCGATGGGGGAGCTGCAGTGGGTTCGGTGTCTTGCTCAAGGACACGTTGGCATTTGACCAGATGAGCTGGGATTGAACCGACAACTGTAGGATTGGTGGCTGACCGCCCAGCATTTACTTAAGTACATGTTTCACGCATCTGTGCTTCCTTTAAGTCGTTTTTTTTAAGTAGTTTTTACTTATGGTGACAATGACTTTTACTCCACTACATCTAAGAACAAATGTCTCCACCTTTACATTTCAAATCAGTGTCACTTTACACATTTCATAAACATTTTTATAATGAATAAAATCATAGTGTCAGTTTCTCCTTCCGTGGTCTTATTTAAAACATTTAAATGACTTTCTAGCTGTTCTCAAAGTGAGTAATTCTACTGTTTGGCTTCCTGAACGTGAACCTGGTATTAGCTACCTCTTCTCACATGACATGAGGAGTTTAGGAATGAAACAGAAAAAGCATCAGATCATATAGTTAATCAGCTTCAACTCATAATTTGTGTGTCTTACCATTAATTAGTTAATGTCCCCCCCAAAGAAAGAAGAGAACAGAGAAAAAAACACATTTACTTTTAATACTTAAAGTAAAATATAAATTATGTAGATACTTAGGTATACATTTCAGTGTGGATTTCTGACATTTTTATTTATTTGTCATTTTTATTAAGCACGGTTTTTCAGGTGTTTCATTGCTCATTTTGCCATTTCAAAATAGGGGATGCAAACTTTTGCAGCTAGCTCCAAGCTGACACCTTTGAGGCTCCTCTCAGCATCTCCAGCAGCATATTTATGACGCCACCTGTGCCGGAAAAGTTCAAAGCTGTATTCAATCTATTTAGCCTGTTGGACATGTCTGGAATATGAACGAACCAGGCATCCAGTTGTGCTCCCTCACTCACTGTAATAGAATGTAAATTCTCTAGGGGGGAAGATGATGTATTTGTGAACGAAATGGCCCAACATCTGGCTGCTGAGGTACAGGCTGCTTGAAGTCGAGTTCTTCAGACGCTTGGAGCAGACACAGTCTACAGTGGAGGAGCTGCACAAATCCAGGCGACGTGACAATGCTTCGTTTTATTCGCCAGCCAGTCGCTTCCTCTTTGTTCTCGGGTGCTGAGTGTGCAGCGGCCCTTCGGAGCCTCGTGGAGAAAACAGGTTTAATGCAAGCAGCCAGACTGAGCCAGAACAGCAAAGTGGCAGGAGAGCAAACGAGTGCAAGCTGAGCTGAAAGATGCTGCCACGCTGCTCAGCCGGATGCAGCCGCAGACTGTTAATTCCCCGAGGGTTATTACACGCCGGGGCCTTTCTCATGCAAAAAAAGCAAAATGTTGCTGTAGCTGCGTTTAACTCATAGACATGATTGAGACATGACTGCATTACCTTAAACTGATTATTAAGGCTACGACTTGTAGAAAGGTGTTTTCCACGTGTAAGGGGATATTTTTCCACCTCACATTAATTTCCCAGTGTCTCTCCGTGCTCAACCTGATCAAGTCACCTCACACATCTGCTCTGAACCATCCCTCCACTTTGTAAACAGCTAAATGGTTTGGTATTCAGCTCAGGTTGCCTGCCTTTTCCTTCCTGTGTGTCCTATCGCTTTAACCGGATGATATGTTTCACTTTGCCCGACTTAATGACACCGCTTGACAAGAAAGACAATTACTGTTTGGCCACGGTGCACAAAATGCAAAGCTCGTTTTAAAAGACTGCTCGTCCAGAAGCTGTCAGGTGTTGTTGCTCGGTCTCTCGTGAGGCTTTGAAATGAGCTGAGGGTGGATGTGATGCCTGTCTGCCGCCTGTGTTGGATCCGCGGCCCGGCTTTTACAGTGTGTGGAGTATGTGGCATCGGTCTGATGTCTGGCCACTGCGTTTCTTCACACTTTGCCCATGTCAACTGATGTGGCGTCAGGGGGACACTTGGTGACCTCATACCAGAATCAGAAGATGGTTGTTGACTTATTAAATTGATTATTTATTATTTATAAGATTGTTTTTTGCGCCTGGACCAGAACATTTGTATCATGTGACTGTTAACTGACACCTTTACTTACATTGAAATTGTTCTTTTGGTTCTAGTACAAATACATAAATACCATTAAACGTCCTTTTGACTTTCCTATATCAAAAGGTCTGTGCTTCTAGATGAGAAATGCCTCCAGGTGACATCACTTTTGGACGTCATCTGAACTCCTAATGATAAAAAAACTGGAGGAGTTTTTCAGCCAGTGAAGTTAGAGGGAATTTTAAAAGCATCAATGCACATTTACACCCTAAAGTAAAGCCTTAGAAAGAAAATTGAAAACTGAAAATTTCTTAAGTGGACAGTCAATAAAAAAAACAGTCACAGACACATAATTTTCATCTTTTCATGTTTATTTTATGTGTTTTTAAAATCATCTTGTGGTCTATGCTTTTTGTCTCTTTGGTCTTTTTTTTCAACAGTTTGTGGACATTTTGTGATAAATGTCTGGTCATCCTTTTTCTCTTTGGGATCATTTTGTATCTTTTGTATCATTTCTTTTCATCCTTTAACTGATAATATTGTCTGGCTATAGGCCATGGTCAGTAATCCGTTCTTGTCTTTGTCTCTTTGTGCACTTTGGGAGTTTCTTGCTTCAGCTGTCACTGCAGGTGGCTGTTTGAACTGTCCTAAATTAATATGCTGTGTGAGCAACACGATATTTAGGAACATGTGGACAATTCTCTGGTGATCAATCACTTTTCCCTCATGCACCAGAGTGTGTAAAACAGCAGCTGACACTCAGCATGCACAAAAGGGAGAGAAGCTTCCCGATCCCTCCATGACCAGCAGTCATTACACCGCTCAGGCTGCGGTTCTGGTTTGTTGGTAGGTCTCACTGGAGCTCTTATACTCTTTGGTGGTTGCTGCTTGTGTGCATAAAAAGTCACCTAGGGCATCAATAAAAATCCCCCTTGCAAGCCCCAGTTCCAGCACCCAGTTCCCTCTTTCATCCTCTTTCCCTCCAAATTGGGCATTCGCTCCACTGCATGTTAGCGCTCGGTGCGCGGTTACAGGGCGGGGGGCTGCATCTCCCTCCGCTCTATCTGGTGGGAACCAAGTGGGATCCAGGCAGACTTATATTTGCCTCTGGTGGGCTGAAGAAACGATGGTAGCTCCTCGACAGCCCTGCTAGGCTCCATGTAAACGTGTGTGTGTGTGTGTGTGTGTGTGTGTGTGCTGCCAGTTTATCACTCTCCAGCAGGTTTGCACTGGCAGAGGAATTCATTTACAGTACAGGCTTCCTATTTGACTCTCGGTGTTTGACCCCGGCCTGTGAAATTGAGTTGCAGCCTCACTGGACCATTTGGCAATATTGATAATTTTAAATATTCATGCTGCTCATAGCAAATCAGATCATCAAATCAGTCATTTAAACCCTCAGCATGTATCTGTTTAGCTCCTCTTTAGATGTTACACACTGAAGCAGCATAAGAAGAAGCAGTGAATCATTCATCTCTGAGGCCAGTGTGAGAGCTTCTGAGGCTTCTTTATTTTTATTTTCGCTCGAAAGCCCACTGTCCCCAGATTCGCTCCCGCTGAATTTTTTAAGATTCCACTTCAAACAGTCCCAAAAACACACAAAATCAAACCTGTTGAAAACAGCTTAAAACCATTCACAGCTTCACATTATAAATATGGTCGATGAATGCCACATTCAAACGGCATGCAACGTTTGGCGTGTCCAAACTAAACTCCTGTGTGTGAAATCAAAGAGATTTGCCTAATGATGATGATGATTTTTTTTGGAATATCTCTCTTTAGCTCTTTTAGCACTTGAGGAGCGTGTTGCAGCCACTCCCACAGTTTCAAAGGCTGCAGTGTTATCACAGCTCACATGAAAATGCACAACAACATGACCAGATTGCCTCAGCATGGAGCCTCGGGGCAAAAAAAAAACCAAAAAAATCCATCCTTTCATTCACATTCCTCCCATCTCTCTTTGTCTACATTATCTCTATATTGTACAAGAGTATATTTCCTGGGGGCTGCTGTGAGGAGCTTTAATTAAGAACAAAATAATTTAGGGGTAATCTAAAATAATGAGGGTACTAAATTCTGGAATGCGCTTTAATATCAGGTAATAAATTAGGACCTGTGTTAAATTAATAAATTTCCAAATGACTAAAGAAGTAAATCAAAAATAAATGAAATACTACAAGCCACATACAACGTAGTGACATGCACCTGTGGAGCACCCTCTGATTTTTTTCTAAATGCTTTTAAGCATCAGACAGAAATTTTACAGTGAAGCAAATATAATCAACTACGATTCTTTAAGTTCTTTAAGTACATTCAACTAGTTTGACATTGCTAACTTCACCTGTGCGATTCATGGAGCACGACTCAAAGAAAAACGTCAGAACTTTAACCATAAGACTGCACACCTGGGCCAAATGAATGAATGAATAATTTTATTTGGTCAAATGACACCACTGCCATCAGGACAAAGACGATAACAATTTGATAAATGTAATAAATGACCAGTTTCATTCTCATAGCTCTTTTTGGGTATTTAATTAACATGTCAATCCTAGTTTTACTTGCATTTCCACATATTTCAGAACAGCATGATAAACAAGGCATGACTAAGGGGGAATATAAAAAATACATTTCATTTATAAACAAGATTTCAGTACAGGTTGCCACTTTCTCTGTAATATATTCAATTTATGATTTCCAGCTAGGCTGCAATTAAAAATAATAGTTGTAACAGTTAAAATATAAAAGTGAGTTTTTATTAGCTTCTTAAGAGACATCAGTGAAGTTTCCTATCTAAGCTCTGCTGTAAGCTGTTCCTTAATTTTAGAGCATAAACAAAATATGCCACATCTCCCACATAGTACAAAATAAGGTTTGAAAGGTTCTGTCAAATATGAGACGGCGAAGCTGTGGACTAGCTTCTATTCATTTGTCGGATACAGGCAGCCAGTGATGAAAAGCAGCCAATGCTGCAGTGATATGATCTCTTTGTGTGTGTGTGTGTGTGTGTGTGTGTGTGTGTGTGTGTGTGTGTGTGTGTGTGTGTGTGTTGGGGGTTAACAGTCTGGCAGCAGCATTCTGGACCAGTTGCAACCTCTTAATTAATTAAAACAGTGGGAAGAAGGGCACAATGATATATCACAAATATGCTTGTGATAAAGGATCAGACTGACATGCATTTCTGGGATACCAAAAGACCAAATCTTTGTTTTGTATTCTTTACATATAAGTTAAACTCATAAATAAGTTAATCTTATGAACTGTCCTACGTTGAAACATCGCGAAGAGCCTCCTCTGCTGCAGCCCGGTCACGTTTTGCCCCCCCGCTCTTAATCATCCGGCCTGGGATGAGTCCAGGACATGACAGAGTGACTGTTGTTTACATACACAACATCTTATTTGCATGAATAATGGCAAAAGAATGGCAGGCAATTTCAAAGCATGGAGCCTGGACAGGGAGGTTTTCACTGTCATTACTGCAGCTGGTGGTGGGACTGCTGACAACGAGGTGTGGACAAGTGCTGGAGTGTCCGTGATTACTGTAAAAACACTCTTGGGCATTATTTTTCATACTTCAATCATGTGTCGTGTGAAAGGCAAGAAAGCAAGAAGGACATAAAAGCAGCTCCCTGGATACCGCTAGATTGAGCATGGCAACCGATTCCCTTGTTGTGGACATGCTCTGGATTGTCAGGACGTCTTTGAACAATCAGCTGCTCTCGCTGTAATGGCCCCACAGAAGTGATGCACAGTATGTGACACACAAGTCACACGATCACCTCGTCATGAATAATTGAACACGCGAGAGACACAATTTGTATTTTAAAGCACAACAACCTCTACAATTTGTGAACAAATACCGTTTTTGTGGCTTCAACATCGAGCCCGTGTCTACTAATATCCATCTCATCTCCAAGCAACAGCCTTCACAACCGCCTTTGGCATGAAGTTGGGAAAGTAAGATCACACTTCCACTGATAGCACCTCTCTGCGATAAGAGGCAGAGATCAGGAATCAAAACAGTGTTTCCTCTCCAACCTCTCTGGAGGCAACTTTATTCAGCAGCGTTTGCCAACAAAGACGAGCTCGGGAAAAGGATGGAGGAAGCTTTTGTGGACTGAAAGACGGAGCAGGCCGCATTCACTGCATTCACGGGACTCCTCATGACTCCATCACCTCAGGAGACGTCCCTGCCTTGAAAAGACAGTTCACATCTTGCATAGTGGGATGCAGGCAGGAACCAGGAAGACACTGCTTACAACAAATGCTTCTCTCCTTCGGCAGGTCCTGGCTCTTGGTGGACTGACCTTAAAGAGACTGAAAACTTGAGGACAAAAGTACAAAGGGCCGTGTATGTGCGCCCATCACGTCTGACATCTCTGACACTAAATCTGCCTTTGACTGCAGACAGGAAGCCCGCGCCTGTTCATCTGATGCAGCCGACACGGAGCATCAGTCGAGACAGCAGTTTGACTCCCTGCCCTTGATGCATGTTGTCAGGCTCTCAGAGTGTGAGGATGTGCTGACAACTGTCCTGTCTAACCAGAAATCCTCGCGTCCTGGATTGCATTATCACTCCTTACAAATCAGCTTCAAGATTGATAGAAAAACACATTTAATTGTGCAGCTTCTCAGCAAATAAAGGTACAAAGGCTCCAGAGATCAGATAATCTGCTGCAAGTATGACAGAAGATGCAAATGCACTGAAGGTACTTGTCCAACCTAAATCTATGCAACACAGTCAGTCAAGGACACGCGTTCGTAAGCGAATGCTAATCAGCTGCAGCCCTGGCAAGTGACAGGAGCAGGTGAAACATGAATAAAATGAATGTGATTTATTAAATAACACCACCGAGCTTCGCCTCCACTGCGTGTTGCACTTAGGGATTATTGCCACAGATCAGTATTCACTCACAGTCTGGGCGTAAACCGCTGGTGGCCTCGGTCGCCCAGACCGGGTGATTTTTTCGCTGCATTGTGTGATCGTGAGTCCCAGTCGATAAGTAGCCTCTCAGTGGACAGTGCTTAAAAGAATATTCAGCTCTCCGCTATGCAACGAAGGCCAATGCCTTTTTATTTAAACCCAATAAACCAAACTCTGCCGCCCCTCAAGCCAGTTTTAGCTCATTATTTCGGTTCATTGGCAGAAATCGGCTAAAGTTTTCTGTTGATTTCCACACGGAGAGATATATATTGCAAACGCTGGAAAATTAACGTTTTAGGTTCCACGGCACTGCTGGATTTCAAACTACTCGAACCTACTCAAACTACTGTGTTCAGTCAACCAGAAGCTACAGATTAAAGGTTGTACATGGTTAAATGAGGACTTGTTTTAAGAGATTTAGAGATAAGAGATTTATGTTGCACTTTACTCTACAGAACCATAGTAATAGTTATTTAATAGAATTCTTTTCAACTATGACATTTCCCAGTCAGTGTATTTCTTGGTCACAGCTCCTTTAGGAAATGTAACAGAATATGGGGGATAGAATGTGACACGACGACTGTTCGGACCTAGTTGGTCCTGGTCAGTGGCAGTCCGGCCCAGTCAGGCACATTTACAGTAACTACACCTTTTCCTGAATGTAGCCTTGTTATTGTGTCACTGGCCTGATTATGAGGTCCGCCAATACAGCAGCTCTGCTGTGAACTTTTACAATGTTCTCATTTCTCAGTTTGTAGTTTCTGTCACAAAGGTGATAATTCAACGCTGTGTTTACTATTGGAGTCACACTGGGGGACATTATAAGAAGAGGCGGTTCTAATGTTTTGGCCACCATATTTAAAATGAACAAATGAATGTCATATTTTGTTCTTTTACGCACAAATTGTTTAGTTAAAAAGTCAAAGTTTTATCTAACTCCAGAGCGTCCAGTCTTCCAGAAGTTAAAACTGATTTAAAAAACCAAATGCAGTAAAAGTAGGAATTACATTCACCAACACCCGAGAAACAGGAATCTGAAAGAATGCTACGTGTGCGCTCCAGCTGATAACAGGTCTGTGCTGTAGGTCTCTCCGACATTTATTTGGCTCTTCTACCTCCCAAGTGGCCAAAAATCTATTCAGTGTCAATTAACTTCTGGCTCCATTGTGGCGCGTGTGCTGCCTTAATGACATCATTGCAGATAATTGCAGTATGATGAACTTGTGACCCTCTCCCTCTTTAACTGTTCTCCGAATGCTCCCCGCACACCCGCACGAACATCTTGCTCCCCTCCGATGTTATTAACGTCAATTGAGCTTGAGACATTTTCTCCTCTTGGTTGAGGAGAAAAAAGGCGGGAAAATGGACGCGATTAAAGCCCATTGATTGTGGGATGTCTTCACAGGGCATTGAAGAGGCCGCTGAGTGCCCGCCGATGCCTCGTTTGGAGTGAAGAGGAGCGAGGTAATGGATCGCTGCCTTTCTACAGGCTTTGTGACAGAGCCTGGGTGTCGTCCGTTTGATGGCACTGTCGTCCGTCCGTCTCTCCTCCGACTGACTAACGACGCTGCGGCTTCAGGAGCCTTTTCCGAGCTGAACATTTGCTGACAAAGACGCCCTGCTTCGAGAGATTCCAGCTAATAAAAAGAGAGATGTGGCAGACCGTGATATGATACCTCTGCTGCCATTAGCTTTATTAGGGCTGAGTGCAAAATTACTTCCAATTAGAGTTTCCTAGACAACATAGTGGTTATGCATAATAATACAGTTCATCTCTCAACCCCCACTTTTGTTTTTGCACTTGTCAGGAAATTGTTTCGCCTCTCCCCTGGCCTCTCAGAGGTAATTTTGTCTGCAGAAATGTACGTCCGGGCTGTTGAGAGAGACAGCGTTTGCTTCTTTAGAGCAGAAAACTGGAAAAGAAAACAGGAAACATGCGCGTGGATTTGTGTGTTTGAGGATCTTTTCTTGTTTTGCACTTTGCCCCAGTGAGTAGGGATGTTATTTACGACTTGGTTCCCAAAAGATTATTTCTGATGTGAAGAGAGTGTGGAGATGAGAAGCAGCAAGATGTCTCTCATGAGCCAAACGCCTGGCAGCCAGCACGCTGTGCTAGAGATGCCGTGTCCCGTGGAACACAACATCTGTTTCCATTAGGTCCGATTATAGAAACACCCCGCCTCAAAATACATCAGCCGAGCTGGGCGGCGTCGCTGTCGCATGCTGATGACTTCACTTTCCATCTGCCACAGTCTGAGCAATGGCAAAGGAAAATGTCCAATTCATTGGAGAGTGAAATGCAATCACGTAACCTCTCACAGTGGAAGCACATCAAGCTGCAGAGCTTAATCTTTAAGATTTTTCTGAGGTTTCAGGGCCTCAAACAGCCTCGAGTGATCAGTTTGATGAGTTTACAGTCGTCAAGATAAGCTTTACACAACACATCACTGTGTGCTTAGGAGCTACGAGACTCAGACTTGCTCAGAAGTGAACTTTCACCACCAAAGCGAAAGAGCATGTGGCGGCTGGTTAAACACTGATGCAGGTCAGAGAAATACTTGTGGAAAGCTTTTTGTTTCTGGAAGCAGCAAACGGGAAGGAATTAAATGGTGCGTTTGAGGAATCTGCTCTAAATCAAGCAATAAGCATGAGCGGGTTTGGTTGTCAACATAACAACCCCAAAATATCAAAATACATGGTGTTAATGAATTTGATAGTTTGGGGTTGTGGCTGGTGAGTTTACGGATCCGGTTCAAACTGTTTGTGGCATCTGGTGGCGGATTTTTCTATATTATTTACTCGCAAATGAAGGAATACAACAATTTAACATTTTCAGGTTTTTTATATTTTGTTGAAATATAATAGTCATTTCTGTGTGTGAACAGAATAACTGATTACATATTTAAATTGTCTCCTGAACTCGAATGAGAAGTTTCATGTTACGCAATTATCGAAAACTAAATCACGTCCAGTTGTCTTTTCTTTAAAACTATAAAACTAAATTACAGACACAGACGGACGGATATGTTCACCAGTCGACAGTGTTACAAACTCTCTGTGCAGCCTGATTGACTGAGGCAATGTTTAATGACGCTGGTGTGTAATGACGGCTGCCATGAAATGATGCTATTTATATGCAGAGGAAGCTCTTACCTTGTGTTTATGGCTTGAAATATCTCCCCTCAACATTTGGTGTCCGTAACCCAGATGCGTCGACGGAGTCTCTTCAAAGTCACAATACAACCGGAAAAATTATTAAAAGCTATGTACAAAAGGTGCATTTATTTCGATGTTTAGGGCCATTGTCCTGCTTTGTCACCTTGAAGAATTGAGAATTAATTTTTCCCAAGTGGTCCAGGTCCAGAAGCAGCAAAGCAGCCGCAACTCATGAGGGTTTCCAGTAGTGTTGTGGTGAAGGTGGTCTTTGACAAACGTTAGTGCTGCTGCAAGGATTTTAGAATGAATCCCTCAAGTCTGAAAACCTGACGCCAGAAGCCGAGAGCTGTCATTACTTTTCCCTGGTGTGTCCAGTAAAGACATGAACCATCATGACTGTTTGTGTGTGATCAGCTTAGAAATATTGTGTTTGTTGATTTGTGTAAATTTTAAGGCCAAATCACATTTCACGACCAATTTATGCCAAAAACCAGGAAATTGCAAACAGTACAGGCAACATATACACGTACAGGCAACTTCCTGTTGGCAAAGCTTTGTGGATCTAAATGCTAGGCAGCATTTTATCTTTTTTATTTTACTATCAGCTGCTAGATGTTGCCCATGTTTTGGTCATTTGTGGCTGCTCGCACAAATAACCTATGTATTCATATTTTATAACAGGACCCTCTGTCAGTGCCCATGTCGGTTTTATGTCGGCTGTGGATGAAACAGTGTGTGTTGTGTTCCAGGCCATAAAGTGTCCTCATGGGTTTTTTGTGTCGCTTGCGTAAGTCGGGACAACTTTTTAAAACTGTATTTCAGCTCATTGTTTAGGTTATAAATATTGCATTGCACCATTTTCAAGTCACTATTTGGCTAATGTCAGTGTGTGTCTTGCATCATCTTTTGTTGGTGCTAAAAAGCATATAGTGGAAACTGCTCCGCCTGCACAGCACAGAGTCTTTCAGAAATCAAGTGGCAGCGTGAGGAGAACTATGAATACACAAAACAGATATGCATTTTATTCAAACTGTAAACCGCTGCAGACCCATTCTGCACAGAAAGGACAGTCACACACTAAAATTTCCTCTGTGGGTTTTCAAAAAAGAAAGTTCCTGCCGTGAAAGCTTCTTTTTTTTAAAGAATTGACTGAAAAGGGGTTAATTATGTGGGAGGGATGGATCAAGGTCGGCTTTTTTTTTTAAAGACTCTGAACACTCGCCTTTTCAAAGGAACCTGACACAAAACTAGCAGAAACAGAGCTGTTAATTATAAAGAACAGTTACCGACAGACTGTTGGAGACAGCTGGACCTGTCCGGGGCTAAAAATTCACTCGATGTGTAGACAACAGGTAACAGAGTGTGAAACAGAGCATCCGAATAACTATTTGGAACAACATTTTGGTGCAGACATTTATATGATGATGAACATTTTGCAAAGATCATGACATTCCCATCGGTCTCAGCTGAACGTGGTCGGCTGGATGAGGTGGCAGCCAGCAAAGCAGTTCAACATTAAGAGATTAGTTTTGTCGTTTTCCCGACGCACAGCTGAGCCTCGGTAAAGCCTCACAGAGCCACTAGCTACTGTACGTGCCTTCCCTTCCAAGTCACCAGTGCTTTTGTCTGGACGATAAATAATTTAGAGAAATTGGTTTAATTTCCTGGACAAATGTCAAGAAAAAAAAGCATAATGGTGATTAAAGAGAAGGCTGACAGGCAAACTGCCCACCGCTGCCCCTGAGTCGGTTGATCCGAACTTGCTGAGAGCAGGCGCTGCACTTGCAAAGTGCAAATGCATATTAATTAATTCAGAGGCTGCGGAGCGGCTCGATACGAAGCATTTCCCAGCTGAAAGGATGCAAATCAAGACCCCGTCCACTTGTGATGCTTTGACTGTACTTTGGCTGAAATGATCACATTAACCAAAAATTTAACACTATTTAATTTGAGAGTAACGGCTTAAAAATTTGCTTTCATCTAAATGAAAACTGCATTAAAATAACCTTTACAAACTGTGTAAACACTCTTTCTACGGAAGGTGGTTGTATTAAGCCTCGTAAAGAACAGAAAAGCTCACGAGAGGCAGCGAAAGTCCAAATGATGCAGCAGTGAACATTCCAACAGTCGGAAAGGCCAGTTACACACACACACACACACACACACACACACACACACACTCCTACAGTAGGTGCGTATAAATCCTCCGTGCTTGTGTGGGTTTTTCTTCTCCCAGAGTCCCTTGTGAGCACCAGATCGGATCTTTGTCTCGGGTTTAGCAGGGCCGATAGCATCTCAGAGACAAAGTTCTCGCTAATCAAAGCTGCTCCATTATTGGAGCATTTCTCGCCTTTCTGTGGAAAAGAAAATCCTTCGTCAGCACCGTCGACCTTTGTGTTCCGTTCCCTGAGCTTTAATACAGATTTTGTTCAAGCAAAAAACGGGTCTTTGCTGTAAAGCAGCATCACTGCAACACCTCAGTCAGGAGACATATGCATTACATGTGCATTCACAGGAAGCAGCGTGACTTTACTGCTGTCGTCCTCATGACCGGGGCTGCATGAAAAGTCTAAATCATAAATATTTCCCTATGCTTACACAGCTGGAAGCTCCCTAATTATCCCAGGGTACGTGTACTGTTGCCAGGGGGAACACTGAGTAAACAACTAGCTGAAACAGTTACCATCAGTTATCCAAAGGGATGGATAAATGGTCATAATAGCTAAGAGTAAGCGAGTCTTAATATCCACATACACAACTAAACCAACAGTTATGAAATACTGTGAACATCCTGTTTAAGTTTACGAAAAGAATATGTTTGGAGCATGATGAGTGACGGGAAGCATTGAATATTAAACAGGCTCAGTGGGCAAAGGCACAGACGCAGGACAGGTACAGGGGGCCTACAGAGCTTCTGTACGACGAGTTCATATTTTATACAGTTTACAGTTGAATGACATAAGATGACCCCAGAGAGACAGAAATATCCCACATGACGACCAAGAGATTTGAAGAGATGTAAGAATGGCAAACAAATATTTAAAACATCTGAGTTTATTATGATGCAGAAATATCTGCAGGCATCATTAACATGTAAAAATGTGCTTTTATGGAGGCGCAGTGAAAGGTATTTACAATCACGACGCTCGTCGCACATGGTAATTTCAGGAAACTCATGTCGTTAGGAGACTGATGATTAGAGTTTTAAATTTCACCTTTGATTGATAGACCCCCCACCGTGCAGCCCCGAGGGAGTGAATCCTTTAGTGATAGTGTACACGGGTGCGATAGAGATTCCTTTGTCTCTGAGGCCTCCGTCTGATCTGGACATTTTGCAGTTTGATCATTTCTGGAGCCAGTTTTTGTCGTTTCTGAGCGGTGCAGTGAAATGCATTCTGTGTGTTCTAAGAGAACCGTGTTCGTATTGATAAACAGAGTGTTCCACACGTGGAACCTGCGTCGTCACGGCCTCATCTTTGTGCCAATCATCCACTTTGGAAAGTCCAGAAAAACACCCAGCGTGTATTTTTGCTTGTGCTGATAAGCCACTGTGCCGTGGACCCAGGTAGGAATGAGTCATAAAGATAAAACAATGTTCTGGGTTCGGATCTCTGCTACCAAAGAAATATCATCAGTTCTATTGTATTTTATTTGCCTTTTCACCCAGAACCTCAGACGTTTTAGACAAGGACAGATCTGCTGCTTGTTGACCACTGCTACTGAACAACGGCTCAACCTCAGTCCAGTTTTTAAGGCCATTTAATAATAAATAGAAGGTAACTACCTCTTCAAACTACATGAACACATCTCCTGATCATAAACTCGATACGGCAGCAGGACATGAAAGAAATAACGGAATTTACCAACATTTTCAAACACGAAGTCTTATTGTGAGTGGTCGTGTCTGTGGCCCTTAAGAGATACTAGGGAGAATTTGTGTCATTCTGCTTGAAAATTAAAATAACTATAGCTCAAAATTGCCAGAGCATATTCATTTTTTAAAAAGTTTAGAATCGTCACGTCAGTTCCTAAAATTTGCCTATGATGGATAAGGTTCACAATAACCGACACATTTAATAACAACGGCAATGCCCCATTTAAAACCATTTAAATATTATATGTTTTATATATGTATATAGGTATTATATACATACTGGCCTTCAACAGGTTAAAAAAACTAAATATGATTCAAATTTGCTATGTAAATTTCAGGAAGAAGTAGAAAGACTGAATCATTTAAAGCGGGAAAAATATTATTACATGACATTTTTATAGGATTTTTGGGAAGGTGACATATATTTTCATAAGGATCAAATGTGTGAGCTTTTTAATGGACGTCTTGAGTTTTAAATAATCAAAAATCCCTCTTAATTCAAGGACAAGACAAGACAACGGTGAGAGACAAACAAAGAGAAGAGTCCTCTGATTAGCACCAGAAACAAACACAGAATAAAAACCATATTTCAGTCCTTTTTTCCACATAATGACTGTGTTTTCGGTTTTAATGGAAGTTCTTTGGTAAATTACTGTGTTTTTGTGTCATGGTCTTTTGTATTAGTTTATTGGAAGCCAACAGGAGTTTTCTTTTGCTCTTTTTTGGATATTATGGCTTTATTATTTCCATCGCATGTTGATATCTATAGATATTTGTATTTCCTGTAACAAAAGTCATATTGTAGGAGCTGTAGAAAATAATGTAGAAAATAATCTAATGCGATAGTACAGTATTGTCTATCTAGTATTTGTACAGTACCACTTTACATGAGCTGAACAAATGGATTCTGCCTCTGATTATGGTTTCCACAAATTCACGTGGCTCTACAAATGACCACTTAAAGCGCCGTTGACACTTCGTCTGGAAGCAGCAGAGAAAAGCTTCTCACTTCTGAAGCTGCAGCTCTCAAACTAATTGCTGCGCATTGGACAAACCGGCGACAAGGGTTCGCTCTCCGGAGAATCTCGTGTTTTCGCAGTGCTTTCGTAAGTGCCGGGCTGCCTCCATTTCTCCAGCTCCTCCACAGAACAACGGATCAACTTCACGGCACCAGATGTTGTGCCAAAGCCTTGAGACGTGTCCGAGGTGCAAAGCGCCGCTCATCCTGCTTCATCCTTTCATTTTTCAAACGATGTCTGTACAGAAAAGACATTCACGACTTTCACTGACTCCTTTTCTTCTTTTCTTTTAGCTCTTTCCAAATATACGTATGATTTATTTGTTTCCTGCACTGAGAGGCTCGTTTGCATCTACAGTGAATTCAGTGGTTTAGAGGTTAAAGCGTGTTTGACATGTAAATGCAACAGTTGGCTTATTAATAACCATATGCTGACAGTGGCTGATCCCACCACCCTTCCACACACGTTTGAACCGACTTGTAACACAAACATGGCAAACATATCGCAGTAATGATGACACACAGCAGATATGTTCCTCCATAATTTATTCATCAGCTGCCGCTTTGAGCTAATTCCTCCGCCATTATCGTCGCCGTCCTCAGGTTATGCATAAGACGATTTGTATTCGTAATGAGTTTGGAGTGAATTAACACATAGTTGTTATTGCATGGAAGCCTTTACGAGCTTCATGACATCATTAAACGCACATGTTTTCTTGGTGACTGAATCATAACTGGAGCACACGCGGGCTGCTGCTCGATTCTTTGCAAATCTTTACTTTCCTTTTTAACCTGTGCACCAGACTTTGTGACTGCTGTGACGAAATAAAAAAGAAGCATAATTTCACATAATATTAGAAACCACACTGCAGCGTGTCAAATTCTAAAACTGGACCATCTGAAACGGTGGGAGGTGAGGGGGTGAGGGGGTCATTCACCTCTTACTGCTGTTTCTTTTGAGGGAGTCCCTGAGGCTCCTAACGGGGCTGCAAATGTGTCAAAGATATGATGACAGATGACAGATGACAATGAAAGATAATATCTGAGAAAAGGGACAAAAATGAAGGTAAATTAAAACAACAGAAGCCTTAGCAAAGTCTGCACATCACATGAGACCAGCTGTCGGATGTTTCACACAGTCCCACAGATCAGCGGCTGGTGGCAGTAATTTGCCATAATTTGCTTCAGTGCAAGTTGCATAAAACAATGAAGGTGTCAAAATGTTCCCTCTTAAAAAAAAACTTTTGCAGATGTTTTATATTTGATTGGAAATGCATTTATTTGCATATGAAAAACACACGCAAAGTCTTGCAACTTTTTATGTTGACGATGAGCCCAAACACAGAGACCATTAGTTAATATTCAGGCTTGTCGGCGTATGTCCACGTAATGTGTGCTGACCGTGGACACGATAAAATCTGCTCAGGCTTGTGACGCTGCCGGTTAAAACACAGTCAGTCCCACAGTGGATTTTTTTACATTTTTAAGTGGATCCAGGAATTAGCCGGGACGTATCCACATGAAAGCTCATTACTTGAGTTAGTGTCTGAAAGGATCATTGATTTTCTCACGCAGCAGGCCGACACTGACCTGAAGCCTCCGGTCGCTGATCGGTAGGACTCATCATTTATCCCGTGGCAAACTGCTCGCACGGCACTGCACTGCATTTCTCTCCTCCTGAGCTGCTGCTCTGCCTCTTCTCAGCGGTTTTACAAGGCGCCATCAGGACAAAGAGTAATGTCGAAATAATGAAGCAGTCGCGTTTGCATCTCGTCCAGCGGCAGTTGAAGCCCAGGCCTGATGATGTCCCACAATTCTCTCCCTTTGAAATGCACCAGTTTTACTTTCATAACAAGAAAGGCCACTTCATAGCTTTACAGTCACTGGACAGACGCTTTTATTCAAAGAGACTTGAGTTGCATTTTAGGATCCATTTTAAACTTCTCGTATTTGTTTTTAAATGTTTAAATGGTGCTGCCCCAGAGTATCTCTCTGAACTTCTGCACTTATATAAATGTCACCAGATTTTACCTGCTGCTCCTGAGTGTACCAAAAAACTAAACGGAAGCTCAGAGGGGACAGAGTTTTTTGCGGTGGCAGCTCCAAAATTGTGGAACGAGCTGCCCCTGCACATCAGACAGGCCTCCTCCTTGCCTGTTTTTAAATCATTTCTTAAGACCCATTTGTTTTCACTGGCTTTTGATGCAGTCTGAGTTTTTGACATTATTTTACGTGTGTTATTTATTTATTGTTACATTGTTGGGTTTTATTTGAATATTTTATGCCTTAACCTGTACAGCACTTTGTTCAACCTTGTTGTTTTAAAGAGCTTAACAAATAAAGTTACAGTTACAGTTACAGTTGAGTTCCACAGAAGATTAGTCTTTGCAAACACTTATGAAACCGGTTTACTGCTGATCCGTGTTTACATGCAGCAGCATGATCTGATTTCCCCTCCACTCCGGACTCATTCTGGAAGCCTCAAAGGCTCAAAAGGGGAAATGACTTTTCATTTTGCAGTTGACACTTCAACGTTCATGATGGCGATTCAATCCTCCATTTGGTTTGAGTTACATGGATTCCATTTTTAAATGGATGCTTAATCAAAGCGTGTCAAAATGCCATGGTTCTTGTAGTATTTATTCAGATGGAAATTCAATATGCAGTTTGGTCACGCAGTTTTAAAATACATTATTCAACTGATAATTCAGTATTAAAAGTAACAATTCAGTCTTCAATTTGGTTTGAATGATTTCAGTTTAAATAATTGAATGAGGGATAAATCAACTGCCACGGTTTTCTGATGTATATTTAAATGTGCAGTCACACATTCAGTTTTACAGATTCTTTTTTCCTTTGCTGTGTCAATGTTGCTGCACATTGACACAACACGATCAAAAAATGAAAGAAGCTGCAAGGACAAAGCTGGGGAAACTAAACTCAACATAAATCCGCCTGATCAGTTACATTTACAGCACGACTACCCAAAAACAGATTCAGAAGGGTTGGAGCTCTTTGTGTTTTGCTCCACAGTGTCAACCAAATTATTTATGCATCAATTTATGCTAAGTTAAGAATCTAAATTCACTTTTCATTGTGTAAAAATGAAATGTGTGCTGCATCATTGTAGCAGCTAAACAGTTTGTGTTTGTGATTATGAGGTGGACTGGATGCCACAACATTCCACCTGGAATCAATCCGCTCTTCTCCACCCATAAACACTTAATAATCTAGCAGAAATCATTTAGATTCTCTACCTGGTTACAAGACGAAGCCTCATTCAAGTTCTTCTAGAAGCAAATAAAAGCACCTTTCCAAGTTCTGCAACAGTTTTCAATCACAAATGCACAAATATCCGCGTGACACACATGCGTGTCGATTTTCTCGGCTGCGACCCTCCCGAAGCGTGTTCGTTGGATTACAACCACAACACAGAAGCACGTAGCCGTTTAAGCTCTGGCACCTCTAATGGCCGCATCGATGTCGCCGAGTGGATGGAGGAGGCTGGAGGCAGGTGAGGAGCAGCGGCAGGTGTAAATGGAACTCTAATGTGGCAAAGTGACCGAGTCGCCGCGCCACAGTCACAACACACAGCACTCAGTTTGTCTGCCAGCGCTTTGCAGAGGTGACTCGTTTTCCCGCTTTTTCATTTTGTCACTTTGCTGTTATTATTTTAAAGCTGGTGGATCGTTTGAGATGCTGTTATCGCCACAGCAAGCTGGGGATTAGAGGAGTTGAGTCAGCTAATGGGTCTGCTAAAAATGATGCTGAGGCCGTCTGATGTGTTGTGCGTTTTTTGTGTTGCTTTTTTTAAAAGTACAACCCACAGAAAGACACAGAAATCGAGGAGCTACAAAATAGAGTTGGGTGCAAACGTTTACGTTGCTTCATTTTAAAGTGTCAAAAAATGTTAATCATCTAGATCTAGATGATTAATCATCTAGCATGAGCACTAAACTACACAAACAAACTAGGACTTACTAACGATGCGAGATTAACAAAAGGCTGGTGGTCGGGGAACGGTCAGGAACAGGAAAGGGGGCACCAGCAAAGATGATGAGAATCAGAAGTCCTCAGGAATGATGAATGATGCAGCTCAGGTGTGACGACAGGTGCCAGCAGAAGACTGGAATCAAGGAGACAAAAGAATGAAGAGGAGGGAAACCTCAGCCGGCGAGGAGGGGAAGTGCAGGGACCCGTCCAACACGAGGTGAAAAACCAAACCCATACGAGAAGCCAAAAACGCCAAAAAGTTTTAAATTTTTTTTACGCTTTAACCTGCAAACTGAATGTCCTGATACAGATGTCTTTGCCTTTAGAAAAAATTGTTCAAAGTTGACATTCAAATGTTTAATTCTGATTATCTTAGCTTTCAATGAAAACTTATATAGTGATGGCAGCGGTGGCCATTCAAGGTGCTTGGACCAACTTGGGGTTCAGTGTTTTGTCCGAGGACACTGTTTGACATTTGTTGGTCACAGGCAGCACATGTAGCACAGAGGGACAGGGGATTGAACCACCGACCCTGTGGTCCGTGGATAACTGAGCTACAGCCGCCCCAGTAACTCCACACCAGCTGTGTCTGGAACAATAAAATAAAACCGGCGTGAGCTCTTTTCTGACGGCGTCTGTGTTTGTCTTATTATCATAAAATCATCAGGCTCCTGCAGACTTCACTCCAGGCCTTTCTCTGCCGAGTCCATGTTGCAGCGGACTGAAGGAGGAATAAAAACACTCAATTTGATTTTTTACCTCTTTAGATTTCGCATAAAAAGAAATGATTACACTCCACCTATTTGTATACATCCACATTCAATGTGTATTATTCAGAAAATAGCCGATTGTGTGGTGGATCCTCAAACTGGGTCAAAGAAGAAGTAAAGAAAAATAAAGTGCACTGAAAGCAATTTTAGGATAAAACTTGTCTTTATTTTCCATATCAACAAATCCCCTGAACACACCAAAACTAAAAATGAACAGATTCAATAACAGATATTTACTGTGCAGCCGGAGCCTGATAAAACCCTTTTCTCTGAAGTCGTCCAAACACTACAGAGACACACAACTCCGTTTGTTTTTCAGTCAGTCACACGTCATCTCCGTATCCTGGTGATGTAAATAAAGCACCAAACGAATATTAATCTGCAGCTGAAAGTTGTTCCTACACCACATATCTCATTCACGCCCTTTTTGAATAAAATGTTCTAAAAACTACAGAACGTGCTTGTGGCAGTTTAAGGAATCTGATGTCACGACCCGTCGTCATCGATTCACCCGGTCAGTTTGACTGACTAACAAATCGTCACTTTGGGTCTTTGACGGGAGTTTTTTTAAAATACAAAAATAAAAAATACGAAAAAGACTTATCCCTTAAGAACCTGTTAAAGAAATTGTCAATAATGGAATAATTTCAAAACGGCAGTACCAGAACGACAACAGCTTTTCATTATTAACAACAGCAATCGACAAACGTTTTTCATTATTAACAACAGCTTTCAACCAAGTGTAAATTCTTAAAACTACTTGGAACAATTGATCATAAAACTTTCTCAAACCACAATGCTTGGACTGTAAACGTGAACTGAAAAATAAATCAACCGTCTTCTGATTATATTTATCCTCACCCATGTCTGTATTGTTGAATTTGGCGAGTTACTGAGATATTAAAGCAGAACACTTCATCATTCATTCATCACAAATTTTATATACAACCATTTTCGACGTCTCCTTGAGGGCAGAACCCCGTGAGGCTGTGACGTACAGTTCTGTTATGACACTGCAGGAAAAGCAGGTGTGGACGTGCACGGCGCTGCATTAAAGAAAGATGAGCTTCTTTTCAATACGCAGCAAAATGTTTTTAATGGAAAACACCTTTGTGCTTGCAAGGAAAGGACATTTATGCTTTTCACAACGTAAAACTGGCGACAATTCATCTATGCACGAGCCCATTCTATCAAACTGGATTTATTATTCAGCGCACACACCAAAAAAAAAAAAAAAAACCCAACAACTCACGAGCACCTGACGTGCTTTAATAAAACAATCTGTCGCCTGCAAAATTGATCACTGAAACTTCCTTCCTTTGTTTTGCCTGCCATTACAGAGTGTGACAGCTGTCCCACGGGTGCAAGGTATTCAGTCAAACCCCAGGAATCCAAATGGCAATTTCACCTCAAAATCAAACTCACGCTGTCCAAAAAAATGGAGTTGTTTGTTGCTGAAATGCAATGCCAGAGAAGAAAGGCAGCGACAACCTCCTCTCATCTGTGCGCGATTATATTTTTTAACTCTGCAAGAACAAAAAAAAACGTATTTATGTGTTTTATTTTCCACGGAGCTCCGTTTCCTGGCGATCACTCAGAGCAGGTTTGTGTCCTCCGTGAGGCATTTTCTTCACCAGAGTGTGAGAAAATGTCTCAGCTGTGCAGGAAATGAAATGTCTGTCTGTCAACAGTTTTTTGAGTCATGACTTTCTGTCTTTTTTTTTTTTTTTTTGGGTGATATTCGTGGCAGTTGAAGATCCCGTAAATGGGTTCTGTTGAAAGAACTCGCTCATTAAAAAACACAGTGCCCGCAAAGACATTTCCTCTTTAAAAAGCAGCACATTTTGTCCTTTTCTGAACCATTCCATAAAGCCATGAGCTCATATTCCCCCTTTTTTTAATATTAATACCCATCTTCAGGACAAAATCTTCAAACATAACTAAGCACTTGATTGTCCTCAGTGCAGTTTCCCTAGCCGCTGGTAAACAGGCGGCTGTGTTGATTAAGCCCATTGAGCCGCTGTCCTTAAGTTCACCCTTAAAGAAACTAAAGTGTGCTCCCTCCACACTCCCACTGGCTTTATTAGCTCACAAAACACTCTGATTTCCACAGATTTAAAGGAAGTAGCTTTTGAAAAGGTGAAAATGATTTTAAAAGAAGCCGCATGTCTGAGCCTCTGAAGGATGAGCAGCGATCACAAGCAGGACTCTAATAAGATTGTGGATTGAGACGACGATGAGCGCTTTTCTGTAGCTGTCGGACATGTACATCATATTTCGCTGGAATCTGTTTAATTTGCCAAAGGTTTGGTAATAAAAGAGTTGCTTTCACTGAGCGCATGCCTGCACAGGTTGCACTGTCATAAGCAGCAGGCAGCAGCGAGCGGTATGTTCCGCATGAAGAGAAGTGCCAAGCACAAAAAGAAATAAAAAATTATCTCCACAGATTCTAGTTTTGTGGGACCACAGGGAAAATTATGATGGGAGATGTGTGTCGAATACATTAAGGTCACATTATGTTTATGGGTTCTTTGCGTCATCCTGCAGGAACAGGTACAACAAGCCAATCCAGTTCCCCATAACAAGAAAATGACAAGGTGCTGTGTCCCAAATTGGAAAGGACGAATTTGATGTGACGGATTTATGGGGATGAGAGATTTATACAACAGGAGAAGGAGATATTCAGTTTTCTTTTCCTTATGTGTTTATCAGCCCCCTGATAAATTAATGGTGTGTGTGCTGCTACAACCCTCGGAGACGGTGGTTGGATGGAGAACCGACACCAACACATTCAATTTTTAGTCAAAGCCTCCCAACCTCCATCTCTGTGCTGTAGAGGAACAATATTGACATCGTTCTCTCCGTGCGTATGAAACAGCTCAAGCCCTGTGACATGATTGAACGGTAGTGACAGGTTATTGATAACAGCTTTATTAACCTCTGGACAGCCTCTGGTTAGGATTAGGGAAAGAATGTGGTCCAGGTTAAAAGTAACAATAATGTAGGTACCAACAAAACCACAATGTTCTCCTAACTTTCACTATGGCCTAAACCTAACCACACTCAGGACTAAGGTCAGCCATCATCCACCCCACTCACTTCCTGTCCACCCTGTTTCCATGGTTTCATTCAATAACTACACTGCATTGGAACACGATCCAGCCAACATTACATTTATGTTTGCCGTTGCAGTTTAGTTGCACAGTAATCGAAGAAAAGGGAATTCTGGACAGATTATTCAATGAGAAAGTGTTTTTATATGTATTTTGCTTTTTGGCAGGTTCCAAATATGCTGATGAACACAGTAAATGATGCCAGGACAACAATCTTTTCCTAACCAAAGCTTTAGCTGCCTAAACCAAACCACAGACTGAACTGTTAATGTCAAAACTATGGAATTAAACTTCATTTTAGCAACACAATTGAAAATGCGCAATGCAAAAGTTACAAACCGTCCTCTCCGGCCACCACCTGTTAATAAAAGTAGTTCTTCTTAATAACGATTACAGTTATTAGGGTTAAAAGTATATAAATGATGTTTGTACTAGAGAAGGTTCTTGTGAGTTCACGTGCACCGTACGAATATGATAAGGACCATGGATCTGTTTAATAACATGTCCAAGTCTTGTCATCAGAGTCTAGACGCACAAATGTGTGTTGGGAAAACCTGATTTACTGAGAGTCACTCCACAAATATCTGTCGTTTTATCAGCATGTGATGATGGGAAATATTCCATATTTAAAGACCTGGATGTCAGACAAACATTGAATAATAATATCAGGACACCCGATCATTCAGTGAGCCTAAAGTGCTCGATTACACCGTGAAGCTGGTGGAGCCTGAAGAAACATGTTGTTTGCAAAGAGAATATTTATGCAATAATCCTAGTGTGTAATGATTCCGTTTTTATTAGTCTTCTGGTTAACGTTGTGCATGAAGCTGAACTCTTTCTTCCCCTCCTCCCCCTTGATTTTATGTTAATAAATTCCATAAGTTTAATGTTTAGAATGTAAATCACACGTGTTCTTTCATCCTTCAAAAACAAGCACCATGACGGAGGTGGCTCTTCATTACACCCACGAGTAAACATACATCTCTGGGCTCACGCCGAGTCTCGGAGGCCTGAAAGTGGAGCGAACAGGATTCACAAACAAGCCTCTCGCCTCCGGGCCCGAGCCTCCACCCTGCTGCGAACCTGGTTAGGATGGAGACGCCACCGAGCCAGCTGCGAACCTGTGATAGACGCTCGGCTAATTCCTCATTTACGCTCAAACTGTGCGACCAACGCTGACAGAAAGAAAAACAAGGATCCCAAGAGGCGTGAAGGTTTTACTTTGTCATGAGAACTGCAGCTGTACAACATATTTATGACACGTTTGCCCTGTTCTAGGTACCAGCCACTGAAATCACTGGATGTTTTTTCTCTGTAATAAATGTCCATAACTTGACAGATGAAAGAAACTTCAGATGTGGTAAAAAAAACATGTTTTGGGATTCTTGTGGTCACAAGTATCTGGTTAACGTTACACTATAGGTTGCTGTACCACAGTAGCAGAGCAAGTGGATGTAGTGATGCCAAAACTCTTGGGTGTTTGCGTTCACGTCTGGATAAAGTCTGGATTCCAGTGCGTGTCTGGAAGGAGCTAAATTGTCAGTTGACATTTCGGACAATTGCCTCGTGTTGTCATGTTGCATCGCTAACAGCTGTTTGGGTCATGCAACCGTAACTTTCTCATCTCCAAAACTGGAAGCATTGCATTGTGGGATTGTTCCCATAAAACAGGGTACACGCCATGAACTCTACTTTGAGTGTTGCATTGTGGGCTTAGAAAGCCACACTGCTACAAAACGCCAGACCCACCACATAGTGAACAGGGGCTGATTTCAGCCTTTGTCTTCCTCGTCTGATCGTATGAGCACATGCAAACCCAGCCTCTCCACAGACATAAATCCTGGAGCTCCAGGAGACTCGTCCTCGCTCCCCTGATATCGCCTTCACCTCTCATTAACTAGTGCATCTCCTCCCAAACGGCTGAAGCGTCGATGCAGCTTCTTCTGTAGCAG
Organism: Channa striata; assembly: GCA_033026295.1. NCBI lineage: Eukaryota > Metazoa > Chordata > Actinopteri > Anabantiformes > Channidae > Channa > Channa striata. Next base: position 22,098,549 of record CM065178.1, read on the forward strand.
AGCGGCTGCAGCCGCTCACTGCTACTAATTGAACTCCCCCAGCAAACAGGGAAACCTGAGCGTTGCTGACATTGATGCAGAATGGGACCTGCTTGGATCTCAAATTATGATCCCAGAACGAAGCAGGCGGGAGAGAGACATTTTTAAAGCCCTTTGTTTCTCAAAGTCAACGTGCATCTGTCAAACATAAAGGGAGGGGACAGAATATTCTCTGCACATTTGATCATTTTTCACTCCCCCCCTCTGCTATTTCCATTCAGCTGGATGAATAAACATCAGATGGTGACAGACAGTCTGTCTTTTTGGGGGAAAAACATTCACTCTGTGTAGTTTTCTTGTCAAGTCTTTCCTGGCGTCTGCAGCAAAAAAAAAAAAAAAATAGCTGCTGGAAATAATGACTGCAAGTTTGAAAAGTTGATAATGGTGATCTGAAAGGATGTCAAGCTATTAAAAGGGCTGCGAGGTGCACGCAGCCGCGATAGGCGAAACGCCACACATTCACTGGCTCCATGACTAATAGTACGACATGGAGGCTTTTAGGATTTTCCCTGCGAGCCCATTCATCAAAAATAATTCACATGAACAAACTCGTGTTGTTTGGAATAATTCTGCTCATTCGACTCAGACCGGCGCGTCATGTAGCATCTACAGTAGAAGCAATTATCCCCAAAAATTCCATTACTTATTGTCGTCCAAATGATAATTGTTCTTTAAGTCTATTGGCAGCGTTTTAGCACTGCTGCGTGCGACTGTGTTTCCTGAGGATAATTTGTTTTATTCTCACTGATCGTTTGAAGCGATTCGTGGCCGACGTGTGCTGCCGAGATTATCTGCTGACATACGTTTATCACGTGAAGCCATGGATTTAAATGCAGGTGCTTTAATGTAAATGTAAATTTAATTTCACCCAATTCACTTTGAATTCGCTTGTTTTGGTTCCAGTCTGTAGTTGAAACCTACCGACATTAAAACATCTCTCTGCTTCTAGCTGAAAAATGCCTCCAGATGACATCACTGAGCAACCTTCAGATCAGATTATGTATGGAGGTTGTAGTGATGGTCACCCGGCTTTTCCAGAGCCCCTTACGGATGACATCATCTGAACCCCAAATGATGAAAAGCTCTGATGTCTGAATCAGAGCTAGAAACAGAGAAATATGAAGTAATATATAATAAGTGATGGATTGTGTGTTGATCATAAGGAAAGTCAAAGTGCTGAGGTAAACGCGGAGATGTTAACGTGCTGGGGCAGAAACTTTTGCTCTAATTTTCACACACGCTCCCGTGGAAAGTGAACACGGCGTGAATGTCTGATCCAAAGATCGATCGCAGCAGAGGAAAAAGTTGATTGCGTGCCAGTCGGTTTTGTTTGTCTGGGTAATTGAGTAGAGGAAAATCAATGGCGCTCGCTTTCGTTTAGGAGGAAAGGTTCATTCAACTTTAATGTATGGAGAGTTTAATCTGTGGACGATCTGCTCAGGCAGGTTTGACGCGTTTGGACCTTGTGTGGTGGGATCCCGAGACTTTTTGGCTTTGTAGCTCGGATCAAGAACGTAGTTATCGTCATGCAGAAACTGGCAACACAGCGAGAATGAAACAGGTAGAAGCACATTTCAGATCAATGTGAAAACCATTTAGCAAACTTCATTTCCATGGGCTTAATATTTCACTGTGGGGAACTGATCTGTCACTTCCTATTGACAGATTAGGGGAAGCGAACCACTGCTAAAGACTAAATATATGCTTAGCTGTCAGACTCAAACGCTTCTGGCCAAGCAGGCTGAATTAAAGTGAACTAAATGCCGATTCGGTGTGATTATCAAACCAGGAAACGGTCCATCAAACGACAGAAGCACGGAAACAAAACCAGATGTCATGAGCACGTCAGCAACCCAGACAGGGGAAACGGCAGCACTAATAAACTTACACACATGTTGCTTCGCACTGAGACATTTCCTTTAAATTCAAATTGAAACTGTTAACATAATCCCATCATTTAATCAAAGTACCAAACATTTCCCAGAACAAGCTTTTTGCTGCTGAGCTCCTGTTGAGAAGCAGGAAACGGCTCCTCTGCCAAAGCACGAGACACACGTCGGTGTCTCAACATCTTCTTGGCAACATGTAAAGAGCTTATGACGAGCTCCGGCACTAAATCACATCTGAATGGAGCGCGGCAGACGAGTGAAGCGTGAATGTGTCAAACCAAAGCACATTCCCGTCTCCGAACTGTCCCCCTGACCCCAGTGCACATGCTCCGAGCGCCGAGGGCACAAACTGGATGAATCCTATCTCTGTACTTGCTGTCGCTCCGGACCAGTGGAGGGATTTTCTTGGGGGGCTTCGGGATTTTGGCCACAATGCATTGTGGGGTGGGGAGGGGTGTGTCTGGTGATAGAGACGGAGGACACACAGACGGACGCGTGAGGTCTAATCGACTGTGGCACTTCTAAAAGCACCAAGAGGAACAAGAGACCAACTCGTCGCCTCGCGCGGATTAATGGCCGCCAGCCGCTCTTGTGTTTTGAACTTTGTTGGACTGCGACATGTCATTTCCTGTTTTCTTTTTCAGGGAGAAGACAACTTTGCAAGACACAGAGAACACCTTGCTGAGCAAGAAGAACCTTTCCAATGTGATTTACAGCCTGTGGGCATATAACCTTCTGCCCTACTGAGTATGAGAGTGAAAACCTAACCAAGCATGAAGAGGCTGTCTTGTCCACTCACACACTGACACATTGCTGATTCATAGACGGCCGTGTTTTTTCTTTTTATTTTCAGGTTTGAATGCTTGACACACCATGAAGGAGAGAAAATATATTTTTTTGCCACTTCAGAGAGATGGTAAAGAAGGAGATAGAACAAAGCGTGAAAACAGAATTGACAGTCGGTCGGGTCTATTTCTGCTTTCCGGCGTGATCCAAAGGACGAGGTTCTCTTTCATGGTTTGATTTTTTTGTCCATTTCAGAGGAAAACACATTCATTCAGAGGGAAACAGCAAATTGGACTGTGGAGAAGCTAAAGTTGAGGCTCTGTGTCTGTCGGTTTCTGATATGACACGAGAAACTTGTAGATTTTGAAAAGTACGAGCAACAAAGTGTGAACAACTAAAACTGCCTGGCGACTAATTCGTGAGAGCTCTTCTTTAAAACATGGTGATAATTCCGGCTTTTCATCGTTGTTTTAATCTTTTATTTGGTCTTGATATGAATTACAACAGAGACCGTAATGTTCATACAGACACCAACATGTATTGAATCGTGTAGCTACAAATGTTTTGTGTTCACTCCATGTCTTATATATTTCTGTGTTAGGCTGAGGTTGTATGATGAGACCCAAATACCATAATAATTAATTTGATAGGTTAATAAATATCTATAGAAAGAGCATATTTCTGAAAATAAGATAAGAGATAAGATGAGATAAGATAACCCTGAACTTAAAGATATCTTATGATGTGACTGTTTGTCAGTTGGCGCCATATAAATAAAGTTGAACTGAATTGACACAAACCTTTATTCATCCCACAGTGGGGAAATCTCCATGTTACAGTAAGAAACAATATCAGAATACATATACAATTAAAAATATTAAAATAAAAAATCTGAATAAAAATATATCACACGTGGTGCCATCAGTTGCACCATGGGTCATTTGTCTTGCACAGTTTAAAAGTGACTAATGGTGATGATGGTTCATGGGAGCAGCTCTGATGCTGGAGTCTGACAGCAGCAGGGAGGAAAGACCTTCGATGTCGCTCCTTCGGACCTTCAGGATGTTACAGTCTGTCAACAAAGGAGCTGCTCAGACATGACATGGGTGGGATCCGTTCTCCGGCACCGACATTTGCTCGGCTACCCTCCTCCTTTCTCCCACCTCCTGCACTGAGTCCAGGGGCATCCCCCAAAACCAGCTCCTGTCTGCACCAGCAGACCACTCCATAGAAGATGGCTGAGTAAAAGGTCTTCAGACTGAGCATGTAAAAATACAAAGCAGTTTTTATCCAAAGATTCTCGAGCCTGTCGTTTCCTTGTACCTAAAGGACTTGTGAGCCACGTCTCAGAGCTGAGTGATGGGACGAGGGAGGGTCAGTGGGGCACAAAAGTCCCACTGATGTTAACGCGAAAGATCCCATTGACATGAAGACTAGAGACAAGGTGCTGATGATACATGGGAGAGAAGAAACCACATTGTTTTTGACAGATTCGCCGTGGATTTACACTGATGTGGGTAATGTGAGTTACCCCGTTGTCTGTGACTAACAAGGCCACAAGATTTCATCTAAAAAAACCTAAAACCTGAGTGTGATTTGGAAGCCTGGCTGGTCCTCTGTCACTTCTCATGCAAATGCAGGATGTTAGAAGGAATCAGCAGTGAGAGGAGCTGCCGGCCGTAGGACGCGCAGTCCTGTGGCTGTGTACTTTCTCTTAGGATCAGAGAGATATTTGCCTCTCGCAGTGAGACTGGCACAACATCAAATGCATTATTAATTATATCTAAAAGGGGACGAATTAACAAGCCTGAACATTCACTGCTTGGCCCGTCAGGGTGTTTTGCCGTTTTTCAGGCCTTTGATAGCACTTTTATCTCAGCACTGAGGACGGAGTTTGCTCTTCTGCAATTCTGCAAAGGCGGATTGAAAGCTGCTCTGTGATCGGCTAATGTGGCTGTCTGCTTTGTTTGCGGGGAAAAGTTACGGGGTGTTCGTTTTTGAGTTTAGTTTTAATTGGCAAATCAAATTTTAAATCTAGTGAGACAGATCTAGCGAGTGAGATTTAATATTCTTATATGGACTGAGTTTATTTCCAAGTGTTTGTTTAGCTTTTCTGCCTGCGTTATTATTTACATCTGATAAAAAAAAGCTTTGGTTGATCGTGGACAAAAACATCACTGATGGATCATTCTGATAGGAAGGATCAAAAGATTTTATAGACAGTCATCTTCCCAAACTTTTTGGCCAGTGTGCGTCATGTGATCAGTGCAGAAAATGTAAATCTGATCCTGGGCTTTTGCCAGGAGCAGACTCGTGGTCCATTGATGTGGTCCGTTCTTTGTTCTTTTTTGTTGTAGCATGTTTTCCAAATGCCTGAGATAATATGCATGAATGTTTATATCAAAATAAGAATGGTTTGACCCGATCAGACGTGGAAATACTGTCCTTATCTGTGGTTTGCCACGGTCAGGCTTTGGTAACACCAGTCAAAAGGAAAAACAATAGAACAACGTCATATCAGTGACGTCTGACAAGAAAACATATGATTGTCTATCAAAATATGCAACTTTGCAGTATAGAATAAAATAGACACTTCATTGTCATTCACAAACAAACATGTGTAGTGCACATTAAGAAGAAAATTCCATTTCAGATGAATCACTGTTTGGTTTCATCAAAAAAGACAATATTACACTAAATCTAATAAATAGTAACATTAACTTAGAGCAGAAGACATTACAGGACCTGGCTGTCACGGCCCTAAAGCTGTAAACCTTCGATAGTCCCTGATCGGAGCCTCTGAGGACATTGCGGGCTCTAATCAGACGGCGTTTGTGCCCAGTGTCGTTGATGGATGGAGGAGAAGCTCCGATAATCTCCTCAGCCGTCTTCACCTCTCTCTGCACAGATTTTAATGGAGGAAAATGTAACTGTCACTTCACACACAGCGTTTTTCTTTGCTTCGACACAAATTTGCAATTTCTCTGAAACCTGAACCTAACCAGACACAGGACTCAGGTCCGTGGATCAAAGTCCTGCACTTGCACCCACCATAGATATGAGATGAAATTGATCCAGATAAGGAACAAAGAATCTTCCTCGATTGATTTGTCTCACTCACTGAGCCAGGAACGAAGTTCAGAGCAAAGGGACATTTTTCGACATATGTTCTACATACATATGTCGCACATCTGTCTTATTTCCACCTTGACTGGCTTGAAAGGAAACAGGAGCGTGTGAATGCAGACACTTGTGTTTGTCTCCCATTGTCACATCGTCTCGTTTGAGCGTGAAAACTGAAGTTTATTTGCATTTGAATGCACAGCTACAACATTGCATAACTCCCAACAAGTGTTGAGTCACGTCCATGATATTCATTGTTTACTAATTATTCTGGGGATGCAAGCATGTTAAAACACCCTGAAGCACTATGCAAATCTGATTTTACATAAAGATATGAAGCTGTACCAACACAGGCGAGAGTTATATTTCAAGCCGGTCTGCTTTAATTTAAATTAGCATGCCGGCTATTTTGTTTCATGACTTCAGGGGCTTCTATCAGCGTCACCCTCTGCTTTAACAGATAAGAGTGAAGAAAGGCTTTAACCACCATTTCGGGCTAATGTCTCCACTCTGGCATGTTGCGTGTGCGTGTCCTGAATCGCCTCCAGCTTTTGTTGCACATCCCTCACTGCTAAGTGCCAATCAGCGTTGAAAATTACATTTTGTTCCATGTCCCCTCTTCAACACGAGAACCGTGGACCGTCTTAATCAGGCCCGCTCACCGCCGCGATTTCTGCACAGTAATTAAATTCTCCCGTCAATCACCCGAGATGTTTCCCCTGGGGATTTACAGTAGAATAGGTTGGACTTGTGCAAGATGAGGCACCGTAGGAATTGGTTCAATCATTTGTCAAAGCCGCCTCTTCAGCAGCCATTTTGTTTGGGAAAGTAAGGAGCGATGAAAAGTTTGCAGGTAGACTGAGCTGGTGGAGACGGTGAACAAAGAAACACAGAAATACAAAGGAGCCAATTTCCAGCTCGCATTGGAAAAGAAAAATAACTTTGAGCATAAGTAAAATACAGGAGGCGCTTTTAAAGGAATGGCTGCTGTACAGTAAGTTACTTTACAGTTTCTGTAAATCTGTAGAGATTTGTAAGAGCTCTGATGATAAGATAAGATCGGAATCAGAATCAGAAATACTTTAGATAAGGACAGACAAACCTTTATTTGACCCACAGTGGGAAACACGCCGTGATACAGCAGCAGCCAAAGTGTGTCGATAAAAACATCTATGGAAACAACGAGGAAAATGATCAATACAAATCAGCACATACAATCATACAGAGTTTGGTACCACATCTGTGGGAGCTGTGCAAATGTAGGATGACAAACTCCACAGAGTAAGCGACAATATAACTGAAGGTTCTTCCAAGTGATGTCACCTGGAGGCTTTGTTTTGCCAAAGGAAGCAAGTTCCATCAGGTTCAGCCTTTGTTTTTTATCTGTTCTTCCGTGAGCATTTGTCCATGTCTCAGTTTGTATTGTTCCCTTCTTATTTGTCTGGTGCTGTGTTTGTCTCCTCCCACTGTAAAACAAATCCCACGGCAGGTAAAGTGACCTGAACCTGAATCTGAACCTGACACAGGCAGGAAGTGAGAAAACGACATGGGAGTTGCACGATGTCTTTATCGCTCAAACGTCAAAAACTGTACGGAGCAAAAACGGGTGTAAACTGCCTCTGGACGTTGAAAGAGCAGCAGAATTTATTCTCATATGCAAAACTTTAAGCATCCGTCGTCCAACATGAACAAGGCCACAGTTCGTCCCGAAGGTGTTAACGAAGGATAGAGACAGAATAAACGTGGAAAACTTGCTCATGCTCGGTGTTTGATTGGCAGCTTCTTTTTTTGGTGTGTAGGTTTTAGTGTTTAGTGGCTTTGTGACTGTGGTCATTCCCGCGATTATTGCCGGAGCTGCGCTGCCTGTGAGAGATGTTAGCATGCCCAAAACTCTATTTGCACACATTACTGGCATCTGATGCTTGATCTCCGAGGGGAAAGAAATGATGGTGCCAGGACAGTCTGACAAGTCAGACAAATGTCCCAGCGACACACCATTTCCGACATATTATTCTGGTAACCGTGAAATGTTTAGTCAGACATCAATCTTTCTTTTTCTTTAAAGCCGAGAAATCGAGGTTGTGGCTTCTGACGTAATACGCAGCCTCCCTGTGCTTCGAGAGTGGAAGTCTAGCCTGATTTCAAGGTAGACTGCCCGGCTAAATTTAGGAGCTGTAATTCATTCATCACCCAGTTAGTGAATGCACCAGAGATGCCCATTCTTCTTCCTAGGTGTTAAAGCCGTCCTTCAGGGTCCCTGCCCATGACTTTGAAACAGTCTACTGAACAAGGGCTCGTCAACAAATCCACCTGCCACCCCGCGCCCAGATCGCTTTGCACAAAGTCGCCTGATTTTCTTTTATGACTCCGTGTTAAGCACGTTCTCCCCGTTTTGTTTTGCGGGATTTGCAGGCAGCCACAGTGTACGCATGTATTATGAGGCCAATTTGTACGGGGCAAACCCTGCATGCAGGGTATCGATCAGAGACGCGGCGGAGGACCAGGCTTATTGCGGCTGTAAATCTACAGTGGGGCCGGGGAAAAGAAGGTTCGAGCTTCTTACACTGACCTCTCACTCAATAAATCCTCGTCATGGGAAACATGGGCGGGAGCTGCATTAAATCACAAATAAGAAGCAAACTAAATGTCAGACGACGATGAATAATGTAGGGGCATTGGAGCAAGGGGCGGAAATGACTGGGGACAGATAAAGTGTAATCAGGTGGCCAAAGTATTGTTGCATTCACTGGACGGGAAATTCGATTGTTCCGTTTTCCATTCAGCTTTCAGTACAATAACCAGACACTTGAGAGTTTTATCTTTAATAACTTTAATAACTTGACTCATGAATGCAGACAGAAAGCCAAGGTTCTTCGAAAACATTTTAAACTTAGACATTTTCTCATGAATGTGACTCTCAACTCGCCCACGCGCTGTATTCAGTGCAGCTCCTCCAAGTGCTGTTTAAGCTCGGCACATTGTGCTGCAGCAGTCACGACGATTTAAGCGATGACCGTATGGAGTTATACAAACCGCACGGATTCATAGACAAGGTCAGTTTCCAATGCCGAGTGAATCACACATGACAACAAAAGACGCGGGTTCTGCTGTGGTGGTTTAACTGGCGTGACGAGTGGGATTCCTGAAAGTCAGAGCAGCGATGACAGTCATCGGGTGGAAATCTGGAGACTAAAACCCTCTCCGAACAGCCAAAGAACCTGAGCGGGACTGTGGAGATTTGGATTCTCTCTGGTCTCTCTCTGTGTCAGCACTGAGACAGACTGGCGACCTGTCCAAGGTGTGTCCTGCCTTTTGATTAATGGCTGCTGGGATGGATAAGCAATTACGATAATGGATGGTTGGACCATAGCTTTAAATGGAATCACACGCTCCAACTTTAATATGTTGGATTCCATTTTACCCATCATTCATGGCTGTGTTGTCACTTCACAATTGAAGGGGTGAATAAATATAACGTACACGAGTTCAATTTCCAGTAAGATATGCGAGGATTCCTGATTTATGATAAGATTCACAATCAAAAGCCACTAATTGCGCTGGAAATAAAAGCAGGATAGTTGGGCTTGTGTTGGTGTAGCAGCAATCAATTATTGGGTTCTCCCTGAATAGCATTAATTGATGCAAAATTAGCATCCACGCCTTCAGCTCTCAGCCCATTATCCGCCGACTACGTTGCAGAAATAAAAAATGAGAGTCAATTCATTTGAGCGATTTCACACTCCAGAAAACACACTCAGAGATATGGAGAGAAAAATGATGAAGTGTGCCACTGAGTAATGATAAACTTCTCAAGTGTCCTATTAATGAGATGGTTTAAGAAGTTAGTCAGTGGTTGAAGCCTGTGAAAACATTGTGGGCGAGCTTTTCAAAAAGACGTGTGATGCTGAGGCTCAGGATTACACCGTTTTAATTAATTGACGCAAATCAACGTTACAAGCAAGACGGAAGGAAAATAATCTGGGCTCTGAAGCCAAACTGAAACCCAAAGTGAAACCGGATGCAGCGAAAACCACGAGGCGTTTGAGTGCAGTCCATTCACACGAGCCTCATGACCTCTTGGCAAGGAGAGCACCGGCGGCACTTCCTCTTTCCTCCGTCCACTGAGCAGGACTGGGCTAACAAGAGGGTCAGTGGCAGTGATGGAGGAGACGGGCAGCAGCGGCCCCTGGGGGACGCATTACTCAGCGCTTTAATCGCTGCAGTGATAATCATCTGTGGCAGGAGCTGCAGCGAGGCAGTGAGGGCCTGTTTGCAGCTCAGTCAGAATCGCAAACGCTCGGATTCATGTCCAAAGGACGCGGAGGAGGTGGAGGGGCAGGAAGAGGAAGGAAGCCACATTCATCAGATTATTGGATGACACGTGGATTGGACATTTAGCAGAAAGTATTAAGTTTAATTTATGGTTCTGCATTTCTTGCACATTGCATTCTGGGTATTAATATCTGAGCTGAATGGGGTGGTGAGGTTGGCGGTGAGGTTCGCCCAAACTTGCAGTGAAAAAGAACAGTTGTGTAGCACTTTGAAAACGTTGCTTCTCATTCACCCATTCACATACACACTGATGGCGGTGGCTGCCATGACAGGTGCTCACCTGACCCACCGGGAGCAACGTGGGGTTCAGTGTCTCGCTTAAGGACAAGTCACGGCTCAGCAGGACCAGGAGTCGAACCGCTGCCTCTGTGGTCTGGGGACGACTGGCACCAAGTTGCTCCAGATCAGCCACAACATTAATACCAGCGGCCTTAATGATGTCACGTGGACGTCAGTCTGCAGCTACACAGCAGGTGGTATTAATGTTGTGGCCAATCAGTTTTAGTTTTTAATGCAAATGTAAAATCATTCACTTGAAACAAGTGTTTACACAAAAGCGACAAAGTGTCTGTCTTATAACTCAAGTCCACGTCCGGTTTTAAAACTGGAAAAACACGTGTGTTCGCGCTTAATAGGATCAGTCATGTAGAGGTTTTCACTGAAAACTGAGACCTGTTGTCTGATTCATGCACCACTTTACACTGGAAACACAACAATTCCCTGCCATTATCCATACTAACATCTGCAGACACGGGGTAAACAGGGTCTGACAGGTCTGAAAGCAGAGAAATTCAATTTGGAGATAAACTTCCAGCTGTGTGAATCTAATGACAAACATTTTACCCATAATTCAGCACAGTCTGGTTGGGTGAGTGCGGAAAAAAGCAAAGCGTCAGGCGGAAAAAGTCCAAAACACAAAGAAGACGCCAAATGTAAAGCAGGAAGGAAGGGGGGGGGCTCAGGGCTACGACACCAGTTCGGCTGTTTTCCCTCGGTTTCACCTGCTGTCTGAGAGTAGCTGCACATTGGAGACCCTCAGGACGTCGAGGGTCAAAGGTCAGTCAAACTGAGCTCAATAAGCTCAATAATAAGAGAGTGAGTTCTGGTATGACTGCGCCTTTAAAGGCAGATATAGAATAAATAACTGAATGAATAATAGATGAACTGTGACAATTGGCTCCCTGACACTTTCCCTGTGGCGTCTCAAGCCATTAGCTCCTAAAATATTTGCATCCATTACATCTACATACATGCACTACAACACGTGCCTCGGCCGTCAAACTGTGACATACGACTTTTTAACGTAGTAAAATGTCTAAGAGCCTTTCAGGCAGATCACGGAGTAAGCAGCTGATGCTTCCTAAATGAAAGGATGGCCGCCCTCAGCCACTGCGGACCGCTGCTTAGAATAAAGCACTTGGATTCTTATTAGTGTCGAGATATGAGCTTTATTACAGTTTTTATTTCTTCGGATAGAGACGCTGTGTTGAGTGTTTGTGTTTTCGTGGCTCCGGAATGAAACAGTAACTAACTGCAGGTTCCACTGCTGACGCTTCGCTTTACAGTAAGTGTGTGTGAAGACGTTCACACATTAGAGGAATGCAACACAGTGATAATCCTAAACGAAAATCAGCAAAATATGTTTGACAATTGTGGAAGTGAAATGTGCCACGCTGCCAATCACCAAACCTTTGTTAAACACTGTACAGGACACACACTTGGGCAAGGAACGTGGAACAACCACACAAACGCAAAATGACTCAACACGACAATAAACGATCTGAAGCTATATGAAAGTGGTGCAGAGTGACCAGAAATGAAATAGAGTAAATAGACTAAAAATGACCAAAACTAAAGGACGAGGAGCATTTTAATAGTGTCTGTGCACAGGTGGCCTGTGCTGTTCAGGTAACTCGGTGTAACCTCACACATGTTGTGCTTTGTAACTTCCTCAGAACTTTTCAGAACTAGATGTTTTTTTTTCCAGTCCCTCAAATTCCACACACTCACACACCTGCTCTTACTTTCCTCATTGTCATCACCACTTTTCAACCTGTCCCAGCCAGCAGCTCTTTGCCAAGTTGTCGTCATGTTTCTTGTGCTGCGGATTCTTGCTAAAGGCGTCTGCTTATTTCAGCTTCATACCTGTTCGGAGACAATCTGATTCAACACCTGGCTGAGGAACAACAGCTGGAATCACACTGAACATTTACAGCCCTGGTGATTACTGGACATCATCTGCGTGACTTTATGTGGTGCCTGGGCTCCTCCAAGCACGAAGCAGAGACTGTGATAAACAAAGAAGCACAAGCTGACAAGACGGAATCGTTCCTGAGCTCTTCAAGTTACGGTGCTATTTCATTTCAATTCTTTCAGACGTAATTTACATCGTGCATTAAAACGTCCAAATAAAGAAATTCATTAATTAAACGGAATCAAAATGTAGTTTAAAGAATCTGAAAGAACAACATAAAATGTGATGAAACTGCAGAGAATTAAAGGGCTCGTAAACACTGGAATAAAAGTCCAAAGACAGTTAAATCAGAGTTTATAGAATGAATAAAAGTGGAACATTACTAAAAAGCAGAGGGGAAAAGTCTCCCAAATCGGAGGCAGTTGGAGTTCTGAGGGTGACGACTGCAGCTGTCATTAGACCGGAACACGTTTGGATGAGGCAGTGTGTATTTTGGGTCAAAAGTTGTTTGGAACCATCTCTCTGAACCGACACCGAATCTTTGGCAGAGTTAGTGCTGACAGGGTTTGTTCCATTTGGCCATCTGTTGGTTATTTTTTTGGAAGACGTTTTTTAAAAGCTGACGTTTGCCGGGTGTGTGTTGTGCCGGTGTCGAATTCTGTTCCCCATCGAGATGGTGAAACAGCAGCGACCATATTCCTTCCCCTGAGTAACAGTGATGGACGTGTAACTATAAAACCTGTGACCATACACACCTTTAGCAGTTTGTCCTACTGCGCGTGAAACATGTGTTTGATTTATGATCACCCGCCCTCACTTACAGGCGGGTGCAAAAGATGCCCCCTCCTATTTTAAAATGTCACAAAGAGTAAAACTAAGAATTTTTTCCTTAACATTTCATTTAATGAACATTAAACAAGCACAATTGTTCTTTCATCAGAAAATAAAGTTTATTTTAAATCGGTTCATCGTGGAGGTCGCAAACTTTTGCATCAGTGTAATTGATTCTTTTTTCACTTCTTGCCCATTTTTGTTACTTCTGATGATGAAAGAACATTTGTATTAGATGAATGTGTATTATTAATATGTTAGGTCAGAGCACGTAGTCTAGTTCTCTGTGCCACCTGCAGGTCCTGACCACGACCTGGAGGCGGAGCCAATCAAGGAGTTTGAGGGCACCTGGGCCGGCGTCCTCCTTCCTGCAAATCCCGACACATCAGCTCGGCCCGGCTCACTTGTTGGGGAGCTCGTTAGATTTCTTTGGCTCATCTTTTGATTGTTTTGTTAATTGCTGTGATTGTGGTTCGCTTCACTCATCCAGACACTCACACTCCACTAATGGGACTGACAAATGTTTCCCCGGTTATTTCCTGCTTGTTTACTTTTATTGTCTGCATTTTTGTTATAATAAACCCCTTATTTTTGGCCTTTGGTTGCAGTGGCCAAGCTGCATGAATCTAAACGGCTGCAAATCACACACTTTTACTGCTTACTTCATTTTGCCTTTATTGTTGCTTTAAAGATGATTTAACAATTAAACCACAAAATCATCTTTGGAAATGAAAATATGTAACAAAAATATATACATGCCACTTTTATGGAAAACAGTAATAGTCATTGTTTTATTTTAAATCCAAACTATTAAAAGTATCACTGTACAGAACCATATAAAGTCACATTAAACTAAATTTACTGGTGCAGCAGACACAAACGCTGGATTCTCTGAGCGCAGCCGACATAACAATCAAACCTTCAGATTTTACCAATAAGTCACTAAATACAGGTGACATCTCACTCTTTGTTTTCCAATACAAACGCTTTATTGCGTTTCTCAGCCAAAAGATCATTTTAGCATCTAATATCCTGAACTGTGAAATGTTGACTATTGTGCAGGAAACAGTTCGGATGCGATGACAAATACGACATGTCAAAATGCACAGCGAGCAGCTATATTGTGCTTCACCCAAACTCAGTCTGGTAATATTAAATCTGTCAGGCATAATTGGTTTCCTACTAGATTAAAACATAAAACTGCAGGGGAGACACTGTTCCCAGCTCACCACCATCTGTGCTCTGCGAAGTGACGCTGCAGCAAAACTTAATGAATTATTAGGTCATTAAACAGAACGCATTTACAGTCAGAGCTCAGTTTAACTCTTTTCGCCTGCTATTCTGTGTCCTTACTCACCTGTGACACCCGTTGGCTCCCGGCCGGCACCTGTCTCCGCAGATTATAGAAACCAACGGCCGTCCAGTAACTGATGTGTTTCTCTGGAGCTATCAGCCGCAGGACAGCTGTGTTTCCCTGTCGCGTCCCAGGCCTGGCGGAAGCCCCAGAGCCCGCTTCAAACACGGCTGGGTTGTGGGGACACGCTGACGTGGCACGCTCCGCTGACCCAAACCTGAGCCAGGTGAAGGTTTGTTGCAACGCATTTCCAAACATGCAGATTGTGATGAAACTGATGAACAGATTTTGGTGATGATCTGAGTGTCGAGGGGATCAGTGCATTTTCTCAGCACCCGAACACAGAGTCAATACTGACGTAAAAGTGTGAGTAAAACATACCTCACGGGAAGTTTGTTGTTTTCGAGCCTATACTTAAAAAACTGTTGCTAACAAGCAGCTAAATAAAGAACATTAAACATGTACATTTACTCATTTAGCAGATGCTTTTATGCAAAACAACGTACAAGTGAGGTGTAAAGAAAGCAACATCATCTAAAGTGCTGCAAACTGCTCACCTAAGACACAGAGGTTTTCTAGCTCCCAGGTTTGGAAACGTTAGACACATTTTCAACTTCTGAGCTAAAACAATAAGAATAAAAACTGACCTTTGTTTTTCCTGTCAGCAGCTTTGCAGCCGTCGCTTTTCTCATCGCAGTCAATCAATAGAATTCTTTTTGGGGATGTTTTGTTGCAGTTCCACCTGTGACCTTTGGGCAACATTTGCTGAAGGGGCAGCGCGGTATCCGAGTCTTATATTATATTTTTATATTATATTCATAAGAAAAATGGCTTTTTGTGGAGGGAAGCAGGAAGATGCCAACAGAAACCTTCTCTGGAAGAGAATCAGCTCACAAACAATGTTCCGAAGTTAAAGCGTTTAGACTCTAATGCAAGTTTGTGCATTTTCTGCTTTTTGGACCGTTTCTGCAACTAATTGTTCCTTTCAACGTTGGTTATTCTGTTCATAATATTTTGCATGTATTCATTATTTTTAAAAATGTGGCAAAAAAAACAACCATTTCCAAGAGCCTGAGGCAACATGATGAAATGATTTAAAGTGTACAACTAACATTTTAAAGTGTGGAAATATTCAATGTGCAATAATATAAAAAAACCGAGTAAACCCATGCATTTGTGATTCCGAACCACGGGTTCCTTCGCATTTTTTCCTGATAAATAACCTAAATTGTTTCATGTTTATCAAAGTTGTTGCTTCCAAACCAGCCCACTAATCAAAAGCAAATTACTTCTTGTTTGTGGGGGAGGATTGAGTGAGAGAATTGCATCTTTCTCGATAACGCCGCGGTGACAACAGCATTTACAAAACACAAGTTGTCAGCGGCTGGACATGTGTAGTGTCACAGGAACAAATCACATCCTGCCGAGGCGTTTTTTGTGATTTTACATTTGATGGCTGCCGGGGGAGAGGCCTACTTAATAAAATGGAAAAATAAAATGGAAAGAAATTACTGCAATGAAAAACTCCAAAACGACCATGTGCTGTCTATTTTCTCAAAGTGAAAAAAAAAGTTGTTTTTTTGCTCGTCCACCAGTTTGTCTTGTGCTGAGATGATGCTGGCACCATGAAGGAGCAGATGCCTGTGATTAGCTGCCATTACTCCTCTGTGGCGCCACACAAACATATTCCTGTTTCCTCCCATGGGCGATCACAGGTCCAACGTTATCTTCTGCCAGTGTGTGTGTGTGTGTGTGTGTGACAGAGTGATAAACAGGAAGATTAAAAACAAAGAGATTGAGGATGCGTGACAGAGAGAGAGGAGAGTGTGGGGACGTACCCGACTGCAGCTCTAACACTTCCTGTCTGACCGCTGGGACACAGATTCAGCTTGAATGACACGGTCGGCTCGGTCAGGCGGGCAGGATCCTCGCAAGACCGGGCCAGGAGATTAAAGCAAGACAGCTTGCTTTGATGCTGGCTCGGCTCGGCTCGGCGGTGACTGGAGTGGAGCAGGACTGGAGAGCAGGATTGTTGTTCTGCCCAGTGCTCCAGCTTCTTTTGCCTGGCTGGAGACACAGCGGCTCTTCCAAGGTTTGGGCACAGAACCAGCTCTCGTCTGACACTCGTGTTTCTCATAAGAGCCTGGCAGCAGACGCGCGCTGAATAAAAGTAAAGTGAATTAAACGTGAAGGTATTTTTTGGTGCAGAGGTGATTCCCAATGGTTAAATAAAAGCATTAAAATACAATTAAGTACGAATGAAGGTCGGGTGGTTATTTGTAGAGTTGGTGGTTTGCTCCAGGAAGAATATAGAAAGCTAATAAGACGGTTTGAGATCAGATCTGCAAAGCTGTTTGGAAAATGATTGTATTGTGAGATAAAAGCAGCAAAGACTTTGTGGGATTAAATGGGGTTTAAACTACGTGAAGTTACGAAAATGTTAGAAGACAGTAATAAGTTTACACTATGACTCATGTGGTCATTAACTACCTGAGCTTGTGTGAATGTCAGAACATTCTGACCACTAATAAGAGCAGTTCATGATGAGGACTCACACTATGGTACATCTGCCAGCTGTGTCACACGTTTCAACATGTCTATAAAAAAGGCCGTAATGACCCAGGAAACTCAGGGATTCACCAGCAAAGGGCAAGGAAAAGGAAAACAGTGGGTTTGAAAGTGGATTTATGTATTTGTGTTCTGGTGACTCATGATAAATGCAAATAGAGACTTTGTTTAAAAGAAGAATCCATGTGGCCCTTTTGAAGTCACTGGTATTTTAATTATTGGTCCTAAAGTAGAAAGGCATGGCATCTCATTTATGGATTTACAGGATTTCTGTAGTATTAAAATGTACATGCTATGTGTAAGAACTGCGATAAGCTGCGGGTTATTACTGAATTTGAAATTAAAGACAAACGTTGTGGAATAACTGGCTAATTTACAGTGGTCCTGAGAGATCATAGCAGTTTGAACAAGCACGTGCAAAAAAAAAACTAGTTCATTGATTCGACAACACAGGAGCGGCATTAAGAAACGCTAAAAGCGCCTGTTCACCCGTCAACTATGCACAGACACATTTAGTCTGATTAACTTCGTTAATGAAGAAGAGTCAGCTCTCAAAAATTGGTGCGTCAGAAACTATGGCAACAAGTAAGTCTGAGTTATGGCCCCTGGAACCTTTGTAGACAACTGTCATGATCTGTCGATGTATTTTTACTTCCTCTGAAGAAAGTTCTGTTGTGTTGTGGCTTTTTTTGCACCATGTTACTTAATGCTGCTTTACCAAAATATAATTTTTTCTTTAATTTGGATGTGTTTTCATATTGCAGCGATATAAGCTCTCAGAGCCACCGTAGCAATAATACCTTGTTAACAACAAAGTAAAGCAGCCTTATAACAAAATAATACCGCTAATTACAATGTAACGGGTTAATCATGTTTGTAGTAAAAATAAATTCCAAAAAGTGATGGATGTATGTAGGCAGTAGGAGGCCAAAAGCACATGTGTAAAAATGTGGAAACTAAACACCAAGCGTTGCACTAATTACCTGAAAACACTCCTAGTTTCTGGTAAATACCCACGAAAACGATTTCTGGAATGTAAAACTGCTTAACAGCAAGAGCTGACACGTCGACCATCTTCACCACTGCAGATGTCATCAGGGAATAAAGTAGAAACATAATATTCATGTTTTATGATTATTAGGATGTTTTTGAGCCTCCTATTAACTACATTAATCTGGTGCTTATATCATGGCACTGGTTATTGCTTTAGTAATTACCATGAAACCATTTTATTATTATTATTATATTAAACCCGTTACACTGCCACTACAGGAAGATTTCCCCCTATTACCTTGTTATTATGGAAATAAAAAACCCTATAACTTGGGTGTAAGTGAGAGCTACTTAAAAAAATGTCACTGTTTATCAAAAACTCGTGTAAAGTCGGGGAGAGGAGGAGGTGAAGACTATTTGTCCATGTTTGGCTGCTTCGTCATTTTGTTTACCTTGTTATTTATTTATGTGCATAATGAGCTTCTCAGGATGACTGAACGCTCGCGTGCATGTGCCACAGATGAAGACTACTTCTAAAATATCAGCGCTTGATAAATTCACACTCTGTCCCTGTAGAAACGTATGAGTCACCACAATTTATCTACGCCAGAGAAGAAAATCCCACTGAAATGAGTCGTGAGCTGTTCGTGCCGTAGCATCAAAATCTTTTTGTTTTTTTGCCTTTTGCAGCTCTCTGTATCTTGGTGAAATCAGCGAAGACAGGAGGGAGAAATTAGCGCACGGAAGTTGGATTTGGTGGAGTCCTTGTGTTATGTGTCTGAATCATCAGGACATCAACATGGCAGAATTACTCACTCTCTTTGTTGGCAGAGTTTATTTGTGTGCTCTGTCTCCTCAGTGTTGATGATCTTGAGGGGCATTCAAGTCTGAGAAAATTAAGGCCATCAATGCATGTGTCATGCAGAGTGCCTGATTGCAGAATTCCCACATCAGGGAGCAAAGTCTATTATCATTAGTTATCCACAGATATGTGCCGCTGAGAGTCAGGGATGATGGAACGAGGGGACGGTGAGCAGGAAGGAGGCAGAGGGAGAGAATGGGAGACAGGGAGCTCAGCAGAGCCAGAGACGTCGGGAAGGAGACACAGACACTACAAGTGGAACGGACAGACGAGAGGCAGGACAAGGACAGAGGGACGGTGGGGGGAGGAAGTCAGAACAACAGAGAGCTATCGATTGTCGCCCCTGCACCTGCCGCAGGAAAAAGCACCAGACGAACTGAAATGTCAGCGCTGGGGAAGAGCTGGGCGGGTTCCCTGACTCGTGCTGCTGGGCCACTTCTCTGCTCGTCGTTCGCCACCCCCATCAACATTCATCAGCATTCGTCGTCAGGGCCCAGAGTGAGAATCAGCAGAAGCAAACATGTGCAAAGGAAGGGACCGCGACCTGCAATGTGCAGGGATCTGATATGGGGCAATTTAAACTTAATGGTCATTTTAAACCTGGACATATTGTGATTATGTTATTTATCAATATAAAAACAACCTTTAGAGAAGATGGGCTGAATAATGCTGCAACTTGAAACAATAATTAATTTTTTAAATCCCCTTTTTCAGATACAAACTTGGTGCTAGTTTTGGGCGGGTGCCAGAGCTGGTTCAATCTGGCAACCTGCTAAAGGCCGCGCAGCTTTTCCTCAAGAGCCACCGTCAGCCAGTCCCTGCATTTCTCCGCATTAACGCCGAGCACAGCAACAAGCACCAGCTCGAATCAACTGCACTCGTGTTAAACGCATCACTGAACCCTGAACCCTGCCCCACTCAAAGGCTGGTCTTGGTTCTAGACCAGCAAAGACGTGGGCCAGTCTGGAACCAGTTTTCCTTATGAAGAATCAGTTCTTTGGCTGTTGACACGTGAAGAACTGGGTTGAAATGAAAAGCTGGCTCGAACTGGCTCGGTGGGTAATGGGAATGAGCTTCTTTTAAGGACGTCTTCCCTGATGTTGAACATGCTTCTCTTGGTTCTTGTTCGGTTAGTCTGAGTCTTGTTTGGTTCTTGTTTGGTTCTTGTTTGGTTAGCCTTGTGTCTGTCTCCACCAAACGTTTTGGATTATTTTCCAAAACCAATTCACAATCATGAGACTGTTTTTATAGTTCAACAAACTGAAAATTGTTAATCGTTAATTGTTTTACATGTATCTGTGTCTGCAGGTCTGAGTCATGTCTCTGGGCATGTTCACAAGTGACGACCAGCCATTCGATGGCATGTTAATGCTGGAATCCGCTGCACATTCTATGAGCTAAGTTGTGAGAGAACAACACAGAAACAAAGAGCTTGGACATTAATCAATAATTACTGGATCCTTCTGGGATAATAAAGTTGCCTGATTTTGTTCCATCAGAAAAATGTGAGACGGACGACTGGAAAACAGCAGAAATCCTTTCAGCACAGACACGCTGTTGTTATCCAGAATAATTCATATTATTATGCCAGTGATTCGCTTCCATTATGCTGCTGTCTCTCTGTGGGTTTGACATTTTCTTCAAGTCCTAGTCATGTGGTGCCAACGTTTCCACAGATTTAAGCTGCAGATTTTCCAAATGTCTTTAGTAGATACATGATGTCACGGCCAACGGAAAGACCCCTTCATCTTTAAAATATTCAGTTATGCTCTGGACATCAGCTCCCCTTTGACCTTACATTTTTTTTAAATTCACAGGACAGCTGGAAGTGAAGTCTGCACAGGTACAAGACGGATGCTCTCATTAGAGCCACCTTGACACCGGGATGACAGTGTTAATGCCACAGTGGTCAAACTTCCATTTGATCTTTCAGTTTCCAACAACGTGTCACATAAAGACCATTTCATAAAGCCGAGCAGGGGCAGGGGGCTGACCTCACACACCCTCTAATGTCTGGGGCATGTGCAGAACACTCTGCAGCCGGGCGTACACGTTTGTTCAACAGAATTTCTCCAATTGTTTCGCCTCAGCTGCCTCGGGAGCCGAAATATGTCTCCAAAGTTTCCATAGTTAAAATTAACACGGAAGGAGAAATTTGTTCCTCCTTTATTAAGTGTCGCTTTGTCTGATTTTATTACGAAATCATCACAGTTATGCTACACACTTTCATATTTCTTTTCAATCACATTTCCACGCTTCACAAACCTTAGCAGCTAGTCTGATTCCAGCGAATCTAATCTCTGTGATGCTGCCCATACAAAACGACCATGTTTATTGTTTTATGGCTGATTTATTTCCCTTCCTGTCTCTTCACATACAAAAGGGAAATTTGGCAAATTGGGAAGGACATTTCAACATCTAACGGATGAGACACTTTTAAAATGAAAATGGAGATGACTACCTTAGTTTAGCGTAAATGCTCATTTTTCCTTTTCAAAATCGTTTTGTATTAGATTAGAAATATTTAAAACCTGTATAACTGTTTTGACTGTTGCTGATCAAACACCATTTGTAGTTTTTCTTTAGTTTTTTCTGACCTAATAATTTTGGATTAGGCTCCGTTTTTTTTGGATTGTAACATGCTTGTGGATTTGGTGAACGTGACAGTGAATGAAATCACCGAAGTCACCAAGGGCGACAGTGAGATACTAGTCAATAATACGTAACAGTTATAAAGAAACTATTAAAAAAACAGGAGGGAAGCAATCACATCATATACACCATATTGTTTATAATGTATATGTTGTTGCATCTTTGTGTGTGTGTGTGTGTGTGTGTGTGTGTGTGCTGTACATCATTACAGTCTGTCTCTCAGCACAGATTTGAGCTGCCAGAAACCTGGAGAGTGACTCTGGGATCCAGAGGCCTGTGTCAGAGCTGACTGACACATGTCAAGTTTTTCCATGCGACATATTGAACAAACATGCTGCTGAACTAGACCCCACTTTTTCAGCCCGTTTAAAACTCTGCTATGACGATCTGCCTTGTTCCCAGCGCCAGTGTGAATGGATTGCCCGTCTTTTGCCCGTCACCTTTTGAGCATCTCAAGAAACGGTGGAACCACATGTTGACATTGTTTCTGTTGTTCCGTGCAACTTGCACCATTTCTGTGTTTGTGTTTTTTGTCTCTTGATGTCAGACTGTGTCTGTGACACTTTCTTTGCCTAAATACGACATACAGAATGTTAAAGAGCTGAAGGTGTAGGAGTGCGTCTGTCTACCTGGGTCATGTCCTCCTGTGAGTGTTTGTGTTGCACATTTGTGCCACCGCGGCTGATAATGAAATGAGAGGAACGGTTGAGGTGAGAACTGGGATGAAACCTCACACCACAAAATTTTTACAGCGTCTTATTTCAACCCTAAGGCTCTCATACACATAAAAGCGTGGAAGCTGGCTGTGTCTGTGCGTCTGTGCTGTGCGAAAGTGTGTGTGCAGTCATCCACTCCACTCGCTTCCAGGGCTGTGGAGGGCTGGGGGGGGTGGGGCCCTGGACAGCAATTGATAAGAAAGCCCAGTGAGGAGTACCACATGGCACTTGTAGATAAAATAAAAGGACAAAGAGAAGCAGGAAAAAGAGGAAAAGCTAAAGAAAACGCACATTTTGTAATCGGCAGCTATGTTTTAGCCAAATCAAGGTTACGGAGTGTGAGAGCAGACACATTTCCAGACACTGTAACAGGATTAGTTTCACCATTGAGTGTAATGCAGTTCTGTGCAGTGCACTGTTTGTGATTGTGTGTGTGTGTGTGTGTGTGTGTGTGTGTGCTTTCTGGCAACTGAGAAAGCAACACCACCTAACACACAAACACTTGATGCAATGGCCATCGATGCACAGAAGACTTTATTCAGTTATATACGGATTCATTGCAGCTGTTTTTTTTTTTGTTTGACTCTAAAGTGAGCTTTTACAAGTCATTTTCATAAAGTGTGGTGGTGGGTTTTGGAGGCAAAAACATTATACGTGTAAATGCCACATTACCATTCCCTGCTAGGAGCCGATTTGACTGTCACCTCCTCGGGCTCTGTTGGAAATGATCCTCACCAGTAGCAAAAAGCTAAACACATGCGCAGACTAGAAGAATCACACCAGAAGACTGTGGCAATTAATCAAAACCTACCAGGAGAAAAGCTGGGCTCATTAATTAGAAAATTTTAACACTTTGCAATTATTAAGAAGTCACATTTCTTACGGGGTGTGTGTGTGTGTCATAGTTGTTTGTTTACACTGATAGAGCTATTAGGAAAACCATACATCTATAAGTACAGGCGTTTAGCTGAAGACCAACACAGACAGACAGCGGTCCGCCAAAGATCGTCATCTAACTCCTGGCAGTAAAGCAAGGTATTAAATTTAAACATTTCATAAGCAGTTCCATTTCAAGGGTTTCTAACAGTAAGAATATGGAACTGTGTGCAGAGCTGCTAGAAAGACACACACGCAAGTACAAGTGCAAGTATCAGTACCCTGCTAAATCTTTTACCCAACTAAAATATTGACTGGGGTATTTACGTTGAACTTAAAGTACGACAGTAAAAGTACTCTGGTAAGTTAACCATAGGGTTGAAACAATGGTAATTATGGCAAAAAATAAAGGTCAAAGGTCTCCAATTTATGTGCTGAGAGGTGGTTAATCTATGATGGTTGATCGTTATTCATTACTTCATAATATTCTGCAAAGTCAACATCATATTTTTATATTAAGACCTTCCGGTTGGCTGGTTGGTCTACGTGGTGGTACTGTATTATCTACAAAACATCCATAGATTATAAAGATCTAAAGACAGACCACAAATCCAAATGTGTGACATCGTTTTATAACTTAACAACTGTACTACAGCCATTAAGGGGCAGGGGCTTTGTCACAGCTCCACAGCCCCTGCTAACATCTGTGCTCCTGTCTTGTTTTGTTTCCACCCAACTATTCATCCCACTTTTTTCTTTTTTTTATCTCTGTGAAGGAGCAAACCTGACTGATGGTAACGTCACGCTTGACTTTGACGCCTGTTGACAGCAGCTCGTTTGGATCGTCGTTCCACGAGTTGGCGCCTCTTCGACATTAAGCCTCTGAAGCATATTTTGAACTTAAAAAGAAGCGATAGAGATCAAATGAGAAACCTTTAAGGTGTGCAGAGAACTGTGATTTTCTTTCTCTCCCCAGGTATTTCCAGCCAGCCGGCGCGGCTGATTGAGATTTGACTCAAGTGATACGGAGGTCCTGTTGGAGAGCAGGCAGTAGGACGCACGGGACGGCTTATCGTCACCAGAAGTCCTGGTGAAGATATGCCTAACTCGCTCCAACACAAGGGTCCTGAGTCACTTCAAGAGTAATCTTTGGCTTCTTCACACCTGACAGGCTGTTTCTGCATTTTTTGAACAAATTATTTTATACTGACTGTAGCAGCCACATGCATAATTCAAATTATTTAAACAGGATTTTTCAAGATGCATGATAATACTAAAGGGGAACCGGACCAGACCGAATAAAAAGGCTTGAATACAGGGGGGCATCAACAGTGTCAAGCTTTTGGGATTTTAGCCCATTTATCTCCCACCCACATGTAGAGGAACAATACAAGAGCACATGACACACAAATACCAAATGTTGTGTCCCTGCCCGGTCTATAAGATTTTTCCCCAGAGGTGCCCTGAAACATTCAGTCAGGGCATCATCAGTTCATAAACATCCATTTTACGTCCAAGCATCCACAGCCTGCACAGTTGCACCTATTCTTAGAGCCATAGCTCACTGGCCTGACCATTTAGAACAAAGTGGACTGAGGTGGAAAGGAGCGAAACGACTAAAAGAAGCAAAAACTGCACCACAAAGAGCCGTTGAAGAAATACTGCAAAAAGGCCCATTATAATAAGAAAAAGCATGTTCTTGGAATTGCAACTCATCCAAATGTATTTCAGAAGAGCCGCAGAATAAAAATATGAGCCTAAAATTATGCAGAATGTGTCCTCTTTAATTATGAAGATTTCCTCCTTCTGCTCGCCCCATTCAGTGACTGCCAACATTTCCTCAAATGTCTTTTGACAAGCATATGTAACAGAAAGCCAAAGCTTCTTTCTCTTTCTTCCCTGACTCTGACATCTATGTTTCACTTTGAATTAAGAAGGAATACACTGAAAAGCACTAAACATATTTTGTTGACAAGCTTCCAACTCTGTATATGAAGTTGGTATTAAATTTGTGCTTTCTAACAACTCAGGGGTTGTTAAATACAGTAATAAAAAATCTCATACATACATTTTGTAATAGAAGATTTACTAAAGGAAAGATAGCACGCTTGGTTCTGCTCTGTTGTTTGTGCTTAAAATGTGAACAACGCTCACAGACTTTAGTCCATGTAAGAGTTGGTATCTAACTTTCCAGCTCAGTGCAGCTGAACAAAGCATGAGCAGCCTGAGGAAAATGGACATAAACGATGTTTGTAATAGGAAGACGCTGATGATAAGCACAGAAAGGTTTGTAGATGAGCAGATAAGCAGCATGAGCATTGCTGAATTTGCACAGTAGAGGAGGAATTTATGACCTTGCATTTATGACATGTATTTTTGCAGTGAATATATATAAAAAAAATTGCCCTGAATTAAAACTGAAATTAACATTCCTGGCAAGCAGATGTAGTCTATTTTAAAATGTCATCACCTGTGTTACACATTTTTAATATGATCCCAGCTTCTGCAACAGCTTTGTGAGATTGATTTTTTTCATAAATTGCACCTCGGCTGTACATTAAGGTTAAAGCTATTAGCTTAAAAAGTTAATACATAGCTGAGGGTTAGAACTCACTCAAGTACTTGAAATTCACCATAATGCTTTTTTAATTAGGGGCAGGGAGGCATCTTATCTCTATTTTAATTAATAAGATGCAGTATGTGCAATGCAGAGTGAATATGATGTGTGTATGTGGGTGTGTGTGTGTGTGTGTGTGTGGACACATTGTAGCACAGTTCCATCATTATGTGAAGACTTGGTTTTATGGTTCAGGTTAGAATTGGGCTTTGGTAGCAATAGATGTGAATTGAAGTTGGGTATTTAGTTGTGATGGTCAAGGTTACGAAGTCAGTGAGTGCACACAACTACAGAAGAACAAAGATACGTGTGTGTGCGTGTGTGTGTGTTGCCATGGGTGCACTTGAGTGATAAAAAAATAAAATAGACCGCTCATCCTCTCAGTCCATTTATCTTCTACTTTCCACTCAAACCCTGTGGCTGTTTGGGCTGAATCTTTCTGAATTGTTATGTTAGAAGAGTTTCTCTTACAAAATCCTTCAGTTCGACTTTGGGATTTTTCCCTACAGAGAAAATATTTTCTGGATTTTGTCTGATGGAATGCATCATGGTAACGATTAATTCCAGTTGTCCCGTTACCACTAAAATTGTCATCTATTTCTTCCTGGAAATAAACTTGCAGTTTTTATTGCATTTTTTAAATATCTTGCTAACGTTGCACAGCACGGCGGTGAAGGGGTTAGCACAACCTTCAAGCACAGCAAGAAGGTTGAAGGTTTGCGCCCTGTCTGGCCATGGCCTTTCACTGTGGAGTTTGTATGTTCTCCCTGTGCTGGCATCGGTTTCCTGTTTCCATGTTAGGTTAATTGGTTAAAATTGCCCATAGGTGTAAATGTGAGCGTGAATGGTTGTCTCTGTGGCGAAACGTCCAGAGTGGACAAGTGTGCCTCTAACCAGTGACAGCTGGGATAGGCTCTGAGGACCAGGTGATGGATGCGGATGTTGTCCCCTGAAAGATTGTCCTGTACTAAACAAAGTAACTTTGAGGAACCTGTTAGGGAACGCTGGTGTCTGGCTTGTACTTTATGCGAAGAAAGTATTTTAAATAAAGAAACAATTCTTCTTCTGCCTCTTTTAGGCCTTGGATGAAGACTCAGGTGTTCCAGAGTCAATCTGAATTTACTTCTTCATATTCATAATCGTTCATCTACGCATAAAACCACTGCTGCCAAAGTAAATTCCCTGTCTTCCTATAACCAGCAAACTGCATCATCACCAATGCTCAGCAGCATTATACCGTTAAATTAAGGCTCAGTAATGTTTTCCCCCTTCCTCAGTGCCACGTGAACTTTCAGCTGGGAAAATAAATCCTTCCACCACAGACTGCGACAGGAATGTAGCTGTACGTCTCTGCTCTCACAATTTCAGGTGCGTGGAGTAAATACTGCAGCTAACAAACAACACGGTATCTCATGGCTCCTCATATCAGCCAATCTTCTAATTTCGGAGAAATACTTCACGACTGCCAAGAAATAATAGGGCTGGCCCCTGAGTTAATTGTATTTGGAGATCCACAATTATACAACAGTTGGAGTCTGAATTAAGTTATTTCCAAGCTGCAAAAGTGAGGATTCCTCGTGAATATTAA
The DNA here is from genome assembly GCA_033026295.1 of Channa striata. Taxonomy (NCBI): domain Eukaryota; kingdom Metazoa; phylum Chordata; class Actinopteri; order Anabantiformes; family Channidae; genus Channa; species Channa striata. The sequence continues at coordinate 22,125,969 of CM065178.1, forward strand.
AAGGCTGGGACACAAATGTGATGCAGACAACTAGCAAAGGCAATGTGGGGGAGGTGCAGCAATAATATTGTGGACGCAAATATTTGCCTAATCTCTGTCTGAACTGCAAAAAGTGGATGTTTTTCTTTTCAATTCCATCTCAGAGCAGATAAAATGCTTTCTTAGAGAGGCTTTTAGAAAAAATATATGTGGGCAATCGTCTGCCTATTTCTCACTGAATAAAGCAGAAGATAAACCGTTTACCTGCCGTGGAACAGTCGCTGTAGTTTTTCCCTCTAATTATTTCAAAACTGCTGCCTGGATGCAACACACCAGAGACTTTCCCCTCAGGCACTGTGGGTTTAAAACACCAAAAGTAAAAGCTTTCAGGAAGTGTTTAGGAGCCGAGTCATCATTGTGTTTTATCTCTAAGCAACAGTCACAATGAATATTTGTTCATATTAAAAATGAAAAGAAATAAAAACAGATAAAGCCACAGAATGCAAATTTGAAAGAGAACGTGTGAGCGTTCAAAGGGGTGTTGAATCAGTCAGTAATGACAAGTCATCCCGAAAGTTCTGGAAACTACAAAGGCTTTGTGCTGCTGGGCACAAATTAAAATAAAGAGAAGTCGAAAGCAGCATCCATAGTTCAGAAAATGTTCAATGATCAGACTCACTTGCCACCTGCCATCCCAGCTCTGTCAAACACACGACCAAGGGGAGAATTAAAAAAAGAAACTAGGAAACGCTTATTTCCCATTATCTGGGATTTATACCGGAACAACAATGAACTCTGCACCTCTGCCAGTTCAACAGGCATCCAGCCAAGAAAATGTCACAGTGACAGTTCGAGACATAAAAAACGGGAGGTTTCCAAACCCGGAAAAGTTTTTAGAGTGGTTATGAGAAAGGCACAGTGGCATTAAACACTGTATAACACTGGGCTGCATTTTCATTAGCGAGTGACACAGGTTCAGATTTCCATCCACACAAAATGTCACATCAGTGCATTGTTTATTACTTTTTGTGCTGGAATATGAAAATCCCTCAATGCTGTCTAAGCTGGACCTTGTGCCATCGTGTTTCAATAAGCTGTGTCCCGGGTCTGAAAAACAAATAAACCCCTGGACAGATAATGAGGTGGTGGACCTGGGCTCAGGCAGGGTGAAGGCCCCCTACTCCTGTTTTAGGTCATTTAAGGTGGTAAATTTTGCAGCTATTTTTGGAGTCCGTTTTTGGCTATTTACTAAAATCTGGAATATTTATGTGTTTGTCTTGCTCAACCTGTTTCTAATTTTTAAAACTTTTGTTTATGTCTTTGGGCATTTTGCACATCTATTGTGTTATTTAAGGTTGCTGTTAATGGTTGCTGTCATTTTAAATATGGCCTTGCCCCAGATGCAGTCTGTTAGCAAATTAAAAAATATGAAAGTAAGACTGTAAAGTTTAAGGTCGGCAATTCGGCACAGTAATCCTTTTCCAGGAAAGGTTCACAAATATGGAACATGATAGCTTTAGATTTAAAGGGAAAAAGAGCACAATCAAAACTCAGTTTTCACTTCAAAGCTGAAATTATGGCTGAACAATAAACCTCAGTCAAATTCATACTTTTATTGTGCACACCTACACTTTGAATATGGGTCTGTGCACAGTCGCTATATTCACATAAGTAACCTTTTCTTGTTATTCAATTTTAACTAAAAGCCTAAGCTGGGACTGGAACAATTCAGTGAACCTTTAAGACCCATAAAATGATCTGCACCAAGGGCATCGTTAAGATACTTTAATGTAAGAAAGCAGCAGTGGTGGTGAGGGGTTCGGCCGGCCAGGAACGGCAGGGGTAACTTAGGGAGGTGAGAGCGGCTCAGACAACTTAGGAAGTCTCAGGCAGAAGAAGATTATGATGGAGTGCAGTGGGTGAGCAGTGAGTCCAGCAGGTGAGTTGAGAAGTGGCAGGAGCCGAGCAGTGGCGTGAATGAGATGGCAGCGTGTGCGTGCTGAGGGTCCGTGAGCAGGTGAGCGAAGGGGGCTGAGAGCAGGCACAGAGAGAGGGGGTGGATCAGGAGGAGCAGATATGATTTCACACCAAATGAGATCAAACAAGAACCGGGAAGTGAAAAGAAAGCGCAAAGAAGCACTAAGATTTACTATAATTATTAAATAGTGGGACCCTTGGTCGATTATAGTATAAATGAAAAATAAAATAAATTATGATGGGTACATATAAAAGCTCACATTTGTTTTATTTTGAAATGTGCAAAGTAAAGCAAACTGTTTCGTGAGGTGACAAGAGTTGAAAAACTATGATCCTACATCTGGGTTAGTTTACATTCTGAGTGGATTGATTTCATTTTTTACACATAGCTTTAAAATCATTATATGTGTCAATTAGTCCCGAGTGTTACGAGCATATAAAACAAGCTATCTACAAAGTAAAAGCAGTAAATAAATGCATTTACATTCATATTGTTATTTGATGGGTTAAACCTGCTCAGATGTTTTATGGAATGATCAGGTTTTCATTTTCACTTAATACTCAGAGGTATTTACCATCACGTTATGAGTTTAACAATTCCCTAAATGTATCAGTATATTTCGACTTTATAAATCTCACATTGGCTGGGTGCAGCAGCTAACTTGTGTTTGCTCTAAATTACGTCTTAAAACGTCACATTGCTTGTTAATTAATGTACTTATACTTCCGGTATTTAACCCACTGTAGTTCCTTCGAATGGGCGAAACAGCGCCCCCTACATAGTAACACTTGTTCGAGGCCCGCTTGTGTGGTCAAAGACGGTACTGCAGTCCCGCAGGTAGAAGTTACATCGAGCGGACGCAGGAAAATCTCAGCTGTGGCGTTAGTCACCGTTACTCCACCGCTAAACCGTGAGTGGGAAATAATATTTAAAAAATTAACCATTTGAAATATTGTACGTGATAATGAAAGCCAGCTTAAAAGAACCTACAGGCCGTTTGAACCGCTGCGAGACAGCCGTGAGAGTTAGCTACTGTAGCTTGGTTGTTAAAGCTAATAGCATTCTTAGCTAGCAGCGTCGCAGCGTCAAGACGTGGTCACGACGTTCGGCAGAGGAGGAAATTATTTTATTTTGTTTTTTTTTTTGAGGAGGAAATTAGTAAGTACGTTAATTGTCGGTTCTAATGACGTTTACTTGCCGTGCAGCGCGCCAACGCTGCGTCCTTATGTTCCGGACTAGAAGCGCGTGCTTTACCTGGAGGCCGGCGTCAGGTGTGTCTGGGGGCTGCAGATGGAATGTGATAATTGGATCTATGATTTAATCACACTCTAATCGGGAGTGTCACGTGTGTCAACAATGGAAAAATAGTTTTCTCATTATTTCAAATCTCAAAATGTCATAACGTTTTCTTATTGTAGACGTTAATGCAGATCCGATTTTAGCTACTTTACACACTGCAGGGTAGTTTCATTAAAAAAAATACCACCCGTTATTTTTTGTAAATAATATGTTTAAAAGAGCTGTCGACTTAGCTGTTAGAATAAAGTTAAAAAATAAAGTATTATGGTGGAAAAGGAAGAAAATTGTCCTCAGTGACCTGTAATAAATGTCCACAGGCACTTCATCCATTACAATATGAAACGGCATAAACTGGGATGGTGTCATCCCAATCTTGCGCTTTGCTCAAGCATATCATTTAGATTGTTTAAACATATCCTGCTAATATTAAGAACAGGAAATAGTGATGCTTTCTGACACATTATTACAACAGTATGTCCAGCAGACACGTTGCTGCAGTCTCTCGCTCCCTTCACCTGACTCCTCTCTTTTTTCCTTTTGTCTTTTTTCTTTTTGTGCCGCTGTCCCTGCGACTCCAACTTTACCATGTCTAGTTGATTTAGACATCCCAGGTTCACACATTTAAGACCACATTTGAGTGGTTGTCACTTGGGTGTTGTGTGTTCTGAAAACACTGGACCCCCTCCCTGTGGCTGACACTGTTTACCTGTAATTCATTATCATGAAAGTTTTGTTCTAACAGTGCTCAAATTGGGTCCTATTAAAAGAACAGTCAGCACTATTCAGGCCCATTAAGTTGAAGTCATCCGGAACAGTTTTTTATTGAGGGTGGAAAATGTTGGTAGCATGCATTTATGGTGTATATGCATCCCGGTGCTGAACTAGGTTTATGAAAAACATCAAACCCACATTATGACCATTATTTTTTTTTTGAAGAGACATTAAATTGAAAAAGTACAGATACTGACTACACAGATGTGGTGCATGAGGTGGATGGTAATGACCATTTTGCAATCTCTAGACCAGAGTTTAATAGTGAATTCAGGTTTGACTTTTTCACCTCTTGCATTTTGCTATTTCAGACTCTGTGACCCCCTCAGAACTAACAGCAGACATATTTTCATTTTCATCCTGAAGCAGTAGTGTAATAGTTTATTGCACATCAGCAGCTGAGCTATGATGTTTTATTACTTCCCTTGCATATGGTGTATGTGTTATTTACTGTATATCTGTGTTTCATATGTGAATTCAAGACATAAAAACAGAGTATTAACTAAAGCTATAAACATCTTTAGGTGATGGAGGTGCCTGAACTTCACAAACCTGATTGACGTGTTAGGTGACACAGATTTCAGGTTTTTCGCAATAATCACCCTGTATTTGCTTTTAAATTATCAGTTTGGAGATAAATCCAAAATGTCACATTGTATGGCAGTCTTTAATGAAATTTTGTATAGAAGTGGACTTCATGTGATTTTAGCTAAAGTTTAGGCGCGTGAAAAAATTCTGAAAACTAAATAATAAAACGAAATCCAGAATGAAGAAAAACATCAAAGAAAATTAATGAAACGCTCAAAGAAAAGAAAACCAAAGGAACAACAAATAAATCATGACGATTGTGTTGCTGACGCAGCTATATTTATCAGATTTTCCAAAATAAATATGGTGCTAGTGGTAGTTAAGAGTGGAGATAGATCTTCTTCTTCCTCTCTAAACAGAAAATTGCTCATGAACTTAAATAAAATTCAAATCTTTATCCAGCTAACACCACCACACCACAGCCCAGAGTAACTCTGAGAACTGCCTCCACATCCTGCACAGTAGAAAATGAACAGAAAAACAGCAAAACTCATATACTAATACAATATACTGTTATACTTGAAAGGTTACTCTGACTTTTTAAATGATTAATTTCTATAGTTTGCAGTGAATAACACAGGGTCAGGAACTCAGCATATACACAAACTACACGAGCACTTGAAAATTGCATCAATGTTCAATTTGTTAAACAACAAAAAGTTTAACTGCAAAATTATTCAGGTTATTCACAAAACACATATAAACATATTCTCTAATTTTAACCTGACTGTGTGATAAAACCAGGAGAGGGAAATTGATGCGAGTCGTGTTTCACTATTGTACTTTCTACAAATTGTCAGTACATAGACCATAGCTATAGATGACTTAATGTTGTTTTAGTCTCCGATTAAATTACCATAAATTTTCTCTGTGATTCTGCTCCGTAGTATTGAGCACAATTTACAACAACAAACAACATCCTTTGTCATGTGTGCACTTGGCTTCCCCCTCAGCCATCACGCTCAGCCCCCCCTTGTGTGAAACATGCTGAGTCCCTGCAACAAGAATATTTTTTATGTACACTGTTATTATCTATGAGAAGAATAGGCACCCTGCTAGTTTTCTGTATCTGTATTTAGACCTCAAGTCATGCAATTATCCATGTAGATTAGAATGAATGCAGAGCATGCAGGATATCAGTCTTTTTGAAAAATGCTGCTGAGGCACTGAGGGAGGTGGACATTATTTCTGTACACTGGAATTATTTAAAAGGAGTTGGATGACAGCTAGATAAATGTCTCCCCTTGGTTTGCCAGTAATGGCCTCTCAGTGTTATGGGGACAGTTACAATAACTATGCCTTCAAACTTCAGTTGAAATGACTAGCAGTGCTTGAGTGCAGGAGGGTGCAAAGCCTCCAAACAGTAAAAGAGGGATGGGGCTAAACTTTGTGGCACTATGTGTTCCTTGATGAAGGGTTTTTAATCGATAAAGTTCAAGACTTCTTTCACATGTATGCATGTTAAATAATCCTACTGACTCACATAAATGGTGCAGATTTCGTGGCTATGATTTATAGGTTGTTTGTTCCATTTTGGATCTAGTCTCTGATTGGAAAGAAGCTGTGATGCTGACAAATCTCTTATGAATGATATACTTTGTCTTCACTTCCAATGCAAAGCATAAAGGAAGCAGCTTCTCCTTTTTTTGCTCCAGTTGCAGGGTAAAATGACAGACAGCACAGTGGTAAAGTAGATCAGGTTGTGGCTACAGGTAAATTGTTACTGTCAGCAAACCCTTAAACTAACAGGGAATTTTGTCTACCTACATTTAGTCAGCATTAACTTGTTCATCTGTGCCAGAGACCTCAGTTCTTATCCAAAAACGATTAAAAACACATTAAAACATGAGCAGAGGCAATTCATTGTTGGTTTTAGTGTCTGTATAGGGAATTGAGATACCATTAATTTAGAAACGAGTTGTGGCGGGTGTGGAGTTGGTCTTAGTTGACACTGTACAAATCTATCACAGCCCCAAATAACTACAAAAAAGTTGGTACATATGTTAGTGAAGTGCCATCAGCCAGGCACAGTTAAGAACACTTAATAGTACTAGGAATCTGTCTATGTGTCAGGCGCAAACACATAATCTACAGAAAAAATTAAAGTGCAAAGGTGTGACACACAACGGATATGAAATATGTACACAAAAAGTATAATGCAGTAAAAATAAAAATAAGATAAGTGAGTGTGGAGTTTGAGGTAGAGCAACTTGGAAAGTTAAAGTGAAGAAACCTGTGCAAGTTTGAACCTAAATACAGTAACACCGCGTGCAGATAGCAAGCGTGAGGGTAGAGAGCTTTGACAAGCAGTAGCCTACATACTAAACATTTCTGACTATGAGATGCTTTTACAGCACTGCAGGCTTAGCTCCACTGACAGTGTAACATATCCTTTACCATACTGTGAAGTCTGTGAGGAGCAGATAGCCTGTGCGTATTAATAATTTGTGTTATTACTTGTCTGACAGAAAGTGGCAGTGTCTGTGTCACCCTGAGTCACTGTCATGATATATTTGTGACATTAAACCCACGGTTTATTGTGTGTTTGTTGCAAGACATTGGTATACATTACATTTAAAAATTTATGTTGTTGTTGCTTTGAATTCCACTGGCAAGAAAAGCGGTGAACAACAAAGCTATCCATCAGTAAAGGAAAAACTCCAAAGCAGCTCAAAAACACTCTAGTTCCTCCGTGCCCTCAGAGAACAGAGAGGCAATCTAAAGCTAATTATAATGAACAGCATGCAACAATGGCATTAGAGGGTTTTTTTTTCCTTGGGAACTACAGCATATCATTAATCCCATGGCAACTGATACAGCATCAGTGTGAGGCTCAGCAGGTCCACACTTGGTTTCTCAGCCAATCACTGCACAGCAACTGAACCCAAGTAAATCACCGCAAAGCACTGAATAGTTCTGCCTGTATCTCTTCAAAAAATATTACACACTGGGCCTCGTGCAAGAATTGGTATGTATGAGCAGTTTGAAACAATCAGAAAAAATTGGAAGTGTCATATCCATTTTTGCTTGGGTTTAGATTGGGAAATGCAAGTGTGCTGTATGAGTTATGACAAAAACAATGGAAAAGGTTAGTGTTTCTAAAGCGTACAGTGTAGCTTATCACCCAGGACTTGCGTTTGTTATTTTAATGAGAGAATAGCTTTGAATGTTACCACCACCTTAGAGGAGCTATTAACCTAAAAATAAAATTATATTGTGTGAAAATGTGGGAGGCTATTAAAATAATGTGTTTGGGCTACAAGTATATAAATGTGTTGTTCCAGAGTGGCCCAGAAGGTGCATTTTTGTTCTTTTCATTTTCTGATAGTGTGACATTTCTGTGGTGATGGAGAAAATTATCTGAGGGCAAGTAAGATGACAGAGTGCTGGTAATTGTGCTTTTATCAAATTCATTTCCTTATTAGACAAACTGGCCAAGCATACTAACAGATTTGCCTTTTCAATATTTTTGAAAACATAGGGTTCACCTTCTTAGCAAATATTTTTACCCAGAACCCATTGTTTATAACCACTATTGACAGATTGCATTCATTAAAACAGAACATTTTTAATGACATCAGATCACAATAATATACCTATATATTTAAACTAAAGTTTAGTGGTAGTTTAGTGTTGTAACTCTCTATATTACACTTCATGTATTATACTTCCATAACAAATACATATTGTTGCTTTTATTCATGTGTGTCAGTGATTTGCATTTGAATCAGGATAGTTATTATTTCGTCTGGAGCTGTTTGATATATCAAACGAATTTGATCAATTAAAATTTTTGTTTTCAAGAATTTTGAAATCGAGCTTATTGCTTCATGGACATGTTTTTGCTTGACTAGTCAATAAGCTTAAGTAATTTTATGTTTCATACATACAGTGCATAAAACGAAAACATCACCTCACGAGGAAGTACGGTGGAGGGAGCTTTGTGATTTGGGACAGCTTTGCTTCCTCGACAGCTTGGGACTTCAGTGAAGATTGGATGACATTTTTTTGGCCATTTGCTTCAGAATCAGGTAATTCCAGGGGTTCCCTTTTGCCACTATAATTATTATTTTACACCAAAGTATGGTGTTTTTTTTATAGAAATTAAATGGGGAATTAGCCAAACCTCAGCCTTAAATGCTTGCATCATTGTGTGTTGCTTGTATAAATCTAAATGTAGAGTGGAGCAAAAGCATAGAACTTTGCTTTTAACTGGTGCTTGAAGTGACATAAAAGGCATTTTCTGTCATCAACATTTGTAAAATCAAATATTGTTAAGCAGAAAACCAACTAAACGCCAGTGGGCTTCCAAATGAGATTTTCCCCAAGATATCGTGATGAACACAAGTGCTTTATGCTGTGTGGTCCAGCGATTAGTGGTGTCTAGTGGGTAGAGGCCATTTGCTCAGAGAGGAACAAAATACCTCGTTGCCCATGATGCATTTCAATGAGAAACCACACATAAAAGCAATTTGCCTTCAAATGATTTTTCTTACGGGGGCCATCTTCTGTGAGTGCCCTCTCCCATTGAGTTGTTCTGGCATAAGAGCTCCATTACAGTGATTTAGTCTGCACAGAACGAACATGTACATACACACTCATGCCTCAGGCCAAGGGACCCATCAATTAGAGTGGGTTCAGTCAAGTCATCATCATCTTTGTTTTTTTTTTTCTCCCTCAGTGCACAGATCTGGCACAATATGGACTCTCAACCCCTCTGAGCGCTTTAAATCTGGAGCACTTACATAAGGGTCTATTTTATAGACATCTAAGCAAAAATTATCCGCAGGTTTCAATGGGATATTGGGAGTAAATCTTGTTTTATGTCAAGGAGGAAAGGTGTGAAGTCACAAGGGTATTTTGGGCACCAAAGATTGGCAGAATGAAGCTGAGCCATCACATTGTATTTGTCTGCTGGTTCCCCCTTTATTTTGTACCTCTGCTGCTTCCTTTCCTGCAGATGGAGGCTGTTGTGCACATCAGGGAGTTACATTTGACTTGTGCTGTCAGGTGCCTTCTCAGTAAAATGTTGGGCACAACACACACATTTACACAGTTTTTGATTTCAAGTCTTATTTGCTGTTTACAAACTTCTGCACCACTGGCTGTGTATCCGAAGGTCATAACCTCCTAGATGGACATATTTGTGGTATTTAGATCAGATACCCTCGCTGCTGTAAAATGTAGGAAAGGCTCTATAAAGCTAAACGCCCTTTGTAGGTGAATTGTAGAGAAGTGATGGTTAGTCTATTGTGCCCTAGACCCCCCCAAAAAAAGTATAAAGAATTTGTGCCAACATTCATGTTTTCCAGAAATGATGTCTTTGGTGATCCGCTGAATTTTATCGTGATATATCTTTATTGTCTATAGGATGGAAAATCTTGTTTGGGATATTATTACTGTACATGACTGTAGCCCAAATGCACAGTTACATACTAGTGCTGCACAATATGGGAATGACTGGCATTGCAATATATGTTTTACCTGCAAAATATATATTGTGATCCATAAAATGTTTTTTTTTTACAAGAAAAGTTGATCATTTATTTGGAAGGGATTCAACATGTCATGTCAGGATGGGATGATTTTGTAAGTTATTGCACCTGCAATACATGTTTCTACTGCATTTTCCTACCTTGTTGCGTCCTCCGTCAGAGTCCGAAGCAGTTTAAAAAATCGGATGCTGCATGAATCAGCATGCAAATGTGCAGTGTAGTTACAAGCTAAGAAAACGTAAAAAAAATACATCACAATATGCAAATGACTAAGACTTTATAACTACCCAGTGAACCTTCTGTTGATTGGTCACTTGTTTCATTCAAGATGTTGCACCTCTCAATTCACTCTTCATTCCATAACAACTGTCCCTGCTGTTTGCAGTCGTTACTAAAGGGTGTGTTTGTTTTAATTTCTGCATAGCATGAGTGGATGGCAAATTAATAGGTGCTCTGTGTTACCAGAGCACCAAAGTGCTGAAGTAGAGCTGTAATGAGTGCTCCAGGGCTTTAGAACCATTAAGAAAAAATATTGAGCTTTTTTACAAGGTGTTGAACTGTTATTATGTCTGGTTAATCCACAGACAGAAGCAAGTTCTGTAAGCTTTCCCAAAATATTAAATTATTGCTACTACTGCTATGGAAACTTCTTATCCTCCAGTGCGTTATTTTAGCGGTTGCAACTTTATTCACATTAAGCCAGGCTTTGCAACAGCAATTACCTCCTATTTGACTATGAAATCAGATTAGAACAAACAGTAAAAGGTCTAAAGCGAAGTGGTTGCTCTCGAAAAAGGTTCTTCTTCCTGCCCTCAGCAGAGCTCTTCTTGAAGAACAACCTGTTTTCTAAGTGAATCCACCACTGGGTTTCTCCAGCTCTCGGGTCAAAGCAGCAGCCTTATCGATTTTGCTGTTTATAAAGACAGTGGCGGGCTGGACAGACTCTGAATGCCAACATGAGTGACTTGAAAAAGGCAGAGCCTGGAGGTAGTTTTCCTCGCCTCTGCCTGCTTCTCTGTTGACATGCTCATTGCTTTCTGTGCCTTTCTGCCTTCTCACCCTTACTGTCATTCATTTGTCTGCCTGTATCATTACCTCCCATTCACATATTTGAATGTTTAATAAGCTAAATTGAGAAACACAGCTGTCATGACACTAAACACCATAAGACACAGCATTTATTGCAGGATGTTCTCTGCTGTCCAGCTTTAGGTTTTTCAAACAAGTTGATAAGTAATGCAATTAAATGGACTGCATGCAGCAGAACAGGGATTATTTATTCATGGCTGTAGCTCATTAAATGTTTGTTAGAGAAACTCCCTCAGCTCCCTCCCTTTCAATGCATGTTTCATTTTGTCTCATTTATGTAAATTTCTGACGGTTTTAGACAGTGCGTGGATTATTGGATAGTGTGTTTTGTATGTATGAGTTGAAAGGAGGTTTGGTTAGCACACTTGCCGTATTTTTTTTTACTGCAAACGTAGCAGATATCAGCAGATAAATTTGCGACCGTGAGATTTAGTTCAAAGCTGATTCAGTACCGTTTTGATCAGTTGGGATTCAATATTCACTAAAAAAATAACAAGTTGCAATAATTTATTGAACTAATTACCAGCTATTAAGTCATTATCACACCAAGACCTCAAATGTTTTATGATTTTCGAATGTGGGAATTTTTTTATCCTAAGCAAAATAAGATTAAATTATTTTGCCTTGGGTTTTTGGTTGAGCAAAACAAGGTGTTTGACATTACCTTTTTGTATCTTAATGAAACTGACTGTGTTTGCATTCAGTCACCAGAAAGCTCAGGGAACCGAGCTTTCTCAGGTCATTTATATGGACTGAAGGCGTCACGTTACTGAAAACCCTTATATACATATAGCAGTCTGGACGAAAAACAGCCCGTAGTGGAACTCATCTTATTCAGACTTCTATGAGGCACTTTGTGTTTCATACTGACTTTGTGCAAATGTTGATTCTGTTATTCAGTCAAACACAACTTTATTTGGCAGTTACCTGATTTTTGCTTGGTAAATACAATGATATACTCTAAAGTCTTTATATTATGGGTGAACTTCATGATATGATTGCTCTTCTCTCAGATGACAGCTAATGAGGTGACCCTCAGTTTTTCTTTAGGGGCTCTCCTTAACATTCCACGACCCAGCTCTGCAGTCCCCTCCAATGAGCGTTTTTTTTCTGTATCCTCTGGGCCGGGGAAAAGCTGATCTGCTACAGAGTTGTCTCCCAGCCCCAAGCTATCTTTACCCTAATGCAGACTCGTGATTTAATTTGGCAAGATGGAATGTCCTCTTACCCTTGCCCTGCGCTGCTGTGTCTCTCTTTCACATAGTTCTCTCCTGGCTGCTGGTTTTACCTGCCTGGTTCAAACTGTTCTGGACAAAATGTTTTAGTCTGTATGTCTGTTGTGTACTGGTAGGGGGCATTGAGGATCCTGTAAAGTAGAATTCATGGCAGAGATGCTCCGTTGGATTGCATTAGATTGATACAGGTGTACCTAAGTGTGCAACCAAATGATTACTGTTTGGCAACGTCTAGTAGCTGTAGCAATAATATTAAAAATATGGCTATGATCTAAATATAGGTGAAATAATAAATGTTTGAATGCTTTGTGAAACTAATTACAAGTTATTGTAACTAGGACTGCAACTATAGATTTTTTATTTTTATTTTTTTGATTAATTGATCTAGGTTATTTTCCCATATTTGTTTCTTAATCATCTTCTTTTTAAACCAGTATGGACATCAGGGCATTATTCAAGAAACAAAAAAGGCCAGTCTTAACTGGTAATCTGTGTTTTGCAGACTAATAAAAACTCTTTCCTGAATATAAATATAAACAAATCAAGAGCTTGTTCCCTTTAAGTGACAGGAATATGGACCGATCTACATTTAGCAAATGAAAAGCAAATTAAATAAAATTTTTAGAGCTCGCAGATCACCATGTTGTTTGACCCATCCCATCAATGTGGAGTCATCAGGGGACTAGACACGGCCATCTTACCTTCTAACTGTGACGCGTTAACAAAAGCTACATAAATCCACGTACTTGCATAATAGATTCCATCACGTGTCATCACACACATCAATTTTTTTTTAAACTTACCCTACTCACTATTTTTCGCCTCACCCTGATGTCTTTTCCCTAACGCAGGGCAGGGGAGGTGCAAAAATCTGACTTTTGAAGAACCTTTAGCACAAGGACAACTGACCAAATATGAGGCTTGTTAACCTCAAAGATGCCATTTTTAAAGTAATGGTTTTACTATCAGCAATATGTCATATGTGGTTTCCAATACAAGTTATGTCCTTGCTCATATATGCACTGAGGGAGGAAAAAATCCTTGTTTTGTCTGTTCATCAGCTGCACAGAGCCATCACATTTGTTTACTTGTTTGCAGGCTGTGCTTAAGATTTATAGATTACTTATGGAATATTTGGAGGACCAGATACTACCAGGAGAAAGAAATTTAACTCAACTGTTTGCTTGTGGTAACTGTTTATTTCATACAAGTAAACTTTCAGATTTCCTCAGAAGTCTTCAGCAACAAAGATTTTGTTAATGCCGTTATAAGCAAAGAGCAACTTTTCACTCAGAGTAATTTCTCCCTGCTTAAATTGTGCAGTTTTAAATTTTTTATTATCCTGAACATGCATTAAGCTCCAAGTGGTGATAACCAGCGCTGAGATGTAGGGCTAGGTTAGGTGTGATGGAATATCTATATTTTATCTCAACACCTAGCGGGAGGAAGAAGAGGTATGAGCTAGGGCATGATGGGTAATTACACAGTGAGACTGCTTTTTTGCCTTTATCGTGCACTCCTAAAGCTCAGACATTTGTCTGTATGCACATATTCCTCTCTGACAGCACTGAAAGGAAGATGAGAAATCATTCGCATTGTGCATGATACGCTAATAGAGAGATTCCGTAAAGCAACATATCCCACAACATTCAATCTGCGGTGATTTTCTGTAAAGCTAAATGAGTCATTGTGACAGCGGTGGTGTGTTCGGATGCTACACTGCTCAGTCTAACAAACACACCAGCAGCATTAGCTCCCTGAGCTGCTGTGTTCATTATGCAGCAGTGTATAGTGTGATCCTCTTTGTGAATTCTACTCCTGACACCTTACCCCCCCCCCACTGACATGTCACACTGTAGAGTCTGACCAGCTCTGTTTAATTTCAGGTACTGGAAGGGGGGGGGGGGGTCAAAATGCCATTTTCAAGGCAGTCATTCCAAAACTGCAATAGCCTTGAAAAGGAAATATCTTATCAGGTTTGAGCAGCCAGAGCCAAAGCACCTAGACTTTGGGGTTTACATGTTAATGAGAGGATTCTGAGTAAACCATTGAACAAAAAGCCGTTGTTTTTGTTGGCTGCCGTCCCGCAGTGCAGTGGTAGTGTATGTCTGGCTTTACCCTGCGATGTGTCTGTCCTAAATTAACAATTACTTTCTTGCTTTGAACCAGAAGAGTAGCCTCAAATTTTGACTAAGAGATGTATTTTAGCCTTGTCAAATATTTAAAAACTCATGTGGTCCATTAAAGTTCCAGCTTTTCCACATGTTTTTTAAATAGATATTTTCTCTAACACTTAGCCTAATGTGAAAGCATGCGATGGAAGTCTCCAGCGACACAGACAGCACAGCCCTAACCCATTCACATCTCAAAGGGTTTGCGTAAGGCTCGCCCTTCTACTAGCAGTCAGAAAAGAGCAACAACTTCTACCTGATTAGTACGTTTGTTGGCATTCTTGTATCATTTAACTTTTAAACTTCGACTAACTGTACTCGCTGCTCTGCATAGGTGTGACAGAGCACCGGACAGGCCAGTCTCACGGCACTGCATCACTTGTCAAACTCTGAAAAAACTTCCATGTGCTAAAACTGGGCACCTGCCTTCAGTGCTTTACATTTCATGGTGTGCTTGATTTTGGAGCACTGTATCCCCACTGCAGCATCTTTTATATTCACCCCCCCACTCCTTTTGCTATATGTTGTCTAAAACAAACGCACCCTTCGTGCTTGCCAATTCTCACAGCAGGGCCTGTTGTCAGGGAGGAGAGATCAGAGGACAGACAATACATTTTGTAACATGTCAAATGAAACTATATAAAATGCATTTTTTTATGAGTGCTTATCTAAAGTTATTTTCATGTTACACAGCACTATTTTAACGTTCTGGGGTCCACAGTTGCAGCTTAATTGCTTAATTAGTTTAAGTCCACAGCTCCTACTGTAACCTGTAGAGTGCTGTTGGATTTTAAAAGAACATTGAGAGGTGGAGAAATCCATGATGCTAACGTCACAGAAAGAATGAACATAAAAAAAGAAAGTTCAGGAAAAAGTATGCTCTTTTTAAATCATAATTGCAATCTAGATTGGAGCCTGCAATAAAATGAGTTACGGATTATTTATTTAGTGTAATGGTTACCACAACTAGATACTGTAACTAGAGGACTCAAAAGCAGAAGCTGAGAAGCACCGAGAGTGCAGAAGGTTTATTAATATCTGAACTACTGATACAGTTATTAATTAATACACGTACTACTGATGCTAAAATACTCAGCACACAGACACATGAGGAGATTAAAAATACTAACTCAAAGGCAGAGACTTGGACTATAACAAAACCACTCTTAATGAGGAGGCTAACGCTATAACAGAAAAGGAGATTAATATCGCAAACAGAAATTCCCTTTAAACGAGGAGACCAACAAACCCATTAATGAAGTGAAGAGTCAAGTGAAGAGCCAAAGAGTGGAGGAGTCCAGAATCCTAACATTCAGGGAGTTTGCATTAGTGAGTTTAACAGACACAGCAGCAGAACTCTCTAATTATTTCAGTTGCCATCAGCTTAGAAACTTTGCTAAGCCAGACTGCATTTATTTGTGAAGAGTATGACGAAATTAATTCCACATTAATAAGGAGACAAACCGGCCAATGGCTACACCCCTCGACTGTTAAACATTCATGGTAACACAACAAAGAACACATTAAAACCCCTAACTGATAAAAACCCACCTCTGTGGACGTGAGCACAGTCGTTGAAAAAATCCTCAGGAAACGCCGTGTACAATAATAACCTGGGCATGCAACAAGCACACAGTAAATCAACCTCTACAGATCTTTAACCAGTTACGTTTTGAGACAATTCTCATTTTTTTTCTCTACAATTTATTCAGAGGCAAACTTTGAAAGGGGGACGTTGCATGTTGTGTATTTCGATGCTAATACCTAGTAAGAGTAAGAGCAGAATAAGAATATTTTTACACTGTGGCATTGCTGCTTTTGCTCCAACAAAAGATCAGAGTGCTTCTTCAACCAATGAACATAACCTGTTATTTTGGATAAAGTCAAGGAACTGGAAGAAGTTTACCCACACCGGGGAAAATGGGCCACAGATATGCTTTTATTAATGTAAACCACTATATTAACAACCGATCTGCCAGGCACATACGAAATGCACAAAGCAGTTGAAAGCTTTTCAGAGTCCTAAAACATTTTCGGTGGGAATCAAAAAAACAAGAATAGATGTTCAATTGTTGGGATCAATTGTGAATGACGAGAATTTTTTTTTCCTTTGTTATATTAGGACACAGTCACTGAGTATTGACATACATGTTTCAGAACAACTGTGAGCTTGTTATAAATGTGTTCGCCACATCAGAGATCACATAGGCAGGGCTGCAAATAATGGTTATTTTAAAAATTGAGTAATATGTTTGTTCATTCGATTAATTAGTTTACTACCAAAATAAAATTGTCGATGTTATATTAGAAAACAAGTAGACACATTTCCTTTTGTTTTACGTACTTAGTTCTGTTGAACAGAATGCAATATTAGCAAAATAAAATGCGTAATACTTCTGTATTTCCCCTCTTCCCTGTAATTCACTGGGAATTATTGTACATTTCATTTCACCATATTTTTTTGACAGCTTTAGATAGATTTTTTTTTTTTTTTTTTTGCAGATACAGATTCCTTTTACAAAGAATCTTTTGGATCTGACTTGCATGTCTGACACTTTACACTCAGACGTCTAGGATATATCTGGTCGTTTTTGAATACTTTTTTATATTATTGTATTATACCATACCATTTTATTTTGACATACTGTAATAACACATAAGATCTACAACCACACAAGAAACCTTCTCCCTGCTGTTAATGACATCAGCACATTCGCTACAGGAGGGACTTTGTGTTCCTGCAAAATTAAAAAAATCGTCACGACAAAGTGTCACCGAATGCGTCCTAATTTGTGCAACTGAACACACGCAAAACATTTATCATAACTCTGGTTTTACTAGGCCTATTGACACAGTTTAAAAACGGCCATAGTGTTTGACATCTGCACTTGCAAAACATCAAGAATCTGCAGCACTTGGTCTTCCTGCTGTTTCATCAAGAGTCTGCTCCTTATTTCTGTACTATACAATGTTCACTGCTTCCAATATTTTTCCAATATTTGGTTATTGTCAGTGACATGTTACAGCCACAGATGCAAGCGAGGTAACATGACCTGGCTAACTGATGATTAGGTTTGTTACCAGCTGTTTTAAAACTGTTTATAACAGTTACATGTTCATCTTTTACTGTTTAATATTTAACAGCCTAATTCTTAAAGGTATTCACTGGGAATTTATATTAAAAACACTTGTTGAAATTGACTGAATACACCAAATATACCATAATTAAATACATAACAACAAAATACATCTTTTTCTGTTCCAGATACTGTTATTTTCCTTGTCTGTAAAATAATTGCATCATTTATCAACTGTGTAGAGGCACCTGTTTATTTTAAACTTATTTCAGCGTCATAAAGTTTTGCCCGTTTAAACATCTGTTGTGTCTTTTCTTATTTGACAACAAGAAAACAAAGCAAACTCAGGAGCAGCTTGAGTTAGGAAATATTAGTGTTGGACTTCCTCAGGCAGTGTACACCAACCTGTACCCCTGCTGCAATAATTCCATTCTCCGGCTTTAAATAACAAATATTAATAATAATAATAATAATCTCTCAATATGACCTGCATCATAAACGTAACATCAACCACAGTAAAAGCAGAGCAGAGAAAAAGCTCTTCATAACTTCTTGAAATGTTGCCTCACCTGTCCTGAACGCTATAGTAAGAGTTGAGCACCAGTTGAGCTCTCTTGGCATTACATGGAGGTGTGCATGCTGAAATGGAACATAAAATAGAAATGAACAAAAGAAAATGATGGGCGAGGCATTGAAGGGACGGTGAAGTTCAGCTTCACTGTTATTTTGTGAATAAAAATAACTTTAAAATGAAGCATTAGCGGCAGAAGTAGCACAAAAAGAAACTTACCGACTTGAACTCTCATTGGTAAAAAGAAAGGAACATTGCATTTCTGAACAATTTCCCTTTTCCCTTAAAAAAAAAAAAACTCCACAGAGATGAATCCATCTGCTCTAACAACTGCAATTACTGTCAGCTTGAGATCTGGCAGTGCAAAGCCATCGAGCCCAGCAAACTTCTCATTCCCTCTGCTTCCTTTTAAAAATTCAACTAATTTGTGATTTACTTTAAATGGATGCACTTCATGTCTAGCTCTGGCTGGAAATTAGCTAACCCAGAAAATTACAGTTACACTGTTCAGTTGCCTTGTTAACAGGCATGAAGTTTTTGATGATGTGAAAAGCTCGATATACGCGCGTCAGAAATGATTTCAGCTTTTCATGTTCCACTGATGTGATGTCTTTACCGCAGAAACCTAAATGACGATATAGAGTTAAGTTTATTACTGCAGAGGTCTGTGTGATGCAATGCAACGCTTCAAAACCAATTACTGTCACTAGGTGTAATTCTATCCATAAAAGCACCAAGGCTAAAACATGAAATGATTGTCTCCCTTCATAGTTTGATGGCTTTTTCCACAACAGCTTTGTGTCCTTCAGCTCAACTTTCCGTATAAAACCACTGCTAGCTAAAGCACCTCATAAAAACACTCAGCAGGAGGAAGTCTAGCCCATTGCCCTCGGCACAGCTCTCTAATATAACCTCGACTTCTTCTCAAGGCAGAAACGGCTGTTTGATATTCCCAACCATAAATGAAACATACTCCGTGTTTTGCCGGACTGGCTCGTCCCTGCCCCCTGGTTTGATTTGAGAGTGTCTCTGCTCCATCGTTATGCAAAGCACACTGATGAAGCAGCCACTTATCATTAAGTGCCTGTACATCAAGGTTTCATGTTATCAGCTAATATATGCATTATTAATCCGGTCGAGGTGTTGCACTGCCTTTATGCATATTAGAATGCAGAGATATTAATTTTCATCACGCCTACATTCCTTATCAAGGGGAAGAAGTTCACAAGACAATCTTGTCAGCACGGTCCATGAAAACTTTTGTTTATGACATCTTGTTACAGTCACAGCTTGGGAATATTAAGGTGTGTTGATCCTAGTTCATCCTGTATGGAAATAAGACGGTGCACAGGTCCTCATAATTGAAAAGCTACAGTTTTACAGCAGATTTGTTTTAATATTCTGCAGTGTGCATCACATATTTCACATTTAAGTATAATGTCATCTGCTAACAATAAATTAATTGTTTGCATTGTGCCGAGCAGTTTTCAAGCATTGGACAACTTTGGCATCCAGTAAACATGCAGTAAAATGTTTTCCTCTGCATTCAATAATGTCTTGGGGATGTTGCATTGAGACTTAACACTTACATTTGGTAAATATTTTTCTTTATTTTTATTATATTTTGTATAAGTTATAGGTTTCTGCCTCTCTGTCTGAGAGAGAGCGAGGCAGCTTAGACGCAGCTGCAGCCGCGGCAGGTAGACAGTTTTTAGCTGAGGTGCGACGCTCAGATGGAGCTTTTAACTGTATCATTACACGCAAATACATCCTGGCATTTAAAATCAAATCAGCTTCATTATAACACCTGAAAAACGAGAATGAACATGAAATGATCATGTTTATTACCAGCTTCTACACTAAATCTTCCCACTCCCTCTGCCAGCAGTAATAGTGAACCACGTCTGATAGAGAATAAAAAAGGAGGAGTGAGCTGGTTTCTGAAGTCATTTTAAATCTTACCCATTCATATCTATATGTACCATCTGGACTTATTTATATTGTGTATATAAAACAATAGAGGCATGTTATGTGTCTTTGCTGTTGTAAAAATTACAACTTTTTGACTACTTTGTCAGTTCTTTAGCTTTACCAGCTCAGTACCATGCATCCAATACCCATCCTATGCTGATAAAAGTATTACAACTTGGCCCATTACAGCAAATTCTGAGTAGATAAAACATGCAATTAATTTGTGATTAAAATGTTTCTGTTTTCATTTGATAGCCCTGGTTTTAGTTCAAATTGAATTAAAAGTGAAGACAGAAGCAACTTAACCAGAGATATTTTACACGTGGACTGAAGGAGGAACATGGACTGAACCACTGTTCTTGCAAGCGGTGGACAATGTAGTCTACCTCCTGACCTAAAACCACCTACTTCTACACAAGGGGAAACAAACCAGGTGCAAGATTCAAAGACATCCGACAGGTTGGCTAGAGGGCATGGGACTCAGGACTGGAGTGCAGGTGGTTCTTCACTTACTCTACATGGGCCATTTTATTCTGAATGTCTAAACTAGGTCATGCAGCGATATCTACAGACTAAACTTGTACTGAACTTTGGTGAAAGTTCATCTGCAATTTAAAGTAAGTTTGAAATTAAGGCTGTGCCATGACTTATTGTCTATAGTATATTGTGATAATTCCTCCTCACTATCCAAGTTTTGTCATTTCAAAATAGTGTGGTAATGTTTTTGTTGGGATTCTTCTTTTTATTGCAATTGTGAGAATCTCGACAAGCAGGTTTCTACTGAAAATTGCTTGTCAAAATATCACAAAGCCTGTCTCTAAGCTGCTTGATGTTGTTATTATCAAGTCCCCACCAGCATCAGAGACATTACATTATAAGAGAGTTACTCTTGGTCTCCACTGAGTATATGCTAAATGACAGATGTATCAATCTATAGTCATAGTTGTTATCTGCGGTGATGTCAACCTTAATGCAAAGCTGGTCTCCTTCTGTCAGTCTTATGACAGCTTTGAGAAGCATGCTTGCTCACAGCTGCTAACACCGTGAACACAAAATGAGAAAAATCGATCTCTCGTGGTTGATTTTTAGAGTATTCTGAATTTTGTCAAAGCTGATGTCACCTGGAAAATTGGAAATCATTTCAAAAATGCATTGTTGGTTTTACAATAATTTAAACAGTATATACTGTTTTGTTTTATGCTAATTAGTATTTTGCTTGGAAATATTTTTGCTGTGAAGTCGTCGATATACCAGCTAAGTTGTTGCCTCGTGTGACAACTTGAAAACAGTTCCAAAAGTCTATAAATAGAATTTATTGTATCACAGACTTTTTTGTCCTAACATAAAAAGGGGGACATCCCTGTAGTAGTTTTGCGCACATCAATAATCCTTGGAAAGATTCCCAAGCAGAGTTCCCCACACTGCAGCAATAGCAAGCAGCAGATCGTATGCAACGTTAGAGACTGCAGGAAAAAAAAAGCGGAGGGAGAAAGCGTTGGGGAGGGGGATGTTGAGCTGTTGTTGCTCTGTGTTATGTGTCATGTAGAAGCAGAGTGGAGAGGAGAGTAGGGAGGAGGAGGCAACTGATGGCAGAGAAAAGCTGAAACCCCCAGGGGGAGGTTTTTGTCAGCCACATGCTCCCGTTGGTCCTTACAGAGCCAGGCCTTTTGTTATGCTGATTTGCTTAGCCTTTTGTCCAAGACACACTGGTTGTGTGTGAAGGAAGATGAGAGGAAACAGAGAAAGACTTGGATAGTTTACAACATATTGGAGACTATATGTAGAGTTTATCAGTAATCATATTTTCATAGATGGAGAAGAAACCGCACCTTACACTGTACCATCAACATTAGAAGAAGAACAAAAACCTTTATTCGTCACTGAGCACATAAACATAGTGCACATATATGTTACAGTGAAATTTGTCCTCTGCATTTAACCCATCATTAGTTTCGGTGGTTGTGATACAGAGTTCAATATAATAGACCAAAAGGCAATTCATTACAAACAGTGATAAACAGCATAAAACATTTAATAAAGGTTCTCTGGGAAGATGGAATATTTGGTAAAAGCTCCTGTGATTCACAAATCCAAAGACGCTAAAAGTCCAGTCGTGAGTCATAACTATATTATTTTGTCTACTGTCATTTTTACAACAGATAGAAGTTTAATAAGTTACTGAAAACAACTCAGTCAACACGGTACCTCTATTCAGTCAAGAGCAAATATCAGGATTTTAATTTATCAGAAGTTCAATTCATTAAAGATTACTGGCTAATTATTCTTTTAGATGCTCGAGAATTGCAATGAAAAAAGCACATTAGTTTTCCAGAACTCAATATCCCAATCTAAAATTTCTTCAGATGTACAAAGCATTCATTTTAAACTTTAGAGAACCTGAAATAGGAAAAAGTTTGTAATGTTTGCTTAAAAATTAAACGCAGAATATTGTCAATTGTCTGTCTGTATATTGTAATCATTGAATTGTCTGAGTCCAGCTCTAGCACTTTTAAAAGAAAGAAACTTCTCAAAGGAAAAAA
The DNA here is from genome assembly GCA_033026295.1 of Channa striata. NCBI lineage: Eukaryota > Metazoa > Chordata > Actinopteri > Anabantiformes > Channidae > Channa > Channa striata. The sequence goes on from CM065178.1 coordinate 22,148,733, forward strand.
AATGATCAAAAGAAAAAGTTACAGAAGCCACAAAAGAAAGAAGTGTAAAGGATCAAGGTAGGAGGGAAAGAATAAAACAGACAGAAGCAAAACAAGAGATAAATGGATGCTGGCGCACATCAGACTTGGAACGGATCCTAATTAAGAGTATAGCAGAGTGAGACGAAAGCAACAGAGAGAGAGGGGATGACAGAAGGTGTCCCTCTCCAATGCGTTCAGCCTCCCAGCGGTGACGTCACAGGCTGAGAGACACAAAACAAGCCGCTCTCAGCTGAGCTCCTCACTCGCACACTCGCACACTCCAGCGTAGATCTACGTCTGCCCTCCGACACACGACAGCACTTGTCTCAACGCCCACTCAGCCCTCAGTCACTACGTGTGGCCGCGCCACCATCTCCACACCAAAGCACTGCTCTCGAGCAGCAAGAAAACCACTTGGTCTCCCAGTCTTCAGGACTGAAACATGCTTTGTTTCTTGGCTTGTGATGCCTAATTCTGTGGGAAGCTGCTGACTGGAGCACATTGTAGGAAAAGGAGCTCTCCCGACTCCAAACTCTGACCCAAACCCCTTTTCTAAAAGCAGCAGATGTGACAGAAGAGGAGAGGCGGAGAGAGAAACAGCATTTCTTCCCCTCCCCTTCCTTCATCGGGGAGAACAATACCCAGCTTCCAGCTGGAGTGGGTCAGCTTTTGTCCCCGTCCCAGCGCTCCTGCTTAGGAGTGAAGAGCACAGACGCGCTGACACATTGAGCTGCCGCTGTGAGAGGAGAAAGCGGAGTTTGATTCAGTACTTGGAGAGCTCCAGAACTACAACTGGTGTGTTTTCTATGAGCAGAAAGACTGTCTGGCGAGGCGCTGAAGACGAGTTGGTTTTGAGACCAAGGACCGCAGATGGAACCCTCGAGTTCGCTCGTGCTCGGCCCCTGTGGCCCTTCTCCTTCGGTGGGATCGCAGAGCAGCACGCCAAGCCTGCAGCGGCTGGAGGAGAAGCAGCTCTTTGAGAAGTTTTGGAAGGGCACTTTTAAGGCTGTGGCCACACCAAGACCGGAGAGTGTCATTGTGGCTAGCATCACCGCCCGCCGGAGGGTGACTGAGTGAGTTTCTCTATCTTACAACTTAGGCGTTTTTAAAAAAATCGTTTTTCATGAATTGGAATTTTGCGAGTTTTCTTGATGGTTTGTGGTTTGCCAAGCTGTTGTTTAAGGTAAAAATCTCTAAATCTAAAAACGACATTGTTGCTCAAGCATAAGAGATTCCATAAGGTTATTGCGTTTAAAATAAAGTGTCTTTGAGAAATTCAGATTATCTCATCATAATTAGAGCATCTCCCCAAAAGTTAGTCTAAACTGATAAAGTCTAGTATTGATAAGGTCAGAAGGTATGCAGTCGTCCAACTGAAACCTAGATAGAATTGAAAAATTATAATTTTGTTTATTAATGTTTCTGGAAACGGGTATCAACAGCACGGTTATATTTAGAAGTCTATTTAGGACCTGTTTATTTCAAATGTAGTGAAGCAACAGTCGGTTGTCTGCAGTTTTAGCCCAGTTTTGTCCATATTTTGACCCACACATCAGCAAATAATAATCTTGGGCCCTTTTATGAGATTAACAGCTTTAATGTGGTTTAGATCTACTACCAGTCACATATCAGTATGAACCCTTCACACACACAGTACACATGCAGACAAACGGATAGGGCTTATTTAATTGCCCCCTTTAAAGGTCATTCGGCAGCGTCTCCGTGCCTCTAATGTCAGACTTGTCCCCTCTACCCTCTGTGACATGGCTTTGTGCCAGCATCTCTGCTGAAGAGGCAACGTGTCACGTGTTTGTTCTCCCGCTTTCAGCCCTACTACCAAAGGTTAGCTGTAGCACTTCTACCCTCAGAGGGGAGGATCAGGGAGAATGCTGCCCTTCCTCCCCCTCGTCTCGGTTTCGCTTTGTTTTTATCCCAGTCTTGCTTCTGTCTGCGTGAACAACCGTCTTCTTTTTGCTTTGACAAGTTAATCCGTGTTCCCGAGCAGCGCTCTGCCTGCTGCGCCTGCATCAGTAGCAGTAACACTGCTTTGTTTGTGGGCTCCGGTGATTGCAACAAAGCGTGTCAGAAATGTTCAAACAGGTAGAAGACTGACGTGACCACACTTACAGACATGCACATATGCACTTCCATATGAAACCATGTAATTCGCTTGGGTGACTTTTGAATGGTTTTGACATCCTCGATCAACTTTCTCTTATATAAAATTATCTGTGTTAATGAAGATTAAAATGGCCCATTTCATCCTCCATCAGCACAGGCAGCAGAAAGAGACACTGAACCAGATAATGTGTCTTTAATGGCTTCTACTTCAGCAGGGCTATAATGCTGCACATGGCCTGCTTGTAAATTTTATTAGCTTGTAGGTTATGACCAAAAACGCTTCCAAGAGTGATCTTCTACGAACCAGTGTTGCCCCTAGTGTGTGCTTCTCGTAAGTTGCTTTTGATAAAAGTGTCTGCTAAATGTAATGAAAACGTCACAGCTTAGTCATCTAACACAGTAACTGCAGCTCCGACTCCCCTGTCAACCAACCACTGAGACAACAGATGTGATTCTATTTAGGGAGTTTACCCAAAAAATTTTAATCAAACCAAATGGACCCATGAAAAAAAATCAGGTGTAGTGTGGCTGGCCGCTATGAACTGAGCAGCCTTTTTAAAATAGCCGAAGATGCAGAAGCAGGGCCCAACTGTCTCTTCAGCTTTAGCTTCTTCTGGTGGAAATCTCTTGTCAGGTGGTTCTATCCCTGCATGGGCACTGTCCGGGTGACAGTGACGATGATGATAGCAGCGTGGCAGGGGCAGGCAAGAATGACCGTCCCCAGAGAGCAGATGTAATGTTGCTAATTCGCCTGGGTCTGTTTGTGAAAGGCGACCACAGCGTCTCCGTCATCCACTGCTCTTCTCACCCCGCCGCCGTGTGTTTTTGCAGGAGAGAGGAATGCAGAGCGACTTTTGGCTGATGTAGATTGTAAATAATGAGTGAAACGCACCGAACAGCACCTAGAGAATATGGATGCAGGAGGAGGTTCAGGCATCCTCCCTCCCTGCTGTACTGTTGATTTTTGCCTGAGCAGATTGTGACTGGGGAATGCTTAGACCATCAGAATGCATGGCCTTAGGCTTGCTCCTCTGCCTCTTTCTCTCCAAGAGGAAACATCATTATTCAGTGTGGATAACTGCGTGGTGAACACGAGGAGGCATTATGTACAACAAGAAGAGAGGAGACGGGGGAGAGCCATAGGGAGATGTTTCATGTTCAATCAGCACTGGCCTTTTTCTGTTTGCACTGTCCTCGCTTTTCCTTTCCGCTCTCCTCCTCCTGTTCGGCCTAAAATAAAAGTGCTGCAGGGGCCAGAGAGCCACAGAGGAGTGATTATAGTTTGTTGTTCTCCCACTGTCCTCCCCTCTCTGTCCTCCCCGTCTCCCCCTCTTCAGGCCAGTCATGCAGAGAAGGGGAGGAGTTCACTGGCTCCGTGCATCGGGGTGGGGCTTTGCTCAAAACCATTATGACCCTGCAAGCTGTTTTGTTCATGGGGGGGCTCCTCATTAAAAATGCAGCCTGGCTAAGTTTGGGGTGTGTGTGTGTGTGTTGGGGCAGTGCCGCTGTTTTAGTGGAGTCCTGTCCAACTCTGTGGCAGATGGCAGGCTCGAGAGTGCAGCACAAGGGAGGGTGTGTGTGTGGTAGGGGGCTTTCAGGCCTCTTACCTCAGCAGATGCTGTTTAATGAGGAAGAGAGGGAAAGGGTTTGAAGGGGCTTGTACACTGACAGCACCAGTGGGAATTTGCAGAGGGGTGGGCTAACTAACAAGAACACATAAGAAGAAAAGACGGTCCAACTACAGCCTGTTGTGACCGTAAGGTTGAATCAACACATCCCTAAGAAATGTTTAGATGCAAGAGTCCACTGAACAAGGACATGTGCCATGGACATTTGTTTTGAGTCTGTGTCATTCAAGAGGCATCCCCTGAATAGCCAGAATGAAAGTCTTTGCCACTTTTCTTTGCGGACATCTTCGAAATGTTAAATGAATGGCACACACGTGTATGATAATAGCCACTGTCCCTGGGAATGTTGGGCAGCCTACTCTACCTCCTGAGCTAAAGCCACTCCCATCTACACAAGGTGCAGAATCAAAGAGTTCAGACAGCCTGGAGAGAAGGGCAGTTCACTCAGGAATGAAGTTCAACAAAGATATCATGACAAGACCCTTAAAATGGGCTTTTCATTTGCATAGGCAGTTTGTATTCATTCTGGATGTCCTGTTAGGTCCTGCAAAGACATCTGCATAAGATCATTGCACAGGACACTGATGGTCCAATTAAGTATTATTCATAGGTTCAGATTATAGACTTCTATCTTTGGAGTCCGTTTTAGATTTCTACTGTCCTCCAAAACTTGTTCCTATCAGATGTCTACAATCCTGAACCTGGACATCAGTGCACTTTTAAACTTTTAAAGTCTCGTTTAGATGTTCAGATATTCCACACTTTTTGGAAGTCTGTGAACATCCATTAAAGACCATCGAGCGATATCTTTACTTTCATTCTGATTAGGATGTCTGATGACCTCTAAAGTGGGTTCAAAGCAGATGAGCAAATGGAATCTCTAGACATTGAGATTTTGTTTCATCTAGATTTGTGTAATGGATGTCTAAATTTAACATTTGGAAGATGTCCAAAAAAGATATCCAATTCTGGTTCAAAACACACATCAGTTATGTTGTCTGTTTTTGATAAAATAACTTCTAAAATGTGTTCTAAACATACATCCAGATATATTGAATGCTTTCAGATTAATTTTAATTATGTGTTAAGTGTCCCGTGTACAGACATTATACTTATTTTGGAGATATATTGATATCTCTCTGACATTGTGGGCAAATGTCCCAATTTTGGGCTTTTACTGCATGCCCATAGACTTTCAAAATGGTATTGGGGAGACATTTTAGGTATTTTGTACATCCATGGACATCCAAAATAGGTTTCAGAGAATGTCCAATTACCCTACCTAATAGATAAACCCGCAGATGGATCTAAGAGGTCCTTACCGATGTCAGAATACGTGAGCTCACAAGTGCAGAATATAATGGAGACTGGACTAACTGTTTGGGTTAGTACTATATTGCATCGTAATAAGGTTAATTTAGTTATTAAAGGAGAATTCAGTTATTAAAGATTGTGAAACAGGAGTTCACTAGGGCATATTGTGAATATGGCAGATAATGTCTATATTCAGCCGAGTAAGTCTGTAACTTTCCCCGTCCGTTTTGACTGTCCGTCCAAACTGAAATGGCAGTTTTTTCCCTCTAAATTGGAGTGTTTGGAGGGCGTGAATTTGACACCACTGGCTTGGCTTTTTAGTGTGTACTGGGAGTATGAATCTATCTTGGGAACGCTATTTTATCGGTACACAAACTGGTTGTGGTTGCGGTGCACAGTACCGTTTTACTCTTGAAAGCTGGTCTTCTAAGCCTGGTGGTAGAAGAAAAAATACTCCTTTTTCTTGTGTGTTGATGGAGGTAAATCCCAGAAACAACCTGAACCATTTAAAGGGTTTCACAATATACTTGTCTTATTGTAAACATAAATATGATTCTTTGATTGAAAAGTCATAGACCTTTATTATACACAAGCCTTTGCACATACAAATAACCATGTAATATGAATGTTACTGCACTATATTGCTGTTCTCTGGAAAAAAGAATAACACAATCTTTTGGATTTGAACCCATGAATTGGGAAGAGCTGTAGGTTGAACATGGGTGTGATTCCATAGTCTGTGATGGACGGGTGAGTTGAGTGACTAATGCAAGGATTTGTTTGCAAGCTGTATGATTGTCCACGTGTTTTCTTCTGGTCCTATCACTCTACCAACCTTACCAAGTAATAAGCAGTAACTATTATTCTATTCTGGCCACTTTTGTGCCTAAGTGCGACAGAATGCATTTAATTAAATGCACTCGAAGAAATGTTATGTGAGTATTAATACGTGAACACAGATCATTCAGAGCTTCCCCTGGGACCAGGCATCTGTCCCTCTCTTTTTGTCTCTCGAGAGGATGACAAACATGATTTAGTGATGGACGAGGGTTTGTCTGCTGTTATACATCGCTCCGTCTGTGCCTCTGCTCTCTTCGCTGCGGACTTCCTTTACTGGACTACTCGTTCTCTCCTCACATCAGCATCTCCCTTCTTCCTCCTTGGTGTGTTTTCGGCATGCGCTAACTGTGTCATATTACTCAGAGCACACAGGATGCAGCCTCGGAGGCCTGCTGACAGGAGAGCAGGAGATGATGCCTACTCCCCAGGCAGAAATCAGACTTCTCACTGAAATAGATTCACACTTGGCATTGATTCCCTCATAGCCAATTCATTTGAATCAAATAAGCGACTGTGGTTTAACGCTCGATCTATCGTTCACTAGGATGTATTTTGCACATCGCAGAAGCAGTTTCTCGTAACACCTGATGCACTGTCAAACCACCTAGCTGTGCATTCGAGACATAAAAAGTCAGGCTTTGTAAATATGGGTAAATCACAGTACAGCTGCTGCCATTCACCTGTACTTCCGTTCTTTTTACCCTACAACGTAGGACATGGAAGTTATAACGTTTGTCAGGAGCTTAAAGATGGTAAGTGAATAAACAAATGGTGAACTGAGTAGTAATGGCGTTTAAACAGCTACAGGAAGTCAGTGATGCTGTCATGTAGGCCCCTGTGAAAAGCAGCCTGCAGAAGCCCGTCAGTCAGATTGTTAGTAAGGTGCCAACTGGCAACACTGCGGCCATTCACAGTTCTCTTTACCTGCTGTGTGCTAATGCACAAATTCTAGTCCTTTCAAATAAAACTTCAGCGTAAACTAGAGCCCTGCAAATCTGCCACCTGATTTTGATTTAGTTTAGTTTAATGTTAATAGTAAATCATTTCATTTCTGTTGGGTTTTGGCAAAGGCAATAGATCCTGCTCACACAGCAGCCATCTTCCTCTGATGTCACACCCGGGCTGCAACGTTTTTAAAAAGCATAATATATTAGTGCTGTGTTCAAGTCTTACAAATGTAAAAATATGAAAGATCATTAACTAAGAAAAGAGGTGAAAATGAAAATTGCTCACATTTTAATGTCATAGTAGAGCGACTTGATAGTCCAACATTAACAGTCAGACACTGTGTGTACTCCTGCCTTGAGTGTAGTAAACATATCCTTCAATCCAACTGCTGTATTCTTTTGTCTGTATCTGTTTTGTAATGTGTGTTGTATTGCCCAGTTTTGTCAGATCCACTATTTTATACTGAAAAGACTTACAACCTAGAATACAGCACAAATATGTTATGTCTATTGAAAACTTTGCTTCCCAAGTGCGAAGGGAAAAATGGCTGCCGTGTTAAAAGGGTTTATTCTCTGCATTTAAATAATAACATATGTATAGATTATATATTGGTACAATAAGTAATTTTTGTGGCTGTTCTGTTGAGAAATGGTCACTTGGTTAAATATTCCTATGTATCTTATAAGATTAGCGTGTAGCAGTGTGTGTATCAGTTGCGGTGATTCAAAAGCTGAACATGGAGGAACATGGAAACTTTCATGTTGGCAAATGACACTGAGCTGCTGCGTTTTCAGACTTAGTCTTGACTGTCTTTGTGTCTCCTTGTCTAATTCTTAGTGGATTTTCGATTAACTTAGTTCAGAAATGTGCTTCTTCCCGAAGCAGTAACGTCAAATGACAGACGGCACATTGCCCAATGTAAACGTCTTCCTCTAAATGGCCGTGCAACAGGTTGAGAGCATTAACTCGAATAAGATATTTTGGCGTGTGGGCATTTCCTCAGATTTTGTTATTATTTCTGTGCTATCATAATAGACTGATTGTATTGAAGTTAACGGGTAACAATATATTTGCTACAAAAATCATGAGACCTGTTTGGGGGCATGCAACTTATTTGAGAAAAAATGCACGTTTACAGCTTTGCAGGAGCCACAGTTTGTCATTCTTCTGAAGCTGCAGATCATTAAATAAGACTTTCAACCTTTCACATTATTCTTCGCTTCTGTTTACTGATAAAAGTACAAAACATTATGTCAGTTCTCATTTTCAAATGGTACAATTTCTTTAGTTCTAGTCTTATCTTCTCTTATTTACAATTTACAATCTTTAGTATGAAAAACTGGTTGTCAACGAATATTTTTCATCATAGTTTTTGACAAAATGGTGAGAGTTTAGTTGGGATTTTGTTTTGTATTCATATATAATAAATGTGTATGATTTAGTAAAACATTTAGTAACAAGATTTGTTCACAAGGGGCCCCTTAAAAAATGTGACAGCACATTAGATGTCAAATAACAATGATATTCAGTGGCCTGCAGCACAAAATGACCATAATATGTCAGATGCGGGTTTCAAGATGTTATTGATAAATGCCAACGACTCAACAGTTACATCAAAAGGTGATTATTCTGTCTTATGAAGTTCACCGTGACATTTCTAAATTTCACTCTCATTTCAAGCACAAGCTGACACGGTGGAAAATAAGTTTAACTTTAATGACACACCTATTGATTTTAGGAGACGATATGCTGCGCTGAGTGATAACTTGTGATGGATGTTTAATATAGCCTAAGCATGATGGATAACAATGGGTGTGCTTGAAAGCAGCAAAAGCGCCATGAATGGAGACCTCAAGAGGGGATTTGATATTTGAATCCAGGGAGTCATTTTTGTTCTCATACACCCACTTTATGCAGAGATCTAAGTTTGAGTATTTGCTTGGTTTCGTGAATCTGCTCGGAATCTTGTGCAGTTTTTGCATGACTCTCATTGTATTAATTTCAAAGTGCATCAAAACCTCTGAATGCATCGAAACTGTAACAATAAAGAGGAAAATGCCTAAAGAGAATCAGGACACGAACCCATTCAAATCAGTGTGCAGTCTCTGCAGTTTTGAATTGTTTATCGTTTCACTCCTCATGCCAGGCAGACAGCTTGAGAACAATATAAAGCAATGGCTGTATAATCTACAGCAAATAAATAAATAAATAAAAATGGCATAAACTCAGAGAAAAACAATAACTGCTGCAGTAAAGAGAGACGCATCAAATGTTTCATTTGTTCACACATATCTAATCTTTGGACTCATTGCAGCATTTCTTTTTCCCTCACACCCTTTGGTCTCAAAGCTGCCAACATTTATATATGAGTTTGGCAGCAAATCTAATGTGACCTTAACTTGAACCTTCACCCTCATCACAGATTATTAAAATACCTCTGGCATAATAAAACAAAACCTTGAATGAATCAGGACCTCACTTTGGAAAGTTTTACCCTTGTGTTTCTCCTGTGAGGATGCAGTATTTAGCCATTATAGGCACTTTAACAGCGAATTACATGAGCCCAAACTGCCTTTACGTGGATGGATCGACTCAGACATGCGAAAAGAAACACATGCTCGCCCAGTACATGGACTTGCACATGCAGTAGATCGGGGGACCGACACACACGGCACAATAGTGGGTGTTCAACATGATAAATTCTCCAGAGCTGAGAAGCAGCAGCAGCAGCATTTTTTGAAGATGAAAGCAAAGAGTTGAGAGTTAACCCTCTCCGCCCTAAAGCATCAGCTCAGCGTTGCTGTGAAATATCCACTGAGCGATCACAGCTCCCAGCGGTCTACCTCCGTTAGGGAAATGCCACACACTGCCTTCCTCCTGCATATGTTTGCTGCTGTGCACCATCGGACCCTGAGCTGCACTTATCAATGTATTCGGTTTTCTGTGGTCCAAATAATATTTTCTAGCTTTAGAAGGGCAAAACGTCTGAAAATTTGAAGGTCAAGTGTGATAACAATCTGACAACCTCAAACCTGACTATTTGCTAGCCTCAGGCCTGACATCCACTTCTGCCATTTATCTTTGTATTGCCAAAGAATGTTGTAATAGTTTAATTCAGCTTTAACTTTGCCCACATTAGTATTAATATTTCTGTAATTCGCATAATTCTAATTCATAGTGAGGGTATTTCCCTTATTTAGAATATGGAGCATCTAACCTGGTTTAACATATCAGTCTATAATTCTTGAACCTTATGCAGTTATTGGAATCATTTGTACAGGTAGACAAAATCTTTACCCATTTACTTCCAAGCGATATTTAATATTTGTACTAGGGGCTACTAAAACAAGACTTTCACTTATGTCATGTAACTGAAATTTATTTACCTGTAATATGGTTTGTTTTTTACTTCAGCTAGTATTAGCATGCATCTCAAAATCAATGCAAGTTACATTACATCTCATTTTAATGAGCTTTTTATTGAATTATATTCATTAATGTTGTATTAAGATGTTTGATGTAATATAATGTATTATCCTATACTATAATGTCATCGTCCAACAGAGTCATCTCTGGGTTAAACTTTGACTTTCCTCAATTAAGAAACCAAAGTTTGCTACAAATCTTAAAACCCCAAAATTAATTAAGTATAAAAATGTATAATTTTTAATAGAGACCAGACACTTAAATGCAGTTAATTTTAGTGTCAGTCAAATCATGTAGCTGAGTTGCCAAAGCATTCACATAAAAAGCTGAAACGCTCAAGTATCAGTGCTTTTCAGTTCTACTGAGTGTGACAGTGAAAGAACGTTTAGTCAGTACCAGCAAAACATAGGGCATGAATGTAATCTGTCATGATACTTTTTACACCTGAATTAGTTTAATTCAAAAAATGACAGATTAAAAAAATAATAATTTACCCTATTGAAAGTTACTGAAAGTCTTTCTAATTTACACTTTACTAGAAGAGCATGGATCAGTTCTGCACCTGGATGCACTTGCCTGAAGTGCAAATCAAGTGCACCGACAAAGGAGTCATATGATTAAAGTTCATTAACATAATAAACTCACTAGGTGTGTGTGTGTGTGTAGCATTCTTGCAGAGACTCTGCAAGAATAAATATACCAGATTGGAACCACAAAGGCTGGAAATTATCAAGGCATGAAACCTCTCTGAAATCAAGTGCTACTGGTTTTTGATGTAAAGATTTTTGGTTAATACAGACAAGAAAATGTCAAAACAACCCTTTTTAAAAAATTATTTCAAAGTCGGTTTCTTGTCTTTATGAGGATTAGTCCTATAGTGCTCTGACCACACAGACAGGTGGTGCCTGAAATACTGCCATGAATTTTCAGTTTAGTTTCTTGTACTGTAGCTGCTGTAGAGTTTAATCTTGTTCAAAATCTTTAAAAGAATATTTTGTGTTTCTTTGACATTGGAGGACCAGTACACAGCAAGGTTAAAGCTGACTCAAGTGAATAGGCAAAAAAAAATGAAGACAGAACGCAGAATTTGCTTTGATTCTGTAACATTTGATCTCATACAAACATGTTGTGGCTTTTGTCGGAAAAATAAAAAAGGGAAATAGGGTTTTAGTAAAGATGGAGGAAAGAAATCCGTATTGCAAAACTGCAAAGTAAGACTGCAATAATGGTCTGGGACAGAGTGATGGGAAGAATGAAAGAAGGAAGGAAATTGGAGACTGTCTGTGAGTGACACTTTGTGATTTCAGGACACTGGAGCAGCCAAGGTTATTACATTTTACTGAATATCATATTCCAATCTATGAATAGACATCCTGTCTTGACTCTTGGCCAAAGGGAATTAAATTATATGAAGGCACATAATGTACAGCATTGAATAAACTCATAATAGATGACGAGAGAGAAGGTGAAACACCCCTTTGTCCTCTGCTGACTCTACATGAAATGGACATTAGTAAATCCTAAGGACGGTAAGAGATGACCTATTCCTTTGAGCGATTCATTACGAGTGAGTGTGGTGGCTGTGAGAGGAATGGCTCTCTCATTACGACCTATTAGATCCTCACAAAGCAGGGATGTCCCTGGACATGAAAAGGATGAGCTAACTTTAACTGCCAATCCACTGGCCTGCGGGAAGGAGGAGCCACACTGAAGGAGAAGCAAAAACTCATTTTCCTCTTTAAAGCCCCCAAATATAAACGATTTAGCCTGATCACACAAGTGCTGTCACTGAAGACTTCAAAGACACGTTTTACACAATTACTCATATAAACAAGCAGCTCCAGAAAGACCAAAATGAACACAGAAATAATATGACTCAACATTTAATATAAACCGTACCCTTTCTCTGGCTAGATCTAAACTACACGGAAAAAAGGCTGATGACAGCAGCAGGGAGCTGCTGGCTTCTCATTCGCATTGACCACGACGTTCTCGAGCCAGGCTTTGCTGAGCTAAGCTTGCTCTGTCTGTTTATTGTCCACCACTTAATATGTGAATGTGAGAACTTTGATTTTAAAATATGTTCCAAGCCTGCTATTAACTACTGCATTCAGTACGCAACTTCACCATATTAACTCCTGGGTTTGAACAGTCTGTTATGAATACATGTACCTGCACAGTCGCAATGCTGTAGCTTTCAAAGCCAGACACATGGTTTTTGCAAAGCTTACACGATCTAATATATCATTAGTAATAGTATTAAAATATAATTTTAAAAGGCCCAATCATCCCTGACTGAGAGTTGAATTTCTTTCTTATAAACTTTTCACAACGTACACAGAAGCCGTGGCTATAGGGCTGGATATCATTTAGAATTGACATTGAGACTGGGGCCTTTTTGAATGCAAATTTAATTTAAACAAAAAGAAAATCTCATTATTAGGACCTTGGCATTTCTCTACTGAAAGCAGTTTTCACCTTAATGAAGGAGGATTTACTGCGGGACAGGATTATACTGACAGTTTCAGCTTTGTGTACCTAATAAATTCACAACTGAGTGAAAATGAACGAAATTCTACAAAAGCAAAATCAAAGACTCGGTATCTCTAAATCAAAAATTTACATGGCCGTGAAAAAATGGTCCTGACATTATCCAATGTGTGAAGGGTAAAAAGTATGAAGAATCAGTCACTGTCACTCATTGACTCGCTTTAGCCCCTTTCACATATAAACACCATACAGTGTCAGTGATAATGCCAATCCCCCGAGTCAGAAATGTCCCCACGGGAGAAACTTTGGTGAAAGCTGTAATTATCACAACAAGCATCAACTGCATGTTGATGCTTGTTTAACAGGCTCATCGGCTAGTTTCATTAGCTTGTTACCATCAAAACTTGTTCTGCGCGAACATGGAAGCTGAGCGTTTAAAGTCAGCTGGGCTCGTCTCCTGAAGCTCGGCGTGTTTACCCCCTATTCTCAAGCAGCTCGGTGATCTGAGTGGAACCCAACTTTCATGTATGCTTGCAGTTAAAAGCCAGTGTATCTAGGGGCTTAGTGGATAACACAAATTGTAGTCTGTGTTATTGATAGCTGTAAAAAAATTTCATCAGGTCCTTTTCTTTTAAATAGAACTGCACATAAAACAACTATATACCCTGTGTGACAGCTCCCAAGTTTATGAGCTTGAGCATAAATGATGTAATGTGGCAGGTTTTGAATATATACCTGCTGAAAAAGTCATAATCATAATAAGATCAGCGTGCTTAGGGGAATAGACAGATAGATATTGCCAAATCCAACTTGAATGTGCTATGAGGTAGCACTATCACTCATAATGACAGTAGGCTGAAATCCTTCTCAATCTGAAATTGCACTGAGGCAAAGGAGTCATTAAATATGCATACACACCCCAAGAGTTGGCATATTGGAAAATCTGAAAAATCCCACATAATAGGCAGAAGGCTTTTTCTCTGTGGCAGTGAATTTGACGCCAAAGTCGAAGGCATTTTATTTACTACAGGTCCACACACACACACACACAAATAAAGTACATTTAGATGATGAGCTTCAGCTTCCATTTTGTCAGCCTTATTGGTCTGTTTTTTTCTTTTTTGCAAACTGTGCTTCTTTTTTGAAACTGGACCCCCGAAGCAGTCATGGTATTCATTATTAAAATGCAAACTTATCAAAGTCAGCTCCTCATCACTTAAATTAAATCATTTCAAGGCTGACTGGCTCCCACATCTCAGCCTTCTCCTCCATTTTTTTCATTTTCTCTTCTTGCCCATCCTCATTTCAGGAGGCCGATCTGCCATTCATGTGAAATTGCCGCCATTTGCATAGCTGATGCAAGGGTAAGGGTGCAAACTGTGGCCGTGTTGATGTCACACATGAAATCTGAGCTGGGAGCGCAAGACTTAATTGGCCTGCTGCGTTACTTCCTTCCCTCCGCCTCGTTTTCACCTCTACCGTCGCTTCTTGACACAAAATGTCAGGCAGTGACAAGTGATTCCACAACTGTGACACCTTAAGGTTCACACTGGGAAAAAGGCAGGCTTGCTTTGTGTTTGCTCCTTTGTAGAAACTTTCTGGTGAAGTTGCATCAGAGAATAGTTTGTTGTTGTGAAGTATTTGGCCTTCTAATCATTGAATGGGAAAATTTCACACAGCCACAAAATATCTACAGTATGGTTTTATGGCAATACATCTTACATCCTTCAAATTAAGCCTTAACACTTTATCCTTGTTATTTCATTATTCCTGTTTTTAAAATTCAATCACAAATAATAAATCCATACTGTTATAATTTATAGCGATAATATAAATTTCACCTCAGTTTTGAGCAGTAAAATGATTATTACATCTCAGGGCTTGACATGACTGTTGATCAGTGCCAGTGTTTTTCAGTTTTCAGACACTCCCACTATATAACAGGTCATTAGTGGAATTATAGCCGCTCAAGGGAAGAATTTCATGCAACAAGGACACTCATTGTCACAGACAGTGAAGCAGCTTTTACAGTTTGCTGTTATCGCAGACGGGAGGTGTGTGAATAAGCCTGGCTCAGTCGGTTTGTTTGCCAACAAAGAAAAAATCAGTTACTGTAAATATCGGCCTTTTTGAATTCAAAGGTCACAGAGGCATGAGAGCTTCAACAGAATCACTTAAACATTTAGGAGTTTGATCCTTGTTCTACGCGTCACAGCTTTGTTATACTGAAGATGTGCAGACATTTGGATCAGAAAGAAAGCACTTTGAGTCAGCAACTTATTATTTATAAGCACTATGCAAGATACAAAGATGTATATATGCACCCAATAGTAGAGTTTGGTGTACTGTACTACATGGCAGCATATTCTAAAACACAATTTTAGTGATGCCAAATTAGTCTTCACATGTCAAGTTATTATTCAGGTAGATGGCTTGGAGAGCTTTTACTTCGTCACTAAGGTTTCCTTAAATGACTTGTAATCCTGCAAGAGACAAAGCTGTCAGCACACACTTGCAATGGTGTGTTTCCATTGGCTCGCCAGCTACAGTAGACAGTGCGCAGACATCAAAACTAGTTCTTTCCTTTATGCTTAAATCATAAAGCTGAGCGAGATTGATCCCATTGAAATGGAATTTTGAACATGATTCTGTTTTGAGGGATGAAATGAAGTTGCATTGAGTAAAAAAGTTGACATTTTCTTCTCTCATTTTTTTTTTTACTTAGCAATTTATACGTTTCCTTATATAGATCTCTCTATAAACCAAATTCAATAAACAGAGATCAGGTATGCCAAGCAATCATCTGACTGAGAAATAGACTTTGCGAACATGTGAAGGTCAACATCAATGTCAAAGGGAGCTGTGCAGAGGATGCAGACTTGTTCTTCAAAGACATGTCTTGGCAGTGTGCTGCTTCCCGGTGTGAGCGTTATTCCCACTGACATTCCAGTAGCCGGCACATCCTACTGAGGACTGATTAGGACAAATGGAGCTGACAGGTTTGTCGCTGTTGTCGGGATGAGGGGGAAGTAGAGTAGAAATCTCCTGTTCTGTCAGCCCGAATCACACAGGGAAGAGATGGGGATTATGATCCTTTTAGCAAAGTTGGATTTTGTCCTTTGGATGTTTTTTCTATGAATTGTCAAAACACAGAATTTCTTGGCCATCACTACCTCATAGCAGACTGTCGGTCTCTTTGTCATCGATCCACGTGGATGAAATTATTGATACTTAAGCATAGTGTACCACATCTGCTATGCAGTTTAATATTTGCAGTGTACAAGAAATCATTAAATAAAGTGATAATTTTACTAGACATCAGCATATTGCCCAAAGACCACAGTATTGGTGTTTCTGTTACACTGGTTTCTGGAAATGGTCCATTTCTTTCTTTAATTAAGTTTCAGTAGCAGCTTTGTGAACTCCACAGTCATTAGACATTAAATATATGTTTAACGTGGCCAGCGTACACAATGTGGTGACTATGGATGACACAAGTGCACAAATGACTCTGCAGATGCGGTTATACAACCGCATTGCTGATTCTTTCAGTGACCACTTTGATTGGTTGGAGTTTGTCGGAATATTTTGACTGTTGGGTGACGAAGAAGTCGGTCATAAAATTAACAATGCAGTCCAAGTCTGCCTTTACAAAATTATATATTTAGTTCACATTATCATATATATATATATATATATATATATATATATATATATATATATTTTATTTTATTTTATTTTTTTTATTTTTTTTTACCAGTCTCCGACGTATAACATGGGCACAGTGTTTGCAGTTAAATTTGTCTATTAATTAAGTTCATCTGTCATGGATGCGAGAATTGTCGACCTAATTACAACGAATATAATCAATGTCTCATGTCTTAGCATATGAGCTAATTTCAGTGGCTCCCTATCATTTTGCATAGAACCGGGAGAGAGTTTTCTTTTTCTTTCAGTTCTCCATCAATGAAAGAATTGGTTATCGCACTCCAGCCTGATTCATTTAGAAAACATGAAAGCCTCTCCGATAGCCACATAATTAAACTGTTATTTTGGGGCATTCAATTTAAACTTGGGCTCAGCAGTGCCCTTGTAGAATAAATAGAATTGCTTTGTCTCAGCGTTCTCTTTGACTCTGAAGACAGTTTAAGGAAACAAAGTTGCAATAAAACACAGATCTGACTACAACAGGAGCCTCAGAATTAATGATTTGCCTTTGATCCGACCAGGGCAATGCAGAAGTGCCTTTTGTCCTCCTCTAAATGAGTTCCTGGTTCTGTGAAAGACTACTAAATTATTAAAGTTGTGGTAGAAGTTTGAGAGGATTTTTTTTTTTCCGAATTGCACAGAGGAACCTTTGGCAAAGAATCTAAAGGATTAAAATAGAAAGAAACCGAACTGTGTTTGCAATAATCATGATGCCTCAGTTTCAGAACATCTGCCTAATCTAATAGACTTCTGCATTAACCTAGATTTTCTATAGTTGAATATTATTTCTGAATTCACTGCAGTAGAATACAGCATAGAATGTTACATCATGTGATGGACATTGCCAGCTACAGTTTGACTGCAGGACATCCTCGTCCTCTTTGATATATTAAACTGAGGTGGGGTGGGGGGCCTATCAAGTGATGATTTGCATAAACAAAGGGATTCTGTCTAGTGGTATAATCCTTCTCCTGATGGCCAAAGGGCAAACTTAATGCACTGAGATATCAACGTCAAAGTCAGACAGCAGAATAGAGTTTATTTTTAATCCACTTATGAGCCCTTGAATTTTCGGCACATTTGTCTTGAACCTGATGAAAAATGCTTTCGAAATGCAGCACTTTTGGAATTCAAGTGGTGCACACACTTTCAAACTACAGTTTTTGTTTTGCTAAGAAATACCTTCCTTTAAACCACTACAGGGAGACGTGAACTCTGCTGTAGTAATATGTCGTAATGCATTTTTATGTGGAGACACTGTAGAGACATCAGTTTGCTTGGTGACTTTCCTTCCGTCCTGCTCACAAAAAAAAAAAACTCTGTGCTTCACGTGATTGACATATTTACTCCTTCACCAGCAAAATCCTTCACCATCACTCTCGGCATCTCTCGCTGCCGTTAACGACACCTCATCCTGTTGAATGGTCTGAGAGAGGCAGGAGATTAGGGGCTAATATGGTTCTGGAAAGGACGAATAATCTCACCGACCCCCTATCTTCTAATAAACTCCGAGGCGAATGGACAGTCCTCCATCCCGACAGACAGACTGGTACACTTATTGACTGACAGCCGCCAAGGTTATGGTGCGACAGATTGCACGAGTCAAGTTTAAAAGCCAGTAAGCAACATGGTGCCTTAGCCCCCGGGTCATCATTGTGGATGACCGCCTGTGCTATCAGCGCTAATCCTGGCCTAAAGCCCTGTTCCCCAATCCAGTAGGAGCAATATTACTTGGGGACGTGACATGGTTTTGCAATCATTTCAAAGATTTATGATGATTTTAATTCTGTGCAAATCTGCCACGTCTATAACTTGTAAATTTAAAGTTTCAGGGCAAAATTCTGAGTCTATTTAGATGAAGTCAGGGGTCTCCTGATAATAAAAATCCAGTGCAAAACGAACTCTGCTGAAGTTTCCTTCCTGTTAATGGATGAACTCTTTATTCTAACCTTGCCGTGAAGAAATCCGGTTCCTATAAGACCTCTCCTGTCACCATGCAATGAGTAAGTCGTATTCCCAAAACAATTCGACAAAGCATAAAAAGAATACACTGCTTACTTTTGTGCATGTCAACTTCATAAATATAGGTAATAAAATTATATGAAAACATATAATCATTCTAGTCAGGGATGCAGAGGTTCACAGGGATATTTATTGTTTAAGTTTTTAATGTACTCTAACGTAGTGACCCCAACTGAATACAGATTTTCATGAGGCCTCCTCTGCTTTTTTATAATCTCCTTTGCTCAAAATCTAGCAGGATGAGCCCGTCCTTCTTTTAAACCCTGTCTCCTCCAGCTCCTCTGAGAACACAGACTGGACTTCCTGCCCTTGAGTCATTTTCCCATCCCCTTCCTTTGCTATTATTTTCTATCTGGAAAATATGCTTACAGGATTTCAGTGACAAAAGGGAGATATTCAAGTTTATATCTATACCCAATTCTCAGCCCCTGCTCTTTAGTTCACTCAAGGAAGGCTTGCGTTTGCCAGCAAGGTGACAAAAAGCATGCTGTCAAGATGCTGAAGACGTTTGAAGCAGCTGACAGGCTTTGCGCCAGATGCCTCATACATGCCTGGAGGGATTATTTTTGAACATATCTTATTTCCCAATACGTCTTGTGCAGTGGAAAACGATATGAAATATGCAATTTATAATAATACGCCTGTTTACTTATGTTATGAAGCAGTGATGCTTTTTCAGAGAGCTCTCAAAATAGATCAGAAGTCAATATGCGCAGTGTGTCTATGTCCTGGTACACTGAGGAAATGTGTTTTTACCTTGGAGGTATTGCATTAGAATTTGCAGACGCTCCTTTTGGTCATAATGAAGGAAAATATAAAGATCAATCTTACATTTTCATATTTTTCCCAATATCTTGTTCTTACACTACCCAGAGAATATAAGTTCACACTAACTAGCCAGAACTAACTTGTTCAGGTTTGATCTTTTGTCCTGTGATTTCTGGCACATAGCCTACTCTAAAACGAGAACTCGTCATTTTTATGTGCAATCTGTTTTAATTTGCATTATAAATTAGTTGGTTCCTAAGGTGGTGGATGCAGTTGCTTTTGGAGAGAAATCCCTGTGCCACTTTAAAAACTGTGAACCCTGAAGTATAGTTCATAATTTATTATTGTGTTCAAGGATTGATATTCGTAAGAACTGAATTATATCAGGCAGCTGTGAACTCACAAACCGTTATTTGCAGATCACATTTCATTTTTTGACACTTGTGATTTTGATAGTAATACAGTACAGTACATGCAGCCTGACTTATGCTGCATGGTGAATCCATTAAACACCACCTTTGACTTTGAGGGGGATTATCTTTTAATAAGGTTTAAGCCAAATTTAAGAAGACTCTTTAATTAAGCCAATCATTTCAAGCCATGTGCCTGTGATGCTTTTTAATTAAATGTCATTACAGTTTTCTGTTTGTCACATGAGTCTTCGACCTGGACTTGTAACAAAAAAAATCAGGATAGAGCTCAAATGTGATTTGTTTACATGACTGCAAAAATATGAAACTTCCCTCTTTTTTTGGTAATTTGACAGCATAAAAAATATATGTAAAATGTATTAAAACATTTTAAACATTAAAAAATCTAAATGAAATCAAATGAAGATCAGATGATTATGTGTTTGCTACATCACAGAAAGTACAATTCAATATATTTAAAAAATATACATTTCAAAAAAACATGAATGAGCATGAGGACACCTGTCACGTTTTATTTGGTCTTTTTGTTTCCTCCTGAGTAACAGAGGTTACGTGGCTAAATAAATCCCCTCGGGACCATGAAGGCTTTCGCCTTCCCACACATTATAGATAATGGAATAATTCACTTGTCCTTGAGCCCCCTCGCCATGCTTCCATACAGAACTTCTTATTGGGCCGCCAGCAAATTGAATGAACCTCCTTTCCATAAAAAGGTAATGGACTCCCTCAGATAGCCCTCTAAATAACATGGACGGTTGGGGGAGGTGAGATGAGCCAATTTATTATCCGACTCTGAAGAAGGTGCATAGTGAAGGGGAAGGTCACTCGCTCATTGATCAGGGCTCCCCCAGTAGGGAAATGGTAATTGTGTGTAGCAACATGGCCCGCGGTCACCTCCAGGTAACACCACGAGCACATTTGAAGCCCTTTTGTTCTGTTTGTTTCTGAATATGTGTAAAGTGAACAGATTTTATTACTATTACATTGATTTCAAATGTACAATATGTGATGGAAATCCCAATAAGCCCAGTTATGGCAGCCTAAATCATGACGATGGTCTACAACGTCATTCTTCCAATTAACTTAGGGCCACATAGATAAAATTTCCGTCTCTTATCTACTTCTGCCAGTATAGCTTCAAGGAGGAAAAGACCTACACCTGTCAGTCATGTAAAATGTGGGTTAATTGTGAGTGAGCCCTCAGAGCTGTATATAATTAAAAGTGTCCGTCACAACCTCGTAGAGCTTAGGTGATTTCAACAAATGTCTTTTTCTTGCTACCAACAGGCTAAACCCAAATTCTAATGACTTCACTATAACTAAAGGCCATTTACTGTAGCGTTTGTGGGGGATTCAAGTGCTGCACTTTGGGACAGAAAAAAGGTTTCTCTTGTTTTTCAGGCAAGTAGTTATTCAACACAAAGCCGACAACCTAGGAAAAAATGAAATTTTTCCTAATGCTGAAGAGTTCTTAAATCTCCCAAGAAGAGTTCAAAGGCCAGGATCGCTGCACCTGGTAGAAAGAGCTTTTCATGCTCCCAGTCAGGATGAGCAAACGCTGCATAAAATTATGGACCACCATGCCTCCTTTGATTATAGTATATTGTATTGGCTGCTGTGCTTATCTTTGACAGGCTAATGGCATTTCTGTCTCCAAAAAATCAGATCAGAAGTCTACAAGACAGCCAGCAGCACCCACACTGATTAGCATCAAGGGGGAGAGGTGGGTGGAAGAGGGTGAAGTCGGTGGGGGTCTTGATTGCTCTCTGTAGTCATCACATTTTGCATGCTATGCACCGTTTTTAAGATGATTATTTTAGATGTGAGTGCCAGGTTGCGTATCTGAAATGAGTCTCTTTGAAAGCAAAGATACGTAACGCTTATCCATCGCCTGCACGCACTCCTACATCCATATAAATATACAGTCATACAGAGTGAGTAGCAGGGTAATACTTCCTCCACAAATCTGTGCCAGCTGTTGAAGTGAGGATATTTCTCTGTAGTGGACATGATGCAAGAATGTTGAGAAAATGATGCGAAGACCGCTGTGAGATAAGTGTCATAGACAGTGTCTAACAATGTGTCTCCGAGAGCGTCTGAGAGACACACCAGCTGAAATAAACTGCAGCGATAGAGACAACATGAAGAATGCAGCTGAGTGAACACAAAGTAAAAGTAGGGAAAGTGAAAGATATAACACTGAGGATATGACCCATAAACAGCCTACAGGACACAGCAGCAGATGTGGGAGGAGGTCCTGACTTTGATACACCACAGACGGTCTGTGTTACGGGAATGTGGAGTCTTACTGGCAAGACCAAGACTCAACTTCTTGCAGGAGACTTAAATAGACAGAGACAGAAGGTTAAAGCAGCACGGAAACGAAGACGAGCAAGCCTGCAGCTCTGATACGAGCACACAAGGAAAGTGGTGAGTTCGTTGACTGGAGCTTGCAAATGATGCTAATCACTGAGACACATTTATAGCATCCAAGTGGTGCTTGCTGGAGCTGTTGAATGCTGCGCATGCCATCTGCTTGAGCGGCACACCTGGTAGGTGGCAAAAACGGAACAATGCTGAAAACAGGAGGAAAGATGACGGGGATTGTTCACCTGTTCATGTCTCCACGCCAAAAGTGGCGTGACAAAAGAAAGTGCTCAGTGCCAAAATTGGAAAGAGCACACGTGACGAGAGGGAAAAAAAAACAGGTGTCGAGAAATTTGAAGTCTGTGGCGCTACAGTATTTATGCTGTATATTTAACATATGTATTCTGGTGCATTTCTACCCTCAAAGATATACTTTGTGAACATCTAGTATTCAAAATCTTCTGGCCAAGAGCTCATTTATGATACATGTGCCTATTTGCAGTGTATATTGGACATTGGAAACTGACACAGGAGAGGGAGTAAAATCCAGATGATGCTTGATGAATCATTTTTAAGCTTCACTCCTTCCTATGCCATATTGACTTCTACAGTATGAGGGCACATCAATCTACAGGACAGATAAAAGGGAAAGCCCTAGTCCATTTTCTGTTGTTTTGACATTGATTTTTCTCATGTGGAAACAAATCTTGTAAAAAGTGGTCACGAGCAGGGCTTCGTTAATAATTCACGTTCATTTTGCTTTGTGTAACGGGGCATCACAGCTGAGAATGAGGCTGAAGAAAAGGAAAGGGAGATGGAAAGTCGAAAGCAATCTAACATGTTGGTTCATTCTGAACCTGTTCTCTAATTACCAGTGTAGATCTTGATCTTGTCAGGGCTTCCACTCTTACTCTTTCTCTCACACCAAGGTGTCGATTGGCCCATTGAGTTTCATTCTGCCTGTCATGGCCGGCTGCAGACCTGATGTGTTTACTGACACAAATTAGTGTGGAACTCTTGCAGCTCATTAAGACGTGGAGGCGGGACTGAAATGGTAAAGTGTAGGTCCCAGTCGGTTTTTCTGTTGAGGTCTGTACATCCAGAAACCCCTAAGTTGATGCGGAGAGGTATTCCCACAGAGCAACTACAAGGAAATGTGATGGTGGATAATTGGAGGCAGAAGTGGGAGAAGGCAGTTCAGAAGGTCCTCCGTGCGCAGAGCTACTGTACGACTGCCGGCCTGTCGAGGCAGATTTTAAATTAGCTTTGCTGTCATGGAAAGAGTTCTTTGTGTTTTTCTTTGCAGTTGCTGGTAAATATTACTTGTTTAATTGGCTGATTAAGTTTCAGCCAGATGGCAGGTCTATTTTCTATCTGTTCTCTATTAATTGGGAGATGTGGTGTAGAAGTTCTTCTCACAAGAATGGAGTTCTATTGCACAAGTCCAAAATTCACATCTAAATTGGGGCAAATGAAATGTGATAATGTCCAATCATGAAGCCATCTGTCAGCTGCTGTTTGAGTGAGCAAAACAAGTCCGCTCTCACAGCATACACTTGCAGGTCTATTTTCTCAATCCAGCTTTGCTTCCACGACTCCGCTCTTTGTCTTTTTATTTGGTCAAACTCTGCAGAGCAACATCCGCCAATCACCCGAAGGCTTTTTCCTCGGCACCTTCCGCCTGATGCATTGTTCCTTTTTGGTGTCATAGTTGCGCTAATTAAACACAGGGTGTGCAATGATTATTGCTCGCTGCACTCCACGCGCATTAGCATCTGCAGAAGGCTCTGGAGTAATCTCCTTCACACAGGAAGAAGTGCAGCGAGGAAGTGTGCCTCACAAGCTGCTAATTAAACCCAACTATGCCTGCTTCTATCCCTTCGCCTTCACACAAAGAACCCTCTAATCACTTTTAACTCGATTTGGAAGCTAGCAATTGATGCGCGCGTAAGCTTTATGATGCGTGAAAGAGGAGAAACACTACCAGTTTACATGTTAACAGTCTGGGCTAAGAAAACCATATGATATAACCAGTTATTGTTATTAATACCATTAATACTTTGTGCAATATAAGAAGTGGTGGTTCTGGGGTTTTGGCCACCTCATTAACTTCAAATAGGGTGGCCAAAACATGAGGAGCACCTCTCCTTCCTTTGCGCTGCAGTGCGACTCCACCACCCACGTTGACCTCAATAATAAACACATAGCAGAATTATCACCTTTCTGACAGTTTCAATCTATAAACTGAGAAATGGCAACCTTGTGAAAGTAGAAGTTGCGTACTGGATTGCATTAAATTGCACAGGTGGTCATAATGTTATGCCTGATCGGTGTATGGGCTTGTGGGACGGACGTTTTGTCGAGCATGCTGCTGTTTGCTGGAGGTGCATTCATTATGCTCTTGGGAAAATCCCTTTGTTCGTATGTTGGAGCTGAGCTGTTGCTGATGGCTTTGGCTATTTGTCCTACACTGGAGCTCAGTATCCTGAGCGCACCGCTTCTTAGGCCAAAGGAGCTCGTAACACGGAAGAAATGTAAAGCGGCAGTTACAGGGAACGTTGACATGTTTTTCAGAGCTACGGGCGACATCTCTCATGGATGTGCTGCCTGAACTCTGACATTAACTCACTGTGGAAAACATTACCGTGCAGACAGCACACACACATGTGGCTATAGTTGACATCCCAATATCCAATAAGACATTGTCTACACAAATCACACTATGCAGCAGCAGCGTGTAGTGTGAGGACGTTATTCAAATGTTAACATTTCTCAACATTTGTTCCTACAGTACAAGTCCTCCCCCTCAGCATGCATAATGAACCGCAGCTCTTGTGAATCGGAGCACTAGCACTGTGATTTGATTTGATTTGATTTGATTTGATTTGAGCTCTACACAGAGAAGGCAAATAGAGAGTGCTGCCAACGAAATCCAGCAGGTTTACTCAAGTCAAATGAAGCCTTCAGGCTATGATTCACTGGCTATAAAAATGAATTTATTTTGCAAAAGGGTCCAATCTTCAGTCGATGGTAGTGAGTTCTCATTTACATAACTCTTGAGAATAACATTTACAGATACTTTAACTTTATGAAGATGTTCTAAGTGTAATGCTGTAGCTTGGTAGTACTACTAAAGTCAGTTGGACATATGTATTTTGTAGTAATGTTTTTCATATTCTAGTATTATAAATTACTATGTCGTCACACCAGAATTAGTACTTCTATAATTGAAATAGTGGAATATTTTCTTAACTTGAGTTTTTTTCTGACTGTACTCTAGTTGAAGCAGATGATCTTTGAGTGTTCATGTAGAATATAGTTTTTCAAAACATTGAATGCTTGCTGGATGTTTTCTTTTTGCATCTCCCCTTGGAAATAAAACATTATGCCACGCTGCACAGGACCCGGACAACACCTTTTATAAAGGTGATTCTAACTAATGTGCAGTCGGCCCTAACTGATATTATTTGAGGGAACATCTTTACCTTTTAATTAAATTGTGCTACTGTAATTTGTTTCATATCAGATTCTTGTTTTTAATTAGTTCTTTATGACTGAAGATGAATGTGGATGATGTTTGTATTTTTGTCACGTTTGTCAAAATGTTTTGTATTAATCATTTACCTCTGTAAAGCATCTTTGAATATCTTTAATAGCAATGTATAAGTAAAATGTGTTATTACTAGTCTCTGAAAGCATTTGAAAACCTAATCTTTGTCCAAATAATTTAAATAACAATAATCCCTAATCTAACGTCACATGACAGATCTGTGAACATGTCACATTCATGTTATAGCAATGGAAGGATTTTAATTTGAGTAGTACACAGAGCTTGTACCTCGAATCGTTAAAGCGTGTGACAGAGTCCGCATTAGTGTTCGGAGGAGCGTGAGCCTTGAAAGTCTCCTAATGAGCAGCTGTGTCAGGAGTGAGGTCAGAGGTCACAGTTTTCTTACTGTATCAATGCCACTTCAGCCTCACTTGAAAGAGAGAGCTTTGTCTAGTCCAGTCCATTCTGGCCAAAATCCACCTCATTAAATCTGTCAGGAAATCCCGACATATTACGTAGGAAATAACTGCAGCGTCGGTTCACTTTCATGTAATTGCTGCTGTTAGAAAATGAGCTCTGCGAGGACTTCGACTGCAAAGCGGTCATGTATGTGATATGAGAACATGGAGTTTCTGCATTATTATGCCCTGACATTTGATCACAGCGTCACGTTCACACAAGCTGTCCCGTAGTTTGACACGACCAGTCATCAAGATTGTCTCGAGGTTTAATGATGGCTGTAGGCAAATCATTTCAGCCCGGTATTGCACAGCCTCGCGCTGCCCTGTGTTATAATCGTTCAAACACAGTTTCTATTAAGATTTTTGACATGCTCAGAGCTGTCTAATCACCCTGAGTAACCTTAGCTTGGAGTTACAGTGCTTAGGTAAACACTTCCCTGGCCAGAGGCAGAGGTCTTTGCCAATTAACTCATTTGTTCTGTTTGAAAGTGATTGCTGCCGAGTGCAGACTGCTTTAATTTGATTGATGTGTGGTTCACCAAGCGGTGAATTTTGTTGTAATTACTCTTTGTGCTCACTGTGATAAGGAAATTAATCAATCCATTACGTTGCTCCCATTTTATTATCAGGACCAATAATTGAATAAACCAACCTCACTTGTCTTCAAAGTCACTGTGGCTAGTGACACACTCACCCACTGAAAAGGTCAAGGGCTTAATGTTGCTGATTGACTGATAGTGAGGCCAGGACATGTAGAAACAAACAACACTTACCAAATAATCATTATTCTAATTAAGTAAATGTGCCAATGCCAGAAAATACAGTACATGCCCTGCATTCAGAATTCTGTGTAATTAAGAGAATTTATGAAAAAACCAAAACGCTTTTGGCATTTTTAGACTTTTGTAAAATATATTACATCAGTCTACTGATTTTGGTCTCAAACTGTTATTTAAAAGATACTATCTGAGACATTACGAGGAAAATCTCTCTTACAAAGACATCAGAAACATATGACTGGGGGCTTTGACTGCCTGTGGTATTTTTACAAGCTGGAAAGGCCTAAAGTTATTACAAAAAGATTTCTAGGTATTAAATAGATTTAGAGGTCAGAAAAATGTCCCCCGAGTAAGTGGAGTAGAAGTGCTATTAATAGAGGAGTATAGTTTATTATACACCGTATAAAAAAACTGTACAGTACTTGATTAGATACACTTAGTGTATGGAGAATGTTCTGTAAAGTATGTCAGTTTTACTCAATATCATTTCATCCAGCTGCCAAAAAATCACTAAAAGATATGTATTGCTGTGTAACTCTGTGTAGCAGCTTTAATGAATATAATCCCATGACTTGGTATTCAAACACACAAACACCTAATACAGAAGGTTTGGGGACTTACGGTAGTTAAATTATTACCACCGTTTTACAATATGTCAAGATATGATCACAGATAAATTATGAGCTTTGGAATTAAAATTGAAAAACACAAAAGTCATTTATCACAAAATTACAGCCTAATGTATGATCAGAAGTTTTATGCTGATGTTAGATTTGGCGTGAACTCGTGAAGAGTGGAAATTGCCTGGAGCCACTGTTACCTCTAAACTGGGGCTGAACAGCCATTAGATCTTTGATGTTCACTTCTGTCATTCTGCCTTCGCATCGTGCATCGTAAGGGAGACGAGGCGGCCAATTTGGGGCCGATCTCAGCCGCCCAACAGGATTTGCATCTATCCGTGCAATGTATTCTGGCAGGAGGAGTGTTGCAAAAAATCTATTACCCATCTGTACACCTTTTGGAGAGGATATTTACTTACCCACGAGAATACAAACGGCACATTGAACATGAACAGATTTGTTCCAGGGGACATCAGAAGGCGCACATTACTTTCCGCACAAGCAGCAATGCAAACTGGATTAATTTCATGGCAAGTGTTCTGCTAAATCATATTTCAAGTTGCAGTTTACTTTATTAAAATGGCAGCTTATTTAAATACAAGTGCCTCCTGTATTTCCAAATGTCATTTCATCAACAGAAAGCTCCAAACTATAGGATTATAAATGAATTATCATCAAGTTTTGAAGGCAGCTTTGATGATGAAGTCGTTGGATCTTTTGCTCCGTGTGCCTAATTGATTGAGACTGCTTGTTTGTGAGCACGTGTTGGTCTGGATGATTACCTCAAAATCTCTTAACCTTTATTCGAAACCATGTGACCTTAAAGTATTGACCTTTAAATTGAAGGAAGTTTGAACACATTTTTAGTGCCTTAAGAGTTAGCAGCGTGATGAATGTGTTTGATTCACTTCATGTGGGTTTAATTACTCACTCGTGTCCTTTGGGTGGTGGTAAAGAAGTTTGGATGTGAAACTTTGAATATGCACTGTGTGTAAAACCAAGCAAAATGTCTTGGAACTGACCTGTTTGGATTTTAATTGTGGTAGTAGATCATCTTTTTTCCCCTGGTAATTATCTTAACTATCATTACTCCTATAATAATGATAATCAATTGTTCGTGGTGGCTCTGACAGGGATAATGTGAAGTTTATTAGCCTTGCTGAACCTCACGAGTGGCTGGGGAACTCTTAAATCATCTGCCGAAATGGGGGAGAAAAATAAAAGCATCCCAGTTCTGTACGCTTTACTGCCACTTACATGCATTTCTCCTGATTCCTGAGAGGATGAAGGTCGTGCAAGGCCTTCCTCGCTCTCCATTATCAGCACCGTTAGGCTTGACATGTTTACAAGCTTTTAACTTAGAGCGGAGCTCCTTAAGTGCTAATTTGGACAATTTGGCAACCTTCCACTTTGAATAATTAGGATGTTTGAATTGTTAGACTGGGGACCAGCCGACTGTACAGGGTAATGACACTGACAAAATCTTTTTCCAATCTATGTAAAGGTTTAGTTGCTTAAAAGAGTTTTGTGTCAGTATCAAGTTTATTAACTTTGATCCGTACGCTCTGAATGACTTTGTAATTGTGTTCAAAATTATGTGTTCTTTTTTTTTTGTGAATCTAGACGGAAAATTTTAAAAGGTAAAAAATGTTTTTGATTTAAATCCTGGTTAGGGGGGCTTGTCACTTCTCTCTCATAAATCGACCCTCTGGTGTTGTTTTCCTGTTGTGGCTTTAGGGTTCGGTGTATTGATCCCTCTCATTTCCCACAGTTTGTTATTAACTTGCTCTATCAGGGCAAGATTTCTTGGTACCCAGCAGGATGTACCACCTGTGAGGATGGCATGGCAACCAAACTGACAAAGGTTCAACCAGTTTGCAGTTTTGAAGCTTGAGGTTACACGTACGCCAAAAGGACGGTGGCACATTTGAAAAAATGTAAATTAGGTCAAATGTGGTACTAAAATCTTTAATTATTTCTCGATTAAATAAACATTTTTTTATACTGTATATGATAAACAGTTTAGTGTGTTAAGTTTAATTGTAGTGTGATGATGACTAAACCCCATATTTATATAATGTAATTTACGTTCCTTTCGAATTTATAATTACAAGCAGAGTGCATACAGGAAGTGCTTGAGTCGAAATTACATCCTTCTGGGCCACCACCTGTGTCAGGAATGGATGAAATCACAGACTAAATGCTAAATTTCTCCTTAATATTTCTTAACTCTATGCATGATTTCAGTCGATTAAAAAAGGCAGATAGACCCCACATTTAGAAAGAAAATGCTACAGCATGTGTACCGTGTCCCCACAGACCCTCTCGAGTTATCCAGCACCGCACACATTCCGATGCCCCAGAAAGGCTCCCGAGGCAAACTGTCAAGCCGTTTTCTTTACACACTTTGAGTAAACACTTGATTTGAAATAGCTGAGTGCAGATGAAAACATATTTTGCAGGATGTAATTGGGACAGCTGAGAATGCAATCTGTGTTAATCGCCAGTGTGATTGTGACACATTTTCATTGCAAACACAAGATCTGCGTAGCAGTGTTTCACTGGGTAGTTTAATGGCTGCCTGCATGCTTCTCGCACACCTGTATGGTGTCAGCTGATGTTGTGTGTCTGATCCCACCGACAGCGAGCCGGCGTTGTGTACAGCAGCTGGCAGATTACTGAGTAGCTCCTGGCAGATATTGTAGCACTTTATCTCAATTTTACATTGTAAATGGAGTGTGGACAATGAAACTGTACACAAACTGTGATGATCCTCCTGTGGCTTTGGCAGTCCATGTTTTATGAATATCTCAGCACAGAGCTAGAGGTTCAACGAACAAGCAGATGGTTAGGAACAAAATGAAAAGGTTAGATGCGATTCTGCGCACACATGCATACACAGCCCTGTCTTGTCCAAATTACCTTCACAGACAGCTCATTTAAGGCTGCAACTAACACTCAGATGTTAACCTGGAATGAAAGAAGTTACAAATTATTTCTTCATTAATCAAAACGGCAAAGTTTCAGCTTTTAATTCCCAATTTCCCAACACCTTAATCTCTTGTTATTTTAGGAGAAAATTATAAATATAGCCTTTATCTTATTTTTAGCACATTACCAAAAAACATTGCAACCAACGTGTATCAATGTTCAGTCTGTCTGGGGCACTCAGTTAAATCTCCCAGTTTTAAGGTTTTTTTAATGTCCTACAGCGAAACAGCAGGACACTGTTTATGATTAAATAATGCATTAGTTGCAGCTGCAGATTTTGATTACTGGTTTACATTTACAGCATTAGAAAAGTATATGTGATATTGACTTATAATAAACTGAAAAGTGGCATATGTGACCATTTTTCCTGAAAGATGTCAGGACAAAAGAATAGATGTTTCATTGCTTTGAGAATTTGTATTGGTTTGTTGACAGTCTGATAAATACAGAATATCACCATATTGATCTTTAAGCAATATTTGTAATATTTTAAAATTAATAACAGTTGGAACATGTGTATATAAACTGTGGTCTCGGGAGTCAAAGTCAGATAATCTGTGTCTCCACATCATAATCAGAACCACCTGACTATGATTTTTGAATTTTTAAATTTGTCAGTTTAAACGTTGGGAGTTTACTAAATTGAGGAAGGAACAACATTTCCTCCTAGCAAAAGCATGAGCCATATATAAACATGTTTTACAGGAGACGGTTTTGACACACTTGCATTGCATTTCAAACCATATTTGGATTTCACAGAGTTGTCCTCTTTAAAAAAAGAAAAGGAAAAAAAGCACAGTCCTTCGGTTTGCAGTTTGCTTTCCTGCACCATCTGTCAGTATTTGTTACCCATCCATGTGACGATGAACGTTGGAAGGCAGAGCCCCGTGTTGAGAGGAGTGAGATGCTCCTTCTGTGACAGAGACAGAAACAAGAAGTTGTCACAGCACGCTCCCTCCTCTCAGCCTCCAGTGACTATATTAATCGTGACTAACGAAGTGTCCGAGTCCTTACCTGAACGCAACGTCACATGAGAGGAAGAGGTCAAATGGTCAAAAGGACGTGTGCTACTTGTATCTGCAGTGTTCCTGTATTTTGACATTTGTTTCAATCAGTGACATTCTGATCATGTCATATTTCAGTAGGGATTGAAATGGAGATTATCCCAGCCCATGACTCCATTTTACCTGTTTTACGGTAAACAAATCCAGTCAGGATTTTGGGGGATTAGTGTCCAGGTAATTCTTCGTCATCAAGTACTCCCGCTTAATCCTCTCAGTATTTGCGTTTATTTAAAGCTGTTTGCCAGCTTAGTCCTTTGAATTGTCCCTTTAAATGCGTTCAGTCACTGTCTGGCTATGAATTACAACAACAAAAGGGTTGTCCGTGCCTGAGAGCGGGACCGCATGCGTGCAGGGGTGCGCGAGGGAGTAAGAGAAAGTGTTGTTTGACAGGTACAAACAGCCCATGATAAATCCAGGTGCTTATAACTGGGAAAGTTTCAGCCATAAATTGCAGGGCCGGATCAAGGGAATGTGCATCCTTGATAGCGAAATCGATTTCATTTAGAACTCATCAACCGTGCCTCTTAAGATTGACGGCAAATAACAAAGAAGCAGACAGGGGGCCAGTAAAAGGAGCTTTGGGCCACTTTCTGCTCTAGCTTTATTCAGGGACAAAGCGTGGAGCATTCAACAGCACAAACGCTTCAGCCTTTTGTTCTCCTGTGTCGAGTAAATTGTGTGCATTGTTCAGCTCTGCAGGAAGCAGGGCACTTTTATTACAGCCCAATCAAACATCAATATCTTTTGTAGCACTGAATGTGTTCAGCAGACATATCTTTACAATTAAGGCCAAATAAATTACCGTGACAGCAGGAGTGTTCAATGGCAAACCTGATAAAGGCTTTACAGTAGGTGTGTTTTCACTGGACAGTGTCCTCCATATGATGACGGGGCTTTATGCCGTAGTCGTGAATTGACTTGGTAAACCCTTGTGTTAATCACGTTGCCTGTTCGATGTTTTGTTTTGTGTCGCATTGTGTATCTGAGCCTGAGCCTATACTGCACATTCACACATGAGCCTGTGGGTGAAAGAATTAAATTCATGTAGATCTAAATGCTAATAAAACACAGGAGGAGACAGTGGAGGTGGAGAGGTGAGTTGCTAATAGCAGGCAGGCAAATATTTTATTGTAGTCTTTTGACCAGTTTCAGATTAAAACAAAACAAGTGTTATGAATGCTTGCAGTGATTTGGCTGGAAAACTACAACTTCGACTCATTATTTGACCATAATGCAAATCTGCCAATAATAACTGATAATTCATAGTTAGGCGTGTTTCACTCTTCTACATTGGTAAATACCAACCAGGCCTGCAGCTAAATTTCAGATTTTTTTAATGGTATCAGTTGTTATTTATAAAATGTCCTGAAAAGTTAATTTTCTTGTTTCCCTATAAGTTCAAATTAATGTAGCACTTTAGGGTTTTAGGCTTAATAACTGAGGTATAAAATAATATTTTTTTAACTTTGTAAACAGCAGTTGAGATATTGCGTCCCAGCAAGTACCATACAACTTTTGTGCTAACAGAGAAAAACGGCAAATCTTAACTATACATTTTTTTTTAGCATTTTGGTTGATAAACTGACTTTTACTTGCATCCCCAACAACACGAGGACAACATTAGACAAATCACCGGCATAATCAAAGGTCCCTCTCCCATCAGCTTCCTTGATCACACTAATAATCCTTCCGGTGGCTGTCTTTATCTCCCCTATCACCTTTCAAACACACGGTCATGTTGAAACACCCTGTCTGCCGTTTTACATTATTAGTTCTCTGCCGGGGGCGCTCCCTCTCGTGCAAAAGCAGAGGAAAATGAAGGTGAGGAAGATAGAAAGCGACGGCTCCTGGCTGCTCGTCGCTGAGGGAAGAGGAGGAAGCGGCGTTGACGGCCTAATCTCTGGCTCTGATTATCTTCTCATTACAATCAGACGGGAGCCACTCGAAGAAGAGGAGAATGTGTAATTATGCTCAAATCTCCCATGACTAAAACAGAGGATAATAAGCAGGGCTAGAACTGTGTGCTCACATCTAATCATTCAGTTTATTTAGTCATTCGTTCTGCAGCCGCATTTGACTATGGATGGAGATTTTTGGGAGGTTCAGGTGAAAGTGGTTAAATTAGCAAACACCTGACTTATTAGTTGGAAGCCAGAAACGATTTGGTCTCAAATTTAAAACTGTAGAAAATATGTTTGAACATGAGTATTTGAATTCTAGTTTTTCGTGATTTTGCTTTTGCGTCTGTGTTAATGTGTTTATAATTAAAAATGCACAAACCCTGGTTTATCAGAAGTGGGAGAAAACAATTTTTATGACTATGCATCGTCTGTGCCTGCATCTGCCCAGCACGAGATAGAAAACACTATTTCCCGAAATGTCAGGCCAACTGAAGCATGTAAATAACTACATTTCAATTGACACCCTGATTTGAATGGCAAATGGCTGACCTCCAATTTTTATGGAGAATGGCTGGCAGTGAGAAATGGAGGGGAATAAACTAACATAGCCAGCAGACCAGAGGGAATAAGGCTAACCAAGCATGTTAACCCCCCCCCCCAAGTTGTATGATGGAAACATTAACTGTGCGGACAACTTGAAAAGTCTATTTTTTTGTGCTTCTCACAGTTCAGATACAACAGCCCTCCAGGCTCTCAAGACTGATGAGAGGAAAGCAGCCGACAGCAGGGTGGACATCGCCGACAGAAATGGCTGCATCAAAACAAAAGGACGCAAACATCACAGTCACCGCAGGTTCAGGAGGTGAGTTGGTCTTCATGCTGTCACAAATGCAGAGCAGCGGCACGCCAAAACCATCAAGACGGCTTTCTGCACTCAAAGAACGAGCCATTTTAAAGAGGCGGAAAATAAACTAGTGTCCTTAAAAGTCGCTCAGAGTGAAACATTTGTGATGCTTCATAGTTGAAATTATGTTTGTGGAGGTGCTTTTGTAGATTACACTGTTGATGATAAAGTCTTTTAACAGTAACTCCTTCAGGGTCTGACTCTCAGTATGAAAACATAACTAATCTCTGTATTTTGGTGTGCGGAATGTAAACAGTCTTATCAGGTCAGGCCCAGTGGACAAATACAAAGATGTTGTGAGGAATTCCACACTGTGCCATTCAGATCCTCTCTTTCACCCAAAGTCTCTTTCACACACTGAGAGCTAAGGATAGATTTCAGCCTCCTTCTTCTGAGGTGGGAAAAATCAATTCAGGCAGAATTTAAAAAAAAAAAAAAGAAACCTTTTAATTAATCTGACACCTTCAAAGCCTTTGCAGTTACAGTACACAGCGGGAAAGCAGCCAGTGATATGTAAAACACTACTGAAGCGGCGTCTGAAGTGTTAGAGAGGATCATACACATGAATCACTTCTCTACGGATGAACTTTACCCGGCGGCTGCTTCGCTTTGTTTGTGCATTTAACAGTGAGCGCAGGGAACACATAGGCATGTAGGTTTCTGATAATCATTTTTCTGGTTTGTACGTGCATGAAAATACATCTGATAGAAAAAAAAAGAGTGCAGTGAGAGCGATTTGTAATGTTAAATATGCTTTAAACTGAGAGCTTTTCAGGTTGAATCTAGACTAGCTTCAAATGGCAGCCAGTCATTCAAAGTCATTGGAAACCTAAATACTGAGGAATCACAGAATGGAAAGCACATCACACAGCACCTTATATACTAGGCTGTGTTGTCATTATTAATTAAATTTATTGTTTCTGCCAGTCTAATTAGCTTTTCCTAAAATCTTAATATTTTTTTCATCAGTTTCTTTATTTTTTCTGAAGTTATTTTCGGTTGAGACAATTTTACTTAAGGTTGAGATACTGTGTCACAGTGGGTAAAGTCGCTGCACAATGTGTCCTTAATTCTAAGACCATCTGACGTGGTTCACTGGAACAGCTGGTGGAGGGAGTGGTTGCAGATTTAGTGTGGAGGCTGCAAATAGACTTCATCAGAACCTGTTCAGTTATTAAGGAACGTGACAAATCGAACTAAACAGTTAGTTTTAGTTTTTATTCATAGCAATTAGAGATTAGACAGGCTCTCTGTGGAGAACGCAGTGCATGTGAACGAGGCAGGCAGAGCTGACGTTGCCATCTCGCATTCCTGCTTGTTTGACAGGTGTTTTTAAGGACGACTTTTAATGGCTTTTTACTCGCCGAGTTGCATTTGTGCGTAACACTGTGGTAAAAAAGTTCAGTCGTCCTGACTGTCTGACTTCAGCTGGCACCTGTCACATCTGCTCATTTTACTTGGTGCACTCTTTAAGTGGAAATCAAATACTGAGGATGAGTCATCCTTCCTACTGAGAGTCAATCGCACTGTTAAAGCTTTGCTCAAGTGAAGGGAATGGGTCATTAATAGCATTAAAATCATTTGTGGTAATAATAGATGTTTGCGTAAAGGTATTAATACATTAATGTTAAAATGGGTAATTCAAACAATTTTCATGCAATTGTACAAGATTTCCTTTTCCCAAGAGCCATTGCCACTGACAGTAATCAAATATAAATCAGTAGTTTATGGACAGTTAAATATAGACCACACTGTGAAATACTAAGATCACCTGAGTTACAAACATATACCATTCACTAACACAGTCACATTGAAGAAATGAGTCTCCCCGGGCACTGGTTTATACACATCTTCGACCATAAATCAGCAGAAAGGAGACACAGCTGCTAATGTACATCCAGCCTCGGTAGTTACTAGGGCTGTGTGGAAGCGTCTCACACACACACACACACACGCAGCCATCAAAGTCCTCTGGCGTTAAAACAAAGAATCATAAAATACAAAAAAGGAAAGAAATGAGCTTTGTCTACATTGATTATTGTATGTAAACAATGTGGCCATCATGGTAAATTAATTTCTAAATGAATTCATATAATAAATTATTTTCTTTGTCTCAGTTACAAGTAATTTGCTTGAGAAAAATCTCCTCTGTTGGGGAAGACATTTATTTTTTGATGGTTATCTTGCTAATTGGTCAGCAGCAGGCCCATTTAGCACAGCCCATTGTTATTTGAGGCACAGACACTGGCATTTTTTCTAGCAACTGTAAATCATCTGCAGTTGTTAGCAAACCTGGATAAGTGAAAACATTAAATTACCAGATATCTGGCATGAGGTTCTCCAGGACCAGAAAAAATCCACCTGATCACAACTTCTCTAAAGATAAGACCTAACCGGATGCAGTGAGTGGTGTATTGTTGTAATATAAGGTATAATGTAGTGTATATTTATGGTATTCACACATATTTGTGGCAAGGACAAAAGCAACGTGCTTTTCAGAAGAAAAGACTAAATTTAATATTGAGGATATTTTCATCAGATGTCCCCAAATCCCTTTTTCATACACTATTGTTTTGCACAATCACCATTCCCAGTGTAGCTGCCAGTTGACTGTTCTCTCATTCTCCCTTTCAGTCTCTCCACCTCATCACAGAAATGAAAAAAAAAATGCCGTTTCTGCTGGCAAGAGGAAATGCAAATGCTTGCCTTGTGCTCTCTTTCTACAAGGCCGGAATGGTAGAGGTGTTAATGAGTGACAAAGTGTTCTCATTACTAAGAGAGGGTACTTGGGCTTGGTCTGTCTAATCAGCCCTAATGCATTTCAGTTCCTAATGCTCCCAAACTGCCGACTACACCAAGCGCGGCCATTTATTATAGCAAGACAGTCCTCGGCATCCAACGAAGCCGGCACACAGTCTCAAGAGCTCTGTGGTCGCATATATCAAGGAGAAGTGCAGTTTGTCACTGTCTGGATCACTTCTGATCACGCTCACCTGAGTGCACGACCCGTCGTTTGTGTAACATGAAGGAGCACTTCCTGTAATCAGACGTATAGTAAATGTTATAGGATGATTCTCCAGTCAGCAGGAAATGCCTTAAGTTTTGCCTTAAGGCAAGACACTAAACAGATTTGATTTCAGTCCTGACAAGGTCACATCCCACTGGATTTCTTGACGTCTTAACTCTTATTATGGGTGCCAGTATCAAACATATGACGTGTTATATTTCATCACTTCCTATTTTTCTTAACCCTCACCAGTAAAGTAGCTTCTTCTATTTATTCCAAGACAGGCTGATACCAGGCAGCGATTTGCTCGGTACTGCCACGCAGCACAACTGGGCAACCGGTAACTTATGGAGACTAACCGATAAATTTCAAGAAACCAACAAATGCCTTTTTTTTCTGTTGTATTAAGATATGTTAAATTTCACTATATGTTTCCATCTCTGTAAATCTGTGAATAAATACGTTCCTGGTTAATTTTCAGGATTCATTAAGTATGGAGGTAATTTCATCAAAAGAAAGCAGCCATAAACAGAAAAAAGTGGGATGGGATGATTCGAAGCTTTATAGAGAATCGTGTTAAAACAAAATAAGTGGCTTGGCTAAGCAGCAGGTTGGAGTTCACAATGGCCGTGAAATAGTAAACAGATAAATATTGCACTGTCATTACATAAATGACAATTGATAAACAAGATAACCGCTCCTGATCAAAATAAAGTAGCTTCAGCATTGAACGAAAAGGACTGGAAGGACACGTCGGTCACATCATTATTTGTTGATTCATAAAACAGCTCTGCGTGTCTACATGAACCCATATATTTTCTGTCGGTATGTCAGTAAATAGGCCTGTCGACGGAAGAACTAATTGCCTCGGGTCTTCGTGCCAGCTCACTCCTCTTATTTATTTACTACCCTGCAATTAATGATGTAAACACATCCATCACTCCTACATGATATTCACAGATCATATCTGATTTAACCTACAACAAACAACTTCCATGTCCCTCCAACCCGAACATCCATATACTGTCGGTTGCTTGCTACCCCCTCTGATGCAACCCTTAGTGTCTCCTGGACCTCGAAGGAGACAAAATGGAGCGTGTATTGATTGTGTAAGCGTGGTTTTGTTGTGAGTTGCTTAACAAGAGGCTTCCGAAAGATGGTCAATAATTATAAATCAGTTAAGGTTATAACATGACTATGGTTTGGTTTGGTTAAGGAAAGGTCATGTTAGGGTTAGTACTTTTTCAAAGATGGTTCCAATAAATAAATGCATTGAAGTTTATGAAATGGTCATAGTTAAAAGAAACAACAATTATTAATTGTTGGAAAATGTAAAATGAATTTGGAAATGACTAGCATCTTTCCATGTCGAAGCCCTGTGTTTTGCCGACCCACCTTCTCCCCACAGACTTTTTCCCTCCACGGTGTCACCTGAATGTTCTGTCCTTTGCTCCTGTCATGATTATTACTGCTGCTACAGGTCCCCGGACACTAAAGCGGAACTTTGAGTCATAATAAGCTGCTCACACTAATGACCTTCGGGGTCAGGATAGATGCAGGCCAGGACAGGCTCCTTATTTCCTCCTCATTATCAAAGCCAAAGTGAGGCTGCCTGAGTGAATTGCAGTCAAAAGCATCTTCTTGCACCTCTGTTCTTTATTCTGTATGGCCCTACATGCTCACTTGCTCCCTCCTGCCTTTGCTTCTTATGAATTTCAGTAAGCCTGTACTTGAAAGGCCCATTGAATAAGCCTGTGGTGCTTCAAAGGCTTTCATCCTCTTTTCTACATCAGTCATTTTCAGAGCAAATAAAGTGGATCACCTGACAACAATCGAGCTGGTCAAACAGACAGAATTTGTCAAGTTTCTTTCCTTTATAACGATGAATTTGCACATTAACAAAAGAATGGCTAGAAGACAACAACACAGGCCCAGAAATATTTGAAAGGCATACTGAGGAATGCAAATGCTAGTTATGCTTTTGTGTACTCTATGTCCAGTTCTCAAAGATGTTCAGTATCAACAAAAACTGAATATGACAACTTTTATGAAGGCAGGATTTACTAAAGGACTACTGAATTAGACTGCATTAGTTAAACTGCTGTAGGTGTATGTGTGTATTCAAAACCTTTTCAACACAAAAGCAGTACTTTATTAGTGAGTACTAGTCAGCCTGCAATATCTTTATTCATATAATGCTTTCTTTTGCCCAGGAGAAGCTTTTTTTAAGTTGCAATAGTTGTTTAATCCGGGTTTGCTCTTGGCAAACCGAATTAAGCAATATCCATTTTGATAAATTTCACCGTGGGAATCGTAGGATCTGGTGTTCTTTGCGTCTTCTGCGAATATTAAAATATAAAAAGTCAAGGTTCTTGCACTCCAGAAAGTGCTAAGGCTTCTGCAGAAGCTGCACACAAGATCCTCTGTGAATTAGTGAACACCATGTGCAATCAGCGTGTTCATATCCGTGTAAGCCCTGTTCTGTACCGGGCCCTTCGGACCAGGCTGTAACAATGGGCATAAAGGCTGCTGTAGAAGAGCAAACCAGGTGACGCTGATCGTAATGGTCCGTTGTTAAAACTTTACCACCTCACTTTGTGACTAAACATCATAAAGCACGTGTGCAGAATTCGACTTGCTTTTATGTTTGCGGTCTTATTAAATGTGATGTTGGTTATTATATTGGCGCTTTTTTAAAGGAGACATAAAGGAATAAATCACGGAGACATGAGTTGAGAGGCGTG
This sequence comes from Channa striata, assembly GCA_033026295.1. Taxonomy (NCBI): domain Eukaryota; kingdom Metazoa; phylum Chordata; class Actinopteri; order Anabantiformes; family Channidae; genus Channa; species Channa striata. The sequence continues at coordinate 22,188,838 of CM065178.1, forward strand.
GGCGTAGCTTCAGTGATGTATTTACGGAGGTTTGCAGATGTTCTACACCTTCTGCAAGACACAGACGTGTGGGATCATATATGCTGACTGACAAAGCCAAAGAATCGGACACACTGTCGATTACTAAGAGACTTTCACAATATAATAACAGTACAAGTAATTGACAGTGGAAGCGACAATTTGTTTCTTTCAAGAAAAAAACGTGCCCTAAATAAATGAAATGGCCCCAGTAAACATCTGGAGCATTTTTACAGGATTAAAACTCTAATCCTCGAGCCATTTTAACAAAATTAAAATGACGCCTTAAAATCGACAAAAACACAGTGAATTTTCAATTTAAAGAAACAGTCAACGTCACAAAGGGTTTTGCTAAAAGAATCAGATCAGGCAGCCAGCTGCTCAGAGCACTGTGTAGGGGATGTGAGGGTGTTTGTTTGTTGAATTAAATATACAAGCCTTTGCTGTGCTGAGATATTGAAATGGATAAATGTCTGTGAGTCGGAGAAAGATAATAGAAAATGACAGTGAGCTCCACTGACATAACTGCAAGGGCGTACGGTACCTGGCAGTGGGTGGGATGTGACACACATGTCCCCTCAGAGTGCAGCCATGTTGTCATCAGTCTCGACTTTGGGGAAGGTCACTGGCATGAGTTCTGTTTGTGCTTTATACCAATCTGAACAGGATTTCATCATTCTGTCGTGATGGGATCATCTCATATGGGACATTTGGCTCATAGATAATCTTGCAGATTTTTCTGAGAGGGAATCAAGATGCATTTGCGTGCAGTTATGAGATGCCAGTGATGAGTCATGTGGATTATTTTCTTTTACCTCACCCATTCTGTTGGAAATATGTGTTTGCAGAACATTTCGAGAAACAAAGAAAGTACTTCCAAAGAGTTTAGTTTTGGTGTGAACTTTTCTTAATGTGTGGCACCTTCATATTTGATGTGCACAAAGTGTTGGTGTGAGTCTTGAATTAATCTTTGTCTTTAGTGTCCCATTTCTGACTGAGAGGCAATTAAACATTTTAAAAGCAAACCTGCAACACTAATGTGGATTTTAAGAGACACTACAGACTTCTGTAAGTTTCACACTTCTCACACTTGCAGAAGGAAAAACACTTCATTGATATCAGATAAACAAACGGAGGTGAGAAATTAAAGCTTTTAATACAACTTGTCAAACTCGTTAAGCTGCCTTACAGTTTAAGTGCTTATTTCTCAAGCTGATAATGTTGTTAATCACACTATTAACAACGGATTTAGGGCCGAAACATTATCAGTTAGTGAATCATATGTATTTTCAAATAAATGTTACATACTAGCCAAGTATAAGTAGCTTGGAAATTTTGGGCTCTTGAAAGTCCAAACGGTTTTGGGATTTCAATGGTGTAACTTGCTATAAAAATGTGCGTGTCGCATCTGTGATTTTGTATTTACCACCACAGGAATAAATACTCTCCCCTCTGCTCTGTCTCCACTCGCAGCCCCTCGTTTGATGAGGAACTCTCTCCTCGACCCAAAGGGAAGAAGAAGAAGAGAAAGTCTGAAAGGAAGAGAAAGAGGAAAAGGTCAGTTACAAAACGTAAACTATGCAGTCAATCGTTGTCGTGTCTTCTAAAATAAAGTGTGAGGTTGGACACAGTTTGGACACCCGGGAGTCTTGAGTTAATGCTTATTTGTTTTCCTATGTTAGGTCTCCTTCCCGCAGCCTGTCACCACAGAGGAAGAAGAAGAAGAAGAAGAAGAAGAAGAAGAGCTCCAAGAGGAGCAAGCGGCATCGGTAGTTCTTGCTTACTACAGCAATATTGGAAAAATGGCACATTTATTTTTAGGTGACCCAAATTGTCTTTTCTCTCTATTCCAGGTATTCCTCCAAAAAGTCAAAACACAGGTATGTAAATTATGGGCGAGTCTCTTTTTAACGTTTTAGTTATTAAAAGCACAAACTGAAAAGCCGCTAGTTCTCTCTGTGGGATTTCTGGATTTCCACCTTTTAAAAGCTGAAACCTTTTGTGTGTCAGCCAGAACACGAGCTGTCTGTGCAGACGTCGTCCGTCTTAATGCGCCTTGTTCATGATTCTATTCTCTTTCATCCCACCAGCTCTTCAAGTCTGAAGCGTAAGAGGAAGGATGAGCGCAAGCACAAGAAAAGGTCAGTGTGTGATTGTTGCATCAGAATCATGTACTCTCTAAATCCTACACAGTTTTTTGACCCCCCACCCCCCGACTCCTCACTCCTCTTCCTCCCCCATGCTAAGCGCATCCGCCCTTTTCAGAACACCCATTGCTAAGGAAGAGAGATGATCCTCCAAAATGCTCTCATGTGGGGGCACTGTGGGTGAATTCAGTAGCACGCAGCCTTTATTTTTTTATTTCTTGAGCAAAGCGTGAAAAGAAAAAACTTTTGCAAAAAAGAAAACAGATTGAAAGCTTGAGCCACAAAGAAAAGAAAAAAAGGGGTGAAAGAGGGTAAGAGAAACCAATTTCATGCTGTGATCTTGCAACATTTTATAATTCGACTTTGGATGAGCGGCCCGTTGTTTGTAAGCACAGAGCCAAGTTCAGCTGCTGCTTACTCCGACAGACGCCGCTGCTTTCCCGTTCACCATAAGTCTCCGCTCTCCACGTTTTTATTCTCTTCACGCCTGCGCCGCTTCCTTCCACTCTCACCTTCTATAAAGTGCTCTACTATTTATCAAACATGGTCCGTGCATTTTTTAAATCCATTATTCGTAGTAAGAAGCAGATTGAGAAAATGTGTTTTCAAGCCTTTAACTAAGGATGCACACGTAACACTATTACACCCTTAAAGTTACACACACTTTATCTGATTGTTCCTTTGTGATCTGGAACTGTACAGATCTGAAAACAAGATCTAAACACGGCTGCTAGGAGCCGTTAAGCTAATGGTTTTCACAGGAATACATTCATTTTAGAGTTAAGTCGACTTCCAGCACCCTGCACACCCCTTCAGCGCTCCTTTAGACTTGTCAAAAGATGACATTACCCTTGATCTGATTGGTCAGTTGTTGCTTCAGACAGTGGAAACAGGTGTCATGTGCGTAACACTACAGCTATTTGCATTGTGGCTGTACCACTGCTTTACGTCCAGCAAGGCAATTTCAAATATTTTTCAAGTTCTATACATTCCTAACATGCACAGGCATTGAAGAAAGAAGCTTTGCTGTTTTTAGATGTGCATCCTCCCACACGATCTAGTAATCTCTCCACAACAGCTACACAAAAGATATGAAATTAATAATTGTAAAGTAATAAACTAAAGGCAAACTAACAAATAAAGGAAATAAACGGATACTCATACAGAACTATACATTTCTGTAGATAATGGGGCCTTATTAATAACGCCATATTTTTATACTGCTAACAGTAAAAAGTTGGATGTAAAAGGTGTTGGCACCTGCTTGCTCACAGGAAATGCAGGGAGACTACGGTGGTGAAGTTCATAACTTAAACACACCAAAATTTCCACATTTGTCCTCACAGATTTCCTTTGTGAACTACTTTTCTCTGTCTTTACAACCAAATCTCGATCTGTTCAGATGCGTTTCTGTCGCTTTAATACAGTGTTCCTTAAACTCACCAATGACATGTCTTGAGTGTAGAAATATTATGAACCAAGCTTTTAACCAAAATTATCTATTAATCTTTAAAATGCAAGAATACCAAGTAGTGTTCAGAGTCCAGGTGATGTCGTCATATTTTGTTTTGTCGGACATTGTCTGACACTCTGCTAATCACTTTACGGTGGAATAGAACAGATAGAAGCACCAAGAAGTAATTTGTGCTCAGTACATTAGTTAATAAATAAATGTTATTCCTGAGTGATTTAAGTCAAACCTAACGCATATAGCTCCTTATCTCCTCGAGTGTTTTCTCCTCTGCTCTCTTCACAACCCCCTTCAGTTCACGGACTCACTCTCGACGGAGACGACGCTATCGGAGGTCAGAGTCGGACAGTTCTTCCTGCCAGTCCTTCACAGAGGACAGGTAGGAGCCCGTTCCTCACCCTCTTCATCCCCCTATTTCCTCGGTTTATCTTATCAGCCAGAGGTGTCTGCCGAGCTCCTGGTCACACCGCGGTGATGACTGATAAGGCGGAGGTGACTTCCTGATCTCAGGCATGACTAGGCCTTATCAGTGCTTCACAGGAAATGGCCCTAAATTCAGCCCACAGATCAATGCCCTGAATTATAATGACATTTCACAAAGTCTTGATGTGTGGTAATATGAAATATGTTGTTTTTAAGAAGTTTAATGGATTGTACTGGACATTGTCGATAGCTCTGTGATCTTCTCCAGTAGCTAGTGGAATACTTCCACAGGGGATTATCAGTGATCAATAATGAGCTTAACTGGAGAACTTTGAAACTCTGATGGGTAAAATTCATTAAAATCTGTTCCGTTATTAAGGAATATGAAGGAATATCTTTGAAAATCTAAGCAGGGCAAAATACAACTAAAATGGAACAAATATTAGGCTTAAACACTATTAGTTTAATATTTATCTCGAGAGACATTTGTAGTACAGTTTTTCTACAGTTAACACAACAGATTGGCTGTTCTTCTGTTATTCAGGGAAGGCCAAGCAAAACAATAGGAGATTACTGATGTACATCCAGATGCTTAACTGGCATAAAATGGGCTTAATTGCTGTTTATTTTTGAAGTGTATTATTGGCTGGAATCAAAAATAGGTTTTTATATCACGGGGCTGTAGCCTGATAAGTAAATGCATAATTTTTCCACAGAAACCATCTGCAAAAATCTGTGGCACATCAGGCATTAGGAGACCTGGCAACTCCGAGAGAGGAAACCGATGGCGTGCTCAACCGCACAAACGTGACGTGGAGACACGCAACCAAATCACTGTGTAAAATGGCTCCAAAATATCGCTCCGTCCTCTCAACCAGCACCGTAAGTACTCGTTAGCACTCCAACCATTCTGCCGGTTCTGTTCGATTTCGAGGCCAGGTAAAACAACTTATTAGGAGTGTCAAGACAAGGCAGACAGTGAGCCGGGGGGGGTTGGAAAAAAATATATATCAATTTCACTTCTAGGTGTTTTTATTAAAAATGTATTTAAAAATATATAAAAAATTGATAAGAGAAGCATCAAATTCAAGTGGAAGTCACAACAGCAAAATGGATTAATTAAAATGCACAATGTTCAAATATTGATTGTTGGTGTTATTGATGAATAATTTAATCAAATGTGGATTACAATCATAGTCTGGAGACATATAACGCTTAATTGCAGCTTCATTTGTTAAATTGAACTTACTTACTGGATTCAAACTTGCGTTCCGTGCACGGAAGAAGAACACCAACAGATACAGCCCCCTCTGGAACCCAGAAAACAGAATTCCTAATTTGATTGGTGATGATAATTATTATGTTCTTTGTGGCTGGTTTAAAGTTTAGCATGACAGTTGGCTGGGTCATGGCAACTAGTTTTTATGAAGTAGCCCATCTACAGTATGAAAAAAATATCAGATAAACGTCAGTGACAACAAAGTCAATTGACACGTGACATAAAACTGCAAAACATAGTAACTGTAAATGTCAGGAAATATTTAGTCCATCTTGGGGCAGCTAAATAATTACACACCAGGTTCAGTCATAGTCTACTGTAGATATTAGCAGTGAATATGGTTAAATTCCAACAGACACAAGTGTGTAAACATTGTGTGGATCGATGTAGATCCATGAATGACGTCAGTTAAGGCCACCGCACCGAAGTCTGAGTCTCTTGCGTCAGGGTTCCCATTTAACCTACATGATAGAACCGCAGAACTCTGTGATGTTATTCGTGCTGATTATGAGTTCTGTACGTCACCACAAGATAACAGGTCGGACAAAGTTAGCTCAGTGAGGATTATCTGCTTTATTTTAGCCCGACAACAGCGTTTTAGACACATTTGAAGAACATGATCCTGAATCAGTTACTTTCATTTTCCTACATGCACCTTCTTGTTTAAAGAGTTGTACTGTATAAGCCAAGTGAGCATCTCCTCCTGTTTACATGCAGAGTATGTTTTTCCTAGTGTGTCTGTGACCTCTACATAATTGCACTTTAGCATTCTTTCAGGAGGCTGGCCTGATACTCATGCAAGAATAAAACTAAATATTGCACCCTCCTCAGTCCCCTCTTGTCCTTTCATCTGTTTTATATTTTCAGCAGAAATTTTCAATTGTTCAGATTGCAGGCCTGACTTGAAGCAGAAATGAAAAATGGAACCACAAGACAACAAACCTCTTTAAAGTGTGATTGACAACAGGCTGAATAAATTTGCTGTTTATTTCAGGTTTATTTTCCTTTTTTTATTTCAAGAGATGTTCTCCCAGAGATCCACATAAAAACACCCCTGTCCTTAAACTCATTGCCTCGTGCTTATTGGAGCATAAAATATATAAAATTTCTCTCCAGCAATCATTAAATTATGCTAATTTCTAAGACAAATGGTTTTTAATTACACAGCATAAAGTTTTCATTGAAATTCAATAAATTAATCCATATATTGAATCATGCCTGGCATCCAATATCCCCAAATCTTCCGTGAGGAGAGCTGGTTACTAAGTTACCTTATACAATATCTATCGTATGCAAAATATAACTACAGTAAATATGTATATATACAGCCTTGTTTCATTTTAAAAAAAATAAGCATAATTTGTAAGTAATGCAAAATTATCTTTGCTTAATATTTCTTTCCCATTAAAGCAATCCATAGAAGGAGAGGTAGGTATGACTGGACAGAAAAATCACAAAAATATGCATAATTGACATGAATGTGGTTGATCATAAAACGTGTTAACCTTTCATGTAAATATGTGTTGAATTTGTGAAATCTGTGATGGAAGCATTGCATAGCATTGTGGCAACAAAAGGGAAAGCAAGCACGCAAGGAAGCATTTGCCAAAATACCAAGGCAGAGATGAAATGATTATTTGAAGGCAGCCTTGTCAAAATATCTCGAGGTGACATTGAAGAATGTCTGTTTAAATTTTGTCTTTCTGTAAGTGAAATCTTTTACTCCTGAGCACACACTGATTGTGGGCACATGTGACTGATAAAAAGGATGATCGAAGGAGCAAGATTTATTCAAATTTCCCTCGGGGTCGGTCTGTTGTGTCGACTGTAGGCTAGAAAACGGAAAACTTTCGGTGGGACAGACCGGATAAACCTCCGATTGCCTCATAATCAATAAGTAACGAGCGATCGTAATTTCATACGATTACCCACTTTTGATCCTTTTGAATCACACATTGAAAGTACTTTCGCTCCCAGAAAACTCCCTAAACAATGCACCATTAAGGAAAGAAAAAGGAACATGCCAATATAAATCAAAGTGGCTCTGGGTTTGAAGAGAGGGTTATTGTCTTTTTCTTGTAATTTACGACTCTAATGATGCACTTATGTTGCCCGCTCTTCCCTTTTTCTTACACCTTACCTACTTAAGGAGGAAATCTTGATTGGTAAGTCGATGCTATCCGCAGATTTAGGGATTTACTTGTAGGTCGGTGCAGGCTAATTATTTACTTCTTGCAGGAGAAAGAGCACAGTCATCTGTCCTATTCTGAGGGCTTAGTTAGACTGATGGGATCTCTCTGTCTGCAATCCTTTTCATTTCTACATAATACCCATTTTTGTGATGTTTGTTCAATGTTCTTTAAATGAAGCTTTTCACTGGGGCTATTGTTTACTCTTTTTTCTCTTCACTCGAGTTAGAGCCGGTAGATCTCTCCACACATAGCTTTCCTTTCTTCTCTGCTCTTTTTGTTGTTCCTTTCATATAATTGTTTTAGTTTAGACTTACTTTATCCAAATTTGTTTCCTGTTGATTTCTTTGACTTTAGTTGAGTTCAGACTTTCTTTTGAGGTTAATCGCATGCTTCAAATTTGCATGATGTCTTTATCTTTCAAAGTTTTCTGTCCCGAGAAAAATCAAGAAATCTCTTCTCTGTGTTTTCAAGGGAACATGTGCCTTTGTACTAGAGTATTCAAAGTGCATCAAAGCAGGTAGCAGGTTCCATTTATCAACACACGCCCGGTATTAAGCTGCAGCCTGTTTGTCTGTTTGCAGAATTTGTCGTCAAAACCCGGAAGCGAGCTCTTGCGTGGAAAAGGGTCTCAGCATTTATCGAGCCAGACCAAAGGTCCGCACGATTATGACTCTGGGAATGACACGTCTTCGCCGCCGTCGAGCAAAACGGGTGTTTCTCGGGCAAGTGTCGCTGACAAGAAGAACCACTGTCAACGACTGGCCTCACCCGAGAAGCTGAAGTTCACAGACAGAGATAATGCCTCTGATTCAGGAAACTCCGTGACTAGTTATGCCTCCTTGTGCAAACCCTGTGGAGAAGAAGGCCTGTCCACAGCCCTCTTCAGTGGCAACGGCAAGAGGTAATGTTGTGATTAAAATAAATAATCCATCTGAATGAAGCTTACCAGGAAAATTGGGAGCTGTTTATCTTCTGTCTCCATGCTCTGCTTCCTCTTTTGAAATGTTCATCATACGAGGGAGAATAAATGAAAACAACCCTGGATACAGTTTGGGTGTTATCGCTCAAAGCAGCAAAACGTCTTTGTGTGTTTCCTTTTTAGGGAGCAGATAACCTTGGGGTATCGGGTCGAGGCTGCGAGATCTCCAAAGACGTCCAGCTGTTCGCGGGGAATGAGCGACTCTGCTCAAAGGCGACTTAAAACCCGGTCATCTAGCAGCAGGAGCCGAAGCAGATCGTCTGGAAATTCCAGATACTCTGGACGCTACTCCCGAAGCCCGTCTCTGTCGTCTCGCAGGTGGGTTATCCATTAACATCCATTATCAACACCTATTACAACATTTCCATTTACAGTGCATGTATTTTAACGCAGAATAAGTGTAAATCGAGAGCGATGTTGATCATTTGTGTGACGTTATTACACTATGTGCTGCCAAAGAAAGTGGATGGAAATTTACTGATACATGTTTGATTTTGCAGAAACACCAGGTATTTACATAAAAAAATTGTGCAACATTCTGTAGAGTAACAACTACTAGTGTTTTGCTTGAGTCCACAAAATGCTTGTGGTTTTTCTTGTTGCAGCTCATACTCACGTTCAAGTTATTCAGCTGATGTGAGGCGAAAAGGAAGTGTGGCAAGCCTGAGCTCCAGAGGAAGCTATTCCAGACACAGTGCTGACAGGTGAGCTATACGTTTCCTGGCTGCTAATGACTCCTCATTAGTGGAGTATACAAGCAAATTCACATGTCACGTTGTTGGTGAATACATTTTGACCTCTGTGTGTTTACACCCAAGACCACGAGACAGGAAGAGAACGCCTAGCTCCAGAGAGACAGATGTGAAGCATGCACATAAGGCTGGTGGGAAAAGACGACGACGCAAATCCTACTCCCCCATGAAGAAAAGGAGGAGAGACTCGCCAAGCCATCTGGAAGCACGCCGAATCACAAGGTACAGCATTCCCAGCCGAGTTATTTAAAGCTGCAACATGCGTTTGTATGCCTAAAGGCAGAAAAATCTACTGCTGGTCCCACCTGCCACCCCCACAGTTGGACAAGCCCCCAACCTGAAATGTTTCTCTCATGTAGGATGAGCTGCGTAGCCAGAATGGGCATTTAGCCCAAGGATGAGATAACAGTCAGCTCTAAAACCATCACAGGTGCTAAAGAAGCAGATGGCAAACACAGGCAATCTGAAATGAAAAAGCAAAGTCTGGTGCACTCTCTTTTTTTCTGACAAATCCTGTCTGCCACATAGTTAGGTTCAATTCTCTTTTCTTTAAAACAGCTCACCGACGGCAGAAAATGACACACTGGAAATATGCACGAGGGATTACAAGTAACTCAGATGACTGCGCAGTTCCACTGCAAAGGGTTTTAGTGACTTGCAGCTCTTTGTTTTGATCTTATTCACCTCAGACTGACTCAGAGTCAGATGTTTTTCTTAGAAACCGGTTTTGACAAAAAAAGCTAGAAGGAAAGAGAATGTTAGACTTAAGCAGAGGGTCAGTAAACACAAGCACGTTTTTAATTTATTTGCCCGTTCTTTTGAGCCTCTTTCCTTTAAACCTGCGTTAATTTGTGTTTTCTGTGACGGGGGCAGCACAAAGAGCTACTGAATGAATGTTCACACCTTGTCCCCCTACAGACTGATATTGACTTACATATGCGGTAGACACAGAGCATTATTGGCATTCCTTCCGTGTCTTGTTTCCGGCCACAATGCAAGTGTTTAAGTTCTGCTTTGCTCTCCCCTGATAGGAATATGTTCCTGATAAAAGGTAAATCCTGAGCAGATAGAATACAGTGACTCTATTAGAGCTTATTTGCAGGAATCAGGGGCCTGCTGCAACTGACTAAGGCGCTGAAGAGCGGTGAAAGTGAATTAAAATGGTGAAAGCTGAAAGGTGCTCTGTGGAACTGCAGAGCAGAATGATAATTATCTGTGAGTTTGTCACTTCCAGCAGCCTCTTAAATGCTAAACATTATAAAACTGCTTTATGTAACACTGACACATTGTCCACGAAAAAAGAACGATCAGTGCAGCTTTAGGGTTTAGTCAAATATACACAGATGTATTACTGTTTGTCAGTGTCACAGCACTTCTTGTTCGGTTCTCCGCAGTGCCAGGAAGCGTCCCATCCCGTACTTCCGACCCAGCCCTTCCTCCAGCAGTCGGTCCACCAGCGTGTCGTCGTGGAGCAGCCTCTTCACCCGCAGCCGCAGTCGCAGCCCGATCCACAGCATCACCAGGAGCAGGAGTCGCAGCCGGAGCCACAGTTACTCCTCCTACAGGAGCTACAGCCGCAGTTCGTCTTGGAACTCCATCTTTGGGGCTCGCAGTCGCAGCCGGAGTCGTGGTTCGCTGAGCAAACGCACCAAAACCAGGCATTAGGTTTCGCAGAGAGCGTGAACAGGGCGAAGCAGCCGTGGCGTTTCCAGTTGGGAGCGAGCACAGTGGATGAAGCCTTCCACTGTTTGCCTCTCCATGCGCTGCACTGGCGCTCGAGTGGACACGTCCCCAGCAGGGGTCCGACCACGTTTTTTCATTGAAGCAGTCTTGCTCACTCCGTCCCCAGAGACCACTAGGGACTGAATGTCTTTGTTTTCTCCTGTACTGCATCCACTTCAATCAGCTTTCACAATGGCTTGGGAATGTTCGTCTCTTGGATATTTACAATAGTGACTCAGACTACACCCTACAGTGAACATTCTCCCTGTACATAGCCACCTAATCGTGCTTCTCCATATTTTGTCCATGTCCTTCCCCTGTTTAGTTTATTTGTTGGTGGTTTCTTAAAATGGTACATACATTATTATTATAAGTCTTAAGGAAAGTCCCGACTTTTTTCATGCAATACGCCGATGCAGTAGGTAAATAATGAAAGGACATCAGACATTTACATCTATGTCCTTTTGTGGTGAGTTGACATTTGATCCAAGTGTTTACAAATGGCTTCAGAGGGGACTGTTCTCAGGAATCAGGACAAGGATGATTGCTCTGATCTAAGCATTTCACAAGGTGCAGAACGAGGGTGTTTCCTCTGAAAAATGAAAATCTGAGGTTGGCCTGACAGCGAGCAAACTGCCTGTCAGCTCGAATGTCGAATTAATTTATCCTCTGATCAAGTGGGAAAACAATGGAAATGTCAGCACACGTGCCATCGAAACGTTGCACAGGGACAGACTAAATCTCCACCGTTTGACAACCTTAGGCAACTAGCTTTACAGTGGAAGGTATCAGGCGTTTTCTGTTTTAAACCTCACTTCCTGGACAGTCTGTAGTTGTTCTGTACGTACAGTATCCGCCTGGATTTAGTTATTTCCGACTTTTGAACGCCTGATGTTGTAACGTGTGAACAAAAGTCTGAAGTCCAGTAGCGTTCCTTTCTTCTTTTCTACGAATGTTTTCTTGCTACATCTCTGCAACCAAACACACACCTCAACTGTTATTTTGTTGTTTGTTTTGTGCTGCACCGTTCATATTTATTTCTAATTTAATATTTATTGGTATTTTGTCCCTCTCAGTGGTGGTCAATCTTTCTATGCAACACTGTCACTTTGTAGTTAATTCACTGACATAAATTATTTTTGGTTTGTTGTAAATTATTTGTGTGGTTTTGCCAAACTGCTCACAGTTAACCTCAAAGTAGAAGGTGTTCAGTTGTCCCGCCTGCTGGATCTTTTTAGTTTTTGGTGCTTTTTAAAAAGATGATGAGAAGCTCAACACAACTTTCATCTCAAACAATGAAGACACAACCATGATCGTGTTAGTTTAAGAGCAGAGACGCACCACAAAAACTGCTGCCGACTCCACGAGTGGAGGAGGAAATACTTCTCCACACCAGCAGATGTCGGCAGTCTGTGTTTGTCAGTCCAAATGGGAAAGCGGAACATCTGGGACTATGGACACAACCTCAAACAAAGCAAAGCAATCTTTTCTCACCATTTTCCCACCAACCTTACTCCCATCACACTGTTGACGTTTCTTCATTCCAGATGGCCACGACTTTGTCGTTAGCTCGCTTTAGTTCCTTCTGTTTGTCTCCTTGTGCAGTGGTTCTCTAAGCTGAAGAGCCAATCAGTGTGCTCATGGAGCAGGACTAGAGCGACAGATTGTCAACACGCCGTCAGCCTGGTGTGTCACAGCCCGAACTTGGCAAAGAGTTCGCAAAGAACACAACTTTTTGTTTGGACCTGGGTTGTTGTATGAATTGAAGGAGGCAGAGGAAGAAGCGTGGATGAGACAGCTCTTCACACGCTTGTAGACGAATTTAGTTCCTCTTGTGCAGAGAAACGTTTGCTCCTTCATCCAATTTTCTACTTTTGTGCTAAGCTGCAGGCTCCAGCTCCGTATTTACTAAACAGGAGCGAGCGTAGCGTCAGTCGTCTTATTTGACTCTTTCCAAGGAAGCTAATGAGCGTATTTCTCAAAATGACAAACAGTTCCATTAACGATCATTTTCAAGGCTGCTTTGAATCCACAGTTTGAGTCTTTGAAAGTTTGAAACTGCCTTTTCGTATAATTTAGCGAGTTATCTTTTAAATTTGTCACCCTGTCTTTAGAACTGCTCCCGGCCTGATTGACGGCTCTTTATGCGCTGCCCGTTTCCTTGAATGTCAACCAAATTGGACAAATGAGGGAAATACGACGCTGGAAGAGGGAAGGACTTGGCACAGTCTCATCCATAAACTACAAACTAATGATGACTCGTGTCAAGCGGTGTTGACTAGGTGCCAGTGGATGATTTGTGCAGGATTCCCTCACCCCGTCTCCTAGTATCAGTTTTACATCAGTTCTTGTGCACAACGGTTTTGTAAATGTAATTACTCTGATGTAAATATGCGTCTGCATTGTATAAATGATACAAAATGTGTAATTATCTGGTCGACAGAATGCTGAGTGTTAAAATGTCGGTTTGGATATAACATTGTTCACCGGTAAAGGAGCATAAGACATTCAGGCCAGTTCGGCTTCAGTCTGTGGACTCTAGATGTCTTTGTGATCACGATCCCTCTGATCAAGTCATTTGTTGTTTTTGTTTTCATTCCAATAACTCATAGCTCATACAGCAATAGTGACGCAGTGTTTCAGTGTTCGATGATGCATACGCTCCGTTTTCCATATGAAGAGCAAAATTGCAAAAAAAAAGATTTTTTTCATGCCATCACATTTCACCCCATGTCAGTGTGAACTCCACGTCGTGATAATGTGTCACCTGCAACTGGATTTGTCCCTGCCATAACCTTATGAAATCAGAATAAGCTGTATAAAATCAAGTTCTTGGATGAACCAGCTCTGTCCTGTTTTATGTCCTGAAAAGAACCGGTGTGTCTCAGTCGTTTTATCCGTCCTGTGACCTCAGCGTGGTTGACCTGAAGCTCGGAGTTATTTTCTATTAAAAAGCCCATGAGTCAGACGCCCCCCCCACCCGGGCAGGGAGCTGCGCGTATGATTGACAGGTGGACAGCAGCAGGGGGGCGGGTCTCCGGTCAGCTGTTGCGTCTGCACTGCAAAAAAAAAAGCACTACACAACATTAGGAAATGGTTTTATATTTAATTCAGCTCTTTCCGTGTGTTTTAACCCCAGTAAACATCTGAGGAGGTTGTTTCATGATTTTAAACGAGTGATGATTTAGTTTTTCCGGTTTTGCGGCTCCTCCAGAACCCGCTGGGTTTTGTAGTGTACGTGCGCTCCGGATCCTCCCAGCACTTTCCCGACACTTTCTTCGTGTCGACTCATCGTTTTGGGAAGTTGTGGTCCGGTATAAAACCCACCGCCAGGAGGACCTGGATCAGTGCACCCGGGTCTTCAGAGAACGGAGCGTCCACATCCGGCCGTGCTGCGTGGATCAACAGGTGGATGGTTGCGTAACGGTAATGCGCGTGATCCGCTGAGCTCAAGTTTCCCCGCGCGTCGTCGGACGGACGTTTTGGTTGAAGAAGAGCGAGATTTGGTTCGGAACCGGTTTCTGCGCACGTTGCTGAGCCCCGCAGGACATGGCAGAGGGAGACTTCTACACTCTGGGAAACCGGCAGCGGTTTCCCAGGGATCCGTTTGGAGAGTCTCCCTTCAGGGAGCAGTCTCCGTTCAGGGATCAGCTGGCGTCCCGGTTTATGGACGAAGACTTTGGGATGCCCCCTTTCCCCGACGAGCTGTCCATGGACTGGCCGGGCTGGGCTCGGCCGGGCCGGCTCAGCACGCGCCTCAGCCCTTCGCCGTTCGGCAGCAGTTTACGCACGGGCTTCCCCCCGCGTCAGTCCAGCGGAGGCCCCGCGTTGTACACCAGCAGATACGGGGAGCCCGCATCCCGCAGCTCCCCGATCACCACCGGGGGGGAGCCCTGGAAAGTGTGTGTGAACGTCCACAGCTTCAAAGCAGAGGAGTTACACGTCAAAACCCGGGACGGATTTGTAGAAGTGTCAGGTGAGTTGATGGAAGAGGTGGGAGCAAAGGGGAACCTGGGTTTTTCTGGAGGATCCCTGAGTTTACTGCCAAAACCAGCGGGTTTGTCTGTGGGGGTCAAAGTGAACCCACATGGTGTGGGGGACTTTTTAAAACCTCTGCAGTCCAAAGAGTGTGTGTGGGAAATACGACCAGCTGCTCAGATGAAAATCATAGTTTCAATGTGAATTATACTTTTGAAAAACAATGTTCTATCTGAATAGGCAAAAATATAGTTGTTTGCTCACTCAGAATTTATTTCCTGGTTCTGTGTAAACAGCTGTGAAACTACCGTTTAACAACAAGAAGCAAAATCAGTTATTGAACAATGTCCTTTCCAATACATTTTAAATTTTTGACCTTTTCACCAGATAGTTGCATTTAAATAAATTGTCGTAAACACAACGTGAGACACAAAAAACATCAATCCCAGCTGTGCACAAGTCTATATCACAACACAAAATATTTTATTCCAAAATACAGCCGCACGGCACCAGTTTCCAAATCTCTGAATCCCTGATATATTTTAGTCAAGAAATATCAGCTCATTGACTTTGGCTGCGGACGGAGCCCAGTACAATGAAGCCTCTGTGCTGTAATATGCTCTCAGCATTAATGAGTCTTGATATGAAAGAGCTGGACAGATTTTGGGGACTGGGACTTGGACGTTGGCAGGCAGATCCTCACGCTTAGACACCTGTTTCAGATTCCGGGAGAATCATTCCCTTAGTCACCCATGAGCTCAATTTAGATTTAAGGCAAGGCCCGTGACAACAGGCCCAGTGTGCAATAAGACAGCCGCTCGCCGCTCTTAAAGGCCGGAGAGAATGTTCTGGAAATAGGAGCTCGCTTTACCCATCGGCCCTTGTGCAGGCTTTGTCTCTGCCGGTGTGGAAGTGAAATTCCTGGAAACTGCTTCTCGGGTCGACGAATTCCAGGCATTCCCAGGACTGAAGAGGCCACAGAGGACAGCGGGGCGCCCCCACTTGTTGGTATGCCAGCTGGGTCATTCAGTCAGCGCCATGTTGGGCCTCACTGCGGCTGTGACCCGACCTTTATTCTTACAGTGTGACTCCGGAGGTGTTTCGTACACGGAGGAAGCAGCTGTGCGTGACATCCCGCTTCGTCCTGGTTAAATGTTTACTGGAAAGACGTGACAGCACGTACAGATGATAAGCACAAGTAGATAAACCCAGTCAATGGAAAAAACTGAGTTTTAGACCTTTTAAAGTTCCACTGTGCAACTTTTGGTAAGAATAAAAAACTAGCTGTCGCATGACAATCAAAATCAATTCAAATACTAACGTTATGTCGAAGCCGGCGGCGTCTCGTAGGTTCCCACGGGCGTCAGCATGCAGTGCAGAGAGTTTGACCTGCCGCACTCTGGTCAGAAAGGCAAACTCAAAAGTGCTTCAACAGCACCTGCCCACAATAAGTTATGAAGCATCATACTTCAGTCAAAGGCTTCAACGTTCAACATTAGTCACATTCAGTGGATTTGTTCCAAAGTTGCAGGTTTTAATTTAAATGTCTTCTTCTTTTTACTTGTCTTCCACTGCAACTCAGGGAAACACTGTTGAGTGAAACACAAAAAGGGAAAATTAGACTGAAAACAATTTAACAAACTGTCTGAGCCTCGTTTTACCTTGAGACACACGTGTAAATACGTTTTGGACGGGACAAGGCTGTGGATTATTGCCCCTGTCACTTTCATATTGGAATGGCTTCAACAAAAGATGAACTGATTTCAGCGTTCTTAGTGGCACCTGACTGTTGTTTTCAGACGCACTTGAAAAAATGGGAACCTGCCCCTTTACGTCGCATTTCAATTGGTCCACAAATCAACAGCTGGTCTATCAAATGGACACAAACCAGCTTCCACACGATGAATGTGACCCACAGGTGGTTCAGAGCAGCAGCGGAGAGGACAGCATTCGCATGGACGGAAATGAACATAGTCTCTGAAGAGAAATGTGGAAGTTGTGGGACGTTGTTATAATGCGTCACAGTCCTTTGGAAGTGGGTGTGGATCAGTTACGCAACCAGAGCCTCCCCCCACCTACTTATAGTTGGTTGTTTTCTTACATATTTCTTCTGCGTGAAGCTTATGTCTGACGCTTTTTAAAAGCCCAAGTTTTCTACTGAGCTGAATAAAAGCTTTCGAACACGGAATACAAACATGGGACCCGACTGAAATGGAGAAAGTCAGCAGCAGGACTAAAGGACCAGGTGTTAGGGAAACTGGACTGATTAGCTTAAACAAACACAAACATATACCTGAAGTGCTTGAATAATCATCATCATCATCATCATCATCATCATTGGCTGACTGTGACACAACAAGCTCTGTCCTCTGCACTGACAGAAAGCCCGAACCATAACAACACATCACATCAGCTCCTCCCAGAACACAGTATTACGCAGAGCGTGTGGAATTTGGCATCTCTTCTGCAGCGCCTTGTTGGGCTGCTCTTTGAACATACCTCAGTTATTCATGACATTTCTCTGGGAGACGGTCAGGGGACAGATTTTACATCTTAAGTCACGGTGAGGTTTTCATAATAAACTCATGACTTCACCAGAGATCGTAGCTCACGTCTCTCTGGAGTTTCATTCCGACGTCAGTCTCTGGTGGAGTCCAACACTTTGGGCAGGCAGACGCTGAGCCCCCGACCGCCGGCGGGGGTCGAGGGGGGGAGCAGGCCGCGCTGCTGGCGACGGCATTGACATTTAGCAGCCCCAGAGCAGCTGCCAGCAAGCCCAAGAGATAGAAGGGCCATAAACAGAGCGGGGGTGGGGGGGTGGAGAGGGGCTTCGGACCACAAAGTGTGAGTGTCTTTCTACAGGGGAATCAATCATGGAAGCTGCTAACGGGAAGAAAAGCAGCGTGGTCATTTGCAGCCCCACCTCCCTGGAGGTCCTGAAAGAAAAATACTGCTGCGTTTATGCAACTGTGTGTCGACTGTTGAATCAATCAGTTAAAATAATGTTCAGCTTTTCTTTATTTGGTAAAACTCTTGGACAGATTCACAGTATATGTATTTATAATCAGTGATGAACTGTCAACAGTGTTCATCATCTCTGAGGTCATGGAAGGTCACTCCCCTCATGTTTTTTATTCCCACACAGGGACGCACGAAGAGAAGCAGGCGGAAGGAGGCATCGTGACAAAGAATTTCACAAAGAAGATACAGTGAGTGTCGTTTGTGTTTCTCAGTTTTCATCACGTTTTGAAACCGGTGATTTCACTCGTAACAAAGGCAGAGTGAAATCTGCGCGTTTCGAAATGTATGTTTCATTTTCCTTAATTGCATGTAGTAACTTCTGTGCTCAGATTCCACAAGATGGGAATCTAGCTGTCAGCTGGGCAGTAAAACGGAGACTCGCTGCAAACGTACAGCCAGCGTGTAGGATCTGACGTGTCACAACCTCCTCAATGCAAAAAAAAAAATAGAGGTCAAATCATTGGGAGGCTTAATTTTTCTACAATATATATATATATATAGAAATATATGAATTCAATAAGATTTAAAAGATCTAAGATTAGATAACCAGAGATAAATCGCCATCTGTTATCTAGTTCTTTATTCATATTCAGCTCCAGTGAAGTTTTGACAGACATGTGACTGTGGAAGTTAATAATTAGTGTGAGAACAAGCAGGTTGTGTGAATCCAATCATCGCTTACAAACAGGGTGGATTTTAAAAATGCTAAATCGCCTCCACGTATGAACCCGGAGCTCTTTCTTTAACGACTTGCTTCTCATTCAACCATTGACACACTCCCAAACTGACGGCAGCAGCTGCCGTGCGAGGGGCTGGCCTGATCCGCCGGGAGCAAATGTCCTGCCCAGAGACACTTGGACATGTGGACAAACGTACACAGATGACGAGATGCCACTGAACGAGCACGTATCACGATGCTTATTTGTCTCAAAGGGAATTAAACATCATAACTGACCTGAATTGTTGGTTAAACGGATCAGGTTTATTAACGAAATCGCCACGTGCTGCAGTAAGTGCTGCTGTGTGTAGCAGTAAAAGCCAAACAGGCCGCAGACGTTTGCACGACCTGCTCGTCTCCTCGCCTCTGTCTGCTCTTTAATTGGACAGTGGGAGGACTTGATGCAGCAGAGCTGGTCAGTGATGCGAATCGCTGCCTCGCTGCCGCGTCACTACACTTCAGCTAATTTCCCGTTGGCTAATTAGTGGGCAGTTGTTGTAAACCTGCACTGTTCACATCACGATGTGTGTAGTTGGAAAGGCGTCAGATCGGGACTGTGCTTCTCCGGGGAAACCTGAAACCAAACTTGACTGCCTGACTGTGCTGCAGCGGTGTGTGTGTGTGTGTGTGTGTGTGTGTGTGTGTGTGTGGGGTCATGCAGTACATAAATAGCCGCCCTTGATACACAAACCCGGCAGCCATTTGACAGAGGAGATAGCGTTACACATTTCCACGGTTATCGTGTCTGAGAATGTGCTTTAATTAAGTGTTTCTCTGTTTACGGAAAATACCAATTGACTTTATTTGAATAGTAGCTTCTATTTAACACCAACATTCAAAATCATTTCCTAAATCATCATTAGTAAAAGTGCAGAACAAAATATCCTTGAGTAATAAAGTGTTTTTAAAGTTCAAACTTTACGTACGAACCCATTATCTCAACTGTGCACAGTCAGACTCTCACCTACAGGCAAAGAAGAGTCCAGACTGTCCACCATTCATATTTATTGCAATAAATATATTCAACAAATTTGTTGGTAATACAACAAAGTGAGTGAAAACTTTTCTCCAACCGGTTTAAATTACAAATTACAAGCTTGAAGATGAAGATGTCGTTTTATTTAAAGTATTCTGTCAAATCAAAAAAGTTAAACAGTCAAATTTTCATTTATTTCTTACTTAATTATTTATGTATTTATTAATTTTTATTTACTTTCTACAATGATTACATTATATAAGTTTATAAGACTTTTTTTTGGCAGCTGTATGAAATTAAAGGTTGAGATAAAATTTGCTCTGAGGTAAATAAACTCCCCAAGTGGGACAGATAAGGTCTGTGCTGGAGTCCCACGTTACAGGCCGAGGGATTTGACTTTGTCAGTCTGTGCGTCACAGCAGTTAGGTCACTGACGTAAGGTGTGTGTGTGTGTGTGTGTGTGTGTGTGTGTGTGTGTGTGTGTGTGTGTTTGGGGAGAGTAGAAGTGAAATATGTGTACAGCTGATCACTGATAAACAAATTCAAGATTAGAAGCGAATCTAGACTTCAGATAGACGTTTATATTCTGTTTCAGTGAGTTTGTTCACTGTTTAATTTTGGGTAAAGTTGTTTTTTTATTGGTAAAGGGGAACGAAGAATAGTTCACTGAACATCGGTGCAGGTCAGGCGGACGCTGACAGAAGCAGTAACGTGCAGGATTGGATTGTGTTATATGAATAAAGCGAGAATTACAAGTAAACAAGCAGTAAAACTCCGTTAAACCGAATCCTCCTCCTGCAGCCTGTGATCCCGTCCAGTAGTTACAGGTGTTTCTGTGTGTGACGGAAAGGTGACCAACAACTGAATCCAGTGTTTGTTCTGGAGGTGTGAGGGGTTTCTTTGTCTTCTCTGCAGGATCAGCTCTGGGTCTGAGAGCTGAGATTTGGACGCACAAATAGACCAGACTCGGTCTGTGTGTGTGTGTGTGTGTTTGTGTGCCTGTGAGATGAGGTCTTCAGTCTCCTGTGACGTGCAGCTCTCAGTGGAATGTGGAGCTGGTGAAGGGTCCTCGCTAATTAAATGAAGGGCAGATCCGCAGCCGCCTGCGCCTCTGAACAGGGGGGCTCGTGTTTATATTAACTCCCGAAGACGTTTGGCTGCTCACACAGAAAACCCACAATCCCCATATTTGGCCACAGTGTCTGACAAAGACCTGAGTTTGCCTGGAAGGGCGAGAGAGTGTGTGTGTGTGTGTGTGTGTGTTGAGAGAGAGAGACTCTACAGAAGGTTTCAGACTTTCACTCCAAAATGTCTTGTGTATTCGTTTTAAAATCAGCTCCAAATGATCGTGATAATTGCTCACTGTACCAATCCATCTGATAATTTAGAATCACAAATTATCATTGTTCCGTGTTTGTGTGTGTGCTGCTGCAATTTAATGACAGTAACCCTCATATTCTGCAGCTCCGGCTTATTTTCTATCAACACTTTGTATTTTGCTGTAAGTTTTGGGAGCCAATTATCCCAGTGTGCTGTGGAAAAAATAACATTTTCAGCTTGAGATGTGTCAAAAAAAATGAAGCAAATAGAGCAAAAAAAACCTGCCTGAGACTAAACTAGCTGTTGCATATGTGACAGACGTGGATAGACTGATGGAAATTTACAGGTGTTAAACTACTGCAGATGGATGCGCTCGGTTGGAACCAGGCGTGGTTTTTTTTTTACAAACCTCACACCGGGACGAGCTCGTCTTTGTCGCAGAGCCGGAGGATCTTTAATGAAAAACTCGCTGCTGCTTTGGGTTCATCTCCTAGTTTTTGTGAGTCTAGAATGAAAGAGGTGACAGGGTGAATATTTTTAATAGCAGCCGCAATCCAGAGCCAAGTCATTTTCTTTCTGCCCTGTAAAGCTCTGAAACGTCCGACTGATGGTTGTTTATGGCCGTTGACGAAGTGTCAATAAAAAAAACTCCCAGCATTCAGCCGTGTGTGTGCGTGGCATCGCCTTGGGAGGAAATGTCTGTTTGACTTGTCCTCCATTAAAAACTGAACGTTTTCTCTAGGCAGTTTCTCCCTATTTTGTTCCTCCCACTCTGGAGTTTGTGCTTTTAAACATGATGGACTCACACACACACACACACACACACACACACACACACAGAGCCACTTATTAACCACCCAGTAAACTTCTGCCATTTGAATCCATTCTTACAGGATCCCGATAGACGTGGACCCCCTGACAGTCTTCGCCTCTCTGTCCCCCGAGGGCGTCCTCATCATCGAAGCCCGTCAGACGCCTCCGTATTACCTGTTCAGCAACGACGGCTCCCAGAGTGGTGAAACGGAGGCGTTGGAGTCTCCCAAGCCCCAAGAAGAGCCCATGGTCTCAACGCCGACCTTCTGAACAACGTCATCACCAAGTTTGAAATGAAACGTGTGGCCTTCAGCTTTATGTTGTTACAAACCCGGGAATGATTTGTGCACAATATACGAGGAGATGATAAGTCCTATTGGCTGCCCGTACTGTGGCCGTGCCAGGAAAGACTTGTCCGTACAAAATATGCATTTTTATAAGCCCCATGATGACTTTCATTCTGAGACCACTGACATTTGCCCAAATTAAATTTGAGTTCACTTTTCTTTAGGGCTGCAACTAACAAATTCTTGAAGCTGCAATTTGCAACTTTTGGGAGTCGGGCTGTAGCGAGACTCGTGAAATCTGTGTCGAACGTGCAGTGTTGCATCAACGTGTGACACACAGGGTTTGGCCTTCTCTGATTGGTTAGAAAGTGGAACCTGGCTTAAAAAAAGCTCCAGCGTGAATATCTCTGCACGGAATCTGTGTCATGGAAGTGTTTGACAGCACCTCGTCACAGTACGGGCGTAATCGGCAGCCTGGGGCGGCTTTTTTAAATTGGCTTTTAATGAGGGTGAAGCGTTTCACGCACTGAATTTTCCATTTCAGTATGTAGCCTCGTGTTTTTTCCCTTTCACGCCTCCAACTGAAAAAAGTTTGACTCAGATTTGAACGGCCCCCAGCATCTTTAGCTTTTTTTACTGTCTAATCCCGTGAATTGAGGCCCGACACCTGAAAGCTCGTATTAGGCCACAAAGGGTCATGCGGGAAACGCTCCCAGATCCCCATGATTTCGTCTGTCTGTTAGAACAAACGTTAGATTAACAGGCTAAAGACAGTGATTCCGTGATTATCAAGTAACAATGAATAAAGAACCAGCAATCTGGAATTTGTAACCTGAAAACATGTTCTGTCTGATTAAGTTATGGAGCATATTTCTCCTACAACACAATTTTAAAAAATAATTAGTCACTTTATCTTTAATCCACCAGTCACTAATTTGGTGTATCATTTTGTCCATGTCAAACATCTCCCATGGCAAGATGACAATAATATAATATAAAATATTTACTCTATGAGAAAACTGAAAACGAACTACCAAAGAATTTATGCATGTTGACTAAAAATAATCAATTAAACAAAATAATAATGGGAACAGTAACAACTCAAACTAGTTGCCAGTGAATTCACTGTTTATGATCGACTATTTATGTTGAATGAACAACCCAAATACAAATGTGCAGAGGAACTGTTGTCAGTTTGGTAAATATGATTATAACGTTTTCGCCGCATTTACCTGATGTCATATTTTTGTGGTCACTGCAGATGAGTGGCGCCCTCAGTGTGTTAACTTTCATGTCGTATGCCGATGCATCCTGATCATAACATTGTCGTAGAACAGAAAATTAATATAAAGAATCAAATTTCTATTTGTATTTAATTGAATGGAACAGTCTCTGTTTTAAACATATTGTATGTGATTTCTTGGGTTTAAACAACAGATAAAAGTGCCTTTATTTACTATAGTGCCTTGACTTTGCTTCAGCTTTCCAGCTGTGTAATTGTCGACTTTATGAATGTCACTTAATTTGACAGGAAACAAATTGAAGTCATGTTCTGTGGCTTCAGTCGAGGGTGATTTCTGTGTGTTACTACTGTATTCTATCAAAGTGTATTGTAAATATACTTTAAAATGTACCAGTTCTTTATTCATCTGAGGGGTTTTGCATTGTGTTTTGCATTTGTCTTTTCTATTTAAGCATTCAGGCGGATGGCTGCATGGTTGTTGGAGTGGACAGACTGACTTGTTTGCCAAAGACATTTGTTTCCTGCCTTCTTTTTTCGTTGATGTCTTTGTATTGGCTGATGCAATAAAAATGTCCAGCCAATCTCTCAGTGTGTCTTAACATCTGTGCCTTTTTTTTTTTTTTTTTTTTTTTTTTTTTTTTTTGGTGGAGAATCGTGGTTCCAGGGTTCCAGGGAGCCTGTGGTGGCGGCGTTGTTGGATAACAGAGGGAACTGGGCAGCAGCTTAGCGGAGGGCTTAGTGCTGGGTGCGATTGGCACCGCTGTGCGCTGCAGAAAGGGCCGAGCGCGCGGACGCAGCGCTGCCAGAGCTTCTGAATGCGAGTGCAAAAACTGGGGCAGTTCCATTGCATGTTGTGTGATGCAAAATAATGTAATCTGCTCTGTGTATTGGAATCAGGTGGGATGATCAGCTTGAACTGAAAAAGTTTCCAGCGTGGAAACGACAAAGCGGCAGCTTAGTGTGACGTGTAACTCCTGTATTTAGGGGCATTAGATGATATGTGTGGACTTGTGCTGCCATGGCAACAGTATAACTGGAGTCACGCCAGTCTGTCTTTGGGCAGGTTACTCACATCAAAGTGACTAATGCACAGCTGTGCAAACATATACGATATGATTACCGTCAAAACCTCTAAGCTGAAACTGCATCATAATGTTTTTTTGTGCCTATGTTTTCAGACGTAACTGAACATGATGCTCATGAATGAAATCGCTGATTCATGTCAGTTGCTGGTTCACAGTTCACTTAAGGTCAAGATTAAGAGGAAGTAAAAGGATGTAGACGCAAAGATTGACACCCACGCAAAACAACATTTTTCACATGCTAAATTTAATTGAAGCTCCAAAGACACCGTGGTTATTGTGTGTGGCGGACGCGTTGACCTTGTGCAAAGCAAGCGATGCAGTTTGTTTCTTTTGTCACTGGCTGGAGTGTGCAGCATTTTGGCGGAATTGTGGTTCTACTTTGTGTCTTCTTGTTGTATGTCACGATCCTCCAGCTCTTGGGACGGGAGCTCACTTGGTGGACTTTTGCCCAGCTGCACCTCCTCAGGCTGGGCCATCTCTTCAGCTGCCTCCCCTGAGCCCGCCATCGCCGGCATCTCTCCATCCACGGCTGGTTCTGTGTCTGCCGGCTGTTGGGACGTGTCCGGATCTGCGGCCTCTTGGCTCTTCGGGGCTTCGTCGTGCTCAGAGGAGTCTTGAAGACACTCTGTGCTTGCACCATCTGCAGACACTGAAGGGTGGGACTCTTCAGCTGGCGTTTCATGGGTCTCCTCCTCCTGCTCAGTCCTCTCTTCCCGCTGCTGAAACTCAGCTGTGCAGCTGCCAGGGTGGGCTTGGTCGTCAAGGACCTCTAGTGGAGACTCCTTCCCATGATCCTCTGCAGACTCTGGGGCCTCTGGTGCTGTGCTGCTTTCTGGTTCTGCTTCAGCAATTTCTTCCCTCTCGTGTTTTTCTTCCTGTTCTTCCGTAACCTCCATCTCTATCTGCATTTTTGCAAGAAAGCAAGATGAAATATTTGCTTGTAATTAAAGGTGAGATACAGTAGCTCAGCTTTTCTAACTGACTTACAGACAGAATTTTTTGTCAGATGTTGTCCAGTTGTGTGGTTTGCCATTTTGAGAAATGTGCCGTTTTTGTCTGTACAGTAACTCTAAGGGTACAGTGATGAGTTTAGCTTATATAAATAATAACCAACATAAATATTACTGTGGGCTGACACACAGACACCTGAAGGAAGGGGCGACAAAGAACTAGGAAAGTGACAAGAGACAATTTTTGATGTTAGATTTTTTTACTGGGGGAAAAAATTGGGTGAAACTGGTCGTCACTTTGGTGCATGGATCTAATACGGGTGCAGCTGTGAGAGATGTTTGCCCCCCCCCCCCCCTTATTGCAAAGCCTATCCCCCTATAGGCTTTGCAACAAGTCCTCCAACCAAGCTTATCCCCCCTGATAAGCTGGCCTGGGTTTCTCCAGTGATAACAAAAGTCACCTACCAGCACTTCTAAAGAATGAGTCCAGCACCTAAGACCTGTGAATGTTCGTTTTTTCAGAGAAAGGAGACACACCACACCACACCGCTTTAGAGCCAGTCTAGATGCTAAGATGTGCTGACCAGTTGATAATTACTACGTGAAACATGTAGTGGTGGTAATTTCCCCGTCTAACCATCTGCCTAAACAAACCATTCATTTGAATGTGAATTACTTTCCAGTTGGTTGTGATCACCTTTATGGGGATGATGATGGCAGCAGGAACAGAGGTTTCGGGAAGTGGAGCTTCCACTGTCAGGATGCCATCGACAGAAAGCGTAGACGTGAGCTTGGTAGCGTCGATCTCAGCTGGGAGCCTGAAAACAACACAGCCACGTTTCAGCCTTCACTGACAGACCCTCAGTGTTTGAGTCGCGGCTGCCGCTGTCGGAAGTCTACCTTCAACTTTGCATATCTCATCATCTGCGGGTTAATACCAGTGTTTACTCTGCATACCTGTATTTCCTTGTAAAACATCTGGCTATAAATCCATGCTCGTCTGGCCTCTCCTCGTGTTTCCCTGGGGATGGATTAACGTTTATGGGGAGAGAGAAAAAATGTGAGGACACAGAGGAATCAAGCTGCACAGGGAAACCACTCAACACAGAAATTAATTTCTGCCACAGAGCTGTGATTTTAATTTCCCTGAGCACATTATTTAAGCTTTCTAATTTTGTTGCATTCAGCTTCCTTTCCATCAGTGTTTAGTTTGAGGGGTTTATTCTGTGAACTGTGAGAGAGTCTATTTAGCGACTCTTTGATATCGGATTCTATAGAATTGCATTACGAGCAGAAACTGTCCTGTGTGTAGAAGTAATTTGCAATGTTAATTAAGAGAACTTTCAGCGCAGTGTTCTGTACCTCCGACCTCCAGGAATCCGTCTCTGGCGCTGAGAGAAATCTCTGTGGGCGCGAAGTGAGCCACGTCCAAGTTGACCCTCCACTTGTGCTGCTCGCTGCTAATCTTCTTGTCGGGATGCTGCACGGACCCAGTGATGTAGGGCACAAACAGCGGAGTGGGTGTGTACCCCGGCCAGGAGCAGGCTGCCAAACTCCTCTGGAAGCAGTCCACATTCATCCAGCGAGGCTCCCCCGGCTCCAGGAGCGGCGGCAGGCCAACATCCTGACCGAAAAGACGGCTGGACTGCCACCACTTTCTCGAGGGGAACCAGGGACCACCCCTGCTGATCTCCCCACGTGACAGCTCTGCGTCAGCCTGTTCGCTCATGTTTCAAGAAGCAGAAACGAACCTGGGGAGAAGATTTTTTTTTTTAAATGTCAGCCTTTAGACTCTCTGGGTCGACTGAATGAGTTAGGGAAAGATAGGTGAAAGATTTGCCAAAGCTAAACGTGGCGACTCGGAACAACCGCCGAGGGGCATTTTATAGTGTTCCTGTGTGACTTAGCACCTATTAAGCAGTGATGGCAGCCCTATGAGAAGGCCGTGTGGGCATGGGGTGATGGCTGTGGGGTGGAGGCCGTTACCTCCTGCTGGCCTGAAGAAGGGAGCAACTAATTGCTTGTATTTATATCACCTAACGGCATGATGGCAAATGGAGCGCTTGGCTGAGGCTCGTTTGAGTGTTGCGCTGTTCTTCTCGCCTCCCGGTGAACTCTATTCTGCCAGCGCTGACTGGCTTCCTCAGTCTCATCGTGATGCTCGCTTGTTTGGTCTTATCTGAAACATTTCAGTCGCACGAGTTCAATGGCACGGGCGTATGTGGACAAAGCTCCCCTCCACTGCATTTTCCGTTCACTCGGCAGCTTCAACAGGATTATTATTGTTCCCTCTTTTATCAAGTGTGACAGACTTGTCAGCGTGTCAGGTTTAGAGCAGTGTGCGCCGAGATCTTGGCACTCTGTCCACTGGAGCACAAAACTGAACAGATGTTTCTGACACTTTGTGTGATGCCTCACCCACGTATTGTGCCTGTAGGATGTGCTCAGAGAGGTTAAATTGGGATTTGTTGCCTGAGACATCCATCCTGTTCACATTAGAAGCACATATGTCCACAGTGCCACAAGGTGTCTGTGCGCTTCCTTAAAGTTTGGAGAGCTAAAATAAAGTTTGGCGATGTTGTGAGCAGAGGAAATACTTTGGGGGAGTAACTATTGTAAGAATATTATTATTACTTGGAAAATGTTGTAGCTTTCCAACCTTGAACAAATTATTACAGTGTATATATGTCCATTGTAATGGTGTATAGTGTAGTTTATGTTAGCCAACCTTTAAAAAAGAAATTAAATTTGAAATGGAATTTAAAGTGGATGTTAAAACACGTAGAAAAATTGGAGGATTTTATTCACACAAGAGCGGCCGAATTACACACAGACCTACAAAACATTAACTCAAATCGCACACATCCACATTCCCCTGAGGTCGTTCTTCTTCTTCCACCTGGCGCCATTTTGCCACCAACTGGAAGGGAGCGTGGATCAGGATTGTAATATTATGAGTTATTTAAAAATAAGTCATATCCTCTCGATCACAATACCTAATGGGAGACTTTGAAATTGTTGTGTACGACACTCATTTGTTGAATCTTTCCCTCTTACTTTCCTGAGGTTTTCGATCAGGTGCCTTCTCTCTGTTTCATGACATCTTCTTCTGTTTCTTCTTGCCCACAATAACCACATTCACCTGAATTATATTTTCCTATGTTGAATATACTTTAAAGCCGAGCATGTCCAAATGTTAATTTTGATATTATCTCCAACTCTTCTTCTTTGGATTCTTTGGATCCTATAAAACCAGTTTCTTTCCTTCATTCTGCTTAATAATGCTCCTCACTTCAGTTCTACTAAGTTTAACTTCCATATCGACACGCTCATTTTTTTTCCTTTTGCGATCTTATCTGATGTTTCATTTCCTTTAACCCCAATGTGTGGCGATACCCATTTAAAAAATAATAATAATATGTTAATCCCATTTTTTGTAGTCCATGACTGACCCTGAGCATCAGTGTATCTGTACCCTGCACTGAGGGGAAGCATTTCTTTACAGGTTTACATAACTTCTATTATGAACATAGACAAGTCATATGGAGCTACTGCTTTTACCAGCATACAATCAAAACATCATCTGGTTTATTAGACGTGTGCTCAAATTCTATGAACTTACCAGTCAAACAACATGGCTTGTCCCACATCCCCCCTTCACTTGGTCTTACCCCATGACATCGCTGATGACGTCATGAAAAGTCTTAAATAAGGAAGTAGTTTAGTTTTTTTTCTTCTTTTTGTCTACTCATGTCCTGGTAAGTGCTGTGAAAAAGCAGGTTTGATATTATTTTTTACTTCCAAATGTTCTGTTAATGTTAAATCTGAGACACTCACAGGTAAAAATTAATGAACAGCTTAAACAAAATGTGTCCATGTTTTATTTTAGCCAAGATAATGCTAATAATTGTAAAACCATAAGGCTTAACACAAACAAAAAATAAAACATTTGATTAAAAAATCATAATAATAAAGAATAGAGCCGGGGACAAATTACTCTTCTCGTCCACTTTGTGACAAGCAGGCTTCCAGAAATTGAAAGTGAGGTGACAAATGTGGAAAAATGTCTCAAAAAAAAAGCCTAAATATATTTTTAAATGTGTTTTTTACTTAAATAAACTGATGTCAGCATTTTTTTTTTCTCTTGGGTAAATGTGGTTGGAGGTTTAACCACTGAAGTCCTGCAGGTTTAAAAACCCCAGACGCTTATTTCTCATGGTTGTGATCTGTTTGATATAATCCGAGCATGTTCATGTCTTAAGTTCTTACGATAAAACCCTTGAGGCAAATGTGTGATTTGTACAGAAACTTTGGGCCATACGAGTAAAACTATGTCGACTTTGTCTGCAGGTTATGACACGATAAGCCTTGATGTCAATCTTTAATGTTTAAATTCCATTTACCAGCTTCAGTTTCAGAGTCCTGGTATTGTTCGTGCTGGGTCACTGCCTCTTCAAACGCAACTAATTTCTCCTAATCTTTAGTAAGTTTGGCTGATTATTGGCGATGGGTTTGAAGAGTGACCAAAATGACAAATCAATAGATGTGACCTGTGAGTCTTTTTAAACTTAAAATTTATGCATTTTAAAACTGATTCGAACCGGAAATAAGAGTTCAGACAGAAATTACAACTTTCCTTCATGTTTCCTTTACAGTCAGTGAGCCTCCATTGGTACAGACAAACATCCCGGACACACTTGTTTTCTAACCTAGGCTGTGCACGTGGTTTAGAAGATACATGTTTTGGTTTTTTGGGTTTTTTTTTTTTTACGGGGGCTGTTTTTTATCAGAACAGAAATCAGGCATAACATTATGACCACCTGTAAAAAAAAGTTGAACCACCTGTTCAACTCTGCTACTTTTACCAGGCTGTAATTTCTCAGTGTTTTGTTGAAACTGTCCAGTGATAATTGTACTATGTATTTATTATTGAGGTCAGAGTAGCAGAAGTAAGAGTTTGGTTCTAATGTTTTGGTCACCTGGTTATTTTAATTAGGCCTTAAAACATACAGAAGATGTTTGGATCGCGTGTGTTTAGTCCATCAGAAGCTGGAAGATGCCATCTGATGTGAACAGGAAGTGGAGAAAGAAATTTGAACTTGGATCTTCCAGCTTTTGATTGACTGAACACACCTGATCCAGGTAATCAGCCGTGGGGAGGGCAGAGGTTCCGGAGGACCGGGACCGAGGATGTGTGTGTGTGTGTGTGTGAATATATGCCATGAATAAAAACATGTTCCAGCATTAGTATCACAAAACGCGCAGTTATTTGTGTTCACATATGAACTTTGTCTCAACACGTCATTGCAACTTTTACTTCCTGGAGAGCGGAGCGTCATGTCCCGTTGTCATTGGCAACGGAAGTCCCGGGACAAAGACGCGTGCAGCGGAGACGTGGCTCCGGAGACTCGATTAAAGACGGTGTCCAGGCTGGTTGAGACCCGCTGAACCGACGGGTCATGATTAATCCGCCTCGGTCGGTGTGTGAGCAGAAACCTCCCGGGAGGAGGCGGAGCTCGGCACGTCCGGACTCCGGGGACAGTCGGGACCGCGGACGGCTGCACCTGACGCGGCTGGGCGGCCGAGAAGCTCCCTGCAGATCCAGGGGACGCGCGTCACATCTGGAATCCAGAGCAGTGATTCCGAATATGAGGCTGCAACACGTGGACAAGGTATTTCCGTGGGAATCCCACACATGCAGGGTGGTGGTGGTTTTAATGAGGACACTTGACCTTCCACACACATCTCCAAATCTTGTTGGTGTCCTCAGTCAGGATTAGAGTCAAAGATCACTGGCAGTTTATTCCTGTCAGCCAAAATAACATGATAATAACGATAGAAAAGATGCTTCTGTGTTTGTGATTCGTCCCGTCCGGCAGCTGCTGAGATCATAAAGTCTTCCTGGTGAACTGTTAACGACCTTCTTAAGCGATATCTCTGTATCTTTGTGTGGATGTGAGCGGGACGTCTCTCATCTCGTGGCTGGGTGTCTCTCTCATTCATCCAGCACCAGAGTCAATCCAAGACCAGTCACTTCATCCACTTTTAATGGACACTAATCCCTCCGTGCAGTCATGCACATCAAGTGTGCCGCAAATCAGATTTCTTTTTCTTTTTAAGCCCGGACGAAAACACATTTCAGACTCGTTGACCCAGTTTACTTTAACTCTCCTCGGAGGGATTTGACTTCAGGTGGTGTTGAAGGCCTGCTGAGCTCTGCACGGTCCGACTTCCCCGTCTGTAACCCAGATGTTGCCCGATTCCACCAACAAATGCAAGTGAAGAAAGACGTTGCCCTTTATAAGATGACTGCAGTCACCTGTGAGGCCGCTCACAGCAGATCCCAGGGCTCTGAACGTCCCGCCGTGTATCTGCGGGATATTAGCAGCTAATGCATCAAGGGGGATGAAGTGTCAAATGGCTGGTTTGTTCCCGTGGACACTGCATTCATCATAGTTATTGTGAGGCTGGCGCAGACGCTGAGACAGGCCGGCTGGCCTGTTTCAAACTGAGAGACGTGGTGCGTATCAAAAGTGGCATATCAGATTGGAGCGACTTATCTATGGAAATGTATTTTTGGAAAGTGGTTTTACAAGTCATTTCTACAGGACACACTGCTTGGAGTTTAATTTGACTTAAAACGGTGCCGTTGGACAACTGGTTTAGCCATGCTTGTTGTCAGTCCTCTGTCTTCCGGCTGCAGCGAAGGCGTGTATACACAGTCAATCATCTTTCCTGTTCTGTTTTATTGCATTCACAGTGTTTTGCATTCTGCTCTCCGCGGTGCTGTTACAGACAAATGTGGTACGAACGTTGTCCTGTCTTTGTTTTACTGCTGTGCTTTGCTGGAAACAAGCAGCCGAACCACCGTTTTTGAATTGCAGCTTTCCATTACATGCATGTTTGAGAGCGTGACTTTCCTGCGTACATGCAGAATTCATGCGCCGAGGCCTCTGCTCTCTGCATCCGCTGAAGTAGCAGAAGGGCAACAACAGTGTCCCGGTTTGACTAGAAAGAGATTTGCAGTAAATGAGCTCATCCATCAGCAGCGGTGTGCGGGGACAAGGGGATGAGGAGGAGGAGGAGGATGATGAAGAGAGATGGTGGCGTGGAGCAGGGGCCAAGCAGAGGCAGCCTTGCGGTGAAATGCGACGGCCGTGGCCTTTCGGCACTCTCTGACACCTTCCCTCGTCCTTTGGACGTTGCAGCTGGAAGACTTGAGCTTGTCTTAGAGCTAAAGCTTTGCTGTGTATCTGAAAAGCGATGACATTTAGGGGGGAGACGTATTTTTTAAGTGTATTAACTGTATCTTCTGTTCATGTGATGATTCTACACCCACTTCTCCCCTTTACATCCAGATTTAGGCTCAGAAAAATATTCAACATTTCAAACTGATTTCAACGTACGGACATATTCATAATCAGAAGAGCTGCTACAGACGAACCTCCTTATTGGGAGTTTTACCAACGCTTGTCTGTGCATCACCAGCCAGAGCGTTGAAAGGATTCATTTTGAAGCAGGGAATCTTATTACTCTGCACCAAAATTAGGTTTGTGGATCATAACAGTGAATCTGTGGAGGTTTAAACAACTGATGTGCAACAAGAGATTTTTGTCTGTGTGTGTCTTTGATCTGTGATACAGCGATGGACAAAACTCTCCCCTGGGTTCACACGGTAATTTTAAAATTGGAACATAGAAAGAAGCTTTTCATTTGACATGCTGGTGCTACAACTCCACAAAAAAAAATTTTTGTTGTTGTGAAGTGACAATATTTTAGTACCACTTTATGTTTTTTTTTTTTTTTTTTTTTAATTGGACTGTTTCTGTGAAGCCAAAGCTGTTGTAGCACATACAGAGTGAAGCCTGGCTATGTTCCGCGCGAGTATCCTCTGACTTCCTGTGAAAAGCCGTTGCCTTGACGGCCGCATATATCTAAAATCTGTACTAGGCGTCAGGTCGATGGGTTTTGATTGTGACGTCTGTATGATGGTGTCTCATGCAACACCTCCTGAGGGGTCAAAGGTCATTAGCGGGATCAACCTTTAAACATTAGACTTTATGTACAGTAGATGCTAAAATACCTAAATTCTTTTTAATCTAGCATTGAGAAATGTTTTAAAATGACTGACTGACAGTTCTGAGTTTGGCACAAAGTGGTGAATTACAATTCATCTTTGCCACGTGCTTGTTTTGTACCTAATCATGATGCCTTCACCTGTTACCAATGAACCTGAAGTTTAGACTAAAGTCTAGACTGGTGTTACTTGAATATTTAACCTCCGCCTTGACTGGTTTTGAATGTGTTGCAGGCATCAAACTGTAAAATAAAGACCAAGTGAATTTAAAAAAAAAAAGGTCCCAACTTTTCGGGAAACTGGCTTTGGGGGTTTTAAGTGTGTCTATTAAATTTAAATGTTATAAAAATCTTTTGGAATGTCCAATCCGAGCTGAAGCCTCTTTTGCTTCCCCTCCAATGTCTTCACAGGCGACCAGAGATGACCCAGCGAACACGGGCAGCCCGTCCTTTAACAGCAAACCTCCAGA
Organism: Channa striata; assembly: GCA_033026295.1. Classification (NCBI taxonomy): domain Eukaryota; kingdom Metazoa; phylum Chordata; class Actinopteri; order Anabantiformes; family Channidae; genus Channa; species Channa striata. Next base: position 22,222,758 of record CM065178.1, read on the forward strand.
TTCCACAGGAGGAAGTCAGGTGAAACTGCGAATCATTAAGCCCACATTCATGCTCCTCCCTGTTTTCTTATTTTTACTGTACAAAATGTCAGTTTGTCTTGCATAAGGAGTTTTTTTTTTACTCATTGTTTTAATTATGTAGAGATTAATTGCCTGATTATCTGTCATTTCTATAAGCAATGTCACATTAGAAGCACGACTTCCACTCCTGGCCTGCTGCCCAGTTTGCCTCTGCAGAGGTCACTTGGGGATGCGGCAGCTTCTTTCATGCTTGAAGAAGTGCAGAGCAGCTCAGAAGACAGAAGGATAATAGCTTCTTGGCTTTTTTTTTTTTTTTTAATCTCTCGTTTTTTTGTACTTTCTTTCAGACTTCGCCAGTTTTCCGCACCCAGGCTGGAAAAAGAGCAGACGTCGTTTTCCTGAGGAAGCATCTGGAGCACGCCAGGTTAGAGCTGCTGTGCATCTGTGGGTGTTGGGCAAATGTGGAAAAAGTCACCTTTCGGTGTCGACACAGAGCCGGTGGTGTCTTGGGGACTGCTTTTCACCTATTTATGGGAAAAAAATCACATTTAACAATAACCCAGACTGCAACAGTTTGCTCACTGCGGGCGTACTCAGCCTTCAGTGCCTCTGTGTCCTGCAGGCAGATGAGTCCTGGCACTGAAAGCGCTGTGGCATTTGGTCCAGTGTGCACGTGTGTGTGTGTGTGTGTGTGTGTGCAACCCCCTAACCCCACCACAGGGTGACGAGACAACAACCTCTGGGGGCATCCAAGGGTACTTCCAACTGGCTGACATTTCTGACAGCTTCTGATAGAGCCCGGAGTGCTGAATTATTCATACAGGTGTTATGGGGAAAGGTTGCCATTTTCACAGGAGAAACTAATTCTCAGATGAATTGTGGCTGTTTATCCCTGCGAGTGAATACACGAGTAATGATTTCGGGGTGTGTGATGGCGTTTAGGCCAAATGGCAGGTCATTCTGTCCGCTCACATCTGACCGCTTCTCTGCCCAGAGCAAACCTCTTTGACGTAATCGTCCACCTTTTGTTTGTCTGCTTAATGGAAATATGAACCATCCGATTATCGCCCTTATCTCCCGCCACAGTAATCGCACCGAGCCGCAAAAAACACACGTCACCAACCTGTAGTATCTGGCTAGGCTCATACATTTTAGAGTTCTGCTTCAACCCCACAACTATGGAAATGGTTTGAAATCCATCAGTTGGCTCATTGCAGATGAAACAAACCTCTTTGTTACAGCAAATAACCTTCAGACCACTTTCATCAAAAATTCATTACACACTTATGAATTATGCTTATTTCTTCTCCTGCCAACAGTGGAAGGAGACAATTAATAACATGGTGTCTGGATGTTTTTCTGAACTGCTGAAACGCTGAAGCTCATTCTTGAAACAAATTTTGAAAAACCTTGAACCACATTCACCTAGTTAGACACAGGTTTCCGATCTGATTCAACCTTTTTGCAAAACTGAACACTAATCAGCGTAAAAGGCAATTTAAGTGTAAGTGGCATGTGCGAGTTTAATTGCGACTTCAATAATGGAGCAAAAGGTCGGAGGAGGAGGAGGAGGAGGAGCACGTGATGAGGAAGGACAAGAGCAGCTATCTGATGAAGCTACAACAAAGACTCGTAGGTTGTGTTTTAGTGTCGTTCTCAGTGACCTCCATAATCAGACAGCGACGGTGCCGTAAACGTTCACACTAGGATGTGCTCCAGAACGGGGACATGTTAAAAAGTATTAGAGGAAACTTGTCATTGTCAAAGATTAAATAGTTTTGAGCTGATTTGCTGGTCAAATCAGAGGCTTCGTGTGTGTCACTTAAAGTTTGTATTTTGTGTTTGTTTTTGTTAGTTGAGAAAAGGAGATTTCAAGAATTGTGTTTTTATGTGTTCCGAAAAATAAAAAATAACAATGCTGGAGGTGATTGTCTTAGTCTGGCATAAAGATGGGACGCAGCCAAGAAGTAGACCCAGGCCTTTAAAACCCTCACAGATTTCATGTGTCGGTGTGGATTGTTATTAAGGTTTTATTGTTAGCTGTGTCAATCTGCTTTTAGTGTTTATGCTAAGCGAGGCCAAGCTCATTGTGTTTAACAAAATAGCAAAATTATTTTAAAAAATAACCTTTTTGCATGTTGAGAGCAGCATGGTCACGTTTATGGCCCATTAAGTGCAGGTTCAGTTTTTTTATCAGATTCTTTTGACTTCCGCTGCATCATGTGATGGTAAAGATGATGTGACTCTGTGACATGTTTAATTTTAGTTTTCCTGTCCTTGTTGTGAGGATCCCTCCGTCTTCCTGTTGGTGATTTGAAGGTTTTGGCTTGACTTTGGTTCTAAAGTGTATCGCCTCAGTACTCTGGGCCTTACCTCTGCCCCATTGCCATTTATTGCATTAGTAGCCAAAATGAATGCAGGGAACCTATTGTAACCTCCCAAACAGTGCATGCCCTCACAAGATGGCACATGATCCACATCAGTGTGTTCTGACTGCAATCATTCGCTGCAATGCCTCACTGTGTTCTGATAATATAATTAAAGATCAGCTCGGCTGTGAATCAAACTTTGCTGCTTCTATGGAGCCGAGCTCATTCCGTAGATACTGTCGAGTGATGAATAATACTTTGTCAAACACGACTAAATCTCATCCGCATCAGTGAGCCAATAAACATGCAGCACGACACACTGACTTGTCTGCTTTGCTAAGAAAACACTGTACTCCAACTTTGTGTGTTCATTTGTTTTTCTGCAGCCGTAGTTCTAGTAGTAGAACCACATCAGGTTTTCTAATGGTTCCCAGTTTGATTTGTCTGGCAGTGAATATTTCTTGACTGAGCAGCCGGTGAAAAAGTCTGTATATTTGGATAGTTTGAGCATCAATTATTCATATTATTAGTCATATTCTTTACCTTTGTGGCAGTGACATAAACGTGTCTTAAATACAAAACAGTGTTTGTGTTAAAGGAGTTTGACGTGTCGTGGGGAATTAAATGGTTGGTCACACCGTTTAACGTCGCGTTTCCCAACAAAATCACTCAAAGAACAGCATTTTACAATATCAAACTACGTGTTTAAAAGAGCCCTAAACCTTTTTTCATACACTGTTGAAAATGGGACACAATTTTAAAGATATTCATTTGAATGTGACTTTACATCATAACCTCAAACTGTTTTTGTAAATTTGATGATATTGGTTTCAGCCGTGCATTAATGCCACGAACGTGCAGTTCCTGGCTTTGTTCACAGTGTGGAAGCAAACCACGATGCTCCATGAAACTACGTGGATTATCATTTGGGTTTGTTTTTCCTGCTGTTTCCTTCCTGTCTTGTCCCGGTAGACACTACAAAAGCCTAATGAGGGTGTTTTGGCTCTCATCCTCACCTCGCTGTCATCTCTGACTGTGTTGTCTCGGTCTGCCATTTGTCTGTGGCGATGTAGACGTGAAACATCCCACGCTGTCTTGTCAACGCCAGCGTGAAGCCTGCTTTTCATCACGATGCATGGCTGACTGATAACACTTCTCCACTCACAGTCTTCTGCTAGATTTATAATTAGCATTTAATTATGAACTGTGCATGAACTCGTCACATTGCCGCGACCTGCGAATTTCACTTTTGTCACCACTTGGATGTTTAAAAATTCATGCACAGGTATTTCTGATGACGTGAGAGTAGAGCCGCACAGTCTTCGTGGGACTAATCGGTGTAAAGACACCTCGCCTACCGCAAACTCTATCCATTTGGTTGCCTGGCAACAAGCAGCCACCCAAAGGCTCCTGTGATCAGATCTGTTAAACTGTCCCCCTCTACCATCACCAACCTTTCTCTGTGCACATATGTCTGATTTTGTTCATGTTGCATCCTTTTTTTTTTAACTACCCATCAAATCCTAGTTGCTTTCTTTATTGAGCTTTTCATGCCAGCCTCCGATTTGTGGTCATGATTCACTCTCACGGAGAGAAAAACCATAATGGGGTTTCACTTCAGAGTTTCTTGGCTTTCAAAGTTTCATTGTGTGTTTGTGCATTGATGATACACTGCTTCGTCTCAATGCCTTTTATTTTCACGTCGTGCCAAATGCTGCAGCCTGTCATTGACTCGGCACATTCCTCCTGTCAGCTTCCGTCTCTCTCTCTTTCCCCCTCGGCACATTATTGTTCAGCTTTCATGTTACACTCGCGCAACCAGCACTGTTGTCACAAACATTTGTGCATGTGGTGCATCAAACACAAGCGGAGAGAGACCACCGCTTGCCTGCCAGCGTGGAGACGTTAACCAATTTTTTTTTTTTTTTAAAGTCACTTTAGCGCAAAGAGCTAACAAAATTAGTCACGTCTGAGGCAAGGTCATTGAGCCACCTCCCACACTCTTGGCAGCCGGCAGCTACTCCAGGGAAAATCTTTTTGCATATTTGAAGCTACGAGTCATTAGCGATGCTGATAGAAACACACTTTAATTAAGACTGCTGCATTTTGGACTTAGATGTCACATCTGAAGATTAATAAGTAATATCAAGGGTGTGGTGGTATGTAAATAGAACAGACATGCCTCGGAGCTAAACTGGTGCACTCGGTGTATCACCGAATGGAGCCAAATTAGCATGCTGAAACACAAGTGCTCTGTGCCCCCCCCCCCTCCTCCTAGGCTGAAGTGCTTGGCTCCACTTGTGGGCGAAATATTACCAGCCAGCTGCTCACTAGATAACAAATAAGAACTGGAGCAGCAGAGGGTTGGAACATATGCAGGCGTTTGTGCCTTTGCTCGTCTGGTTTCACCCTAACAAAGAAATCTAGTATGTCGGGAAAAAGGCCACAAGAATATTGTCAGGTCGCCGTGGCTCTGAGATCTCACTCGTCTTATTGTTTTGTGTAATCAGGAAATTGAGCGTAAAAAAGAAAAAGCTTCAAAGTCGCTCTGGACAGCTGGGGTTGCCAGATAACATCCAATAAATCTACTGACTCCGTTTGCCTCAACGTGCAGCATTTGTAAAGCTGGAATACAAACACTGAATAGTTTTGTACATCCGTATTTTTGGAGTCCTTGAAACTCTTTCTGAAAACATGCAAATTCGAGACGTAGAAACTAATTTGTTAACTGACAACATCAAGCGCAGTTTGGTGTTTGATTACAGCGGGAAAGGTCCAGTTCAGCTTATTTATATGGCATCAAATCAGACTTTTTCCATAGCGGGATCCAAAACCTACAGGATTGTAAAGAGCCACCCACTGAGCAACAGCTAGGAACAACTGCACTGACTGAAAAGAAGCCTTCAGCAGCTCCAGGTTCGGGGGGGGGGTGTCCACTTTCACCCACCCTGAACCTGTGTGGGGAGAAGAGATGAGACTTGAAATGGAGAAAGGAGTCGCTGCAACCGTTTCGTCTGTTTAACATGACTGGCTTTTAGGTCTCATACAGTGAGCGTCACTAGGAAGAACTGGCACCAAACCGGCATTTTCAACTCCATGTATACGCTAGAAATCAAAAAATAACAATAATACTGAATTATTCCCAACCCTATAGACTGTATCATTCCCTGTACAGCAGTGGTGGATGTATATGTACTTTACTTAAGTAGATTTAATTATGGCTGCTTTGACTATTTGACTTCATTTTCTCTGCATTTCTCATCATTGTTACCACTTTTTCCATTTTTTTTTATGAAAACAAATCACTACAGAGACAGTCGTGGTGTCATTTCCTCTTACCATGGTGTTATTTGAAAGACTTATTTCACAAATTAACGGTACTCAAAGTGAGCTAGTATGAAGTAATTTTACTCTTTGGCTTCCTGAACTTGAACTTTGTGTTCAACTTTTCACTTTAAATCGCATTCATTTTAGTTCTGAACTAGATTCCAGGACCAAATAATCGTACAGCGGTTGCAGTTTATATCACCTTGACTCCCCACTCCAGCTCTCGGAGCAGCCTGCACTTTGACCTCCATTTTCGGCCTACTTCAATCACGAGAAGGCCAACCCCTGACGTGAAATGATTCAGAAACACTGAGGCGTTTTAGCTCCGCCAGGCTCCTGGCAAAGTCACCTCGACAGTTGCGTCCGCGCCTGCGTCTCTCATGCAGAAGTAATTACACGTGCAGAACGGCTAAAACAGGCAAAGCGTGTTTGTGGAAAGGTTACGGTTGGAAGCTAAACCGCCATAATTAAGTCATTAATCTGGCCAGATGTGATGCTGTAGTTGGGTGTCATGTGGCTGCTCTGCTGTGCTCGGATTTGGATGATTTACCCTGTGTTTATGGTTTTGTGAGCTTGACTGTAACTCATCATCTTTTGATATTTTTGTTTGTCAGTGTGAAGGCTTGACATTTGTTTTGTGTTTGTTTTTCATTTGTGCCATTTGCATTGTTGGAAAATGAACTTATATCGTTACTGGTGGCCATTTCCTCTGTATGTGTGGCTCTTTGCAGACATTTGGCATCAGCGATTAAGCGAGGCCAGAGCTACTTCCACCTGCTGCTGAAAGAAGAACAGGAGGAGCAGGAAGCGGAGGAGAGGCGGCGGATGAGGAGGGAGGAGCAGCTGAGAGCCGAGCCACAACCTCCCAGTTTCTCCTCCGACTCGGACAGCGATTCAGAAGGGTGAGGCAGCAACTCGCATCGGCTCGGGTACAAGATGTGTGTCCTTTGTTTAAAAGAGTTCCACGATATCTCGCTCTATCACACTCGATGTAGTTGAGTAACTAGCATACTTTTGTCTTAATATTACAATGAACAACCTAATGAGGTTAAGACGCAGACTCTGAAATGCAACATCTGTGGTTTGTCTAGTCAGCTTCATGTCTCAGTTGCTATTTCCTGTCATCTGTCTGTTGCTGACTGCCTAATAAATGTACAAAATATCTGTCCCACGTTTTTCCCGATCAAAGTGAGGAGATACTTTTGATATTGATATGGAAGTATAATTAATGTCACTGTTCCCATGCTCAGGTGGCCTGTGCCTGCAGCATCCAGCTGTTCCAGTGAGAACAACGCAAGTTGGCGCAGCAAGAAGAAGCATTTAGCGCGACCTTTCACCCCTCTCTATTACTCTCTGACCTCCCCTCTGCTGAGTGAAGCTCCAAGGTGAGGTCACAATAACCTGCTCAGGCTGATCCTTCAGTGGCCTGTAAACGAGCCTGTGTGTGTTGTACAGTTATAACGGTCCTTCGTGTTGTGATGTTGATGGTACCCAAATAACAACTTTGCAAAGCTCTGACATTATAAATGAATAGTTTGTCGAATAAGGATAAAATCAAGGCGCAATTAAACATCAAAGCTAAGATGATCAAACGGGTGGACTGACCACACTCTAAACCACCGTAAAAAAAAAAAAGCGCGACGTTTGACGATGATTTAATTTTCAGGATTCTCTGTACTGGATCCGCCTCCTCCTGTCACTGTTCATCTGTTCGATTCATGTCAAGCAGATGTGTTACTCCACCTCAGCAAACATCAAACACACAAAAACAAACAGGCAGATCGCCGAATATTTAATGCACCACATCTGACAATGACAGATACTCCTGATTCTTTCATTTTGTATGCCTTTCATACCGCAGCTTCCTTTGATGCTCCGTGAACTGAAACCTTTCGGAAACACATGCCAGGAAAAAAAAAAAGTTCTCCCTGACAAATCTGCCTTGTTACAAATTCAGGTGTTGTAAATGAAGGATCATGAAAGCCGCATTGAGTGGGTTCTGCTCGGCGAGTGTCATGCTGCACTGCTTTGATCGTCTGTAGAGGACCTGATAGCAACACTGCCTCCAACCCACAAGCGTTTGAATTAAAGTGCAAGTTGTGTTGTGACAAGTGTAATGTCTTTGAAAATAATTTAAACGGGAAAGCAGGCGCATTAGGTGCATTTAGTTTGGAAGCTTGGAGACACCTGTTGAACCTGTTGAAGGGTTCGCTCTCCGCTTTAAGCTGTAACATGCAACTTAAACTACTGCAGCAGTGGCACGACAGATCCACCGAGTCTCCACACTCCCTGCTCCACCACGCGTAATCTTCATCTGCTAAACTTGGACACTGTCTCCACAGTCCTTCAGATTTTTCTCATTGTCATATTGCAATAAAGGAGAATTCATCAAAAACCTACTAATTGAGCAAAAATTCTCTCATTGGTTATTTAGAAGAAAATATCGCAGCTCTGCTGAGTTTACTGCAGGCATTGACCCCACGTCTGCAAAATAAAAATATAGTTTCTAAAATAAACTAGAGAAATGTACATATTGTGGTTTTAAGTTTAATAATTCTGACGTGTTTGATTTGTTGAAATAAATAGAAAAAGTGGCTTAACGGTGGGAAAGCAAGTGACTGTTTGCATTGCAATGCAAATGTAAGTAGACATACACTCACTGGCCACTTTATTAGGTACAATCTAATGCAGTCCATTATAACAGTTCTGCCATGAATTCTGCTTTTACAGTGTCATACTTTTTAAGATGAAACTGTCAAAAAGATGATAATCCTGCTTCATATTATTGAGGCCATAGTGGTTGGTGGAGTCTGCGTAATAAGAAGAGGTGGCACTAAAGATTTGGCCCCCTCATTCATTTTTAAATGGGGTGGACGTTTGAGCAGTTTCAACTTAGAAACTGAGTGAGTTAGACTTATACTGGGAATTATCTTTCATAAACGGCTTTGAATTTTAAAATCAACCTGTCTCCAGTGTGTAGACGCACAAAATATGAGAAGGTCTTCTTGGGCTTCTTTACTTATATATTTGCAGAACACGCCAGTCTGACGTGAGACAACGAAGTCGTTATCTCGTCTCCAGTTGTGCCCAAACGCCACCAGCGATGAACCCACAATGACTGGGGAGACATGAACGATCACATGCTTCAGACACATCTGTGAAGGGTCACGGGGAGCAGTTGTTCGTCTGCATTTAAAGCTACAAAAACCCAAACCGAACGTTTTGTAATTTAAACTATTTTAGACATGATCTGAGAGGAATTTCAGCTGGATGCTTAATACGCACGTTTAAACGAATCGTAATAATTCATCTTTAACACTGACTGTGAGTGATTTGTGTCCTTTTATATCAGTAGTTTAAAGATGATTCTTGGCCTAGAAGCAGTAATTGAGGAAACGACCTCACCTCAATCTTTGTTTTGATCATATCACACAAGCTCCGCCAGCAAAAGGGTTTTGCCATAAAAATATAAATGTTGAAATGTTTTAGGACACAATGTAATGAAATGGAAAATAATTAAAGTCAGCACGTCAGCATAGATTTACACAGAATTATAGTCTCATAAAGCATTTACTCGTAATTAAGTGGTTTAAAAAATGCCACATAGTCAGGTCTTTGTTGTGGCCTGTTTTCCTCCTCCTCGTGGATCTGATGGATGATTCCTTCACGCCTTACATTTGTCTGTTCCACAGGGACATATGCTCTCTGTACAGCCGGTGTTTATGATACATCTCCTCTGACTCCACATGCATTTGCTGCGACATTATTGCCACTGTCAGAACGCAGCCTTGTTTTCTGGCGAGACCCGTGGAAAATAAGCCCGTTTGAAGGCTGTTACCTGACACCTGACAGATCCTAATCTAGCAGACTATCAGCCTGACAGACAAATGGCCTCGTCGATAATGAAAAGCGCTTGAAGTGACCCGGGGCAGCACCATTTGTGTGCAAGGAGGGGTGGGGGTGAGGCACAAAAGGAGACAGAATTCATATTGTGTCTGATGTGTTTGGAGAAATCATGGCAATGATGTGGCCATAAAGCCTCAAAGCGTGAAAGTGTCGTGGTGATGGATGGCACCTCGTGACGGCAGGTGACACTGTAACCAAGCCTGCAGAGATGCCGCGTTTTGCATTGGCTTCCCCTACAGCAGCTCTTATATCCCTTATTTCTTTTTATTTTACCTTTTTATTTGAAGATCAAAAATTACGTTTTTAAATTGTCCTGGTAACAGTGATGGCCGTCCGCTTTGAAAGACCTTCTTTTTAATGCAGAAATGTTTTTCTTTATTCAATCACCTGGTCTCATTCAAGATCAAGCTGGTTTGGTTTTGTTTTTATCCTGTGATTTTTCTCTCCTAAAAACAAAAAAACGATGTCTGCATCTCTGCACAGTGAAAGAAAATATAAATTTAACCATAAGACAGTACTTGCTCTGAACTCTGCCCTAAAAGAGATTTTATATAACACATATATGTTTTAATCAGATCTGGCACTACTGTTTCATCAAAAGGACCAGAGCTATGAAAAGCCTCTCAGGGCAGACCTCTGCAGAGAAGGGGATTGTGGGTAACTATAGGCCACACCACACACCCTCTGAATCTCACCTCATCGACCGAGCTGAATGGAGAATGTCAGGACTCGGCATGGAAACGGGAATAGAACCGGAAAAGTAGAAAAGAATGGTATCCGTTTATATCTGCCTGGATGTTCACGCTGATTTTTATATCATATTTATAAATGGTCTGCGCTTACGTAGCACTTTTCTACCTGTTGGTACTCAAAGCACTTCACACTGTCAGTGTCTTGTTCAAGAACACGTCAACGTGTGACTGGAGGAGCCGGGGATCGAACATGCAACTGTAGGATTTGTAGTTTAACATATTCTATGTTTTACTGCTGTTTCATCCAGTCCTTGGTGTGTTCACTGTGGTTTCACTAAACAGGCAAATTTAGTCTGGGTCCGATGACGTGCTACACGTGGGCCACAAACTGTTGGCTTAATTATAATTCAAATAGTCACAATGTAGCGTTTGGCCTTTAAAACGACTCCTGTCATCTCTGAAAATATTCATAGGTTTGTCCAGTAACAGGATTATTAAATACATCACATGCTCATCTGAGCAATGAATGCAGAAACCAACTGCCAGGACTACAACACCTGTCCTGTACATAACCACTACATGGACTTCAAAATAAAAGATCAGTGGATTTCTCATTTGGTGCTTCGTTAAATTGTTAACACATTTCTCAGATTCTCATATTTTCACCCCTTCATGTAAGAAACCAAACGTTGCCATCATTCACTATTAGTAGTTATGTTAATACATAAAGAGGAAAGTGAACTTTGTTACAAGTCTGATCGTGTCCAACCCAGTAAATGTCACTTTGAATACATTTTGTAAATTAAATTTTTCCAGTTTAATCCAAGTTGCTCAGGATTATATATTCTACAGTTATCCACATGCATCCATTGACATTAAACAGGAGCTTTTTATTTCCATTTTATTATATCAGAAGACACCCAGCTCTAAATTACCATTAAACATCAGGATCTTAGCAGCCTTTTTCGAGTCACTGTGCCTTGATTCTGTTGACTGCTTTTACTGGCAGTAAGTGATGGCCTCTCCACATGGGCTGCCAGCGGAATTTAGAACTGTATGAAATCTGTTATTATCCACCACTTGGTGCACGGTGAAGTCTGAGTAAATCTCTGAAATGTGTTCGCATACAAACCCACCGTCTCTCAGCTCACTTCACCAGTGGCCCCTGGACGTTCCCAGAGCCCGACGTAAAACTAAAAAATACATGCATCTAAAATCGGGAATTACTTTTTTAAGGACATTTGATTGAAGGAGTCCATTTACCTGTTGGTGAAGAGTTTCATTTTTGAAATTTTGGTTGAATTCACTCCAGGCTCCTTTTCTTGTCTTCTGCATTTTGGTTGAGCGTGAAGTCGTCTGCCTCTGCACATAAAATACCGATAGGAAAATGGAATTTGATAGTAAAATTTGTCATTTCTGTTGCGGGAATGTGATGTTTTTATCATCATCAGTGATGATAGTAAAAGCATAGCGATGGACTACGAACAGATCTACATGGATGTTGACACCCGTGTGTTTGTGCTGCTGCAGGGAGGTCATCTACCGCCAGCTCTGCTGTCTGAACTGGCTGCTCGAGGCCTTGACTCTGGACCGTCCGGGCAGAATCGGCCCACTCATTGCCTGCTGGGATCCCAAGTAAGTTATTCCAGGGTCAAAGGTTTTTTTATCGCCCACCCACACGAACACAACTGACCAGTGATCAGTTGGAGCAGATGCACCGATACACACTTTGCCTCAGAGTTGCCTTTTTTTAAAATGATATTCAGTCAGCTGACCCTCCTCAATTGTTATGACCAACTAAAATTGAACTGTTTGGGGGGATTTTTGACAACGCTTACTTCATTATTTCTAGTCCTGAAACTTGAGGTCACAATGTTGTCACTGGAATGTCTCTAGCCTGATCAACCTTTATGTTGTATCTGTTAAAACCTGTCACGTGTTCCTTGTTGTTTATGTGATCCTTCGGTTATTTCGGACCGTGTTTACTCTCGACAGGATAATGGTGTGTTCACAGTGAGCCATGAGAGACCAAAGCACATGGAGTGTTAGGATTATGGCTGTAGCTCTTCATCCTCTCCAAGCCTCATACATAATAGATGAGCCTTTATTTACTATTAAAGAGTGATCTCACTGTCAGGAGCTGCAGTCTGGAGGCTGAAACACGGCGGCGTGACATGGCCACCAGCGACCGGCTCATTACAGTGCTGACCTCTGCACGCTGACTGTTGTGGAACTTGTGTCAAATCCGTGCAGCTTTGAAAGCGAGCCACCTGAAGAGGTGTCGCGTCTGCACCACAGAGGCTCGGTGATGAAGTGTGGTGGTGATCAGGACCTGCAGGCTGACAGTGCTGGATGAAATATAAGGCCCAGTGCACCGGAGGGGGTCCAGGCTTAGCAAGGAGATTGCATTCTTCCATCTTAGTCCCCCAACCCCACCCTCCCCACCCCCAGGTTCTACCTCTTGTGATATTGACCCACCGCAGGGAGTCGAGCGTGAGGAAGCGGCGAGAAAGTGCAGAAGCAGCAGCTGTGTGGTGCTTAAACTCATCTTTAACCCAGGACTGCTGTTGCACTGCACCCATAGTCCTGCACGGCGATGATTACGGTCTCTCTCCTACTCCCGTTCTGTTGTGCTCCCTTTTCTGTTGCCTTTGACGGTAATAAGAGAAACAGGGCGAATGATGATATCAGTGCTCTAGTTTTTTTTTCTTTTTTAAGAGTCAGTTGAGACCTGGGTCGGGAGAATAGATGAATTCATAAACTTTAAAGGCAACTGTGCCGCTTTCAGTCACAGTGGCTCCGTGTAGAATGTAGTACAGGAATATTATTGCACACCACTGTAGGCTTTGAATAATTGATAGAAAAGTGAACCGAGTAGGGAACAGGAGGAAAGGAGCTACAAAGAGAATTTTCTTATTTTTTTTAATTCAAACATCATTGTGTTACCGCCTCCAGGGCCTTCACTCAGCTTCAAATCCAATTTCCCAGAAAGTCTTAATCTTTATGGGCCAAATGATCCAGCTGAGGTATTACTGTACGGGAAGACAAGGAGAGGATGAAATGAAACATTATTACAAGGTTACGACACTGCTGGGCCCTCCACCAGGCAGGCAGCTCTGATGCCGGGCATCAATCTGAAGCACTGCACACTTTTTATGATGAGATGAATTATGATTTCGATAATGGCCAGAGCGACTCTCGAGCTGCCTCTGCCTGGAAGGCCGGTTTCAACTAGCGGTGAGTTGTAGAAGGTCAGCGGGCTGATAAATGTAACACAACAGCAGCTATTATTTTCCATTCTCAGAGACCCTGGCCGAGGCAGAACCACGATAAAGACGCTGAAAAAAGAGAGAGCTGCTGACAGCAAATGGGAGCAGTTTGTGTCCAACAAGGTATCCCTCACTCCTGTTTACACGACACTGTACATTCTGTGTTTTAGTAGTAATTTATCATCATTTAAATTTTTGATTTGCATCATAACCAAAAGATCAATATGTGGACTGTTTATTACTGTGAACACATGCAGTTTAGTTATTTTTAGTCAACCCCACACAGACCGTTCACCTGCTGGAAATACTCACTAGAGCAACAAATGTTATTAATCCATGTCTCAAAATAGTCTCCAACAAATTCCCTGTTTGCTTACGTTTGACTTACATTTGATAAAAACTACAGTCACTAGTCACATGCATTACTCCCAGAACATTAGGCATATTCGACTTTTGGGTGAAATGTGTGTAAAATGTAAAACGTTGGTGCTACAGTGAAAGTTACACCATGAAATTTGGGCGTTTAAGTAGAAGCGTGCGATGGTAATTTCCACATCTCAAACTATGTATTAAAACAAAAGCTAAGAACAGTGGTGGATATACCGCAGCAACGAATGTCAAAGTCTTAATAACTGTCTGTCTCATGACGCCAAAATGTGAACAGAATGATGACGTTTAAATTCAAACTGTCCAGAACAGAACATTTAGTGGTTGGGATTGTTGCGGTTAATCACGTTGTTACGCAGTAAGTACTGAACCGTTGGACAGCTGGACGTGTGCGTTGATAACTGCGTTTCAGGTGCATTCTGAAATTTCACCCGAACTCTTTGTGAGTAGTGCACTGTACATGTGTGATCTGTGTGTTCTGCCTGGAAAGTCAAAGTAAAGTAGCAATGTATTATATCTTCTTTTTTTTTGTTCAGAATAAACTTATTTCTGCTACTGCAAACAATAATATTCTAGACAAGTGAGTTTCCACCTTTGTGCCAGCAGCGTGGGGCAGCCCTTGTCGGATTTATCCTGCTCCAAGGTAAAGCCCAAAAAGAAACGGCTTTACCAGTTTAGTGAGGAACGCTGTCCTGTACTTTAACTCCATCCGACACCTTTTTGGATGAGGTGAAACGCTGACGACCAGCTGAGGCTTAACGGTCAACATCACCGATGCCGGTTGAATGGCAGCAAATCACTTCAGCCAACAAGGGACATTTATGCCCACAGTTATGGAATAAGACGAACAATCACGGGGGTGTAATCTTGGCGTGTCCGTACACCTCTGGCCGTGCAGAGTGTTCATTTCCTCTCTGTGTCCCTGAGGTCCGTAGAAACTCTGATCTCAGCAGGAGGTGGGACTTTGCCAAGAACTTATCTCTCAAAATCCTCTACCTGCCGCACTCAGCAGAATGAGAGGAGTGCTGCACTGTGACACCTACCTGCACACACACACACACACACACACACACACTCAGGAAAAAGTCAGGTGCATTTTTCCACTGTTGCTCAAGCACATTTAAATAAACTGCAAACCCTAAATGTTCATGTGCACATAAACAGTCAAATGCACATAGCGACACCCACTGACTCTGTAAGCATTTTCTCACACACACACACACACACACACACAGACACACACACACTCCTTCGGGGATGACAGCATGTGGCAGTAGAGGACATTTGGAGAGCTGTTGTTGAAGTGTTGTGCTTCCTTCCAACCTGATAATTAGGCTGATGGGAGCGTCACACACACTTAAGGCCTGGGTCTGCTCTGACAGACAGGCGGGAGAGAGGGAAGGGCAGAGGGGAGACGTGTCTGGCTCCCTTCTGTGGCTCGTACGTCGTCCTCACTTGAGAGACGGCTCTACCTATTGGTGTGTGCCAAGCTGCCGACTGTCAGCTCGTTCGCATATTTCTGCACGTAGGAAGATCAAGGGTCCCCACAGGAGTGGATATAAATTTAGATCTTTGCTTTAGACCTCAAGACACATTATTTCTATTATTTTTATTATTCTCACTATTATTGGAACCTAAACTCTTTAGGTGATGTGCTTTAGCTATTAGGCATAACTGGATAAATGCAGATGGCCGCACATCAATCCGAGATATTTCTAGTGCGGAGCTTGATGCACAAAAGAAAACGTTAAAGGAGCTAAGCCATCACCAGGAAATGCCAGGTTTTGTTTTGTCCCACAGAACCGATTCCAAGAGCTTCCTCCATTCTGTTACACAGAGAGAAGAGATAATTATAGCCTGTTCAATTCTCTGCTGTGAGTGGCCTCAATCTACAGGAGCGTAATGCAGCCATTAGACGGGTCTTGTTTGGGAGTGAGGGATGTTGTAGCCTGTACTGCATTTAGATGACTGCTCACCTGCGATTGGAAGCAGTAACTCCTGAAGTCATTTCTCTGGGTTTCTAAGGGCATTCTGGGAAATGTAGGACACACAAATGACATCCAGTCCCCAAATTCCAAAAACCAATTGTTTTCTTCAGGTGAGGAGACGAGCATAAAACTGATAAATCATTTAAAGTTACACTATTTAACATCATCATAATAACAATAAAGGTGGACAATCTTTAGAAATTAGATTTCAAAAGTAACAATTGCTACTCAGTAACGGCAGAAAGGCTTTGTTGTACTGACCTCTATGGGCTGAAAGTCTGAAACTTTTCCACTTGCTCTGCTCTTCCCCTCTCAAAGCCTTGCAGAGCTCATCCCAAGCGTCGTGGCAGCACCACCATCTTCCTCCAGGCTTTCAGAAGAGCCTCCTTCATGAGCGTGGCCTCCCTCTCAGCGCTCACCTCTACCACTGTGGGCAGCAGTCGGTCCTCTCTGCTCCCGGGTCCTGAGGAGGACACCAGCTCACCCGGAGCACCCGAGGACACACAGCACCCTCCCTCTGAGTGTAAGTTGTCCAGAAATTGGACGTTTCTGCAATGCATTTATTTCTCAGATGCAGATGTGCGGTGAGAAATTATGCAACAAAACATATTAAAGAGAATTCACTAAAAACCTGGATATTTTGTCTCTACTGACTGATCCGCCTGATGGCAGAGCTCAGAGATCTGCACAGACGGGCTCGTAAAACCAAAGCTGCAGCTCAGAGAAAATGAGTCTCCATCAGGGCAATAGAAATCATGTTAAATGGCAATAAGTGCAATAGTGCACGCGCCGTGAACAGAACGCACCCATTTCTCATCAGCAATGACACTTTGCTGAGACATAAGCAAAAGACACACTTGCACATATAGACTTTTACAAACCCCTAGTAGCATCGTTACAACAGCTCAAATGTGATGCTGCTGTATCAACGGTTGTGTTAATTTACAGTTTACCTCTACGACACCGAATCTACACTGTGTTCAAAGCTCTCGGCCATTTCAACTAACAAATTAAATCCAGTCTGCTCTGCCGAGCCCCCCCCCCACTCTGCCACGCTCCATCACGCTCTGCACAGCGCGTCAGGTTGTCTTCATTATGAACTTGCATTTAATGAGAATGTGCCAAAACCAAGGAGCAGATGAAGCAGAAATACCTGAAATGTCTCAAATTTGCGGATTGGTTGGAAGGATGAGATCATTTAAAAGTAAAGTCTGCATCGCAGGGGTCTCCCACAGCGCCACTCTTCGCATGATTCTAGTACAAATATACAGAATCTTTGAAAAAGTCACAAACTGTATCTTTACTTCCAGTGTCAGAAATGCACTAAACTCAGCCCCAGACGTAGTTTCAACCTAAACTGGACCTCGCAGCAAGAAGAATTATCTGAAACAATCTGTTTGCAAAAGCTTCCTGCTGTGAGGGTACAAAATCTCCAAATTGTTCTACAGAAAACTCTGCTCTGTTGTCATGGAAACAGCTCTTTGACATGAACACAAAGCCTTAAAAGTCACTTTATTCCTGCGGCTAGAGACAGAGAAAGTGTTACAGGAAAAAAAAACCATGATGGCACCCAAAATTCCCTTTCCAACCTCATGAACACACACACACACACACACACACACTCACACACACACACACACACACACACACACACACACACACACACTCACACTCACACACCACCTGCTGAGTCTGAAATGGAAACCAAAATAAGAGTTGAGCTTGTTCGATACGTCCCTCAACTGGGCGATCAGAGCCTTTCTGCCCTGTGCTTCTTCCCATAGTGCTTTGCTTCAGGTCATAGCCTGTAATAATTAGTTATGATTCCCCCACTGCCCCCGCCCTCCTGTAGATTACAGGTTTCATGTCATTACCTCCTGATGATAGACTGCCCGAGTCATTGTCAGGTTGTTGTTCCTTCTTTTTCCTCTCCATTACTCTTTCTCGTGTATTTTTTTTTCAATCTCCTCCCTCTAATCATAAAAGGAGTCCAAAAATCAAAGGATTAATTCAGCGTCACTGGTTTAAAGCAATTAACTGCTGTTCCAGCTAATCCCCAGAGTTATGTCTCAAATCCAGAAATTGGCCACTGGAGATGTGCAGCTCTGCCCACACTACATTGTTTTGTGTGGTAAATGAAGTTCAAAGCGGAGTTCTCAACTTCGAGAGGGGAAGAAAATAACAGCCTTTTGAAGTCTTTGATGAAAAAAAGGAATTGTAAAACTCTGAATAATTAGGAGGTTTATCTTTGCATTTCAATGTAGTTTTTCCAATGTAGTGGGTTTTTTTAGCAGCACAGATACAGTAGTTAATCCACGGCATTCATTAGGATAATTAAAGAACTCTATTTATTCAATCTAAAGTCAGCCAATTTGCAAAAGTTATTGGCTATTACAGTTCTGTCTGCAGGTTTTTATGTAGCCATTCCACATGAGGAATTGTGCTATACGTTCTCATAAGTGCCTCATCTCCCTGATTTGTCACGCTGTGATTAATTCTGTCACAGCTGATAGAGAACTTGAATCATTTAGGCCGGTATTTAAAATTTTAATGAACGTTTTACACTCTCAGGAGGATTCATAAAGCATCGCTTGTGTGACATCGATGTACATCTACTAGCTGCTGCTCATCCACCTGTCACGGTGGGCTGCAGTGACAGCATGTGAACACCAGGGGGAGAGAGGAGACCAAAAATGGAAAAACACACTGACTTTAAATTGGACCTGATGCAGAAACACATTTTGTTTTTGCACCAATACCTACTTATATTTTTTTATATTTTCACACCCACATTCTGGATTCTTATTAGACTCCGAATAACTTGCACATTATTCCACAGGTCTGACGTGCAGGAAAAGCTGTTCAGTGACATCATCATAAACTTCACATAAACAGCAAAGTTATGTCTGCAGGTGCTTTTGGACCCAACTGTGGTGTTTAGTGGTGTTTGTGTTGAAGTGACGTGATCTGGCCCACACTGGACGTGCATTTCTGTATTTCTAGATCTGGGAAACTGTCATTAGCCTAACGTGTCGTATTTCAACCCTGACGACATCTTTTATCTTGCAAAACAAAGCGACGGCACAGCAGTCTGGTTCAGTGTTCAACCAGTTCAACACATACTCACCAAGTTTGTTTTTTGGTGGAACGTTGCTTAAAGTATCTATATTCTTAAGGAATAAATCAAAAACTGTGGGGACACACAGACAAGACTAAAAATAATCTTGTATAAGAGATTGTTGAACGGCTTTGTGTGGTCCAGACACCACAGAACATGTAATACTGTATAAATCAAACTTGACTTGTATTCTGAGGCAGGTTGGTATGTAGAGTCCAGTGTAAGTAGACAGTCTGTGAACTTCACTTGACTTCACTGCTGCCTCAGCAATTCTGCTCTCCCTGAACTTCATGATGACTTCAGTGATGTTGTACTTGCTGAACTCTCCGAGGACGGAGTGTAAAATTAGCGTGAGCAGTTACAGATAAAAACAGGGGAAACGTGGTGTGAAAATGCTCGTATTAATAATTTGTCTTCTGGTCTTTGCACACGCTGTCAGATGTCGCACAGAGGGTCCAGAAAGAGCAGCAAAGCCCCAAGACCATCCCTGTGCCAGACGGGTAAGTTGTGGCAGCCAGTTTGATCCCTTTGCCAGCTCATTAGCTCATGTCTTCCAGCAACCTGAACCTGCAAACAGTAAAATCAGTGCTATGAAGATTCAGCTCAGTATCGTTATCAGTCTTAATCCTTGCACTCCTGGACCTGAGGACATTGCTGGTCCTCAGGTCCAGGCTGCCATTATGCTTCAGGCAGTTGCAATAACTCGAACAGTAGCAAAGACTTCACTTCCGCGATCAACAGCAGTCAAGAGGACAAAGGTCCAAACGATCACGGTGGGGACAATGTCCCCGTGACCCTGGATTGATTGTTTGAGGAGAGCAGAGAGAAGAAATGTGAAGCGGCAGCTTAGCCTTGACTCTGCGATGACAACCCTTCCATCCGCCTTTCTGTTTTTAGTCAGCGTTAGCTGCAGTCGACCTCCAGGCCTGTGCTTGGTTTTACAGGAAGTGACCTGACAGGTTATGTCTCACATTTGCTGTGTTATGGAGAAGGAACAGAAGCACAAGTTGTAAAATGTTATCTCTGACATCTTATTGGTGTTTTTGTCCTACCTAATATTTAGTTTGGGGTTTGAAGGTATGATCACATGATAACTACCATTCACTGACTGATTACATGTGCCGTCGGAGTGATTTTGTCTCTCCACTGGGCCTCTCCCTATTTAACAGTCTCCTCTGTAAACAAGTCCTTCTTGTTGTAACCGACGTCAGGTTCAGTTTAGCCACTTTCAGACATGCACACTAGAGGACGATCCGGTCCAGACATAATCTAGAGTGAAAATCGACGTCTTTAACACGCCGAGGTCACCAGGTGTGAATCATCTAGAGTATTTCCTCCCCTATTCACATGTGAGCTGGGGTGGAGATAATCCGGACTTTGCACTAGGGAGCTGGCCGGGGAAGATCCAGCCAGCGTCAGGGGCAAAAGACTGTGGTGGTTGTACTCACACATACACTCCACCCGGATAAAGTCTAGATTATGTCTGGAATCCGGTGCATATCTGAAAGGGGCTTTTGAAAGCATCAGAATCCAAAGAGGACAATCAAACCGGGTCCAAGACTGCGACGGCATCTCAACCAAAAAGCTTTTGAGGAGGAAGGAGCAGCTGATATACGAGCTTTTACAGTATCCAATAAAACACAGAATCATAGTTTTGAAGCACGGCGATCCTCTAAACATAGACAAAACAGGTTTTAAAGCTGGTTGAAGTCGAAGCTAAAGGTAAAAATAACCTCCCCAAAAAAGCACACACCTGGCGGAACATCACAATCTGATGATTGTGGCTTTTACCGCACATTGTTTTATTTTATGTCTAATGGACTGAAGTGCAGCACCAACACAACAAAACTTTGTTCTTTCATTCTGACGTACTAAAAAAATTGTGACCTGCTGCAACTTTCTAGACGTTTCAAAAGCCAAGAGATAATATTTAATAGCACGACTATGAATCTAGCTTATGAAGACAGCAATAAACATTTATCCTGTATTCCAGCTGTGCTGCTGAGCCGCCATCAGCCATCAGCCATCTCATCAACAGCAAGGCCTCCGTGCTGCAGGAGCTGAGAGCTGCCTTTAAGGAGCGCGCTGAGGAGGTGGCCGAGAGCTACATCAGCACGCTGGAGCTCAAAGCCAGGTCTGACCCTTCAGGAGGAGACGTTTGTGTTACCTGCTCGAAGACGAGCACAATGAACCTTAATGTCTGGTAACGTTTAAAGTGATATTTAACTTGGACACGGTTTTCATTTCCTCAGGGGATCCGCATGTGTTAATAGTATTGTAGCTTTTAGATTTTTCTGGTTATGGACACTCCTCAGACTGCATGTTTGCTCTGTTCTATCATTCTGTGAGCTTAAGACACACGGTAAACACGGGCTGTGTGCCAGTACAGTACGAACCCTGGGCTGGGTATAAGACGGTCTGTGACCTCACAGGTTCTTCCAGTTCCTATTGTTGTGTTTTCTTTTCTTTTACTTTTGGTTTTTCATTCCATTTTCCTCCCCCGTTCAGGGAGAGGTTAAACAGCGGTCTCCAGATGTATCGGGCCTTGCGTCATAAGACCGAATCCCATCATGCTCCACATCACGTGACTTGCACGTCCCAGGAGAAGCAGGCTCCAAACAATAGGAACAACCACAGCAACAATTTGTGGTATGCAGCCTGGGGAAGGCGTAACGTAGCGTGGAGTCTGTAGTCGGGGGTGCAGTGGGATTTACAGGATGGGTGTGTTTGCACACATGACTCTGTAGGCACATGTGGCGTTGAGCATGTTATTATCCTGACACCCGTTCTGGTTTCTCGTGCCCCTTTTGTCAGGCTGTCCGCCCTGCTGAGCAGCCTGCCTGCAGAGCTGCGTGAGGAGCGAGCGGTGGACCAGGTACTGCAGAAGCTAAGTGGTTTTGCAGAGCAGCAGACGATAAGGGTCCGGCCTCAGGTCTTTCTGAAGGTGCTGGGGGGTTTGGAGCCGTGGGAGCTCTGTCTGCCCGAGCTGTGTGTGGCCGTCCAGGTACATGAAGCATGACTCTCCTCAGATATCAGAGCAAATCAAGCTGCTAAGGTCTGTGTCACATATTGTCCATCACCAAGACCTGGTTACAATAGTGACGAAGCCCTTGTTTAACTCTCGTCTCCAGTTTTTTACCAGTCAAATGAGAATCGAGCCGAATAACAAACACTTTAGAAGTAAATCCCATCAGACCCACTAGAAATGTCCAAAACACACATCACATAATGATATAGTTTTAAAAATGGGTTTATTTATTAATGGGCTTTGGAAATAAAAAGTGCATTAATACAAAACAAAGGTCTGAAAGCATAAAAACACTGACGTTATACTGTTGTGTCACTGCACTGATTTGCCTTCATTTGTATCTCTCCGTTTTTAAACACCAGTTAAATTAAGATTATTGTAGTTTGCAAGAATGTGCTAAAATCTTCAGTCGTCTACGATTTATAATCCTGGTTTATTTCCTGTATTTTTCCTCAAAGTCGTCCAGATTGAGCTGCAAGATTCAAACCTTAGTGTGGCAGTAAGTCTTCAGCTGGACTCGAGACCTTCTAAACACGCCCCTACCGGTCAGAAATGAGGACGGTACATTCCTCAAAGACTCCAGAGCCGACAGAAAGTGTAATGACAGGATCTGACTGATAAATAACAGTCGAGGACGGTAAAGATGCCTCACTGATGTAGGGGGTCCGTGGGGAAGGATGTGTGCTGGCAGTTTGCTTGCACTGCTTTTTTTATCTCAGAACAGGATGTGGAAGCGTTTCTGCCCCAGGAGACACTGTGCCAGGGCATAAAGCCCCAAAGTATATAATTACTTGTTTTAGTCGTTACATAGACGCCCCTGATTTTCCCTTGCGGTACAATAGGCTTCTGTTTTTGGCTCCGTGATCATCGGCTGTCAGATTTGACTTTGTGTTTCATTTCTTATCTTTGCCTGTGTCTCTGTTTCTGTTAAAATCACCCACCTCCCGTTTGTTTGTGTGTGTGTGTGTGTGTGTTTGTGTGTGTGTGTGTTGTCAGATTGCCATGGACCACGTGGTGCAGATGTCCAGAGCAGAGTACGAGGCCTGGTTGTTTTCGAGGGTCACTCTGCCCCCATAGTAGGATGATAAGACTCAGGAAGACGTGTGAAGGAGGTCAGATGCTGGGACGCACATATGAAGACAAATCACAAACAGCCACTGCAGTATTAAATTAAATGCAGGCTGAAACAGCCTAAAAATGAATGACAGGTCATCCTCCTCAAACAGTGGCCGCCTGATGTTGAAGCAGCGCAGTTGCTTATTTTTCTAGAACCATGATATGGATTATCATGATTAAATTTGCTCAAACCTCATTCTGATCCAGAATTCTTAAAAAAGTTAAGTAGTAAAGTTTAAAGCACAGACAGAAGCCAGATGTTACAGGCCTGTGTCATCACAAAGAATGAATATGAAACGAGGTGCAAATTACATTTTCTTCCAGCAGCAGTTTGAATCCAGTCCAGCAGAAGTACGATGAAATTCACTATAGTCTGCGTGAATTGTCCACTGCGTCTGAACATGCCAAAGTGGGAGACGCTCCCAAACTGTCTGGGACTTTAAACCGCACTCCCCCCGTCCAGTTTATCCTTGACAGGCAGTCAGACAGGTGAGATTTGAGCTTCTGCTTTTTAAATGAAACCTCACCCCACATTTCCACTGGTGATTTGCGAACTCAATACAAAATGGGGAAAATCCCTTTCCAGCCCTGCAGATCATGGATGGCAGAGCAGGGCTGTGCTGAGAAGACATTTTGGAACAAACCAGTTTTCTGCTGTTGCTTTTGTTCCTCTGTGTAGCCATGTTTCATGTGGTTGATGAAGCCCAAAAAAACTGCATTCAGTAAAAGTACAAAGAAACATACAATAAGGATAAGGTATGCAGTGAAATTTGTACTTAATTAAAAGTACACGGTTTATATTTTACTAAGTACTCGACTCTTTTTTTCTCTGTCCTCTTCTAGTAAAAGACACAATAGATGGATAGATAGATAGATAAAAATATGGAAGGACAAACTGACACTAAAAAAAGTGGTTTATTATGAAATGTGTAAAGTGACGTGATTTGATTAGACGTGGAGTAAAACTTACATACAGTTACTGTTACTGTGTCTGTACAGTAACAAAGTATTGGGAGTTCGTTACTGTAACATTTTAGCCAACAGACAGAACAGTTTGAAAAACCCACTATAGGGAGGAAAGATAATTAGAAAAACTAATGAGCTATGAGCTCTTGATTTAAATCATTTCAGAAATGCCCCGATCTGAACTTTGTTCTACACTTTGATATGAAAAACAGCAGAATGTTAAGACGCTATCAGCCCGAGGGGCTCAGTGTCAGGGGCCCTATTAAGCGGGGGGGCAGGGGGGCGACAGCAGTACAAAGAGGCCACAGTTTGCTGCATAGTGAGAGCATTGATAAATCACAAGATAAATAATAATTTGGTAGCTCCAGTGAGAACTCTCTTTGTGTACGTGATGCTGGTCGTTGTCTCTTCTTTCTTTCCTTCCTTCTGCAAAAACCTACAAACCTTCCACATGCCCAGAGGTGATCTAAAGCGAGATGAGGTACAGACAATCGGGTTAACTTTTAACTCCACCCTCCCTAGGGGTGGTGCATATAAAAGTGCCTGACCCGTGACTCCGTGTGTGATAAGATTAGTGACCTCTGCCTCACTTTTTATTAGCCAGTCACTAATTTACAGCAACTGAATGTGTCTGAATGGATGCGATTCTGTGAAAATGTTTATTAGATGGAATTTGTGTCATGTCTAATTAAAAGTAAGACAAGTGTGTGATATTTTAGCTCCTATTTTGTGAACTTCAGTCCTTTTGTCATTTGTGATCAGATGCTTTTCTTGTTACTGGTACAAATTTTTCTTTCCAGCAGGACAGAAACGTTCAGTCTGTGTGAGTGTGCGATGTGGTGGGGGAGCGGCACACAGGGAAAGGGAGAAATGACTTGCCTGGAAGAGGACGGGTGGGGCTGGAAACGAGGGCAACAGTGAGCGAGCACACATTTCAGGAATGCCACACAGTCTGGGAGCTAAGCTCATCCCACCCCCCACTCACCGGGGCTACAGGCTGCCTTTCATTGGAACGTCTCACTCGGGGTTTGTGATGAACACAGCTGAGTCATGTTGAAATTACAAAGGAGTCGCGGTTACAAATTAGTGGCCAAAAGTTTAAGGCTGCACATTACAGTTTCACCATTTGACCAGCTGGAATGTTTGAGCCTCAAAAAAGATACACAGAGGAAACCACGAATGCTTGGATGTTCGAGACGAGCTCGGCCAATTTTCACCCTCTCAGATCAGTTAAATCTGCTCCCTGTGTGAACGTCGGCCCATCTGTGGCCCGGGATTGGACAATTATTTCATTATTTGTTTATTAGATGTTATTAAGAAAATAATCTCTGTTGCAAACGTGATGCGTTGAGTTTGACAGACTCGGGGCAGGCTTGTCTGGGTTCAAACCCAGAATGGGGGGCCTCTGTGGAGCCTGCATTTTGCAGACAGTGGCGGTAGGAAATTTGCCACGTCTGTGCGGACTTATCTTTCTGAGAGGTGATGTTGGGGCTCGTGTCTCTGCTCACGTGAACCCACGTCCACGATCAAGTATTTAACTGTATTTTTAACTACAAATATTGTATAAAACGTATGTCATTATGGAGGTTTGCTGAGTGGATCTCAGGCTTGTGTTGGCTTGTTGTTGCAGATTGTCGTCTATAGTTTATGTCTGAAGTGTCGCAAAAACTATTACAATAGTCCGTTCACCCGCCAACAGTGGAATGTAATAATTCTGCTGCGTTACAGTTCACCGGTTCACATTCACTGATGTTGGGAGCTGTGTAAGGAGAACTTAGGGGAGCATTGTGCTGCCTTTGTTTGGCTTGGTGCAAATAGGCAAATGTGTCATAATGAAGATTTTTTTATATTTTATGGCAATATACTAGTATCTGTCTAAAACGGGCACCAATTGGTTGCATCAGGGTGATCCTCATGCTTCAGTCTAAAAATCAGGGTAGATTGTCTTTTATTTGGAAAATTCTTTTGTTTAATCCTTTTCCCAAAAACTCAGAGTACATCATAAAACCACATCCAGTTTCCACTTAAGTATTTAGAAAGTATTTATCTTTTTCTACTAGTACATGTTTGTCCTGAAGTATATACAGATTTCAAGGGTTGAATGATGAAACCTGTTAGCAACGACTGGGCAGACGATGAGTCATCTGTGGGGATATTCACATTTTCTTTAAAAAAAAAAAACAGCTGCTATTGCAAAGCCGATCTGCTGGTGGCACAATAGACTGACTGTGACCATCTATTTTTTAATAAGGAAATTTACTGAATATCCGTAAGAACTTGGATACATGTGACGAGAAGAGAAGAGCCCAGAAAGACAAAAGTCAAGCTCCTGTGCGTCTTGCAGATTAAATAAACTGGTTATCTGAAAGCAGTGCAAAGTACGATAGTACTAGTGCAAAAACACTGTGGTGATGTGAATTTAGAAGAACAAGCAAAAGATTTTACTGCCCGTTTAAGAAGAAGTAAAATATGGAAGCAGAGGAAATGAAAATGAGACAAACACAGTTTGACATTTTAAATCTAAACAGCCGCATTTTAACCTTATGTTTAGCTTTGAGGAGGAAGGTCATTCGGGCGCCTCGGCCCCGAAACCTTGTCGTCTTTCTGCACCTACAGGAAAATTCAATATTTACTCTCCAGTTTCCCACCAGCAGCCCCTCCGTGCTTGTGTTGGTATGAAAGTGCCTTTGACTGCACAGAGAGGAACAGAGAAGACGTGTTTGCTCAGTGCCACAAACGTTATGCAATCGTTACTGCTCCTAGACATTATTATTGCATTGAAATGTAAAGGTTTACGGCAGTTCTTACAATCCTTTATACTTAAAAGTGATGTTGATTATGACGCTAATTGTGGATGTTACATCAACTCGCTAGTTGTGAGTGTGAAGAAAAATCTAAAGTAAAAGCTGTAATGGCCACAGCACAGGCTTTGATGGCTCCATTATAGTCGTGCTCCTGCGTGTCCTTGCTCGGCCCTTTGTTCCACTGATAAATTCCCAGCAGCTGCCTCTTTGCACATGTACACGCTCTCTTATCGCTGCTCAAACAGCAAAGGGCACCTGCTGTTCCCGAGTCTCTCTGACACACACACACACACACACACACACACACATCAATATTTCCTCCTCAAATATTATCCACAGATCCACCAGAGCAAAACTAATGGCTGCTTTAACTCCCGTGTCACTGTGACAATTATCGTTGAAGTTCAAAGTGACGTGTGTCGCGCTCACACAAGCTCAGCTGAAGTCGGACTTTGCAGCTGGTTAAAAAAACAGCGAGGCTTCAGCTTTAAGTGCACACGGGCGTTTTTACAGCTGAGCCAACCGAGGGAAACCACCGGCTGTAAATACACCAGCATTAGTCGGCTGGTCCACTTTCACTTGCAGTAATTTTGCATTGTAAAATTCCAGCTATGGGCTGAAAACAATCTGACCACATTTCTAAACTTATTTTTTAAGCACACTGGTTTGGTTCCTTAACCGTAACTCACAGTACATAAATGTGTGCAGACAGGCCTTTTCCTGTTCCTGTCGTCATCTTCCCCCGGGCCTGAGCTCTGCTCCGGTGCCTACTGGCAGATATGATAAGAGTTTATTGATCCCAGGTGGGGAAATTCTTGTGTTACAGCAGCAGTAAGAACAAAAAACAAGATAAAAAAAACAACAGTAGTAACTGTTCAAAGTATTAAACAAAAGATAAGTTGAATATTGCACAACAAATAAATTACACACTGTGTAAATTGCATTTTGTTTGTCACTGCAGTGATGTATTGTACAGTCTGATGTCTGTGGGGAGGACGGAGCGACAGTAGCCTCCTTCCTGCACTGGGGCTGTAACAGCTTTATGCTGAAGGAGCTGCTCAGATCCTCCACCGGGTGGGTGGGGTTATATCCATGATGGATGTTAGTTTGGCCAACATCCTTCTGTCTGCCACCTCCTCGACGGAGCCCAGGACTGAGCCGGCTGTCCTACCCAGCTTGTTAGGTCTCTTCCTGTCTCTGTTCGTACTGCCTCTGCCCAGCCCACAACGGCGTAAAGCCTCCAATCCTCTGCAAAGCTGCTCCTTGCATTGGCGTGTATGAACTTGGAACAAATGAAAATGCTGCAAAACGTACTAATCAAGCAGAAATTGCTGAAACCTTCTGATTGGTCACAAGAGTGAGCTTCACTGAAAAGCTATGTGCATCTGAGGGTGTTGGTCAGTGAGTCAACTGCACCTCTTCACAATAACACCCAACATGTTTGTACCATTTGTCTAAAAAAAAACTTCAACTGCAGCTTCACTGCATCTTTAAGTAACATGATGTAGTTTTACCTTTAGTTTTGTTCATGAATGTCTGTTTGCTCAGAGCATCGCTGTTCCCAAACACAGGCTCAGAGATGGAAAGTGCATCATTAGTTAATGCAAATGCTTTTTTCCAAGAGCTGATGCCTTCCAACGTTTTACCAGCTTCATTATTCATCTATTGATCTCTGGCGTGTGGTTACAGCGGGAGTGCTCGGTGTTGCAACAGACGCAGTGAGGTTACAAGCTGAGGCACCTAGGGGATGTTTATTGCCTCCGATGAGGTGGTGCTGATGAAAAAACATCACAATCCAATGCCAAACAGGAAATGACATACTCCGCTTGTGTTTATGCATCTGCCTGTGGTTCGTATTTGTGTTTGAGCAGATGTAATAACTCCTGGCTAACGCGGACTGACACGTGAGCTAACAAAACATCCAAAAGTTGGGCTTTGTGGTGCGACTGTAGCTCTGTTGTAATAGTTTGAACTATCTTTACAAAGTTAGGACCTCGGAATTTGAATTTGATTGCTGATAGTCATATGCAAAGCCGTGTCAAGGTTAGAAAAGCTGATGCAATTTTAGTAACATCAAAAGACGCTGGTGGGGCGCAGTTCAAATCTCCTTGATCCACTCTGAATCTTTCTGTGAGCTTCAAAGGGAGGATCTGCCCATGCTGTGTAGGAGGAAACCAAGTGATTAATGTCTTCATCCAGCAGACACGCTGCCTCTTGCAGACCTGCCACATGTACAGGAAGTGAAACCATGGCGATGGAGGCTTGTGTAATGTGTGACGCCAGTTCTCCCAAAGCTTGCATTAGCTTGTGCCTATTAAATATCACTCCGGGAAGCGTTGGCCAGCCTGCTGCCTGCTGTCACTCACCGCGAAAGTCTCTTTTCTCTCTCCTCGCTGACCTTGGACGTTGTTCCAAAGTGTGTGTGTGTGTATGTGTGTGTGTGTGGATCATTTCTCTAGCAAAGGATGGTTATGTGGTTTGTCTTTACGATGAGAGGATTTCTAAATTGAAATGAATACATCTGTATACTCGATCTTTTTTTGTTGCTTTCTACTTCACCGATATATTTGGAGACGTGTTGACACCCTTAGTACGAAATAAATGTCTTTTGATCAGATGTTAAAATTAACTTTCAGAATATTTAAGTCCCCCTCCTCGATGTGTTTTCTCGTTGTTTTATTCAAATAGGTGACCTTTACTTTCCAGAATGATTTATGTCCAGAGTTTGACACTTAGAGGCTGTTGAACTGTTTATGGAAAAATTACTCGAGACACACGTTCTTATTGAAAGTGAAGTATTTGTTCCTGACTTTTACGACCTCGTCTGACTCCCATAAGTGGTCTTACTGTTCGGTGGGATCAGGCGTGCATTAACACACTCGACTGAGCTTCCTTTGTTGCCAGCGGTAACTGAGGATAACGATGTCTCTCAGCTCCAGAACGAGCCAGCTTCACTTAGCACAGGAGTGGAGTGTGTCCTGTGTGCATCACTGATCACATACATACGTGTGCAGTTCCTTGTTGGTTCACACACTTATGTTTAACCAGTGGTTGACCTGATCTGGTGAAGACTGACATTTCAGGGTCACACTGTTTCCCTGTTCGTCTTTTTGGCTGTTTTTCTTGCGAGGGAACGAACAGTTTGAACCGAACGATGCAAATTACAGACTAATGATTGATGACTCTTTTCTGCGCAGGAACTAGCTGTTAAATAATCAACTGGAATGTTGGGCGTGAATGAAATCTGGAAAAACAAGCCAGAAGCCGAGAAATAATTAGAGCAGAGACACACCTGTGGAGGCGGGAGGAGCGGGTGAACAGATGATTGAAGTCAGCAGTTTGTCTTTTAATCGTGCTGGTGATTCCTGTTCATCCGTGTCGTCACACAGAGATGGAAAGATGACGTGGGAACGACGGCTCACTCCAGGTGCCCTGAATACTAAGACCAACTGCCGTCCCCAGCTCCTGATCAGCCGCTCACTAGCCTTTAAATGAAAAAAGATTAAAGGAGGCTGTTTGAGGATTTTTCTTAGGTCAGGTGACTAAAATCACTCAGCCCTTAAGACTATTAACGGCAGAAAATGTGACCTCCAGCTCACCCCCCAACAAGCATCACCATCACCATTAGCACTCAGATTAGAAAACAGAGTTACACTATTACTCCTGCTGCCTCAGTCTTTAGTTTGCCCGACTTCACACACTTTTTGCATTCAAATCCTGTTTGATCAGCTGCCACACTTGTAAAGCTTTGCTGGTTCAGCACTTCTTCGGTTTCCTGTTATTGTGTCGGGGCCTGTTAGTTTAAATGAGCACATCGCTAATAGATTAGCTCTGAACATTTTACATGTTCTGCATAAACACTGAAGTAGCAGCTGCTGTGTAGTTTTGGAAATCCTCTTTGTAATACTGCTGAGTGAAGTAACCGGCTTTAAGGTTAATCCACATCCATGCGTAGGTGACGACCGCGTTATTTTGCCACAACAAAACTGGCTTTAATTAACCGTGCACTTTGACATCCGTGACGAGCTCCGTTTAATATGGATTGTTGTGGAAATATTGCAGAAAGATTAGTCAGCAGTTGTTCACTTTAATGCATTGCCACAGCGGGGAGTCACACAGTGCCCAAGGATCAAGCTCAGTCCGTTCTAGCCACTCGCCCTGACCACTTGCACGCTGGATGCAAACATGCACAAATTTCTGGGGATAGATTCCACACATGCTCATTACAAAACACGATGGCAAAAGTGAGAACGGGCTGCCTCACATGATTAACTTTACCACAAAGTCATGATATCATTAGTAATTATTATTACTTATTCTGCTAGTTGACCTTTTCCACACGTGCAGATATAAATGTTTGGCCTGGACACTGGAGGACTGGCGGAGATGATGGAACTTACTGTTCGTTGGCCTTTGCAGTGAACGCTGAAGTAGCGGGTTGATATTGAAGGAGTTTTACTTCACGCACATGAAGTAAACACAACCTGGATGGATTATTAAAGAGGCGTAGACGTGTCAACCAAAATGACACAAAACAGTGGCCAACTGCCCAAAGATTGACACAAAATACTTAAAAGTGATCCACATAAAAAACAAAAAGACACTAAATGACCATCTAGGAATACAAAAAAGAAAAAAGCAGACACAGAGGAAAAACTGTTCATAACCATAAAGAGCCTGGTCACAATCTGCACTGAGGATGTGAGTGCAGACACACAACAATCTCACTCTCCTAAGAATCATATGATTGCATTCATATTTTTAATGGACAATTCAGTAACAGAACATCTCGTGTCAGTTTTTACAACAGTTGGAAAAGGCCCATAAATTAGGAAGAGTGAGGCTCTGCTCATACAGAGAATCAAAGCCCCAAAATGACATTCCTATGTAACTAAAATGCAAATGCGAATATGTTTCTGACAGGAGCGTGATGAGTGAGTGAATATGTTCCATTTAAGCATCTTGTTTTTATCAATTAAACTCCACATTTAGTAATAGACGTTTCAGGGAGGTTGGTGAGTTTGGTGGTCACAGTACGGTCACAGTACTGTCACCGACTCCACACTGTGTGTGTGTGTGTGTGTGTGTGTGTGTTTAGGGAGAAAAGCACTTGGATTAGGATTAGAAAACAATTCCTCGTGTGTTTGATATAGCGAATAAAGACGTCATTCAATGCACTTTAAGACAATCACTTATGTTTTACCCGAAACATCTGCGCAGCTCTGTCAGCCAACCAGTGGCTGAAACAAAACCAGAAATGGTGACTTCCACGCACAGACACTAAAGAAACCAGCATGAAATCAAAACAACTTTGCCAGCAGATATTTTTCAGTTTCAGCTCAACAGCTGTAAGGCCGATTTAGTCTTTGCTGTGGTTTGCGCCATACGAGGCAGGAAGCTCCACACCTCCCACCACAGCTTCTTGGGGGTAGTTAAAGCGAAGCTACGTCAAAGGCTGCTGCGGTTTCCTTTAACCTACCGCAAGAATACAAAATGGAGGCGAAATCACGATGAATATAGCTGACTGCACAGTTTCTCCTGTGAAATTCCCCATCCGTCTCTTCTAGATAATCTGCTGTCGTAAACACCTACTACGGCTGTGAACCAGAACGGGAGGACGACATTAACACAAAGCCCCGGTAATCAGGGACTGGAGCTAACGGAGACAGATAATCAGGCCCTGCAGACTTTAGGTCGGTTACATGAGTGTTGCATCTGAAAACATGATCCAATCAGCTCATTCAGTGACGGGCTTTTGTTCAATGGGTGGACGGGACCAATCACAGGCCCTGCGACTTGAAAGGGACGACTGTCTCCTCCATCATACAACATTACACCTCATTATGATTACAATAAAGGCCTGAGGGGGAAGGTGTGTTCCCCTCTTCTCTTCCAACCGAGCCTAAACCCCAACAATACGCTGACCTATTTGTGCTGATAAATAAGGACTTGAACCGTCTCAGCTTAGACTCCCAGGAATCTTTCAGCGACGTTAGAAGCCTTGTGTAATACAAGGAGCCCCCTCAGGAAAGTGAGGTTGTGTTGGTCTGTGTCCTAATGAGATTATTCACTGATCATGTAGAAATTGGCAGATACCAAAGAGAAAAACACACTTTAGCTGTTGAAACTAAATCTGACTGAATAGTTGTTTAGGTTCAGATAACGTTAAAATTCCTGATTATCACCATCATGTCTGAGGGGAAAAACAAATGCTGTTAAGGTAATTAGAAATGTAATCCAAAAATAATTAGCTTAGCCAGGTTTTTAGCTCATTATCACAAGTTATGGTGTAAGAAATTAGCAATTAAACCTGTAACTTACTCTTTGTGACGAAATTCCTGAAGGGTAAAATATGGCACACACCACAAGACAGTTAAGCAAGATAGTTTCTTCTGCCTCAGGTTCATACTAGGCCACAAAAGCCAACTACCAGTTTCAGTTCTTTGTCCCCTGTAAAACCAGGATAATAATGTGCCACACTATGAAGGAATCCTCTCAGTCAGGTGTCATGCAATGACTCAAAGGAGACGAGATGCAAAGCAAAAAATTTTTTAATGCAGTATGTCGACTACAAGGAGAGCGGTGCACTAATCAGAAGGAAGGCTTTTTACATGCTTACATACAATGACTCCGAAGCAAACTACACAAATAAATAAAATGTTCTATTTAAATGATCAGTCCCCATCCCCGGTGGTAAAATTTACAGAAATACTGGCTTCCACCCACATTTCGCCAAGATCTATCATCAATCCTAGATCTCGTGCTGTAATTAAGTGAAGCAAACTTAACTTTTAGGAACTCCATCACCCACAAGCCAATGTAGCATTGCTAGTGGTACAGACCTGCTGTATTAAGGGGAGAATTATGTGCTTATTAACTTTATACACACAAGCAGATTCAGTGGCGTTTTATTGCTACTGAAGCAACGGTGTATTGTAGTTAATGAACACTCCACGTTAGCTTTAACATGTACATACATTACAAATCATTTGGCTGTGGGGTCAGATTTAGACACTGATAAGTTGGGGGAAGAGTTCATTAGCGAACATGTCGTCCCAGGAGCTTTCCGAGCACAGGGGAGAGGACATGTCACTGAACGGGGAGGGGGACCCTTCGTATCCGGAGTCGCTGTACGTGTCCGCCAGGCAGGCCTCCTTGTCCAGACCGCCGAGGGCGGGGGACGAGGCCGCGGACAGGAAACCATCCATACGACTGCTTTTGTTACAGCTGGGGATGACCACTTCCTCTGGCTCGTCTTTGATGCAGACCGTCTCCTCCTCCACGACCACCACCACCTCTGTCATGGGGAAGGCAGTCTCGATCTTCTCATCCGCATCTGCGCCGCTCTCCACGTCGCTGCACTGCCCGTCGCTCTCCTCCTCCACGGGCTTGGTGTAAATGTGGTCAAAATGGATCAGTTCATTAAGGGTCTCCAGCTTAACTGATGAGGTCCCCAGAGGCGCAGGTGTGGTGGCAGGTACTGGGTTCCCTGCTCCGTCCAGCAGCACCTGCGACTCTTGGCACTCCTGCTCACAAGACTTGAGGAACAGCTCTGGGTCAAGGATGTCCAGAATGCCCAGTAGCAAATCAGACTAGTGAGGAGGAGGGAGAAAAAACCCATTAGTCCAAAAGGCCCATAGACGTTTGTTGGAAACCTTTGAATCTGGCAGACACTCACCTCACTGTCTGTACTGTCAGGACTAGCTGTATCCATTGAGAAGTCTTCAGATTTAGAGACTGCTGGGCCTGCACCTGCTGCGGAGGCACACGTAGCCTGAGTGCTGCGGACTCAGAAGACCCGATCCCCAAACCTGCATCGTTCCCGTTGGACAACAGAACCTGAACCTGTGTCAAACCGAAGGAAACCATTGAGTAAGAGCCACTGAATGCAGGGAAAATCTTGCTTCTCCCAGAGTGTAAGAATCACAATCTTTACCTTCTCCTTTGAGTCAAGGGTGTCCAACCCAAGTCTCTGTCTCAGTTCCTCATTTTCTGTCAGGAGGCCGTTTGTCTTTTCCCGAAGCAACCGGTTTTCAATGTGAAGTTTCTGATTCTGCAGGAGAAAAAATGAGCAGATGTTTGTACGTGAAACTGCTGCTCAGGAAGTGATGCATGAAACTCCTGTAGCAGCAGCCAGCTAGAAATGGAAAACTAGAAATGGAAGTGAACCAAATGAAATGAAATGTATTTCTGCCAAAACTAAAAGCATCAACTGCTCTCGAGTTTCAGATGTTGACAGCTGTTACTCTGATATGCAGGTGTCAAGCATCATTTGCACGAGTCCCGTTAAATGTTGGTATATGAGAATTATTCCATAATCAGAAGAGATTTGCGATCCAAGGACACTGGGAAAGGGGGGGCTGCATTCCCCTCTACAGTCTGAACTGGACAATTTACCTCCAGCTCCAACTCTAAGACCTGCTGTTCCAGTTCCCCCATTTTGGCCTTTTTTCGGTCTCTGGCCGTCTGGGCTGCCACTCGGTTCTTGAGTTTCCTGGAAATAAAGAAAATAATTAGAGTGAGTCCAAAAACGGAGCTGAACACATTCCTTCCGTGACATAACTCGGGTTCAGTCTACTGCGCAATCACCGGCCATGTTCCTGCCACGCAGGCAAACCAGGATATCGATATCCGGCTCTACGGCCGAGCCGGGCGGACCCAGCGGCCCCTCACAGCGCCCGGACGGGCCCGGTCGGGGTCCAAAGGTTCCACCCGAACGACCCGGTGACAGTAACGTGCCGGACACTTTACTCGCGACATTAAATCACTAGACACCGGGCCCGCTGGTTTGTGCTCGATTTAAACACCGTGACAGCTGACTGGGTGTGTCTCTGCCGTCAGTCCCAGAACAATGGCCGGGCTTGCGCATTAAAAACACCGCGGCTACACCCCGATCGAATGGCGGCCCGTCCTGTGGCTCTGTGCCAAACAAACCTGCGAAGAGCTTTCTCCTCCGGGCTCAGGTGTGTGAGCCGCTGCCGTTTCCGCACCGGCGGCCCGGCGGAGCTGTTGGACTCGGAGTCCGACGACGCCTGACTGGCCGCTGACGGTAAGACGACGGAAATGGGCCGGCTGAAGCCGGTCTGCGAGCCGCCGGAGGAGCCGGCATGTTTCCCGGATATGAGGAGCACTTTGTGGGCCCCCGCCGTCCCTGCTGCTACCACCACCATGTTTGAAATGTCCCACAGGCGGAAACAACCGGGTGTCCGCGTTCGGTCCAATTAAAGCCCCAAGTTCGTCCGACGCTCGAGCCCCGGCGACTTTCTACTGTTCAGACGAGGAGCTGCGTCTGCGATCTTTTCTACTATCGTGGTGACACCTGATAGGCTCGTTGTGGGTCTGACGTAACCGCGCCGTGGCCCCCGATTGGTCGACGGGGGTGATGTAATTTGCATTGAAGGTTTCGCTCTGCTTACGGAGTAAAACATCTTCTGTTCCCCAGAAGTGTCATTTACCATCAGAGCTGGTTGTTTCTTTTCATAGGCAAAAAATTCCTTTCAGCCATTGTTCTCTGTTCGATCACCATGGGAGTTTATGCTCGATTTGATATTTGATGCAGTGTAAACACGGGTATAGTGTTTACAACAGGTCGCCCGCAGTTCACGTGGACACGCTGCATCTGTGCAGAACTTTCACTGCACGTCACAGTTTCTAAACCATCCATGTATGATTTTTACAACTTCCCTGTCCTGTAAGGAAAAAACTCTGCAACATCAAGGATTTATTTTTGCTCGATAATTTCACATTTTTATTAGGTGTATCCTAAAATAATAGTTATATCACCAATTAAAGAGTGAAACAGATTTTGTTGGTGTTGTATTTTTGCCTGTAATCATCCACTTTAATAAAAGTGACTGGGCACAAAATGTCCTGTGGATCCTGGAAGACGTGTTTGTGGGACTCCTATCAACATAAGCTGATCCGGACAAGCGGTCGAATATTTCAAACTAGTAAAAGAGAAATGACTCGACTTTTAAAATCTTCGCTGACCGTGTTTTCATGTGTTTATGTGAACTTAACAGGAGGCTGCAGCAGTCTGAATAAAACCAGACTTCTGTGGAGGCTGTGGCTCAGGTGGTAGAGCAAGTCATCCACCAACTCTTGGTTCTCCATGGCCACATCTAGAAGTGTCCTTAGGCAAGACGCTGAACTCCAAGCTGTCTTTACTGTGTGCCCCTTTCTTTTCAGTCACATAATCTATTTGTAATCATAGTCTCCCAGTCTTGTTAGTACAAAATTCCCTGTTACTTCGCTGAGCTGGAGTAGAAGCAGAATAATAAAAACAGGAAGATTTAATGTTCTAAAAGTTGTAACTTATCCCCCACAAAGTTTCATAATATTTTCAGAAAACTCCACAAAAACGTATGATTTTGCCAACATCATTTAAGTAAATCAGGAAGGAATCTTTAAACTGCCACAACAATCAGAAAGGAAGTAAGTGGAGCAGCAAGTAGAACCTGCTTAATTGACTGTGCAGGCACCTGACCCACCTTTCGTTCCAACACACCTTGAAAAACTGTGAGCCTGTTCTTCACAGACATACAGTCAGTGCAGACGAACAGACCAAACGTTTTACACAGGCTGCTGTCACTTTGGAAGCTTTCTTTCCCTGTTCCAAATTACTCTTGTTTATGGCCTTTTTTTGGACAGTTCGACCTCCCTTCTCCATGTCTTGTACAGTGGCGTTTCCTCATTCCTGCCTTTCAAGGAGTCAACCGTAAAAACAAGCTTTACTACTCTGATTGCATTCCCTTAAACGATTTTCCATTTCCTGGCAAGGATTGTTAATGGACAGGATATTTCCTCCACTTTTTTCATGCATTTTAGAATGTTGCAGGGTTGATATTAATTAAGCCTTAAATAAAAGCAACAGGAATGATGTGATAGCAGCACAGAGGGTTGTTCAGTGTTTGCTAAAGTTGGCTTTTGAGTCATTTATGTCCTTATGATTCAATTCTGTGATCATAAACCAAACTGTGGTTTATGATCTAAACACTAAAGATAGACTTTTTATAACAGTGAGCATCATTAAAATGTGTCTAATGACGCCCTATTTTTGAGTAAATACAAAGTAATACAAAATAAAAGTAGTTCTGTGTATTACAATAATAACAAGTGGATGTGGTGAGTGCAACAAAAAACAGCTCAGCAACCTCAGTGTTGCTCAACTTTTGCAAAAATAAGATGAAAATTGCTCAGTGAACAGGGAAGCTCATAATCGAAGATCTAAAAGATAAAGTGTTGAGCATAGTTTACAAGCATGATGATTAGGCTGTTACAAAAGAGATTGTGGAGCAATGTAGGCCATCGGCAGAAGACTCCTGAAGCGGCAACACATTTCAAATAACCTGCCCCCCCCCCAAAAAAAGTTAAAAGGCTCTAATAAGAACGTGTCGCAAAGACACATATGCACCAAGTTCACAAGCACGCTCTCCTTCTAAAACTCCTGTGTGTCCTCAAACAGGACTTCACATTCGTTCAGTATGTTGCTGCCGCCGTGGTTTACAGCGCGTCGACCTTTACCCCCCCGTGGCCTGTTACCTCAGAAGCAGCGACTGCAGCAGTCAGAGCAAACACTGGCCTGTTTGTGAAGCTTCACTGGTCCCACAGAATCAACATCCGGGAGAGTGAGAAGAGGAGTTATATGATGGTGTGTGTGTGTGTGTGTGTCTTAGCGTAGGGTGGTACTGCACAACTACAACAGGATCTGGATACAGGATGTGCTTTATTTCCAGCAATATACCTAATAGTTCAAACTTATTTAGCCACATGAAGGACATGTAACACTTATGTGCCACAGGCTTTGAAGCAAGCACATACATTTGAACTTCCTCATAACATTTTCTATTTTAAAGTTTCTTTATGTTAATTTAAGAGTCGTAAGACGAAACCCTGTTTATTTTGGATTCGAAAAGCCGGCCGGGGGATTTCCCGTTATGGGTGAGACAAGTATCACATTTACCGTCAGTGAAGTGACCTCCTGTGTTTGTGCAGCTCTCAAATTAGAGTAACAACTCCGGAGAATTCAAAAGTTTTGCCCAATAGCTCGAGGGGGTTTTCTTTTCGTTCTGTCCTTGTAGCCCGTGGGCATCGTCACTCACACTGTGAAATTATGTAAGTTATGGCAGGTATTGCATCGTTATGCAAGTGCTGCGTTTAAAATGCAAATATTGTGTCCTCGCCACACAGTGTTTCCCATCATTTCAGTGTTGAGTGTTATAAGCACAAAATAATACAAGCGCTTTAAGTACTTAATGAAAATCCTTTTAATACATGGTGTGCTTCCACCCACGTAAGCACATCATGTGTGAAGACAAAGAGATTGACGACTTTCATGGTCTTTGTGTAGTGGAAAGGTTTTTGCCTCGAGCACGGCTCTCGGGTTTCTTCAAACTTCTTGTTTGTTTAAATCAATTGTTCAAATAAGAAACAGCTTCAACCAGTGACATAATCATTGATGACACCAGAACCTCTAATGATTACTAATTAACACAAAATAATTTTTAACTTAAATCCCGCTCTGAGCCAAGAAATGGTCCAGCGCATATCTCAACCTCTAAATTATGAAATTGTTATTTTTTATCTTTGATTATTTCATTTCCTCCTGTCTCCAGACTTCCTGCTGAACTAAGCGAACAAGCTGCCGACTGGAGCTTTGTACGTAACAGATGTAAAGGTGGTGTTGATCTTCTAACAGACTGTGTGACACGCAAATGTCACTTTCAAATAGAGAATAAAACGCTTGAATTTGTTGCCCCCTTTGTTTATTATAAATTCAATTCAAAACCCTGGATTTTTTTCAGTATATACACTTTTATTCCATTCATTGGATTGTTGCTGCCATAAACTCTTATTCATAACTAATTCACTTTATGAAAAGAATGTTGAGCCAGATCTGGGTTCAAAGTGAACTCCAGGTGATACGTTCTAAAATGACCTCTATTTTAAGCATCCACCCGCTATGATAGAGTGAGCAGCTCAAAGGTGAATTTAGACAGTTTGATATTTAACATTATATTGTCATAACATGCAGAAACCATGCACTGCAAAAACAAGCCGTAGAACACACCCGCCCTCAGTTCAACAAAATCAGGGATTCTGCCCCAGAATCATAGTCTGCTATTAAAGCAGCTTGTCATAGTGTAAGTGTTGCTTCCCAGTATCTTATGAATGACCTGCCACCTTCTCTGTGTCATCATCAAGTGTCAAGAATGACAAAGAAGTAGGGACAAGGACGAAGTAGAAACTATTCAGAGTGAGTATTTCAAGTGTGTGTTTGCAGTGTCAGACTTAAATTATTGGTTACACACCTTGGATTTACATGATCTTTCTTGCAGGTTTTGAGGTGTATTGTCTGTGCAGCTAACTGTTTGCACTGAGCTCAGCCAGTGCTAACACACACACACACACACACACACACACTTACAAATCCAGAAGTGGGGATCCTCCCTGAGGCTTAAAGTTGCACCCTGTGATTAAGGTGGGTGGATCTTCGAGGCCGCGTTTCAAAATGGGCCAATCCTCCCGTAAAACCATCTCAGTGTGTGTAAATTACCCTTATGTCTTCCAGATGGTGGCACACACGAAGCCTTCCAGATTAAGATTTCAACTCTATCTAACGTTTCATTGTGGTATTCTGTTTTTTTTTTTACGCATCATTTTGTCTTTTTAGTCAAGTCTCATTTGGTGGAGACATCCAACAGTTTAAATTGATATCAGGCTTAAAGCTATGCCGGTTATTCTGCTCTTGTCATAAATCATGCATTTTTATTTCATCATTTTTATGTTTCTTATATAACCTTCTGGCTCAGGACAGAGCGAAATGTTAACAAAAGCTTTCGCTACACCAGCTGTAACAATAACTTCCATATGAGTAAACTGCCCAACTTTGATAGAAGCTTAGTGAAAAGTTAAATGTGTTCAGTGATGTTCACTTATCTAAACAACCTTCTAACAGTGACTAATAAAACAGCCTGACGAGTTACTTTAGCTCAGGATTACAGGACATAAAGATTAAACATTTCTCTGATAAGAGCAACTTAAAAGCAGCCATGTAAAAACCTGCAATTAAATTAAATACTGGCACAATGGAATCAAATATTTGGTAACTTTACTTGATGTAAACATCATCAGTCTTATTCATCGGTGCATGTCCATAGAATTTTCTCATAATTACATCCTTGATTAAAAACAAGTATTATTAGATCACAGCATGTCTCAGCTCCAGCGCCTGCGATTCGATTAAGAACAAGGTACTAGTGCGTGTTTAATCAGCCGCCTCTGTTCTGTTTTCAAGGAAAGAAGCGGTTTCTGCAGTGGCGGGGTGGCACGCCGGGTGGACGGGCCCCTGTGTGCTTACCGGGCCGGGCGCTGGTGTGAATGATGGTGTGTTTGGTGAAAGCTGAGCTTGACAATAGAGGTGAGGAGGGTCACACCCTGGGACAGCAGCCAGCTGCAGGGGGCATCTCGTCCCTGTGTTTGCCTCCACCCCCCCATCACACGTCTCGCTCCCTACCCATAATTCATCGGGATGTTTGTTTGTCCTGAAGCTTTCCCACACCCTCCAGCTCCATCTTTTCCCCCTGTTTGCGTTCATTTTTCCTATCGCTATAACTTAAACGCTGTGTTTTTACTCTA
This sequence comes from Channa striata, assembly GCA_033026295.1. Taxonomy (NCBI): domain Eukaryota; kingdom Metazoa; phylum Chordata; class Actinopteri; order Anabantiformes; family Channidae; genus Channa; species Channa striata. The sequence goes on from CM065178.1 coordinate 22,264,386, forward strand.
CCCCCCCATTTTTTTTTACAAACACTTTTGCTTCTCTGCAAGTCTGCAGCCCTGCAACAACATCCTTGTTCACTAGCTGCAGTGTCATTCTGTTGCATGATGCTGCAGTAAGTCATTCAGTAATTCATTCCGTTCTCTACACCAGTTACTACACGGTCAGTTTGCTCTTTATCTGAGTGCATGTGCAGTTCATGAGCCAGCCAATCTTCAGATAAGGTTTTCCCTGCTTTGCATGCACATTTTTGGGTACGCGGGCAGTAAAACATAAAAGGGACCAACGTTTTTGAGTAGCACAGCTCATGGATCAAAAGATTTTCTTTGTCTTTGATGCACCACATTTGAATTAATCCCTCCATGAACGAGTTTGTGTGCCCAATGACATATTTACTGTTAATCAGGGGCATCATAGGAAACAAAACACTCAGGCCAAATACATTTCCATGATGAATTGACCTAAATTCAACCCGTGGAACAGTGATTGTTGTCCGGCCTCTCTGTAATTGTCTTAGCGTCTCTGCCTGGATAAGCCCTGCTTTGTGAGCGCGCAGAGCTGACGTAGCTCCTTTTTGTTCGATGGGCCACATTTACTCTGCTCCCAGACAACAACAACAACATCACTGCTGCCCGGCAGCGACGGAGCTCCAAAGGTTTAAACACAAAAGGTCAAGATCCCGCAGGAGCCTCATAACAACCTGTTGTGTTCACTTTGACCATCTCGGTACCTGTGTTTGTTTTTTATATTAAAAGTGTTTTGCAGTTGGAGTGAATGTGGATTATAAATGTGCTTAAATAAGACAGAGCAACCTTTTTTATATACACACATGCTGGACTGACACTGATGTCAAACCACTTTATCTGCCAACTTTACTATCTGTCTCAGTTGCACCAAAGAGGCGTAACAAAATGTCTGATGACAAAGATGAAAATTATTACAGAAATACAGGAAATGATTTGATCGGTGCATATTCACAGTAACATGCATGGACACAACTGACTGGTTGCACCATGATGCAATACTGATGTGATGCAACACTGAGGCAAGACAGAACCCACGTTTCTTCACGACTGCCACTTCCTCTTCTCATCAGTGTCAAAGGGAAAGATGTGTGGTTTACGCGTCCCACAAAAAGACGGTGGTGAGGCGTAAAATAATTCTGTCCATGAGTGGCCCCCACTCATGACCTGCTTCACTCAACTGCCCCCACAAAACCCCCTTGTTCTCCTGCCCCCTGGTGTTTGTATCCACACACTACAGACAAAAACCCAAACCTCTTTGACTTGAGAAGTTTTTAATAGCTAGAAATTTGAATTTGTACTAGAAAGTGTCTTTCTGCTGCTATTTATTTCTTATTTCTGCTAAGGATTTTCATAACCATCTTTTTATGTCAAACTGAAAGAGTTTGTTTGGTAAAACAAAATAATTTATATCCAAATTAAAGGAGGCTGCTAAAAATTGTAGGAAACTGCACGAATTCCTACTTTCAGTGTTAAAGTTATTGATTGATGTCTCATTGAAACTGGTGAAGCTGAGAAATCCTTGCCTGCTTCGCTCAGGTCAGCTCATTTCTGCCTCATACTGGAGAACTGAGGAATAGTTTCTACTGCTGCAAGTTGTGCTTCTTTTATCCCAGATTCCACATATCATTAAAATTTCACAGAAGCATTAGATTATTTTGCTAATAAATACACGTGACATAATGACATTCTTTTTTTATACAGTTAAAACATGAAAAATCTACATGCGAGAGTGAGAGACAGATGTTTTGTCAGGGGTAGAAAACAAAAAAAAGATTAATTCTTACATCTTAAGCAGTAAATTCACATATTTCAGATATAATTCACCAGAAATGGTTCACAGCAGGAATTCACAAATGTATGTGTACAAATAATGTTAAGAACTGAGGTTTCACTTTATGAAAAGCTGACAGGAAAGCGCAGTGGGGTTTGTTCATTTTCACCGACAACCAACTAATTCAATGACGTATTATGTTCAGTTTAGTTTAGTCCTTAATTTTACAACTTGCTTTTGGCAAATATGCACACATCAAACTTATGGAGAGAAGAACGATAGAGCTGAAACATTATTAGGTCCCTTACCAAAGACTTTTCTCTGAGATGTAACAGCTGATTCTTTGGCCTGTTGTGCTGCATTGAAAACACATTTTTTTTAGTTTAACTTCTCAGTTAAACTAAAAGAATATGAGCCAAACTGCAAACGTGTTGTTCTTATTAAATATTGCATGCTGTGTAAATTGTTTTAGCTTGGTTGAATTAGGATTATTAGTTTATTAGATAAGTTTGTTGTTTGAACCTAAAACCACACAGTTTAACTCTAAAACTGTTCATGCTGGGAACTCTCAAAAATGTTGATCAGTCTTTGTTTCACCTTAATGATTTAAGTGAGATCAGAAATTATTATTGCAAATCATTATTTAAGGTTAAACAACTTAGAGTCAGCACAATATTTTATCATTTCTGACAACAAATTGGAAATTTTAAGTTTAAGCTGATTCCACAAAAGTGCGGTTCAGATGCTAGTGAGTTGTGTTTGTGCTCCAAAGATGACGCTGCTGAGGGAGAACGTGGGACATTCCCTTTACTGAACGAAACCTGCAGGGACATTAGTTTGTCAGTAGCTTTAATCGAAAAGTCGTAAGAACAGAAACAAATTTTGCTTGTCCCACATATGACTAATATTTTGTCGAGCTGGTGCTTCATGCAGAGACGTGTCTCCAGATAAATTGAATTTGTGTCTACTGGCTGCAAATTCGAACTGAAGCTGCTTTGATGTCTCCTTCAACTAGATCATCTGCTGGTGTGTCACTGAGCCCATGAGCATGTTGTGCAGCCATTACCACAAAATCAGCAGAAGACGAAATAAGTCTCGTAGACACTAAAGACACCCCGGAGGGACGATTATCTGTTTTCAGTCATGGTGAACCACATTTCTCTCCCCAGCCAACCCCCATCCTTACATCTCCACTGCCACCTAACCACTTGGTGGCACGTGTGGCGAAGTGCTGCACCATGTCAGCGTGTCCTCTCACGCAAGCTCGGGATTCCTGTAGGTCGGGTTTCTATTTCGAGATTTTGATGTTTAGGATCTGGTGCTTCTTCGTCAGACCCGAAGGAGCGAAAAATCAAAGGGAAGGTTTGGACAAATGTCAAACCATCACAAAGAGCCGTGGGGAGTTAGTGAGAGGAAAGACGGAGCTGAAATGATAGAGGACGTGTACACGATGACATGTTTTTATATCATTTGGAATAATGATATTTGATTACTGACAAATGTAATGTCAGGTGTTTAGATCTTATCCTGGTCCTTGGGAAAAGTCACTTTTTTCAGCTTCTAAATGTTTAAAAAAATTGTTTTTTATGGCCCTGAAAATACATTGGATAAACTAAAACAACAAGTTTAAATTGGCTATAAACAATCTTTTTTCTGACACTTATTCAGATGACAATGTGAAAACAATATGCAAATGCAGGAAGAGAAGCACATTAAAAACCTGATGTCTGACTTTTTACTGTGAAACATCATGAACATTCTTTTCATTTCTCCCATTCGCTAATTGACATTAATTAGCAGCATTAAAAAAGCAAACATGCTTTTGAAAGGACAAAATGTTTGTCTTATGATTTCCCATTTATGCTCTAAACTGCAAAGTAACATTAAAATGTGAGAAATCCGACAAACAGCATTTTTAGTGCTGGCTGCTGCTGCTTCCCATAATCAGCGTTTAGTAGTTTATCACACTTTTCTGTATCTGCAAAATACCTAAAGTTGTCAGATATATGTGGACATTAAATTGTTACTAAAAAACTGTAAATTGTGGGCTGTAGGTCGATGTGAGTGTCTGCACACTGGTTTTGGTGGCCTGGTCCTAAACGGTCCCAGACAGTTCTGGTTGCTTTGTCGTGATTTACTGGACGGACGTGACAGCGCCGTCCATCGTCTTACCAGCTCTTCCCTTCATGACCCGGCACCGAGATGGATCTTCTGGTAGCTGCCACAGAAAAAGCCCCTCGTCATAATTGTCGTTCGGGGGGATGTTTGGATAAAACTGTTGCCTAAAGCTGCTTTAACAGTTGCGATTTCTAAAGTGGAGGAAGTTACCAAACCCGATAACAGAGTTGTTAATGTCCACACACACACACACACACACACACACACACACAGGCTGTCCTGAGGGGTTGTCATCTATCTGCTGTTTCCAGCCGTTTCCTCATCCACTTTCCCGACATGTCGCCACCAGGCTGACCGTGCTCCCTCTTTGATTCTTTGATCACTGATGAGGACATCAGCCACTTAACCACTGCTCTTTCTCCCTGTGTGTGTGTTTCATTTTTTAAATCATTATGTTTCCAATTTCTCCGAATAAAATGACCCACATATCATTTTTGTAAAATACACTTTTTCCATTTTTTTCCACACATAATGGATTTTTTTTTTCCAAAAATGGAAGCAAAGTTTACAAAGTCTACAAAGTTTAAATCACCACAGCGTGTGTGTGTGTGTGTGTGTTTGTACAGATTCCATCCATCCATCCATTTAGTCCTTTGAGAACATGTTCACGCCTGTGTGAGTGTATCAACATCACATCCCCCCATCCTCCTCACTTCTCACAACAGATTATGAATGTTGGAGTTGACTGATATGACTTTGAAATCTCCAAAGCCCCTAACCCCTGGGAACATACCTGTTCTTGCAGGCCTCAAACACACAGGTGCCTCATTTCAAAAGCCTCCAGCCCTCCTCCATTCCTCTCCCTCGCTCCTTTCCCTCTCTCATTTATTCCCATCCCCTTATGGCTGCAACTTTACCCCTCAACTGAACTAGGGGCCTATTGAAATACCTCCCCCTGGTCCAGTCTGCACTTCAAAGTCGACTTCCACCCTCGAGCTAGATCCGAGGGGGCAGTTGGGCCAGAAAAGGGCCCAGCCCCTGAATAGTTAGGACTTCAAAGCCTGTAACTTAGTTATGAGCTGTTTGAAAATTGGAGAACACTTTTAAAAAAGTAGGTGATTGATGCTATCACCTAGTGTAAAGTTGATACTGTAATTATAACTGTCTGACCAGAACTTTGGATAAAATTACTTGTACAAAACACCTAACATGTGAATTTATTTTAGTTTATGAAAAGGAGAAAGAGGCGTTTGTGCTTTTGGTTTGTTCACATAGTTTTAACCTGATTGAAAAACCCTAAATTTGAACCTTTTATGACGAAAATGTTCAGCTTTTTAACTATGGATGACTTCACTACGCACATATATTCATTTTTATCAGTTTTTAAGTTATAATGTACGTTAGCTCTTTAATTGTTAGTTTTCATAACACACATTTCACGCTATGGAACAGTAACAATTAAAAAATAGTAACATTTTACTGAACTAACTCAACCTAATGAATGTGTTCTTCCTTCTCTGAAAAGTTACAGTCTTAAAGCTCAATACGCAACATCCAGCAATTGCATGGAAAAAATATCATCAGTCAGATTGAAATCATTCTGATTTATGCATTTTCAAAACAAAAAAACAAAACATGGTTCCACCCACTGAGAACATTTAGTCTGCTGATGATTGAAGAGAATAAGATGTTTTTCAGCTTTAGAGGTTTATTTGATCCCAGGGAAGGAAGGATATCTGGATATCTTCGTAAAAATAAATGTTAAAAAAGGTCAAATATTGTAGATTGAAATTTCTACTGTAGCTTTAAATGAAACAAGTGTGTGAGTTTGGTGAACGGCACCTACTGTGGCCACTGTTGGCACTTTGGGCACATTGCACTTGTTATGCTGTAACTTCGTCCCGTTGTGGGTCGATTCCTTCAGAAACATTATCATGAGCATTTTGAACTTAAAAATATGCAAGTGCAGAAAAAAATATCATCAGCTAGTTGATGTCAGAATGTAACTGAAGTTTGCAACAACGTCATCCAGCGGATTATTTCGTGTTGTGTGTCTTTGTTGTGGCTCTTCAGCCGCTACGTTTGTCGGTGAAGGGAATTTTGAAATTGAGTTGCCCTCAGTGGCACAAAAACAATTCTGCCAGAGAGGTGAGAGCGAACCAAGGCAATACACGATGAGCTGGAATGTGCTGTGATGCTCCGTCAAGGAGCAGTTTCAGGTTATACTATATTATTCACTTTGCCACTTCATACTTTGCTGTAATAAAAAAAAACAACACGTGAACAACAGCTTCTTTAACTTTACAGCTTCATGTGAGCTTTGGGAAGACACTCCATAAATAACATTTGGGTTATTTTTATTATTACGAAAGGACTCTCCACCATCCCTCCCACTGTGCTGGTGTTTTTCCCCTCTGTCCTTTCAACTTATAATTCGTTGCAGAGCATTTCATGTGAGCTTCCCGCTGGGATTTGTCCAGTGACATCATTGCAAACATGCAACATAACAGCCGGACGGAGTCAATAGTCGTCACCGTACTGTGTCATCATGGGGAAAGCATCTCCCACAGTCTGGGGGCTGTGGGCCCCCTAATTGCTTTATGTAATAACATGCTGCACTGATGCACTCTTCTGGGAGCCATGAATGTAAATGTTCCCCCGTCCTCGTCGTTTTCTTTCTTCATTAAAACATAGCGTCAGCACCGTGCCAACAAAGGGACAATTCACAGAGGATGGGAGCCCAGCGCGTACAGCCAGTGCTTTGCTGAAGGTCGTATCAAACACATCCAAATTTTCCCTTTGGGTATTATTAGTAACATGTGAGTGTTCATCCCATATTCACATATCCAGGCAAGTCTGTCATGGTAATGATGCATTAATCTATGAGCAGAGACGTCAGGGATGAGCTACACAGACAGGACACAACACACGTGTTTACAGAAACATAGACGTAGATTCTGATCTCCAGCTGAAAAGCAAAAGCAAACATCCACCAGGATTAATAAATACATTTTTATACGAGTGCTCGCATCGTTTTCCCCTTAGAAAGACCAGTGCCTCATAAATTAGGTTAAGTGCTAACACTGCAGTATTTTAATGAATCTCCTAAAAAGGAAAAGCCCTGCTGGGTGAACTTGAGTAAGATCTGCAGTCATTTACATTTACTGTAAGTGAAGTGTCTTGGTTCAGTGCTGCAACTAATCATTGTTTTCATTACTGATGATCTTGGCAATTATTTTCTTGACTAAGGGAGTAAATGTTTGGTTTAAAGATGTACAAAAATTGACCTCTAGAATTTCCTTAACCCCAGGGTGATGTCTTGAAATATTTTTTCAACTTAAATTCAGTTTACGATAGAGCAGTGAAATGCAGCATATCCTAAAGTTAAAAGGGCAGTAAAAAAAAACTAGAGAAAAACAGCCGAACAACTTTATAATACCACATCAAAAAACCTTATTTTAGCTAATGAATTTTACTCAAGCTGCTTAACCTGCGTACATCCTCCGACTCGAACAGTCCACTGCCAGAAATGGCACATTACAAAGCCAGTCATGTACTGGAGTCATTCTCGTCCTCAGCACTCTCTCAAGCTAAACAAGCAGACAGCTGATTCGTCTCAGGGTGGCCTTGAGTTTAGACACGGGTTTAGAGAGACTCGAGCGTCAGGAGAGGATCCACAGCTGCTGGGAAAAAAGTGAGTAATAAAAAAAAAGGATATTTTAAAAATAATTTCAAAGTCCCAAATGGTCAACACATTCCCTTTGGATCATCTGTAAGATGTAAAGATTTGATTCGTGTAAGTTAAAGGTATGTGCAAAGGTGAAGGTGCAGTTTTACAAATCCCTCTTGGACTGAGAGCCGGCAGCAGCCAGCAGAGGGCAGGCTTGGAGTGAAAGAGCAACATACCTGGGAGTCATTGGAACATTAGAAAGTTTGCCCCAATGCATTTTGTGGTAGGGCCATAAAAGAAATCTGATGTCATTTCATTATTACACCTGCAGACACTGTACCTTTAACGTCCCATCATTTCTAGATTTTATCAGTCAGTGTCCTAATCTGCATTTCATGTGTGTGAGAGACCCAGAGCAACAGAAACTCTGTCATAAGACAGATACGAGACATGTGGTGTGGATCAGGATTCATAAAACAGAGTGACGTCCAGCGTGATCTGTAAATTATTGTCACGCTGGAGGCGCTGAAGAACTTCTTAAGATTTTTTTTTTCTTTTTTAGAGTCCAAACACATGTTGACCATCACGCTTTCTTCCAAAGGCGGCTGCATTCCTGACCTAAAAAGTCCTCACAGTTGGTTTTCATAATCACACTGCCACACAGCTGACAGCAAGATGAGACCTCGTTTTCCAGGGTTTTTCAAACATCTATCACCGTGCAGAGCTCTCCCTTCATTTGGAGGCTGAAAAAGGTCAGTTTGACGGAATGATTGGAAACAGACATTTCTAATGTTCATTCACTACTGTTGTCTAATAATGTGAAAAAAATGTATTTTTCCTTCTTTAAACCGGGAACTCTGATTTTAAACTGCATTAAAGATGGAAAAATGTACATGTAGTATCCACGTGCATTTGCATGGTGCAGTTTCATGAATTGTTCAAGTTGCACAAAGATTGAAGTGATCTCCTCTTGTAGGAATGAAAACACAGTGTTTATGTATTCTTTCAGTGTCACTTCAAGAAACAATGCCGTGATTTGTAGAGCGAGCAGCCTCACAGGCTGAAAGAAAAGGCACCAGGCAGAAGAAGTTCTGCAGGAACTGCTTGGCATGGCAGTTTCACAATAGACACTTTATTTTCTAAGGAGAATGACTGGAAATGTCTTTCTGCAGTGAGCGAAAGCAACTGTTTGCTGAACAAAGAGAAGTGCATGACATGGCTGAATATTTTAAAGAGTATATAATGAAACCAATGTTTATCAATAAATACACGATGAATCATGAATGGTAAACTTTCACACAATTATAAGTTTTCCATTCAGCCACTAATTTGACTTTCTGCAGATAGAAATTACGTCAAATTGCATTTAAACACTTAGAGGTCTGTAAAATGCCTAAAATGATCTATGATTAGCTTGTCAGGCCTGTCTTGATGACGACAACTTCTCTAACGATCAAAGGCAACAGTTCACTGGATCCACTGGCCTAAGGACTGGTGTGCAATTATATGTGTACAAGTCAACTGCCTCTAATTAATGTGCAATCCAACAACTGCAGCGTCTTGGTAGAGAAATGATAAGTTCTAAATTAATACATGGAAGTCTAGATGGATAAATCAAAAAATAATCAAAAAAAAAAACTTGAAAAATAAGTAAAAACAGAGACAGAATGTCTAAAAAATAGACACGAAAATAACCACAGACAGACTCCAAATGACTAAACCTGGACACAAGATGACAAAAAAAAACGGGCACAAACCATTCAAAAGTGAAAATATCCAAATCAAACAGAAAATAGCCAATTTAATAAATAAATAACGATTAAAAACTGGCTACCAAATGACCAAAATGAACACAAATAATGGAAGAATTGCAATTATGTAACAAAATGTACAGGCATAAAAAGTTGAAAAACTAATGGTTAAGAACACAAACAGACTCAAATGACAAGACGACAGAAAATGGGCAAAAAGTGTCAGAAAATGAGGCAAACTGGCTGAATATTTAATGACAGAATCCAAATCAAACACAAAACAGCCAAAAACAAGCGCGAAAGAAAAATTAAGTTATTAAATACAGACTCCAAAATGGCAAAAACTGGACACAAAACGGCCACAAATGAATGCAAATTATCAAAAAAATGGCAAACACTTCCCCCAAAAAAGGCACAAAACCTCCAAAAATAGACATCAAATGAGAAAATAAACCCATACAAGATGACAAAATACAGACATAAAACATTAAAAACAAATGCAAAACTCCCACAGAGACTCAAATGGCCCAAACTGGACACAAGACGACAGAAAACTGGCACTAAATGTTCAAGTGGTGACTCAAATCTTTCAGAAAATATCCAAAAACAAACACAAAATTGCCAAAAAAAACTGACACGAAACAAAGGTAAAGTTACCACCAACAGACACAACGTGCCCAGAAAGGAGTGGACCCCCCCCCCGCCCCCCAGTCTTCAGTCCGAATCCCTCAGTGAACACTGATGGATGGATAGATGGATGCAACAACAAAGTCATAGTTTATTAAATACCAGGCACATAAAGGAAGAACATGTATTATGTGGATCCCAAAAATACGTTTCAACACAATCAGTGTAATAAAGTGTTGGAAAACTTTGATCCGGCTCCTGTAGATTCTGCTGCTCTGAGCTCGGGATCAGACTGAAAAATTAGCCCGGTTAAATCACGAAGCTTCTGAAGAGGGTCGTGTTTGTTTTAAGGTGGTACGGCAACAAAAAAAAAACCCAAAAAACCAAAACGTGTCCAAGTCCGGACAGAGCAGCACCGGGCAGCGGGGGGACGGGGTCGCACCCGCAGCTGTAACTGAGCCCAGCCTCACACCGGACTCGACGAAACCGGACCAGGTCCGGCCGTAACACGCGGCGCCGACTCGTCCCGCATTAAGAGCGGCGCCGTGCTCCGCCGCGCCTCCTTAACTGAGCGCTGGCACTTCATAGCGGGGAGCGCGAAGGAGAGGGTCAGAAAGATCGGTGGGTGGGGACAGAGCCCGTTTGGGCCGGAGAGAAAAAAGAGTAGAAAAAAAATCACGTGTTCGGAGATCAAAGGAGATCCGCTTTGTAGAGGAGGAGGAGGAGGAGGGGGAGGGGGGTGAGAAAGAAAGGGAGGGAGGGCGAGCGAGAGAGAGGGAGGGGAGAGAGAGAGAGAGAGAGAGAGAGGGAGAGGGAGAGAGGGAGAGAGAGGGAGAGAGAGGGAGCGTTTGCAGGCGGTGTAATTGACAAGACTCGCAGTGGCGAAATAAACACGCTTCAGCCCAGACGCAGCTTTTATCGCACGATCCTGCCTCGTTTGACGCATCGGCCACAGCGCGCGACGCCCGGATTTCACGTCGTCGAACCCGATTAATTCATCCGTGTGAAATTATGTCCCGATCGGCGCAGATCCAGCCGGCAAGATGATGATTTCGCCAAGGAGAAGCGCAGATCGCGTTCCCGACGCGGTGGTCCTGGTGATCCTGCTGGTCGCCGCTTCTCTTGGTACCGTCTTCGCCAAGGATACTGCCTTTGTGGAAGTGGTTCTGTTCGAGTCCAGTCCCAGTGGGGATTATACTACTTACACGACTGGCTTGCAGGGACGGTTCTCCAAAGCAGGAGCCACCATCAGCGCGGAGGGGGAGATCGTTCAAGTACGTGCAAAGTGTCTTTTTCTCCTCTCACCGGGAAATGACAAGCCGCAGCCCCGGGAGCCGGACTCCGGCTTTACCGAGCTGTCCGTAAAACTTTTCCACGGGGGCTGAGGGGGGGTTCACGGGAGTAGTACACGGCGTGTGTGTGTGTGTGTGAGGATGGTACTAAGCTCGCAAGCATATGCGGTCACAAGATGGCTCCTATCTTGTGGAATTCATTCAGTGGGGAAACACGCTCTCGCAGGTTATTTTGTTGATGTCTGGAGCCCGTCGCGGCGCTGCTCGCCCTCAATTACGGCCCGTGTCCGAACACACGCCACCGGGACGTGTTCTCCTCCAAAGAGCAAAGTTACGAAACGTCCGGCGCTTCTTCCTCTTTCAAAAAGACGGAAAAGAGAAAGTTCGTCAACTCGCAGCGAGCAGCGTCCGCGAGCGCAACAAAGCCGCCGCCGGGCTGTCGGCGGCGGTTGTTTGCTCCGGAACCAGCGTGTTAAATGCTTTGTTTTCTTGGCGTTCGGTTCGGGTCGTGTTTGTTTCTGCTCGTTCCGGCACGTTCAGAACACGCACGTGAATGTGCGGATGTGGTCCCGTTCCATCCTTCATTTCATGACAAGTGCACTCGGCTGCTGCTCGGTTGTGTTTGGATCCACCGTCCGGCCAACTCTGGCTCAAGTCTTTTGGTTCTTTGGCTGGTGGGCCAAGAGGTTCGTTTCCGGACCTGCATCACAGTTCTCGTGGAGGCATGAATGCAGTCTGGTTGTTGTATGGGATTGAAGCTTAATCATTGCATTTGTTTGCATCTTTTAAATATTCCAACTGTATCTGTAACACTTGAAGTTGATGCAAAACTGACTTTTGATTGACTGAATGGAATTTAATAGTCGTCAACAACAGCTTTTCCTGTGTTTGGTTATTAACGACCGAGATCCCCACGAGATAAAAGTGTCACATGCATGAATTGAGTCTCACAAGCCCCGGCAAAGATGATGCTTCACTTTCTGTTTTCATCTTTCCATGAATGCCAGCAGCTTTAGACTTGAAAAAGCAGTCGAGCACTATGAGGTCATTGGTGTGTGTGTGTGTGTGTGTGTGTGTGGTGGGAGGACAGGTAACAGTGCAGCCTGTGGAGATGGAGAATTAAAACATGTTTCAGTGCTACAAATTCAAGTTCACTGCGTTGCCTCAGTTGCTCTCTGCCAGCCGTCAGATGCGATGAGTGAAGACAGCAAAGCCGCTTGCACGCTGCTCTCATCTGCACTGATGCTGGATTTGCACAGTGGTAGCACAGTCCACTCCACTCCACCCCCCTTCCCCATCCTCTGCCACTCTGCAAGAATGTGCGTATCAGCTTCACGGCAGCATCTTTTCGGAGCACGTCTGCATCTTTGTTTTCTTCAACGTTCAGACTCTCGCTGTGAAAGAACAATGATGTGCAGGGATCAAAAGCAGGCGATACTCAGCACAAAAACGGGCCCTGTTTATACACAGTGATGACCATTTGGCGCCACTCGGTAACCACAGAGAAATGTCGGACCTCAGCTTTACGTCGAAAACCACATCTATTTAGGTTTGCTTTCTTTGCTAACATAGCTTCTGACCACTTAGAGGCTTATATTTTGTCAGGCTATAATGAGGAGCAGTTTGTCCAGCATGGCGCAGTGTCTTGAATTTCTTGCAGCGTGTATTCTGGTTTTATGAAAGTTAAAAGTGACAACAAATGACAACAGCACGACCTGAGGAGTGTAATTTTACACGGGTATCACGTTCCCCACTTGCATTTTCTCTACTTGTGAAACAACATTGCAGTAACATGTTGAGAAGTTGCTGCGGTGTTGTAACGGATATAGTCTTACACTGGGATTAGGTTGAACACAAATATTTAGGTTTTTGTGTGTTCACTTGTCCGCTGTGACCTCTGCAACCATTGCAATTTGAATAGGGTGCTTGATTTGGTCTGTCTGAGGTTTGTTTGGCCTTCTGGTCGTCGTCTTCTGCGTTGCCTCGCATGTACGCTGCTGGCCAGACCTCAGCAGGTATGGGTTCAAATCCAGGGGAAAGGTGGGGGGGCTTGGCAGCGTTCCTGAGCAAAGAACCAACCACGATCGCTGTTCATACATTCCCAACTCGCCTTTTGCTAATTCCCTAAAGCTCCCAACCGCTCAGCTCTGCCTGAAGAGTGCGAAAAGTGGCACATGCGGCCGGGGCCAAAAATAATAAATTAAGTTAATTTGCTTCTCACTCTGCTCTGAGGGGGGAAGCGTGACGATGCAGATCGAGCCCCGGTGCCAAACCCCAGGCTTCCCAAACCAGTTCCCTGATTGCTCTAGTGCGACTCCGCAACGCAATCAATGTCTCCTTAAATCATATTGTCAAGAAATCAGTGCATGTTTGTCAATAGACGTTTCTCTGTGACGACCTTAAAAAGAGCATATTTAGAGCAGTGGCCCTTAACTCAGGTTCTTGGCAGCTTGAGCGCTGCAGGTTGTCCGTCGTGCCAGATAGTTAATGCTCTTTACCTCTTGCCCCAGATTTAAATGCTTCCTGAGTAGTCTCCTAGAATGAAAACGACTCAGTAAAATTCAGAGGCAGCGATGCTTTGGGCCAAGACAAATTAATTAATTAGCAAAGCTCATGTTTAGAGCGCCGGCACGCGTTTTAAAAATCCCTTTTCACGTACCAGCAGCAGTTCTGACTTGAGGTGAGGCTGGTTATCACGGTAACGATGGCACGAGGAAATCATCCTGATTGAATCACCCAGGTGTGAACACAGACACCTACGCTGGCATGGGTTGGCGGATCCGTCTGACGCTTTCCAGCTGAAGGAGCTTTGCTTCTACATGTACTGATAATCACTGTGCACGAGGCTCAGTGATGTTTTTCACACTCGTGTCATCGTTGATTAGAACACGTTTGATTCGAAGGGGAAATGCCATCTGCTGCACCTCATTCGCCGTTGTGCCGGAGTTGCCAGGTCGTCTTTCGTGTCGTGAAGATGAGCGGCAGTGCATTGCACGAGTGCACATCTGCCTCTGATTTTGCAGCGAGCCCGTGCTGTCAGCATGTGAGTGAGGAGTTGAGGCAGGGACGTGGCAGGGGCACTGAGAGGACCAGATGGAACTCATAGTGTTGTCGGCCAGAACCAGAGGGAATAATGTGGCTTTTGCCTACATCCTGTCTGAAGGGACGCAGAGCATCCCGTGAATCCACCGTCAGGAAGAAGAGGCTATAGTTTCCCTAACACCCACAAGCTGTTTCACCTTTGAACTTCATCTCCATGCGCACGAAGTGCCACAAACTGCAGCAGAGAGACTTCATGATGTGGTTCTTTGAAAGTGGCACTTTTTCCCCTGACTGGCCGTGCAGGGGGAAAGTGGTGGTTTTGAGCTAAGACAACGATGAGCTTAAATACTGGAGCTCCTACCTTGGAGTTGGCAGGAGTTGTGTCGCGCTGCATTTAGACTATAATGAGAGCTTTAGTGGTTTAAGGCATCCAGCGCGCTTTCTCACCACAGCCTGGAAACCCCAAGAGGCCATAATGGGCCGGTCCCAGACGGGAGGTGCCAGGGACCGGGCCACTCCCAGCGCCAAAGCAACAGTAGCAGTACACAAACGCTGGTTTAAAAGGTTAAAAGTGCTGCTCTCTACTTTTTTCCATTTATTGGCTTGGCGGTCGCAGCTGTATTTTAAGTGCTATCGTCTCTTAACCGCTACACTGTTTCGCTTTCATGTCCCGGCCAAAGTAATTTGAGGCTGCGTTTCTCCCCTTTTTGGAATAGAACAGACTAAACTGTTTTTCTCTTTCTCTTGCTTAACACCCCCACACACACACACACACACACACACACACACACACACACACACACACACACACACACTCACCCCCACCAGCAGTCTGCTGTTTTTGATGCAGCCAAACTTTGTCATGTGTCCTATGGGAGCACATGGCAGTGACTTCAAGTGATGATTACAACTATTTCTTAACCGCTGTGCACTGATATATTGACACTTCAGCGGTGTCACGGTGCCCTGGCGCCCTGTGAACCACAGCATGCTCAGTCCCTGGACTTTGGCTGCCAATCTTTCCCCACATTTCTCTTTTTATTTCCTGCAATTCCCCTAGTGTCAAGTCTGCAGTTTACAAATGCATAAATTGCTCCAAAAAATAGTAAATAAATTAAAAGAATAAGATCCTCGGAGACTATAGTGATGCTTTAAAATAGATTAGTTTGTCTGTGAAACTCAAAAGGTTTTGAAATTAGTCGTGTTGCAACAGCAGCACCCAACAAATACTACATACTACTAAATTACTTGCAGAGCTCGCACATTTCCATCCATATGTCGGCACTAGTTACACCTGATTTTCGCGACAGGTGTGTGAGATCCTGAAAACAGAAATGTTCTGTGTGACAGTTTTTTTAAAGGACACCTTCACTCGTAATGAACGTGCTTCTTTTGGTTCCAGTTTAAGTAGAAAGCAGATGTAAGTGAACACCATAAAATGACGTTCCTACATTAAAATAAATCTCTACTTCTAAGTGAAAAATGCCTCCAGATGACATCACTTGGAGGAACCTTCAGTTCAGATTATGTCATCTTGTTGCTCGCACTACAGAGCTTGTAATCATGGTGAACATGCTTTTCCAGAGCTCCCATAGATGATACTATTTGAACTCCTGTGACGATGAAAAACACCTCTGGGGGATGTCATCTGGAGGAACTTTTTAGCTAGAAGCAGAAAAATATTTTAATATAGGGAAGAAAATTGGTGAAGTCGCCCTTCAGGTTGCCACCTATAAGCAACGATTGCCCATAGTGACAGTTTAATATGTCAGTCGACCAGCTCCAAACTTCCCACTGGATCTGGTCGTGTTTATTCAGGCTTTTTTTAATTGTCCGACACGGTTTCCCAAACCAGCAGCCCCTGTTTTTTGGTGTTGTTTTCTCTCTGTTTTGCCCCTGGCTCTGCTACTCTGTCTTCTCTTGTGTCTTTCTCTCTGAGCCTCTCATTCCCGCTCGCTGCACGGCCCCACCTGGAACAAGTGCATGTTGGTACTGGTGGCCCCAGTAACTGTTAGTTTCCACTGGGCTGAGCGTCTGAGCTGATCTTTGATGTTCCACTCCAGGAGAGATTAACAGTCACCGCTGCTGCTTTCTCGCTAATATCCAGGGCTCTCCCAGAGGAGCCCTGTTCCCCCGTGACGCTCTCCTCCTGATTTCTCATTGACTATGTGTCCAAGCTCATTTGTATGAATCACTTGCGTCAGTCCTGCTTTTACACTCCAATTATAAGGAAATGTTAAATCAGTTTTTACCTCGAGGCTCGGATTTGTCTGTGGTGAAGCACTGTAACCGAATGACACACCTTTACAGGCCAAAAAAAAAAAAAGTTTCTCACAGCACCTACCTCCACTCATTTTATCTATGAAGCACATTTGCAACAATGCAAAGCTGAGAAGAGGAGCCCGGAGTGGGTTTTTCACTTTCTGAATAGGACCTGATGTGTCTGTGTGCGTTGGATGAAACGGCGCTGAAAGGCCCAGTCCATTCCCTCTGCCCACATTTTTGTCCGCTGACACAGAGGGTCTGCAAAACAAAGGCAAAGGGGTCAAGGGCTATGAAATGACAATGCTCACGGTAGCTCATCCAGGCAGAGGCATGCTTTGTTGTCATCCAGGAATGTGCTGACTAACGGCAGAAGGCCACCACGCCGGCCTCCTCCCTTTTGTTGTACTTTTTTGCCTATAGACTCGGAAGGTAGCAGCGCAGGCGGTCCAATTCACTCGGAGTGCTGCAGGCCATCCGCCTCCTGCCCCGCTTAGATCCTTGTGCGTTACGTTCTCCTACTGCTCCCGTTTGTATTCATGCAAGGAGAGGTCTTATCACGTCTTTGTCCCACACACCTAAGTTCAAGAGCAAAGGGTTCAAAGTTCTTTCTTTTGTGTACATCATCGCACAGTTGTCACGCTTACATAAAACACAAGGTGCCTTTTGAGGACGATGCTCGCACTAATTCCTCTAGTTATTGTTCATTGAGCCCATTTCTGACTTATGAACATCTGTCTCATCGGTCATGTTAATAATGTTACTGGTTCTGCTGCCATCTTGGCTTCTCCCCCTTCTTGTTTCTTTTAATGGATTCCTGCACAACAGTGGTCAGGGTCAATTACAAGGTGCCAGATGGGGACAAATCAGTTTCAGGTGGAAGCTCTGACCCCATCGTGTTCATCTCTGCTCCCACCTTCTAGTTTCTAGAGACGCTGTGTGTGTGTGTGTGAGTGTGTTCTCTAACACAATGGGGCCAGAGGCATGATGGATTGGGCTTGCTCGGTTAGATGAGAAGAAGCTGGGTTATCTCTGCATTCTTTTTTTTTTCTGGCTGGAACACTGCATGTCTTCTCGCTCTGCAGTCAAGATATATTTTCCCACCTCCTCCTCTTCCTGTTGCTAAAGATGCGTCCTAGATTTGTGAAGTGAAAAATGTGCCTTCTTTTTATGTCGTCCTTGTATCACGGGTATACTGATGGTATTGGGGACGGTGGGTTCTTAGTTTTCTGTTAGGTGTTGTGTTTGCAGACTATTCTTGCAAAAGTGTTTTTTTTTTTCCAATGACTGGTTTTTTTGAGTACAGTTGTAGAGTTTAATGGTAAAACCTTGACCAGTGCAACCTCTCAGGATCAGGTGCAGTATTTCCTTTTATGAATCTACACACAGCACATTCACTGACAAACCATGCCAATAAAAGCTCTATAGCACAGCTTGGGAGTTTGATAAATCCTTCAGAATTCCTTCTGTCCTTCGCCTCGACCCCCATCGGTAGCTCAGGCTATGCCGACTCCTTCTCTAGCCTCCGGACCCTGAACAAGGAGGGGCCTGCAGGGCTGGGTGAATAGCTGCAGGGAGTCGTGCTGCGGGTGTAAACCACATGAATGTGCCGCCTGAGCAGATAGGATCAGGCGAGGCGGGGAGGCCTGGGAGGCCGCGACGCTCGGCTCAGCTCCACGCGCTAACATCAAAGGCAGTGTTGAAGGGGGGGGTGGTGGATTGGAGGAGGGAAGAAGGGGAAGGAGAGAGAGAGAGAGAGAGAGAGAGAGAGAGGGGGCTGGACTAAACTCTTCAAAGGCCTCTCTGACTAATGCTGGCCCTGATATGCAAGGCTACAAAACTGAATGATGATGTAATTGCAGGCCTTTGAGGTAAATCCGCTCCCATGCAAATACAAGTGGAGGTGTTTCCTCGCACAAGCATGGTGAGAAAAATACTTTGAGTGTGTGGCTGGAGCCAGAGAGTTAAGAACAGCTCTCAGTCGGAGGTGTCAGTTCACCTCTTTACGCTATGCAAATGTAAGGATCCTGGTGACAAGAAGTTTTTTATATTTATATATATATATATATATATATATATATATATATATATATATATATATATATATATATTTATATTTATATTTATATTTATATTTATATTTATATTTATATTTATATATATATATATTTTTATATATTTATATATATATATATATATATATATATATATATATAATTTTATCTGATTTCAGCACATAAGGTTAATCCACTGGGCGTTTCTAAAGTACACAACAGGTGAAACAGAGTTGACTCTGTTCTTTGTAAAGTTTATACAGGGCCCGTGTGTGTGTGTGTGTGTGTGTGCATGCGTGTGTGTGTTTTCATGTACTTGCGTTGTAATGTGTGTTAAACCAAGCATGACCACAGTTCTTTTCAAAATGCCCCCATGATCATCTTGCTGATAACTCATTGACAGCTCCCATGACAGGTGAGAGGTGCACACTGCAGGAACGTATCTCACTCGTTGAGAGCGCAGGGCAATAATTCACTGTTGTTGATTCGGTTTGCCAAAGGTTATTTGCAGGCCTCTGATTGAAGTTCTCTTCGCCCTTGTTTTGTGATTGTGTGTCCTTTTGATGTTAAATTAGCAGTAAACAGCTGCACTTTTATTTATTTGGCGCCCGTGCTGAGGTCGGCCTTTTAAATCCTGCGTCCTGAGTCGAACTCAGAGTTGAACTCGGCATTTCCAGCCTGTAGACTGCAGCAATTCATAGGTGCATGAGAATGGATCAGGTCATGCAAAAAATGCAGGGCTGCAAATAACATTTTTTTCAAATTAATCAATGTGGGTTTCAATGAGCTGTTCAGGCTGTGGAATGTCAGGAGGATATTTGTGGTTTGCTTTTCGCTGTATGAACTTAACAATTAAAGGGTTTTTATTTTAATTAACTGTCTACCAACTCTGCCGCTGTGCAAGTGATTGCACAGAATCTGATCGTGACAATTACGTTAATCGCTTCAGTTAATACTTATTTCAGTTAATTGGTTAAAATTGTCTCGAAGTTTAATTTCCAGATGGGTTTTTGTTCTAGGCTGATTAAGCCAGCCCTTTAAAACATTTAATTACACTTCATTAAAACTCTGAGCTGTTGCTAATGCACGCTCATCGGCAACTGAACCGCAGAGGATTCTGAGCCAAAGACGTCTTCACCTGCAGTTTCGGAAAATTGCATTTGCACTTGCATCTCCACTGTTATCCACAGAGTTAATGATCACGATGCATCTATTTCCGTGTCATTTTGCAGATGTGCCTCTAAATGTGCTGCCCTCTGATGAAAACTACAGTTGACTAGCATGCTCTGGATGAAGGAAGACTTTGTCAAACCGTGCAGCCTTTGATATTATACAAAACATAGTGGAACTTTATACAAAATGTAATAGAGAAGGAAGAATGCAGTCTCTATGTTCTTTATGCACAACTATCTTGACTGTCTGAATGGGAATTTCTGTGTATTTCAAAGTAGAAATTTACCTGAAGTTTGTTCTCTGCGTGTATAATATAGATATTCAAATACGACTCTGCAGATCCTCTGTGTAATAAGGCAATCCAGGACTGGAGATATAAAAAAAAAAACAGAAAACGTCCCACAGAAATAGTCGCACTGAGGCAAGTATTAATGATGGATTAATGATGTCTAGTCAGTATCTTTAGAGGCCAGTTAGTCTAATGGGTATGACATTTTCTGTCATGCAGATTGTATCTGCGCACTTGCAGCCCTGCCGTTCCGCCCACCTGCCACCTTCCTGCCCCCAAAAAAAAAAAAAAATCTTAACCTGAGCGTATGTGAAAAGGTCAGAATAATTACTCTCGCCAGCTGTGTCCATTTATGTCCCCTTGCATCTGTTCACACGTCACTGTCCCTGTTACTGTCTGTAAAAATGTCAGCATATATTTATTTCTAACTTAGATTATAGGTCACTAATGTGAAGGAGATTGGAAGAAATTATCAAAAATATGTGAGCGTGTTTTCGAGATGGAGCATATCATTATTCTTGTCACTGCACTTTCTCAATCTCACCCCTTATCCTCTGTTTATCCGGAGCTGTCCTTCTGTCATATGTCACCGTAAAAGCTGCACTCTTCATTTTTTGCAGTTTTTTTTTTTTAAAGCAACAATATTTTGGCCACTCTCTTTGCTTGGCAGTGTGGGGTCAGTTTCCCCAAACACACTTGGCTCACTAATGATAACTTATCCTTGGACGTGTCAAGGAATCTAGTTTCTCACAATACTTTTTTTTTTAAAGAAAGGAGAGATCGAGTGGGAGAAGAGAGAAATGACAGAAAAAGATGGGCCAATGCAGCCCTTTGCTATTCCGTCTCCATCCCACGGGCTTGTGACAAGACATGCCTGTGGCATGTGACAAAGTCAAATTGTCACCCCCAGGGTGACATACACCCTGCAGGCAGTTCGAAGTAAACACATCCCAAGGAAATGTGGCTCTGAGATTTAGATAGTGGCCTCACCAGTCGGCTGGAGGCATTGTTCTCCCCCATCTAACGAGAGCAGGAAGATGTGTAATTTGAATATTGTAGATTTATTTATGTTATGATACAGCACCACAAAATTGTTGAGATAGACATAATTAAAGGACTACTTTGACATTTTTTTTGTTTAGAGTTAGATGAGAAGATGAAAACCTCATGTCTACATGGAAACAGGAAAACAGATAAAGCGGTTTTATTATGATATGACAGTCCCCAGGATCAGCTCTGGGATGTGAAGAAGTTTTAGCTTTGTGGCCAAATCACTTATTTTCACTGCTAATATAGAAGCGTGAAGATCATCTGTGTAATTTTTACATCAGGAATTCTGGAAGAATTACTTTTTTCTGCACCAATGAGCAACCTTCATAGGAATGAATGAGTTGCATGTTTTGATCCAATCCTGCAGTTACATCCAAGGCAGAACCAGGCAAGCTGCTTCCCCCTGCTTCCACTCTGAAAAGGAAGTTATTCAAAAGTATCCACAGTGGCCATGGTCTGTCATACAGGAACAAATCCAAGGACACCACAGAAAAGGACTTTATAGTACAACTCACATGACATTAGTGTTGGCTTGAATAAAAGGCTTTGCAGTGAAGCGATGCATATCTGCAGGCGTAACTCACCGTCAAGGATGTTGCCGATTAATCTGAATGGGAACTTCAGCATATCAATAAGTCTGAATCTGTAAACGCAAACCCAAACCCCTCTGAGGAAGCTGGAAATGGACTTTCTTACAGATGCGTCTATTGGCTCTCACTCTAGTAGAAATAATAGATTTGCTCACAATGTTCACGTACATTTACAGAACAAGAGGCCGAGGCTAATTTTAAACTAACTACGCTCACCAGTGACCATTTAAAACGTTTGTGATGTGATTTTACACCAGACCAGCCTTTAAGCCCAACTTTGAGCCATTTCCTGTTGGCGACCACATAGATCATATTTGGATACGCTTTTTTGCAGCATCGCCTCAAGCTAAGCTCATGGACAGAGGATTTGGTAAGCTACTGATGCGTACGTTCGTCATAATTATTGTTTTGCAAAAACTAGAGTTAAAATTGCCCAGGCAACGGGAAAGCTTCAGAATTCAAATTAGATTGTGGGATTGCGCTTTAAAGTTGTGGAGAAGGGCTGTTTTCTGTTTTTGGTTATTGCATCCCTAAAAACACTGATGTTTTGCATTGGTCTTGGTTGCTTGTGCATTAAAAGCTTGAGTTGGCATGGTGTGTTTGTTCCCTCCTGAGCTGAGGTGGCATGGGAGAAAGGTGAGGGGAATCCCCTGGGGCGGTAGTCGGCATGAGAACAAGACAACAAACAAATTAATTCAGCATATCTTAAAGCAGTTTCACTTACAGTATAATTGCATCATAATTAAGAACCAAACAATGAGTGCAAGTGCTTTGCTTTCATAATGTTTTTACTATTATTTTTTTTTATTCTTTCTTGTTTTTTTTTGCTCCCTATTTTTTTTCTCTCTGCCTTCTCTCACTCTTAAGCATGGGAGCGGAAGGGGGAGGTGGTATAAATGTGAGACCACACATGCTGTGTCAATGTTTGCTGGAATAATTAGAGACAATGTGGGCCAATAACGGGAGGAGTGCAGTAACCTGAACTCACTTTGTTCTGCCCTGGCAGCAACACAAAAGCCATTCACAGATGCACAGATCCGCAGGCTCAGAGCAAGGAGCGACTGTGCAGTGCACAGCTCTGAAGATCCCTTGGAAAATGGATTGGTTTCTTTGGATTCTGCACAGTCTGTTCTCTTTTTACTGCCTAAAGTGATGCTGATGTCACTCTGAAGGCTTTTCAACTAGGACTCGTACGTCCACCATCCGAATAAATAAATGTATAAAACAGTCTTACCCCGTCACCCTCCCTGGTCGACCAACACGTGGCCCCTGGCTGAGAGGGCCCTCTTTAACTAGAGGATATCCGGTCGCTTGGTATGCGAAGAGCCTTTGGATTCCTGACACGAGTGCTAGAGCTGGACTCAGAGGTGACTTTCAGTGTAGCCAGACAACTGTTGGATTAGTAGGACGCTTTGTCTTGATGTTG
Source organism: Channa striata (assembly GCA_033026295.1). Taxonomy (NCBI): domain Eukaryota; kingdom Metazoa; phylum Chordata; class Actinopteri; order Anabantiformes; family Channidae; genus Channa; species Channa striata. Next base: position 22,287,519 of record CM065178.1, read on the forward strand.
AGCCAATGCGAGGGAGCCTGGCCAGGATGTACCATGCACAGCAGAGTTGAGTTTTCAAAATCCAATATTGTCAGGGAGGGACAGAATTGCAGATGTAATTCTTAAGATCCCTAAACAATGTACCCTAAATGTTGCCTAAGCCACGGGTGTTTCCCAGGCAATAGCAGAGTGACTTGCTGCACTGCTCACACCCCTGGTGTAGGCCAACTGGTTTGTCCCCTCCGGTGTCCATCTTGAAAGAGGACACCACCATGGGATGCATACATCCCCTGGAGGTCGCTGGTATCATTGTGGCACCTGTCCCCTCCACTCTCAGCCCGTGTCAGCAGCTCAGATTTATTTACATTCACTCTTGAACTGGTACTGGAAGATGATTGGTTTGGTTTTCTGGAATTTCTGCCAGTTTGGCGGGTCAAGTTTGCGATTTGTTTGGTCTCTGGTGCAGGAAAAAATGCTACACTGCTATCATTATAACAATGCTTCACTCATTAATTGTAGAAACATTTCCTTAGCAAGGAAAAGCTAGGAAGTATTTTCACTCACAGAAGCCCTTGCTGGAGAAATACTGCAGTAATGCTCCTTAAACACAGCATTTCTTTCAGAAATAATCTTTTTTGACATCACTGTGACTTTTGGGTAGTTTTTTATAATGAAGTTTATAAAGAGTGCAATAATTTTCTCTGCTTTCTCAACAAATCTGCGTGAATCTATAATCTCTCAAGAAAAAACAGTTGGAAGATATTCCCTCCAGGAAACAACTGTTCTGTATTTTGATAATTTTGTCTGGGGATTCACAGCAGCTTCTCTTTTTTTTTTCTTTTTTTTTGTTCTTACCTGTGTTGTGCTCTAAGGGAGGGGTCAGCTGATGCTATCAGCAGCCTTACATTTCACTTCTGTGTTCAGGGGCCCAAGTGTGGCCATGGAAACGTCAGATTGATGGGTTCTGACATGAGGGCTCGCAATATGAAACATGTGAACCCCACTGTCGTGAAGCTTCATGAACAACCCTAAGCCAGTGCTGCTCATGCTCTTCATCCTGAGTCATATTTAACAGGAAGATTCGGTCCTACTTGTGTACTGTGTAGCTCTCTGTGTAGTGTTTGAGTTATGACGCGATAACTTGAGAACCTTCCATGAAATTGCAGTATCTCGGTACTAAGCAAGCAGTTGCACTCTTTGTTACCGTGCGTCAAGGATGTAGGGCAGTGGATGTGAGCTCCTTGCATCACAACAACAAATCTTCAACAAGGAGGAAAATGGAGAGTAGGGATGGTGGGGAGAGAACGACGAGTAATCTAAAGCATGGTCTCACAAAAGTCTAAAATGATATCACTGGTGGATATCTGGATGCTTGGGATGCCTTGGATTGCTGCTGTACACTTTTGGCTTTGTCTTTGTAGGGATGAATAGAGGCCTCTGTGGTAGTGATGACAGGCTCCTCCGGGCTGGGCCCTGGCTGGCTGGGAGACTAGGTTCTGGAGGTCGAGAGGCTTCGGCTCTCTTAGAGGGCCAGAAGCCCGACAGGGGATGCTGGTTGTTCTGGTTCTCGCTACAAAAGACACTCTGTTCTCTGCCAGCGACCTGCCCTTGTATTCTTGACATGTCAGGTACACCTCAACACAGGTGGAAGGGTCTGCAGCAAAACATATATCCTCCCACCTGAGCAGAGAAATAACAGCGTGGCTGTAGGGTTGAACAGATATTTGTGTTGCAACTGTTGGAAAATGATGAAGGTGAGGATACAGTTTAACTCTGCATCATCAGGGGGTAACCATATCGTTTTAAGATTTTATTCACTGTAGTTGTTCAATGAGGAAAGAGATCATAAATTATGGAAGGTTTTACTTACTGGCTCCAGACTACTGTTAGCTGCTTGAGAGATGACTATGCACATGCTGGATTCATGTCTTTGCTCGCCTTGTGCGCTACAGGGGAGCGTGTTCGTACTGCAGTAGTGCAGTTGTGAAGTAAACACTTTACTCACTGTACTTTATGACTCATGGGCAAACATACTAGCAGCATGCCCTTGGGGACTCTCTTGGCTAAGAGTAGCTGTGGTGTTTTCTTTTTTTTTTTCCTTTTTAAATTATTAACAATGCAATGAGAAGCTGCAAACCGTCCAAGGAGAAGATGGGGCTTCCACACGTGATGCACGGAGAGCGGGAACTCTCCCAGACCCTTTGCATGCCCTCTGAGTTTATCCTGATTGTCCCTCTTGAAGATTCACAGAGCCTCTTTGATCCATACTCCCCGCTTCCAGCTGGGGAGGCAAGGGGACGAGAGCAGACCTTTTGGTTTCCCATTTCAAGTCATACTGTACATTCTTTCCTTAAGGACCCAGAGGTCCTGACCCTCAGTTGCAATGGAATTTCATATGCAAAAATAGGCGAGACTTGCCAGGGTATTTGAATATGCACTCATCTTTTTTTAGCATTCATTATCCTTGGATGGCCAGAATTATTCATTCTTGTAGTGAGAAATATGTAAATTTTGGCTTAAGTAGCAGACAGACCTTACCTGTCCCAGTAATGTTTTGAAAATGAGTTTCAAATGGATCTGGATATCAAAAAGACAAGCCTAACAAATACCTCACTGTTCAATATAAACATGGAGGTGGAGGCTCAAAGTAACTGCCCCTGCAGACAGGTTTTAAAAATAAATCACATAATCAGTAAAATCAGCTCAAAGCCATGTTTTAAAATATCTTCTTACAGTGAATTCTGCTACATTTTATGGCTCATATTTATCATCATACAATTTTGCCCAAACTGTGCAAGTTCCTGCACATGAAGCCTTTGGCTTCCAGAGAAAACTTTAGTTGGCACTTTTGTGACATCCTGCTTGAATTACAGTAACTTTCTTGCATTTGTTCCAGCTTTTTTTGGTTTTGTTTTGTTTCCAGAGCCAGTATTTGACATTACTGTCCCTTTTCAGAAACAGGCTCACAGTGCTCTTAGATGTGGAGCCAAATGCCCTAGAGGTTTCAGCCAGCTAAGTGGTTCCTTGTTTTAATAAAAAACAAATCAAATAACATGGACCCTAGGGGTTTATAACACCAGAGTCATGAACTCTTAGGCAGATAAATCTCATCCAAATATCCCCATGCAAAGTCATGCATGTGGGAGGGACTTGTTGGCTTTGATTGTATAATTTATGAGCTACCAAATGCTGAATTCAGTAAAGAAGGCGAGGGAGGGGGGAAACTCTGACCACTGAGCAATGGGACAGCCCTCTCGACTGTGAAATGACCTAATCTTCAAAAGTTAGCTATTACCTTTTCAAAGTGGCAGGAAGTGTTTGTGTGTAAAGTGGGCTTGATCTTTAACTCTCTGGAGCTGGTTATCCCCAGGCTTTGCTTATTCCCAAACCATAGACCTCAAACCTCACAAGTTTCTACAGCCCTGTACCATTGACAGTGCCCCAGCAAGAACGGGTGGAACAATACTGGGTTTGTGCACCGCTCTGCACTTGGCCTGCTGCTAAACAAATGTTCAAAAGAATTCTGGTGGCTGGTCTTGCCCCTAGACCCAGGCTGGTCCCACAGTGACTTCATAAACACTCTCTGGGGTGATCAAAAAAACAAATCGGCCTTTATGGGGAGCTATACAGTCATGGAATTATTTCCACACCAATTAAAGTTTACTTTTCTCTTTTCTTGCCCTCATGTAGACTATTTGTTTTGCTTCTGTGGCAGAAAGGGAAATGTCCTATTGCCCCGGCACAAACGTGCATTTTTGGAGAAGTGCCGTCTTTGCAAGGGGTAGAGTGATGATGGTATGACATGTAGTCTATGCTACTTTCTCTGCCTGTAATTGGCACTGATGTTGTGGTAATATTTACAGGGTGGTTTACACCCCCTGTCCTAAATAACTTGTTTTCACATCGGTTAGACTATGCTACTTTAAATGTTTATAATCTGAAGGCTACATTTTCAAAAGCCAATGAAATTTTCAAATCAGAAACTTGTACGAATCGAAAGCATACCCCCACCAAAGAGGAATGCAGGAAATTTCCCGGATCTTGTCCTCAGGCGGCCGTGTGGGTTGACAGGTTTTGAGATGAGGGTGGGTTGAATGGCTGGGCGACATGGATCCACACGCAGACCTTTGGTCCGTGTGGCCCCGAGGTGACTTAGCAAAAGGATCCACACTTGAAAAATATTTCTGGGCATTATAGCCTGGGTGTTTTTTTTTTGTTTGTTTGTTTTTTTGTTTTTGTTCTTCCATGGGTAGATGATCAAACAAATCACTAAACTACATGTGAATATGTCTTACCAGAAATTATTTCCTTTTACTCTGAATAATAAGCTGTTATCTAAGTTTTAAAGAGCCTTTAGCCATACACTCTTAAATTTTTTTTATCCCATCACCGCCAGGATTTGGAGTTCAGTGGCATCTAATCAAATCTGGATCTAGTTGTCAATCTGCTTATACACGAATCCTTTTAAATCCCTTATCAAATCGAGTCAGATTTTGCTGTCAGGGTGAAGCAATGAACTTACTAAACTTAGTATCTGTTGATATTGATATGTCTCCCATTAGTCGATGATAAATGGGACTCAGAAGGTTTTGCCTGAACACCACTCTCACCTGCTTACACCTGCCACCGTGGGTTCTTCCTTTTAAATAATTTTCCACCACCTTGCCGTGGCCTCAACTTGGCCCAGCACCTTTCTGCCTTTTATCTCCACCCACTGATGGAGCCAGTGAAGCAACCTGAATGCCACGCTCAACCCTCCCCAACCTTTCTCTGTGTCTCTTTACTGCGCGCCCGCACAATAGCCTTACTCGGCAGAGTTCCAAGAGCAGTGTTTGTCCGATCACTGCTGCAGCCCCACCCCCTTTTATTTGTGTGTGTGTGTGTGTGTGTGGAGGGACAGTGAATTAGTGTGTAGATTTGTGTGTATGTGGATGCTGTTTTTCATGCAGCCAGAAGGAGGTGGGGCTGGATCTTTACGGTAACTTAAATTGCAGGAAAAGAAAGAAGCTTCTTTGCTGGACATCTACTTTGTAGTTGCAAAGAGGGTGGAGTTTTATGGAGCTTGCAAGATTGTGGAAGTTGCAGTCTGCACAGACACTGGTTGGCTGACTTGCAGTTGGAGCACATCCAAGCCTTTGATGGGAAATAAACTCTCTTGGTTGAATCATCCGAACAAAAGATGAGCCAGTGCATTACAAAATATCTTGGCCTTCAATTAAAAAGCACAAGGTGCCAGCCTTGTGTGTAAAAATAGAAAAGAAAAGTCAGTTACTACACCCATACAGCAGTTGAAAATCAGGTTACTTAAGTGTTTTTTCAAACCTACCTCGTCTAGTCTTATTGAATAGAGTTGTGGTTCTTTTTCCACCTTTTGTGCAGTTCGTTTGGGCAGGTCTGAACACAGCATTCGCACTTGGGTGTGGACTGCACAAAAAACCCTTACCGCATGGGGTCTCTGTCCTTTTTCGCTACTTATGATAATGTGACAGCATCTCTTCCTTAAAACGTGTTTCATATTTTAAAGCTTTTATTTCAAAGTGCATTCACCATTCTGGGGTTTTGCTTGTTATATTGCCCAGATAATCACTACTACTATCAGTAGTTTCATTGCAGTTTATCCCATAGGAATATAAATCAGAATAGAACAGGATTCTATTTTTGTGTTTACTGACTTCTTCCCACCTTACATCTATTTACCAACTAATGTACAAGGCCATTCCCGTGTTACTTCCAGTGATGTTTTTCGTACGTTTTGTTCTTAATGTGTGAAAGGGATCCCGAACGGTCCAAATTTATGAACTGGTCCACTGATTCAGACCAAACGAGCTGCAGGTTTGAAAGAGCCTTTAGACTTAGTGATCCAAAAAGGGAACGTTAAGTTTTGAATTCAGCAACTGTAGTGTTGTTTTGTCCCCACTTGCAACAATGAGGTGTTTTGAATTTGCTGCAGCTCTGCTTTGGGCCTGTGACTAGCTTCCTCTCCATAGCAACACTGGCTGAGGCTCGTGGTTAGGGCAGTATTTAGAGCTGTCTGCAATATCAAACCAACGGAGGGAGGGGGGAAAAAAACAAGATTTCACAGTTTTCACAAGCTGGAGTCATTGAAAATCCATGCCTATAAGAATATACTATCTTTATATCATCCAGGAGATTTGTTTGTTTCTGTGTTGTGGAACATTATAAGGATTTGTCAAAAAATTTTAAATGGGAATTGATTCAGGCCACAGAGGTGTTGGCTGTTTGGTAGATTTCAAAGTTCATTTCATCCTGTGCTTGTTTTCTTTCCATTACCCCTTTATCCTCTCGCCCACACACACACATACACACACTTCATACACACACCTCTTCACAAGTCTTAGGCTTTTATACCCTGAGCCCAGCTGCACTGCCAGGGTAGGACCATTCCATTTCCTTTTGTCCATGCCACTGACCTCGGAGCGCACTGGGAGCGCACCTCTGCGGGGCCTGGCCCATAGCCGGACGCTTGATGTGGACATTGTTGGAGCTGTGGGTCCCTCTCACCCGGGCAACCGGGCCTCTTTATGCCCATACCCCTCACTGTTTGCCCAGTCACTCTTTCCTCCTCGGCCCACTCTTCTTCTTTTTCTCCTCACCGTGGGACTGGAAGAAAGCTTGAGAGACAGCATGTTGTTTTGTGCTCACTGCTTGGTTGTGCTGCTGGTGGCCGGCTTCCTATGGCGCACCAAAACTCCCATTCACTTTCTCTCCCTCTTTTTTTCTTTTGACCTCCTCCAGGGAACGAACCCCTGTTTGATCACATTAGGGGGGAAAGAGAGAGATCAGTGGTGCTTTTGACATTCCCACTAGCTTTTGACAGTCTATGTGCTGCTGATCAGCTTGCCCGGCATCAGCAAGTGGCCTCTTTTGAATTTCTCTGTTTTTCTTTTATGTTTTTTAGGCCAGCCATTGTAACAGCTTCTGATTAGAATGTGTGGGTAGAGCTTAGCAGGACTTAGAAGGCTGCATCATTTCTTATTTCACACTTTTCTCTTGATTCTACCCTTGCCTTCTTTTCTTTTTTTTTTTTTTTTTGTGAAGAGGGCTTGTGTTGATCGCTTTTTCAAAATGTCAACTTCTGTGATCATATCTGCAGAGAGCACATGCCCATTTACCTCTCTTTTCTTGCAACCAAAGCTCTAAATCTGATGTTTTGGCTTTTTTAAAAGGAGAGATGCAAGTACAGCACGGCACTGGTCGACCGATTAAACGACCAGGGATATTTGACCTTTTGAAAATATTCGACATTGGCTGATGTCTGGTCGAACAAAAATCTTTGCATGTGCGTACTAAAATCTAGAACATATGGATCACTCAAATAAGTTGAGCACACCAGTATTATTAAAAGGGAGCAGTGAATACGATTAGTGGCCCCAACAGTTTAGTTGTGCTGTTCATGATGCAGCCTCCTCTCTTGGTGTGCTCTCTGTGACTGAGGGCAGAGCTCAGCTGCTCCTCATGCAGAGAACAGACTGGAAGAAGAACAGAGTTGACCCGGGTTAGGTCGGACTTCACAGGTGTCATCTGTATGATCATTGTGGATGATGCTGTAGTTGACACTTTACTTTACTGTGCTGTACATTTAGGCAATTCTGTACTTGGCCTTGCTTCGTTCATACAGATATTGTAAAATGAATAGAAAATTCTGTTAGTATAACGCAGCAAAGTTCAACAAGATCAGACACTTCAACCTCCAGAATGCTTCGGCATATATGAAGCAAAAAAACTGAAATTTGTAACCACCCTGAAGTCAGGAGTTATTGGTTTGAACTGTTTATACCCAACCGAGTGTGTGTAATTGAATATTCAAACACACAGTAAAGTAGTTTTTGCAGATATTCTTGGTGCAATGTAAAGTAAAAATAATCTAGATCTTTTTCAGCTTTCATTAAATTTTGATTTAAGTTGTGCATATGTGTCATTTAAAATTACATTTTGATGCAAAAATGGGGAAAAAACACATAATACACACGATTTGTCTTTCCTGTGCGCTAAAGAGTGACACCAGCCCCTGAACAAACCCATACTGGTCGACTATCACTGCGCAGTTGATCCGAACTGTAGACATTTCATCAAAATGCAAATCACAGCACGGCTGCAATGAGTACAGTCACTCACTCGGAATCACAGCCCCCTCCCTCTAGATCTGCAAAGTTTGATCATATTTATAAAAGCTCACAAGGTCTTGGGGTATGATCCCTCTAAATTCATGCCATGCTTACAAAGAAGTAGGATTCGTAAAAAGCTTAAAGAAAAAGGCCTCTGGAATCTTGTTTTATTTATGCCAAAAATGCCTGGCCACAATTAAGCAACCACAAGCACTCTGAATGTCAATTTAGGTCATTTTCTACTCTTACAAAGCCCCAGATTTGGAGCCCATGAAGCAGAAAAAAGCTGATGTAATGGGTTTAAGAAAATCTCAGAGGGGAGTCACACACCCCAACCCCCCACCAACTACACCCACCTCTCCCCTCTCTATCCAAAATGCCACCCCTTATCCTACCCTTCAAACTCGTCACCACCCTAACATGTCCACCTTGATCCACACGTGTAGCGGGGGTTATACTTTTTCACAGGGATGTTTAGATAGCAATTTGTTATGACACCCCCCCCCCCCCAAAAAAAAAAAAATCAGAAAAGGTTTATGATTCACTGATTTAGTGTTTGTGGTGGGGGAAGGGGAAACACGAGATGAAGGCAAAGAAAGACGGAGAGAGCGGGGTAAAGAAAAGAAATCCCAGCCTTGGTGCACACATACACACACACACACACACACACACACACACACACACACACACGCACAGACAGACACAGCACAAAAGGAACCTGTAACGCCTCCAGATTCCTTCTAGACGAGTATCAAAGACATGCTTTGCTTTAGAACAAGAGACTAGTGGGTAAGATAGGAATGAGTGAGCCAGTGAACCCAGCACTGGCTCAGTTGGGTGCTGCGAGTTAATCTCTCAAATAGGATTTTCCCCCCTTCTTCTCCTGCGCCTCCTCCCTCTCTTTGGGGATATCGATATTACTGTGTAGCTCTGAATAGTGGGACTTGTCTAACCTGATCACTGGTCGGAATAAGCACGGGGGAGCCTCGGAAAAAAACACCTGCAGAGATGACGGCTGCTTTCCATCCTGACGCTTGTGTCTCAACCCCGTTAGTGTTTTTCAAAAGGTGCTGCAGAAAGAGGCTGCAAATCAGATGAAATATTCCATGTTTTGGGAATGGTTGGGTTTTTTCTTTCAATATTTAAGGCTTGTGTCAAGTGCAAACTCAAATTAACAAACACAAAACAGAAAAACAAATCAATTTCTCCTATTTTAAAAAATGGAATAAAAAGTTTGGTTTTTTGCTTGATACTAAAGTGTTTTTATTGAAATTGTTATTGATCTGCTCGTGTGTGTGTGTGTGTGTGTGTGCGCGCATGTGTTCTTGACCCATAAACACAAACACATTTTTTTTAAGCATTTTGCCTGTGCACTTTGATCGACAAACTGTTTCAAAATGGTATTTACTTGTAGTGGAAAATACCAATATGTCTGTTGTACAAAGATTAGCTGATGGAAAAATTTTCAATCTCCAACCACATGGACGAGCACTAATCAGATGCAAACCATGACAGTTCACGTACAACCTTATTAACACAAGATTACTGCTGCCTATTTGCATGAGGTAGATGTCTAATTTAGTTTTAATCATGCGGCAAATGTTTAAAAATGCAGATTGAAATACAAAAGAAACATCTGTCACTCAATGCAGTTAATCACAGTGGAACAACTAGGAACTACCGCAATACTACCAATGTAGACTGTAACATATTTTGGAGGGAAACATATCACCTCAGTGCACATTTCTCCATGACATTATTCTTGGCAGTGGCCACGGTTTTGTTTGTTCATTTCCTCTGGAATATCATAGCTCCTCAAAGGAGTCTTCAACTCCTACAGTAGATCGAGCTTTCCTCCTGTTTTCGCCCTTCAGGTTGTCGTGAAAAGTGATCGTGCAGCCGCTAACAGAAATAACGAAGGGCAGGGTAAAAAAAAAAAAAGATGGACACTAGTGAGCCGAGAAAAGACTTGGGAAAGTGTCAGAGGCTGATTCTACGTGTGCCAGTTATTGCAATAAAAATCTGACTCAACTCACCATGTCTTCCTCCGTTTCCCTTAAAGGTTTGTACAGTTGGAGCTAATTCTCAAAGTTAATTAGTGGTGACACTAAATGCCTTCCACATGTGGTTTAATGGACCTCCACTCTTCGTTTTCCCCCGAGTGCACCGTGACCCTAGATATGTGACCCGGAAGTGATGTAGGTGAGCGCTTCCTCCGGTGTAGCCGGAGCCCCAGTAAGTGTTTCCTAAAGAAAACAAGTCAACGGTGACCGAAATCTGAAACCAGCGCTAATACTGGCCGCCCCGCCACCTCGCCTCCCCCCTCAACCCTGTGGCCAGGGGTAAAGCAGAGGTAACGAGGGAGCTCTTACTGTACAAAACCCATCGTCTGTGCACACATTCATTCAAGTGTGTGAAGCTGTGTGTTTACTGTAAGTCCTGTTCACCTTCCTCTCAACTCTCACTGGCAACAAGCTGCAATGTCCAGCAAACACGCTGTGCAACATTGGCCAGTGTTCCTGCTTCGCATAGCCTGCTGCGTCCAAGGACTGACAGCCCCTGGCATGCGTGGCCAAAATGGCTTGTTTGTGCAGTTGTTGTGTGGAAGGTCATTCACTGCATTAAGTGTGAGGACAAAATGAACCTGACCTTTGCAGAAAGCCCTATCTGTCTCCCCTCTGAGGAGCGGCTGGATTACAACACTCATCTGTCACATACACACACACTTGCATGTGTGTGCCAGCGAACACTGCCGGAGAGTCCACAGTCCCTGTGATTTTACACTGCGGCACTCTGCTTTGATATGCCGGGACAACAAGTGGCTTTGGTCATCTGGAGTGTTTGCCGTTCCCTTCGGTTAAAATCTCAAAGTATCAGGGTTTAGGTGGTGCAGCCTTTGATTACGGGCCAGCTGCGCGACTTGGACATGTTTGATCTCCAGAGGCCACTCCCACATACTGTGTGAGCAAATAGTGATATTTCACATGGAGAGTAGCTGCATTGACATAATTTATTTTCCAGGTAATGAACAAGCGCCAGCACATTATTCTGTGCCATCACCCACTCACTTTCAGTGAAAAGCATATACATGGCAGGTTCTGAGCAAATTACTCAGAGGACTATTTATTTTGTATGTTTCTTAGAAGTTTGTCACGTCACGATTTGTGCTGATATTCGGAACAAACACATTGTCACTGTAGCAGTATTTGCAAACAATATTCAAATTCTTTATTTTGTAATTCTGATTTTTTTTTCTTTTTTCTTTCTGTTAGTTGAAACCTTAAAATTTCATTTCATTTTGTAAAGAAATACACCTCTTCTGAATGAAGACAGGCAAATCAGTGCACAAAGCTGATGTAGTGTCCGGCTGCAATAATTTAATTCTTCACGGTTCGTATTGGAAACGGAAGAAAGTGGAGGAAAACTCAACTTAGGGGAACATCCTCTCCTTCTCCCTTGGAACTCTATCATAATGTCCACTAAAGCAGGGAGGGGTCAGCATGGGCTGCAGTGTGGGCCTATCCTCTAATCCCATTCCTACAGGCCAAGCAGGAGCAGCAGCAGCAGCAGCTTGCACCACATTCCACAACTTTGGGGCCTTTTTTGGGCAGCAAGGGAGGGTGAACAGCATTCCTCCATGGTTTGGTCCATCAGAGACACCGTGCAAACATCAAAGACCACTCAGAGCCTAGGTGTTGATGACTGCAATCCCCCCCCCCGGTCCACTTTTAGCCACCCAACCCCTCAGCCCTCGAACACATGCACACATGCAGAGCGAGCTTCAGAGCGAGCACCAGGTATGTGCACCCTCCAGCCTCTCTCCCTTCTCCCCGGGCTGACCAGCTGTCCCGCAGCAGCATTAATCATAGCTCATTAAGCAATGACATTCGCTTTTGTTTTATGGAGATGACTGAAGAGGAGCGGGGCGAGATGGAGCGGCGGATGCCATTGATGTTTGGGGTGGTGCTGGCAGTGGATCGAATATAGGTACAACAACAGTGAATGTGGTTTTCAACTGTAGCGGAAAATTGTTGCTCAGTTGCGTAGTGCTGAAATGATTAGTCATGAACAGAATATTTTCAAAGCTGCTTTAAAGCATTTTCAAATGTGAAGATTTAATATTAAAATTCCAACACATTAGATTCTTTGACTGTGTGAGAGATGACAAGCATTTTGAAGACATGATATCGACTAGTTTTCACAGTGTTTTCAATAGTTTATAGTTAAAGTGTAGTCAAGAAGCACTTAATCCTTTCTTTGGTTTTTTTTTGTGTAGACTGTAATTCCGTTGTCTTTTTCAAGTTTTGATAAATTTGCTGCAGATTACTAACACGTCTACTTTGCTGCTCTGCTGTTGTGTGATGCACTGAATTTTTTCGTATTGAGCCTCGTTTTGTTCACAGTGGCACCTTCATGTCACACAATTTGTGTGTTCACCTAATTTCATAATTGTCTTCATAAGGAAAATGGCCTTGTTGCTTACTTTATTTTTTTTGCATAGATGCTCTGGTCTCTTCAGGGAAGTGGTGGTGGGGGGGCAGTTGTTCCCACCCCCCACCCCCACCCCTATTTTTCCAAAATGGTGGCATCCAGCCCAATGCTGACCCCTGAACTTTGTCGGCCTGTCCTTTGTTCGTGTCACTCTGGGTTTTAAAGACTGAAGGGCTGAAAGTGACACCAGGGCGATTTTGAGTGTGTGCACGCACACACACACACACACACACACACACACACACACACACACACACACACACACACACAAAGTGTGTGTGACTGTTCAGGATTCACTCACTGAGAGTTAATAGAGTCACAAGCTCGGCACCCTGCTCAGTGTTAAAGCTGTCAACCCCAGAGCCTTGTGCTACATATCAGGACATTTACATGATATTAGGTGTCCTCTGCCAGCGTCCCCTGCTCACACTGAAACCGTGACACTTGTTTGCTTTGCCCGTTGCTATGAAGATGGTGTGGAGGTGATTTTCATGGGGTTGGGCGAGTTAAGGAGGGTGACGGCGAGCACTGAGAGATAACTGCCCTGACTCTAGCATCACAAAGCTGCTTTACTGGAGATATGCCATTCACTCTTCACTTCCTGCAGGTTTTAAGCCTGAAACTGATTTGAGCTTTCGCCGTTCCTTTTTTTTTTTAATACTGCCCGACATTGTCCGTTTCATTGCAGCCCACCTTTGCGTTAGTTCAGAGCGTGCAAATGAAAGATGGATGCCGCACTAGCTTGGCTAATTGTTCCTTTAGTCCCAGTGGAGAAGACAAAAGGGAGGAAGTCTTCATTATTTGAGAGGAGAAGCGGAGGGATCCCTTTACGCTGATAATGTTACAGGAGGAGGAGTGTCGGGCCCCACCTGTAGGGCCCTCCCAGCTGCTCCGCTGTAACTGGATCCCACTCCCTCTCTCCTCAAGGCTACCAGCACTCTTTGAAGTTATTTCTAGTGCTGGGAAAGACGGGCAGAGAGAGACCAAGAGGGGCAAAGAGTGACTGAGAGAGTGAAAGGGCAGGGGTGTGTGTGTGTGTGTGTGTGTGTGTGTGTGTGTGTGTGTGTGGAGCATGCATTTAAGTCTCAGTCTATTTGTCCATGCTATACATAGAAGCCTGCAATTCAAAACTCTTCCTCCTTTCATGTGCTCATTTCCCCTCCGTGCAGTTGGACATTGAACCTCTGTATGAAGATAAGAAAATTCCCATAAGACGTATGGATTTGTTTAAAAATTGCTTAACATATTGTGAAATGGAGTAACTGAATCAAGTCCATAGAAACTCCTGTAGATAAATTCTTTCTTGATTAGAACAACTTGCACTTCACTGTACTGCAGCTCACTAAATTGCCACATGCCATTTCCAAGGATGTTTTATTAAAACAACTTTATTGCAAATTCAATATTTCTGCAGAAGTATCCACTTGGTCTAAGGCTCACTAAATGTCCATGCCAATTTCCCTGCACCAGAAGCTTCACCTCACTGAGCTGAAGCAGAGATGACTCTTATTTTGAAAGTCATCTTTCTGATGAGCAAGACTTACCTTTTGATAAATTCTTTTGAACAACTTGCACTTCACTGCACTGCAGCTCACTAAATTGCCACATACCATTTCCAAGGATGTTTTATTCTGTAAACTACCTTGATTGTAAAGCTTTATGTAACCGCAAATTATTATTTTTCAGGATGGGCTTCAGACTTGTATTTCCTTCCTCTGTCTTTCTAACGTGAGGTCCGAGCTCCTCAGGGTTCAGTTTGGGGAAAGGCGTAATAATGATATCGAGGGGACATTCCACATGTACAGATGGCAGCACAACCTAGGAAAATGTGACCTTTGACCTATGACCTGTCAATCAGTTGTGACTTGCCACATACTTCTTGCACAACACCTATTTGTAATAGCAACTGTCCATTTATGAATGAGAATTACTGCTGGAGATTGTGTATCCTGTTTGTGTGCTAATCTAATTAGATCCTGTGTACATCCACATTGTTACTGGGGGAAAGTAACGATATATATAGAGGAGATATGTCTGCGTGTACAGCATGCGGCTGCCTCATAGATGGGACAGCTGAGCACTCATTAGTGTGTGTTACATGTCTGTGTGAGAGTGCTCTTCTCACATACTTTAAATTAGGATGTCACATTCGCCCACAAGAACTGCAGCTCTTATAAGCACCCAGCAAAATCACCTCATCTGTTTTACCTTCCGAATGTTTGCTGCAGGTCTGAATAAGCATGTGCTTGTAGAACGAGGTCGTTAGTGTCCTTATTACGGAGAGCCGGTGTGTTCGTACGTGCCGAGTTTTTGCAGCGGACTGTGTCTTGGCTGTGCCGCGGTTTGTTGTCGGGGAGGGTCTAGCAGGGTGGTTGGCACTAACACGGTGTTGCAATTTTGGCCAGTTTGTGTGTTTTTGCCAAGAGTTTCATGCTCGTTTGCTGGATGTTACACAGTGAAGCATCTTTTTTTATGTACTGCTTTGGATAAATTCCCTTGTGGTAAGATGTGTTTTTTTTTTTTTTTTTTTTTTATTGTTTTGGGGAAAAGAACAATAACTAATTATTTAACCATAGGTCCAGGGTCTTTTTTTTTTTTTTGCAATTGTGCTGACATGGTATCTGTCACATTTTTTCAGGAAATTGGTCTAATCAAAGGTTGCGTGTATAGATAATGTGATGCTACATCACACTGTGTAAACTGTTGAGGGACATGGACACTGTCTTATGAGGTATGTGGTCAGCTTACAATGGGCTACAATGAAATGGTGTGTGTGTCCTTGTTAAATATAAGTTTACATTTTTTTCAATTTCATCAGTCAGGTGTACACTGGCCTTCTTCAATCCACAGTTCTTTTTCTGTGCAAAACCTGGCACAAAATGTGCATCTAAAGCTGCAACAAGGCATATTGGTTTTGAATTTGTTAAATAAAGCCGGTGTCTTTTGAAAAAAAGTCCACTATGCAGCAGGGCTCTAACTGGCAATTTGTTAAATCCAAACTGACAAACGGCTAAATTTGACCAGGTTGTAGTTACTGCAGCAACTTTAGAAGACGGCCACTTAATGTGACTCATTAGTTATTGTTGATAAACTTTTTAATATGTGCACGGGAAGCATTTTTTTGAAAGGATATCGCAAAGCCCTGCCAAAACAGCAGGAATTTTTACAGCAAGTAAAACTTGTATTTTTCAAATGGGCACCTGACTGATGTTTCAAGACACACTTGGAAAAACGTGAACTACTTTTAGTGCTGAACATCCTCTTACACACCAGCCTGTCCTGGCCTTAAGAACGCTGCCCTTTACTTTCTTACCAAAACAGCTCTGAGAGTTGTGACTGTATTACAAGGCTTTGAGAGACACCACAGGCCCCAGGGGAGACTTGGTCTGTGGGCTGTGATCAGACATACCCACCCAGCCATCCCATCCCCACAGCCCTCAACACAAACACCCGCCGCCTCTACTGGCAAGACTGGTGTGTTATTCCAGGAAGTTGACAATACTCCCTCCACAGCGAGAAGGCTGGTACACAGAGCTGGGGAGGGGAATGTCTTGGTGGAAGTAGTAGTGGGAAGGGCCACTGCAGGAGGGTGGAGGCGTCAACTAAATTAAAGGCTTGGGTAGGTAAGTGGGATGCTTCTTCAACTGGGGTGAATGAGTTCACGGCGAGAGGACAGTCAGTGAGAGATGCCACTGAGTTGCCCGTCGTGATTCAGACTGTAGGCTCCCGTCCACACACGCCTGTACTCAAACAGCAAGAAATGTAAACACGTGCGACACTGGGGAAGCAGGTGGGTGCAAGCGTTGGCCCCGTGCCTGGGTTTTTCTTCTTCTGTACTTTGTTTGCGTGCAACATTCATAAAAGAAAAGAATGAAACCAGATATGTGCAGTTAATCATGGAACTAATTTTGACAAAGAATTTCTTGTATAATTTTGGCAACAAGGCAGCTTTTATTGTTACAGCAGAAAGCTGTGCTCAGTGGGACCTAAATACGGTTGCAGGATGTGTTGCAACTCAGGTTGAGGTAAAAATACTCTGAAAAGCTCTCTTCTACACTTGGTGTTTTAAGGACACATGCAACTCTGTACATGGATCCTGTATAGATCAGTTTAGCTCAGGGATCCTTCCACCCCAGTCTGCCTACTTGCCTTTTGATGTTTTCAGCACATTAAGTGCCATGTTTCAACATGTACCTTAAGTACACATGCAATTCAGCAACTTCATTTTTAAATTTTAGATTTTGATACACTGTGAGCATCCTTTTCCCCAAGACTTTTTTTTTTTGGCTGGTAGAGCTAAAAGCAAAAGACGAGGATAATCTTTTTTTGAAATTTGTGCCTTTTCACAAAGACAGCTTCTTTTTTTTTTAATCCTCAGGATGTTTCATGTGCAAAGAAAGACATTTGGAGTAGTTATAAAAACTTCAAAGGCATTCCGAAGTATGTCTAAAAGGTTAAATAATCCTCCTACAAACTTGCAGATTATCAGACCATCACTGTTTCCCTTGTTCCTTGGAAATGCACATGCATGGCTGAGGCATCTCTGAAATGATGAGGCTCGTGGGGAGCTCCCAGCCAGCAAACCACTAACAGTTTAGTGTCACTTGACAGCGCAGAGATACGCCAGGCCGACAACAAAGAACTAACAGCAATGAAGGCTGGCTGTTGGCTTGTTGTGCCACGACCCTTATGAGACATTTGAGATGTGCTTCAAACTACTTTACCACAAGGCACCATCGGAGCCTTTGTACAGTCCATGTCTTGTAGGAATAGAGCTGTTTCAGCAAGGATTTAAAAGCATGTTGGACAGGGTGGTCTCAGTGTTTCACTCAGTGTAGCATGATGAGGGCAAGAAAGAGTGACTGGAGGTTTGAGAGCGACGTGGTTGACGGGGGGTGGTTGTAACCCCCAATAATTTAGGGGGAGCGAGGAAAAAGTGGGTGTGGTAAGAAGATGGGAGCTGAAGGATCAAAGGCTCAGCGAATTGTGTCACGGACAGACGGAGAAGAATGGCAGTGGATGGTGTGACTTGCATTTTGATTTCCTTTGAGAGGTGGGGAGGATAGAGGGGGGTCAGGGGAGGTGATGGTGTGAGTATTCGTAAGTAGGGCCCTGTTTGGATCCCATTAACAACTGTTACCAGGTCACTTGATCATGGTGGAGGCAACAATGAAGGACTGGGAGTTAGAGAACGTTTTGCAATTAACCTTTTTTGCTTTTGCAGTTACAATGTGCCTTACAGCCGCCTTTTTATTTATATGAAAATGTGTTTAAAAACGTAATATTTTGCCATTCAAATGCTGCACACATGACTCAAAGCAATAGATGAAACGGACTACTTTCAAGTCCCTACTTAATTTCCACGAGTCCATTTTGTGCAATTGGATTTCCTTGAGGTTCTTGAAATTGTTTGACCTTTCGCCCAAAAGGCTTCTTCAGCTCTGAAAGGAATGAGAGGCAATCTCTGCTCTCACCACTTAATGGGTAATACCAAAAACACTATAGTATGGATAATTCTAGTATTATAACAGATACCGTAGTACTAAGAAAATGGCATTGCTTAGAACCGCATCTCTACAGGTGGTTTTACAGACAGGGTTGGGGGTTATAGGGGGTGTGGCCAACTTGAAGCTTGAGTGACAAGTGGAGTTCAAATCCTCTCCAGGTTTTCATTTGTGGCCTGTGTAAGTGGATATTCATGTGAAAGGCTGCCTCCCCCAGGGGCAGTACAAGAGCCGCCCCCTGGTGGTACTATGGGGCACCGAATGCCCCTCACCTAAAAGGATCGCAGCTAAGTAGCGCAAATTGGGGTAAAGTGGAGCAACCAGGTCTTTCCAGTACGTTGAGCATGTGTGATTTGAGGCCTAGTGGGGAGAGCTAGCAGTTTGAACACAAGAGATTTTGTTATTTTCTGTCTGTTTGTGTATGTGTGAAGGCACGTTTGCATTTGTGCCCATTATTGTTGTGTGCGCGCAGCCAGTAGCTGTGACCCATTTCACTAGATCACAGTCCCTCTATCCCTACATCCATCAACGCCTACGTCAACATCTGACAAAAAAGAAAAATCCCTGTGGTGGAGATAATGGCCCTATGGCCAGCCTCTAAAATAACAACATGGCCCACAACAACAGCACTGCCTCATTTGAGTGCCGGAGCCCCCGCACAATGGCCCAGTGTTCGGGACCCAGGGGCGCAGGCGGGGCTCCCTACTGCCATCCAAGCTGTTAGACAAGAAGGAGAGAGAGGTCATAACCACACAGCAAACAGCACTCTACTTCCTAGTCCTTCTTCAGAGGGACTGACAGTGATGCAGCCACTCCTTAGATCCCTCTTACCCCCATTCCCTCACGGCAGTAAAAAAGTTTCCTCAGTTGTTACGGTTTATAAAGTAACATTTGGAAGGGGTAGGCTGGGATATGCAGGTGGAATAGAAACCTGACTAGGTTATGTGCTTTTATCTTTGTCTTTCCCTTTAATTTTAGCATCCTCCAAAGGCTGAGAGAGCGCACACTCTGAAATTATCATACCATATGTATGTGCAACATACACCTGTGCTGCCGCACTGCTCCCGTCAGCCTTAGGCTAATGTATATTAGTCATCCAGAGCACAACAGTTTTCTTCTCACCTACATGTAAATGAGCAAAAGCAGCTTTAAGGAATGGCAGAACAAATTATTGAAATGCAGGCGGACAAGTTGAATGCATCCTGTGGATTTGTGAAAAGGTGTTTTGCGTCAGAGTGGGCTTGATTCATGACCCCCCTGTTGTTTTTTTTCCTTACTCTGTAGTGAGAATCATCCATTTTGTTTTGAAGGACAAGGGTTGCGATTTAAAAATGCAGCTTAGTCTCTCATGTTTCATCATCCTCACATTTGGCTGTGTGGGAGGCCTGAAGTGCAGGATTCAAGAACACGTGTTCTGTTTTCTAAAGGTGCAATTCCGAAGCTAACATAGTGTTTGAGAAATACGCATGTCTGCAACTCTGAATGTGTTTGCCATTGGTCTCAAATCCTTTTGATAAAAACCTTGAATCCCTTCAAGAAACAGGATTTCTCCAATTTTCCATCGGTTCCATTTGTGCCTGCCACCTTGCGGGTAAAACTGATGCCAGTCTCAGATTTGCTCCCGAAGGCAGAAGGAAAAGATGCATAACAGCACACACTATCCACATTCCTCCATGCAATTCTACTATAGTCCATCTGATTTGCATTTGACCCTCTTAGTCTTAGCTAAGGCCTCTTCGAAAACCCTTCAGATCAGGGCTTAAGCCCTCGGCCTTGTGACATTGATGTTACTAGGCGGCTTTTGAATATCTCCTCACCTCAGCTGCTGATCATCTAACCTGCTTCCAATGTGCTGAAGTGGGGTTCAAAGGTCAGGGGGTCACAAGAGGGACAAGGGTATCTCGGGTCATCAACAGTGGCCCAGGGGCCAGGCTGTCCAAGGGCTCGGCGCCACAACGCTGCTTGATTAGGGTGTTATGGTCAGTGGGTTAATAGGATAAGTGGCCTGCAGGTCAGTTTAGCCCAGTTCTAATGCTAATACAGGAGCTCGTCTTTACTGTGATGCCAGGGTCAGCTGGATCCAGAATTCTGGGACTTTGTTACAGTTTTAATCCAACTGTTTGAGCACATCGTCCTTTCACATCATGTCATTTCTGTAACATGCAAACAAACACTTTCTAGAACTCTTCACCACTTTCCTGTCATGAAAACTCAACGTATTGAACATGCGTCGAAAGTAATGCTTTAAGGCAAATGTTTTTTTCAAGATTCCAAGTAAGAAGGCAGCCACCGCTTTCTTTTTTGGGCACAGACAGGGAGCCAGTGTTTGTGATGCCTGCCGTCCATTAGCTTTAATCTTCTCTAAAGACACTGTCGAGATGCTGGCTCTGCAGAGCTTTTTGGCACAAGGAACTGGGCCAATTTAGTGGCCTTAAGTGTAATGAGAGGACAACTTGGGATGGCGTGTGGACACTGATCAAACTGCGCATGTGAAAATCCAGCTTATACTTTTTAATTGACGAGAGAAGTTTAAATGTATTGAGTTACGGTGTGTGTGTGTGCGTGGACCAAATGGAGATGGCAGCAACATTAATCAGTTCCATTGATAAGAATAGAAATAGACTTAATCCCCCTTTCTTTAACAAGAAATTGCTTCTCATCAGCGTGCACAAATGCCAGTTTTGCATGTGTGGTGCTGTTCTTTGAGGTGTTAGACGAACTGTGCAACAGTACGTTTAGATCCGCTGGGATTTTTGGCCGTGCACAGCAAATACTTGTGAGATGTCTAAAGCTCTTAAGCTCTTGTGTTTCATTATGAAAAATAGGTGATAAGTGGATTATAGTGTAAATTGTCATATTCCCTCCATGGGGGGGTATCCAGGGGAGATTAGTTCAGTTCTAAGCTAGCAGTTCACCCTGGAGCAAATCTATAAGCCTGTGATGCCAGGACCTTTCAAACTTGTTGCACTGTGTGGGGCAGCTTTTCAACTTGGCTTGAATGGCTGCACATGCTACTTTGCTTCTTTTAATTAGAAGCATGAGACACTAAATGCCGTTTGAATGTGACTAGTTTATCTTTTCAAAACCTTTTGTCCTGTTTTCTTTATCACTGGTTAATAGTCAGTAACTGTTGATATTTTTGCTCATCTATCCCTTGGTCTTTTTTTTTTATAGATGCATCCTTTGGGACTATGTAATAATAACGATGAGGAGGACCTATACGAGTATGGCTGGGTTGGAGTGGTGAAGCTGGAACAACCAGAGCTGGACCCCAGTTGTCTCACTGTACTGGGAAAGGTAATTTATGTACTTTTTAATGTTTTTGTTTGGTTTCGCTGTATAAATCATTATATATGGCCATGTCTTTTTTTTTTTTCTTCACACATGAGCGAACCTGCAGAAAACTGAAACAGTACAGCTGTGGAAACATTGCAGATAAATCAGTATCTTCAACTTTCAGAAGAGGCCAGTGAAACAGTAGTCCACTGCATGTCTATGCTGCACGACATGTGTTAGGGTGCAAGTGTAGGTCAGCAGAGCCATGCAACAAATTAAAAAGCATCTTAATTTTTTTTATCTTTGCATGAAAGGAAGTAAAGGGAGCTCTGTAGACAGACACAGATGGATTAATTTGGTCCTTTGTAGTTACAGAGACGCTTCGCAAAGCATAATGTTTTTTTTTTTTAATATTTTGTTTGTTACTTCCCCTCACGGGGTGAGTGAGGGTGAACTGAATCCTTCCCTTGTTTCTCACCACCCCCCTGTCCCCATCCCCCGTCCCTCCTCCAGTGCCCAGATCCCTCTGGAGTCTCAGAGTGGTATTTTATCATGGTTTAATTAAGTGTTCCTCCTAATGGAATGTACCAACATTCCCTGGAGGATGGGGGAGGCTGGTCGGCTATAGTCTCATTTATCCTGTGCAGGCCCGCTGACAGAAAGGGAGCAGCCATTCATAATTTAAGGAGCCCTTGTGGTGTATACACATGCTAATGGTGCATTCTCCGTGGCGGTGGTTGCTGCTACGTAGCAGATGCATCTTTTTGCTGAGACCTGCAAACTGACCTAAAGTTCAGCACTAGACTGTAGTTAAGAATATATCACTGTCAGTGGTGGCTTCAGTGGCTGGAGACTAGTCGACTGAGGTGCCGTTTGTGTTTGAGGAGCAGTCTGTTCTAGAGGAAAAACAAGGAAACTATAATTAATTGAACTAGTCATTTATTTATTCATCCACTGCAACAGGTGTTGTAAAGAGAAACTGATTTTACAAATCGTAGTTTGTTTACAGGCCCTGGGGTACCACAGGACCTCTGTAGTCCACTCTTTACCTCTGAGGCTACCAACCTGAGGCAAATTGAGGCTACAGCATGATCTGAATATGTAATCTGTCAGTCATAGAGTTGCGTTGTGGGCAATGTCGGTGCCAGGTTACGGCGAGCTGAAGTAAACATGCCTACGTGGCACTTAACCTGCGTGAGCCATTTAAGACCAGCACATGCATTTGATAGGACGCCACATGATGAGGGCAGAGATGAAATACCAGGTCGAAAGATGGGACTGATGAAATAAACAGGTGCAGCATGCAGAATGTTGTGGGTGCACGGCATGTGCTGGAGCCAAGCGAGCCATGAGGATTCTCCAAAGACCAGAGCCACACACCTTCCGCTCGGTGAAACCAGCCAAAGAAGTGTGCTAATGAGACGGCCATTTTTAATACATTCTGGGTTTGATGTTTTGCTAAGGGACACTGTAATGAGGATGACAGGAACCTTGTCCTGTGACCTTTTGGCCTTCAGCCAGCCTCCCTAACATGTCGACCAGTCCGTTTCCTCTGTGTTTATCCAGCCAGGACTATAATTAGAAGAGGGAAAGCCCATTGTTACATCTTGACAGACTCTCGCGCGGGGCCTGAACACAGCTGGGTGCTTAGCGTTGGCACCGCCGCTTTTGCCAGGCCAGACAGTGCACTGTTTACCCCCTGCCAGTCTGCTTACTCTCCCCAGACAGCGAAGCCACCATGCCCAGCCCCACTCCGGATACTTTGCCCACTCTTGTTCATGCTCGGCAGCCCCCACACACACACACACACACACACACACACACACACCCCTCTTGCCGTACCCAACTTGCCATGGCTGAACCCAAGAGCCCACTCCACTTTGCTGCTGCTTTGCCACCAACAGTGTTGAGAGTCTTGTCTGCTCAATTTAGATTCCATTCAATTACAGAATCGTAGTGAACGCACAAAATGGAACTGTAGAAGGAAGAAAAAACTGTTTACTCTAATCCATGTCTAAATATAAAGTGTCTGGGAACACAGGGCCCCCAGCTGTGCCTAGGAGCTGGTCAGCGCACAGCAATAGGCATTCCCACTTTATTTATTGTTGGCTAATTATAAGGACGGGGCTTGCATTTAATTCAAGTGTCAAGTCCTAATTAGGTAAAAAGCACGTGGTCAGGAAGCATTTTTGGACTATCACATCCAAGTAGCTAAACTACTTCAGGTGATCTTTTAAACGTGTCTCTGCTTCATTTAGAACTTTTTGCTTTCACCCGTTAAAAAATGTGCAGATAACATTTTACTGTTATGCCATAAAAGTGACGTGTGCTCGATTCATGAGCTTTGTGACTCAGTGATTTCAGACTCACTGTGGCAAAGAGATTTTAGCAGTAGAGAGGGAGGCAGAAAAGAGGGCGGCTGTGTCGACCTCTGAAGGCCACATGTAGACCTCACTAAAGTGCTGGCGTGTCACATATACGTACACAGTTTTTTCCTGCACTTCCTGTATGATTCCTGTGAGAGCTGCCGGACTGAGTGCCACAGCAGCAGCCACTCCTCCAGCGGCAGGCCGTTAGAGTTCCCGCTGTAGCTGTGTCGGAGCCGCTCTTTGAAGTGGTTTGTGTGCCTGAGCTGTCGTGCGATGCCAGGATAACACTGCAAGGTGCTAGGAGAGCATCGCTGCAAGTTTGTCGTTAGCTCCCGCTGAAGTCTCTGCTTTCTTTGATGCATTTGTAGATGTTGTAAATCATGCTCACACCTCTTCACGTATGCATCTGTTCTCAAGTTGAACTATTTATTGCAGTCAATAACATATTCTTGGTTGTCATTTCCTCCCTTCTTCTCTACACTGTCTTTCACACACATACACTGCGATTTTTGGCAACTCTTCTGGAACATGAAATCATGCCGTTGGCTTTCGCTGGGAGGCCCAGGCTGGTCGGTGTCTTTGTCGCTGTGCCAGTGAGATATCTCCGCTTTCAAGTACCACAGTGTCAGCGGCCACACGGGGCCTTAGCACGGCGGCTTTTCCCCTTTCATCCTGCCCCGGCTCTCATGTCATCAGCTCCTAGTCCCAACTCGGGTGACCGAGGGAGGAAGGGCACAGCAGTGGAATGGTGGCGAGTAGCAAGAGGAGTGGGAGTTTGAGGATAGAGGGAAGGAAAGGAGGTTGGGTGGGGAGGGGGCTTCTCAAGGAGATGACGAAGGCAAATGTGTCTGGTTTGGTAAGTGGGTGGCTGGGATCTGTGTCTCGCTTGGTGCAGCAGAAAAATGCGACCCGTCCTCCCACACAGCCCTGCAGCTTGTGTAAAGCAAGCCTCTTGGCTGGCATAGCATGTAAAACTCCCTGGTATGTACTTGTTGTGTGTGGCCTGGCGCTGCCCTTGACCAGCTCGTCTCTGAACCATCATCAGTTCCACCTTAAACGCCAGCCAAAGACAACATTTCATCGCAGCGGAGCACAACTGGTCAGAGAGCGACCGCTACAAAGCACTTTAAAATAACTGGAGCAACAAGAACATTTTCTAGATCTTTATTGACATATCCTCCCAGAAATAAAGCCTAGCTGCTTTCAAGTTTTTGCCAGGGGCACACAACCATAAAAAGTGTATCCTGTGTGGGAAGCTCTGTCTTTGACACACACACACACAAACACAATCCTAAAACCACAGTTGCCATGGAACAATGCGAGCGGGCAGAGGAGTGTGTCTCCGTGTCTTTCTCTACCGTGGCCTTCGAGTTGGCACTATAGGACGGCAGGCCAGAGCAAACAGCTGCTGCGTCTTGGTGCTAAGTGGCTTTTGGACTCTAACTGTGTCTGGCATCTTAGCCAGAGCTGCAGAGAGCGTGTAGTGTGTGTTTGTGTGTGTGTGTGTGTGTGTGTGTGTGTGTTAGAGGAATTACAGGGATATAGAAAGTACACACGGACTACGAGGACGGTGTGTGCAGAAGAAAAAAAAAGAAAGAAATGGTAACAGACAGACGAGTGTGATATTGCTGGCGACTGGCTCAGAGCCTGGGGGCCAGGTTAGCCACCTTACGCACTCAGGTGTGTGCTGGAGGTCGTCCAGAGGCCGCAGCGATGCCAGTGAGGTGCGATGCTGCGGCCGTGTTGTAAAGACGCTTTGACACTGGATTGAACTGGCTGCGTCTTGGCCTTTTCATCCGGACCGTTTCCAGAACATCACGTTTGGCCTTCGTGGACGGGGGACACGCTCTGATCGGGGGGGTATTTGTCGATCTGCGCACATGTGCACGCGTTAGCTCATCCACTGTTTATCGGTCTGGATGAAAAGAACTAGCAGGCTGTCAGATCAGCTTGTGTTTTGAAGCAGACGGCTGAATGACTCAGTATTCCTCACATCACTCTCCGTTTCTTTTTTTTTCATGCCGTTTCCTTCTCTCTCTCTCTGCAGAGATCGTAGTGAGAGCAGAGAGTCGTGATAACAGAAAGAAAGAAAATTGCTGTAGTTTTACACTCTGCAGTCTCAGGAGTGTTTTGCTAAATTGCAGCGAAGCCACAATAGTGATTGATTTACAAAGGCGGCTTTTGTTCGATACAGATGAAGCTTGGTTTTTTTTCTCACTCGAAGTTTGTAAAAGAAATCTTTTCATAGCCAAGCCATAAGATGCTGAGTATCGATAAGACACTTTTCCCTCATGTTTGTACTAAAAATGATGGGGCTTACTTCTTTTCAGTTGAGTGCAGCGAATTGAAAGTCAATTTGTGGTTGTTTAAATCAGGGCATCTGTGGCATGGTGTAAAATGGAGGCTAATGTCGGAGAAAACTTTCTCAACTTCTCTGCTGCAAGCTGAGGGAGTTTTCGCTTGACTTAAAAATGGTTTTTCAAAGGCTTGGTGGAAATAGGTGTTGCTAAGTTATCAGGAGTCTAAACACAACAAAAAATCAACCACTGGCACTAAATCATGCCTAACTGACAAGTGTTTTCTGACAAATTATACAGTATCATAAAACATAATATCACAATACGCAGGTGCGCTTGTTGTTTTTACGCCCCAACTATCCACCCTGGCAGCGTAACCCTGTGAAATGCATTCTTGCCTTCCTTTCCACCTGTCCCTTGCCACAAACATGCCAGGCGCTTTCGGAAGGTGCATCGTGGGGGGAGGGAGGGAAGCAGACGTTAAAAAAGAGGGGCGGAGCTGCAGAGAGAGGAGAAAAAAAGGCTTGGCCTCTCCTTTCATGTTCGTGTACGCCTCAACTTGCTCATATTATCTTGGCCGCTCTTCCTGGTGGGGTGTCGGTAGAGGTTTCCACTGTGACCAGGCAGGGGTCTCCTTCGACGTTTCTGTATGTCACTTACACCCCCCCCCCACAGTACGAACCCTCTCACATGTTCTTACTCCCCCCCCCCATGCTCCAAAGAAGTGCCCCTCTTAAATCACCGCTTCACCACGTTTCACGGCGTTCGGAGGCGCCTGGGGTCCCACTGTGCTCGTTTCCATGGTCACTGGGAAGCTCCTTGTGTCATGTGGCTCAAAGTGAGCCGTCCCTGGGCCGAATTACCCAGCTTTCAATGGGAGGCCAAATGACCATTATTAGACTTCACAGCTCAGGCCCCTATTTAAAGAGAGAAGAAAGGAACCCTGGGGACTTAAGATGAGAGAGCGATGGAGAGCGAGAAAGAAGGCGAGGGAAGAAAACAGAAAAGAGAGAGAGGAAATGAGAGGAAAGAGAAGAAAGTGCAGTAAGCGCCACGGAGGAGTTGTTTTGTTTTTTCTCCACCCACATATTGATTTTTGTTCTTCACAATTGTTATTTGAAAGCCAGACACCAGTCACAGCTAAAGCTCTGCTGTCTGTCTGACAGCACCCAGAAAAGACAGGGCGGCACAGGATCAAAAGACGAGCCGTGGAAAAAGTAAATCTCAGAAAAGATAGGACCAGACATCCACCCACGTCAACCAAAGCCCCGTCTTTTCTCTCTTCATCTCTGTCTAAGCCTGTTGCTTTGTAGGGGAATGCGCTTGTGTGTGTGTGTGTGTGTGTGTGTGTGTGTGTGTGTGTGGATCCTTGTGTCCTGTGCCACGCTGTGTATGTCAGGGCTATGTTGTCTGTAAGGCTCAGGCCCACAGCCTGGCATGGAAGCTGGAAACCGAAGCCTCCCCCCTCCCCTCTGCTCCCCACATGGCTCGCTCTGCTACAAATGATTCCACTGCCAGAGGGTTAGCAGGGGTTAAAATGGCATCCTGCTTTTTGGATGCCCTCTACAGTGGAGCTGCCCGTGCTCGGATAGGCTGGCAGCGGAAGAAGAGAAAGAGAAACATGGAAGTGTGGAGGTGAAGAATGGGAAAGCACCTGGCACAGACTGGGGAGAGATATTACCCATTGTGTGCTGAAGATTACTATAACAATAAAATTACAGTGAGACATCTGGATGCCAGTTATCTTTACACACGTTGAACAAATAGAAAGTAAAGGGCACAATGTTACCGCCTGAAATGTGGAAAATCAAAGGTACAGTTTCTCAAACCCAGCGTGTACGATCCGACAGTAGGCGTAGAGATCTCGTCCAGTCTGATGAACAAACAGTGAGGTGTTTTATTAGCTGCACGAGGAAAACATGCTTCAGTATTGCACCATCTCGCCGCCACGCTTTGTTCAAGTCCAATTTACAGCAACAGACATTTCGCCTTTGATTTGTACGTATGCTGGGACGCAGCCAAGGGGAAAGAAGACTCGTGTTCAGTGAAGAGATGGAATCATAATCAGTTGCGCGCTAGTGAAAAGCAACGCTGTTCTCATTCATTTCAATGGGGAACTGTGTTTACGCAGCAGTGACCGACTGTCCAACTGCAGCGTGACGACTCCTGTCGTCTCTCAAAATGTTCATAGGTTTTTTCAGTAACCGCAAAGGGCAGGACGTTGTAGTTCTCTGTGTCTATTAAATACTTCACATCTTCAACTGAGCTATGACTGCAGAAACGTCGTGGTGGATTAATTTCTAGTGTTTCGCACAAGATTAAAGATGGCACAGTTTGCACGCTGCCTCAGTCGGTTTAGTGGTCGTATGGTCCATCTCCTCTGATTTCAGTAAAAGTACATTTGTCCAACATGTACCAGCTGCAGCTCAACATCCTCTGCTCAGTTTTAGTCACTGTTGTACAAGTAGAGACACTCTCAGCAACTTTCGCCGTCAGCCCTCTTTTCAAGAAAATCCTCGACCTCTTCGGCACTTACTTTTATCCACTGAACGAAACAAACATCCCACGTTAATTCAGTTTCCTCTGCGAGGTCTCTGCACAGCAGGAGACGAGAGGTACAGTTAAAAAAAAAAAAAAAAAAAAAAAAAAAAAAAGTGGGGGTTATAAGGCCGAGTCCTGACCTGCTCTGCCTTGTTTGTGCAGGGACTGAAAACAGCAGGCTGCAGCAACAGCCCTCCAGCAGCAGCAGGACGGAGTATTAGGAGGGAAAGAAAGAGGCAACTACAGCAACTTCTCTTTCATGCAAGCAGGGACATGGTCGGCTTCAAGCAGCTTCAAAGCAGAAAGAGCTTAGAGGAAAAACGTATTAGTGCGGACGCATTCAACGAGGGAAGCGGCCGCTCCGCTCACTTAGACGCCTCCGCTCACTACATGTGGATTACAGTGGAGCTTCAGCGCCGTGACGTTGCTCCCAAATGTCAGTTAACCCCGAGTAGGGCTACGGTTACTGTGCTGTACGGTTGGGCGTGATGATGTTATCAGTTACGAGTGGCGTGGGCTATCAGCAGCAGGTGCACCTGCACGTTTGACTCTTGCGGTTTCCAGCCGGGAACGGCTAGTAAAGTGTTAAAGCGGCTTCACTTTAACCTGAGCTGCTGTTCCCACAACCAAACATGTTAGAGGAAGTGTAATCCACGTGCTTGAAAGTTGGGGGGGAAACACTTAACGTTTAATCTTTTATGCACCAGGAGACTTGCTGCAGGCGAGCAGAGCTCTAGTGTTTTACTTGTCTATACTTGCTCTCAACTTTGTGTTCCCTGCGTTCCTTTGACAGCTCTCGTCTCGAGAAAAATATGGTAATTCTGAATTTTGAATACCAGGAGAAGTTTCTTCTACTTTCAGGTGTTCCCTTGAGACCTGACAAGCAAAAATTAGAAAAAAAATGGAAGTCATTTCCTGCCTCATGTTTAAAAACCGTGTAAAAGTTGTGCATTAGTATTTGTTAAGTCGATGCTGCCCGTTACAATAGACTTTTAAAAATGTCCTTATATTAACATCCACTGACAGTGGCTCGAATCATTTTTTTTTTTTTGCTTATTCATCCTTTCCCATGGATAAAGAATAGGTGTGGTTTTCACTAATCATTCCAAATCAAGACTTCCTGTCACTTTCATCCAAACAATTCCTGTTTATCCACTAAATGGAGAAGAAGTACTTAAAAAGTAGTATTCCTGTCCCTAGTGGGAGAGCTTGTTTATTTTCCTGTGAATCACAAAGGGCCAGAGCCCAAAACTGGTAAGAAAAAAAATGGCCGAGAGAGAGAGAGAGGAAGACTGGAGGAAATTTAATTAGCGGTTGTCCGTTCGTCCAGCTCCAGCTTCTGGTCTCAGCAGGGCAGAGTAACGGGCAGCATGAGACGTGAGGACTAAAGCACGTCCTGATTAGCGGCGGCCCGAGGAAATACGTTTGCATCTGTGTTCGTGTTTGTGTGTAAGCGTGCGAGCCTGATGCCAAAAGACATGGAACCATGGAGAGAGACAGGAAATGTTGCCTGTGGTGCACAACAAGCAAGACAAACATGGATATTCCGAGTCCGATGTTACTCTGACTTGAGTCCAGCGAATGAGCCTCGTCTGTCATTTATCAATTATGTCTGCGTAGTGCATCAAAAACGGATGCACAGAAATACACTAAAAGAGGAAGGAAAGTTATGAGGTAATGAGGAATATATTCAACTCAGAGCTGGATGCAAGTTATGGAAGAGTATGTAACCGGTTAAAATGGGATTTAAGATTAAAACACTTGCTTTAAAGAACAAGTTCAGCCGAATAAGTTGGAACGGAACAGGAAGAAGATGAAGTGTGTGTGTGTGTGTGTGTGTGTGTGTGTGTGTGTGTGCGAAGGAGACGGTGTGTGTATGGGATTTTTGATGAGACACAGAGGACCCTCCCTTGCACACCTCTCTTCCTCTCTCGACTCTTTCATGGGGCCGACTCTTTGCCAAGTTCCACTGGCAGGTTTCCTCTGAGCTTCCGCAACACACACACACACACACACACACACACACACACACACACACACTTCGATAGCACAGTTCCCTTGTATAATTCTGGTTATGCAATGGTGGGTAAACGGCCACCCTACATTGTGCACTGAGGCAGAGACTGGAGGGGGGGGAGCTGAGGTGAAGAACCACAGAAGGAAGGTTTGACAGATGGAGAGATTCAAGCTTTACTGAAAGGTTGACTGGATGAACTTTACTAGATTCAGATTAAGAGTGCAAGTATCACTGGGAAAAACCTCAGGCTCCTTCTCAAATGGGTTGTGACGCCCCCCAGAGAGCGATGTTTTTCCCACCACCTTTAAAAGAAGCTTTTCACACCAGTCCAGAAGATGTCCGCTCTGTAAACTACATCTCCCTGCAAAAAAATTGATCCAAATGCCCGTCCAGTATTTTGCAGACCTTTTTGTGATTGTTGTGGCCTGAAATGCCAGATTTTTGCTACAGCCTTTTTAAAAATGTGATGTTTCACATTTTCAGATTGTGCAGAATCCCTGAGGGATCCCTGAATTAATTGTCTTCTTGGAATAAATAAATAAATAAATTGTTCAATCAAATAATAATTAAACTAGATTATGAATCAGATCCGACATTCAGCGTCAACCAAATGGCACTTTTATGTAAAAAAAAAAAAAAGTTGTGGCGTGTTCTCACCCCAGCCGGTCAAGCCAGACGGTCGCCCACTCCGAGCTGGAGGTCTCGTCCATTGAAGGGAGTTTTTTTTTTTCTCTTCACTGTTGCCTACGCCTTGCTAAAGTGAGACTTATTGGGTTTTCTCTGTGGAAACTATCTGCAAGTGATGAATTTATTATGTAAAGTGCCTTGAGATGATAGATGTGAACTGACATTCTACGAATGAAGTTGAAGTCAAGTGAATCGAATTGTGGCAAACAGGAAGTTGGATGTTTAAGCCAGTGGCTCGCATTCATTTCATTCACAGCGAGTGCAAGGACAGCTGGTAAAAGTGTCCTGCCTTTTTCTTATTAAAGTCAAAGAAAAGTAACTGAAACAGGATGATTGACATGTTGTCTCCTGAATCCCAGAGGTTTGTAGGTGTTGATGTTTTTTCTGCCCTCTAGTGGCCAGAAGTTGAGTGACGCAGCTTTAAGTGTAAGACATAATCTCTTGTGACGCTTTGTGTTAAATAAATGGATCCGATGTCTGAACCCTGGCAAAGATGTAGAAGACAAACAGGTCTGCAGTCACTTTCCGACCTAACCTCTTATCTGTAGACATAGATATAAATGGTGGTGACTGGGCTCAGGAAGTGCTTCAAGTGATTCTCTCTCCTGTGTGTTTATGTTGGGCCAACTGTCCGTTTATAAGGAGGCCGTCAAATGGAAAAGAGCTCAAGGAGGCTTTCTTTATTCCCTGTCCTCCGCCGGTGTCACACACAAGTGGGATTTTATGCGCTTGGTAAACATTTTTAGAAGCGTTGCCTCAGATTTCCCCCAGCTCCTGTAAAATGCCCCAGCCGGCGGTTTAACAGCTTTCATATTAATATTAAAGTGAAATATGGGAGGGCTTAGAGGTTCAGGAAACATGGAGAAAGACACTGAACAGTGACTTGTTCAAAACTCCAAGGACCACACAGTCAGCAGAGCATGTTGTAGCTATTTTAACCTGCAAGTTATGAGTGCAAGTCAAAACTTTCAATGCAAGTGGGAAAAAGGACTGAGGTTACAGGAGTTCACACTGTGCCCTTGTAAATGATTCAGGATAATGCCTGTGGGAACAGGAAAGTCCTTATTTAGCAGGTAGCACATCCACCAGGGCTAGTGTCAAACCAGTTGACTGCATGACACACAGCCAATACGATTACACGGCGCGCAACATGTTGTGACAGATCAACAGTCCGTGAGTTGAGTGTTAACACCAACCAGTAGGAGATCAAGAAGCTGGTGAGTAATGTGCTTGATGAAGAGATGAAATCATTAAATGTTGTTGTAATGAAAGTGTGAAGAAAAAGCAAGTGACTTCATGTGCAAACGCACAGCAGAACTTTTTTTTTTCCTCAAGAGCTGCACAGGCTTCCAATCAGATGACGCATGGCCACGTTGAAAACTTTGAATTTTATTTTAGCTAAATGTAAATAATACCTTGGCACATACACACACACACACGGCTGCTCTGAGGGAGATAAAAAGGGACGACCACATATAAGAAAATCCATGGGAGAAAAGTATGCCTTTATCTTTTAATAAACCGTAAAGCCAGGAGGCAACATGAAATTACAGCATAATAGCAGAGGAGAGTCTTCTGAAGACTTAATTGCCTTAATTATAGCAGTGTGCACACACACACACACACACACACACACACAGTGAAAGCATGAAGAGGAGGAAGAAGGAGAAAGGAGGCAAGCAGAGAGTGTGACAGTGTGTGAGCCAGATGTTGGCAGGTGTAATCCAGGTGTGTCTCTGTCCGTGTTACATGCGTTTTTCTAAATGTCTGCACATATTTACTGGCGCATTGTTTTGTAACTGTGGGCGCCTGATGTGTTAATGTGAGAATCCTCGGCCCATGTGGACGACGGAGTGAGCGCTTCGCCCAGAAGTCTCTTTCCAGACGAGTGAACATTTCTCTCCCTCAGATCTTACAAGCTGGCAGGCTTACTGACGGATGCTAAACATAGCTTTCATTTTCCTCTGCGTCTAGACTGGATTCTCAGTTCTTTCTGCTGCTGCTTTTTTTTTTTCTTCTTCTTCTTCTTCACCCGAGGAATATTGGACCCTAATTCTGATGCCTCCAGGCCAGCAGGAAGTTTGTTGAGGCAGCCGTGTTGTAAGCATCTATGAAACGAAGTCATGTGTGAGCTTTGAGATCAATTTCAGCAGAGCACCGTTTGTAGGTTTTTATATATTTTATACTTTAATTGAACCTCATTGTTTAAATGTTTACTAACAGATGGGGAGACATGTAGTCATGTTTGAATGTTGAAGGGGGCTGGGTGTCCAAAAACTGCAGGGTCAGTGGTTTGATCCGTGGTTCCGTCTGATTACATATGGACGTATCAGTGGACACGACACACGTGCTGTAGCTGTCTGCTGCAGCTGTTTTTCCAAGATATATTCAATACAAATGCTTGTGTGAGTGACATGCATCTATAAATGACTATAAGTTGTGACTAATTGCATCCAAGCACATATATATTTTTAATGCTGGATCTGGCTAAGATGGTGGATGGCAGTGAATACAGTTGAATTCTATGAGCTGTTCACCTGCACAACCCGATGTGAATAAACTACTTGTCCAAAAAGAAAGACCCGGTCCGTGGGGACTGGACCGATTAGCATGTTGCACTTATTTGGATATATGCAAAGTTATAAGAAGTAAAGCAGCTGTAAAAAAGTAAAAGCTGAAAACTGAGGTGTCACATGCCAAAATGGTTGGAAAAGTTCAAAACCTGATTTATTTGATCACTGAATGTTTTTCTTAGACTGTAAGTACCTAATATCGCTGCGCTCTGAGGCAGAGGTAACCGATAACCTCCACAGAGAGACGACGGTGGAAGAATGTCTGTGGTTTGGAGCTGTTTGACTGAAGTAAAGCTCTGCTGTGCTAAAGTCGTAGGATCCATACTCATGCTTCCTCAAACTATTTCAAAAATGTTTCACATTTTCTACTGGAATCTGCAACAACAAGGATTATATACACTAACTACAACTTTACCTGAAGTTCAGAAATCTATTTTATCTTAATCTTCATCCACGTCTGTCCATCCAGGATCTCACCCCAAGTCTGTGCTGTCTATCTTTTTCCCCTGTTCTTTTTGTTCTTGTTTTCAAGCTCCGATTATTAATTCCTGGTCGCTCCTGTTTGTGTAAGCGCATAAGAGTTTTTCCAGCAACTTACACTTTGAAGCAAACAGTTTAGTACTTGTACTCAGTCTGGGAAAAAGTGGATTCTGGTCATCCCTTGTAAAATTTTATCTTTAGTTACATTTGAATTGATTGGAGCTCAAGTCTTTGTGTCACCTGCTAATCTGCTCTTTGCAAGCTGATGGATGAAAAACATTCAAGTTTTCTCAGCAATTGCAGCGGGGGCTTTATTGCATCATCCATCCCTTGCAATATTGGATTTCAAAAATGATAACATCTGCGTGTCTTTAATCATAAACCAGAAGATCAAATTATCCTCTTGCATCAACTTCACCCTGAAACCCTTAAACGAACACACCTCCTTCGCTTCATGTTCAATCTCAGCGAAGCCTGTTTTAGTGAAAGCGGACGTTTCCGGCGCGTTAGGCAACTTTTTGAAAAGTTTGCAGCAGTGGACTGGATGCTGTGTCCAATTGCTTTTGCAGTATCTCCCGACACAAGAGCTGTGCCACTTGAAATTGTAAACGCAGAGTGAAGTCGTGAAGCATTTAGTTGACGAAAACAATTGTTGCAAAGCGAGAAGCGAAGGTGTCCGAGGATGTAGTTTTTCATTAGGGCTCCGAAAGAGATGTGTCATGTTTTTGAAGAGATCCAGTTTGCCTGTGGGTGCATTTTTGTTGTCGTCAGGCAAGTCCCTGCACTGCAGCGCAGGCCTGCCCGAGTGGAGATTCTTTAGGAGGGAGATCTCTTTCTTCTCAAAGCGTCTTACCAAGAGCTATTAATTATTAACTGGGAGAGCTAACATCAAAGGAGCAGACTTGTGCTGAATTAATGGGGGCTGGAGCCTGGCAGCGTGGAGCTGAGAGAAAACTGGGTGAGAGGGAAAAGCCGAGCGAGATTTCGCTCTGCTCGCGTTTGAACTTTCCAAGTACAAATGTGAAAAAAGACAGAAAAGAGCAGTGTTGGTTTATGTAAAAGAGGCAGGCCCAAAGAATCGCTCGGAAGCTTGTATTTTATGAACATTTTTTTGATTTTGTTTTTAATGTTCTGTTGCCTGATAAGGCTTTCATTCACTGCTGGGAGAGATCAAATCAGTTTGCAGGGTGAATTAGTCTTTAATGAGCTATGAAAGCCAAATTCACAAACAGCTTGTCTTTCCATTAAGCCAAGGGGAAATCGAAGTGAGACATAACTTGTAAGCTTCAGAGTTATGATGTTGTTAAATTCTCACTCCTTTTGTGTGGCACGCATGTCTCCCTTATACCAAAAGCCTTTTGTCACTTTGTTTTTATTCTCGTCCTGCTCTAACTTGTCCCTGCAGCAGAAGTCACCACCAAACGTTCCGTAGCTGCAGTGAAGGAGAACCGGGCCGACCCAAAATCGAATATATTCCCCATGTAGTGATGCAACTGAATGCCGATGTCACAGGTTCTGGCTGCAGAATGCTTTAAAAATGAAGGTTCCCACATGTATCGAGTAGAAATGTTCAGGTAAAGTTCAATCCAAACTTACTCTAGCCACTAGGACAGTTATATTTAATCATTAACCTCCAAAGTCTCATAACACACACAGGAAGCAGAGGAAATAATACCCCCGCTACGCTGAGATAAAGCTGCAGTTTATTATAATAAATGCCACCTGACGAGGCACAAAACATCAGAATATTGTGCAGAAGAATTCAAGCCGAGCTGGTGGCAGTGGCATTAATTAGGTCCTTTAATTGAGGAACAACTAAATGGTTTTAGTATCTGTATGAGGATTATAGAAAAGAAATGTATTGTTTACATTTAACCAAACTTCCTTTATCTGTTCTCCTATACAAAGGTTTGAAAACAGCTCAAACTTTAATAAAGTGCACAAGGGTTTGATGACTTTTTAGATGGCCTCTGTAACATCGCCAAATGAAGGGCCACCTTTGTAAAGACCAACGTGCGTCCAAATTTCTTCCATTCTGCAGGAGGGTGAACTGTGACAGGCTGTGAGCACTGTACTATATTAAAAACACTGGCGGGACGAGTGATTTGGTCGCATCCGGATCCTTTCCTGCTTGGATAAAAGATGCAGAAACTTGCCCAGCGTCCTACTTTTAAGCGCTGCAACCGCAGGAATCGACATGATGCTGAGTGACTGCGCTCCACTCCAGCCCCCTCGCCCCCGTCCGTCCCGTCTCCTCTTTCTGTCCTCTGCAAGTGCCTGCAGACTGAAGCGGTGACACTCTGCAGCCACTCGTCAGCAGAGTCGCAGCACTGTACATTGTCGCTTTGATCTTCACCCCCTCCCTCTTTCCTGCAGTTATGAAGAGCTCTGGCAAGAACCCAAGGGCACTTGATAATACCAGGATATGATCCCAGCCTTGCTCTTTTAGATCATGTTGTGCAGACATCAAAACGTTGTCTAAATAGGGCACGGTGAATCAAGCAGTGTGAGAATGGGTTGTAGGGGAAGGCAGGAGTTAAGATAAAGGAACTTTTTTTTCTGACAATGGGAAGCCAATTTGGATTCTGTGAGGAGATACTTGGGGTTCTGCAGATCCAAGCATTTCCTTTATCTTTTGCCGTTAGCACAAGTCTTCAAAAGGCCTCTGCGCTTCTGACTTTCTCCACTCTCAGATAAAAGCAGCTCACATTTTTTAGCAGTTTGAAATCCATGATAACTTTATTCAGCATTACTCCGTTCAAATTCAGCTGTGTGTCATGCAGACTTGCATCACGTTGACATAAGATTTGGATATTAGAATGGAGGCGCTTTAGTGTCTGTCGGATTATTATGTGGTGGTTGACGACGTGTGCGTCCGGGCCAGTGTTATCAGTGGTTTGTTTACTCTCTGTGCTTCTGATTCGCTCATTCCATGATCTTTGTGGGGTTACTTGGGCACAGAACTCCCTCCAGTGGCCTGATTTTTAAACGTGAAACGTCTCTTTGGAAGTTGACTTGACTGTATGATTATACTTTTATGCATGTCCTGTGTATTTCTATTCCTGGCGTTGATGATGACTGAATGATCACCTCGTTGTGTTTGCAGGCAAAGAGAGCAGTGCAGCGCGGTGCCACGGCCGTCATCTTCGACGTGTCGGAGAATCCAGATGCCATCGACCAGGTTTGTACACACCTAATATTACTCAGGCATTCAGACCAACACTGAAAGCGTCTAATCAGCCTCGGTCTGTCTTTGAAAGTCGCTCTGCTTTTCACTTCTGAATAAGCTCAGCAGCATGCCCTGCCCTTCTAACTGCCAGTGTGTGTGTGTGTGCTGTTTGTACAAACAATGATCTTTCTATCTTTAGTTCTGTTCAAAAGCATGTGGATCAGGCTTGCTCATTCAACCATTCCGGGCCTTTGAGCTCCCCAACTGGTGTTTGGAGGAGCACAGAGAGCTGTGAGAGCACTGAAAATGGATATCCAGCCTCAGCTTTCACTAGACCATGACCAAACGTTGTTGAGCTCATAATTGCACAGGTAGCACACATTACCTCATCCCCCGAGACTATGGATCTGTCTTCGCGAGCATATTTGCAGACGGACACACGGGCTACAGTAAGAACAAAGTGTATTTTTCGTCGCACACACCCAGACACGCACATTCCTCCCTCTTTCAGTCCTCCCGACTCCTGCGCCTTTGCTGTTAAGCAGTATAATACGAGTTGCTCCTCTGAGCACCTTTGTCGCAAGAATTCTCCTGTGGTATTCATCCTCGCCACGCCAGGCCTGGACTTGCAGGTTTTTTTTTTTTTCTTTCTTCTTCTTTCCTCCCTCCTCGCCTGTTCTTCTCTGCCGCTGGATCGTAAAGCGCGTAGCTGTGAGATAAAAGGGATTGCACGGAGACCACATGAAAGGCAGCGCTGGGCGGCTGTGTTAAATTCCCCCAAGAGGCTTTTCCAGTCAGAGCGGCCCGATCAGCAGAGACAGGACCCACAAGGCTGAGGGGCAGGGAGGAGGGGCTTAGGGAGAATTAAGGTCCCGGGGCCAAGGTTTGGAGAGAAGCTTTATAAAGTTAATGTACTTGACCTCCTTTATTTTTCTCAGTTTATGTTCTAATTTGAGGCCAGATGCTTCTTGTGGCCGCAACAATTTGGGGTTTTGTTTTGGGAAAAAGTTTAGTTTGTGATTAACTTTCTTCCCAGTTTTACAGTTGCATTTATAGATGCACATTTTATTGCTGTATTGTTTGTCAAAGGCCAAGCTTAAGTCTCAGTGGAGTCGTTTGTCAAAGCAGCTCACCAGAATCAAGCGGGAGATCAAAACTTCTCGTCTATACTTTTTAAACCAGAACATACAACATTTCGCTGGGGAATATGACGACAGCAGAAGAAATAGAAATGTGAATATCCTCGGTATTTCCCTTGGGCTTTTCAAATTACAGATTCCAACCAGCAGACGAGAGGGGAGAAGGAGGAGTAAAGGAGCATGTCAACTGACTCATAAGCCAGAACATACTATTCATTGACTATTTCCTCCTTCTCCCTCAGGCAAACGATCACCACAGTTTCCATGTCTTGAGCCTATAGGTTATTTTCCTCAGTTTGTAAAGAACTTTATGCCTTTGGGTTATTTTTTTTTCATTATGGCTTCTTGCTTTATGTCGCTTTAAAATGAAGCATTCAACGTAAACTGCATACGGCAGTGGGCTGTGAGCGGTGATTTTGGATTGCAACGCATCTTTAAGACACGTCTTAATACAAGTCTTCAAGCTCAAACCCATCGATGCCCACAATATTAAATTATTATTATACTCGGCACCAAAGTATCTGGCGGGTTGTTTTTTCTATGCATTTTTTAGGGCCCTTGACGTATAAGTTGGCCTTTGTTTATCGAGTGTAGTTCTCACGTTGTGCAGCAAATATAAACTTTTTTAAGTTTATATTTACTTTTATAACAAAAAATTTTTTCCATTATTTTAAGTAACACCTTAACACTTAACAAGCGTAACAAGATAATACGTGTGTGAAAACAGTGTTTTCTCCAGAATGCAAAAATAGCATCAAATGGCGTCATAATCATTTTCACAGGCACAAAACTGTATGTAAGTTTTAGGAATATTTTTTAGTCGAGCAGTGACACAGGTTCACAGAGCAGTGAAAGCAGATGTTCCTTTCTCAAAGCTTTTGAGTGAGACTCACCCTTCTAACCAATCAGAGAAGATCAAACCGTGTGGGTCACAGGTTGATGTGAAAGGGGGCTTGCTCATGTCATGAGTATGTGAAGCCCCGGGTTGATTGAGTTTGAGTGTCATCCGTGAATCCATCCATCCATATCTGTCGCTGCTTCTCCTGTTTGGGGTCACGGGGTCTGGAGTCTACTCCAGCTGTCAGAGAACCAGAGGCAGGTCTCCAGTCTATCTCAGGGCCAACACTGAGAGACCTGCACAGACAGACACACACTCACAACTCTGGGTAATTTCGAGTCACTAATTAAGCCAACATACATGTCTTTGGACTGTGGGAGGAAACTGCAGTACCTGGAGATGACCCATGGAAACAAAGGGCGAACACGCAAACTCCTCTCAAAAAGGCCACAGTCAGGTGGTAGATTCCAACTATGGACCATCGAGCTGTGACACTCCATCACTGTGTTGCCAACTTCAACCAGTAGGATTTCCAAAAGTTACGTATTGTAGCTTTAATTTTTCATCTCAAACTTGAAAAACACATTTCCCATAATGCCACAGATGACATTATAGATTATTATTTTCCACAGGTTGACTTCCCGTGATAATTCAACTGAATGTGTTATGTCAAACGTGTTGAGCGATGCTTTACATGTGCTGCTGTGTTTAATTTTGAGAGGCAGCTGTGGCTCAGGAGATTGAGCAGCAATCCATCAGTCAGGGGGTTTAATCCCCGAATGCTTCTGTACATATGTGAACGTGTCCTTGGGCAAAACACCAAGTTGCTTCCGTGGGTTAGGCTAGTGCCTTGCATGGCACCTCTGCTGTTATTGGAGTCACTCTGTGTGTGTGTGAGTGTGAACGCTGGAATTTGCTTTGACCAACAATCAGCTAGAAAAGTGTTAAATAAGTACAGACCATTTATCATTAATGCATTGGTATGTCTGTGTTTCTCTCGCTTCAGCTCAACCAGATTGCAGAGGATCCTCTGAAGCGGCCGGTGGTTTACGTGAAGGGCAACGATGCTGTTAAGTTAATGAACATCGTCAACAAGCAGAAGGTGGCTCGTGCTCGGATACAACACCGACCGCCAAGGGTAAGAGCTCGTGCCAAAAAACGAAAAGAAAAAAATAAATGTAACGACAACAACAACCCGTAAACCACTGTGTAGCTCATGTACACGAGTGTGTGTGTGACAAATCTAAGGAACATGTGAGGAAGATGTGAACATGTTTGCGAGGCCCACGCACTTAAACGGTGCTGGGAAGTTTTTAGATGTGAAGGCAAACGAAAATTCCAGCTGTGAAATTTGACCCTTGTCTCTTTCTTCTCCGCTCCCCGTTGCCCTGAGGCCGAGGACTTTTTCACTGCGCTGTGAGAGATTAATATCAGCCATTCAAAGAGCTGTTTGTTTGCTTAGAATATTCGATAAAGAGACCAACACGCTTTGAGGTCAAATAACTTGACATAATCAAAGCCCGAGAGA
This sequence comes from Channa striata, assembly GCA_033026295.1. Taxonomy (NCBI): domain Eukaryota; kingdom Metazoa; phylum Chordata; class Actinopteri; order Anabantiformes; family Channidae; genus Channa; species Channa striata. Next base: position 22,328,533 of record CM065178.1, read on the forward strand.
AAGGGACAAACATTTTCTGACAGAGTTCAGCAACTTGATGTTTGTTGGTGCAAACACCCCTTCAATTTAGCTGCATCCCGCTCTCAAGGGAAGGTGTTAAAATTGCTCCAGTTAGGCTACAGCTAGTCCTTCATTTTTTATTAATAGTTTATGTGAAAAACCAATGGTAAATGTGTCATCCGCTCGATAAAATGTTAAATCTATAAGAGCATTTGAGACACTTGAACTATGTATTGTGCTAGAAAAACGGTTGAAACCTGTCAAAATATTTGCCAAATAATTTTCAGATTTATGGTTTGACTGTTGGTTTAACTTTCACTTTGCTCAGAATGGTCTAATTTGTGTAAAACGTGTCCGTGTGTTTGGGACGTTTAACGATTTTCAGATGGAAATGATGAGCCATGTATCCGCTGTAGAAAGCAGGTGTGAAGGTCACATTTTAAACTGGACTTGCATAATACGGAAGGAATGTGCTGTGTAAAACGTACAAATATCCTAAATTACAAGTGAATGAAAAAAAACGTGTCCGTTTTAAGGCAAACCTCTCCTTTTCACAGCAGCCCACGGAATATTTCGACATGGGCATCTTCTTGGCTTTCTTTGTGGTGGTGTCGCTGGTTTGCCTCATTCTGCTCATCAAGATCAAACTCAAGCAAAGGAGAAGCCAGGTAAGTGTGAAGGACAGAAACGCTCCCACTTTGTGTCACGCAGGACTAAACTTACAAAAACACAACCGAATACAGTGCTGTGCCTTGTCCCCCCAAACTTCAGAGATTTGCAGGCTCTCAAAAAGATCGAAGTGGAGGCTCACGTTGGCTGCGTGAATCAGGATTAGAATTAAATTAATGCCAATGAGAGGTTGGCTGCCGGAGCCAAACGTACAAAGATGTCTCGACAAACCAGAAAACCAGTAGTGACAATTATTAAGACAGGTGTGGGCGTATAATGGGTGTGTACCGCAGCAGCCCACACTTAGTCATGACTTTCTGTAGCGGTTAATTACGAGAAAAGCTCCCATCAGGGGCAACATTGTCCCATCTTCTAGTACTTCCTGAAATGCGAAGTATTAACTGCACGCAAATATGATCTTGTTCTATCGCACAGCAGTAACACGTTCTATCCAAAGACCAAATTTCACTTTTTAACACCATGTCTGAGAATTACTTTTGCTTTTGGAGGATTCCTCAAGGATTAACCCACACAAAACGGTTAATTAGACACTGAAAATGCAGATTTTAAAGCCCCATGTTTCATGTTGGCATGAAAGTCATTCTCATCAGAGGGTTGACAAAGTTTATTGCCTTCTTGTTGACCAGGATCTCCACATTTCCTTAAAAAGTCTACAATTATCCAGTCATGAGGCAACAACAAGGAAGCAACACCCTCCTCCGGAGACCCCAGTTCAGTTAAGCCTGAGCATAAATAACTGCCTTTTACAAGAGCGATGCTCTAGCAAATGAGGCGGTGACTCCTATAAATCACAAAGGCTGGTACACACGACGTACACTTGAGACACATGTGAGTCATTAGGTTTAATCCCAATAAGTAGATCTTTATGTGTCAGTCACAGTTTTTAATAACTGGGATTTTTAAGGCAACATGAAGCAAATCCAAGATGAAAAGGGCCCAGAGACTTGGAGCCAGGGAGAGTTGCTAATGCGCCACTTAACCATTGCAAAATGATGTTCTGTGTCAAAAGGAAAAGTCTCAAATCATGACAACATCAACCCTGTCAATTTAACACCAGCACAGAGGAGCACAGATCAACAGTAAACACTTGCCAACGCTGACATACAGACACTTAAAGTGGATGTTTTCTTAAAAACATCAGCAATGACTCAACCTTGCTCTTCTCACAAATTACTTTTGTCATTTTATCATCTTGCTTTGCCTTTCATGTTAGGTTCTGCAGAGCGTTAAAGTGAAAAAGTGCCAATCACGCGCGCAGATATTCTCACTGACTCTTCACTTCCTCTTTCCAACAGAGCTCGATGAACAGAATGGCCATCCAGGCTCTGGAAAAGATGGAGACACGGAAGTTCAAGGCCAAGGGAAAGGGCCAACGTGAGAGCAGCTGTGGAGCCTCCGATTCGCTGAGCAGCAGCTCCACCTCTGACTGCGCCATCTGTCTGGAAAAATACATCGACGGAGAGGTAAGAAAAGACACCTTGAGTTGATCAGTTTCTGCTTTACACTGTCAGTGCCTGTAAATGTAGAATTTCAGCTAGAGTGAAAGATGTTTCAACATAGAGAAAAGAGACTCCCGCAAACTAGAACCACAGGAAGCAAGATGAAAGTTGGTGAAGTCGTAGATGTATTGGTGGCCAATCAGTAAAAGTGACAAAATGCTTTAAAGTGTTTTACATAAATTAATAAATTATGAATTAATTAATGATACAGTTTAAAAAACAAAGGGGTAATTATGACAAATATTTTTCAGATTAATTCTAAAATCTAGGTTAAATTCTATAAAAATATTAATAGAAAAATCGAGGTGAATTAAGCAAAGTAAACGCGGTAGATGAATGTTTTTTTTAATTAGTACCAGCATAATCAGCAGCTTGTTTGCATTTTCTTTTTTTTACTCTTTATTGTAATTTATTGGTAAATTATGATTAATTAACAGCGAGCAGTTCAACACCAACACAAACACCGACGCACACGTAGCACAAACCACGTTATTCTGATGCACCAAAAATGCAGTTTACAGTATCATAGGTGCATGTAGACCATGTGGACACCAGGCCTCTCCGCTCTGGCTGTGTGAGTGTGGTCTTCTACCCGCTGAGCTTGTTTTCTTTCAGTACATAGTCCGCAGACATGAAACATAATGCAGTTAGTGGGACAATAGAATGGAAGTTCCCTGATGTGCTCGGGGACCGCAGTCCTGCGGTCTTCGGTGACATTCTTTCCAGCGCCTTTTTAGATGTTTGGTTCAGTCTTTCAGAGCACCTGGGGAGATAACGGTGCCCAAAGTGCGCTGGGCAGCGATTATGCTTCCTGTTTTCCTTTATATGTTCTTTAAACCTTCAAGGAGTCATTGTCAAAATGTGTATCCCATTTCTTGGACTTTGAGGGTTTACTGTAACAGCATTGCTCATCCTCACTCACGGACGCTGGAGGGACAAATGCCTGTGCCCAGGGGGGACAGCTTTTTTTTTTTTTTTTTGTGGTTATGTGTTACTCCTTCAGTAAGGAGGAGAAGAAAACACAACAAAGCACGGCGCCAGGATTGCACAGAGGAAGTGGCGATATAAAAGACTGAATGGCATCAAAGCGGTTTTGGAGCAGTGAACCATGCTACAAAAGCTTTGGTGAAAAAGAACCTAAAGATGAGTCACATTAAGTCACAGAGTAAAGTATTTATGGCAGTGAAAGAGATCTCCTTGGAGAAGAATATTAGAATTCATAATCAGTGCTCCTGTTTTTGTGTCTTGAAATTCCTGCGTGCCAAGTCTCCATCTCAATGCGTTGCATTCTTTTCATATCAATCCTCAAGTGTAAGCCTGTTTTGTTTTGTTCTAGAAAGCTGTGACAGTGAGCAACAGAAGTTGTATTTATGCCACGTTGTGACATCTACTGAAGAGCTTTGTTTGTGGTGTGAAGTAAAGTTGGCTCCTTAGTTTAAAAGAAGAAAGAATGTAATGGATTCATAGCCATCATCACAGCCACAGATCAGTGCTGCTTTGCTGCCACCTCCTGGAAACACATTACCTCATCCCCTGAGGAATAAAACCGTGTTGCAGTTTTTGATATTAGCCATTTAAGCATTACCTGTAAAGGGTAACTATTGTTGACTTGAAAATTCTTGAGACTTGTTAAGCTTGGCCTCATTTGTTGTGGAGCTGCCTGTGTCATTTACAGTAATTCCTGATGCAAGCTGTGAAAAATGTTATGACAATGTTCTTCATAGTTGACAGTACAGTGAAAATGAGACTGATAAATTCTGTGGTATTTGCCCATACAGGAGCTGCGGGTTATTCCCTGTGCTCACCGATTTCATAAGAAGTGCGTCGACCCCTGGCTGCTCCAGCATCACACCTGTCCCCACTGCAGACACAACATCATCGGTGAGTTGGTGCACAGCCTCTGTCAATACATCGTATTCAATTCAATTTTATTTACATAGCTGCAATTTAGCACAAAGTCATATCAAGGCACTTTACATAATAAAGTCCAGACTATACAAACATTTAGAGAAAACCCAACAAATCCCCCTTGAGCAGCCATAGGCAACAGTGGAGAGGAAAAACTCCCTTTAACGTAAGAACCAGGCTCATTGGTGGGCGGCCATCTGCCTTGAGCGTTTGGGCTGAATGGAAACACTGAGCAGGTCGGTAGGACCAGTACCTGCACACTGGAAGACACACAGCTCCAAAGCCAGGGACACAGAGAGGGAGAAAGACGACTACGGGACAAAGAAGAGTTAACGTCCTACAGTGGTGACATATAAATGTGGGCTGAGAGGAGGAAAGTGTCTCGGTTCATCAGGGATTGGTCCTACAGCAGTCTGAGCCTATAGCAGCAAGACTAGAACTAACTATAAGCTTTATCAAAGAGGAAGGTTTGGAGCCTAGTCTTAAAAGTAGAGAGGGTGTCTGCTTCCCAAATCTGGACTGGGAGCTGGAGAGGAGCTTGATAACCAAAGGCTCTGCCTGCCATTCTGGGAACCATAAGTAGGCCTGGATCCTGAGACCGAAGTGGTCTGTTAGGATGATATGGTCTTTTAGGTAGAAGGGAGCTTGACCATTTAGAGTTTTATAGTTAAGAAGGTTTTTTTATTCTACAATTAACAGGAAGCCAATGGAGAGAAGCTAGTGAAGGTATGATTTTAACAATCCCAGTCAGTAATCTTGCTGCAGCATTTTGGATTAATTGGAGGCTTTTTAGAGAGTCACTGGGGCAGCCTGAACATAGAGAAATACAGTAGTCCAATATAGAAGGAACAAATGCATGAACCAGTTTTTCAGCATCACTTTGAGACAGGATGCTCCTAATTTTGGCAATGTTCCGTAGGTGGAAGACGGCTGTTCTAGAGATTTGTTTTATGTGTGAGGTAAATGACAAATCCTGACTCCGAGATTCCTTGCAGTAGTACTACCAGAGTTATGTCATCTAAAGTAGTGATATGGTTGGAAAGCATGTTTCTAAATTTTCTAGGCCCAAACACAATAACTTCAGTTTTATGAGTTTAGAAGAAGGAAATTATGTCGTCCAGTGGTTAGTGGACTAATACTGGACGGCATTACAAGAGGTGTTTCTAATGTTTTGGCCACACCATTCATTTTAAACATGGTGGCCAAAAAATTGAACAATCTCTTCTTATAATTTCCACTAACTGTCATAAACACGTATTAGAATTATCACCTTTGTGAGAGTTCCAATGTAAAAACTGACAAGTTAGAACTTTGTAAAATCAGAAATCATGGCAGAGCTGCTGTATTGGATTTTATTAGAATGTACAAGTGTACCTAATAAAGTGGCCAGTGAGTGTATATAGCGTAAAGTAGTTATCCTAATACAGAGCCTTGTGGAACTCCATAACTAACTTTTGTGTGCGTGAAGATTCATCAACATAAACAAATTGGAAACTATCTGGTAGATAAGATTTAATCCAATTTAGTGGAGTTCCTTTAATTCCAATTACATGTTCTAGTCTCTGTAATAAAATTTTGTGATCAATGGTGTCAAATGCAGCACTAAGATCTAACAGAATTAGTATAGAGACTTGTCGATTAACAGAAGATCGTTGGTGATAAGTCATTTTTGCGCAGGTGGTCACATAATTGCTTTGCGACTGCTTTTATTTTAGAAATAAAAAGGGAGACTGGATATTTGTCTGTAATTGGCTAAAACACCTGGATCCAGACAAGTTTTTTTAAGTAGAGGTTTGATTACAGTTACCTTATAGGCCTTTGGTACATATTGTTTGGATAGATTTGATGATGTTAGGGTTGAGCATCTTTGAGCAGTCTAACTGGAATAGGATCTAGCAGACATGTTGCTGGTTTTGATGATGTTATAGGTGAAGTTAACTCTGTGGGCACAAAGCAGTCTAAAGGGGATTGAAGCTTTACTGATGATTCTTATTCTGTTGTATTTTTGGGGAGGGTCTGGTGAATTTTGTTTCTAATAGCTACGATTTTGTTTGTGAAGAAAGTCATGAAGTCATTGCTGCTCAGCGTTGAGGGAATACTAGTCTCAACTGAACTATGGCTCTTAGTCAGCCTGGCTACAGTGCTGAAAAGAAACCGGGGGTTGTTCTTGTTTTCCTCTATTAGTGATGAATAATAAGCTGTTCTGGCTTTACGGAGGCTAATTTGTATAAGTATAAACTCTTTTTCCAGGCTAAGCGTGATTCTTGTGAATGAGTGGAACGCCACTTCCTTTCTAGTCTTCATGACGCCTGCTTTAAATTGCGGGTTTGCGAGCTATACCATGGAGATCGCCTATTCAGAATTACTTCCTCTTTTTCAGAGGGGCAACAGTATCAAGTATGGAACGTAAAGATGCTGCATAATTATCAGTCAGCTAATCAACTTGTACAGGAGTACAGTTAATGAGGCTACTCTGTTATATTGGTACATGCTGAAGTAAATGATGAAGGGATCATTTCCTTAAATTTGTTCAGTGTTTTCAGTTAAACACCTACTGAAGCAAAACTTTCTTCTAGCTGCTGTACAATCCATTAGATTAAATTCAAATGTTATTAGAAAATGGTCAGAGAGAACAGAATTATGAGGAAATACTGTTAGTTTATCAATTTCAATGCCGTATGTAAGGACAAGGTCTAGGGTGTGACTAAAACAATGAGTGGGTTCTTTTACATTTTGAGAGAAACCAATTGAATCTAATAATGAAGTAAATGCTGTGTTGAGGGAGTTACTGTCAGCATCTACATGAATGTTAAAGTCGCCCACTATGACGACTTTATCTGCACTAAGTCATCAAAGTATTTAGAATAAGGGACTGGAGGACGGTACACAATAACAAATAGATTTTGGATTTTGAGTTTTTCAAAATTATTCTACTGTGGGAGTGTTCTACTGCCACATTCCAAAGATACTTATAAAGGAACTTCAGATTTGTTAGTTAAATGTTATACGATTGTCTTTTCACAGAGCAAAAGAAGGGGAATCCAGGACCAGCATGCATGGACCCTGGCAACCCACTCCACAGCCGGCAGCGCGTGGTATTGCCAGTTCATTATCCAGGCAGAGTGCACCGAGCCGGCCAGGTGACTGCCTACCCAACCAGAACCAGCATGGACCCCCACGGAAACCCCATTACTGTGCTCACTGTGGACCAGCACCCAGATCCTCAAGGTCTGTACCCACCCCAGGCAACGTCTGCCTTTCTTCGGAGTTACCACCCCACTCTCCATCTGGACCATTCACTCAACCCCCACCACTGCGGATTAGAACACCGTGGACCCCCCGCCTACCCAACACAGCCACATCACGCTGCTTTTAAACGACCCAAGTTTCACAGTCGCAACTTTTCCCGTACAGCCTGCTTCTCACAGTATGAGACAATGTACCAACACTACTATTTTCAGGGCTTGACTTTCCCTCAACAGCCCGATGCTGGCCAAGGCCCAGGCCCGGTAGGCCAGCTTGGTGGCAGCGGAGGGGCCCACAAGGGCCACCACAGCAGGGCATTTCAGCAGGGGCTGTTATACCCCACAGTGGTACACATGGCACCTGCCTCTTCTTCAAGGATAGGTGATACCGGTAGCACATCTGGCCTGAGCTGTTATCACGGCCACCGCTCAGTGTGTAGTGGTTACCTTGCTGACTGTCCGGGTAGTGACAGCAGCAGCAGCAGCTCAGGTCAGTGCCACTGCTCCTCCAGTGACTCCATGTTAGACTGTACTGAGGTCAGCAACCAGGGGGTGTACGGTAGCTGCTCTACCTTCCGCAGCTCACTGAGCAGTGACTATGATCCTTTCGTCTACCGGAGTAAGAGTCCATGTAGGGGGTCTGCAGGGGAAGCAGGGGCTGCAGCTCACACAGTTCCTGCAGAGGATTCAACATCCCTTGCACACTTTGGACATGACTGCCTCCAGCTCCCTCCTGGAGCTTCAGGATATAACTCGGGGGACCACCTCTCCAACTGTAGTTTGGAGCCCACCTACAGCAGTCGCTCATCACTGGAACCCAGGGATAACAGCAACACTAGCACTACCTCAGCAGGGGCTCCAGAGGCCACTGGAGCAGACAGGGGAAAAGGGGCGCAGGAGGAGTCAGGGGAGCTTGGAGCTGCAGCCTGCAGCTGCTGCTTTGAGGTGCTTCCTCCCAATGTGGAGTGCAAAGGGCAGGACTTAGACCAAGCTGGGCCTCTGGCCTCAGGACGCTGTCACAGAGGGGTGGACTTTCAGACCTCCACATCCAAGAACTATTTTGCTTCTGAGCATGTCTGCCCTTCCTCAGAGCAGGTAAGCTATGAAGGGCTGCCTTGCTGCTTCTACAAGGAGATGAAGGTCCACAGGGCTACAGCAGGACGCTACACAGAGGACTACGCTGTTAATGTGCAGTATGCACACGCAGACTCTGAGGCCTGCCCAGGACAGGGCTGCTGCGAACTCAACCAGAGAATACCCATAATTCCTGAGGACACAGATTGTGAATTGGGCACAGGGGCAGAGACCCAGAGCAGTTTACTGCCCATCAGTGTCACAGTGGAGGCAGAGGTTTGGACTGGGGAGCAACATGAGCCTAGGGAAGGGTACTTCACCTCAGGACAGTTTAGGGGTCCACCTTACCCACAGGAGGAGGAGACCCGGGCTTTGTTCCTTCCTCAGCTTTCTGCAAGCCCCACTGCATTGGGAAGCAGTGCTTCAACAAATGAGGGAGGTCTGGGTATATGAACTTGAGCCCCGGGAGAAAGGACTCAGTCAGAAGTATGTATTTGGTACCGTATCTGTCAGTCAGTCATTGAAACCTGCAGTTGCCTTGTTCTAACCTTGCTCTCTGAGCGCTGAATGTTATCACCTTAGATTGTGTGGAGTTCTACTGAAATGGCCTGTCCTCTTTAGATAAGCAGTGTATCGAGTTCATTCCTGTGGCCACAAACGTCTCAGAACCTAACTGGGTTACAATAGCCCTGAGACGAAGTGAAACTACAAACATGGACGGAGATTATTTGAAAATAGAGGTAGGTTAGTACTGGCATCTACTCACCGATGGGCTGCAGTCATCAAGGTTCAGGCCCCTTTAATGTAAAAAGAATCTGCCAATTGTTTTTGCAAACGTCAACATATTTTACAAGATCAAGTTTTCTTTACAAAAAGGCACACTCTTAATTCATAAGCATCTGCATCTACATGTATACATTTAGTATATGTGCGCACATAAACACTGACTGCCTATAAAGCTTCAACCACCAACTGTAGGTTGTACAAACATAGCTATACCAAAACAGAAAGACATGATTGTTTTTTGTGTTTTTTTTTTTTTTTTTTTTTTTTACTTTTTTCAAGAGCAGGGAAATGGGTCTATGACCCTCACACATTTCTCTGAGGAGAAGAAGCTATATATTACAGAAAAATGCATAGAAATGTGAATGCAAGGCTGACACTGGTCTCTATTCAATATGATACAGAATTTGTTTTATGCATTGCATTTCTGTCCGGTTGTGGCCTACCTGTAAGAGATGTGCCAGAGCAACATGAACGCCTTACATCGGTAAGCTATTTGTAGCAATATGTAAAATGGCGCTGCGCTCTGGTTTGGTGGAACTCCCGACCAAAGCGACAGCGTCTCGGGGTCAGTAGAATTCTTCAAAAGGAGAGTGTAGCACTCTACCTGCTATTTGGAAGCCCTTAAAGGTGTATTTTTCACTGTCACTTACCTAATTTCCTCAGTGAGGCATGCTCTAATTAATATCTACAGCGTTTCTAGCGTGCATCAAAAGGCCAAAGGAAAATAGCTGGAAAAGACTTATTTCATAAGGGTTCCTTATTGTACTGTGACTTTTTTTTTTTTAAACGATGCAGTTATACATACCACAGTGTATCCGTTCGAATCATATTGTGCTGTGCATACATACTCGCAATATCATTGCTTGTCGTTCATGCCTTTCCGTTTGTCCTGCAGACTGTTTTTTATACTGTTTCTATGAAATATACGCATTCTCTACACAGAGGAAAACCATCTGAAATAACCCTATTTATAAGTTAACCCAGTGCTGTAATCAAGTGAGAATCTAATCTTGCCTTTTGCATAGAGATATGTACCTACTGCAAATATAACATTATGGGGTACTTGAGTCACTATTTAATTTGTTATTGTTTCTAGCACTTAAGATTAAAATGTGTACAAAATTAATGTTTTAATTTTTTAAGACTATAATTATTTTCTGTCATTACCATTAAATGTTTAAAAAAGGCTAGAAATCAATCTGTGTATATTTCTGTACCTGTATAGCAAACACATTTCATAAATGGAAATATGTTCTCTGAATATTTATTTACTAATATATTTATCTTTAAGCCATGTCTTATGTTCAGAGTGTATGGACATTTGAATTCTTCGGTTGCTTTTTATGTTGAGAAAAATCACTAACATGAGACTTTGTATATACATGGTAATTGCACACAAGACGATTAAATCTTCTCTGACCAAAAAACTGATTTTAAAACTTTAGTACCATACAGTTTTGTAATTAAAGTGTACAAAGATCTGTAAAAAAAAATACAGTTTTATTCAAGTAACTTGTGTTCTGGTGTCTTGTCCATTATTTGCATTCGTCTCTGAGGTGGTATTTCAATTTTGTAATTATCCTTTACATATACTTAAGCAGGAATAATTCAATCAATTTACTGAGATTCACTTCTGTTTCATACATACATACACTACACATGCAGTAAAACACCTTATGTGCTGCTTTCATAATAGCCACTTGACAGAAAACCCATCTCCACTGACCTGATTTTCTGTCCCTGAAGTAGCATCTGCACAGAGGAGCTCTGAAGCTTCGTACTCTGAAATTCACGTCTGAGAACTCCGCAGACATTTTGTTGTACAGGCACAAAAGCCTGAAACGCAGAGTGAGTCTCTGTCTCTTTTTGCTTTTTATAGCAGGTGTTAAGAGCACATCTCACAGCTTGAAACCGGAGTGAAGAGCTACCACACCGCCAGTGAAGTTGTGGTACTGCACACAGCAGAAACCTGTGTCCTCAATCATGTGTTTGAATTCCTCCTGCAGAAGCAAAAGAACAAATTAAAGTGACGCCGGAGTTTTCTTTATCAGATTACTGTGCAGTATGGGGAAAAAACATAGTTAAAAAGAAACAAGCTATTAAAAAGATTTTCGTGTAAGTTCTTGTTAGTTTAAAATAACTAACACTGACTAATAAAAAAAACTTTAAATTAGGATGATGAAATTGTAAAGTATTGAAAAAGTACGTAAATTTACTCATTTTTGCTGTACTATGGAGAAAAATTATGTACTTTTACTCTATTACATTATAAAACATGATTCAATTAACACATTTGCCAGGTAATTTTTTTGTTACACAAGTCCACACAATAAAAAAAAAAAAACATTAAGCACTGAATATATTATTTTTAGATACACGCAGCCATAAGTTTAACCTTTTAATGTTCGCCAAACTAATCTGAACTACACTTTCATGTTAAACATCAAATCCTGTCTTTTCTTTTACTATTACTTTAGGTTTTTGTACTTTCACTTAGGAAATTGAAGTTCCACTTTTAATAGTGGAGAATGTTTTATTTTAAGCAAGAACTTTCAGTTATACTTGAGTAATACATTTGTAGCCCTAAAACAACAAAAATTAATTAGCACATGAGTCACTAAGTTTTTGTTTTAGCATCTGATTCCATTTTTACCAGAGTGGCTCTTCTGCTGTAAATCGAAATAAACTGAATGACTTGAAGATATTACACGTGTAATGGAATTGCATTCTTCGAAACTACATGGACCAAATAATCAGTTTATGAAAAAATTAAATCTCAAATTATTTTGCGTTTCAAATTTAACGGGCTGAAAACATTCATGCTTTAAAAACCCCATTAAAATGAAAATAAAACAGTGAAAATAGGTATGAATAGTGATTCTAGTGATAACATTCAGTAACAAAGTTGGAAACTAAAATTGTATTACTACATTTAGAAAAAAATTACAAAATAATCCAAAGTAGTAAAATTATTGTAATACAAACTAAAATCACATATATTTAAGTGAAAGTAGCAGGAAAAAAGGGGGAAAACCATAGAATTTGTTTTTCTCACCTGGTCAGGGAACCTGCGGATACTCTCCACCAGATACTGGTAAGATTTCCAGTCTCCAGCAATAACCTCTCCCAAAACTGGAATCATCTGGAAACTGTACGCATCATAAAGTCTGAACAATGGAATAAGACACAAGTTGTTAGTTAAACAGAGTTTTGACCCTGGGTCAATCTCAAATATATCCTACAGCTAACATACAGTTCATAGATCTGTAACTGCCTGCAGAGTAATTACAGCTCTAATTCATGTTATTCAAGATGACTAAGTCCTGAAAGTGTTGCCAGTTAGACAATATTAAAACACTGGAAGCCTATAAAACACAGGGAAGCATGTGCCAATATGTCTGATCAGCTCAACAGGTGATTTCACAGATGAGGTTGTTGCCTCAGCTGGATGAGGAGATCATCAGCGGGTGGGCTGAAAACCTCCACCGCACATGGTTGGTCTCCTCTTCTCTGTAGTACTACACAGCCAGGTTAGATTTAAAAGGCAGTCTACTGAATTACCACAGTGAGGAAAACCAGAAGAGGGCAGTGTACACTAAACCAAAAAAGGCAGAGGCTGGTTCAGCGCAGCCAACAGAAATATATGATAACATATGCATCATCAGAGTATCATAAGCACCTTTCATATAAACGGAATGGACCTAATAATAGAAACACTAAAGCTGCACAAATTACAATCTCATTAATGTCAACACTTCTCAAAAAACACAAACTTATGTATTTGGTAAGGTACGAATCATGGGTTTATGGAATGCAGGATTTCAGGAGCCAACGACCCTAAATCAACAAAACTACAACATCTAGTAATGTTACAAAATAATCTGTTGCAGAAGATGGCGAAGGGAAATGTTTGTCATAAATGAGTAATCATCATAAATCTACAAGGACACAGCGACCACTGCCACTCACCTTGCCAATACTGGATTTTTCACTTTGCTGAACTCTAAGCACATGAACCTGCCCCCAGGCTTCAACACCCGCAGGGCTTCTTGAAGTGCCTAAAAAAGAATTAAACTATTAGTCAATTTGTAGACACTGACATGACACTAATTTCTACTAATTAGTTATGAGCTGAATTTAGCATTCTAACAAGTTTTGAGCTGCACATACCCTGAAAAAATCTTTGACAGAGTAAGCCAACGTGTTAAAAAGTGTTTCATGTATCAATATGATGAGGCATTAATTGGCAAAAAGAATGAGTGTGAATCCTAAATAAAACTCTAACCAAAAGTAATAATAGACAAGGTTATTTTATTTTGTTTTGCAGGAGAACAGTAAAGTGGCTGAATGAAAGAGATTGTTACAAGCTGAACTCAGGGAGAAGCATCTTGTGTCACTTTACATTAAAAATCTGTGAGCTTTGCTTCCAAAATAAGGCCAGAAAACAGGGCAAACCAGGGTATGTGTCGCAGGTACATGCAGACCTGGAGCAGTATGGGGAGTGTGAGTATGGACAGAATCCTGCATTTACCAGTGGAAATCACCAATTACAGAAACCAGTATCCTCATTCACACGAGAGTTACAAAGTCTACTGGGCTGACTGTAAATACATATACATTTGCACCGATTCTGTCTTACTGAGAGTCAGATCAGTTACCTGATCTATACGAGTGACGTTGCGAATGCCAAACGCGATGGTGTAAATGTCAAACTGATCATCATCGAAAGGCAGCTCCTCTGCATCGCCCACCACCCACGACAATCCTGACACAAACACACACACACACACAACACAGGTAAAAAAATAACGTCTCATGTATCTGCGTTACTTTCACTCGATCTCCGTTCTAACACGTTCATTGCTGTAATAGCAGTTGGCAAACTTGTGGCAGTTTTATAACATAAGTTTTTTTGTGTTCTGTTAGATCATGCAGGTTTTCAAAGAGATCTCACTAATGTACAGTAACTGCCTTTACAGGCAGTGTTTCATCCTGTATTTTTTTCACTTATTCTTTTTTATTCATGCATTAAAAAATAGTGCAGAACATCCTATTGTGCATGTGCAGCTCCAGCTTGGGTTCAGTAAAAACATTTACATGTAAACTGCTTCTGAACACTATCCTAGCTTTTATCATATTTAGAAGAATACGTGCAGTCTCGTGATATCCTGGACGATGACTTTAACCTGTTTTATTCACTGTTGTCCCTGCAGGAGTTGTTTTTTTATCTAAGCTCAGAAACCTTAATAAGATATTTACATGCCACAGTTTCCCAACGTTTTCTCATTTTGTCTTTTTTTTTAAACAATTCAACCATAACAACTGACAACAACTCTCCATCCTGCCTAACACGACCTTTTCTGTGTGTATTTAAACATTCCTGGCACAATCGTGCGGTTGAGGATAACTAAATGTCTCAAGGATTCGTGGAACTTACCGGCACGGATGCCCATGCTGTCCGCTTTCTGCTTGCCCACTTTCAGCATCTCCTTGTTGATGTCACAGACCACAGCTCTGGAATCGCGAGGCCCGTTCTCGTTCTCTGTGGAGTAATTATCAGGAATGTCCTGCCACGAAAGCGCCTGCATGGACTGCGCCGCTTGCCGCTTTCGACGGTCTTGCTGCGAACGAATGTACTCCAAAAAACGGAAGGAAATATCACCTGCGGGGGAAGCGGAGCATCACAAATGAAAGTGTGACACCAGTGATGTGGTGGTGGGGGTGTGGGGGGGTTAATTTGAGGTTTTACTGCTTCACCTGTTCCACCTGCCACATCCAGGAGTTGTGCACCAGGCTGTGGCTGCATGATGTGCAGCAGCTTGTCCTTCCACAGTCGATGAATCCCCAGGCTCATGGCATCATTCATAACATCATACTTCTGGGCCACATTCTCAAACACTTTATACACTGAAACAACAAAGATGAGGGAGAACATAATGTTATGGCGTTATGCTTTCTTGTCCTACTGGTTTAAAAAAGGGTTTTGCTTGATTTCAGCAATTAACACGAATTGTTTGCCAATGTCTAGATCTAAACTTGTCATCAAGCTTAATATTCAGATGCACAGTCTAGCTGGTCAAAGTAATAACTCAATTAGAATGTATGATTTTTTTAACTGGTTACTATGTTTCTACACAAGTGCATGACGGGCCACTTTATTGAAAGGCTGGGTTTATGACTATGAACTGTATTAAAGACAAACTGCCTTTAATACGACATGTCCAGCGCTGCTGGGGAAAATTCAGCCAATTGCCACAAACAGCATCGACTGTCGCGCAATTCCCCCCGCTGAACAGACGCGTGTAAATAATCTCCTTTACGACAATTTGAAGTTTCCGATTCGTCCGTCAGCTGCCAACAAATCCGCCCGAAAACTAAAACTGGACGAACCACGTCCGTCAGCCTGTGTGAGGCGACGACGTTCGCAGCCTGGAGTGAACGGAGTTCGAGACGTGACCGCGGGGCGCGTCGCTCACCTCTCGTCGCTTTCTCGGCCTCCGACACCGTCTCGTAGCCAAAATGGGTCTTTCTGTCGCCTGCGGCTCCGTCGCTAAAACGGCGACAGCAGCGGCCATCGTGACGTGAAAGTGCCAGCGAGCAGACGCTGCTGTGTCCAGGAGAAACACGAAACAGCCTTCGACGCAGCAGACTCACGGAGGCGGCCATGTTGGCTGAGTGAGAGAGAAGCGTCGCTGTGACGTCATTTACATGCGACGACGATCGATTAATTTCCTATTTAATTTGTTTTTTTAATGGTTTGCGGTTAATAAATACTATAATAAAATGTTGATGTATTTAAACGTGTTGTTGAATGGGACAGGGGGAAATAGAGTATTACAATATATGCAGTTTTAAAACAGAATTGTAATAAAAATTATTAACCATTAAATTATAATGCATACTATATTTTGCGGTATAGTCCATTATTTCCAGCTCCAACATGAGGCCTGTTAGAGGCATTTGGCCGTTATTTTTATGCATTCTTAAATTAAAACTATAAATTTGTCTTTGCCACGTTTTTCATATTTATTTTGTGTTAAGTTTGTAGACAAAATTAGTTTATAATAAATATTTCCTCCTCTTAAAAACGTAATTATACTCATGTTCAACCTACCACATTTACCCTTTTCTGCATGAAAGGACATATAATGGAATTTAATTCTTTTTTTTATTAATTTCCCAGAAATTGCTTTTAAACCTAAAAAGCCTGAACATTTTGGATTGTTGACAAACACTTTTTATGAGGCACACGTTAAACAAATTATGTGTATTTCATCAGCAGCAAATTTAATTGTGTTAAAATAACCTTTTTTTTTAAAAGGCTAATTTTCCAGAGTAATCAAGTTCATGGTGGATTCCTTACACTTTGTACTTAAAATAAACCTTGGAGCATGTACTTGACATGTGTTCAGAATGTGAAGCAATAGTTCTACTTCTAGTGAACTTATTTGGCAAGTAGTTACTTAGAATTTTTCGTACTTTGGCCATTTCTATCAAAACAATGCAGTTTAACATATCAGTGCTAAAAAAATGTATGTCTCCTTATCGAAACTGGTCAAAAATGAAAGGCAAACTTTTTAACTTCGATGACAGTCGAATGTCTAGAGGTGTTGTATCTGACTAGTTTTAGCTTGATGCAATCATAATTAATAATGATAATAATTATATTTTTGATTAATAGGACACTAGAAAAGTATTTAAAAAGTCAAGGAAAAAGCGTCTTATTCACTGAGTCATATCATAATTGTTCTTTTTTTTGTAGTTTTAATAAAAAAATATTTCTATCACAACATGTTGCTGTAAAAAGTTATAATAGTCATTAAATAAATTTACTTAGCAACATTAATATTGCTTTTCAGATGTCCTGAGTACATGTATTGAAACCAAGAATAAATTGAGCAAATCAAGCAATAAAAACTGTGTGCAAGTGTAATCTACGTCCAAAATTCAGTTTATATTAACAGGCTGCAATATTACCAAACAGCAATGCTGCTGTTATATCTGACTATTTATATATTTTATTATCAATTCTATAAAAATATTATAATAATAGTAAGTCTATAAATTACTAAAACATGGAGCTAAACGTCTATTAGATGAAAATGGCATCATAAAATGGTCTAAACACATTTCTTGGGTGTTTTTTTTTCATGAAAAATGGAAGACTAGAGCAGCTAAAAACTGAACCACTAACTGCACAAGTAATGAAAAACCAGCATCAGCACAGTGTCACTTTTAAGACATGGCAGTTTGCTGATCACCTGGTGCCTCTTGGCTGTATTCGGCACTGCTTGGCTGAAGCCAGAGGTGAAAAAGTAGTGTATATAAACAGCTTTCAGCAGCACGAAGCTACAATAATAGAAGGGAAATCTCAAGCATTAAACAGGCCGACACATGTAGTAAAAAGCACTGAAGGGCAAACTGCAAGTCTGCCTTAATTGCACCAGGGTCAAAGACAATATTGCAGAGTGGGGTGGATCAAAAGGGACAAGTTGCTGCACAGCCAGTGAACCTACTTCACATCGCTCTTCTTCCGGATTCATCGGGAGAGAAAAGCTCTTTTTTTTATTCTAACAGTTCCTCTCTCCTAATCTACCTGACTTCAGTAGCCCGAGTGCAGAAAGTGGCAGGTATTGTCTTCCATTCTTCTCACTTTCTCGTTCTTACAGTAACCAGACACTGCCATGCATTGTCCCATTGTTGCTTTAATTACTCGCTGACCTGGGTTCAGTGCGATCCGCTTACATTGCTCTCTTTACCGTGGCTATGGGAAGGCTGGGTCAGGGGGGAGGGTCCGAGGCTTTTTCACCAGGGCCCAGAGGAGTTGTGATAAGGCTCTGAGTCTAGATAGGGATTAATGTTACAGCTGCAAACTTGCTATTGAAAAACCTTTGGGGTCAGTGGAAGGGTGTAGAATGGGGATAATAGAACCTATAATGGACGTCCCACAAAACCTCAGCTAAGAAATTTTGGAGAATCACTGAATTTTTTGTTGAACAAAAGTTTATGTTGCTAAAAATATTTTACAACCCAAGCAAAAAAATAGATGTTAAAAAAAAATCATCATTTATTCTGTGCACTGGATGAACTGTGTTCAAACATCACATCTCCAGCAGAGGGAGTAAGATCATCATTTACAATGTCAGTTTCTATCCTTCTGGAATGTGTCTGACAGTGGATAAATCATCTCCAAATGTCCTGAAGCACTGTGTTCGTGCCAATTTCTATAAAAGATTTTTTAAAGGACTTTCTTACAATAGTTTTTTTTAAAATCTTTTACATAAGTGTTTTTGCTGTAAAATGTGACAGAAGCATCAGAGCTACACAGGAGGAAGACACCTGAGGAAGCCTGGGCAAGACATTTTGAGGAAATCTACAGTTTCAGCTTTGTGTTTTTGATCATTTGTTGGGTGTCATTATTGTGAACGATCATTTAGCTCATCTACAGCCATCAAACAGTGATCACATGCTGCCGCAGAGAAACAAAACCAGCTTTCAATGAGTTTCAGATTAAGCATTTGATGAAAGCAACTCAAAAACACCTTTAATACGTTAGGAAATCGTCGTTGCAAACATCGCAAGTGTTCCAACTTCTTACATGTTCCTCCATGTGTTTTTTTTTTTTCTCTTTGTGTTCCAGTTGTAAAGCTGGACTCCTGCTGTTCCCTCTAAAATATGCAGGTTGCATGCTTGACCTCATCCCGGAGGGAAGCCAATGGGTTACACATGGCACTCCAAATCCTCCCTCCGTGTGTGTGCATCTCCAAACAGTCTGGGAGTCATTTCACATATCTGATGACTATTTAGCTCCACAAAGAAAAACGACGGGCGGGCAGATGTCTCCCCGTGCAAACTCTGAAGCCGGGAATCAACTCTGCTAAATAGATTTCAGTAAATCACATTGCACCTTTTGATTTTCAAACACAATGCAGGAAGAGGTTTCAAACAGAAAGAATGGGATTAGCTTGATCTGCCGTCAACCAGTATTTGTGTCCCGGCAGTGAGTCACTTATTCAATATTGTGTTAGAGTGTGACACAAATGGTGTTGCGTTAAACAAGCAGAAGCACACGACAGGCTTAAGAAACATGCATACAGTGTTTTTATTTGCAACCAGGACACATTAAATAAAACTACAAAGGTACTTCACTTATACAAAAGATAGATTATATCCCATTCACATACAAAATAGCAATAATTTACTGTATAAATTAAAAATGTCACTATTTTGCTATTTACAATTGATGAAAACAATGTTTTGGCCCCTCCAGATCGCAGGGCCTCTGTGTGTTTTCATGTTATTGAGCAACACAGGACATTCACATCAACTACACTTTGGGAAAAGGCAGTTTCAGCGCTCAGAAGACAGCGTGGAATTTTCCATTTGACTGCAGGACGGCACAGAAAATGAGAGTTTGCATTATTCACCAGGCTATCCAAACAAATTAGATTTTAACTGTCAGATTACGTTAGCCCGTGTTTGATTTGAACGTACATTAATTTTCCCGTCGCACTTTACGTCTACACTCGCTTTTCTCGCTTTCTCTACGCATGGTCTGCTCTGAACATCACTGACCCAGGGGCATGTGCTCTTGTCTTGCAATAATTAACATGAATTAGAGTTGAGCAGACAGGCAGAATATAGCACAGAGTGACATTTTTACACACTTCTGATTAGGAAACAAAGGTTCTCTGCATTGTCCTATGGCTCAAGTGCTAAGGTTGCTGCACAACATACATCTTAGTTTTCACTGAAACCAAACGGAGAAGTAAAAAAAAAAGTACTTTTTCACCTTGTAAGTAGATGCCCCCTTTAAGTGCACTGACATTCACAACCCACTCCTTATTTATCCTGATAGTGCTTAGAAGGTTTTTGGGGTGACTGTCTGCAGAGACTTGTGCTAACATCCAGTCCCACAGCAGGAAAAGCCAATTACAATGCCAATGGCACACCAGTAGATTTTGACCTTTCACAAGTAGTTAAAATGTCACAGCAATGCACACAAAACCATCAGAGCTGCAAAACTTGCTGTCAACTAGTGCATAGTTCCGCTGCGTACTTTTGGTTATATTTCTGTCTGGGTATATTGTTTGCACTCAACCTTTTGGTCTGGAATCAAAGTGGCAAGTAAAAGCTTCAGGGTCTGCAGTGTCTTGTGATTTTAGGCAATTTACTGCTGTCTGGGAAAGGAAAAAAGGCATTCCACTTTTAAGCTAAGAACAGAAAAGCACTTTGACGGTGCTCTCGAATGCTTTGTCAACACACAGAATGCAAGAGCGGACATAAATATTGTCATTCTCACACTGAATTACATAATATACAACACTATTCACACCCCCCTCCCTCCGTAATCAAACGGTGATTTAATGTGAACAATATGTTCAGTAAATGGCCGAGGCTACACACTGGGGGGGACGCGGCGATTAGAGACATTACTTTGGAAGCCTTGTTCGTTATTACATGAAGAGTTATAATCCAAGGGGCTATGTTTTCATTTTGAGGGGTAAAAAAATGTCCATCATGTAACAAACATGTAAAAGATCCAGTCTGGAGAGGCGTTGTGTTGAGTGAACTAAGACTTTCAATCACTGTACAAGATGTGGCATCATTTTTAACGTTACACCTAAGTGCTGGAAATCCTGTTTTGGAATGAAACGCGTCACATCCACGCTGATTTGAAAGAGTGTTGTGAGGCGCCCCGGTCGGCTTCGTTGAAAGAAACACATGTAAGGAATCTGAGAGAAGGGAAGAGGAGGAGTCCTTAAGGCACTTGAACACCATCAAACCGGAAAGACTCCCACCCACGGCCGAGCAGGAAAAAAAAGAAGCCCTCAGATCTTCCCAAGCCTTCCTAAATGGCAGTTTGTCAGTAAACCCCCCACCACCCCAACCCCACACCACTGGGTGAACAACGCTACTTCTTCTCTCCACCCATATCCACACGAGCGTCAAGGGAATGAGTGGGCAAGCATACTCGCTTCTTCCTCTGATCTTCTTATTTCCTACGGTGAGTGATTCATCCTCAAAGTGCTGTGATTTCTACCTTCTGTGTGACGCTTGCGTGTCCTCAGAAAGCTGGTTGTCATGTCAAAACATCAAAAAGAAACACGAGCGCTTTGCATATGGAATCAACAACACAAATAAATACACAACTCTTTGGATGGGGTGAGTTTTTGGCTGCTGTGTCCATCGTCCATATGAGGCAGTTAGAATAGTTATAAAAAACTCTAAAGTGTTACAGCATATGTGTGTGTGTGTGTGTGTGTGAGTGTGTGAGTGTGTGTGTGTGTGTGTGTGCATCTTAGACTCCATGACTTCGTCCTTTCCTTGATGCTGATGAAGATTCGGCTGCTTCTGTGACTTTGAGGCACCAGGAAGTGGCAAAACTCCCTGTTTCCTAAACTGAACAAAGACAGCAGAGTTTGCCATTTATCTGCACCCGGCCGCGTTGTGTTTACACCGGTGGGCTTGCAGTCTGGAAGGGTTTTTGGAGGAATGCTGATTGGACGTCCGTGGGTGATGGAAATGGAGCTTGGCTGAACAGGAGCAGCTTCCTGCATGTTAACAGCGTCCTTGTTTCTTTGTCAGAGCTGCAGATCTTGCTTCATCAAATTCTCCGCTCTCTCCTCTCCCACACTGTAGTCGCACCCTGTCCCCCTTCTCTTTGGTGCTGAGCAAGATGGGAGGGCCCAGCCGAGTCAGGCCACGGGCCTTTCAGCAGCAGCCGCTCAGTCAGTTGTCATTAGCCACTCTGCTGTTGGCTTATTGGCATAGTGCCTCGTAAAGTTTCAGTGTCTGAAAGCCTGGCATCTGACGGCCCTTGTGCAGCGTAGTTGTGGGTGGTGGCGGCATTTGGGTAACGGTGGAGTGCAGCGGCGGCGCTAGTTGCCCACCAAGGGACTGAGGTCACCGTGGTGGTTCTTTAGCTTCTTCTTGAAGAGGGAGATGGTCGAGGGCCGGTACAGGATGATCCAAGGTTCGGAGGACGCCGTGCTCTGGCTGCAGCTGTCTGAACCGCTGACCGTTGGGATGTTTGGCGACCTAAGAGTAAAAAAAAAAATGAGGAAGAAAACTGGTTAAAAAAAGAAGGTGATTTACAAAACCCTCAGATTGTTGTAAATATTCATTAATTAATTAACTCATTGAATTTCAGTCAAGCACTACTAACGGTAATTATCTAAATATGTAGTGTTATTCACCAACATTCTACATATTTCCTGAGTTGGTAAAAAAAAGTAAAATATAAAAAGATTTTATATTGTGCTGGCAAAAAGTGAATGACCCCTGCCTTATATTACAGTAAAAAGGCTGCACCAAAAACTTTAGTTTATTAATAAACATTTTCGGCACATTTTAATGTGAGCCAAGCTTTTTTATTTAGATTAATTTGCTAACTAGCCACTAGCTGAATTACTGCATATTTTGCGCATGTATTTCTACATTTCCCACGTTTCTGCCTTGCGTGCTCCTAGTAGCTGTATCCAAAAAAAAAAAAAAGAGGCTGACAGCAATACCTGCCATTTATCCGAGAGTGATTTAAGAGGAAAAAACAGAGTAGAAAACATCCGGTGAGACGAGCGCGTTGTCATGACGCTGCAGGAATATTAGACCGAGTGTAGTTACCCTTTAATGAGCTGAAGGCAAAAACACACAGCAACGATTTCCAAAGAGAAAATATTACAGTGCCCAAAGAACTTGTCAGATGATATAATCAATGCAGATTCTACATAAAAGGACTGGGAAAATGTCTTAATGTCTTCCTGGTCTTTTGTATTTTTTCAGTACGGCATGAAGGAAACATAATACTACAGATAATAAATGCTTTTGACATTTGATGCCCTTTTTGATCATGCGCACCTCGAACATCCGCATACTTACTTGACCGTGATATGCAGCAGCAGCTTCGCCACCATGGCTATGACTGTCAGTATGAGGAGGGCAGCCAGAGCGTAGATGGTCCACACTACAGTAACAAGACATCACACATTATACCACGGTAATGAAAACAAACTGAAGCAGACTGAAAGGATTAGCGAGCATAGAATTATTCCAGCACTGCTGGCACACCTGTTTGCAGTGTTCAGCCAGCAAATTGTCAAGAAATAGTGATGCATTATCAATGCACATCTGTTCTCCGCTGGTTGAGAAATACATCACACACACAGCCCTTTGAGACAAGAGTGCTCGGAGTTTAGAAGAAATAACACTGGGAGGAACCAAAGGGAACAGAACATGTCAGTCCACCCCGTGAAGCTTCGACAAGAGGGTTGATTGTGATCAGTAGGGAGACCCAAAGTAAGTGCGCTCATGAGTCACGAACAGGAAAAGGCAAATGCGTCACACGTAGCTTTAGCTCTATGTATAATCACAGGAAGCCACACTGCGGCAGATTTTCCAGATGCGTCACAATAAACAAAGATAAATTTATACCATCTATATACGTTAAAAGAAACCAGATCATGCTACATGGAAGCGCTTGCCAAGAAACGCCCCGCATCATCCCGGCAGAGGTAGAGAGAGGCGGAGTAGGTGGAGTGTTTCATGGGTGTGAACATACTGGCGTTGTGGCCGGTGGTCTCGCCGCGTCCAGCCCACTGACCTGGCATGTTGTGCTCCGGTTTACCGGGGCTGGACGTGATCACGTAGAGGATGTGGGAGGAACGCTCATTAGAAGTGCTGTTGGACCTCTCGGTGACGCCGCCAGCCAGCTGGGGCCCTGGCGTGCTGGAGACATCCTCGCCGTCTTCCTCATCGTCTCCTTCAGCCTCCATTGTTCTGGTGTCTTCGCTCCTCAGTGCTGCGGAAACACAAAAGGAAGAACCGACGTGTGTTGGTCGCTGACCCAAAGATCCAAAGTTCGTCAGATGCTGAGATTTCTGGCCCTGTTTGAGAGAAACATGTCTCGACCCACGGCAGTTCCAAAAGCACCAACCCCGCCCGAACGCGATAGAGTTTACCGCCACGTCCACCATGATGCAACACACGAGCAACACACATTTCAACTCCAGTCATACTGAACACGGCCTTGTTCTCAACAGAAGACATGAAGTTGAATAAGAACAATGCTTCTACATCAGGACTGATGTCGAGGGGGCAACGACTCCGTGTCTTCGACTGTCAAAGCAATTCCTTCGTGATGATAAAAGCATAGTGCCAAATTTTTACCATATTTGGACGTTTAATTGTACAAGTCCGAGTAACATTTAATTGAACTAAAATGAACTAAAACTCTGCGCGCTTAGGCCTTCTCACCTCTTCGCGGCAGAAATATGTAAAAGAGCTGCGATATATTTTGGAAATCTGGAACACATTATTACAAAGCATAGGAGGAATAATGCACCATCAGCAGCAAAACGACTCACATACACCGTCAGAGGGAACATGTTCGCATGGTGACCTCACATTGTTTTACATTTTTTTCATATGTTGATACAAGAAAATATACTCTACTACACAGTGTCTGCATGTCCTTCTGCAGCTTTACGTTATTTGCATAGGCAGCGACAACAGGCTAAACCTCCCCAAAATAATCAAGGAAATATTTTGCTTAAGCTGTTTGTGAGTCACCTGGCTTAGCCGATTGTTGCGGCGGGATTACTTGTGACCATCCACAGAATTTAACTAGATTAAATCATATGTAAATGACGGAAGAATATCACCAGATAATCACACGCAGCCCTACGTCGGTTAGAACACACTAATCTGTCGAATGATTATGATGGAATTTCAGTTTGTCATTACTCTTGTTTGTCCGGAGCTTATTTCCAGCTTTTATATTTTCTATTCAATTTAATTAAAAAAAGTTCATAAAAAAATGCATTTGGTCATACACACTGCTTAACAAAATTTATTTTTATTTATTTAACCATTCCTGGTATTAATGTCAAATGACAATATTTTAACTCCAGATTTAAGTAAAGTCCAATTCATAGATTTGATACTGTCAGAATATGAGTCATATTTCAATCATATCATGAAATATCTTTCCTCAAATACTGGTTGTGGCAGATATTACCAGACATACAAAGAGACAATTCAGCCAATATCATGAAAAATGAAAATAAATAAGAAATATTAAGTAATGTCTTAACTCCAGATTAAGTCCAATCCAGAAGTTTGATACTTGCATCATCAGTGTTATTTCCATGAAATGCTACAGCTTACAATGATAAAACAAAAAGCTGCTGCCATTTTAAATATTCAAACAACTTTATTACAAATTTTATGTCTGTCTTGTGATGTAAATTCCATTCCATAAAGTCTTCTACATTACGTTTTACTTTTCTTCTTTTTCTTCATATTTTTAATATGCCTTCATTTAGCCATTCATTGTAGCTCTGCAATGTGAAATGTCACCCCGGTAAAATGCATTTAAACTGCATTTGTGCCATAATGACTATATATTAGAGACTTTCATAAAACCTGGGTAGAGTAGCAGTGGACTAGTGCCAGACAGAGACGAAAAAGCTCCACCATATTGTTGTAATTTCTCCACGTTGATACACAGATCACTTAATGCCCTTTTACTGTAAATATACTTGTGGGTAAAACGGGCTGTAGCAGCAACCAGGCAGCAACGACGACCACATATACAAAAGAGTCACGAGTGACTATTTAATACTAACTCCATTTTTGAACAAACAGATTGACTCCGCAAAGACACTGGAGCGTGCTGTAAACATCTGGTGCCGAGAGATTTTCTGCCCGCTCCAGACAAGATTCAAAGTGTTTGCAATAAATTCGGTTTGTTTTAACCTGCTTGCAGCACCAGATGGGCAGAGTCTGCTTCGTAAAACAACGGTGCCAAAGAGCGTGGACTATTTCCACTCATTTCTATTTTCCCAGAGGAAAGCAATATTCTAAATACGATCTCCTCTGCCTTTCATTTACTTCTCCTAAACATAGATGTGGTGCGAATGACTGTGTGATTCTGAAAATTTCCTTTTCCCACTTCTGAAACGCTGCCTCCGAGAAACAAAGTGTGGATTGTCTCACTCTAATATTTATATATGCAACTTTTTTCTTAGCACCGTGTCCCTACA
This sequence comes from Channa striata, assembly GCA_033026295.1. Classification (NCBI taxonomy): domain Eukaryota; kingdom Metazoa; phylum Chordata; class Actinopteri; order Anabantiformes; family Channidae; genus Channa; species Channa striata. The sequence goes on from CM065178.1 coordinate 22,354,777, forward strand.
ACACATCTTTTGAAGATAAAACGTGTCTCTCTCAGCTGCTCCTAAGTGGGTTCAGAGTAAAGACGATATCGCTGATACCAGATAAATACAGTGCATTTACAATTTGAAGCTTGGGGCCGTATCCACAAAACATCCAAGTAACACCATAAAACGGAGAAACTCTTAAAAAGTTGCTGCGTGTCAGTCCTGACTTTAAGACTGCAATCACTGTTTGCCATTTCCATTAACACGAGCCCCTAAAAGCCGTGTGCTGCTCACAATAAGTCATATTTTGGTAAAATACAAGGATGACAAGCTCCTAAAAGCACATTTTTTCGGCAGATCCATTTGAGGACAATGCAAACTGTCCGACAGCAACACACACCTCTCACCAACATGCAGTTTGCAGCAGAGATGAACAGAACATGTCAGCCATCTGCCAGAAGTAGTCCAAGCAGGACTTCCTGGAGTTGCTCTCAGCGAGTCTGTAAACTTGCCATTGCCGTGTATTGACACATAGATGGCGACTGGCGGTAAAGTAAGAACCCGACTTGCTGTAAAACCCACCCATCGCACAGCATGTCCCCTGCGGGTTTTGCCTGGTCCGCTCTTCCGTGAATGGCGGTTGGATGTTTCTTTGCACGTAATCGCTCAACTCGAGTGTGGTGTTCCCAGAACTTCCCACATGTTCCCCATTTGCAAACAAAATACCACGCTTCAAACCTGGGCCCTGCCATCCTCATCTGAGAGCGTTTATCCTGAAATTACCGCTTCAGCTGCTCGGCCTGCCACCAGGAGATATTACACAAACGTAGTAGTTCCGATACTCAGCTGAACTGTTGTCTTTCTCTTTCAGCTTCCGTCTTTGTTTCGGGTTTAATGTTGCTCACGAGTCGACCTTTTCTTATAACAAGTTTCAGATTCCATTTCTTGGCTACATGATGCGTCACACGCGAGGTCAGAGGAATTTGAACTCTCGCAATATTGTTTTTACTGTCAAAACCTTACACGGGATCACGAATGGTGGCAGAGGGGATCAGCAGCGACAGACTGCCTCGCTTTGAATGTCACCTCCACTGAATTATGTCAGGGTGTGCATCGATCACGTCTCCAGGAATGAACTCATTAAATCATTTTCAGTGCTTTCAGAATATTCACGCTGACACTCATGGTGAGGGAACATACTACGAAAACAACAGAGGACAGCTGTTCTTTTTCCACATTAGTTTCACACATTTTCCACATTAGCTCGAACTTCAACTGGCCTTCAACGTCTGCTGAGTTCTGTGGGCTTCCTCTGCTACATGTGCACTCCACGGTGAAACCGCGATATCAGAAAGCACGGCGCACAGAGTCGCAGCACTTTGTATGTAGGTGGCATAAAAACTCGCCGCACAATTTACCAAGGGACACACTCTGGAGAAGCAGAGCAGCCTGCCGCAGCTTGATAAGAGCGTGAGTTCCCAGAAAAACAAAACATTATTTAAATATGCAGCATCACCTGGGGCTGTGAGACATTGACTAGCAAATGAAAAGAGAAAAGGGCCTGTCAGTGGCGTGTCAGCTGCCTCACCACAGTGAACAGGTGTAAACCAGGGCTGCTTTGCAAAACTCCATCATGGGGCAAGCGAGTCACCACACATCTGGTCATGCAAATGTGCGCCAGAGGGGTTTGAGGGGGCACCGTGTTTCCGGCAGGATGCTAGAACTGTGGAGGGATAGTTTGCGATACGTTTGGCGAATTTATTGCGGAAAAGCCAGTACAATCCTACCTTGGTAAAGCAGAGCAAACCCCTGGGCCTGGTTGGTGCGGTCCGAGTAGAAGTAGAGGATGACAAAATCGCCCGTGATGTTCACGAGCTCCCGCGGCGGGTTGCGCCAGTCGAAGCGCGCCACCACCTGGTTGGAGTAGCCGTCCAGGAGCTCCACCATGTCAGTCTGATCCGAGATGTCAAAGAAGGTGAAGTTGAAGAGAATGGCGGACGATCCGGGCACCTGGATGGTCCAGTAGCAAACCCGGCCGGCTCCGTATTTGTCGGGGAAGTCAGGGGAGTAGACGACTCCAGACGGAGAGCTATAGTTTCCACCACATGCACCGACTCGGGCTGGAAGACGCACAAAAGAACGAAAGTGACGTTTTCTGTCAAAGTTAAGATGCTTTTGAGACTTATGACATCATTTTACACATTTTTATAGTCCTGAATGTGGTTGCATCGACCTGAAACACATAATCCCTGCCGGCCTTCATTCTGTAGTAACTGAGCCACATAAATATTGTCTCTTTGCCAACGTTGTCATAAAACTTGCGCTTCTGCTATCAGTTAAATTCCTTCTGTCACAGCCTGCTGCAGAGTGTTTGTAGGGCCACACCAATGGGTGAAACTATGTTAAAGATGATCGGTATGTCAAATACAAATATGAGTTAATGTGTCAAAATCACTCCGGGGAGAGAAGAGGATTGAGTAGTGCATAGCTTTTTCAAAATGAAGCTGAAGCTGTTATGAGACTGTCTTAAGGATTGTAAGATATGAAGCTGTTATGTAGAGCTGTGTGCAAAACTGTGGGACTGATTGCAGTCGGGGGTGATGGAAGACAATTTACAGTTGTGTCTTCACCCAAACGTCATTAAGGTGTTAATTGTAAAAGTAATGGCTGGTCTGTTCCCACCAAACAGCAAGCGCCAACACTAACGGCACAAAGAGTCGCCATTAACACTGATGCCGTTTGGGAAGGAGGAGCATCATCATCATCACAAGTATCAGCGCAGACTCGGAGCCGGAGCGACACTAATCAACACTCACTGTCGAAGATGATGACCCAGCCGTCTCCACCGCAGGGCTGGGTGTGGTCGCCGAAGCAAACGTGGTTACACTCCATGTGAGGCGACGGGCCGTGGTCACGTAAGTCCACCTCATTGCCACAGAAACAGGCATATCCTGACTCCATACCAGCGAGCTGCAAAACACAAAGGGAGTTATGCAAATCATCGCATCAGCAATTCAAAATAAACTCTGGGCAATGCTTCCCATAATGCTATTCATTATAAATCCATTTGGCACGGGTGCCAGCGAGAAAAACACTGAGGAACAAACTTTGTGGGAGAAACATGAAGATTCTGGCTGTTTTCTCTGTGCTGGAAAAATATTCAAAATGGCTGAGTTTTCCATAAAATTGACAACGCGAATTTGCATAAAGATAAAATAAGTTTGCAAATACAAGCCACATTTAAACACACGCAACCTAATCGAATGTTTCTCACATCGGCTTTTTGTGAAATTGTGTTAACACGGTAAACACTTCTCTGCATGTGGCTCCTTCTCCTCCTTAAATTAACGTCATTTGAATCTAAGCTGCCCTAATTATTCTATCTCTCGTGATTACGAGAGGCTGTAATCTGAGTCTGGATAAGCACAAGCTCCCAGCTGATTAGAAGCCTCCCTTTAAACACACAGCTGCACGCAGGGTGCGGTGAATGAGCCGTGCACAAATTGCATCTATATATATTTCCAATTAAAACTGGTCCTGCACGAGTCAGAGCGGGAAACGCGGAACGTCATAAAAACCCTCACGCATCTTGACCTCGACTCTCCTCCGCTGCTCGTTTTCAAAAGACCTATTGTCGTTCATTCAAAAGGACGCCATTGTCCAGCTTCTGGGCCCTAAACGGACTCGCACAACTGAAGGTACTGCATCATTTCCCCCTCTGCTTCTTTTCTCATGAAGCAGGAATTTATGGAGGCTCTGCGCTGGCCAAGACGCATCAAGCTACGTCCTTGTTGCATTATTCTAACTGATGAAGCAACGTGCGAGAGCCCCGTCGTGAATACTACTGGCGGAGTGAACGCGCGTTGGATTGCTGTCTCATTCATCAGGCATGCTCTTTGTCAAAAAGTCACGCGGGATCCGTACTGACACGTCTGCCACGCGCATTAGGGACAGTAGCAGGGTAGGCGAACAATGCCAATCTGCCGCCACATCCCGAAACATCTGTAGAACTATGAGGGGAGGGGAGGTGATGGTGGTGGTGATGGTGGTGGTGGTAGAGGGGGGCGTAGCTGCCAGTTGCTGTCAATGCAGATGAAGCTAAACCGGATCTGCTGAGACAGAAAATAGACACCTGGCAGCGTTTATCGCCGGGACAATGGCATTGCCAGATACAGATGAGGAAATGCATTGAGGAGGAGCTGCCCACTGGGCTAATAACCGTTCATTTCCAGCTGTCAGCCCTGATTGCTGTGATGATTTGTCATCCACTGGTCGGTTTGTATAGACTCCACTTGGCATCGTGGTGATAACTGTCAGAAAACTGCCCGTAAATGCAGAAGATTTACGTAAAAGCTCGGCTACTGCAGGCGCCAGCTCAAGTTAATATTTTAAGTGACACGGGCAACTGACTGGATACTTTCCCATCCTATCGGATTGGAGGTTTTACCACCTCTTGGGTTTGTTTTTGCTCACCTTGTATCTCTGCCTCCTGCAGAAGCTGATACAGTTCTGGATGGTGAGCTTGTTGGAGGTCTCGCTGGTGCCTGACAGGGTGGGTGGGTCGCCGCTGTCCTTAAAGCAGCCCAAGTTCCCAGGCACTGTGGAAGGACAGAGAGGGGAGGGGGAACGGTTACACACAGCAACTTAGATTCAATCTGTATCACATGCTGTTTATTAGCATTTCCTGTAACATCATGAGGGATTTTTTTTTTTATCATTTAAGCTACATCCAGATTTCCCTCTGGCTCCACTGCGTGGATTAGTCCCAGTGGGTGTTGGACTTTGAATACAGCATTTATTTGTGTCATGGCTTTCTGTAAGTTGTTCTAAGCTTTATAATCATGTTTGTGATTAAAATTTTGCCTCGTAGATCCGCCCATAAAAACCAATTTATGGTGACACATTGGAGAAATATTCAGTTCTGCGTTTGAATTATTTGGTGTGAACTGCCAACAGGCAAGCCAACAATTTGGCCTCTGAAGAAAAGAGGGAAAGAGGCGGAGCAGCGACGGAGAAAGGGTGAAGGGACAGGGATGCTTGAGTCATTGTGAGAGGGAGCTGGAATCTCGAAAATGTACACTGTCAAGGCTAGAGAGCAAGTTGCATCAGGTTCGGGATGTGTTGTTCTCTACATGTGTAATTGTGTGTGTGTAGTGAGAGATTGAATTTCCCAAGTCTGATGTTCCAAGAAATGGGGAAAAAAAGCGACATAGTGCCTGCACAGACAGTATTTGACAAACGGCAACATGTGGAAGGAATCCAGCATCTTCGGGCTACAATCAATCCAAGTTTAATATTAAACTGTAACGCCGCTGATATAATTGTTGGTTGGCAACACGTACGCGTAGACAACGAGTGTCGTATTTCTCTGCGTGCTTTGTGTGAGTCTGGAGGACTGAAAAACTCATCCACTAAGGGGCAGATTGGGCTGAGACTGGAGGCTGGAGGCTGGAGTATCGCCGATGCTCGGATCCCAGCGGACGTCAGGACAAATCTTAACGCAACTGCAACGTCTACATCTCAGTTTTCACTTCTCTACACCGCCGCCTTGGTCTGGACTGTTGCTGCCGTCCTGCGCATCCGCAACTACCGAACATTAAAAAAGTTTGTTGGGTGAGACCTGGGGACACAAATATGACACAAATAGGCCAACGAACGCACATGAATCGCAAAGCAGACAAATAGATGGAAGATGGATGTTGACACCTTTCCAGATCACATTCGCGGCAGACAAAAATCAGCCTGCCTCCCTTAATCCACTGTGTATTCATCAAATACTGTGCAATCTTTCAAAACCCAGTACAGTGATTAAACACTCCAAAGCCTTTAAATTCAATGTAATAGCTCAGGAAGTACCAACAAAGCCTCCAGCAGTCTATATCCCACTTGTGATTTGTTTTTTGCTGCGATTCAAACAAGCTTACTCTTGTTTCATTTCCATGTTGTGAGGTGAAACGAATTTGACAAACAGAAGTAAATGCTTAATCTGAAAGTCATTTCCATCTCCCCACACAGCTCTCGAAACTGATTGGAATTGGTGTCATCCGACCATGGAGTACAAATTGGTTCATTAGGGAAAGACACAAAAAAGACAAAAAGACAACAGCAAGCGCCTGTGTCCTGAATTGCTGTCAATGCTGCTTTGGGACATGCAAAAATAAGAGGCGTGTGACGCTGCGAAACGTTCGTGCTCCTTATCAAGCATAAAGTGCAAGTTAAACGAGAGACAAGCCATCTTTTTCAGGCAGTCTCTTAAACCGAAGTCACGTGTCTGATCATAAGTTAGGTATCACACAGCAGCATTATCTGTCTGCGGCGTCTGACAACAAGCTCAGAGACTGTGGAGCCGCTCGTCCCCCGACTCTGGGTTCCAGCTCTGTCCTAGAACTGAACGTCTCTGGAGCTTTTCGGTTGTTGTGCTTCTTCTTTCTCTCAAACAAGGCGACGTTGGAGGCTGCTTGCCCGATGACAGCGAGTTCCACCGCCGAACAACTGGCAGCCAGTCGTTGGCAGAAAGACACAGGAAAAACACACCATTGTTTTCAAGTCTGTCGTGATTTGATGTTGGATTAAACTAGTATGCTGAAGCAGAAATGTGTATGGATTAGTGTGCAACACAAAGTGAATATTTATAACAACACTGTAGAGGAGCATCGCTCACAATTGCCCAAAGTAACCTTAATCCAGACCTCACACACATGTGTATTGCTTTGGGCTGCCAGCTGTTGCCAATGTTAACGTCTTGGCTGACACAGAAACCCCTCTACACACTCAACAGATTTCACTCATTTTTTCTGTTTATGCAAAAGTGAGGCACAAAGGCTTTTGGGGGGAAAAGTGTGACATGTTTTTGATTCCACGCAAATTGTTTTCCATAAGAACATCCACCGCAGGGTAGAAACCAGAAGGAGGGGACACGATGAGGGCAAAGGAATGGAACAGACTGACGGAGCGAGGGCCGGTCCCTGCTCTCCCCCCTGTGTTTCCTGGTAAGGGGCTTTTGGCTGCAGCCGTGATTCATTGCCACGCGGACCGTGTTTGACAGATGACTCAACACTTAAAGTCCTCAGACCAGTAATAAATCACCTTCAATATTCCTCTTTCCACCATAATCACAGCAAAGCTTTCGAAGTGGATTAATATGTTTGTATGAATTGTTTAGTTGGACTCTGACAAATTAAAGGGTGCATCGTATTTTCCTGGTGCTGTAATGGCAGACGGTTTTTATCCTTTAGTGAAGTGTTAAAGTGGGAAGCAGAGAAGAGAAGAAAGATAAACGCCTGGTTGGGAACCGGCAACCTCCCTCCGAGCAAGGCAGGGAGGAGAAAAAACAACCGTGGGGCTCGGCTGCCAGATTAAAGGCGGCAGCGCTTCTTTTTCCACTTTGCTTTGACAAGACCATCGCAGACTACAACCAATCGATCTGTCTTTGTCCTCTCCTCGTCCCAGGGGCTCTGAGGCCCTGGCTGAGCTGCAGCAGGTGGTGGAATCGCCTCACACGCCCGTGCGCTGGACGTTGAAAGGACCTAAGGAGGCGAGTTGTGCGATGCAGCGTCGCTGTGTGTTTATGCAAAGTTAAAAAAGAAAAAAAGTGTAAATTTGTCCTCGCATGAAAACTCCTGAGCAAAGCATTGTTCTGTTAGAACATCTGCTTTGCAGGCGCAACAAGTGCAAATATCTCCGCGCAGAACACAAACACATTGAGCACACTTCAAAGCTGTCGCTGGAATTTAAACTTTAACGAGCCAGAGGGGAGAAATGAAAGAAACACAAGGTGTATAAATGCTCCAGGCAGCCCAGACCAGACCTCTGGAAACCTCAGGAGAGCACAGCAGGATGGGGGCGTGCAGGGGAGCGGCGGGGGGGGGACTCCCACCAAGTTTAAAAAAAAAAAAATAAAAAAAAAAGAGGAGAAAACAGACACAAAGAGCTAAACGAGGCTCGAGTGCAGTCAGATTCATCCCAGGCCGGCGGCCTGCTGCCTCAGCTCGGAAAAGAGCAGTCAGTTATCCTTCCCACCATGCAACACAGCGCGGCGCAGACAGGAGGCAGCAGGCGAATCAACAAAGATCGCGGGTTTGTCTGCTAGGAAACAGGAGACACCTCTGTGAACGCAGCAGACACAACAACAAGGCCGACCCACAACACATCAGAGAGACGGAGACAAGAACGACACCGAGGGACGCAGCAAACAACATCAAACATGTAAAGCAGGCTTTGGCAAGTGCACTTGGCAGGGAGCGCGTGCAGGCAGGTTGATGAGCTTGATGGGGGGCAAACATGTTATTAAAGAACCATAATTACAGCTATAAAATTTCTATGACATCAAGAGGGCACTGAGCGAAAGAAATGTAAGAAAAACATTGGCAGACTTCAAGAAGTGTTTTGTTTTTAATAGGAATCTGGGTGTCTCCCTCTTCAAAATGGTCCTAACAGTCGGGCTGCTCGCATCCACCCACCACGGCGTGTCAGATATTCTCATTTAACAGTATGAGCGAGGGAGGCACAAACAGAGGGAGAATACGATGCCTCAAGGAACAATGAACCTTTAAAGTTTCTGTCTTATAATCACTGGTGAAGCATGAGAAGATTTCAGCAGACAAGTGTTTCTCACACTCCGTGCTAATCATATGTCTTCAAGTGAAAGAGCCTGCAGAGAAGCTGAAAATACGTTCAATAAAGGGTTTCAAACCTCAGCACTTTTTGGATCACGACGGGCCAAAATGCGACAGCGCGTGTTGTTTTCAGAGACGGGGAACGTGGCCGAGAGGGACGGCGGCTGAAAACACAACGCCGTCACCTGGCATTTGCAGGAGATCTGGAGACACTTGGCTGGACGGACGGGTCAACAAAGCAGCGGACTTTCCCACAGGAGACGGGACTTGGATTCCAGCGTGAAAACATCACTTTGTTGCTTATTGTGAACAGTCACGTTGCACGCGGCCGTGTAGCAAACATCCTGTGACGAAAGAGTGAATTTAAGCAAAACCACGACATTTTACATTAAAACTAACCATGTTTATTTAGGGCCTACACTCAACCCTGACGTCTGGACCCAAACCGCTGTGTTTGCACAGTTGTAATCCAGCATTTTTGACTGTTTAGGACAACAACGAAAAAAAAAAAAACCGGCATCAGCCATTTTGGTGCCTGGAGCCAACAGATGCCTGGTTCCCTGTGCGAGTCCTGTCTGTGGGCTGATCACTGGCAAATGTTAACGTTAAAACAGAACAATGTACAGTTTTGCAGGGTGATGGCTGAAAACAGCAACAGAGCCTCGTCTCTCCCTTTAACTTCTTACATAATCCCAAAAAATATTGGCAGCATAAAAATGATTTCAGCCCAGTGATTTGTTTTGATAAAGTTGTTCTTTCGGTGAATGGGAAACTAGTGAATGGGCTGACAGAAGCATTCTGGGCGTGGGAATGTGAAAGGTCAGTTTGAAGGGGCCGACTAATCCGCCCACAGAGACCGTAAACCATGCTGCCGCTCTGGCGTCACTGTGGAGGTGACACTGAAGGGCATTTTGTAATGAATTATCACGATGACATTCAGTTTTAACCAAATAAAACTAAAAAGAGATTTATTTGTAGTTTTTCACACACACACATAATAACAATAAAATAGTTTATTGATACAATAATAATATAATAAACAGTTTAGTGTGATTTGCGGCGACCTGACGACGATGCAGTGGGTGAGATGTTGTGTTAAAGGTGCGGCGCTCAGTAGTAAAATAAATCAGCTCATTCATGATTCAAATGAGCCACTGACTGAGGAACACATTTGCATTTGACAAAGATTTCCCATCAGAACAATGTTTCGCGTTTGTTTCCTTTCAGTGTTTACATTTTTGCCTGATTTGAAATGCCGTGTCTCCCGACTGCACAATGAATGCGCAGACCTTTTCTTTTTATATCTCATTAGCCTTGAAACTCACTTCCACGGATTATCCTCTTACATTCACATATCATGAGATTTACTCTTGATATCTCTTAGGAGCAAAAACAACTGATAAGTATGCTTGTAAAAATCCGCAGTGATTTTTGGAGGAAACGCTGGAAAACTTAAACCTTAACATTCACTGTGGCTAAAATCGCCCTTGAAGCAGCAGCACTGCTTCATTATCGACCAATTACAGTGCACCCAGACCACATTAGAGAACGCATGTTAAAGCCACGAGGTCCAAAGAGGAGAAGCAAGATTTTTAAAAGCACATTCCACAAGCGCTAAAAGGCTCAATGCAAGTAATTTAAAACACAGGTATGTTGGAACCTTGGAAACACTCCCACCAAGCCATTAATGCACCGCCAGCAGCTTAACAACTCCAATCTGATGCACACACACACACATAAACACACACCTCCTGCCTTCCCAGGAATTCAAGTGCAACAAAGCAAGGAAACAACACTTATCACAGTCGGTGTTTATGTGATTTTTTTCCCCCCAATCTCCATCCAACTCCAGCTCTCTCCCCTTTATTCCTCCCTCTGTCTCCCTTTCATTGTGTCTCTGCCCCATTTATTACCCCCTTTTGTAGTACAGTATACTCAATACATAAACAAATACAGCTGCTGCGTTTCATCAAGCCTGTGATTAGCCTTGTCGACGGCACCACATCTTGAGAGAGCAACAAGAGAAACGGAGAAATGTGCCACAAACTCCCCCGGGACGAGCATTTCTGGAAACTCTGTATTGTTTGTAAAGAGGTGGGAGTTGCTATAATGTGTTTCTGTTGGGTTTATGCTTTGCTTTTTCTATTGAGATCATAAATTCTCAAGCCTGTAAATGGGAACAGTTCACAGTTAGAGAATAAGGCGCTTATTATTGGGCAGATTGTGAGAAGTATTTGTATCTAACAGTGGGATGTGAAGACATGCTGCTGGGCTCCCCCTCGCTCTGTGTGTGTGTGTGTGTGTGTGTGTGTGTGTGTGTGTGTGTGTGTGTGTGTGAGGGAGAGAGAGGGCCTCCACTGCATTTATACTGAGTGCATGTTTACTATAGGTCATATTTTATTCCATTTAAAGTGTTTGCAGTGTGTGTGTGTGTGTGTGTGTGTGTGTGTGTGTGTGTGTGTGTGTGTGTGTGTGTGTGTGTGGAGGCTGTGTTACAAAAAGATTGAGATGGAGGAGATCAATGCCCCAGCCTGAGGCCCTGGGAGAGTGACTAACCATCTAATTAGAGGGAAGAGCGATGAGCTGGAGCTTTAAATGAATAATTAGTGCCTTTTCACAGACTGGGCCGAACAATGCGAGGAAGAGATGAAAAATGGCCGCCACGCTGCATCACTCTGCTGCCCCCGAAAAACCAAATAGCCTGTGTCCAGATGGAGTCACCGGGGACCTGATACTCGGCGAGCTCAAGATGAAAAGATGAGCAGACACTTTGCGACCACCTCAGGCATTAGATAAGCATTGTGGCCCACTTCCATTTATCATCATTCATGTTCAAAGAGATCGACTTCTCGTTTGTCTGCCGTGACGGCTCATCCTGCTTCTCTGAATGTCACCGACAGAGGCAAACTCACCAGGAACGAGCAAAAAGAGTTTAGAAAATGCATTGTCATTAACAAATTCTGCTACTTTTGTCCTGAATGGGAACATTTCGTTGCAAATTGCGGTTAGTGCAACAAATACACGCACACAACAGTCTCAGTATCAACACATGCAACAAATGCGACTTTCACTTCATTGTTAAAACGCATATTGCATCATTCTTAAATGAGTCAACAATGCAAAGACTAAAAACATAGTTTTGGGCTTTTTGAACAAATGTGATTATTCCTGCAATTAAAGATGCAACATTTTTTTCCTGAATGAAGAGCAAGAAAAGAAAAACCGTGGTCATTAATCACAGGGTCTTATTAAAGGGGGATATCAAATTAATAAGCCCCCTAAACGTCATGGCAAATCTGTCCATTAGATAATTACATACTGCATCTTCTGTGCTTCTGCTGACCTCTCGGTTTGAGGACGGTCCAAGACAACAATGAACGGAGTGCTCAAATCTGATATCCCGGTGATGCATCCTATGAGGAGCAAGAACGCGTGCTGTACATTTCCTGGCAGTTTTCTCGGCAGATATTGAAATGATAGCGCTCACAAAAACATACAAATGAGATTTCTCTTGTGGAAATTCTGTCTCCTTAAAATTTACATAGAACTTGACAAAAACATATAACCTCTGTGCACATTTTATGGAAACCTGACGATAGAAGGAGTCACCAAGATCTGCAGACTACAAAAGAGCGGATAAACCCCACTTTGTTTAATATTTTACTTGACGAATGTACATCACTTTGAGACATTTATGGCTATGAAATGTGTTATAGAATCTATTACTGGAAAGGATATGTATGATCCCTACAGAACGAAGCTTACTGACTTGATGGATATTTGTAATATGAGGAGAAACATCTCGCCAACAACTGGAAGTATTATTATTTTGAAATCTGATGCACATATTCATGGTCACCACAAGATGAACTGATTTTCCATCCAGCTCAGATATAAACTGCAATTTGAGCTAATTGGCAAACGTTTGCTTTCTAGGATGTTGAACTAACATGCTAAACATCTTGCATTATTGCCGTGTGCATGCATTCTGCTCAAAGTTTTATCACACTCTTACTTTGCACAATTCATAGAAAAACCATGTTGACTAGCTGAAATAAAAAAGCCAAACACACAATACACACTGACTGTGAGCTGAAACTACACAGCTGAACAATATCTGACGGTGAAGTTAGATTTATTCCACCTGTGCCGAGCAATGGTGAACTCCGTTTGGCTGTGAGCCCTCATCCCTGAGAGCTAAATTGGTCGACCTGCTATTCATCTCCTCCTCTTTCCCAAGAACAGCACTAAACAATGGCCGCCTACTTGTTCTCATTAGCAAGCATTCTCCACAACAAGCTCACCTTGTAATCAATATCTTTAATTCCCTAATGGCCCTGACGCATTTAACCCCAGTCGTGCTGAGGGAAGGAACCGGAGAGATTGGATCTACCTAATGTCCTCTGGCGTGTTCGTGTGAGTCTCTACTCTCTCGTTTCTGAGACTTTCCTCTCAACACTGCACGCAGGTATTTCCCCTGAGGGTAAGCGTGGGTGGAGCTACGAGGAGGTCAGAGGTCAGAGTCGCACAACAATGAAGGTGTGCTCGAAGTTCCCCGCACTCTCCTCAACAGGTAAGGAAACAGAATGACGACGTCAAAGTTTCTGTGCCACGATGCTGGAAAGCTCGGTTTATATTCTTTACTTTGCATTTTTAATTGTTTTTGGACGCCTACGGCACTCGTGGACGGGCTGCAGAGTGATGGACTCAGCCCGTGAGCCTCCTACCTTTTTTGATTTTGCTGGATCATTTTCGGTTCATCGTTTTAACCACAAGAATTTTTCTTTTATGTTTTGACATGTGCAACTTTAACCTCAGAACACACATTTATGAGCTTCACCCAAACTCCGTTCTTGTCATTTCTAACTACAGCGTACACCCTCTTCAGGAAGAACAGTCCAAATAAACTCACTTCACAAAAACATCCCCAAAAGAAGAGGAAAAAAGACACGTACACCCAGAGACACACACCCTTCTCCAATCAGTGATGCCTGAACCTGCCTCAGTATGCTGGTTGGAAGGGTTGGCTGTGGTGAAAGCTGGTACAAGACCACCTAGGGGAAATATTCTGCCTCTGAAAACAATGACAGAAAGCAAGATAAATACTGCAATAACACAACCTGAAAGCAACAACCAGGCAACCACAACAGCCAAGAGGCAGGGCTGTGGTGTTCCAGCCTGGGCTCAGTTTCCAGACCACATGTCCGACATGTTCGACTTCCAGGCCTCTTGCTTTTTCTGCACTTGTTCTTGTCCCGGACATTCATTCAGCCACTGGCCTTGTATTCAGAAATACATTTTCTCAATATAGACCAAATTATTTGATTCTATTCACTTGATGATAATTTAAGGGAAGAATTAAGGGTATTATATAACTGCTTGGTACATTAATTGCTTGAGGGCACCTAGCTGCTGCAGACACAGGTATGTGTATGTACCTTTAGGAGGTTTACCGCCTGCTCGGGTCCTGACATTGACTGATTTTGCTCTGGTATCTCAAGTATCTTGTCTGTTCTTTGGTTTGCTTTGACACCTTTTGGACCTGGGCTCGTTTCCTATTCACCTTGTGCTGGGACACATTTGGATTCAACAAATCCATCAATCAGTCAGCTGAAAGAAATTGAATAAACAACTACTTTTTTTAATGAATTACAATAATTTAAGTGATTTATCGAGAATAAATGCCAAGAATTCAATGTTTCAGGAATTGACTTTATCGGATCTGGGAACTTGTGAAACAATTAAAAATGACATGTAAAAGCCAAAGCTGACAAATTTGAAGGTATTTCAACATGTCATTTGTTGATCATTGATGTCTGGTACGGATGAAGGATGAGGGCAACACCTAAGTTATTAAAAGTGTCATGGCAAGTTGTCCAAGAGTTGCACTGACATTTCACACAACAACAAATGTCAGCTGAGGCAAAGAAAGTTCAAAAAAGACTTGTAAACAACCTGACCCACGCACAGCTTCGTTCAGGCCAAAAACGCTGAACAAGGGAAACTCAGACATGTGAGGTTGGAGGTTGAGTCGGTTGACGCAAAACTTCAAAGTGCCATTTGGCGGAAGCACAAATCACTTTTAATGAAGCCAGTATCTCTTCACTGCATATTTCCTTCAACATTCAGCAATAAAACTCTGGGTCAAACACTTAACTACTTTGTTTTAATGTCTTCAAGGTGTGGCTGCTGAGCTTGCCAGATAGATGCGGTGCCTTTGGTTTAGACTCAATTGTTCCATGGTGACAGACGAGTTAATCAGCCATTCCCTCGATTGTTCAAATAGATGAAAGCATTGCTTACAGTAAGTGAGGCGTAAGGAACATAACTGAAAATATCACAGGGCTTAAAGGGATTCTGGTGTCCACCCGTTAGCCAGCCCAGCAGGTTTGGCCTGCCACAACAACAATGCATGAAATAAAAAGACACTGAATGTGCATCATCGGTATTAAGAGCAAACTCGCGTAATTAAAGGCAAATGTTCATGAAATCTCAGCAGCTGACTTTATGTGATAAACAACCCTGTGTCCTTACTGGGTGCACGTTAAATCCGTGTCAACGTTTGTTAAGTCGATTCCCGTGGGATTAAAGAAACGTTTGAATAGTCCATGCGGGTTCATTTTAGTGATGGCGTTACTGACACTGCACAGAAACGGGGGGGGAACCTCACAGTCACTTCGCTGCATGGAAACACAGTGGCACAACAAGTTTTTCTTGGTTATATGCTGTTGATAGATGAGCCTCTAACTTACAGATCAAAGCGTCTTTGTCTTGGCAGCCGTTTGAGGACTTCACCCTGACAGTTTCACTCGGTGTCAATCAAGTTCACTCGAGGCATTTCGTGAGGCAAACGCACGTCAGCTTAAAGGAGCCACGCCAAAACAAAATGTCCTTCCCGTACACGGACAAGGAGAGACACTCACTGGGAGCCATTATTCCCTCATTAAGAATGTATTTAGTGATCTGTACGTGCAAATGTCAAAATAGCGCAACGCGGAGACACAGTGTAGAGCTGTACTTACATTTTGTAGTGTTTAATTAACACTTTAGCTTTCCAGTCACATTAATCAGCGACGCGAATGTGAACGGAGAGGAGAGCTCGTTTAAGGTCAGACAACGTTAAGCCAGCTCTGCCACAGTAACTAAATCATGACCTAAATGCATCAGTGCTGGAAGAATCACTGTAATCACAACATCTCTGCAACTTTTCATTCTTGACATAAAGTGTACTTGAAAAATGGAGCCTGTTATTTCAGAAAGGCTGCTATAGGGAACTGGACTTTAATAAATACTAGCACTCGTGACAAGGCTGTGCTTTGCTGAACATTTAGTCGCCTGGGAACGAGGCGGAACTCAGCATCGTCTTGCAAGATGACACATACCATGGAAATGTCAATTTGTACAGCAGATGATGTGCCTTGACAACGCGGCTTTTTGAAATGTTTAGATAATTCCACCACATGATAACTGCTGCCACGGGGGATTACTAGGATCAACAAATGCCGTGACCTACGCTGTAATCCACAATGTTAGACTGCGTGTTTCCTGCCCGGCAGTATGTGCTCCACAAGGGTGTGTCACCCTCACCAGGGTGGCATGACCCTAGATGACAGGGAAGCCAGCTGGATAACAGGCCGACTGTTGGCAGGCTCCAGGTGCCTCAGCGAGTGGCCACCAACTACCAACCGCGACATCAGACGTAAGCAAAAAAAGGAGACGAAATGAAGGCACAGACAAAACAAGAGCCAGACGAAATGAAAACAGAGACCACTGTTGCCCTTTCTCTGGCACACCACAGTGTTTTTCAGCCTTTTGTTGTCAGCCACAGACTGAGAACACTGACACCGAGAGAGCATCGGCATTCTCTCACTTGGCAGCTGCAGTTTTCAATCGCAGCAGACGCCGCCAGAAGGTGAGGCACCACGTGGCAATTGTGGTTTCACAATAAGACGGGATGGAGCATTTCGTGTCTGAAAGCTCCCTCGTATCCCTGCAGGGAGAAACCATCTCCACTGAACGGGGATGTTTTCATGACACTGGACGCCTGGCTTACAGCAAACCTCGTCCCCTTCTCGAACACAAGGCGCTGTATTCGTTTTAAAGCCCAAACAGAAAGAGGAACATTCATACGAGGCAGCATTTGATATGGGCGAAGCTCTCAACTGTTAGAAATGGGCCACATGTCGCAAGGATGGGTTACACGCTGCACGGCAATGGATACTAGACAAAAAACAAGGCTGAACCAGCACATGGCAAACCCATCTGGAACAAAAGCTGGCCTGATTTGACCAAAGATAAGTCACGAGCCGGGCTCTGAACAGAGACTCTCTGAGCCGCTCTCCTCCAAAGCAGAAACATTCGGGATATTGGCCTAAACACAGTGGGTTAAATGGGCATTTGTCTGAAACAGGTCAGTCAAACATCTAATGGTATATGCACAAGCACAAGGGAAAATGCCACAGATAAATAGGTGGGTGCACCATCCAGCCAACAGGCAATGTTAGATGGGTTAATGGCTTCTGAGCCATTCATCAGCTGGCTGTAGTCAAGCATGGGGGACAATGGAAGGACGGAGGGGGCAGTTCTGACGGCCTGATGGCCCCAACAGCAGTGAAACTACACCTAAACATCTTCATGTGTTAGCCAGGCTGCATGATAACTAGTAATTTTGCTTCGGTTCAAATACATGCTGCAAGGGTTTTAGGCGTTTAGGTCAGGTTTGTTTTATTCCGTGACTTAAAATATTAAGAAATGTAAAGGTCACACACAGTCCTAACAGGTAAAATGACAAGTGTTTGGAGAAGAAATGGAATGAAATATAGATAAAGAAAAATCAGGAATGTGTAAACTTTAAAAGTAGAGGATGGTTACGTTAGAAAAGGAAATGTAAGTCACGAATGAAAAGCCAAGTGGGATATTTGCTTAAGTTTGAGCTAATATTTGAGTGAATTTCTGCAGGTGCCTTTATCTTTCACACTGGGTTCAGGTGTAGCATGCAACGCTTTGGCATGTTGTGAATGGGTAAAAATGAAGAAAACATTTATATAGTCCGAAAAATCTAAATGCTGATTAATATAAAGGAGAAAGTCGTGTGTGAAAGTTACTTCAGAACTGGAAACATGCTTGCAGCTAATTGCTACGATGAACCTTCGACATCTAAAAGCGAGTAGGTTGATCCACCTGAGTCTGTTTTCAACAGCAGTGATTAAAAAGGTGGAGGGAGCTAAAGTAATGGGATTAAAGGCAGGCAGCTCTTTGGAAACGTGTGCCAGAGCGCTAGAGGAGGCGCACAGGAGCACAACGTCTCCGCACTCGAACCAGCCGAGAATCACCGGACACGAACGCTCGCACCCCCACGTGTGAACTAAACATACAGATGCAGCCACAAACAGGTAGATGCACATAGTAAGAAATCACATCAAAAAAGCATGTCAAAACAAGCTGGAAAGGGAAAGCTCACACACACACACACAGTCTGTGATTGACAGCTCACATTAAAGTAAAGGCAGGCCCGGGCAGGGCAAGAGGAGGGGTGACGGGAGGGAATTAGAGGCATTTTAAAATGGTAATAGCTGTGTACACTCTATAAAAGCCATTCATAGCAGGCGAGCAGATGAGCATAGCAATGACAGCCGCCGGTCTGTGCGCCCGTGAATCGGCCCCGAGGGCGCGGAAGGGCAGAGCAGGCGCACACACACACACACACACACACACACACACACACACACACACAGACAGGCAGATAAAGGGATGGCAGTCATTTCTTACTTTGGCATGTAGGGATGTCGCAGTATCTCCAGTAGATACCATCTTCATAATCGGCGATGTAGCACCAGGGCTGAACATCCCCATCAGGATTCCTGCAGACACAGAGGTGTGAGGTTTCACCGTTACGCCGCTTCAGTCTGATAATGTTTTCTATTCATTTTGGCTTCCAGTTCAAAAGTAAGACCCCCACCCTCCTCCCCCCTTCTGTGTGTAGTCAAACGTAGCTGTTCATTGCTGGTGCAGACAGGGAGCACAGAGGTTTTTGTTGCCTCACGTCCACTGACAGAAAACCCTTCTTCAGTGTCTACATAACCAAACACTGTCTGACAACACTGCGGTTAGAAAATGGCAATCTGGGTGTCCCTCTTATCGTGAGTGTGGTTTCGGAGGTGTGTTGTGGAGGCGATGAAGGTTGCAAAGGAAGAGACGACAGTGAAAGGTGGAGGAGTGACGAGGGGAGGAGAGGTGACGGCAGGGGGAAGGAGGGAGGAAAACAACAACACAAAGGTCGAGTGAAAAGCCTGCTGCAGGGGGCTGAATGCTGAGGAAGATTATCTTCAGTGTGTCAATCATCCGCTGTAGCACCCCTCAGCGCTTGGTGGTTTAGCCTCTTCTGACCATCCGTGTCAGTCAAGACCGGGACCAGCGGGTCTTTGAATGTTGGTTGGAGATTTTTTTTTTGTCGTTGTGATTGTTTGAGGCCAGACGCGGACCTTGAAAAAGGAGGCAGGGCTTTTGTCTGAGGCTGGAGTCTCAGACTCTCAGTCTCTGGAATCATTAAAGCACTTTTTAAGCCACAGTAATAAGGCTGACAGGTGCCTCTGCGCTTGGGCTTTGCAGTTTCGCCTACAAAAGTGATGAGAAGTGAGACTGACGATGGAAAATAACAAGGATCTTTGTGCAGGCTCCGTGTCTCCTGGGTAATCATGAGACTCTGTAAATCGTGACCCTATCGGCAACTTCTCGATTGCAGATGAATTTAAACAGAAGGAGCTACTGTGGCGTGCAGTGGGATCTCGTCGCGGTGCTCGTTTCAGCTCTTTTCACTCCACATGACTGTGAACTGTAAAAATTAACTGTAAAAACGCACGTCTTCCCTTCTAACATGACACTGTTATTTTTTTAACGCCTGACCGTAATTGCCACAGACCTTATTTCTCTTCTTTTGTGACACGCCTCATTGTAGCATCTTGAAAACTCCCCGCGGCGCTGCACTATCCCGTTTCGCCTTTTGTGAGCAAAGTTGTGAAGGGCGTTTCCATTTCTTTTCTTCTCCTATCAAAAACACTATCCCGAGCTTCCTCCTCTCTTTTCACACTCAGAATGAGGTACTGACAAAGATGTCGATTTAAACACTCGTTCTGGGTTGGACTGAGGTTTAAGTGCATAAAGCTTATCGCTCTCAGTATTTGGCAGCTGCAGCTCTCGTTCTTGCAGCCTGTCGCTAAAGGGAAAACACAACCAAAGAATCCATCCATTATCTTTTTACATGTTCTACTATTAATTACTCTTTCCCCACATTCGCTAGAAACCAGCTGATTTCCAGTGAAGTTCAACACCATATCAAAAGCCGAGATCTGCGCGTTGCTCCACCCTGATAGGGAGGCAGACACCTATTTGTTTAGCCCAAGGCAACAGCTAAAACCGTTAAAATAAGCCAAAACTAGGTCCCACCCTTCCAAACGTTGCATTACACAGTATATATTATATATCCATTTTCCATTTCTCTCCCTTCTTGCCTTTTTCTTGGCTGCCAATGTGTAATGACCCTGTTTGAAATAAGACTCCCAGGAACTCATCTACAGCCAGTTATGTAATTTACTGCACTCTTTTAATCATCCCCTGAGGAGGCAGACATGACTTACAACCATCGGTGAAAAAAAAACATCCTTGTTAGACCACCCCCATCCCAAGTCGGACCCACCGGCAACTTTGATCACCCAATAATGTGGTGAATCCCTGCAAGCTTTCTCACAAACAGCGTGTCCCCCACCTCTCTCTCTCTCTCTCACACACACACACACACACACCTGCACACACCCTTTCAGCAGAAGCATGGGAACATCTTTCACAGAGCTGAGGTGAACAGTCCATCCCACACAACAGGAAGGTAATCGATCTTTCCCCGAGGTGTATTTGTGTGTGAGGGAGGGCGGAACAGAAGCTACAACGCAGAGATTCTCACATTAGCTGAGGTGCCACTGAGCAGATAAGTACGGACGTCGACAGACGGAAATCTGTTCATTTAACCCAACAACACAGCGGAAGACTCTGACAGACGTTGATGCCAGTGTGTGTGTGTCTGTGCATTTCCACATGTGTACGTTTGTGCGTTTAGGGTGGTTCGATTCACGTCCAAGTGCGTCAGACGCGGCCCGCTTGGCTCCGAGCAGAAGAGCTTGTTGAAACACTCCCGTACCCAGAGGTAGATCACAGAAGACGTTTGGACATTTAATTGGCACAATTACACTGA
Organism: Channa striata; assembly: GCA_033026295.1. Lineage (NCBI taxonomy): Eukaryota > Metazoa > Chordata > Actinopteri > Anabantiformes > Channidae > Channa > Channa striata. The sequence goes on from CM065178.1 coordinate 22,375,597, forward strand.
TTGACTCATTTTGCCTGGAGTGAGCCGCACACTTTGGCACAGAACCAATTATAGCCACATTGTGTGTTTGCCTCACAGACTTTCTGGTTCTCCATACGAAGGCGAGACCGGCTCACATGTAAACACTGGGAAAAGCAGCTGCTCTCGACTGGCTCTTGTTCAAAAAGGTCCCTTTGAAAACCATTTTCCACATACCTTAATCAGACAATTTACGATCATCTTTACAACGCCTGGCACTGCGCAACTACATCAAACTGAACAGCGTGCCTCCAGTTGTTTTCCCCGAGACGGACTTTTGTTTAGTTAAATTAGTAGATGTGTACAGTGTACAAAAAAATGAAAGATGAAAGCTACGCCTCATTTTGCAGAATTGGAGAGTGCAGAAATGCTGATTGGGAAGTGGTGGTGAGAGGCTTGTCTGGATTGGGATTTGAGGTCAACAGCAGATCAGAGTCTGGCAATTTACTGCCTGAGAGAAGACTTTTTAATTGACTTGGATGATTTAGCATGCAAACTGCTGTCTACTGCTGCGCTGCATGAATGCATGTATTGAAGGAGAGGGCTTCCTGGCTGTGGGCTCGATATGTATAGTCTACTGTCTATTGTGGCTCTGTCACGGTCCACTTGTGCTAAATACAAGGTCATGATGTTCCTGTGTCATGTGTGGCTGGTAAACAAAGCGCTATTTTACTAGAGTCGTGTCTAAATTGTGACAAACCTTCTCTCCCTCTCTCTCTCTCTCTCACCTCTAGCGACATTTAGCCATGTAGATGTTTTTTTCTTTTATTTGTAAAGATTTAAGATATTCATTTGCCAGCACTTTACACGCATTTCTGAAATAAATGAGGCAATGCGAGGACATATCTAGATAACAACATGGTAATTAGGTTTCAGGATTTTCATGACTGGGTGACAGGAGAGTAATCTAAAATGGTGATTATCAAGTAATAACTAGGTAATGGCTTAACATAAGCAGCAGATATACTGTATCTAAGTAATAGGAGGCCAAACAGCATGAGTTACAGTTACCTGGTGCTAGTCTCTGTGTACTAACCATGGATGAGAGCTGCAAAATGCATAACATCCCTGTTTCTACATCATTTCATGGTAATATATGATAGTGGTAAATGGACGACGTGACAGAAGTAAAGCCAGCTTTATCCACACTTCAGGTCATAAACCCTGTTCCATTATTTAAACACAACCATTGCTTTTAACCACTTATTATTTCAGTGCTTTTCATAATGTTAGTTTATTATTTTATTATTAACAATACAAACCCTGTTAATTCTTCTTACAGAAACATCTTATTACCTTGTTGTTCTAATGTATTACCCCCTAAATTAGCGTGCTACTACCAAGACTTTAACCAAATGTTACAATGCTACCAAAGTGCAGCTAATTGTTTGTGATATTTCTGACATTAATAGACTGATCCCACATTTACAAATTATTCAACATCAACTGTATCGTTGACCTACATTTTAAACTTTTATTTTAGTCCCAATCTGCAGCAGCAGAGGCTTCATTGATGTACGGTGTTTTACATTAAATTAACAGGCTCAGTCTTATGCTGACGGACAAGGTGAGGCGGCCACTTTGACAGAGGCACGTGGGTCCTTACGTTTCTGTGTCCTGTTGCCTTAAATTATGTTTCTCTCTAGGTGTGCATGAATGTCTACATGGACGTATGCAGAGACGGGTGTTTACAGGCTCACGGAGGACACGATGCGCACACTTCCCAAATCTCAACAGCTCGTTATGTGGAGAGTTGAGTGAGTGTGAGTGTAATTATCAGTACTCAGCTAAGCTGCTGCCCAATTGTAAATAGTTCTCCCGTCGTTGGAGTCCACACTCCAAGTTTAAACTTGACAAGTCCAAACTGCCAAGTTCAGAAGCCCGGACCTGGGGCACTTTGTATTGAGAAGCATCCCATCTCTTTCTCATCTTGTTCTTCTCTCCATTTAACAATTAAGTGCATTGGTGCCTTTAATTCCCTTTTCCACCTTTTCTTCTTCTCCAAGAAATTATCGTTTGCTAAATGTGAAAATGTGTGAGACTGTAACCCTCACAGAAGCCTAATTCAACCTATGTTTATTCAATCAGGTGAAGGTAATGCAGACGACTAAGAAATGAGATCCCAAAGATGAGGAGCAGGCACAGGTAACTGGGTCAGATTAAGCTACAGGGGAACTTATTGTGTATATGTGGAAGAATTTACTTAATTTCCTCTAGAACCTCAGAAAGTGTTTTGCCAAATTATGATCTGGACCTCTTTAACTTTTATTTAAATAAACCCTGTTAACATTAATGCAAAGAGCATTAATGTTAGTGTTGATGGCTGAAACTTTAGTGCCACCGTACATCTTCTCATGGAGCTCTTAGTAACACAGTCACACAATGAGTGGACAACTTGGCTGCAGTTTTCCCGACCTCATATTTGCACCTACCATCATAGAGATTCAATTACAATCAACTTGGGGAACACTATTCACTCTGGCATTTCTATTATCTCATCTCTGTAAGGGAAAATCATTAGAAGTCATAGTGGACACATAAATCCTCCAGTACACACACACACACACACCTGCATTTAAATAGCCAGGAAGTGGCTGACAAAGCCATTCAACCACCCACTGAGCTGTCATGCACTTCACTCTCTAATGCAGCAGTGGAGAGTCCAATATCCGCCTAGGTAAAGTAGATTAGAAGAAATAATAAATGAAATATAATTCAGACCTTTGATTGGAGCGATATTGTTCTTGCGAATGTCATGAAGTTTTCAGAAAAGGTCAAAGAAGTACTTAACAACTGGAAAGAGTGCGGGGCGGCTGCAACACAACTCTCAGACTCAGCACCAGACTTAAAAGTCGATCACTTACTTCTACTTCAAAGCATGAAATGATTTCTGTATCGAACCACGCTGATTATCAGTAATGTGATAGTCGCTGTTGAAATGATTCTCCGCTTAGACACAAGAGCTCTTGTCCTTTTCATAAGGCTTTGTGCTTTTTTTTTTTTTGCTGGGGAATAATGTGACATTTCCCCCTCTGCTCAGTTTCACCCTGTTTTCGCTGGGCTTTTTTTATTGCAGGCTATAAAGATGAAATGTGGGGGCTGTTAGGGTTCTTTCTCCAGCATCACTGTGGTGTCCCCTCGGCTAAATCACCACGGGGAAAACACAAGTGATGGGAAAAGAAGTTTATAATCATCTACTTGTCTGCTTCTCAGCACAACACATGTTTAAAATCGTCACAAAGACTTCAAATTATCCACCTGCGACACGGCCTCAGCTCTCATTTCTTAAGCTTCTGCCCCGTCCTTTCTTGACCCGCTCGTCCTCGCTTTCGGCCTGTTTCCTCCCTGCTTTCTGTAAGATTTGCGACATATTGTGGAGGCCAAGGCAGAAGCAAATGCATAAGCCTCCGACAGGCAAAGCAAAGGCAGGGTGGAGAGACGACGAAGTGGCTAAAGGGCTTTAAAGAAATATTGGAAACAGAATTTGAATTGCAAGATGCACTTTATGCAAATAAGTATATTTGCAATTCAAATTGAGCAACACATGGCTGAGAAAAAAAATACATCTCACAAGCAAAGGTTCTGGGATTTAAAAGTCAAACGCTACAGATCTTTCTCGGCGGTGGCATGACCCCTTCATCTGTGCACGTGTAGATGTTTGCAACGTGTGCACACACAAACACACACACACACACACACACACACACACACACGTGGGTGGACACATGCACAAATGCTTGACCCTGTGCAGACATGCCATAAATGCCATCCCTCATCTTTTCACAATGAAGTGGCCGCTCGGGTCCCCATAGCACTGCTGATGGGTGACTCTTCGCAAGCGGCGAGTCTGAGAGACACTGAGAATAGCTGAAGCTGGAGCCGTAAGTGACAGAAAAGCCTCTGTTGGGAGGGAAACAAAGTAATGAGCTGACAGTGAGTTGGAAAAGCTGTTAACTGCATCGGCGGCCAAAAAAACAGCCAAATCCAAACAATGATGATGTCCGTTCTGAATCGCTTGTTTGACATAATACACTACTAATGTGCAGGGAAAGCCTTTCTCGATCCTCTGTGTGTATCCTACTCATAAATCTTGCGTATTTCTATCCAGTTCAAGTAAAAACAAATCTGCCCAGTGCCACTTCAAAGCATTTCTGCGTTATGAGTTTACAACCATGACTTAGAGAAATGTTTCAGCGGCTTTGGGCCAAGCAGGAGGGGGGGTGTTCTGTTTCTTATGGCTTGGCGACATGGGCCAAGCCACTGTTCTGGACGTCTTGGCGAATTCGAACTGACTCACAAAGGAGTGCGGCTCCCTGCGAATACACAAGTTTGACAGTCACGCATACAATGCTGACAGTCATACTTGGAGTGTGACTGACGAGTAGGAAGGGTTTTCAGACACCCAAAGCCACTACGTCCCTTCACATTCCAGGGATGAGCGATGGAGATTTGCTTACACAAACTTTTCAACCATGTTTGTGTCCTTGTGTCGACAGGGCTAAACGCTCTGTTTGGGCAGCACCAATAAAATATTCAGTGGTCAACGTCTGAGCAGGTCCCCTGTGCTCCAAATGCTTTGTAAAATGACAACAACCTGATTCTGAATTATTCACAAACATAACTGCTTTGCCCAGAAAGCATCAAAGCTTTGTCAAACATCAGTTTGTAGTAGAAAGATGGGTTTATGGGTGCTACTCAAAGCAATTTTTCATCGATAACATCAATTATGGCAACAAGAAACAAAAAAGGGGAATGATAAGATTGGCAGCTTTAGACTTTGAGGTAAATGTGCAGGATTTCCTGCACAAAGGGCAGATGTGATTCTTCCAGGTAGCAGCAGCTAAAGCCTACTTGAGATTCTAGGTGGTGAAACAAGTAAAAAGGTGTTACCCTTGGCTCAAAACAAATAGACCTGGCAGGTATGGTCTTTATTTCAGCAAACAGGGTCTTATGTACTTAGGGGAATCGTATAAATGCACATTAATCAGTTAGTAATGTGTAAAATTTCTCAGTTTTCATGATTTTCACAGTTTGTGTCTCGTTTTTGGTGAAATGTTGAATAGTTTCACCCTGAGAGGCCTCTGAGAAGTTGGCACTCCTTTGCAATATTGGTTTACAAGCCAAAAGAATTTGGAATATCTACTTTTTTGGCTTGATTCTGCTCAATTTTATGCCACATTCTGTATACTCATGATGTGGAAACACATCTAACTGATTTTCACGATTTAATATGACCATAAAAAGGTCGGTGTGCTCCAAGAGGAAGGGGACTCACCTGCAGTAGTTGTGGCTGCCCAGACCCCCTTCTCCATTGGGATATTTGAGGGTGTTGTAAGGGTGCTGGAAGGTCTCATTCCAAAAGAGGCAGGGTTTACCACCATGCAGGCTGGTCTGGTTCTGGAAGCCCCTGTAGTCCTCTCCATTGGCAGTGTAACACTCTGGGAGGAAGACATAAAGTTGAGAAACTGAGGAAAATTCACCTAAATCAAAATCTGCTTTCCAGTAAGGAATTAGACGCTCAATGCGATGAAAAGCTTTTAAAGACGCATGTGAAAAACATGTGCGACTGAAATCAGTGAAATATTATTTCGCTAATAAAAAGGTTTAATGCGTTTGGTAAGATCATACACTTGTTTGGAGTAAGTGTAATCGTTGCCCAGACACCATGCAATTTCAACTCTGGCCAACGGTGTTAAAGCAGGATCAATCATAACATTGCTTCAACTAATGTCGACATACGAGCACAGAAGAAAAAGCCCCACAGATACACGGCAAATGCAAAAATGGCTTGAATTTCCAGGAAGCGTATGATAACCATATGGCCAGTCAGAAAGAGGGAGAAAGATAGAGCTGGCCCCCAAGACAAAACAATGACCGGCGGGAGCGTTTCTTCCCTGAAAACGGGGGATTCAAATAAACAAAGGCTGATGGGAGCATGATGAGCCGTCGCCGCTCGTTGCCCCGAGGCATCGGGAGGCTTTCATTAAGAGTTTCAGCAGCTACAACTGAATTCATGTTTTGATTGCATTATGGTGGAAATATTAATTTATTATCTGAATGTTATGATTACTCATGCTGCAGGTGCTCACGGTTGCTACGGCCGTTGAAAGAGAACGATACGCTTTCAGTGTAACCAGCGGGGATGAAAACAGGTTCTACATATCACATTAAGTTGTGATCAAATTAAACAGACGCCACGAGAGCACAGTTCAAAGATTTGAGATACAGTACAAGATTTCATGCGCATGCTACATTTTCTAGTTTCAGTCTATCCGAACTTGAAGTAGAAAGCAAAAGCAAAAGGAACCATTTCAACAAGTTCACATCCTGCTTGTCAATCAAACAGTTATAGGGAAAAAAAAACAATAGTCGCTTGTTTGGCTCGTCTCCATGGGGTCTTGTTGCTATGTACGCGGTTAGCCAGCGACCGGCCCCTTTCATCAAGCCAAGCTGTCTAGCCTGAGTATGAGCTAATGCATTGCAATATGACAGTCATTACACCCCTTGGTGAGCCAGCTGTGCTCAAGGCCCCTTCTCATTGTCTTCTAAGGCCAAGGTTTCCCAACTTCCTCTCTCTCTCGCTTGTCTTATCATCTATTTTCCGTCTCACCTTCCTCGACTCTTTCCTCCTCCGCTGCTTCTGCTTTTTCCATCACTGCCTTTCAACTTTCAGACAGACAAACTTTGCTTTGATGATTGTTTGGCCCCTCAGCCTCGTAATGCATCATTTCCAGTCTGTTCCCGTTTCCAACCTTGGATAGCAATGCTCTCACAGTCACAGGTCTTTTAGGGATCGTCCACATCAATTATGACAGAACTTTAAAAGTCATTCTTTTCTTTATGCAGAAGATCGGTGACCTGCCAAGTCAAATGTATGCGTACGGACTACAATTGGAGGGGCTGAAGAGGAACTAAACTTTGTGTGCTTAGCAATTAGCTTACCATACTTCCTACCATGTTTTGCATATTTACAACCGCTTTCATGCAAGCACACATTCCAGTGTCTTGCATCTGCAATAAAAGTATTACCAACACTTAATTTTGAAGTAAATGAGAGGGACACGCTGTTCTCAGTGTGTCAACCAAAGTTGCTTTTAATTAAAGTAGTTTCGGCTGTGTTGTTCAGTCAAGCTTATCAGCCATCCATCAACAGGGTGACAGGAGTTCAGCAGCAGCAAGGAGCTGCAGGGTGTCAGGTTCCTGCAATTATGATGCCACTCTATTGTCTGTAAACGGCTCCCCTCTCTCTTAGCAAATTAATACCGCCTCGGCATGCAAGGATATCAACCACTGGATCGTAAATCCACCTGAGAGTGGCTGAGTCAGAACGTGGCTCTATAAAATTACAAAAACAGCTTAATGGTGTTACAACAGGGGTCATGCTCTTGCCACCCTTACACGTGGGAGCGATGAGAGGGGTGGAGGAAATTACTTATCGCCAAGCTGACACCCAGAGGACAGGCGAGGCACGATAAATGAAGCACGTTTGAAAAGAATACCTGCATTTGCAAAGGATGCAGGAAACAAAATTTACCTTGTAGAAAACTTTGTAGAGAACTTTTTTCTGATGGCTACAGTAGGTGCCTCGGTATAAAGCAGTTATTTGAATATCTTTTGTATTGTGTATGCATTATATAATGCAGTGAGATGGGAATCTTATGATGAATTTTCATTGCATTTACATTTTTCTCAATGCCGCAAGCCACGGCAAGGGAAAGAAAGAGAGGGAAATGCTGCTATTGGGAGTTTGGCAGCGGCACAAGCACAATCATGAGTCACTGCTCCCTAAAAGCAATCACGACTGTTACTGCCCCAGTCAGAGAGGATAACATCAGGCAGGGACAGGGCAACGGACTGCATCCCAAATGAGCTCACGTCCTTCAAATATCTTCCCCTCCAAAGGAGCGAGTATTGAAATGAGTGAACATGCAACACTCCCCAATGCACTGTATCAAAACGACAGAGCCAAATGACTTTGTGAGTCTCTCTTCTCCTCCTTCGGGAAACTTTACTCTGGAGTTTCACGATGAAGCAGAGCTTGTCTGCACACGGTCCACTTGGAACAAGCTGCTGCTGGCAATCATCCCGCCCTCCTGCGGCCAAGTTAGCTTTCCAGAACGAGATGGCAAATATGGCAGCATTTGCCACCGAGCCGGAGATTGTGGGGTGGGGGTAGGGGGGGGGGGTTCCATGTGGTTTCAAGGCACCATTTGCTTGTGGTAGGAATGGGAAGTAGTCGATCTGCAAGGACACGAAGATAAGTGAGGCCATCGCAAAGATGAATGGGCCATTTAAGAGCCTTGCGGATGGCCACACATCTATCAAGCTAAAGGGAAAAGGCCAATTTTATGTTGGAACAGTATGGGTATGGACGTTTTATCCTTGTCCTGGAGAAAATGAAGAGCTCATCTGCTGATTGGACAATCATCATTTGAGGCCCACTCCTCTCCGAACACGCCCAGTCCAAGCCTCACACCCCAAGCAACTGTATGGGCTCTCGTCACATGGGATGGAGCTTTCTTGTGGTTTCATCATAGACCGTGATGGGAAACAGAACCACTGCCGCATGAAAGAAGGAGAAAAAGGGGGGGAAAGCCTCCTATAAAATACAAGCAGATCTACAAATAGAAAAAGTCCGGGAAAAAGGAAGAGGAGGACTCGCCCTTGACCGAGCCCTGCTGCGCTCATAGAATACTGCACCACCCCAGCAACAAGAGGGAAAAAAAATAGAAAAACAGCAGATGATCACTAAGCGAGAGCTAATCGCCCTGTTATTATATTTGTTGGGATTTGTGGCTAATGATTTCCACATTGCAACTTCAAATGCACTTGATGCTCTAAGGGGTCGACTAAGGGGGGTGGAGAAAATGGAAGAAAAAAAAAAAGAGCATGAGACTCTGGTTACGCGATTTAAAAAAAAACACAAACAAACAAGCTAACAAACAAATGGTTTCTCTGAAACACGTTGCCAGGTCACACAAGAGCACTTATTTGTTGTGTTTGCCACGAGGGATGAAAAGCCGGGATAATTACAGACGACTGCTTCCTCACACAGGGTTGACATAAAGAGCTTCCTTCCATCTTTATTATATGGTTCGAGCTCTGGGGACAGCAAAAGAGGCTTAGTGCATGAGCGATATTTCTACTGTAATAAAATTACACAGAATGGGTTTATGATAGAAATTGCACAGTATTATGAACAAAAAAGCAATTTGTAACACCACAAAACTAGAAGCTGCACAACGAATACATGAAAGGCTACGGAGACTTTCCAAAGTCTACAAACAAAGATCACAAAAATAGCAGATTATTAATACACAACCTGCCACAATGTGTTTCCCCTCCGCAGCGCCCTGCTAGCCATTACTGTTGTGGTGCTCATTAATGTCAGTGCAGTAAGAACAGAGACCAGGGCCAGACCAAACCACGCCAGATGTACTGGGTTACAGAGTTCTTTTCTGGGGGGGACACAGCTGGCTGCAACGCAAGTCTGGCTCCCCTTTTCCAAAACAGAATCCATTTCCACATCAAAACCACATCAAACTTCAGAGGGTCACAGGAAGATCGCGCCACATTTATTATCCAGGTTGTACACGCAGTCACAGATTCACTGAGGCTCGGCTAATGAAACCGCTGAGGAGAAGTCAGTTTCTCAAACGACGGCTTGGCTCGGCAGTTAATAGACCACACCTCGCATCCCGGCTTCTCCAGATTCCTAAGAGTGCCCTCATGCAAAAGGGTCACTGAAAGTGCAAGTCACCAACTAGTTAAATCTGTAGACGACAACAGCTCAATGAGATTTTATAGTCCTGCTTTTCATTTCACGCTTTTGTCATAGGTTGTAGCCCCAGATGACCAGGCTGTAAACCAAGACCTCATTCAGTCCTAAAATAGCCTCCATCCCCATCATTCTTCCGGAAAAAAAAAAAGAAACCCGCTGCTGCACCACCTCCTGAGTTCACTACCACAGTAGCCACAGACCCACAGGACTCCCTGCCAAAGTTACTGGGTAGCACCTATAAAACATCGCCCCATCTCATTTTAGTGTGACCCCTATTATTTAGCTTCATAATGGAAAAAGTCTAATCTTCTAGAGTCAGTGGTTGGCTTAACGGGCTTCCCAAACCCCCTTTGTTAGAAGTTTCATGTGGCAAAAAAATTTAGTTTTTTTGGCCAAACGTTTCCCTCTGATCCTAAAATTTTGTGATAAAAATGAATCGGCAAACATGTTTTGTAGGATTTCCTGTAGTGACTGACATGGTGCCTCACAAAACACAGCACAGATGTGGTAAGAGTAGCGTTGGCTCGGTGAGCGGACAATGACGGAGCGAGGTGAGACTGAGAATGTTGAGTTTTGCTTGGCAGACGTTCAGCGAATGACTGATGAGGTTCAGACTGACAGTGACGTAAAGGACATTCAGGGACTTGCTGAAACCCTGGGAAAAAAAGTCACTGGCAGAATGTCGACGTCAGAGACCCGCAAGCGAGCGAGCCTGACATGAGGGCGGATGGCGTGTCACGTTCAATTGCTTCCCTCTAGCACCTCCTCACCGTTTCCTCAACTCGAGTCTCTCTCAACGTCAGCCATGTTACCAAACACGACTAAAAGCATCTTCACCTCACGGCCTCACAGACCGTTAGAGAGTTAAACAAATACGAGGGGAAATCTCCTGCATACTCAACACGTGCCGCTGAACCTGCTCTAAACCAACTCTGACACCAGAGTAAACACAACTCTGCAGAGAGGGGAAAGACACGACTCGAAGTGAGAGCAGGAGGCACCGAAGGGGGCTGAGGTTGCACAATTAGCAAGTTTGAGATCGATTCATCCTAAACTAAACCAAACTGCAACTCGGAGCAGAGCACTGAGACTGCAGGAAGGATTGTGAGAGACGGAGTGATGGCAACGGGGGAAGCAAAATTAAGCCGGGGCCAAAGGAGCGAGGTAAACAGAGAGGCAAATACAGAGTGAGTCAGGGTGGGACAAAGACTGTTTTTATGATCCCACAGATTGTTAACCCAGGCTCTAATTTTCTCCTTCTTGTGCATAGCACCAGTGAAGTGAACACTTGGTTTATTTCACATTTCTCCATGTTAGAGACGGGCCTGACAAAGCACAGGCTTGTAAAATTAACAGCACACAGAGTTAGTGTCTCCATCGCCAGAGGTCTGAGCGTTGAAGGTAGGAGCTCTGTGGCGCAGCTGCGTGCTGGGGACTTTTACCAACAAACAACGGGTGTAGGGCTCAGGAGACAGAGAACAGGTCTTGTTAATGCATGTCTTCAAGGGAGAAAATAGCAGAACCCCATATGGGTTCCTTATCGCACGCAGCCTTTGATAACCGGAGGATCTACGGCTTGTGGTACAAGATATGATGGCTCCCTGTTAACTCTAAACGCCATGTGTGCTCACACGGGGATGTTTAAGGCTTGCGCTTTTCTTTCAGTTTTGTTTTTTTTTTTTTTGAGTAAAATGATCGCTTAGTCAACTTGCACTATCAGATACTCCGATAAGCGTACACAGTGACAAAACACACATTAATCTGCACCACCCACAGCATTCGTGCTCGTTTTTTCCTCCCTCTCTCCCCACACTCCCATACCTCCCCCCCCCCCACCCAGATGCACTTCCAGTAAGAATGAAAGGGAGCAATTTTCATCAGTAGTGCAGCCGCAGTATTTTAAGATGGATCCGATGCGAAGGGAAGAGACGACACACACACATCCATATATTCGCACACACATAAACATGCATACAGGCTCCTTTGTTTCCTTAGTGGCAGGGCCAGCGTCATTGTGGTGATGCCATTCTCACCCACTCATCACTGAACTCTACATATCGCCCACTGAGTGTGTATATGTGTTTGAGTGCACGTCTGTCAATTCCCTAACTCCTCTCCTCACAGTGGGCCAACCCCTCAAAGGCAACAATCAATTTGCGGTGACATTATGTAAGCTGTGCGGCCAGTAAGACTCGGGCTCACCTCTTGTCCACTCCCCTGGAGGATGATTACCACGTTTCAGGTTCCTTCAGGGCTCTACAGACCCAAGTCAAACCTTTCATTCACGTGCAAAATAGTGCAAAAGTTCAATTGTCTTTCACTTATTAGTTTGTAATTTTAATGTAGAGCCACATCTGACATTTCTCAGATCATTTCATCAGATTGCTTCGGTTCCTGATTACAGGGTTTTGTCGTCTCATTGGCTGTTTCAAAGTATTTTCAGCCAAACTTGCTTCCACTTGACAGAATTATTAAGAAACATGTTATATCTTATTACCCGTGTGCTACTGACACACAGCTAAATGCCTTCCTGTCCCCTGATGACCTAAACACCAAAGGCAGAGGGCTAATCTTCACTGACAACATCAACAGCTGCGATTTTCTACACCTCAGTAGCTTTTCACTGTGTTTAAAACACAGCGAGCAGAGACGTTGCACCTTTTTAACAGCTTTTTGTCTCTTGAACAACTTACAGTAACCAAACTTTGAGGTTTCATATCCCAAATAAACTCAGAAAATTGGGTCCTGACATTCATCTCTAGCAGACGGGACTACTGTAATGCGCTTTGTGTTTGACAACCAAAACAGACCACTTCAAGGTTGCGGCTCATTCAGAGTAGGTCTCTTTACTGGCTCCCCGAGCTGCAGGGAATTAAGTTTAAAATTCTACTGCTGGTCTATAAAGAACTTATTGGTTTGGCTCTCTCAGTATATTACTGACCTGATCACTGACTATTGTCCAGCCCTCAGATGATGCGGTAGCCGTATTTCGGATCAGTTAAACTGTGTACGCAAGACATTGGTCTGGAAGAGGGATTTTTAGGAGTTTGTCTTTATTTAGCGTGGCGGTCTAAGGACAGAGGGTGTCATTGTTGAGTAGATCGTAAGGCCCTGTGTAATTTCACCTTTGACATCATGTGACCTTTACAACATAAAGCCCCTGTGGGACAGTTGGACACCATCGACCCACTCACATAAACTCATGACAGGATATCAGGCAATTAGTCACTAATCCAAATTTCATATCAACCTACTGGCACAAATATGCTCTTTGCTTTCCTGACAACCACAGATCGAGTTGTCACCACATAGGCAATAGTCCCCAATGAGCAGTCCTATGTTGTCACCTTTTGGGAGGGAGCCGGAGGATTCGACTAAAAAACAAACCGTAAGTCCAAACTGTCAAAGAACGGCTAGATTCTGGTTGTAGGGGCCCTGAAGCTACTGTATTGTGAAAGCCTGACAGCACCTCAAAGAAAGGTGAACCGTGTAAGAAGAGAGGGGTTGTCGCTAGACACACCTGTTTTCGATCGTCCTGTTTGTGCTCAGGTTAGCTGGTATCTGAGGAATGTAAATTATATGTGGTTTGGTTTGGGCTGAAGCTCTGTCAGTGCTGTTGCAGGGGATTGTGTGCCGACCCCCCACCCACCCCTCCCAGCACACACACCACCTCATCTGCCTCAGAGGTCCTGTGTGATTACAGGGTGCTGGAAAGATGAGGTCTGACTTGGATAAATAAAGGTCTCAGGATGAGGGGAGGGAGCGATGTGACCTACTCTACTAATGCAAAAAAAAAAGTAAAACAAACAAAAAAAAGTGCCGCAGCAGATCAAAAGCTCGGATCTTTTTCCTGTTTATTCTTAACAGACATCGTTATTAAAACAGAATGTTGTCTCATATTTTTTGGAGTAAATCATAATAAGGCTCGAGGCGAGAGAAGCTCAGCCTGTTGTGCAAGGCAGCAGAACAGATTGAGAAGGGCCTCTTGCAGATTTTCAGTTTTGGCCTTTGAGGACAGACGCCTAGTATCACTTAACTGACTGCGGTAACAGGCCGTGCGGGTGCAGGCGCTGTCGGAAATATTTGTTGCACAACCTTAAAACACCATTCAACGCTCCTCAGACAGAGCGCTCCTCTGCCGCTGGTTTTTCAGTTTGTCTTGACTTGTTATTTCCTGGTGTGAAGATTTCAATCATGTGTGATACCAACATTAAATTGATCATAAGTAAAGGAATACAATATTATTAATAGGGTATAAATAATATTGTCATCTCTCTTTTAGCCTGAGTGCATAATTGAAAATTCAAACTTTCTGATTTTGTCACGTTTTTCTTGCCTGATCAATTTTGCAATTTGTTGCTTGTATTTATTATGGCTTAAGTGTCTAACAGTTGTTTTCGTGTTTTTATTTAACCAATCTGTTGATTTTTTCCATATTAACTTCTTAATTGCTTGGTTTACACAATTACACATAATAAAAAAAAATTTATCAACTAATCTGATTAAGATGGTGGGACCAACAGTCCAAAACACAAAGATATTTACTGTACAGTGAAATAAAGTTAGTTACTAAAGAAACTACCTGTACTTGACATCTGTGCTTAAAATATGTAAAGGTTACATAGGTCACTGATGATCCTGATGGATATTCTCTCCACTCCGACCATCGAGGTCAAGTGTCACATTAGCCTGGGACTCCGAGGCCCCTTTTCGGCAATAGTTTCGTCCAGAAATGACACGGTTACTGGAAACTAGGCTTGAGTTGATCCAATGTCCGAGTGAGGCTTAGAGCCATGTGTTGAAATTAAATGTAACTTAAGCAGAGAAATGGAGGATTTTAATCTGGGGGTGGGGTGGAGATGTCAGCAAGCGGTGAGCAGTTATAGATGTATACTGAATGCTGAGATTGCTCGCTTGAAATGGTGGATTAACACGCCCCATGTGTGGAACAAAATCTGGCGCCCATCTGCATCCAATGAATATTTACCGTGCTCATTTGGAAAGTGGTGAATTTGTTTTGTCTATCTTCGTAAACTGAAGACGGAGGCATTAGTCGCTCCTTGGCATGTGTAGATTGTTTTACGCTTTAAATCCATGTACACTGAAGAGCAAATCTCCCTTACAGCAGGACATTTGTCAGGTATCTCTCCCCACAAAAAATCAGCATGTGGTTTTAGATCATTATCACCAAAGTGCACATTTATCTCAACTGGCGGATTGTTCTCTATTATTTTCGTTTTTCAGCGATCGTACCTGAGTGACCTGGTCAGAGCACTAACAGAACAGACTTTGCTCTGTATCAAATCACAAAGGTTGTCAGATAAACCGCAACAGAGTGCACTTCCACAGACAAAATAACAACGGCACAAAAGGCTGCTATGGAGGGGGACTCCAGTGTTCAACATTCAGTTCCCTTTTAACAAGCCACGTCTCTAGTTCCTGATTCTGTGAAATTGATCCTTTTTCACTGAGGTTTGTGAGGCTGTGGGAAGAGCAACAGTACTGGGAACCAGATGGCTATGGTAATAGACAGGGGACATCCCATTGGCCTCCCTGACGAGGAGATTCATTACGGGGGATCTATTGAGGTCCAGCGGATTCGGTTTCACGGCACCGGCCGAGTGTGACCACCCCTCGGGTGACGTTGGTCGAAGGCTGGTGCCGTGTAGGCTGCTGCAGATCCAGCCCATTTTGTATTCACCCGGGGGAGCTGTATTCACCTTCAACGCGGGACAGACATCTAAATCAGGGCCTCTTGGCGACTTGGGTTTCATCCCTTTTGAGTCCCAGCCTCTTTCAAAGGGCCTCGCTTTGCAATGGGATATTGCTGGTTCCACGGCGTGAGAGACAATGGTTGTTTGTGAACATGGTCGACTGAGATGTTCCTTTGCTCTTGTAAATAAAAAGGTCCACAAACTGTTTAAGCTCAGCTAAGTGTCTCTGAGGCATCCCAGGTCCAGTTAATGGACATTTATTAACATATTCTTTCAGAAATGACCACATGGATGCAACCTCTGTCCTGCGCTCTCTGATCCGCAGGACGTTGCGCTGTCACGGCTTCTTAGGTCTGGTTTCCACTGGCTTTGTTCCTTTGTTTGCAGTCCACTTAGCAATGTCTGCACCCTTCACTTGTCCAAATGTTTGCTCTGTCCACTTGGCCATGTCCACTTGCTGGGCCTCATCAAATCAGTCCTGTCTGTAGGCGTTTCCTGCGAGGAGGAGAGGTGACAATTTGCCTCTTTGGCCACAAACTGCTGCAGTTGGACACAAACCAGACCCCAGGGCTCAGCAGCAAAATTACTCTCCATTTATTTAAAGTGGTTGCCATTACTCTACCGCAGTGGAGCTTAGGCTTCAGTGGCCCCGGCCCAACCATAACTGCAGTATAAAAAGAACTAAAGTTCGCCGGACAGGTCAGGTCTCACACAGTAGCAATTCAGCATCCTCCTGTTATGTTCTTGGTTATGCTTCTCAAAACTCAGAATTGCATGTGACACCACAAAACTACATGGTTGCTTTGAAATTCCGCCTGTGGAGATTTTTGCAAAAACACCCCACCAATCATTGGCGAGATGTTTGGAACATGTTGCATGTCAAAATCAAAGAAAGGATAACAGCTAATTTACCTTAATCGTACTATGTCAACGGCTTTATTAATAGTGTGTTGAAATAGTGAAATAGGGAGACAGGAAGCCATAGTGGTTTGGGGTTGTGTGAAAACAAATCAAACAAAGGTCTAATAATTTTTTCCTGATGTCCTGATAAAGACTCCAACCAATAAATGCTCTTAGAGAAAAGCGAAGCTGCACTTCCTTTATCAACACACTCTATTTCTTATTTCACTACAATCTAAAATGCAGAGCTGAGTTTAAAAATTATGTTTTGTGCAACGTTTCCGTGCATCAGCCATTTCCACCTGGGGGCCTTAAAATCTCTTCAAACGTCCATGCTCGATGAAATAAATTGAGTTTGATAATGAAAACAATTGTTTGTTTGAGAGTTAATAGAATTCATAGAAGAACATACGGCTCTATGGTATTTCATTACCGTTCTCTGACTATTGGATTTAGCCCTTCACCCACCCTGGAGTGCGTTCCAGCTGATGGGCTCCGACTGCAGCGGAGAGCACCAGCAACGCTGGGGGAGAATGTCATTTGGCATTGACTGGAGTGGTTCTCTCATGCATAAGCAAATGTCAAGGTACAGGATCAGACTAGGGAACACAGCCCATGCATAACAGTATTAAAATGTTTTAAGAAGGGAAAGTGGGGGGGGTATGTCTGCAACATAGGCAGGAAGGTAAGTTTGAACAATCTGTAAAATGTTGCGCAAGACTAAGTAAAGAAGATGCATTGCAGAGCTTCATCCAAAAAATGTCACAGTTAATTCAAAAACATACTCTTGACTAACCTTTGAGCAACAAAACCTCACAAACCACTATTCTGGCCACATGAGCGCACTCTCCCACCTAAACATTGTTTATTTCTTTCGAGTCTGACAGTTGTGTACGACCGGCAGTGACTTGACAGCTTAATTCCATGTTGTCTTACGGGGCCGCCTCCGTGGATCAGGAACCAGGGTGACACAGTCAACCTTTCACCGCTTTGTTTGGGGACGCCTTTTTCTCCTGCTATGTGCTTTACACGACTATCGCATCTGTCATGCCTCGTCACCTCTGAGGGGGGCTTCCCGCGCACCACGATCGGCATCAGTGATCCTGGACCTGGAAGCAGCCCGGCTGCTTTGCATGTTGGATCACCCGACCAACCGTCCCAGCAGGTGGTAATTTGCACAAGGTGAGAGAAAAATGAAAGAGTCGAACTGAACGGAAGATTGAAAGGAGAAACTGGGATGAATGACGAACACACAGAGGGACTTTGATCAAACAAATGAGCCTTTGAACGCGACAGGACGAGAATCACAGTGGCACGATAATAAGCATGATTGTGTTTATAATAACTAGGTCTGTTTCTCCATCTTAGTGGCTCGTGGTTTTATGGGCGGCCTGAAGACTTGGCGAGAAAGAACAAGGGCGTTGCTCGCAACTTGACCTTCGCAGGGCACCACCCAGAGGTCAACAGGAAGTAAATGGGCAGCATGCTGACACACAAACCCACATTTTGTACTTTTTTTTCTTTAAACATAAGCCAAGTAAGTGGCTGACTTCTTCAAAACATTGGCCTGTCTTCACAAGACAAGACACGCCAAGTTTTGGAATATGCCAATAAGAAATGCCCTGCTTTATTTTCTTCCATATCAGGGTTTCTGCGCTTCACATCTGGCTTCTCAAGGAGCACAATTCTCCATCTGGGTGAAAAAATGAATATTGTGAGATACTGTCACTGTAGCAGTAGATTAAGTTTTCATTACTGCCTACAGCTTAGATTTTAACAAAAAAAGAGAACAGAAAGAACAAAAACAAAAAGTGCAATAGTGGGTGATGCTCAGAGAAGGAGTCTGTTATTACTATCAAGTTTTCAATGTGTGGAGGAAACCTTTTATGTGATATTTATAGCAAGGTTGCAACTATGATTCATACAGACTCATTTGGCATTAAAAACACAGGCCATCTCATTCATCTGAATGTAGGAAATGTGTTTATGCAGCAGGAAATGGCATTATGAAAGGGGGGAGGGGGGTCTCTGCACAAATGATGCAGCATTGTGCAAAAGGAAAAAAAGTTGGATCCAGTTCAGCATTTTGTGCCAAACAACGTGATGTCGAGCAGCATTGTGTTGTGTTTCCTGGTGAATTACTTTGTAACATGAACGCTGTGTTTGTGCCGCTCACCTGAGATAACAAGCAAATCCTGAAACTGTTGCCACTGAGATCACGTAATACAGCGATTCAGGGTTGTATTACAAACGAGTGCAACAAACCACTGCGCAGTGTTTGGTGTCTAATGAGCTTTAAACACATTTCTGTCCCTGGGTTCCTCAGATCATATCTCGTAATGTATTTGTCTTCTAACATGGAGCGAATTTCTGCAACAGTTTCTTCGAAGTTGTAAAGTAAAAGCTGCGGTGCAGGCAGCGTTGTTTGGCCTTTGGAGTTGGACAAGGTTGGGTTTCTTTTTTAAAGTGCTGCATTACAGTTTAATATTTTTAATAAGATAACACCGTAAGCAAGGTAATATAGCAAACTAGCATCTTAGCATTTCTCCAGTATAACTCAGAAGCCCAGTCCTTTCTGGATCACTGGATCACAGTCCCACTGTAAGCTGGAGTCGGTGTGTGCGGTTGTTTTTTTGTTAGTGTGTTTTGTTGCCTTGCTAAACTCAACCTCATGGGGAGATTCCGTCGATGATTTGTGAGGGCTCCGTATGGGCTGGTTATAAACGGACGCAACACAAAGAGCAGACAGACGGAACGGGAAAACAACCAGGACATTCTGACTGAACCTGTGTCCAAGCTGAAGGACATTTAAAGGGGCGTACAGTTTTAGGCAGATTAGGTCATTTTAATCACTTTAATCATTAATCGTTAAATTAAAACGACGAGAGAATGGACAGTTGAAGTAACCGCGAGTACCCAGCGGACGGTTCTGTCCCGTCACTGACGAAGACACTTTTGAGTGGCCTTGAATGAAATGTAATAGGTCACAAGTCAAGAAAATCTTTTGATTCCTCTTAGCCAGAGCATAATCTCAAAGATCTAAAATCTCAGCAACAGCTAAATAAATAACTAGATAATATTACTCATATTAACACTCAAAGTAAAAACCTCACATCTGAGTATCTGAGATTACGCCCCTTTCACTGAATCCCTCATATTCATTTTACTCCTTTATTTTCAAATGCACTAAAAATGGTCAATGGTCACCCAGTCAGTTACTGTAATTTGCAGTTTCCTGAGCATAAATATGAGGAACGTACCTGCAGACATGGTCTTTTCAGACAGTCCTGGGACTTACCCACCTGACCCATGGTTTTCCCTAAGCCTAACCACTCGCCCTCATTGCCAAACCCTAACCATCTTTGGCTTCAGATCCCTCGTACGTCAACGTAAACAACTTCTGCTTAACAGTAACTACTTCCTGTCGATGCTGGAAGACATCATTTGTCTGCAAGCAGGTTCTTGTGACACTCAGGAAGAAGTCAGAGTTTAAACTACTGTAGTTTGATAAGGGTCCTCAGTCTTAAAATCTGAACTTAGTCACATCCTAGGTAACTGAGTTCATCACTTATAGACATGCACCTTACAGAACACACACACACACACACACACACACACACACACAGAGGACATCAAAATACACCAATCCAGCCTGGTGGTTTGTCTGAACTTGTGCCTGCTGTACAGAAGCTCGGCATGGGAGGAGAGGTTTCCAAGTCCATCTCCATACCGGAAAAGCGGGGGTGACCGCGTGGCCCACATCTGAGACCCAGACCCATGCACCTCTTCCCATAATGCCCTCTGACACTCCCCAAAGTAAGCACAGAGGGTTTACCCGCACACCAAACGGCCTTATGTTAAACTCTTTAAGAAGCCGCTGTCTCTCCTCAAACCAATGCTCCATCGCGATCACCTCTGCCAACACAAGCTTGTGTTTCTTCAAACGGCTGAAGATAGTCTGTTATTATCTTCTGAGGCTGACGAATCAGAGGATCACACACACACACACACACACACGCACACACGCACATCCAGACTCTCTGAAAGATGCTTCTCTGTTAAGGGTTACAAAGGTTGATGAAGACCAGCCATAAAGTGTATGGATTGAATTTTCAAGTTAAGAGTGGATTAAGTTAAGACTGATATAGTGAATGGCTGTTTGAGGGAAAGTTGAGGATTGGGCAAAAACAAATGGTGGTTTGTGTGCATGGGTGGAGGGGGTGTTTGGGAGGAGGGAGGGGTTACGTGGAGACGGGAGCATCAGATAGAGAATGTGAGGGACACTTGACGTGGCCCCTTTAAAATCTTAAGCAGGAACACTCGAAGTTTATAGACTCCAGATGCTCACAGCTGCCTCAGATCTCAACTTTACACAAACACACATATGCAGCGCTGAAATTACTCGCTGATTAATTTATTAGTTGAGTGACAGAAAATGAATCAATTTTCTAAAGCAATATGTTGAGCATTTGTTTATTTCAGCTTTATGAAAGTAAAGCTTTGCTGCTTTTCCCTATTTTGTGCCGTTATATGTTGAACGGTTGGGTTGTGATTTGTTGATTGATGAAAATTAGCAATCTGAAGATGTTGCCTTGATTCCCGCAAGCTGTGATGATCCCCTTTCACTATTTCTGGGAACTTTATAGACATATTTGTCATAACAAAGTGTGAACGAAATAGGAAGTTGTCAACATCCACAAATTCATGACATGAGGGCAGCTTATTTGTGAGCTGTTTCAATGGTTAAAGGGGACTTTGAACGTCAAGAGCTTAGTAAAATACGGCGTAGTAAACATCGTATGCAGAGCAAAAACGTCTGGTATTCTTTCTCTTGCTTTTGTGAGGATATAAATGCACCAACACGTACTGTACAGTCGACCTACTCGGACTTGATGCCAGACCAGACATCTGAAAATAACACAACGCATTCTTCGTTTACTCCTATCAATCACACGTCAACCCAGAGAACACAGAAGCTCCATGCTTGCCCGTAGCCAGCACCAAGAACTACCGTCCAAATCTGTGAGCAAGCTACACTGGAGTGTGTTCAGCATTTTAAACTGTGGCTACCGCCCCGCACAGCGACGCCCAGGTATGTCTGCAGCCCGCTGCGACGAAGCTCACAAGAGTCCGGGCCAATGTCGTGCCCTGCTAGATGGTGATCAGACAGTGAGCACAAGAAGGGAAGGGCTGCTAACTTATGCAGCACCTCATTTACATGCCAGACTACACAGAGCAATCACGTACTGTCGCTCAAAAGCACGTTGCTCCATTTTGTGACTCATGCAAGAAGGGTTGTGCTGCAAGTAGAATCGAATACAGTATCGCGACTATGGCAGATTCATTCTCATCAGATACCTCACTGCAGACAAAGCCTATTCCCTGTGTGGCCTTGTAAATCATCCCATGCATGTCTAGTTGAGCAGAGGTTTGGCAAAGGCTGCAGATGAGAAGAAAAGCCCATAAGGCACTTGTGACCTTCTCCGATGTGGTCCAAGATTTAGTTGGTGGGGCCTGATATTAACCTGATGTTCTCTTCATCTTGCCTTATTTCTGACTCCTCTGTCTTGTGTGATTACGTAACCAGAGAGCACTTGATATGGAAAAAATATCACAGTCTGTCCTTTTTCAGGCCTCAGCTCGACACAACGAAAACTGTTCCTTTAAATCTGTCCTGGTCCTTTCATGGTCAAAGGTCACAGGTTGTGACTCATCTTGTTTAATGTTGTTTCTGTTTGAGGTCTTGCTTAAATTATTACAAAAAGCCTGAAAGGGCAAAACTATAGCCAGAGTTTCATACAAACATCACAAAGATGCATTTTGCGAAGGCTCTCAGTCATCCAGGGCACAGTTATCCCGTGGCATCTGGACTGTAGATGTTTCTGAAGACATCAAGCAAGTCCAGATGCCCCTGAACAGCACAGATACCGGCAACACTAATTTGGGTAAAGATGTGCATTCATTTTGTGATGGACTTTTAAGATACCTAAGCACATCTGTTCATTATACAGTATATCAAGATATAGCCCCTAGCTGCCTTGGCTTAGTGCAAAGACTAGAAATAAAAAGAAACACCTAGTGGGGCCTGGCTTTCTCCAGAGGTAACAAAACCCACCTATCAACACTTGTAAAGCTCACTAATTAACACATTCTATCTTGCCTGTTTGATCCACATAAAAACCAAAATGCAAACAGCAGTCGAGACTCTAGAAAGTTAATGCGCTCAGCCAAGAAACAGTCTGTCACACTGCACTTTGTACAGATTCACCAAAGAAACTACAGCATGTTAATTAGGCAGCTTACCAGGTGCTGATAGGTCGGTTTTGTCACCTCGACGCTGAGCCAAACTAGCTGTTCCCGCTCTTTAGTCTCTATGGACCGCCGGCGCTTTTTCACATCTAATTGACAGACTAATAGACAATGTCAGGTCACACCAATATTTTCATGTAACACATACACACACAAAAACAACACATTTCCCAAAACGTTGAAATTTTCCTTTAATCATCCTCCAACCTCAGGTAAACACTCACTGAGACAGATTATAGGTTGGCCTTGCATGTACTAACAAGAAAACAGCTTGCTCACCCCGCCACTGAGTTTAAAAAGGATCACTGGAAGGTGAGCCATCCCGCTGCAACAGCAACACCGGACGGCGTCATCGAAAACACCGCCTCATCTTTTTTTCAACTGCATGATGCATCAGCTACATCAACAAAAGACGTGCATGTAGATGCACAACGCACCGCTGTACTCTCTCTGCCCCTTCACCTTTGGCCCCCATCGTTGCCTAATCAGAAATACCATTTATGGATCCCAGGAACATCAATAACAACATAATGCCCCGCTGATTAACCAGCTCGAGCTTGTTCACAACACCGTCAGCTACATCATTAAGGGCTTACAGAGCAACTCAATTACGCCTCACCTTGACAGCTCTGACAAGCATTCAGCTTCCCTTTGTGTGTGCGTTTGTGTGAAAGGCCCGAGCGGCTGCCAAGTGAGCAACGGCAGGCCACAATCAGACACAACAGCATGTGGGAGTCTGGATGAGGTCCTTTGTGAAGCCGTCTGAGTTCAGGTGGAGGAGAATTGCCGTATTTACTAGCACTATACAGGGAGTATGAATTGTGCTATATGGAAGAAAAAAACTTTCTCATATTTGCCTGTAGCTTGTAAAGGCACTTACCGACCTACTATAACAAACATGCCACCTCTGACCCCCGGCTTCATTTTCGCTCGGTCCCTTTCTATTCACGTGTCTACACCTCTGTGTGTGTTTGTGTGTGCACTGAGCGCAAGCTTGTCCTCGGCACAAGACGACAAACGCTGTATTTTTGCCGTTAGTACACGTCTGCTTGATGCAGTGCCGCAGTCTGAGACGAGAGTGAGAGCGCGCCAGCATAAGTGTTTTTGACGCTCTGTCACAAAAACAACACGGGCTGGATTTCTGCAGAGCATTAATAAGCTGCTGCATGACCCAGCTGTAGCAGTTAAAGGAACACTCAGCCGTTTAAGAATTCATCCGTGCACATGCCCGGATTTTACTTCTTAATAACCTCACAGAAGCGCCCTGGTTTCCTCTGACAGATATGTCCACATTCATAAAGCCGGTCGGGACGATGCGAAACCACATGGGACACACTTAAGCAGCGCATTCATATTATCTCCATCAACTAATTTGATGCAATCCAGGAGCTATTTTTCAGCTCTGCCTGCTTGAGTGTCCACTTTGTGTGTGTCACCCACTTCCCGTGAGATTTCGACTTTCCACAGCGTGTTGCATCACACGTTGACCAAGATTGACAGGGAACATCCACTCACGTTTGACATAAATGAGCACTTTTCTGCTATTAAAATTTATGCCCCACACACCTTGAAATGTTGGGCTTTGATCCAGCACATGCTGCTCGAATGAAGCAGAAAAGGGGCGAGTTTGTGTGCAGGCCTCCTCCTGCAGCTCCAAGGCAGCGCAAATCTGATGGAGCTGAGGTGTGAGCTCCAACAATAAACCACAGCGACAGATGAAATAACTGTGACTTTACTGCACATGGGTTTAAATCGTTTTAGATTTCATGCAGTTTGACCTTTTTTAGGGGCATCTGAAGAGACTACAGCTGCACTCACAACAAAAGACTGACTTTTTGTGCACTCATGAAATTGTGGAATGGTAAATATGGCACAGCTGACGCAGACTAAACCTACACTTGGCCTTTTTTTTTCTCCCCAGTGTTATGAGGGGGAATGCCATTGCTTTAAATACTTTGTTAATACATAGGTACACATGGGAGTAGTTACGCACTAGCCCAGATGGTGGACCCTCTAATTTGAAATCGAGGGGTATAATTAAGAGACAAAAAAATTAAAAAGGAAAGCACGAGGATTTGCTGCTTCGACATGAAACGCAGCACAAATTACAGCAAAGAGAAGCCTGGTTTGTGTGGTCGTCATTATTAGACATTCCCATTAGAACTAAGTGTTCTCCGGGCAGCGGCTCTGAACGCGGATCCGGCTGCAACTTTGAAGTTCCGCCGATAGATGCGAGCGAGTCCCCGCGCGCATTAGTCTGAGTCCTGCTGGTAAATGAAGTGGCTGGTATCAGATGACTGAGCTGCGGGTTTCAAGTTCATTAAGGGGGAGCGATTAAAAACACAATAGCCGGTGGAGATTAGAGCCTAACAATGTAACGTGACGGACCAGGTAAACACACCGGCGCCGGCACCGGCACAGCGAGCGCACGGCGGAGGACTCGTGCGTAAAACGCTGCTGGTTTGGACTCACAGTCCACAGCCACAGTCTGTTAATACCGGGGCTCCCGGTGTCGGTGCCGTCCCCGCATGTCCATCACGACGAAAACACGTCGGACCGGACGTGTGTTTACCCTGTAGGTGTGGAGGTTAACAGGGACACGTCTGACCGGGCCGGTTCCTCGGCTCTCACGCTCTTCAAACAGCCGGTCCTCCGTCGGCTCTGTTTGAAGCAAATCACAAGCCGCGGGTGGATTTAGAGGAGGACGATGAGCCGTGAGCGGAGCTGGGGCAGCCGCGACCCACAAAACGTCTCCGCGAGGCGACGGCAAACGCGCGTCCCGGTGCGTAACGTCTTGGCAGCGTGTGAGAAAAACTTTGTTGATGCTGCCGCGGACGCTTCATCGGAACAATTCGTCAGTAAAAGGCGAGAGGAAAGTTTCACTTACCGCTGTCGAAATGACTGAAAGCCGCCGAAGAAATAAACCCAGCGAGCAGAAGAGCGGAGCCGAGAGTCCGGGGATCCATGGTGCGATCTACAGGCTCTGACCGGAGTCTCAGGTGAAGGGCCGCTGGACGGACGGATGCGCAGAGCAGCGGACGGACGGACGGACGGACGGACGGACTGGGTCTCCCGGTCTGAGCAGGAGTCGCTGTTTAAGCGGCGTTAAAAGTCCCCGAACTTCACGACAGGTCCTGCTGCCACCACTGCACTGACATCGCAAAGTAGAACGCAGGGATCCTACTTCCAACCCATGTGACACGAAGGGGGCAAGAGATGCAACCTGCAGCGGAGGGGAGGCAGCAGAAAGAGAGGAGGGGGAGGAGGGGGAGGAGGGGGAGGGAGGAGGAGGGAGGGAGTGGGGTGGACTCTGCTGCATCAACAGCAGGTTAGAAAAGTACAAACTTCCCCCTTTAATAAGTCGCTTTAAAGTTCAACCCATAACAGCTTTAATATTACAGCAAAACTTACTAAACCCACAGAAATATCCTAAAAAATATATATGTGTAAGCAACATGATAGGAACAGTACAGGCACCTAAGTGAAGGCACAGAGGAAAAAACAAACCATCCAAACAATAAGTCTCCTCTGGAATATTATGGGAAATTGTTTTGTTTTTTGTTTTTTTATGTCGGGGTCTCAATCTAATTTGGAGTCCATTAAGTTTGGAAATGTCTGGGCTATGTCATACCCAGCACCATAAACTGCATACAAAGGCAAGTCAAGGGAGCTCAGCAATAAATCACATTAATCGCAAGAGTCCAGAAGACAAAGACAAAGACTGAGGAGCATTTTCACATGATCCCAGTTACAGTTTCAGTCCTGTAGCTTTAAACAGTGTAGATTCATTAAGATCTGGTGAAGCTGGGGAAAGTGTTAGTAAAGTAGCTCTTTGTGAAGAAATGGCGTTTGTGTTCCTGCAGCTGTGATCAAAGCGATTTAAGATGGAAAAAAATGTTGTTTTTTTATGCTCTTGTAATAAATAGCAGTAGCTTCTTTGGTGGGATAAGTCCCTGGGGACAGTATTGGCAATCAAAGATGTTCTTTGTGTGAGTTTTGTTTTTTTTTTATGTCCACTGATATTTAATAGAGTTCTAATACGCAGAAATCCCTTTTGAAGAGAGCTGCATAAAGAAATAATCAGATATGATGTACTTTTAATTGCAAGAATGGATTTTAAGGCTGGCGTCACTTCTGCAGAAAAGAACCTTAAAAATCTGGATGTGAATTCATATGGAGGCTGCTCTTTGGATGACATTTTCCACCCGGATTCAGTTTAACTTTTCACGTCTCACTGACTGGAAAGAAGCAGGTGCACTGTGTGTGTGTGTGTGTGTGTGTGTCTCACCTCTGTCACACAGGCCAGATCTGTCCTGAAGTGTAGAACAGCACCCTCATGTGTCTCACTGCAAGCATCATGTGAGGCCTCCACACTGAGCCCAGAGGCAGCCGCTTCTCCTAAAAATAGAAAATACAGTATGATCTCACCACTGTCGGAGAGAAAGGGCCAAAACCGACGGGGTTGAATCGGGGTGCGCTGGGAAAGTCATCTAGCATGACGTGTGCCCTTTGGAGAACCGTAGCTGACACCGCTGCTCCAAACTTCACTTCAGTGAAGACAGAGCTTTTTTCCGGTTTGTACCATATTGACAATTGGTCACGGCTGTGGCTGAGATGTTTAGCTGTTTGTGGAACCTCGTGAAAGTTGATTTATATCTGACAACACATGCAACAAAGTAGATTTCGTCACATTTCACTTCAGGACAAATGTGAGGAACACGAGTCTTTCTTCTGCACCAGTGTGGAAACACTGAGCTTTTTATTCCACTACTGAACATTCATTTTGCTGCTATACCTACTGTACTTACAGTAACGTAACTTACAGTGATGTAAATATATTCAAGGCCTTTCTGATTTTTTTTCCTCTTCAACTATCAGACCTTTAAACTACATCAAATATAAAGCAAAGCCTGCAACATGCAAAGAAGTACAAAACTGAAACACACGCATACATCAGAGTTATTTCTCTAGGGACACCACAGATCCACAATGAGACACTGATTTTACACAGAAGGCTTGAAAGAAAATGAAGAAAGAGAATGTAGGATGATGGTCCCAAAAGATCCAAAGAAAAAAAATCCAAGGATCGTCTGACCTCTGTCACCTTGGTAAAACTTGATTTTTACGAGTCCATTATTTGAAAGACGGAAGAAGAAAAGGCATCAATGGACATTAATGGACACACTTGCTGCATGAACCTCGAGCCATTTAGGAGAATCTTTAATGGGGCCTGCTGCAATCGGTTATAAACAAAACAGATTTCCACCAGAAGAACTTTAGACCTATGGTCACACGCGGTGGTGGTAGGATGATAGTTTGGAGATGCTTCGTCGGGTCAAAAGCAAGGAGAGGAAATTATGGAAGCTGCGCTATGAGCGAATGCTGAAGGAGAATATCGGCCCATCAGTCTGTGAGGTGAAGCTCAGTAACTACTAAATACGAGTAAGGTGATCACAGAATGGCTCAAGAGAAAAAACATATTTGTAGCGTCCTGGTCAAAGTCCAGACCAGCTGTTAAGACAAATATTAGGTTCATTTTTGCTGCACTAAATATAACGATCAATTAAAACTTGTTATTATGTTTTTAGAGTAAAACCCAACCGGACTCTGTTCAGCATCACAGAAAATATTCACGTTTGAGATGAAGAAACCAGTAAAATCTGGCCAAAAAAACTATTACAGTGATTAATTATTAAAACAGCAGATTAGGTTTTTCTTGATTGTTGTGGATCCATCGCAAATTAATGCCACAATTCATAAAAGCGCTGAAACTTTTGCAACTTCCTATAAACTTAAATCTTAAAAAATAGAGAAATAACTACATCTGTCCTATCTTGTACCTACATCTCATGAAAGGAAGCCACGGCTTCTCCTAGCACTTTGCTTTATTGTTTCTTCCTTGACTTAGATTTTTGCTGCCTTGTATCTCACTTTTAAGTCTTTCTGGGTAAAAACGTACTTTTTTGTTTACTTAGGTAAAGGACTCGAATTGCTCTTCCACCTCTTATAGATCATTGTAATAAAAAACTAGAAAACGCATATTAGATGTGTGTGCTCACACAGAGCAGAATTACTTCTCTCTGGCCGTGTCCATATGAAAATTCACCTCCCATCACCCCTGTTATCAGCGTGTGATGCTGTGCAGTTGTGGTGCAGATTCCTTTGTCTTCTTTGCTCTGTCTGAGTGTGCGATCACACGCTGGACTTGTCTGTACACGCTGCCTGGCCACATTCCTTGCGGTCTGCTGGAGTTACTGTATTTCTGCTCTGTCTTTTTGCTTTCTCCACATAAATCTCAGCTCTTCCACACATGACATTCACGCTGTACAGCATTGGCACGTCTCCCTTTGAGCTGTGCGACATCTTAATAGGCTCAGAGCATCAGATAACTACTATTCACAGTTCCTCATCCTACCAGGTATGTGGGTTTTCAGCATGGCTGAGCGCTGAGCCCCGCTCGCGAGTCCTGCCTGTTGAGTTATGCAAGACGGAGGCTGGAGGTCATCGAATAATCCACTGAGATGTATTAGAAAGTACTTTGGCATCTCTGACCTGCCTGCCAATGGGAAGTTATGCATAGTTAAATTAGAAGTTGGCCCAGAAGCTCTGAATTCACAAATTCTGGAGCCAAGACTATGTCGTGTCCTTGCTCTCTCTAGGTAAACACGAGTGTCTGGCTCTGAATCTTAATGCCACATTTGTCTTCTTCTATTTTTCCTTCTATGTTCAGCGTTTGAGGCTACCTATTGTTGTGTAGTACCTGAGGCTCTCAAGTCAAAAAAAAAAAAACCAACATGCAACTATTATGATGATCAATTAAATTATGTTTTAACAGAAATTACTAGAAACTGAAAAGGCAGTAGTTCCAGTAAATTGTGCTGTGGATTATCCAGAGAAAGCAGGATATTATTTCTGGAAACAAACATTGCTATTAAAAGACAAAAGTAAGCAGAGGTTTTTATATTCTAAATAGCAATTTCAAAGCCTGAGCACCTAATATAAAACAAATTCTCTTAATATAAGTGAACTATTTCCTGAAGACTAGCACCTTCTACATCCTCACTCCTGATGCCAAATTTAGGTTTACGGGGAAAAAAAACGTCTCTTTTTGTGTGTGTGGCTGCAACATGACGAGGAGAGGAATGATGATTTTGTCTCCTCTTTCGACTTCACCACTGAGTCACAGTTTACTGTCAAGATCATTCTCCTCAGTGCCAAAACAATCTCTGCCATCGCCGGGCTTATTACGTTAATTAAAAACAAAACACGCTGGCACACATTCTGACGCACAACCTCATGAGTCTGCTCCTATGGGGGACACAGTGAGTCAATGCGATTATTCAACCAAAGCATCTGGTTGTTGTCTGAAGCCCGTGTGACCCGGCCAAGCAGCCCCCCCCCCCACCTATGAGGCCACATCAGTGTCTATATGATCCACATCATTAGTGGTTGCACACGCAACACAACACACATTACGGTGTTGCTCTCTGACCCGAGCAAAGCTTCATTTAAGTGGACTCCTCTTGACAAATGACTGCCTCTGGCCCTATCTGTACTAGTAATAACCCTCCGCCCACCATCTTCTCTCAGCTACCATCCCCTACACACACACACAGACACACACCTGTACTGGCCCCTGAGCTTACCCATGTTCAAAGCCAAGATAAAAGCAAACCTTCACATCTAACCACCTGCACGAAAACCAGCAGCCGCCGCCGCACCACAACCCCTCCTCCTCCGCCTCTCTCCGCTGACACACACAGCCATCATACGTCTTCCCGGGTCTCTAATTAGGCTCTGGGTGGGTGACACCCTCTGGAATGTGTATTGTAACAATGTTCAGCTTTATGTCCTTAAAAAGGAAAGAGAAATAATAGACAACAGTGATACAGTAAAGATGAGGCGTGAATGACACTGCGTAACCGGGAATGGGTCTATTAGTTTTTTTACTTATTTTTCCTATTGTTTCTGTCATTTACAGTAAAACTGAACTGCACAGAAGTTTAACACGATCATGCTGCAACAAATTCAACAGGGAAGCCAAGATATTCAATCACTCTGAAACAGTTTATCCATATTTTCCGAACTCATCTTCAAAATATACATGGAGTACATACATGGACACAGCCACGCATATTTCTACAATAGCAGTTATAACTCACACGTCAACTTTTAATCAGTTAGTTTGTCCGTAAACTGTGACGGATGTTTTCAACAGTTCGGGTCGTAAATTGACCACACACCTTTGTTGTCTCCATCTGGGGAACCGTCAGTTGAAAACATGACTCAGCCCATAACTGCATGTGTTTCTTGTCCTGAACTGTGTCCAAAATCATAATCTAGACCGACATCTAGAATGTTTAAAACATGTATATACATATAAAATAGAGAGAAAGAGAGAGTGTGTGTGTGTGTGTGTGTGTGTGTGTGTGTTGTCCTTGGAGTTGACAGTTTGCACAGGCTGATATTATCACTTTCCACTTTGATGTTTGCACAGGGTGTTTTGTTCGTCGAGTTTGACCAGAAGGAAGGAGGAGTAAAAATCAGCCATTTGTGTTTCGTAATCCTCGTTCATCGGCCTCACGAGGGTAAAAGTACTGCCTCAAATGTTTCAAGACCAAACCAAAAACCATACCAAAAGCATCCCGGCTCTTGTAAACCGGAGCCTGGTTCCTGCATAAGCGATCATTCCCTTTTTTGGTAAATCCTATAAAAGCGACTGATTTACTGGGTGATGCAGTAAAGTGTGTTTGAGAGAGGGTGGCACCGGTAGCAGCAGTGCAGGAAAAGCGTGGAAAAATTGTGTCAAAAAGTGAAAAGCGAGGGTATGGTAGGGATGGGGGCGGAAGGACAGTGGCCACTTTCACACTGCAATTTATCTCTTTTTAACACGTCAATTTGTATTGGCGCTGCTTTAAACTACCCTTACGAGAACTAAACGTTAATCACAGGTATGCATATACGCCACATACTGTGTGAAAACGTGCCACTTTTGTCCAGTCCCTTTGCTTCACATGCTGAACGTTAGGGTCCCCGTTTGTGTCTTTGATTGATGCGCTGAGCTTTCAGTGCAGTAGAATGGAAAGACATACACTAAACTTTGACACCTAAAGCAACGGTGAGGTTGTACGGGGTGACGGATGTCACAACAAGAAACAGAACTTTTCCAAAGGAGACTGGGGTTCTACTCTGGAGCGAGACGTTGTGCACGTTAATGACTGTAACACAACCTTCCGCGCTGTGGTTACTATAGTAAGGAAGTGCACGTGTGCAGGTTTTTATGTAATTTAGCTGGAAGGCCGTAACATTCCTACTTGATGCCAATATTGTGGAACGATAAACTGAAAACAAAGACCGGGGTGTCAATGCTAACACCAGTCTTCTGAGTCAGAAATACCTTTGCATTAACTGGGGGAGGAGGTGCCCTTTTACCACCCTCACAGTAAAGAATAAGTGCTCTGTCAGCTTGCTCCCACAGTAGAACAAGTGCAAGACACAGAAAAATTTGAAAAATGCAATAAAGTTCGGTCAAAACAGCCCTTGCGATAGAGCAAACAGAAGAAAGTCACGAAGCCCATAGCTCGAGTGTTCTCTGCTGAGGGGCCCTTCAGATTCTTTCGCCCCTGCCACTGAGGATGGGAGTCAAATAGCAGAAGGTTGTTGACCAGATCCCGGTTAGTTAAGATCGCTCCTTAAAACCGATCTGAACCTGATGTGTTGTCCCCATCAGTCCACAGTGCACTTGAAAAAAAGAGCATCTGTGCCACTTCAAGTTTGCCTGAAAAACAATCCGAAGCACAGAGGACAGAATCCATGGCACCAAGGTTCAAATGAGGCCTTTAAACAACAAGCTCTCTCTATTGGGCTATTATGACATTTGATACACATCTTTAATATCCCCAGTGGGATTAGTGGGTCGTGGAAAATGTTTGGTAGGCTTGTTTTGCTGAAACAAATAAAATTAGCTGAACATTTTCACATTTGGTAGTGGTGTGTTTTCTTTTGAGAGCTGACTCTGGTCTTCAAAGGACTGTAGAAAGTGGTCGCCACACTGATTCAACCCCAATCTAAAGGCTCTTTCCCAGCACAAACAACTCTAGAGGGTTTTAGAGCTGTGGGGTATATTGAGGCCAGACTTGTTTTTGCACTGTAGCTGTTTTTTTCCACGTCAAACTCGACAACATTGCAAACATCCACTGATGGGTGTCGTTTTTGTTTCTTCCATTCAGGGAATGCAATGTGAGAACCGCAATCCACCATATGCAGAGCGTAAACTGCTGATGAGAAACACACTTTGAGGATGCAAACTCTGCTACGGCTACATTGTTTACATGAGCCCAACAAAAAAAGAAGATGAAAAACGTCTTGACGTCATATTCCGCTTCAGCAGCTAAACATTTTGCAGCCAAGTGAAAACACAGTTCTATAGTGTCAGATATCGACGGTGTTACAGCCCGTGAGCTGAGTTCGAGGCCCCAAAATGTACGAACAAATGCACGTTTCAGGGCATGACAAGGCAACCCCTCACACAGGCTCTGCTAATACGCCACGCTGGCCCGATGTTTGATGTGTCTCCCACTTCATCCCAGTCCCAATTATGAAACGCAACTAGTCGGGGAAAACTGAGTCCTCCGCACAAATGTCCAATGCTCCAATCACAAGGCCTGTACATAAAAGTGAAACTGAAGGATTTTTTTTCATCTTGCATCGAGCTGCATTGAAAGACACTACACAGGAATAAGCAGATAGAGATTATGGCTCAATTAGGGTAAGAAAGAAATGATTTTGTTTTTAACAAAAGTACGATTAGCCACAGCTACAGAATTATCTTTAAAGGAAAGGATAGCAGGATAATATAGTTACTCTCTTTTCAAGAGCTGGAGAATTGATGCCTGTCTCTCTCTCTTGTCATACAGTAAATATGTGGCAAGAGCCACAGCCAGTAAGCTAAGCTTAGCATAAAGACACCACACAAGGGGAAAACCCCAGTATTTATGCCGCAGTAAACTATTTACCGTATAGACATGAGTAGCATCAATCCTTTCATCTATGTCTTGGCAGAAGGTGCTTAAACATTTTCCCAACAATGTCAAACTGATCCGCACAGTTAAATATTATGAAGATGCCACATGCTTTGAGAAGGGACATCGCATGTGTTTGCATCAGCAAATTCCCACAGATTTTCAGTTGTGGTATAGAAAATTAATTAGAAAGCCCCATGTCCAGAGGCTTTATAGCAAAACTTCTTACAGAATAATAAACTTCAAATGCAGCAATAACTGCACTTAAATATTTGAAGGTAAACAATTACAAATTCAACTAAATTTAATATCACAATGTAGTGTGGCTAAATCTCAGAATATATATTTTTACATATTTAATATTTTTCCCTGATGGCTGAAATCTTTAATTATAATATTTTTTTTCAGCGTTAATCTGTCTGCTGCATAAGAAGAGTTAAAACCACTTTTCAGCACTTTATCGGAGTGTCAGAATGTCAGAAACAAAGCCAAAGTCCTCTTCCCCTAAATGAATAAGGAGAGATTAACCTGATGGTGCCATGACTGCTGTGTCCTCTCAATTACCACAGGGCTGAGCGGGGATGGCGATATGAATACTTATGAGATCTTTGACCTTGTGGGCTCCGACACCCTTAGTAAGAGAGAACAAACGGTGAATCACAGTGGCGAGAAGATTAAGAGAGAAAAACAGAGGACTTTCAGTGTCTCCGTGCTATGAATCGCACATATATACACAAACGGGCACAGAGGGAAAAAAAAGATTTGCCTTAAAATCAGAAATGTATAAGCTTAGCAGATTAACAACTATTGGAGGAGATGAAATGACGATGACAAGGCACTGGGTGTACAGTAATCACTGAATATAAAGATGACCCTTATGACGGCGCAAATGCAAATGACGAGGCAGAGGTGCAAGTTCATGCATGTGTAAAGTGATATAGTGTCAAATGAAACTGCACAGTTTATGTTTGTGATGTCTGTCCGCTACTGATGGGACCTCAGACTACATGTGCGCCCACTGACACACGGATCCCTAGGTGAAACTCCACGTTGACCCGAGGGACATTCAGTTCCTTCTTTATCATATCTGTGCATCATACAAGTTCCACGATGCACGATAAGGAGAAAAAAAAACGGTGGAAAACACCAAGCAAACATGGAGGAACACTTGCCCTTTGAAGTTGCCCTTCTTCTTAGAACCAGCGTTGGCGTAACGCAGCTAGTTAAGCAGATCATTAAGCGTAATGGTTGGGAGGATTGCAAAGCTTTACCTCCGATGGCAAGAACAAAGTTCGTGATGATCTGGGGGATTCTGGAGCTGGATTTGATGGGAATTCCCATGCCTGCTGGAACAGTTTACTTTAAGACAGTTTGATCTGTGCTAACAGACAGGTGCTATCATAAATCTAGTCATGAAAATACTTACTTAGCTTCGCATACGGAGATGTGAGGTAAAGGGAGATAAAGTTATCCTTTGGCAGATTATATCTACTGTTTGAAGGTTCTCCCCCAGATAGACGCCAGTATTGTTAACGTCTGGCAGCGATGTGACAATAAATCAATGATTTATATATTTTTTTTTTAAATTACAAATTATGGGAAAAGGATTTTGTAAAACCTGTTGCTGACATGTGAGGTCAAATCCCTGAAGAATATTTGTCAGCTGACTACTGAGTACAAAAAAAGACCACACAAGAAAACACTGGGGTGTAAAGCAAAAGGAACCAAATCTCAAGTTTGGTCAGGTTGTGGTTGCCTTTGGTTATAAAAAGCTTTAGAATGAAACAAGGTCACGGGACCAGTGAATTTACGACGATAAGGGTTGAACTTCTTCCAGTGAAAATGAACAACCAGGACTGGGTATGATTTCATGTGTGTCTGTCACGGTGCACATCTTTATTCATGAGAACAGTTGATCCGTGCATAAAAGTGTCATTTTGAAAATGGTTTGTTATTCTTTCCATTGTGAATCACAGGGGATGTTGTTTGGCGATTACCACCACTAAAACGGCATCTGAGGATGTGAATAAGCTTTGAAAATATTCCTCCTCTAGGGGAAAGAAGACTACTTTTTTTTTCCTCCTCTCACTTCTCCTGTGTCAGTGCTCTCCACAACTTTACACTTGAATCAGTCCAAATCGGGAATTCGCTTCCACCCAGTTTTTGTGTTTATGAAAACACAAGTTTCCAAGAGCCTGCAATGAATTTATATTTGGTACAACCAGCGTAGAGCATCTCACTCCTCTGGCAACGCGCCCCTCCACAGGCTTTCAGTGGAGGCCCGTCCCCCCCGGTTTTCACGGTGCCGACTGATTGATTCGCTCTTTAATGGCTTCCTGTGTTGGGCACGGTCTAGGACGAACATCTGTAAGGGTGGACTGGGCACGCTGGCTCTGTTCTGCTCTGCTACACTCATCTGTGGTGTAGTAAAGTGAGGTATCTGCCTTTTCTGTGGCCTGGGAGAATGACGTGCTCCATTATAAAAAGAACTGACTCCAATGAAAAATGAGCCTCGAGTCCTAACGGTTGCCGGTTGCTGAGTGGATTACACTGCCTCTGGGGAGGAATCCGGCCTCTGATGTTGATGACTGAGCGGGGGTAACACTAGTAGCTGGCCTCTGTGAGTGATAAAGTTATACTGAGTCTTAATGTCAAGAGCAGTTTGGGCTTAAAGGGCCACTTGTGAGATTCTTCACAGAAGCTGAGGTTCAGCTCTGGGTCGTAGTGTGGACTTCAGCGCCAATTACGCCAGTAGTCACAGCTCTGAAAGGGTTGGTAACATAAATTAACAGTAAATTACGCTTCTTAAGATTCAGGATCTTTAGAACCAAAGCACAGATTCACATTGCAAGAGATCGGAAACGACCAAAAAGCCAAGAAATGCAATTCAGGAAGTTTAAAAATGGATAGATTAACTCATAAAAAGCTTTTCATTGATGACATATTTGAAAAAAGATGGAACTCGGGTGCTGTAAATAGTATTTTATGTTGCCGTTTCACCCTACTAAAAATGAGTGGACCGCCTCAAAAAAATGCGGCTCATTCTTCCAAACCCATCTAAATGTTTTCTTGATTAAATATTGCATGGTGAGCATTGTTTTTCTTGTTGGGTTGATTTAGATTTGTCAATTTACTGAACAAGTTGAGTAAGCGTTTGAACTTTGAAACCCATGTCAGTTCCATTTGAAAGATTTGCTGCGTAAACCTCGATCTTGTTTGAATTATTTTCCAACCATAGAAAACAACTGTAGTTTTGCAGCTTACACGATAAACTTGTTCCTTTTGGATCCACATTATGCCATTGTTGGTAGAAAACCATTACAATACGGGCACTAATACACTCTGATTGTACAGTACAGGGAAAGGGACTGAATTCAACTGTGAACTTCACTGAAAATCTTCATCCTATTATGAAAATAAACCTAAGGACCCAATTTAGTATTTATGGGACACCATGTTCCCACCATGAATCAACTACGCAACGATCAATACACGGAACAGCTTTTAACTTTCAAACAGTGCTTGTCAACAGTGAACTCCTAGAAATGTTTTAATTCAACTCATGATTTTACGTTTAAAGACTTTACTGCCCCGAGTGAAGGAGTTCAAGTATTTCAGGGTCTTGACTTTGAGTGAGTGTAAAGTGGAGCGTGAGATGGACAGATTGGTGGGCGCTGCGTCAGCAGTAATGCCGACAGTGTACCAATTGTGGTGAGGACGGGGCTAAGCCAGAAGGCAAAGCTCGCAATTTACTAGTCAGTCTATGTTCAACCGTCACCTACAGTACTGTCACAAACGCTGGTTAGTGACCGAAGTGGCTGAAAGTAGTTTCTTTCAACCCAGGTAAGTGTGGACATCTGGAGTGGAGAGCTGCTCCTAAGCAGAGCATAAAAGCATAAAAGAAGCCACCTTTTAATGCAAAGAAGCCATCTGGGTGCCTTCCGTTCGACGTCTTTCAAGAGACACGGAGGTAGACCTAGAACAAGCTGGACCTTCTGGATCTCATCTGGCCTAAGAACACCTCAGTATAAAGCTGGAGGAGCAGGAAAACAAACCTTCTTAAATCACCTGCTGCCACCACAAGCCAAGAAGAATTAATAGATGGATGGACAGAAAGAAGAAAAGCTCGTTAATAAGTTCTGCCCAAAAAAATGCTAAATATTATTTTTACTTACTTAATACTTCTTTGTACAGGTGAAATGTTTGCATGGAAATTAATAACCGTTCCGCTTCTAATTGGATGATGAATTTACTGTCGTTGCTTAAAGTTTTAAGATTTTCCTGTGCTACTTACAAAAAGAATAGAAAAATAAAGTACAAAAAAAAAAAAAAAGACATAAATCAAGCTTGTGTTTTTATCTCCCTTTGGATTAACTGACTTTGCTCAAATCTTCACCCCAAAGTTACGTGTTCATGTTGTCAGTGACAAAACTCAAACACAAAACTCTGGGCAAACACCTTAATCCTGAAATCAATCTTTTTTTCAACCTACGCCTTAAAATTAGGAGTTAACATCAGAAGGCACCGCTCAACCAAAAGGCATTAGGAGGCAAGGGACAAAGCACACCTGCAAAGCTGAAGTTGACATGAAACAAAAAAAAGCACACCCAAAACAAAAGCGTCATCCAAAAGCCACTTCAGAAGCCCTCGTAATCCAAGGATGTAGAGCAGATCTGAGAAATGGGAAAAGTCCCACGTGAAAGCAACAGGCTTCAGAGCACATTAGCATTTACTTGTGTTTGAATTTGATTGAACTAATTACGCCGGGTTGTTGAGACGATAAGCGAGCGTAAACATTCGGGGGTTAGAGCAGCCTCCCACAGAGATGAAAAACCCTCTATATTCATCCATAAGCAATTAATCAGCATCTGACTCTGCAAACAGACGCTCCGTTGCCTCTGCTGTGAGCACTGACTGACACATGAAAGCGGGGAAACTTGCACCCAGTTAGGAGATTATGCAGCGGGTGAGATGCTGATGCCGTAGAAAGGCCTCAGACAGTGACGCACCGGGACAGTCGTAGATCATTTGTGAGGCTATCGGGACCGTAGTCATTAACATGTAACACAGTAACATGTGGCCATGTTTACCCTCATAAATAACGTTCATTTGTTTTTATGTGAAAAACAATGGGGTCCCAAAAGTCCCCGAGGGACGACAGCGCGGCAACAGTCGCTGGAATGGATGCAGCATTGCACAACGGCTCGTTTGGAAACTGTGTTCACATGCGACAAAAAAAACACAAACTTCAAAGCTTTCCACATCCAGCAGGCCAGGTTATTTCAATTAGTCTCCAACGGAACCCTTCTTCTTCCCCAGCTGGACTTCCACCTATCACATCCGGGGATCAGCCACACAGGCCCCTGTCACTCTGTTTCCTTTTACCCCCCTGAGGCCTTTGTTTTGGAAAAAGGAGAAGTGAGTCAGGTTCAAAGTGGAGAAGACTGCAGGGTAACATGAGATGACGGTCTGTCCGACGGTGCATGTGGCGCTGCCAGATGAAGCGAGGCTGCCGGCTCAGAGTGGGGAGGAATCTTTATTCCGGAGCTCTTCCAATACCCACACACGGACAGACACACACTAAAAGACAAACAACATTTAAACAATATAAAGGTAAAAACAACTCTAAACGGTCGGAACTCAGCAATATTCTTCCCTAATTGATTTTTAATTTAAATGCTTATAGTCGTTTCAGCCAGTCGTTGCTTTTTGTCCAAGTAAAACCACAAGAATATCCCATCAATCCATTATATTGTAGATATAGTTCTAAAAGTTGACCTTTATGTAACATTTGTGGATGTTTCTGCTCAGTCACTCAGCAAAAGCCTTGGTTTGACGGAGGGCTGCGAGCCCACACAAAGGCTGTGTTCCGAGTTCAAAGTCTTTCAACCAAGAAATGATCAGGTTCACTTCACATTTGACATGAATATGAAGACATCTGGTCCTATTTTAAACTGAACAGACGAGGGGAGTGTTGATTGTAATGATGATATCTCTATCTAGTATTTATACAGTTCTCTCCCCAGTGAACATCGAACATGCAGTCATGCAAAACGAGAACATAAAAACAATCATGGCATTTTTCCTTTAGCTCACTACCCTCGCTCTTCACCCCATGCGCAGTTTACCATGACCTGGAGGCTTTCCAAACCAAACAGGAGGAAAAGCACAAGGCCAAACAACATGCCCAAAGCCTAACTAGTGCCTGCAGTTTTCCTGATGAGGGCAACAGGTCAAGAGAAGATATCCTCGGCTTAATGAACAACACAACTGCATATGATTCCCAAATGTTTAGCTCTAAACATATTTGTTGCCATAGGCCACATAGCTGAGAGTTTCAGTGTGACGTTTTGTGATCCATAACCTGAAAGAACTTTGATGGTTTAGCAAGTCCGTCCTTGGATCACCCTCTTGTCCGGTCTCACTTTTCTCTCTCTGAAAACACAAATGGATGAAGATTTACTGAAACAGCTTCAGAAATGATCAATTCAAGTGATATGCAACTATCTGAAAAGTACATCGCCACTATATGTCTGACTATCCTCAGCTTTCTGGAGTTTGTCAGGGTTAACTGGCATCCAGACTGCATGTCCTTCCGCTGAATCAGTGAACAAATGGGGACCACTTCATCGATGATGAAATCACTGTGACCAAATCAAAACTGACCACAAGAAACTTGATTGTGCAACATTTTGAACTCTGTTCTTAATATCAGTGTTTCCCTGTTGCAATTTTGAGTTTTTAATTATCACTGCATATAAAAGGTATTGGGGACACATGCATAACAGTTACACCAATGTAACTGTTATGCCACAGTAACTAAGAACTTGATGAAGCACTTCAGTCCGTCATTCTATATTTTACAAATATTGGTTCTTTTCGTGCAGTGCAAATAATTTAAAACAATACTAAAGTAACCACAAGTACAAACAAACGGTTCTTGGTTTGTTTCCTGTTCAACATTAAAACATAATTTCCTAGAGAACAAGGACTGTGGATTATGTCTGAGATATTTTTGACATATTAAAAGCATGTTAAAAGGACATCCACTTATCAGCAGGACCGTCACAGCAAACAACTGATAGTTATGAGCATATATGTGATGTTTCAACAAAGATGGGAAAAATAATAGATAAGTAACAAAATCTTCTAAACCCTATTTGAATGATTTATATATATTTTGCTGATTTATATATTTATTATGTGTTGCAGTTACCACTAAAGTCTTCTGTTGTCCACCTCTGCATAGTATTCACACAACTTGAAAGCTACATGTATTTCATAGTAATGCTTCTGCCACTTCCATCTCAATTCCATTTTTTGTCTGTCTAAAATGACTGAGCTTTAATAGTAAAAAATATAAATATATCCTTTTTTATTCTGCTGAGAGAATCACCATCACTGGGCAAAGAATGAGTAATGAGAAAACATTCACTGACACAGCGACGGTTAATACTGAATTATTTTCAGAAGTACCATCATGGCATTTTTAAAAAATGCAAGTGCATTACAATCATTTTCTGGCATTTGGCATAGAGACAGTTTGCCCCTCACTTTGTTATGTATGCTTCCTCCCACACTCCCTCGATCCATTTCGAACCCCTTGCCAGGTTCAGACAAAGCTCCCCCACCACTTGCCTTTTTGATGTGTCATATAGCAAAGCAGACACGATGGTACATACACACAAACATCTTATGGTGTAATGACTTTCTCACTGCTGCTGTGAGCTGCCAGTAGACCTGTTGAAACCTGCAGAGTAACCCTAGATCTGGAAAGTACCCCTGCAAGTCTGAGTCTGAGACACCGAGAACTGAAGCACAGGAGGCCTCCGCTATCTACCCGTCGCGCGCGCACACACACACCGGCACACACTCCGGCACACACTCCGGCACACACTCCGGCACACACTCCGGCACACACTCCGGCACACACACACCGGCACACACACACCGGCACACACACCGGCACACACACCGGCTTACACATAGCGTCTTTGCTCCAGACACACACCCCAGACATGATCTGAAATACAGTAAGACCCTGCTACTTGTATGAATCAATGTGTCTGCACTTGTTGGTAAGGAAGCGAAGACGCATGTTTGTGTGCATTGTTACCGCTCACACTACACTCTAAGAATGTGTAAGATTCCCTTTTTATGCATTTAGGCTACTGTGTGCAAAAAAAAAGCTTCTTGGCTGTGAGTACTCTGGGTCTCCCACACTAGCATTTGTATCGGCATGTTGCGTATGTGAGATCACCTCCCTCACATCTGCAGACCTTCTGACACTCTTCATCTCTTTTTACACCTGGTCTCCCATGATCAAGGCTTCAAGAGGGGGCAGGTGTGCTCACTCCTTGCCCTCACAACATGAAAACAGAGCAGTTTCATCGCCCACATGCCCCGAGTGCTGCGGTGTCTCCTGACTTCTGACATCCATCTTTCTTCTTCCCCTGCTGGAGTTATGGTGGGGGAAAGCCCACATGAAGTCGACAAGTCCATAAAACAGGCCTCTAATTTGCTTGTATGTGCCCAGAAGCTATTGCTACCATTAGCTTCTCATTTCTCTGGACTGCACTCATGAGTACGGCCCCACAGGGTTATATGAGTTTATTGGGTTTGATCAGATCAGAGGAAAGTTTATGAGTAGCAGTCAGGTGGACGGGACATTTTGGATATCAAAAGGGTTGGAGGGATTCATTGCTTTTGTGCTGGCATGCCTCTGCTGGTGCAGGAAAAAAGCAAGAGATGGGAGGATGGGAATACACCTAGATATGTACTGGATTTCAGCAGAACACTTGCCTGATTCTTACAACACATAATCTAGTTATGCAAAGACAGAATAACAGAGATGTTTCATGGTTGGCCATGGATTGAGGGATACAAGCCATTGTTTGTATGCTAATTTAGTTTGACCGGCCTGTAAATACCTTTCAATTGGTGGCTTCTACTAAGAGAGGGACTAAAAGAGCCAGAAGTTTTTAGTTTAACTTTGCACTCAGTTGTAAAGTTAATATCCAAGAATTCAAACCTTGTTTTTGATTCCCATTATACAGCAAATGTGCATATAACGTATAATTAGAATGTACCTGAATTACATAAATTCATGTTCATATAGTCGGGTTTTTTTTCCATTGATATCATATTTATTAATTTACTGCCAATGCATTTGGGAAGACACCGAGTCACCCAGCTGAAGAAGTAAAAAGTAATAATATTTTTAAATTCTTGTTTCTTGAATTACTTTTGGTAGCACTGGTAGAGTAAAAAAGTAGATTTTTCTGTCAGTGAGAAACTCACCTGTGCTGTTTCCTGTTGTGTAGAACAATGGTTACGACCATTATGACCAGTGTTGAGATGGAACCAAGAGCTCCAAGTACCATCCCCAAATGACCATCTGTGAAAATCACACACCAACACAGCGTTAGTCACTTTTATCAGCCATTGATCCTTCTGAACAATCCACCCACCCATCCTCCACAACCTTTAATATCTGGATCAATGCAAACTCAAAGGCAACGAGGGAGAATTGGAAGTTTGAAGTAAAAGCTGGAGGCAAAAGACAGACAGATCAGTCAACAGTCATGATTCCTCTGAGCAAGGCACCCAGTAGAGCTGCTTAGTGGCCAACGGCAGGTCTGTGTTTGAAGCTCCAACGTGGGGACGGGTGTAACAGTTTGTGTTTGTAGCTAGGTGTGGCTGAAATTTACCAAGCCTGTTCAGTTAGTTTGAACTGGGTAAATAAAAGATTAAGGCTAAAAGAAACTTGCCAGGCCAACGGAGGATTCAGGCATTTTCATTTATCGACAGTATATTTTCCAGAGATTGTTAGTCTTGATAAATATATCTATATAAAATGAAATGTACTGTGTAAAACAGTTTCATCCACAATCATCAATTCTACATTTAATAATTAAAAATATTGTTTGTACAACTGGGATGATCCATATGCATACAAACCTTTTTAAGTACAGTATATAGATTCCTAATAAAGGCCGAGCACAGCCATCCAGCAAAAGGCCAGCGTGTGCTGCCAGTCGGTTAGTGAACGCATGAATCCATTTTTATAATTACAACGGGCATCAAACAAAGCGATACATTTGCTTTGAACAAACACAGTGCCTCACTTGTTTGGCTAATATAATGATCAAACTAGAATGTGAAACTTTCCTTTGGGTCTTGGCAGGTTTTAGTGAGACTTTCTGCAATTTATTTGACTATTCATACAATACACCAAGCCAGGAGTTATTCCTTCAGGCGGCGAGTGTACATACATCACAAGGAAGAGACATATCAAAGTATTATCATCCTCTTAAGATTGAACACGTGTCAAGTGCGGTAGATGTTTTCAGGTAGGCACGGCAGGTGTTGGGCTTTTTAAATGTCAGCCTTGGAACACAAACACACAGGCGTGCATGCAGAAGCACACACTGAAATACACCCACGTCTACAACTATTCCCTCAAGTTTCTAAACCAATCAGTTTCGCTAAACACATGGCCAGGCCTTGGATGCAGCAGCATCCAACTGTTGGGATGCTGAAGCAGCATTAAGGCGTCAAGTTGCTCAGAGCGTAATTGGACTGGGAGCATGTGGAGAACTGGCAGTCAATCAGTGAACAAACTCATGTTCTTCTTTTCCGAAACAAAAAGCCAATTCTATCTCATTACTCCAGCGAACGACCTGCACTGATCAAACAGTAAATCTCCAGGGAGCTATAGCACTTGGTTCGAACAATTAGATTTTTAGTGAGGGGGAATTAACATGTTGGACGGAACAAGCTGAAGCCGACAAAATTGGAAAAAGTTGATATACAGGTGATATTTCACTTGCTTCTACCGTGGGCTTGTAATTTTATATTTTGCTGCAAAAATCAAAGTCGGAAACAAAACTTCTGAGCTCAACATCATTCAGTCCTCTTCTAGTGTTAA
This sequence comes from Channa striata, assembly GCA_033026295.1. Taxonomy (NCBI): domain Eukaryota; kingdom Metazoa; phylum Chordata; class Actinopteri; order Anabantiformes; family Channidae; genus Channa; species Channa striata. The sequence continues at coordinate 22,420,270 of CM065178.1, forward strand.
TCTGCTCAAGCAATTGCAAACAGATGATTCCGATAAGAAATCCAAGACTGTTTTCATATTTCTGCCATGCCCACACACCCCTGAGCCACCCTCTTATCATGTAAAGCATTTCTTAAGATAGAGATGAGCATTTTCTTGACAGAGCTGATATCATCTTAAAATTATTCTGTTGGTTGTTCTCTCCCTGGTAACAGTGTGTACCAAGCTACTGTTGCCATCTGATATGTGTACAGTACCTCACCCCGGGATGATTTAATTTGCCAGAGAGTAAACTCCAGACATCAAATGTTCCATGTTCGCCTCAAAAATCACAAAGACTGTTAAAGCCGACGAAAAGAAGTCTTTCTGAAACCGTGTTTGGATGCCAGAGATTCATATCGACAAATTCCTGAAAAGGGTTAAGAATATAAAATCAACACAGCAGCAAATCTGGAAGATGTAAAGATGTGCAGGAATCAGATTCAGCTTCAAAAACCCACCTGTCCGGCAGTCAGACATGCTTGTCTCTGTGTGAAAATGTGAAGAGACAGAGAGACATACACAGACAGACAACCATTCACACTCACAGTCACAACTACAGGCGCATGGATGTCGTTGGACTGTGGCAGGAAACTGGAGAAAACCATGTAAGCACGAGGAGAACGTGCAAACTCCACACAGAAAGGCCATTCTAAAACATGTACAAAGACTGAGATGCATTCTCGTCTCGAATTTTTTACACCATTTAGGTATTTCTTCTGCATATTTCAACAACTCTCTTTTCTGTATAAAGACGAGAAACAAACGGCATGCTCCTCTTCACAGTAACCCCACATGCAATTCACCTCAGTAACAAAAAACAGAGGAAATGTGAGGTAGCGAGAATTAAAACATGAGACGGGTGAGCGCAGCCGCTCAGTCGACCTCTTTGTACGCTGACAAAAAAGGCCACATAAGACTTGTTTAAAAGCGTTTTAAAAGCTAAGCCAGCTCCATTAATAGTCTCTTTCGGCTCTCAAAGGCTCTATCTCAGGAGGATCTGAGAAAAGGAACGCCAGCAGAAAACTGAGTGAAGCTTTGTCTTTCAACCCACATCACAATTTCCTGTGAAAATCGCTCTTCCCTTACTGGCAGCTGTCACCTTTCCTTTAATCACTTTCTTCTCCTTCTTCACAAGAAAATATTAATAATTTAATGATGATTAGGGTGGGGTGATCTTGTTATTGGTGCGCATCTGATATTCACCCAGGGTTATTGTTTTTCAAAGGCACAGCCAAGCTACTAAACTCTATAACCTTGTACCTTTCAAGCCTCCCATGGCTTGAAAGCCTGCTATTCAAACCCCACCCTCACCTCTCCAGGAGATGATATTAACACTGAGTGCCTTCACATGGGCAGTAATAACCGGGTTGCTGAGAGAAACCAGCTTTCTACCGTAGTCGGGGATCGGGGTTTACATGCGCTTAAAAAACCTGGTTATGGGAAACACGCATATTTGTGCAGCAGAAGAGTAACTTCTCTCTTCTCTCTGTCTGCATGTCATGTGTGTCTGTGTTTGTTCGTGTCGCAGCAGAGTGACAGCGCAGGGCCACAGAAAGGACATTCATTCTTTCACTCAGCTGTGCGCACTCTACTGTCTGCAGCCTGTTGTTATGCACATGCGCAGTTGGAGAAAACTGCATACGCAGACCCATACACATGACACTGAAGAAATCAGTTTCTCCGAGAAAGGCCGACTCTAACCCGGTTACTCAAGTCCATGTAAACGCACTCATGTGTATGGGAAACCCGGTTTTCGAAAACTGATTTCTGTCAGAGAACGTCGATTACTGTGCCATGTATACGTAACCAGGTTTCTAATCGGCTTTCTCCAACTGCGCATGTGCAGGCTGCAGACACAGCTGAGTGAAAGAACGAATGAACGGAGAGAACGTTCACAAGTTAACGGGGCGATGCCGCCTCAGTTTAGTCTGTCAAAGGTCCGACAGAAATTTTTATTTACACAAAATGTCTCATAGAAGTCTAAAGAGGCCACTTTCCCCGGTGGATTTTGGAAAGGCTTGTTGAAAACTTGTGGGTCAGCTGCATGAGTTTGTCCTTTCTGTCCCCCTGTGCTGTCATTCTGGTGCGACATGAACACACACAGACAGATGCAGACAGAGAGAGATAGAGAGAGACGTTAGAAAGCAGCGTTTTCCGTCATTATACAGTTAACATCTGTGCGCCAGGCTTCCAAATAAGTCAGAGGTTGGGGGGGGTTACTCTTCTTCTGCATGTACAAGCGGGCTTCCAGTAACCGGGTCTCTAAAGTGCATGTGAACATCGCTCCCCGATTACAGTAGAAAGCTGGTGTCTCTCAGTAACCCGGTGACTAATGTCCATGTAAACGCACTCCCTGCTCATCACAGCTCAGGACACTCCTGTCTGAAGTTGTAAGAAGCACACTGACAGGTCCAGCAGCAGGTTGGCCTCTCAGTGTGATGGGCGACACATACAGAAATCCATTTTCGATAGAAGAGACTTACTGTACTGTACTGTACCATCGACTCTGCGCACAGGTTGCCATTTTAACAGCAGCTCATTAAAGTGACTGGATGCAGTGACATTTGTTGTTCAGCAACACACTGTTGTCACATAAGTACGACTCCAATTCAGGCTGTTGCGCCCACCCATCATACTAATGTGAATGTATACAAGGGGAGGACGAGAGACCTGTCAGGACAGTGGGTGTCTCTTGCACAATGATAAATACATAGGTCTGCATTTAGTATTGTTTACATGGGTAGAAGTGAGATTTGAACGATGGGGGCAACAGCTCATGCAACACCTGCCTGTCGTGTTGTCATGTTAGCAAGGATTTTTGTAATGAGAGTGTCTGAATAAGTGTGGTCATTGTCACTTGGCTAAGAAGACTCAGTTGGGTGTGTGTGTGTGTGTGTGTGTGTGTCACTGAGACTATAGTTTTCTCCACATGCATCAAAATAACTAGACACTAGTTTAGTGATACTTTCTCAACTTTCTGGCTGACGAGTCACTGCAGTAATGGCACAGAAATCATATCAGCTAGAAAGGATTTTTGTTCAAGATAACAAGTGAATGGTAGGAAGAGTAACAACAACTGACACACACTGACAGGTTGGCTAAAACTGTAGGGGGGAAAGCCAGAAAGTGCGTCACTGTGAGAGCTAAGTAAAACTAAAAGTAAAGAAAGGAAAAAAAAAAAGAAATCACCTGCTTAATAGGAAACATTTCTAAACGGATCTACAATAAATAGGGAAGTTATGAATGGAATAAGTTTGCCTAATGAAGGAGTTTGGATGAATTGTGTCCAGCTGTGGACCTGCCGGCTGTTACATGGGCCTCAAAATCTGATATATTAAGTCTATTCATCTCCGATTACTATCAAAAGGAAGTATCTGTTTGCAGCTCTAACAAGGTAAGGATGGAGGGTTGGGGTGAAGCCAGGAAGGGGCGAATGTGGAGTTGAATCACAGGTCAAGCCACTTTGGTTTCTTTCAGTCCTCTCACTTGATGAAGCCATCAATATTTACTAATTACGATAATGATGCCAGTTGTTTTTCAAAGTTTGCTAAAAACTGAAACCAGTGGAACATCAGGAGGTATTTGTGAGCTCAGTTACAAATGGAAAAAGTAGAAATTTAGTGGGAAATGTTGCCATCTAATGGAAACAGCCAACAACTACAACAACACTCACTGAGGGTTCACGTCAGGGTGATGAATTTAAGATCCAGGTGGTTCTAATTTACAAAACACAAAGTCGAGCCAATGCAGGTTCAGAAGTTTATAGCTTCGAAGCTAATGGCCTGCATGAGCAACCGAGGGATGAGTCAATTGAAAGCGGCTTTCAAAGGTTTTGCAAGAGAGGAAGAAGATTCCAAGCATCCCTATCGGTTTTCATTGGAGGATGCTGCCAATTGTACTGAATATGGAACATGTGAGGCCATGGTTCGGAGTAAGATAAGCAGGCTCATTTATATAGTACCTGGCTGGAATAATTATTACAAACAAAGAGTTACTGAACATTTAAACATTTTGCATGTTTTGACCCAATTTAAATAACACAATGGAAGCACATTACATTCATGTACCTATCTTCCATGAAGCTGCTGAATTTTTACATAGTGCTGAACAGAGATCACGGAGATCTGAATTCAACAAAATTTCTTTTTATTTATGTTTTGCAAACACTTTATTGTTGTGGGAATATCATTGCCAGCAGGGACTGTTTTGAAATCTGTGTTCGTGTTTGAGAATATGTAAATCTGTAAAAGATCAAACTCACATGTTTCTTTTCACAACATCCATGTGTGCCGTGTAACACATAACTCATTTGTGAGGTCGAGTTTTCTCCAGCTGACAATGTTAAATAAAGTCAAGTCAATCCTTTCTTTGAATGATTTTAAAATAGCAATTCGTGTTTTTTTCAGTTCCAGGCTTGACTATTGCAATGCATTTTACTCTGATGTCTGTTTTATGTCCTCTGCATTTAATTTTGTCGTTATATTTCTTCCAATGCTTCTAATTTACTTTTATTCATTTCCCTTATATTTTATTTATAATAATTATTCATGCTAATTTTTTAAACTAAAGTTAAGTAGATCGGAACCAACCTGTTAAACAGCTAGGCTGCCCTCCTGTCCAAGTCCCATCATTCAAACAGGTGCGTTGGCTTGACCCATACAGTTTGTAGCCTTCGTTGCAGTAGAAGCTTAGAGTGATGCCCTCTACGTAATGTGTCCCATTCTTCTTCCCATTTCTGGGTGAGGGAAGCCAGCCACAAGACACCACTAAGAAACAATAACAGGAACAAAAATGTCACAAGTGGTGACAATATCTTGAAGTATGAAAATAGGTGACATGTTTTTAGTTCATGACTTGCCAATATACAAGATAAAACAAGTAGAAACATGTAATCGCCTGCTAATTACACAATGGCCTTCTGGCATTAACGCAAACAAAACAGAAACAAATGTGTCATCACTAATTTGCCTCCGAGTACAAAATACGCCCATTGAATGAAGAGAGATAATTCTTGTTTCCCACTGTACCTGGCTCCAGGGCTGTCATTAGGGCCTGATGGTCTTTGTAGACCCTGAGTGTGGCGTTTCCAATTGTAAGGCTCTGAGTGCTCAGGGTATCATATTTACAGAAATGTGCCCCTTCTCCAAAGCAAATCCTGGTCATGCCTTCCACCAGACTGTCATCAGGTATCTCAGGAAGAGAAAGGACAGGAACAAAAGTGGGGTCATGGCTTGGTGGCCCACTGTAAGTGTCCAAGAGGTACTTTGAATCATATGTGAAAAGCGAAGTCTTCTTGGGAACATTCCCTGTGGACAAACATAAGACACCGGTTAGGCTGTGCAACCATCCTGGATGTTTCAGTAGAAAAACACATTCATTATAACTAAACTAAAATCAGTCCCAGCAGAAAACAATCGTGAGAGAATATCCTCTATTGCATTAAAGCTTTTATGGTACAAACACAGCATGCATGTACATAAAACATTATAAAAACTACTCATAAAATAGGGTATGTAAACACGATTAACTAGCTCCATATGTACAAAAGTTGTCATTATAGCCACTCAGACATGCCTAACCATATTTATGAGAATTATTGCCAGAGCAACATATGTTTGACCGCTGTACTTGGCTCACACTAACCATTTTCTAGCAGATGGAATAAAAAATGAGAACATGGGGAATGTTATAATTGTAGAGATACGAACATGCTGTGACATGCTGCAGACACACCCTGCATGCCGTCATGCTTCTCTTAGGATGCAGTCTTAACTTTAATGCACACACAACTGTCAGTCGATCAGCACCAATAAACACATTTGTTTCTAAGCATCTAAATAGAGTACTTGCTGTAGCTCAGTAAAATGTACAAGAACACATCAGCTACTTGCGAGTTTCAAAGGATATGTTCTGTAACTTTAGCTGAGACATTTTTTTCTAGATGTGGTTTGACTTGAACCGTACGGCCACAGCCTCTAATATCTTTGTAATCTGTTAAAGCTGAGCTAACTCTTACCATGTGCCTTGTTTTCTTCCTGTGAACTCTTCAAACATCTATCAAAGTTTAAGCCAAATGTGGCTCAGATACAGTATGTTCATTTCTAAAGAATTGACGGATTAGCAAATCAAAGACTCCCAAAATAGGGAAATTAAACATGTTTCATATTTATGCTGTTGCAAAGGGAGAACTGATAGTATCACCATTTATCCATCTAATTAACTGTTTTCTATTCCACAAACACAAGTCTTGCACACTCACAGCCAGCTCCAAAGGTGAAGATTTCTTCCGGCGTTGCGCTGGCTGAGGAGATGACCTCTCCATGTTGGGTTGAGAGGTCATCTGATGGGTCAGAGTTCATCAGGCCCAGGAGACCCTGGGTGTGACTGGCAAACTCTGATGGCAGCAGAACAGTCGCTGCCATGGTTCCTTCTTGCATACGAACCTCCACGCCAATGCCAGAGGGGAACATTACTGTCACATTCTGAGGACTGGGAGCGAATACAAACACTCCTAGAAGAGGGAGACTTTGTTTTAATTATTACAAGCATCTCATTCTACGATTTTATTAATGGTGACAAAAAACTGGGCCTGTACTTACATCAGGCTGCACTAGGACAGGACCCTTACTGACTTAAATAATAAAGTGAAGTTGTAAGAAAAAAAGCCTATGCTCTCAAAGAAAATGAAAAACATTTCAGTTTAATAAGAAAGAAACATATGGGTTTCTTTCTTATTAAGAAAGAAATAGGAAGATTCTCAAGAAGTTAGGAGCATGAATTTAATGTGCTTCCATTGTGTTATTAAAATTGGGATAAAACATGCAACATTTTTAAATGTTCAATAACTCATTGTTTGTGATGATTATTTCAAACAGGAATTATACAAATAAGCCAAGTTATCTCCCTGCAAACCATGGACTCACATATTTCATACAATTAGCAGCATCCTCCAAGGTCAAACTAGATATCTCTTAGGAAAAAAGGGAGCAAATCAAACCAAGATTAATATTTGATTAATAAATAATATTTGTCAGAATCAGTAATGATTCATGATTTTTTTCCTCAGTTTTTATCTTTCCCAAGGACGAAAAGCCAAGGGTTCATTTCAATGTCTGATAATGTAGATATAAAAATTCTCAAAACAACTACCTATTACTGCCACACGAGGCCACCAAAACAGAAGGTCTAATGCAGCTTTAACTCGGTAAGTGGTGCTGAGAGCAGCTCACCCTGTAGATCCATCCAGCTCTGCTCGCTGAAAAACGTGACCTTTTGGTTCCTCAGCACATGAAGGTGGCCCTCTGCTGCACGCACCTCAATAACATCGGAGGCGTTCTCCTTCATAGCGACTGATGACAGCTGTGTGGCCTTGATAAGCGTACCTTGGTTGCAATAAGAAACAACAATTGCTGTCACATTTTTTAGTAAGTAGTCAACAATGCTTTTACTATTGCTCAAACTGTTACACTATAAAAAGGTTTGTTCTGATCAGGAGAATGATTATGGCATCTGGACGTCTATAGTCACTTGGCTAATGGATGGAAATTCTAACAGGTTCATCCTCACTGCATCTGACCCTGAATGATACTGAGTGAAAATAAGTGAGAAGACATGTAAGTGATCTGTCATTTTACAGCAGGAACAAGCTTCACTCTCTCACGACCTGACATCACTTGCTGTCAGAAAAAGACATCTTGTGAAAAAAAGATAAGAGAAAATCTTAAACATTTCTTAGGGGAGAAGTTCAAAAACGGGAAAACCAAGATGTAGAAAGGCTAATATGTTTGGACAAGTATAAAGGCAGGCAATCAATCAATCCTGATGGAAAGAAAAACCATTAATAAACCACAGACCATAAAATAAGCCTCTTTGAAGACATCCTGATGCAAGTTTCATTCGAAAGAAAAAAAAAGCTTTGGACTAAAAGTGGGAGGCACATGTGGATGGAAGAGCCGTGGACTCACCATTCTTAAGTTTCACCTGCTCTGTTCTGGCCTGAATGCTTAGCTCTCCGCTTGGCAAAGACACAAGGCAGTACTCTCCTTTGCCATTAAATGTGTAGCTGAGGCCATCAAATGTAATGAAATGTGGATCCCCGAAGATGATGCCTGTGAGGCATCAAGAAAGAAAGAAGTGAAGCATTCATATCAAATACACACAAGCATATTTATTTCAAATTCCACTGTGCCAAATAAACGTTGGTTTTCTAATATAAACTCTAATATAACCATATAAACTATTAACTTAATCTTTTATACATACTGTATGTGTTGAAAGACATAAATTTACATTATTTCATTAGAGAATAGTCTCACCAGCTCTTGGGGGCTTGTAGTCGCGACACTCACTAGAGGGTCGGTGGGTGATGTAGATGTGGCACTGGTCAGACCACAAGCAGCAGTAGACAAAACTTGTGACATCATAAAGCCAGTGTGAGTACCCCGGAACGCGTGGTGGTTTCCTGTATGGAGGTGACCCCCAGTCATGAGCCCTGTCTGGGGTGCTGCCACCGATGGAGTCTCCCGTCAGCAATAGGAAACCTGTACTGTCATAGCAGCACTGCTGTCCTGATCCATGCAGAGGACTGGAAATAGAAGAAATTCATATCAGAACGGGACAAAAATGCTTCAATTGTCATTCTATAAAGATGATAACTTGATAACTTGCGTCCTTGTATTGCTCTTACCTGGCCTGAACTGCTCTGATACAGTGGACACTACCTGGATGATACGTACACACACTGTCTCTCTCAATGTCACAGCTATAGTCAGTCTGAAATAACAGTCAACAAAAATGCCTCTCATTTAAAGAAGAAAATGTAGATGGAATTAGCAGAAAACAAAAACACAGTTTATTGTATGCTTTCATAATTTAAAAAAATTGTGAAGCCTAGTAAATATAAGGATTTAGTGTTTTTTTTATGTCAAACACTTAAACAAAAACTCTTTATTATCTCATAAATAACCCTAATAATTTAAAATCCTCCATTTAACATGGATGAAATCAAGACATTTATACTGTGTGACTGAATTACTGCATTACTTGCATAACCACTTGTCATTCATAGGAGATGTTTTAGTTTAATTCTTGCATTTGAAAATGTATTCACTGCTTTACATTTGGCTTTGAAAGCACAAGTCTTTCTCAAAGTTATGTAATGTTTTACATTCAGCTATGATAAGCACATGAGTAGTGTTCTTGCAGATTTCGATGCCCTGGTCAGTCAGGTATTGCTTTAGACAGAGGACTTTTAGACGTTATCAACCTGTAAATCAAATGCTTATTCCCATGATACACTTCTTGGCCTCATCTTGAACTGTGGTGCCAAATAAATGAGCAAAGCATTTGTATGCATTGAAAATCTTTACACTCACTGGCCTGTACAATCTAATGCAATCCAATACAGCAGCTCTGCCATGAATTCTACTTTTACTATGTTATAATTTCCAAGCTTTCAATTTGGAACTGCCAGAAAGGTGATAGTTCTACTCTCTGTTTATTATTGAGGTCGAAGTGGTTAATGAAGTAGTACTGGAGTAAATTATAAGAGGAAGTGGTTCCAATGTTTTGGCCACACAATTTAAAATCAATAAGGTGCTTTAATGCTTTAATTGTTTATTGTTTAGTTGAGGAAAATGCATTTTGCTATCAGTGTTAAAACTAATTTTACTAACAGCATTGTTCCTGCTACTGTAGCCACGACTATGGCTATTTATTTGAGAAACTAAAATTGGTGAGTGTACTCACATGAAACCTGCCTGTGTCTGCTCGGGCCTGTGCCAAAGTGCAAGGACAGTCAATGAGCTCATTCAGGAAGTTGGGCAGTTCCTTCTCCAGGACGTCCCACTGCAGACACTTGTTCGTGGCCCAGGCAGCAGAGTCATCTCTGAAAGACTGCTCAAAGTGCCAGGCTAGGACATGGACTCCACTCCACAGGCACAGTACATCCCTGTATAACAACACATTTCCAAACGCAGCTAAAACAATCATTTTATTTTGGCTTTGTTGATTAATTATTGAGAATATACAATGCAATTTAAATTTGTTCAACCAAAAGTACAAAAAAACATTACTATTGTTATATGTTACATTTTGTTTCCCTATAAGTAGGGAAAAGCTGCATATTTTAGAATCAGGAAGCAGCAAAATTTTGCTTGCAAATTATTAAAATTACAAAACTTTTGATTTGTATTTTTTAAGTGAGTCAGTGACTCATTTCAGTTACCTTTGCTATTTTTAATACTGCCAGAACTATGCAATCAGTGTAACACGCTCTTAATATTATCATGTTACTTATTAGCTCTAATAGGCAGGCCAAGGCATGTTGCATTCAGCTTTTACAGCGAGGGAGGGCGTGATTTTGGTGCTTAGTATAACCTAAACTTGCTAAGATAATTTGCAGATATTGTACATGTTATTTTTACTTTTTCCTCAGATTTTGACAAGTCACAACAAACTAAATATGCATAATACATACCTTGCTCCATCTGACTTTGAACTAGTAGTTATACGAATATTCCCCAACTCCCAGTCAGAGTAGTTTTTTGAGGGCTTGGGGATAAAGGTGAAGGAACCAGTGTTGGTCAGATTCCTGCCAAGAGAGTACAGGTAGCTCAGCTCAGCCTGCAGAGAGCGTGAGTCGTTCGTCTGTGCGTCTGTGCTCCTCTTGAACTCTCTGTAGCCCCATAGCTCTACGTTGACCTTCTCTGGTCCTATCAAAGAGCTGTTCCATGTCATCTGAAGCTGCCCTGCTATGTTCTGTGTTCCGTAGTGCTGCCACTGGGTTGAATTTACAAGTGTGACTTTAAAGGTAGGGTCTGCTTTGCTGGGGTGGACTAACACAGTGGAAAACACAAGACACAAGAAGGTCAGCTTATATGAAAAAAAGACGAGCCTTGAAAACATAAAAGCAGCAGAAAGGGCTTTTACTTACCAATACAAATATAATAATTGCAAAATTGAAACTAATCAAATGAAATATGTTTACGATTGTTATTGTATTTCCATACCTTACCTGACAAGTATTCTCCAGATCTGTCAAAATTAGTTCCATCTGTTGAAATATCAAATGGTATCCACCCTGTCTGGTACAGTAAAGGAGAGATACAGTAGGCCCGACCTTCAGCGTCAATAAATCCTTCTCGTTCAATCTCACCATTGAATCTGCAACAGGTTGGATTTCTTATTTTTGTTATTTTTTTATCAAAAAATACATTTCCTATTCTTCACAGTTTTGTGGGTTGATTCTGTCAAGCACCACTTTCTTTCCTGAATATAAAATTTGACTGGATTTTTTTTACACAAATATATCTTATTAATGCCCATATAACTTATCAAAGCTAGAAGATGTGTACTGCATATATAGTATTATTCACGCTGTAACCACTATATTAGGAACACCTGTAAAATCTAAGCCATACCATGCAACAGTTCAGCTATAAATTTAGTACAGTATGAATATATTCAATAATTATTGCAGTTGGATTTTGCAGTCTTGTAGAACATTGCGACTAACTACAACGTCAATATCAAACTTATCAATTAATAAAACTTTCTACAGTGTCAATAAAAACATTCCTAACAGAAGAATTTATGATGGATCTGCTTTATTGGAAGTGTACACATTTGCTTAAGAAAATGTGCAACAATGCCATGTCAAATGTATGTAAAGGTAGATCACGATGGGTTGCTGAGGCCACTGTGCGTGCTCACAGCCACAAACCTGCAGAGGAGGCGCCCACCAGGCTGAGAGACCACACTGAGGATCCTCAGAGCTCTTCCACCCAGCATGGAGCTGGAGTAAGGCTGCACCTGGAAACAGGACTGGTGGTAGTCTGCACAGCAGTTCTGCAGGGACACACAGGCTGCATGGCAGGAACATTGGTCCAGTGTGTCTCCACAATGTCCCCTGCATGTTTGTCCTGGAAAAAAACAAACTATGACACTTACTGCCCTATAGAGAAAGGAAATAATGACACAGATATCAGAGCTTATAGACTATACCTGCATTCCTTAGAGTATTATGTTGTTTGTTGCAATTATAACTTGCAGAGGTTCACTATTAATCCAAAGTTAAAGTAAGAATAGCTGTGAGCACATCTGAGCCGCCATTTGAATTTAAACAGCAGCTCGTATTAAGCTGCAGTCTCTAAAATACCGTTGAAATTGACTTACCAGCCGCTTTACAAGCGCAAATAAGAAAAACTCCACAGAGAAAAACGGTCTCTCTCAAGTTTGCTCTCATGTTTACCTTGAAGGACAAAATAACAGTGCGTGAAAAAGTCGTGGCTGTGTTACACCATCCTTGGCTGCACCAGTGTTGTGCAGGGGGAAACTTGTCAAAGGTCATTGAAGTCACAAACGCACTAACCACGATTTTAGTGGCAGTAATTGGATTATAAATTAACTAACGGAAATGTATCGAACGTCGGTGGTTTTAAAAGACTTTCTCTGACGTAAAATAAATAGTAGGAGTGCTTGAAAATACTCACACCGGCATGTTGTATTTTTCGTTTTAAGCTAGTTTCGACCAAGATTTTAACTTTATATTTGACGCCTGTTTACTCCCGTTGAAATTACGACCTCTCGCGAGACCACGCGAGACGCGAGCACTTTGCGCATGTGCAGTTCAATTTCTTCTTCTTTGGTCGGTTCAGTGCTTCTCATCATGCCAAGTGATTGAGAACGAATTGAACGGGACTCACACATTTACCAGACTTGTCATCTGTTGTGTTTAGCGGGTACTGAGATAATCGGATCCACGTTTAGGGCAACGACAAAATGACAGAAAAAAAAACAAAAACGATGTTCTGCTCGTCAACTAGTAAGCTCATAGGCTAGCTAACATTAGCTCCAGGCTCACATAGCCAGCAGCTGCATCAGCACCTACTAATAATAGAGGTCAGTTATTAAGGCAGTTTTCATAAGAAAATGTATTTTCTTTACACGATAATCGCGTCTCTAGTTTCTTTTTTCATTTTAAAATGGATGAAAAAGAGAAGATATTGCACCGACCTGAAAAGACTTGATGGCAAAACAGTCCTTATTACAGGTAAGTATAAATTCCCGGTACCCTCGTTTGTTAGAGACCAGCGTATAAGGTCTGAGTCTACTTTAAACTCAGTTTGTGAAGATGCTAAATGACATTTTTTAAACTTTAGATCCTAAATAATGCAGCCAATATAACTGTAGCCCCTTTCAAGCCATAAGCCTATCATAAACACTAACACATGATTTTGATAGATATCTGTATGTTTTTCTTTACAGGTGGGAATTCTGGTATTGGCAAGGAGACAGCTGTTGCCTTGGCACTGAGAGGTGCCCGTGTCGTCATTGCTTGCAGAGACATGGACAAGGCTGAGAAAGCTGTCAGGGAGATCAAGTTCAACAGTCATAGTCTTAACGTCCTGCACATGGAGCTGGATCTGGCCAACCTGCAGTCTGTACGGGAATTCAGTAAGAGCTTCCTCCAGAGAGAGAAGAGGCTTGACATCCTGATCAATAATGCGGGTGAGGAGGGACACAATTTTTTGTTGTTTTTTTTTGTTTTTTGATTGCAAAGCTAGAAATCTGCAATTTGCAACTTTTGTGGAGTTCTTTAAATAGAGGGAGCTGAGGTGAGGTTATTCTATTGCCGTGAATACACACAGTTTTATTTTTAGTCAGACTGTCCTGCAGCTAGAAAAACTTACTGGAACTCAAAGTCTGCATCTAACTATTTCATGCTGTTTTGTTAATGTTTGCTTAAAAGCCAGTGTACCCAGCTGTTTTAGAAAATGATTTAGCCACGATAATAGCACAATAAAAAATAATGTATTTATGCTTTTAACTATTTACATGTTTTGTATGGAATGATGGGGCTTAGGCATAAGAATCAGTGACATACTATGGAAGTCTGATAGAAGCCTGAGATAATGTTTATTATGTTAAGATTTGTTGGAGTGTTTCTATTTCCACTGCCTCAATGATATAACCTCTGACTTTTCCCCACGTTGCTTCCTTAGGCATGCCCAGCATCCTCGACTGGACAGATGATGGCTTTAGCATGTGCTTTGGTGTCAACCACTTGGGTCACTTCCTTCTAACTAATCTGCTTCTGCCTCGCCTGAAAGAATGTGCCCCCAGCAGAGTGATCACCCTCACGTGCTCCAGCTACAAATACCAGAAACTTGACTTCCAGGATCTCAACTATAACCTACTGCCCTTCTTCACCTACTGCCGCAGCAAGCTAGCCAACATCTACTTCAGCCTGGAACTAGCCCACATAACTGAAGGGAAAGGAGTGACCTCTTGTGCCGTGCACCCTGGTAAGTCCTTATGTTCACCAATGAAGGAAACAATAAAGAAACTTTTAAGAACTGACATTTGAACTCAAGCTTTTACAGAAAAAAAGCACTGAGTAATTAGTTGACACATGTCCAATAAGCAATCCAAGTAGCTTTGAGTCACATTGGACTGCTGGCCAGAAACAAACATTAGAAGTTCTGTGAAACTAGTGAGCAATTGATTGTCTTCCTATTGCTCACCCCTAATTGATAATACACATTTTCCTGACATTCTGAGATTTATCTTAATGTCTGTTGCTTCCATGTGTTGCCCTAGGTTTTGTTCAAAGTGGATGGACGTGCCACTACTCCTTCCTGTTCCGGATGCTGATGCAGGTCATTATGTGGATGTTTTTTGTACCATGTGAGATTGGAGCTCAGACTGTCATCTACTGTGCTGTGTCAGATGAAGCTGCCAAACACAGCGGGGGTTATTTCGTCGACTGTCGACCTGCCAGCCTGCGTCCTTTTGCAAGAGACACTGGAGTAGCAAAAAAACTGTGGGAAGCCAGTGAGAGACTTGTTAAACTGGCCTAATGTTGAAAGCTGGGACAGCTCTTTTTGGGGGGGTTCAAAAGTTATTTATGGACATTTTTGTTTAAACCTGATTGTTTTTATTGAATATTATTGGTGTGTACGGTGCCACAGTAAAGATTTTGTGTTAATTTATGTGCTTGTTTATTTTACTTTTTTTTTGACAAAAAACATACATCACTGTTAAAACGACAGTAAATCATTCATCTTATGCTGTTGACGTAATTCACTGTTTGTTTGTTTTGTACCATGCAACCGCTGCCTGTCAAACACATTGTTTTATTTCGGTTTAATCTATGAACAAATGTTTCCACTTATCTTCATATCTGCTTGACTTAATTTATACTTCCCCTATAAGTACAATCAAAACAACAACAAACTAAGATAAAATATTAAAATAAAATGCACACTGACTTTAGAATGTCTGAGCCAGAGGTGCAACATTTCTCCACTACAAGTACAGTTAGACATCAACTCTTTTACCTAAGATTATCTACATTTTGCACCATGTGTTTCACTGTGGAACTATCTCCATCTTCAGATATTCTCCACCATCGCCCTTGGCATTGTTTGGCGTGTGTGCTGTGTCATGTCCACTGTTCGATGGGATCAGCTCCGCCAGGTTTGTGAATTAAAACCAAATCTTACGAATTAAGTCGTACTAATAAAGCTTACAATGAGTTGGTTCGATGGCATGACAGATTCTGGCCAGCTACAGTAGCTAACGTTAGGTGCGGTTAGCTCGCAACCTAGCATTAGCTGGTAAATGCAGTAGATTATGTTTTGTGCTGCTGCTGACTGTAAAGAGATTTTATTATGTTCAATAAAAAAAGGCCAGACTTTGGAGGTGGTTTGGCATGTTTTAATAAAACAATTTTCAAAATATATTTCACAGTTATGAATTTGACAAACGACAAGTTGAACGAATTGTAAGCTAACAAAATGTCATGGTCTTGGTAAGTGACGCTAACTGAGAATATGTCAGGTAATGAAAAGTAAGCATTTTATCAAGTAAATCGTGTCGTTTTACACTTGAATATGAGGTTAGAGCTAAATTTGTATTTAGATTTTTCTCATGCAAACCTGCATGAGAAGTCCTTTCAAATTAAATACATTTTTATTATACAGCCTAAAATCACACTTTTGCTTGAAAGGGGTTTTAAAGTCTGTAAAACATGGATATTCTCAGTGTACAGCCCGCCCGCTTACAACATCTGCCTCTTCCCCTCGTTATTGCACCTTTAAGATATCTGCCAATTCAAGTAATATAACTTTTATTCATTTATCATGTTTATGAATAAGGTTTTGGGGCAGCTAATGAATGAGAGCCTGGAACTGGAGCAAGCGCTCACATATTCTCCAGTCAATACAAATGAAACCAAGAACAAACACTTTATAAACATTATCCTAAAAAGGTTATTAAATTTCAGTTTGAAACCTTTTAGATAATATAATAATTGAAATGGGCAGCTTAATTTGAGCATATTGCCCCATCTGGCCATAACAATAGAAATATGCTAGATCCAGCCCTAAAAACCTAGGATTCAATTCATTATCTTGTCAAAAAAAAACTTTTGCGAGAAATTACTTAATCGTAAGTGAACACATCACCAAATTGGTGCACCTGACAACTTCCTCAGACACTGTCAACTTAAGACAGCTCTATGATGAGTGTGAAGTCCAGATCAGAACCTTAAAATCCCTGGGAGTGGTTTCAGACATGTGCCCTCTTTTAGCTACTGCAGATGGTACAAGATGATCTTGCTCTCACTTACACATGCAAAACAAGTTCAGGACAAGAGACGAAATCTCCTGACCTCATTACTTCTGCAGGAAGAAGTTGAAAGCAAAGAGCGCACCATGCACTTAACCAAAGGAGGAGGGAGGCCTTAACAAAGACTCTCAGTCTACACTACAACAGCATTGTAAACCAGATGTGACACCTCCCTAATATATGTGATGAAGATGGCCAAACTGAACGCAGTGAAAAGAAAAAGCAATTCACGCATTTCCTCATTAAAGAAACATACATACAGGATGCGTATTGGATGTAACATCCTTTTAGATAGAAGACATTTATAAATGGAGCAGTGTCCCTGTGACAGGCAGGTAGTACTTGCAAAAGTTCATGAGCTGTACAATCACACAAAATAAGCAAAAGTCATTATCTACCACAATAAAATAACAAGCAAAATACAGTGGAGCTGATTGGAAGTCAAACACAGACTCTATCAGTCTTCATCTGTTTTAGAAATTTGTTGAAACCTTATGGTGTGTAAGGGAGACTTCAGAGTCAATCAAATGATAGTCTCACCTCAATCTGTTCTCCACCCACAACACCAGGAAATGAAACTGAAAATTAAAAAAAGATTTTCACCAGTGATAACGAAGGACTCGCCATTACATTACATGCTGGGATCTTTACTAAAGAAGATTAATTCAAAGGAATTTGGAGGCATTTATTGGGAAGAAAATATGCAGATCTGGTGATGTTATTGATTTGGGATTGGAATTATAATGAACTATTGAGCATGACACCCAGACTCTTAACCTGAGGGGAGGGGGAAACAGAAGAGCAGTGACACCAGTAGCAACAGGGGAAGGCTGGGAACTAAAAGATTTTAGGCAGACAAACTGAGTGCGGCCCAAGAGATATGAGTGCAACTAGTCTAGGGGGGTTCGAGTGATGCCAATGGAGGATAATCATTTGAGGGGAATTGTGTGGGAGATTGTGTCAAAGGCCGCACTCAGATCAAGGAGGATGAGGACTTAAAGTAGACCAGAGTCAGCTGCTATGAGGAGTTCAGTGCTGATTTTTATAAGTGCTGTTTCTTTACTGTGGCGAGGGCAAAAATCGCACTGGAAAGGTTCATAAAGGGAAATGTGTTATAGATGAAAGCAAAGTTGAGAGGCAACAATGTTTTCTAGTATTTTGGAAAGGAACTGTACATTGGAGATGGTGCGGAGGTTACTGTAGTTGTTGGGATCTAGACCGGGTTTTTTCAATAGTGGGGTGACAACTGCAGTTTTGAAGAATAAGGGAACAATTCCAGTGGTGAGTGAGGAGTGTATGATGGCAGATATGAGGGGAAGCAAAGAGGAGAGGCAGG
Organism: Channa striata; assembly: GCA_033026295.1. Lineage (NCBI taxonomy): Eukaryota > Metazoa > Chordata > Actinopteri > Anabantiformes > Channidae > Channa > Channa striata. The sequence continues at coordinate 22,438,259 of CM065178.1, forward strand.
ATTTGACCGAAGTTGTGGGAAGGGGATCTACCTGATCTGTACTGGGTTTGGATCTACAGATGAGGTCTGAGATTTCTGAAGCATCAGGGAGTTAAACAGGTGTAACACAGAAACAGCACCACCTGCTGGATACACAATCAAATACAGTTTTATTACATTCGGTTCTCAACACACAACTGAAGGAAATGAAACTGAAATATTTACATTGTTGATAAAAGCAGAGTCGCCATTACTGTAGATCACAGTTTAGCATCTAAGCGGAAGGAAACAGGTTCAGACGATTATAAACAACAAGTTAAAGGAATTTTCTTTGGTGAGTCATTTTAAATATATCTGGAAAGTTAAAGAAATGGCTGAGAAAATAGCTCTTGTTGAAAGTTTCCTGAGCTGCCACGTGTGTTCAGAGACTTTCAGAGATCCTGTGTCTTTGAGCTGCAACCACAACTTCTGTTCAAGCTGCCTGAAACAATTCTGGGAACAAGCTAAAAACAAAAACTGTCCCATTTGTAAAAGAAAGTCCACAGAAGAGTTTCCGGACATAAACCTTTCTCTGAAAGAACTGGCTGACTCCTTTGCTAATAGGCAGAATAATGGATCATCTGAGGCTGAGAAAGACAACAAGGAGGTTTTGTGTGATAAACATCCAGAAGTTCCTTATTGGTTCTGTGAGGATGAAGACAGAGCTGTTTGTCCCGTCTGTGAGTTTTCTCTCCACCAGAGTCACAAAGTGGTTCCTATAGAACAAGCAGTCAGTGACCTGAAGGAGCAGCTGAAATCTGACTTAAAGTCTCTACAGGACAAGAGGGACAAATACAAACAAGTGGAGGAAACATACAATGAAATGATTCAACACTCCAAGAAGCAGCTCTTGTCCACAGAGAAGCAGATCAGAGACGAGTTCAACAAGCTCCACCAATTCCTGAAAAAGGAAGAGGAGTCCAGACTGGCAGCTCTGAGGGAGGAAGAGGAGCAGAAGGGGACGACTATGAGCAGAGAGATGAAGAGGATCCAGGAGCAGATCTCCTCTCTGTCAGTCAGTATCTGTGCTGTTGAAGAAGACCTGCAGAAACACAACGTGTCATTCCTCAGCAGTTATAAAGCCACTCAGACCAGAACCAGAGTCCAGTGCTCACTGTCAGATCCACAGCTGCTCTCAGGAGCACTGATAGATGTGGCCAAACACCTGGGCAACCTGTCCTTCAGAGTCTGGGACAAGATGAAGGACAAGGTCCACTTCAGTCCTGTCATTCTGGACCCAAACACTGCAAACCCTCGTCTCTATCTGTCTGATGATCTGACCAGGGGGAGATATGGAGACACAAAGCAGCAGCTCCCTGATAATCCAGAGAGAAACACTTATTATACTCATGTTCTGGGCTCTGAGGGCTTCAGCTCAGGGAAACACAGCTGGGAGGTGGAGGTGGGAGACCATCCTGACTGGATTGTGGGTTTGGTTAAAGAGTCAGTTGATAGGAAGGGAGAACTATTTGCTACACCCAAATATGGAATCTGGTGTTTATTGTATCAGAATGGAAAATACAGTGACGTTCTTGGTAAAACTGTCACAGTGAAGAAGAGTCTGCAGAGGATCAGAGTCCAGCTGGACTATGACAGAGGGGAGGTGTCCTTCCATGACCCTGAAGACATGACTCTCATCTGCACTCACAGAGACACTTTCACTGAGAAACTCTTCCCATATTTTTGTGTTTGTCCAGCTGCTGATGCCAAAACCACAGATATTAAAATATGTCAAACTAAGATTCACTGTGATGGTCAGAGACTATAAAAAGGTAATTTTGTGTATTCCAGACAGCTCCATTTGTTGATAGATAGGTGAGGACTGTACAAACTGAAACACATTCAAATCAAAGTGAAAGACTTTGTAAAGACTTGTTGACTTTTGTAAAATACAAAATCAGAATTAAAGTAGAAGACTTTATGTTTTTCAGCATTCAAACATGTATTTGTTGCTGTAGAGAAGATTTATTATAACCTTTTTATTTTTCATTAAATTTAAATTTAAATTTTCAAATCAATTTGTATGTTTTGCAAGTTATTCTGTTAATAACTCATTTGTTTTTCTGCTTGAACCTCTAAACTGTCAATGATGTAATAATGTCTAATTAAACCCAGATTATCACTGTCAATATTTCATTAATCAATATTGTATGTCAATAATATTCTTATTATTTCTCCTATGTCTGAAAACATTTTTCTTTTTATGTGATTTTTTTTGTAATAACAGCACCCAAAAACTGGAGAGATGCACAATAAATATCTACCACATAAAGTCAATAAGATTGGAATATTAGAATTGAAACTAAAGGGAATTTTTAGTTATTCTAGTTTTTTAAGTTTCATTTCAGTCTGCTGAACTTAGTTTAACCAAATTAATTTCAAGATTTTCTATGTTGTAAAAAAATTAAGTGAAATCCTGGGTGTCATCTGCCACTAAAAAATGAAACTATGCTGCAGAATTATGTCTGTAAACACGGAAGAAACGTGAACTTTTCTATTTCAATGGTCATTTTATTGATAACACCTTAACACATTTTCTTGAAGTTAGAGAAACACGTGTAGCACGTAAGAGAACAGAGCAATGATGTGAAGAATCAGAGAAGTAGAGGATTAATATTATTATACAGAAGAAACCCAAAGGAACAAAAAGAGACAAAGGGAAACTAGAACGAGCCAACGGCAGAGAAACGATTGAACAAGGTTGGAAACAGAAGGACTGGGACAAAGAGCGAAAGACGCTACGAAGAAAAGCCAACTCAGTGTTGTCAGGGCAACTTAGTCTGTGTGTGGACGAAGACGACGGCAGAATTTCAGAGTGAACAGAGGCTCCAGCTGATCTCACCGATGAACATGTGACAGGAAGGAAGCAGAGCTCACACTGACCTCAACACACTAGAGGAGGACACTTACTGTAGGTCATCTGTGCAGCTGCAGCGTCAATCATCCTCAGTCACAATCAGGATTTATCAGTGGAGTTGGTTCCATTTTAGTGGTGATTGTGCAGCTGAGATCAATAATTCTAATGGAAGCTGGTTGTTATTCCACAGTCATAAACTGCTGTTGTCTCTGACTGGATTGTCTCTCAGATTTGTGCAGCTACATCAGAAGCATCAACCTGCCTCCGTGTGTGTCTTTGTGCTTTACGTTGTGTGACTGCGCCCCCTGCTGGAGCTCATGGACTCTCTGAATTCAATTTTCAATTGACAAATTAATGTGCAGTTTCAAAATGCATTATGCAATTGACGATTCAGTGTTAAAAGTCTGAATTCAATCTTCAATTTAGTTTGAATTATTTGGATTAACAAACTGAATGGAAGCTAAACAGCTGCATGTCATGTCTTCTGGTGTCTTTATTCCAATGTGCCTCTGTCTGTTTGCATTTTCATTTTCTCGTCAACACGCTCTTTAACGGCGACGCAATCTCCATGACCCGCCCCACTCTGCCTCTGATTGGCCAACTCCAACCGCAAGTTCAACCAGCCTAACCACTGAAGCAACGAGTACCAGCCAATCAGACGAAGGACGCTAATGTTATCCCGCCTCCCAGCTCTATTCCTGAAGCCGGACGCGGACAGAATCAAGCTTGTGTCTCCACATGAAACCGAACGGGGACACACCTGGGAGGAAGTAACAGCGACTGGTTAACGAACTGCTCCGGGACAGAGACGTGGCTGTGGAGCAGCTTCACCGGAAGAGCAGCTGCAGTAACGTGAACCATCGGATCGTCCAGAGGCGGGACTTTGGTGAGTGTGTTTACAGCAGATTCATTGTGTCATTAGCAGTTAGACCGAGCTAAAGCTAATGACTCCGAACGATGTTCTACTGGCTGCTGACGGCTCGGCCTCATGGAGGAGGTTCGGGCCGCTTTGGGCCGCTTTAGCTTTAGCCAGGTACTCCTGCAAAGTGCCAGTTCTGATATGCACGTACATTTATTGGGCATCCAGTGGTGGAGGCTGCTGGATTATACTAATATTAATAACAAGCGTCTGTGTCATTGCAGATTTCACACACCTGGTGGGACTTGAGGGAGGACTTGTCAAGCAGACTGGGAGCAACAATTCTTGTGGAAATTCTTTCACCAGCGATGGTCAAAGTGCAGAATAATTCTTCTTCCCTCCTGCTGCGATCATAATAATCTGTAGTTTCACTCTGATACTGTAGGAAACAAATCGTGTCATCTGTTTTCACAATAAAAAAAAAACGTCTGAACACTTATTGCTTGAATTAGTGTTTATTTACCACGTACAGTAAAAAATAGGTAAAGAACCTATTATTGGTTGAGTGATATTGACAGTTTTGGCTTGCCTTGTACATCACTTATGAGTCGCTTTTGATAAACGCATCTGCCAAATGACTAGATTTATTCTGTGAAACACTTGGACACAATCTGCATCTACAAACTAAATCTAGTGCAATAGAACCTTTGGTTGCATTATAATCTTACAGGGAGAGGGTAAGTAAACTGGTTGCAGTTGCTGCAGAAAAGCTGTGAGTTGTTAACCCTTTCCTCTGAAAGTTTGTACAAGTTTTACAAATGCACATTTTAGTATGAAGGTGTTGAATTGTACTGAACTGCATTTACAAGTGTTGATACTATTTTTATATCAATGCTAGTATCACAGTTAGCTGTATAATGGAATACATCCCACACAAATTGAACAATGTTAAGTTTTATGTTTGAGGTGATGGATGATTTTTTACAGGACCGTTGTATTACGCAGCAATGGTTTTGGTTGAGTGATATACACACACCATCACGTCACCAGTATTTGCATTCTGGATGTGTATGCCACCACAGTGGAATTCAAATCAAACTATCACTGTGTTCAGACATAAGATATGTTGTCAAATGTCTGAAATATTTTCGCACTACATCCATGTTTATACTCAAACCTCAGATTTTAGGGGCTCAAAGCTGGACGGTTTAGTCTCTCAAGTTCTTGCTCTGACTGTTAGGGGTGAGTCAGGCGTGAGCAAAATACAGTGGGGCGTATTGAGAGTTAAACCCTGCCTTTATCAGTATCCGTGATCTGTTGTAAAGATTTAGTGAAACATTAACAGATCAAATGTCAGTTTTACTTCAGTCAGTAAAACAGGAGAAAACAAATAAAACTGAAAGATCAGAACAGATTAAGCATCACGTTACATGTTGTTTTTTATTGGAGAAGATTCATTTAAAGGACGGTTCAGACGAAGCTAAACTGACAGAGTTTGGTGGGTTTTACTATTAGTACATTTAAAACAGCAGTTAGGAGATCAAAGAAAGTGGCTCTGAGAAGACTCTATACAGACTATATAAACTATATAAATAAATGATTGGATTTGATTTATTAATGGAAATATATTATTTGGTATTTTGTTTAAGTAAATTAGCTGTGTGTTTGTGTGTGATGTGTCAGTGGACTGATTCAGGCATTGCAACCTGATAACCAAACTCTTCAGATCTGGGCTGTTTCCCGCTAAGATTTAGCGATTGTCATATATTCTTTAGGCAGAGCAGCTCTATTTCCCTCAGCATCGCATCCTTGTCAGTTCTCAGAGTCTTAGTGTATTTATCTCAAAGTCTAACAAACACACAGCTGTTTTGCACAGATCCACAGTTCCTACATTGAAAGAAAGCAGCTTCGTCCTGGATGAGTCCAGAGTCCACGAGTCCACTGCAAAATGGCAGCGTGAAGAGTATTAGTATGAGACTGTTATCTATTGTTGTTATATTGAGCTGTTTCTGAAGGAGGATGGGTAGATCCTGCTATTAATAATTAAAAATAATCCTAAGCCACAGTTTTGATGCCACTGGTAACAAACAATGTCCATTGTCTAACTCCAGTAACATTTCACAGGTGTAAAACAGAAACAGGACCATCAGGTGAAGTCACAATCAAATTCAGTTTTATTACAATCAGTTCTCCACCCACAACCGAAGTAAATGAAACTGATAATAGCAGAGTCGCCTTTACTGTAGATCACAGTTTAGGATCTGAGCTAAAGGAAACACGTTCAGAGGATTATAAACGAGAAGTTAAAGGAATTTTCTTTGGTGAGTCATTTTAAATATATCTGGAAAGTTAAAGAAATGGCTGAGAAAATTGCTCTTCTTGAAAGTTTCCTGAGCTGCCACGTGTGTTCAGAGACTTTCAGAGATCCTGTGTCTCTGAGCTGCAACCACAGCTTCTGTTCAAGCTGCCTGAAACAATTCTGGGAACAAGCTCAAAACAAAAACTGTCCCATTTGTAAAAGAAAGTCCACAGAAGAGTTTCCAGACATAAACCTTTCTCTGAAAGAACTGGCTGACTCCTTTGCTAATAGGCAGAATAATGGATCATCTGAGGCTGAGAAAGAGAAGAAGGAGGTTTTGGGTGATAAACATCCAGAAGTTCCTTATTGGTTCTGTGAGGATGAACACAGAGCTGTTTGTCCCGTCTGTGAGTTTTCTCTCCACCAGACTCACAAAGTGGTTCCTATAGAACAAGCAGTCAGTGACCTGAAGGAGCAGCTGAAATCTGACTTAAAGTCTCTACAGGACAAGAGGGACAAATACAAACAAGTGGAGGAAACATACAATGAAATGATTGGACACTCCAAGAAGCAGCTGTTTTGCACAAAGAAGCAGATCAGAGCCGAGTTCAACCATCTCCACCAGTTCCTGAAAGAGGAAGAGGAGTCCAGACTGGCAGCTCTGAGGAAGGAAGAGGAGCAGAAAGGGACGACTATGAGCAGAGAGATGAAGAAGATCCAGGAGCAGATCTCCTCTCTGTCAGTCAGTATCTGTGCTGTTGAAGAAGACCTGCAGAAACACAACGTGTCATTCCTCAGCAGTTATAAAGCCACTCAGACCAGAACCAGAGTCCAGTGCTCACTGTCAGATCCACAGCTGCTCTCAGGAGCACTGATAGATGTGGCCAAACACCTGGGCAACCTGTCCTTCAGAGTCTGGGACAAGATGAGGGACAAGGTCCACTTCAGTCCTGTCATTCTGGACCCAAAAAATGCAAACCCCTGGATCTGTCTGTCTGATGATCTGACCAGGGTGAGATATGGAGACACAAAGCAGCAGCTCCCTGATAATCCAGAGAGAAACACTAAATATGCCAATGTTCTGGGCTCTGAGGGCTTCAGCTCAGGGAAACACAGCTGGGAGGTGGAGGTGGGAGACCATCCTAACTGGATTGTGGGTTTGGTTAAAGAGTCAGTTGATAGGAAGGGAAAGTGTTATATTTCACCAAAATATGGAATCTGGGGTTTATGGCATCGTGATGGAAAATACACTAATGGTCTTGGTAAAACTGTCACAGTGAAGAAGAGTCTGCAGAGGATCAAAGTCCAGCTGGACTATGACAGAGGGGAGGTGTCCTTCCATGAGCCTGAAGACATGACTCTCATCTACACTTACAGAGACACTTTCACTGAGAAACTCTTCCCATATTTTAATATTGGAGAAGCTGCTGATGCCAAAACCACTGATATTAAAATCTGTCAAACTAAGATTTCACTGTGATGGAAATAAATTATTAATAATGGATGTGAAACATTTAGTGAACTGGGACATGTAGATTTTTAAACTTTGACATATATTTTTTAAATTTTCAAGGGATGGAAAAATTGAAAGAATTGGTTTTCTCGTTATAACCTTTTTATTTTTTAACATTTATTTGTACGTTGTGAAAGTTATTCTGTCTCTAGCTCATTTGTTTTTCTGCTTTGAATCTCTAGACTAGCTGGTTGTTATTCCACAGTCATAAACTGCTGTTGTCTCTGACTGGATTGTCTCTCAGATTTGTGCAGCTACATCAGAAGCATCAACCTGCCTCCGTGTGTGTCGTTGTGCTTTACGTTGTGCGACTGCGTCCCCTGCTGGAGCTCATGGACTCTCTGAATTCAATGTTCAATTGACAAATTAATTTGCAGTTTCAAAATGCATTATGCAATTGACGATTCAGTATTAAAAGTCTGAATTCAATCTTCAATTTAGTTTGAATTATTTGGATTAACAAACTGAATGGAAGCTAAATAGCTGCATGTCATGTCTTCTGGTGTCTTTATTCCAATGTGCCTCTGTCTGTTTGCATTTTCATTTTCTCGTCAACACGCTCTTTAACGGCAACGCAATCTCTATGACCCGCCCCACTCTGCCTCTGATTGGCTAAAGAGTTAGTTGTCAAATGTCTATAATATTTGACATTACATCCATGTTTATACTCAAACCTCAAATTTTAGGGGCTCAAAGCTAGACTGAAAATGGTGTTACGAAGGAAATGCCAGCTGGTTAGTTTCCATTGTGCTATTAACAGAATGTTCAGCCTCTTTATATCTGAAGCAGAAAGCGGTTTGTCCTGTCTGTGAGTTTTCCCTGTAGGGACATGCTGACGCCGTTGATTTATTCTGCTATTTTCTCTTCACTCCTCACTAGTTTTAACAGGAAACTGCAGCTGGCCACATGGCTAATTTTCATTGAGAGGGAGAAAAACTCTGCATTATTTTAAAGGATTTCTGTGAGATTTTGAGGCCCCACACGCACCTAAATGAAGAGGTGTAAGGTAACTGTGAGGGAATCAGGGATGAAGTAGTTCATAAAGCAGTGGCCGACAACTTCAAAAGCAGATTAAAAACCTCAGAACAAAATAAAATTATAGTTACCAGCTGAATCTCCTTTTAAAAATATTCAGCTATTATCTCAGTGATGGAACATTGGCTTGAGATGCAGAAGGCCGCAGGTTTGAATCTCACCCCACCAGGTGTGGCCCCGCCCGAGCCCCGAGTATCCCCTGAAGTTAATTAGCAACATTTTCTCATTAATATTTCTTATTTACATGTCTCATTTGAGTTAGGTAATTCTTATTTCTAATAATGCAAATAATTATTTGCTATTTTGAACACAGCCACTAAGCCGCAATTTTGCTGCCACTGGTTACAAACAATGTCCATTGTCTAACTTCAATGGACTTGGTAATGCTGCAAGCAACTTAGTTTTTGACCAGCTGATGCTTATGGAGGGATTTATTGGGAAGAAAATATGCAGATCTGGTGATGCTATTGATTTGGAACTGGAATTATAATGAACTGTTGAGGATGACACCCAGACTCTGAATCTGAGGGGAGGGGGAAACAGAAGAGCTGTCAAGTGATAGGGGAAAAACTGTCAACTTTGGATAATGTGGATTTTGTACCAATGAGGAAGAATTCTGTTTTATCACTGTTTAATTTGAGGAAGTTTGAGGAGAAGGAGACTTTAATTTCATATAAGCAGTTGATAAAGGAGGAGGGTGGGAGTGTGGAATTTGGCTTCCTAGATAGGGAGAGCTGGGTGTCAGACCAGAGCCAGAGTCCAGTGCTCACTGTCAGATCCACAGCTGCTCTCGGGCAACCTGTCCTTCAGAGTCTGGGACAAGATGAGGGACAAGGTCCACATCAGTCCTGTCATTCTGGACCCAAACACTGCAAACCCCAAGATCTGTCTGTCTGATGATCTGACCAGGGTGAGATATGGAGACACAAAGCAGCAGCTCCCTGATAATCCAGAGAGAAACACAGATTATACTCATGTTCTGGGCTCTGAGGGCTTCAGCTCAGGGAAACACAGCTGGGAGGTGGAGGTGGGAGACCATCCTGACTGGATTGTGGGTTTGGTTAAAGAGTCAGTTGATAGGAAGGGAGAACTATTTGCTACACCCAAATATGGAATCTGGTGTTTATTGTATCAGAATGGAAAATACATTGACGTTCTTGGTAAAACTGTCACAGTGAAGAAGAGTCTGCAGAGGATCAGAGTCCAGCTGGACTATGACAGAGGGGAGGTGTCCTTCTTTGACCCTGAAGACATGACTCACATCTACACTCACAGAGACACTTTCACTGAGAAACTCTTCTCATATTTCAGTGTTGCAAAAGCGGCTGATGCCAAAACCACAGATATTAAAATCTGTCAAACTGATGTTTTTCTGTGATGTTCAGAGAAATGAGTTAATACCTTGATTTTAGTTTTTTTGCTGATTTCAGGTTTTCCCACCATCACACTTTACAGTGAAACCAGCATTTGGGGTTTTCCTGTGTTTATATATACACCAGCGCATTTTACTGTATATTGTACAATGTATAACTGTGACAAATGAAACTTATCTTATCTTAAAAAGGTCATCCAGAGAAACAATAAAAATCTGAAACTATATTAGATTATATATTAGTGTTTTGAAAATGATTCTGATAAAATTCAAACATTTAAAAGATTTTCTAGATGTGTTCAGTCAGTCAGCAGGACTTTATTTAACTGACTTTATTTTAACTGATGAAAGTCAACATTCATAGGTAATTTGTCTCTATGGATATTTTTTAATGCCATTTTTTGTCCATTCACCTGTCAGACATATATATGATCATTTCCTTTTCAAGCGGATCAATTGTGCAATAAAACATTCATTTTTTCTAGCTGAAATTTGTCATTAACTGTAGCCCTTGATTTATTCATCAAGCACCACGTTAGACAAAGTATCTCAAGTTTTCTGACTGGATTTTCTCTCTGCCTCACTATTACTTTTTAATTCTTAAGAGATATTTATTTTACCATAATCAGCAAAATAAACATTGAATTTATTACACCATTAATTTTATATTTTTTAATTATCTGTATTTTGCAGTAATAGTTTTTATTTCCTTGTGACTTTTTCCCATAGAAATTGTTTTAATTCTTAAATGCAGCACCAATCCTGTTTTCTCCTGTAATGAAGATATATCCACTGATACATGTGGTGACGTCTTTCAGCTGATACACTGAATTTAATATTTAATTTAAATAGTGCTGAGAAATGTAATAAAAGTTTAAAGAAACATTTAATTGTCATCATCCTTTTTTATGTTTGTTTGTAGTTAGTTGAACTTCATGATGAATGACTTTTCACGACCAACCAGAAGTCCTGTTAGTATGTTATCTGCAGTTTATTACACCTCGTTCACTCTTTGTTAAATCCTGGTAAAACGAGGCCTAATGCTCCTGCCGGCCACGGTACAATCGCTGGATCATCAATGTAACAGATCACAGCTCAACATACACAAGAGCTCAAGGTACCAACACAGGAAATGTAGATTTATTTTATGGTTTTGAAATAGTGGAAGAAAACCTCAGGTAAAGCGAATCTGATTAATGCTTAAACATGTACTCACACATACAAACTCATCGTCACATTCATACCACACAGATTTTCTCAGAGCTCAGATTTTGTCACGGATATGTTTTTTTAGGACCCAGGATAAGTACAGGAAACAGGAGGAAGATAGTGAATCTTTATTGATAACAGAAATAAATGCTGTGAATGATGAGGTGGGTCGTGACGGAAGACGGCTTGAGGGGGGAGTCGTGGCAGAAGGCGGCCTGAGGGGGGAAGTCGTGGCAGAAGACAGGTTGAGGGGGAGTCGTGGCAGAAGACAGGTTGAGGGGGAGTCGTGGCAGAAGACAGGTTGAGGGGGAGTCGTGGCAGAAGACAGGTTGAGGGGGAGTCGTGGCAGAAGACAGGTTGAGGGGGGAGTCGTGGCAGAAGACAGGTTGAGGGGGAGTCGTGGCAGAAGACAGGCTGAGGGGGAGTCGTGGCAGAAGACAGGTTGAGGGGGAGTCGTGGCAGAAGACAGGCTGAGGGGGAGTCGTGGCAGAAGTCAGGTTGAGGGGAAGTCTGTCAGGGGTGCAGGCAGGTTACCGGAAGACAGAGTTGCAGACGAGTTGAGACTGTGCAGGCAGGTTACCGGAAGACTGAGTTGCAGACGAGTTGAAACCGAGGACTGAATTGTAGACGTTTGGCTGAGCAGGTAGTTAAATCCAGGAACTGGCAGGCAGACAAGCAGGCAAGCAGAGTAGAGGGTCCAAACGTGAAATCCTTTGGGCAAGAAATTCTCTGGAGGACTGCAGGGCAGTCATGTGAAGAGAGGATCTGGCAGCGAGCTGTGGTGAAGTCCCGGTATAAATAGAGAGGGGGAACAGGTGAAAACAATTGAGGGTAATCAAGGGTGGTGAAGTTGGTAGAGTGACAGTGGGCCAGGACAGGATGTGGAGAAAAGCGGGTGACAAAATAAGAGTCCGGAGGAGGAAGTGGGGCTGAGGGACTGAATCATGACAGATTTGCTTGTGATGTCCTGATATGTACCAATGTGAGACGACTTCAAGGCGTCTGGATTATGTCAACATTGGTCATCACCATCAATCATAACGCATAATATTAGATCTGTAAACTAATGTCATACATTTCAGTGTTGATAAATTATTTGACAGATTGTGCTGAAATGACAAAAATCGATTTTTGGTTACAATTAAAGTCGAACTAGAACAAATTCTCTGAATCAAACATCACTGATATAAACACTAATTATCTGAGAAACTTTATTATGCATTTCCTGGGATTCAAACAAAATGTGTTTTTCAATTGCTTGTCCAGCTCAAGCTCATAGGTTTGTAATTCAGTGTTTGAGAGCGAGCAAACACGGATTTGTGAGAGCAGATGATGTACATGCTCATCCGATCTGCAGTTCGGATGTCAACACTGCACAGATCAGGGCCAGGTGATATTCCAGCTATTCACGGTCTTCTATCAAATACAACATTTTGCTTTTGGAGCACAGAACAATATGAAAACAAGCCAGAGCCAAAGTCAGAATCAGTGTCTTTGCCAACATGAATCATGTTACAGATCAGTTGTGATGTGTGCTATGATTATTCAGTCACATTAAACATCTACTAGGCTGCATATGTTATGTATGTGTGACACTGAACAGTTTAATAAGAACTCATCATTTATCAGTATTATTTTCATTAACATTTGAGTAAACACAACAGCCCATTGGCTCATTAGATTCCTGAAGGCTGCATAAGTTTCTCTGTAAAATTATATGTAAAACAGATTAGGAAAATTACATACAAGCAACTACTTGACGTCACGTGCTTTTGTGCTCGACTATCGTGAACCAAGTTGACATCACGGGGACTGTCGTGCACGTCCGCGTTCATGGATTTTGGAGACTCCCCGCTGCTGTGACTCACACATTCTCCCCAACCCTGGTCCGTGTCCCCTCGTCCCTGCATCAACGGGTCTAAAGACCTCCACATACTCCCCTCTCCTACAGACTCCGCCCCCCTCTAAAGTCACTCGCTCATTCTAAACTCCAAATCCCACAATTCATTGCTGAGCTTGTCGCCGGTATATTCTCCGTCACAGACTGGAGTACTGCTCCACCTAGCGAGTCGGAGGACACACTACATGTCCGTCCTGCTTTGCAAATAAACGTCTTGAACTGAACAGCCTGGTGTGTTGTTGTGTCCAAACCTGTTCGTTACACAGACATTAAAGCACTTTAAAAGCAGGAAGGTGAGAAAAAAAGGAGCTGCACACAAAAAACCTTAATAAGGTTTTTACTGCCAATCAAAAAAATAATAATAATAAAAATAAGAAAGCAAATCTGTAGGTCAGTAATTAAAGAATAATTTTGGTTCTTTACTATTTAACCATTTGTCCAACGATTCCTGAAGAAACACTCGAACTTGTTTGTGTGTGTGTTTTTTTTAAATAGCCTCTTGCTTGTGGTTTTTTACTCAGTCGCTCAGCCAAATATGAAAGATGTCACCCAGTTGTGTGTGTGGTTGGAATGTTTAAATGGAGGTGAAGGGCACAGAAGAACTAACCCACAATCACTGGATTTACTGTCTGCATGGGGACTGTTGACAATATGACTGATTTAGAAAATAACAAAGGTTACTGTGTCATTTCTGTATGAAATACATACGCAGACTATAGTAATGATTTACTATAGCTGTGTTATAAAACACGTGACTCCATCCGTCGTTTGAATCAGATCAAGAAAACATGCAGCAAAATGTGTGTATCACATGTCAGATTACTGTAAAAGGATATTTCAGAATTTTGTAAGTTTTAACTTACACTGGACAAGTTCTGTCATATTAAGCTTTGTTTTCCAGTGGTCTTATATCATACATGTAAATCAAATAACCTTTATTGATTAATTTGTACATCTAAACTTTGTGTTAAATGGTCCCTAAATTGAAATAAAAAAAACATCAAAGCTTTAAAGACGTCCAACAGCCCAAATATACAAGCCAGTTACCAGCTAAACTTTTTATGTATCTGATATAATTATGTGTTGTATCAGACAAATCTATATGACTACCTGCTTAATATGGAGTAGCTCCCTCTTTTTGCTGTCACAATAGCTCTGACCCATCAGAGAATGGACAGCACAAGTTTCTGAAGGTATGCTGGGGTGTCTGTATTAAAATGGCAGTAATTCCTGAATGGTTTCTGTTCATCAAACGCCAGGAATTAAAGTCTCACACGTCGTTTATTCATTTTTAAGTCTGCACAGAGGCCAAGTGCCAATAAACGAATCAGTTCCAATATTTATGAACCGAACTGGCTGAAGAGCAGCTGACACCAAGTCCTCAAAGTTAAAACCAGGGCTGTGACCTGAACCGTCCAACAGGGGGCAGCACCCGACAAGCCGCTTTAGTTGCGCAGAAAACGTGTGTGGACCCTTCAGGATTATTTGGAGTTTTCATGAATTGGTCATAAAATGTGCTCTGATCTTCAAATCTGCTTAAAATAATACAACACAAACATTATATGTTTTCATGTTTTTTATTGAACTGTTGCTATTCTTTCAGAGAAGATGCCTGCAAGATGCACAGCGCGGAATGCTTTAATGAGGTAGGGAAGACTCATTAAAGAATTGGCAGGATACACAGACATCTCTGGGACAGACTAACATTTTTGTTGAGACATCAGCAAGATGGAAAACAGTGAACAAGAAAGGAGTAGACCACGGAGGAAGCCTTTGCTGTCAAAAAAATGAAATAAATTTTGCAGCATGTTTGAAGTTTGCAAATAAACACCTGCATGTTCCACAGCATATTGCACAAATGAAACCAAAAGTGAATTGTTTGGAAAAAACACACAGCGCTTATGTGCAGGTCTGAGATGCAACTACAGGAAACGTTTTATGAATGTTTAGATGTTATATTCAATAAAAACATGAAAACATCTGTTTGTGCAGATTTTTTTTAGGCATTTTTTTCTATTATGCGACTTAGGAAAAAGATAAAGTCAAGTTTCACCGTGCGACTGGTAATGATGTTTGAATGTGAAGGACACAATGTGTGAGTGAGAAACAATTTTTGTCAGATGTTATAAACCATTAGATAAAAACTAAACATTTTGCTGATTAACTGCCCCTGTAGCGAAACACTGTGTGCTGAAGATTCTCCCTGGTGGGAGTCGGCTCCTGTGAGACGGAGCCAACATGTCAGTTTTCCTGAGAAAAACTCATGCTCCTTATTTGTAAGTGAAACTATCTACTAATTGACGGTAACTCGAGTTTCTAAGGAAAGTGGGTTTTGTTTGGCCATTTTTGGTCTAATTTACACCGACAATTACACATTTGAAGCTACACGAAAGAGCCTCATTCTAATGAGAATTCTTACAGATACAGATGAACCCACACGGCTTCTCTGATAAGGACAGAACTCCCAGAACACAAATCATGGTCTTTGAATGGATGTCATAACATGTCTGTGACCCATTAATAAACTGCATTGCTGAATTAAATCAAACTTTCCCCATTTTTACACAGCTTGTCTCTCTGTAGCAGCGAAAACTAGTGCGTTGCCTTAGTGAGTGACCTTGGAATATCTGTGTGTCTCTGTGTGTGTGTGTGTGTGTGTGTATGTGTGTGTTTGTCTCTGTATGTGTGTGTGTGTGTGTTTGTCTCTGTGTGTGTGTGTGTTCCTTCATAAGCCTTCTGGCCTGACAATTTCACAAAGAGGGCAGTTAAAGCATAAGAGTTAAAGAGGTGCCTATTTTTCTGCATTTATTTTTCTGCTATAAGTTGAATGGTCAGCATTAAAGGAAAGGTGGCCGACGTGTTGGAGCTGCACTCGAGTTTTGCAGAGGCCTTGTCTGTGTTTTTCGGATGTTTTTATGTTTTCATCATTGAGCACGCGCACCGTTTGGGGGGGGGGGGGTGTAGCTTTTTTAATATTAATTAATTATTAATTTTTAGCAGTAATATATAAGACATCACACATGTATCCTCCCATTTGCGCCTGGTTCGGTCCGTCCACCTGGATCCTCTCTGCGACCTGCTGAGTCAGACCGTCAGAGCATGAGCTAAGCATGAATCTGGCCAGAAGAAACGACAAGAGAAGAAGGGCCGAAAATTACTTACACTTATTTAAAATAACGGAGGACGGAGCTTCCTTTCAGTGTAACATCAGCGCTACGTCCATAGCCGACAGTCCAATTCGACAGCTCATAATAAACTGATTAATGATAAATAAACATGTCAATTTTATCTTTTCTATTTCCATATTAACAGAATACTGTAGTGTATTAAATGTAGACATGTTCTGAATGAATTATGTGTTCTTTAGACATGTCAGAGCCAGGATCCTCGTCAATCAGCCTGTCAGGGAGGATGTAGAAAGAGCTTTTAAAACAGATGATGAAGAGGAAGACGAGAGGAGCTCACAGTTCAAGGGACAGAGGGACACAGCGTGTCCACAGCTGATGTCAGTACTATGGATAAAGTGCAGACAAAGATTTTGAAAATCCAGCTCGGTTTGAATGTTTGGTGCAGAATGGCTGAAGTAAAGGGCCCAACTTCAAATTTCTTCATAGGGCCCAAAACTGCTGCCAGCGGCCCTGTCACTGAGTATCAGGTGCCGGCCTGTGCCACACTGGACCTTCTGCACAGAACCCATTCTGCCAAACGGCTCTGCGGTCTGTGTGAACCATGGTTAGTGACTGGGGCTGGACAGGTGCTGTGCATCAACTGTAACACGTGACTTTTAATGATCATACAGTGTACTGGTCACTGGTCACTTTATTAGGTACACCTGTAGAGCTGCTGTGTTGGATTGCATTGAATTGTACAGTTGTGCCAAAAAAAGTGGCCAGTGAGTGTATACTACAAGACATTTGAAACATTCATAGACAATATTTTGCATCCTAATTTAAGACATGGTTTTTACAAATCTTTAAACGTTGCATAAAGATGCAAAGTGCAAAGTGCACTGCTCCAACTGCGGTGAGTTGGAAGACGGGAGAGATGGTGAAGAAGGAGACGGCCGTCGTCAACAACAGAGTCTCGTCCTTCCTTTGACAGCCATTGTCAAATAACATAATAAGGGCATTTTGATCCATGTTTAGTTGTACTAAATGCGTTGAGTGTTGTGCATGTAATGTCATGCACTCTGTAATATTATAAAATGCATTTTAAAAACTTCATCATTCTAAACGTTTTAATCTTTTAAATGAAATACTATATTTTCTGTAATATCTGTCTAAAATTCTGTAAGATTGTGGAATGTTTGAATAAAACGTAACATTTGTTATAATTGACTGTTATAATCTGTGTATTAAAAACAATACTTGTGTCGAATGTAAATGAAATTATTACAAGAGAAAAAATATATATTTATATAGTTATTACAGTCGTGGACTGTTGTAGCGTACACTACACACGTGTTACTGCAATCTACAATTACAGTAACAGATATGTGCTGTAAAAGTAAAATTCGGTAATGAGGCTGTAAATTGGAATTACAAGCCCCTGAAAATGTCTAACAGTGCAGCTTAAACACTTTGAATGAGAAAAAAAAAAATGTTCTTGGCTTAGAATATAATTTTTTTAACTCTATTACCTCTAAAATAATGGGTTTAAGTGTCTTATCCCTAAAGCAATTTTAATGCATTTGAATTAATTTAAATTTGACGAATAAAAGCTTGTGTCCCCCTCATTCTTTGAATCCGGCTTGTCTTCTTTCAGTGTGTGTGTGACTAACTGTCCAACACGGGGCCTGAACGTGGCTCAGGTCGTTGGGCGTCGTCCAGCAACAGTCCGTCTCCTGCTTGTTAGAATGTCCTGGAGGTGACGCCATGATCACAGAGGTCAGGGTCACTGAGTCATGGGAAGCAGGGATTTAGTATTGCCTGAGTTTTTTTTTCACTTCCATGGACGCAGATTTAATAAAAAAAATATTACTTGTAGCCAGAATGCTACATTGCTGAAGAAAATGCGTGGGGCTGCTGAAAGCAGCTGCAGCTGGTGGTCAGGTTAAATCCACTAAGCAGTGGAGCAAATGTCACATTTGTAGCATTCACAGTAATATTTACAGCTCATTGTTTTTCAAAGTGCTACTTTGATATCACACGTAAAAACAGACGTAATGTTGGATTCCTGGTCTGTGGCACAGACAAATATAATCAGCAGCTTTTCAGAAACCGCTCAGTGTCACACTGACTCCCCCGAACAATGGATCGACCCCCGGCTGCTCTGCTCCTCCTGTGCCTCGCTCCGGTGTCTGCGTGTGAGTACTCATTTTATTATATCACTGACTTTCCCTTTACGTTATTAAAAAATGTATTGTTGTACTCTTTAATGTAAAAAGTAATTCCACTGTCCAGATCTCCGCTAACCTTTAATAAAAAGTTTTTTTTTTTTTTATCATAATCAGTATTTTTCCTGAACATATTCGCGTCAGCTTCCATATTTTCTTGCTGTCTAGAAAACAGCCCCTTGCTTTTCTTCAGATCAGTTTGCTTCAGGTTTGGGAGTGAGCCATATTCATCTCTCACACTTTTTGTTCTCTGTGAATAGGAATTTGTTACAGCTTTCACCAATGACTTTCTCAAATACTGAACTAGAATAATCAGCGAGGGAAAAAAACATTTCACATATTGTTATGTATTTAAACTTTTATTTCTTTTGGTAATAATAATATTTGTCATATTTCAACAATGTAGAATATTTAAAAATGTCGTGTGTGTGAAACAAGCCCCGAGCATCTGCGCCCCCCGTGTCTGCTGCCATCGGAACCTTTCAATGGAGTTTTTGAAATGTTATCAGCATCCACACACGAACGCTTAGTGTAAAGGAGATTCGCCTTTACTTTATTAAAAAAACGATATTTTTATTCAATATTCAATATTTTTATCAGCATTTAGCTTTGTGCTACTTAAGAAACCCTCACAGAAACTTCAGCCTCTGTCAGAATTGTTCATTACATAAAATTGTCAAATATTTCCAGTTCTTTTTAACACACACTGTTTTTTCTTAGTTTTTTCAGACATCTCAGCTCTACCTGGAGAAACTGTCACTCTGCCGTGTTCAGCTCCTAAAAACTCTGCCATCGTAGATGTAGGGTGGGGGAGACCTGACCTGCAGCCACAGTGTGTGTTTTTGTCCGTGAATGGACGGTCTGATCCCGCAGAGCAGCATCCATCCTACGTCAGTCGGGTGGAGCTGAAGGACGCAGAGATGGAAGATGGAGACGTGTCTCTGATTCTGAAGAATGTGACGATTAATGACACTGGAACATACGTGAGTCATGTCACCCTGAATGAAAAAGACCCAAGGAAGACAGCTGTGCACATCTGCGTTATCAACCTGACTGTTCGTTATCCAGGTGAGTGTGTGTGTGTGTGTGTGTGTGTGTGTGTGTGTGTGTGTGTGTGTGTGTTAAAACGGTTTCCTGTTGTAAACATTCTTTTCTTACAGGGGATGAATCGTCTGGAGAACTGATGTTTGTTACGATGCTTCTCCTCATGTCAAGTTTCATTGTTGCTGTTTCTTGGAGCATGAAGGTCATCTATCCTACTGCTACTGAGGGGGAACGAGACCACGGTGTTGATGTGAATATTGGCTCACCTCTTTTTCTGGTTTTAGGTGGTAAATAATAGAAATGTTTGTATTTTCTAAAGATGTTGCTGATGATACTGTAGCAAACAGCTGCTATGATTGATGGGATCAAAGTGCAGTAGGTCATGTCTGACAAGAGTTTGAAGATGAAATGGATTCATCACCTACCTGACACCTCATGTCTCATTCTCTTCTCACAGGTGATAGAGATGGAAATATTCACATCCACTACTACCACCGCCATCACCACCCAACCCCGACGTCGGCAGTCGTCAATTCAGGTGAGTGTGTGTGTGGCTGAAGCTGTTGTTGGTAAATGCTCAATTATTTTGTTGCAAACAGCTGCTATGAGTGAGGGGTTAAAACCTGACACCTCACATCTTATTCTGTTCTTACAGAAGAGGACGGAGTTACCCACGATCATGGAGGAGGTTGAGCTCATGGTGGAGGTCGAGGTGTAGAGTTAAATGCTGGACTGACAGTCTGTATTGTCCTGCTTTGGTTTGGTATTACTCTTTGTCAATGAATATTAAAGTCAGTGTCTGCTTTTAAATAGCAGCTGCAGCAGCTGTTTGTAAATTCAGACTAACTTTAATATTAGTTCCTATATTGTTACAGCAGATTTACTGAGCACAGACTTATAATAAAATAATCAAAGAAGCTTCAGTTATTGGCAGAATTAAATGTTTTTGCTTTATACTCATTCCTCAGTTTAAATGAAAGATTCTAGCAGTTGTTCAGTCCCTGACCAGAAACCCAGACTTGATTTTTGTGATTGTTGCTGAGTCTTAAAGTTTGTTGTTGTAAATCACAACAATGTCTTTATTTCCTATATAAATGTATTTGAATTGAGCAATATTCATGTTTGGTTTATGTCTAAATGCTGTTCAGCAGAATCTGAGCTGCAATCAACCACCACTGTAACCAAACGTCTGCATTTAAAGTTATTGAATCAAATAATAAAGTTGAAAAAAGTTACTGTCCTAGTTTTTTTATTTAAAACGGTCTCAGTGAAACATCTAGTTTGTAAATTTTATCAAATAAAGTCTTTAGTATTTGTGTCAGCAGGCCGATAAATTGGGTGATAAAATAAAAGGGTGTGTTTTGCTGATCAATATGCAATAAAGAACAAGAGTTCTAAAGTTTTGTGGGTGGGACGACAACAGGAGGCCACAGAATTCCTCTCACACAGCCTGAATTTCCTTCTAAGGAAACTGTCCTTAAATAATTCCAGTTGCACTGAGCTGTGGGAATTTCATGGTTATTTCATGTTAATAAGAGACACAGACAGATTCATGAAGTAAACACAAACGAATGGATCAAACCCTGATGCTGAAGATAAAGCACATTCCCTGAGTGACATTTTCCTTTATATTGATTCACCGTCTCTGCTCTGAGCTGCCTACAAACACCTGACGGCTGCAACTTCACCTGCTGCTTTGTGCTCCTTCATGAGGCCTGTGCACTGCACAGAGTTACAGACAATGTTAAATGTAAACATTTATGAACTTTAGCAGAAAATATGTGACTACAGAGACATTATCTGTCTCACCTTATGTCCCCCTCAGGTGAAGGTTTGACAGAGACAGACAGGAGCTTGGATCAGTTCCTAACATGTTACTTTATTAAATACCCAACACTTATTTACATTTACATCCTTCAGCAGACGCTTTTATCCAAAGTGACTTACAGAGGAATTTGATTCACACACACACACACACACACACACAGACACACGATGGCTGCCATGCAGGGGGCTCATCCAGCCCACCGGGGGCAACTCGGGCTTCCGGACACTGTGACATGCAGCTGAGAGGGATCGAACTGCCTTAACAACTGAGCTACAGTCCAGATGTGTCTGACACTATATGAAGACACTCGCGCAGCTGCTGACGACTCGGCTCTTCCCGGTGGAATTCGGCTCTTGTCGTTCGCGCCCGTCGAGATGTGCGTTCACGGAGCGGGAGCGCGCACAGGCTAAACGTAAAACCCCGGAACAGAAGATTAGTTCTGCAAACAGCGGTGTCAAATCAATATGATCCATGTTGGAGATGTTTACAGATTATAGGTCCATGCTAGTTTATAAGTATCGTAGTATTTCTATGTCCGGCTTCGCTCTAAAACTGCAGCTTTCATTGATTCATGTCTAAAAAAAATCTTCGCCCTATTAAAAAAGTTATAGCAGATCAGTAGTTTTGTGCTAAATGAATGTTTTCATTGTATGTATGAATGTTGTCAATGTGTCAGACTAAGTCAAGCTCAATCTAATAAAAGATCTGCTTATAATAAAAAAATCACAACATATTTCCTGACATATTATCTGTAATGGATTCCAAAATAATCTCTTGACTGAATCAAAATTGGTTGGTGACAGACAGTTTGAAATATATCAGTTTTTTAACTTTCAAATGGAAGATACTTTTCTCCGTATCTAACATTTTAAGTTCATATAAATGTGATATCTACTTATGTTTTACCCGGGTCTCAGAATGTGCAGTGTGCCAGTAAGCTCAGCGGTTGATAAAGCAGGAGGTTCAGTATAATCCAATAAAGGTATTGCTTTATTTCATTATATATTAGTACTGTTACCTTATTACATTACTGTTATTACTTTTAGCACTGTTTTAACCGATTTTGTCACAGCTTGTAAATGAAGACATTAAATGTACTGATAAAGGGACTGATAACATTCTCAAACCCAGTTAAGCAAACTGAATTTAAATCTAAAAATATCATGTAATGAATATCATTGTCAAGTCAAACTATATTGTGAAATATGCTATATAAGTTTGCATTTGGATCCTGTCTACCTTAAGCGTCACTATATTCTTCTGAGTCTAAACCATGGTTATTTTGAACTCTTCTCAGTCATTATTTTTCAGGTAACACAGCCTTTTGTTTTGCAGTCAAACAAATAACGTTAAAGCATGTTTAATTATATTGTCAACAGTTTGCTGAGTGTATACTTGAGGGAAAAGCCATCACCTTTGAGACAAATGCTGAAGCTGTGAAGAAAATGTGATTTGATATTGCTGTCACTCTCCTCCATGAATCTGGTGTGATTCTTCTAAGGTTTAAACTGTATTATTATACACACACACACACACACACACACACACACACACACACACACACACACACACGATGGTGATGGCTGCCA
Source organism: Channa striata (assembly GCA_033026295.1). Taxonomy (NCBI): domain Eukaryota; kingdom Metazoa; phylum Chordata; class Actinopteri; order Anabantiformes; family Channidae; genus Channa; species Channa striata. The sequence goes on from CM065178.1 coordinate 22,461,117, forward strand.
CGCAGGGTGCTGGGGTTCAGTGGCTTGCCCAAGGACACCTCGACAAGCAGCAGGGAGGGACCGGGGGTCGAACCACTGACCCTGTGGTCCATATTAACAGTGTACTTTCAGTCCCCTTCTAACTGTCCCCTCGTTTCCTGTCCTTCTGTTGGTGTCCAGCATGTAACACATGGGCTGTAACCTAACAGCTACATAGGACATAACATCACTTTTATATTTATTTTTATATATCTGACATATTAAAGGCCTGAGGTGTTTGTTGACCTCATCACATCTCAGAATAACAGTTTATTTTATATTAGGTAAAAACATTCAGCTGTAAAGTGAATAAGAACACCGAGTCATTTTATAAGGAAAAAATTGAAGTAACAGTTTCATCAGTTAGATTTATGTCTGTCTTCATTTCCGAATGAGAAGCAGATTTAAAGTTTAATGTGTAGATAAGAAAACCGTTCAGAAAAGATGAAAGAAGAAGCCAAAAGTTAAGGAAGAATTGTTTCTCCAGGTTTTTTTCCTGTGTCAGAAATAAAAGTTACATGATCCATCAAAATTTCTCTGGAATGATGCAAAACAAATCTGAAACAGTGTTTAAGAACTTTGTCGAGATGTCACACTGTAGAGCGTAAAGCAGGGAGACAACAGCCAACAATGGGCCAGTGATCAGTAGCTGCCATCTGAGGGAGTCAGGTCACACAGGGGCAGTTCATGAGCAAAAGGTTCAGCTTTTATCTAATAGTTTAAAGTTTATAACATGTGACAAGAAATAATTCTCACTGAAACAAATTATAGTGAAAACGGACAATAACAAGGTGCATGTGTGTGAGGCTGGTGTCTGGAAAACAGCTTCACTACCTCACCTCTGTTCTAAGCCCCATGTTAAAGAGACCTCCACGCTTCGTTCTATGACATAATTACAGACATATTCCTGATTGCTGTACTATTTTCTGCAGAAATTTCCCACGTTGTTAAATTTACCAAACTGTTTCTCCAGGTTTTTTTCCTGTGTCAGAAATAAAAGTTACATGATCCATCAAAAATTTCTCTGGAATGATGCAAAACAAATCTGAAACAGTGTTTAAGAACTTTGTCGAGATGTCACACTGTAGAGCGTAAAGCAGGGAGACAACAGCCAACAATGGGCCAGTGATCAGTAGCTGCCATCTGAGGGAGTCAGGTCACACAGGGGCAGTTCATGAGCAAAATGTTCAGCTTTTATCTAATAGTTTAAAGTTTATAACATGTGACAAGATATAATTCTCACTGAAACAAATTATAGTGAAAACGGACAATAACAAGGTGCATGTGTGTGAGGCTGGTGTCTGGAAAACAGCTTCACTACCTCACCTCTGTTCTAAGCCCCATGTTAAAGAGATCTCCACGCTTCGTTCTATGACATAATTACAGACATATTCCTGATTGCTGTACTATTTTCTGCAGAAATTTCCCACGTTGTTAAATTTACCAAACTGCTTTCCCAGGTCAGTGTTGAAATTTACACGTGACTTGAATGCGTCATCGTCTTGTGCTTATTATTTATTATCATTAGCTATTTTTAATAATTCCATTTTCCATTATCTACACAGGAGCCATGTTTTCTCTCATGTCCATGACGCTGGGCGGTACCACCATGAGACCACCATGTCCAGCCAAAAAAGGCGACTACAGTTTGGTTCAGTCTGTTCTCATCATCTTTGACAAATCACTGGCTGTGGGAAAACTTAAGCTTTGGGGGTGTGTTGCATCAAGGACATTTATCTACATGCTGTGCTGTGGCTGACAGTCAGTGGCGGCTCGGCCAAGGCTTATACTGTCAGTAGTGTGCGCGTATCTCTGAGTACATACAGTTGACTGACACAACATTTTAAACTTTATTTCATTTGTTTAACATTATGGATGTTTCACATTCAAGGTTTCAACAAGGTTTTGACCAGAATGTGGGACTAATCACCAGACAAAAGAAAGTAACCGTGGGTAGATATCTTTTTGTAATAATCTCTAAACAGTGGGTCAGAATAAGACAAGAACAAAAATCCATTTAGTGTCTCCACTTGTTTGTTGATTTTAATTTCAAGTAACACAAGCCTCAGTTTGTATCAATTTGTAACTTACTACTGTTGGTAATGGGATTTTTTAAATGTTTTTGTAAAAAACATTTGTAATTCATTGAGACCTTCGCTGGCATAAGTTATATATTTTATATATTAACATTTGAACAATGTGCGTGTGGTACTTTAAAATTGTGAATCCTATAAATAAAACAGAACTTTTTTACAGAAACAACTTATTAGCCCAATTTAAACTGTATATCTGTATTTGTCCAGATTTACCTAAGTTCTCTGTCTCTCTTTTTTCTCAGTTCTGTTTGGTTGGTAACTCGCCAGTAAAGAGAAGCTGGGCTCAGTCTGAATGTACAGTTTGGAACTCTTCTGTTAGGGGACCAGTCACAGGGTCAATAAGGGAACAAGCTCCCACCATGGCCTCTGCTCCAATACGTGGCTTGTTCCAACTGCTTTTTTCGGCCACAGAACAGCCTGTTCTTTAAGCCATAATCTGTGAGGGGTGTGTGTGTGTGTGTGTCTGTAAATTGGTTGTGTGAGCCAGATTTTTATCTATTTATCTGTTTATCTGCAGAAGCACAAATTTACTACATTGTAGTTGCTATCAAAATTGATGATTGTATCAGCTTTGTAATAATGATATTCCATACAATCTATGTGACAGATATACAGGATTTGTGTAGAGCCATTCTCATTATCAAGCTGCAGCTCTCAGTCTTTTCATATGTATATTTTCATAGACCAGGAATATATTGTTTAGCCAAAATGGTTAAACAGTTATAAAACCTTTCCCCTGTTCTTTCTTTCATGAAGACTCCCAGTTTAACATGCAGGTGTTTTTGTCCTGAAACAAATGTGCAGGTCTGTTTGCCCACATTCAAACGTGCTGGGGAAAGGGGAGCTTGAGGATACGCCTGCTGACGCATCTGTCTCACACACCTACGAATTATCAGCAGATATTCGGAGACACCAGTGGACCAGGACCGACATCCACCCTTGACGTTCAGAGGAGACACCACGAACTTCATCAGCGAAACTCTCGCCCATTGCTGCTTTTTTATTGTCACAGACCCAAAGTGCAGGGATGAGACTTCCTTCACAGCTGTCTGCTCTTCTCCTAGTTTGCCTGGTCGTCTGTCTTGGTGAGGACATATATATTTTACATATATATTTTGGCTTTGTTACAGCTTTTGGATTGACTTTCTACAGACTTGCTGCTTTTCGCTCGTTAAAAGTTACATTTTTGAAATCCAGTGGGTTTTTTTTCACATTTAGAGTCATATTTATTCACTGTCTGGGCAAAAATGTCTATAAATGAATCAATTTATCCATTTATTCTGCTTTTTTATTTCATAAAAACAACTTTAGACATTGCCTAAAATATATTAACCCTTCATATGCCACTTTACTTATTTGAATCATTATAAATAAAATTAATTATTATTGAGTCCTTTGTGCACTTTGCCCAGTAAATGTTCACACTGATGAATGACATGTTGATTTGAACAGAATTTCAAACACAGAAGATTTACTTTTGTTGTAGTCGCATCCTCCTCTTTAACTCTTTCACTCAGACTTTAATGAATCGGGGACCTCTAGTGTCTGTGTGAAAATCGACAGGCCACCAGTTTCATGCAGGAGGCTGGGGGACAAAACACAGGACTGAGACAAGAGACAACAGTTATGTCCACTTCCATATTGTGTGTCAGTGTCGGTTTAGTCATTTTACCAACCCATGATCTTTCCCAAACCTTGACATTATTTTTACAGGCATATGTTTCCAAAAGCTTTGTGTATGTAAAGTAAAACCTGTCCAGACACTCTCCACCCCAGGAATAAGCTTTAACCCTTGTGCCCTCTCCAGCATTTTTATTTTTCTGCATTTTTGGCAACTTTTTTCTGAAGAAAACTAGTGATATGTGACATTTTGACTGTATTCCACTAGATTCATTGTAGGCTGATGTATGAAATTCTTGTGCTTTGGCCAGTTATGTTATGGAGGCCTGTGACTACCAGGGGCCCAAAACTGATTTGTTTGTGTGTGTGAGGACATGTCTTTACAGCCTTCTGTGGACACACTTTGCTGTGAGGACACTTCAAAGGGCTTGGTTTTATGGTCAGGGTTAGAATTAGGATTTGGTTTGGGTTAGGCATTCAGTTGAGATGGCTAGGGTTAGGGGCTAGGGATTGCATAATGTCAACGGGCGTCCTCACAAGTATAGACGGACAAATGTGTGTGTGTGAATCTGTAAGCAGGCAGTGATTGTTTCAGGGGTGGAAAAAAGGAAGTCTTCTGAGGACGGTGTTTCCTGTGTGTTTGAAGAGGCGCTTGCATTTACATTTACATCTGGTCATTTGGCAAAGCAACTTACAAAATCTAAGTTAATGAGAAACACATCAAAGTAAAGTGCTATCAAAGAAATGTTCCTGTGTATTAGAAAAAGCAGAGAAAGTTGTTTTTTTAAGTGCAAAGGAAGATACGGAAGAGTTCTGTTTCCAGCAGGGTTGTGAATGTAGTGAGTGTGGGCGCTGAGCGTGCGGAGTTGGGCAGCTCATTCCACCATCGTGGGATCACTGAGCTGAAGAGCTCGAGTAAAAACACGGTCTCCTGACTTTGCTGTCCAAAAAAGCATGTTAGGGTGGATATGCAGCTTGGCTGAGGGGTCATTTCCTCAGGGAGCAGAGAAGGAGAAATGAAGAGGCATTTGTGTGCGTGTTTGTGTGCGTTTGTTGAAGCAACTTCCTGTTTGCTGACGTTAATGTCATGTCTCATTCTCTTCTTACAGGTGATGAACCTGGAAGCATCAATCCCACGAGCACTGTCACCCCAACAACCATCGACTCAGGTAAATGTGTGTTTGTGTGTGTTGTTGAAGCAGCTTCCTGTTTGCTGACGTTAATGTCATGTCTCATTCTCTTCTTACAGGTGATGAACCTGGAAGCATCAATCCCACGAGCACTGTCACCCCAACAACCATCGACTCAGGTAAATGTGTGTTTGTGTGTGTTGTTGAAGCAGCTTCCTGTTTGCTGATGTTAATGTCATGTCTCATTCTCTTCTTACAGGTGATGAACCCGGAAGCATCAATCCCACGAGCACTGTCACCCCAACAACCGTCGACTCAGGTAAATGTGTGTGTGACTGTATGGCACATACTCAGTGAGGAGCAAAGTATTTTTTTTACCAACAGAATGAGGATAATTTTGTAAAGTGAAGACATTATTTTCAATACTGTTTTTTAGGGTCAGGATTAGAATTAGGTTTTGGTTAGGGTTATGGTAAGGGTTAGGGATTGCATTATGTCAATGGGTGTCACAAGTAATGATGTACAAATATGTGTGTGTGTTGACACTGCTTTTGTGAATGTCACGTTTCATCCTCTTCTTACAGGTGATGATAATTTTCCACTAGCTAATGGATGGATTTTCACCGTGTTAGTTTTGATGCTTTTGATTGCTTTTCTTGTTCTTTTTAATGTGGCGTGGTGCAGTGGATGTGCTGACAAAGTTCATGTAAGTATTGGTTCACTTTTTTAGTTTAGTTGAAGTGGTAATTGAAGTAAATGTTTGTGCTTTTTAAAGATGTTGCTGATGAGACTTTGTTGCAAACAGCTGCTTTGAGTGAAGGGTTAAACCTGCCTGACACCTCACATCTTATTCTGTTCTTGCAGGAGGTGGAGTTACCGAGGACGGAGGAGGTCGTGATGATGAAGCCCTTGGAGACAGAGGTGTAGAATGAAATGCTGGACTAATGCTGGGCTAACTTTAATATTAGTTCCTATATTGTTACAGCAGATTTACTGAGCACAGACTTATAAAATAAAATAATCAAAGAAGCTTCAGTTACACAGACTTGATTTATGTAATTTTTGCTGAGTCTTAAAGTTTGTCATTATAAATCACAACAATGTCTTTATTTCCTATATAAATGTATTTGAATTTAGCAATATTCATGTTTGGTTTATGTCTAAATGCTGTTCAGCAGAATCTGAGCTGCAATCAACCACCACTGTAACCAAACGTCTGCATTTAAAGTTATTGAATCACATAATAAAGTTGAAAAAAGTTACTGTCCTAGTTTTTTATTTAAAACGGTCTCAGTGAAACACCTAGTTTGTAAATTTTATCAAATAAAGTCTTTAGACTATAAATTTGGTGATGAAATCAAATGGTGTGTTTTTCTCATCAATGTACAAAAGAACACTAGTTCTAAAGTATTGTGGGTGGGACGACAACAGGAGGCCACAGAATTCTGGAGATCAGATGGTGGTTTACTCAGAAAGGTGTCTCACTATGTACGGAGAGTTTTTGGAATTACAGAGGCACTATGTCCACTGGTTTTTCACCAGTCTTATAAAATAATGCATCTTACGTGATACAATTTTTGGCTACTGAAAGTCTGTAAGACTCCAGTCAGCAGACAGCCAGTAATGCAGCCGCAGCCGGACAAAACCTTTTCCTGCCCCTCCCCTCTGGCAAGAGGCTCCATAAAGAGCAGGACATCACAGCACAATAACCCCCATCCCCCCCAACCCCACCCCAGATAACCCCTGACTTGCAGACAGTCACTTTAACTTTCCAAGTTGTAATGACACCGTGAGTGAAAACAGAGGAGAGAGTCTGTGTGTGCGCACTGACCCCCCGGTGCTACTCTTTCCCAGGTATATTGCAATGTTATTTGCATTTGTTCTCATTTTCTAACATTGTTGGTGTGTATTTGCTGTAATCTTGTGGCTCTGAAATATGTAATGCAATGTAATGTGCAATGCGATGTGTAAAAAGTTAAAATTAAATAAAATCAAAATCAATTTACATATGTACAGTGTGTAAAAAGAACTAAAGAATAAACACAGTATTGGTTCAAGTAGGTCAGACTGTGGAGTTATAGAGTCTGACCGCGGAGGGAATGAAAGACCTGCGGTAGAGCTCTGTCCTGCACTGAGGGTGGTTCAGTCGGCCACATAAGGAGCTGCACAGAGCCTCCACTGTCTGGTGCAGCGGGTGACAGGTGTTCTCCATGATGGATGTAGCCAACATCCTCCTCTCATCCACCTCCTCACAGATTCCAGTGGACAGCCCGGAACAGAGCGTGCTCTACGGACGAGTTTTTTCAGTCTGTTTCTGTCCTTGTTGGGCTGCCTGAACCCCAGCAGACCACAGCGCAGTGCCGAGCTGAGGCCATCACAGAGTCATAGAAGGAAGGAAGATGGAGGCCACTTTGACCCTTCTTGTACAAGGCATCAATGTTTTCAGCCCAGTCCAGTTTGTGGTTGAGGTGAAACCGACATGTTCCAGCTGCTTCAAGGACCAATTGCCATATTGTCCAAATAAATACTGACAAACGATTGGCTGAGCAGTGGTGGGGAGGAAGGGGAGATGCAGGGTGCTTGGTCAGTCATGATACATTTTATTTATTAGCGCCTTTCGAAACACTCAAGAAGTCTGTACACAAAAACTAAATCAACAAACAAATCAAATAACAGGACAAATTGACCTTTTTCACACTTTTCTGCTTTCCTAAGCCTGAAAGAAGCTGACTCCTGGCTTCCCTTTTTTGGTCACATCTTTTGGTTTAGTTGTTACTTGCCCTGAGTAATTATCTGTAGTGTGTATTTCTGGTTTCCTTATTCTCCTGTCTTACTGTTATTTATGTTTTGCCAACTTTAATTTTCAGTGCATTCCTGCATTTAGATTTAGTTATTAGGTCTTGACTCTTTATTTAGCCTCACCCCGTTTGTTCACTATTCTTCAGTTGTAAGTCAGCTTTAGCCCTATTATCTATAAACGTGTGATGGGGGTGTAGCAGCATAATTTTCAGTGTAAATAGTTTTCTGTTGCAGATTGTCAGTAGGCAGCTGCAACCTGGAAAGTTCTTCTGCAAACTCACTAGGTTGGAGCGGGGCAGGGGTAGGAATGTGTTGGGACTGAGTAGCAGACACGATATGTCGTGCTAAACATAGCTTTACTATAGTGACTATTTGCACAATGCTGTGTAACAATCTTCTCTAAAAATATTATGGACAATTATGAATAATACAATCTTACAGTGCATTACTGTCATAATTCAGCCGCTCATTACCACGTCCTCTCCTGGACTTTTATTTTGCTTGCCGTTTTCTCCACGTCCTGTTGCTGCACTTTAGTGAATTCTGCCAACTTCACCACCAACCATCACTTGCCTTGACGGCTCTGACCTACTGCCCCTGCCTTTTTAAACCCAGCCTTCACCTCTGCTCTGTCAGAATGTCTCTCCTCATGACTGCTCTTTAGCACTACAGGGAGCGGTCCAGCCATTCCTGCATTACATTTTGGACCCTGGCTCTCTGTCTGCCACCTGTCTACTGGTAAACCTGCCTGTTAACTTACTGCTTGTGTGCTGACCTGTCTGCTGAGCTGCCACTCATCTGCTAACCTGTCTATGGTTAACCTGCCAGCTCGTCTGACTCCAGCCATTCCTGCTTTGCACTCCGGACCTTGGTACCCTGTTTCCCTGCTAACCTGTCTACTAGTAATCTGCCTGCTTGTCTGGTAACCTGTCTACTCATACTCACCGGCTAAGCCTGCAACGCGCCTGTCTACCTGTACACTATTGCTGTCAGTGATCTCTGTCCCGCCTGTAAGTCCCAGTTTATTCTGGCCCTGGGATCCCTGACTGTTTGAGAACTCTCGTTAAAAGCAGCAGCCTCCTGAGTTGTTTGAACTTAATTTAAGGGATTTTGGACCTCGGGCTTATGTACTTTGAACTGTTGTTTGAGAGCTGCTTGCTTCTACCCCTGCTGTTGAGTTCTCAGCTTGTAAATTCTCGACTGCAGAAGCAATAGCTGTGATTGGGTCCAAAATATTAAGAATATAAAGAATTAAATGACAATATGCTTGGCAGTTCATAATAGACCGTTTAAATAAAGGGGTGGTAAAAAATTAAATGACTGTCTGTACTCAAAATGATCCACACTCTTTCCTGTATCTCCATGAACACAATCCCTTTCTATTCACTCAGTTCCACATTGCTGCTATCTGCTGCTAAAAATAGTCCTGAGCAAGGTCAGTCCTTCCTCCTGTTTGTCTGCAGTAGCCGTTTAAGGGAATTATTGACCGAATAATCAAGGGACAAAGACTGGATGGTGTAAATAACACATTTGCTGATAATAAGTGATCATATTAATAGTGTTATTGCGAGAACATTTGAACAGAAATTATAAACAAAAATGGTAGCAGCATATTTGAATCTTAAAAGGAAAGTTGACTAGAGGACCCAGTGATATCCTCCAGGGTGGTCCTCTGTTTCCCATCCAACCTGATGTGTCAAGTGGTCTTAATTTTAAGAGGGCAATATGAAAACTGGGAGACAGTTTGTGTCTAAGGCCTAATCTGTTGAGGGGATTTTTCAACTCTAAATATTGGTATGAGCGAGGAAGACGATGGATAAAGGAAGTCCAGTTGACATGACTGAACGTCCACATACCTAAACCGGGGTGACTGAGCATAGTTTGTCTATTTATGCTCTAAAAGAACACTTTGTAGTTACTGAAGCCACATGCTCTTAATGTGCTGTTGAGGGGGTTACATGGATTGTACAGAGCAGCTCTCTCTGCGCTGAACGCTGCCCTGCAACGTGACTACACGGTAAGAAGTTGGGACCAAAGCGCACTTGAAGGTTTAACTGTTACTTCATAGTTACAAAACTTGTCTTGAGCTGACTTTTATCTGGAAAGATGCCAACTTGTTTTATCTTTGTGAAACTCAAACTTCATGTTAGTCTCGTAGGAGTCAGCCGAAATGAGTTGAAAATCTCTAATGTCACCATGGTTGTTTAGGACGGACAATGTACAGCACCAGAACAAACAAAACATTGCCAATGTTATCTGATATTTCATTTAAGAAAATGAAAAGGCAATTTGGAAAAATTTAAGGTTGTCCAGGATGAGAGGTGCCAGGCACCTTTAGTTCTCTCTAGAAAAGGAGAGGGCCCCATATTTTTTGTTAATTTTTAACACCAATCATATAGTTTTGTTCCTGAACCTAACAACGCTGATTTTGACCTTTAATAATCTAGCGTTTATGATATTTTCCATGACAAGGAGGGTCCAGCGTACCAGCCAACAGAGAAACCTGGCAGCCATCTTGGGTTTATGTAGCACTTTTCTACCTGGTACTCGGAGTGGTTTACACTGCTTCTCAGCCATTCACACACACAATGACACACACACACAAACAGATGGGGCAGCTGATATGTCTTTAATTAAAAAAGATCCAATTATGTAGAAGAGAGACTTACAGAAAGAAACAACTGCAACAATTCTCTTATTTCACACAGTACATACATACTGTCCGACCCTGAACTGATATGTAAGGATGTGTGCATGATGTCATCAGTCATGAGTCTCTGTGTGTGTGGTACGAACTGCACAAGTTCAGTTTAATCTGTGAGGTTTTTTCACATGCATACAATGTGTGGGGATTGTAGAGTAACATTAAATGTGGTCAGTCTTTATTGTCAGGCCTGTACAGACAGCTAGCAAGACGGGATCAGCATGTGTCACACATCAATCTAAAGCCTACATGTGACACCAAGCACAACTAACTAAAAGTTTCAAAAATATATATTTGCATCTTGTCCTGACCATCCGAGTCAGTGGGGATTCATGATATACATATCCAAAAACACAACTTTAAAAAGTATTATGTAAAGAAAACACTGTCCATTTCAGAGGGTAAATCTAACTATACACTATATAGATATAATCCCCATTTCATACTGTAGAAATTTTTTTTTTCAAACTTTGGGGTTTTCATCAGGAATGTAAAATGCAGTAATAACAGTTGCTTGTTGCTGCTTTGTCCACAATGAATGTTGGGTGGCCAGTTCTCACTGTGACTGAGCCCTTGTGTGTGTGTGTGTGTGTGTGTGTGTGTGTGTGTGCGTGTGCATGCGTGTGCGTGTGTGTTCTTCCTCTGCATATGAAAGTATCTCCAGATAAAGTGTGTCTCCTGGGGAAAATTCTGGTAGGTGGCCAGTTCTCTCTCTCTGTCTCTGTGTGTTTTCTTTGATCCTCATGTTCCTCAGTTTCTCCTTATAGTGTCTTCTTGAGAAAGTTCTGGTTTTAGAGTAGTTTAACTATGTAGCAACTATTTGACACAATATTAATTAAATGTATCTGATTCAAATCCAGGTATAACCAACAACCATCATAGGAGGCAGGTCAATAAGTAGTTCTATTGCAAAAACAGAGAATCATGTGTCTGTGCGTTGATGCGTCTGCCACCTGCTGGACAGAAATAGTCTGTTTCTTTTTCTATTATTTATTGCTTTATATTGTGTCAGAGTAACCTGAGATGGTATGAGCATGTGTGTATCATCTCACACGAACATTAGGATAATCAGAACATTACATAAAGAAATAAAAAGACTGATATTAAGATACAATGAGCTTCATGCTGTTGTTTTCAGTCCATAAGGAGTGCGTTTAATACTCTGAAATATGCTGTAACTCTACAAGTGTCGGGTTGACCCACAATATGTAAAACAGTCTTTATTGATTCATGTATTTTATTCAATGATATTAACCTCTGATCTTCACCCTTGAGGCCTTAACATGAACTTGTGAGTTTCAGGGACTCGACTCAGTCCTGCTCAGATCAGCAGCTTCTTCTGCCACCTGCTGGATGTGGAGATGAGTTCCATTCCCAGCACATCTGTCCACATGCTGAGCTGCTTTGGTGCATTACTCTTATTGTTTTCATCGCTTTTAATGCTTTGTATACTAGGGATCAATAAAGATTTACCTTACCTTACAACACATCTGGTAGTTGGTGCATGAGAAGCATTAATTGCTTATTATCTGGTTTATGATTGCATAATTTTTCTCTCAGCTGTTGTTCACCACGGCCCAGTGACGGCAGAGAGAGGAATTATGGGCTTAACAAAAAAACATAATTAAAGGTAAGTGTGAAATTAAATTATAAAGAGAGTACGTAAACTGTAAATCCTGTGAGAACAACTGTACAGTGTGTTCTGCAGAAATATCAAAAACCACTGATTACATTTTTAATAAGTGGCCCAGCAGAATAAAACATTAACCAGTGAACTGTTGATCCTCTGCTGTTGTCGTTGTGTTTCACGTGGTTGTGAAACTTCCGGTCGGTCGTGTAATTTGAGCGCAGACACTCGTGGTGTCGCTGTTCTTTGTTTGGTGGAGAAAAACATCTGGGAAAGAAAAGACGAAGAAGAGAAACGGTTATTTCCGGGTGTGCAACCTTTTGTTGCTGACAGCTGCTTTCACTCCATGAAAAGGACCAAAACGTTTCATCTCACAGTTTATCTGAACCCGAACAGACTGAGCAGCTGTTTTCACGAACCTTTACAAAACGCGGCTTGGTGTTGTCGTCTCGTGCTGGTGTCGGTACCAGCGGAAGCTTTTATTCCATGTTCCACAGTTATGGAACATGGAATAAAAGCTTTGTTAACACTGTATGTCTTATGGAGTTCAACGATTCTGTGCATTACAATAACACAAACGTTTTTACCCTGTATTTCTGTTTTGGGTATACACATGGGTAGGAAAAATGTGCAGTCAGCTGCTGAATTCTTTGTGAATGGACGAAAACAAGCTGCCTTAGACCAGTATGTTATTTTCTGGTGTCCCATTTTCATGCATATACAGTCCTTGCTGAAAAACGACATTGTTTATTTATATCTGTATGCCACTGACAGTTTAGTTTAATTTACAACAATGGTTATGAAATGAAATATTTCTCATAGCAGCTTCTAAGCTATGTACACCTCATGTTAAACACAGTTTTTTTTTGTATAACATGACCCAATTTTGATCAGCAAAAGTACTGGAACATGTTAGTGACAGATGTGTCTCGTCACCCAGGTGTGTTCTATGAGTTTAAAATACTATTTAGCTGCAAATGACTTCACTTGCTTTTATCCTTAATCAAGGAAGGTGACTTCAGCTTATCGTGGAACAGGTTCACTAGTCTTTATGGATAGTAACCATCTTGATGGTAGCATCAGAGGCTCACAGAAACATTTTGTTTGCTGATTTACAGAGAAATTAAAAAATGGTCGCACTTAATGATGCAGCAGGTTTAAACTGTTTCTTCGTGTCCATTTCATCTGCTGCAGGTGAGTGAAGGGAGAAGCTTCCTAAAGACAAGCAGCTGAAGTAGACTGAAGTAGAAACCTGGACAAGATAAATAAGTAATAACTGAAACGTTTGGTGATATGAGTGAGTTACAAGTTTTTGGCAAACATAGTATTCAAAAACAAACAATAGTTAGTATTGATTTTAATCTTTTGCTTAATCAAACTGTAGGTCATATCATACAATATGTGGTATATTATGTGTTTAACCTAAAACGTATACACAGCTCAAAATAAATGCTTAAGAACTCAATACAAATTTCATATCTATAATTTGACTGTAAACACAAGTATTTCGTGTACAGTAAAAATAGAAACATTAGCCTTGTAGTTCCAATAATTTCAAAGGGAACTGTAAACACATTTAGCTTTAAAATTTGTCATATTTTGCATATCTTACAGGCTTAAGGATGGTTTTGAAACACTTGGATTACTGGAGGAACTGCAGAAGAATTCAGCAATGTTTTACTGCATGTTTGTCAGTGAAGCAAGTCCACTTCAGGCAGAGAAGCTGTGCATTCAGTGCAGGGAAGTAATAAAAGAAGCAAAGAAAACTAGACAATATGCTTTTGGAGGGATCAGTGGATTGATGTCGATGGTGACATTTTATGGAAAGTTGTGGAAAAAATTGAAAACTCCAAATTCAAATGGAGGTTACTTTAACTAAAAATTAAAAGCACAGAAATTATCTCGTAAAATCTCATTACAAAGTGTTTTCTTCAGCAGTGGGCAGGGATCAATAACAATAAATCTAAGAAATCTCAATTTATATCTAGAAATTTTAAGTTTTACAGACATATATGTCTTACAAGATTTACTGGGTTACTGTTTACATTATCAGGTGATTCAGTACGTGCACAATATGTTTTAAGAGGTTTCTTCTTAATCTTTTGCCTTACAGAAGGAGAGGCTGGACCATCACCCTCGAGATGGTACTGGAGTTTGCATCTGGAGCCTCAGCAATTCCTCCATTGGGATTTCCTCATCACCCACAAATCCAGTTCCTTCATGAAGCCAATAAAATATTACCTGAGGCAAACACTCAATACATACTGACTATGAAACATTCAAGAAGTCTATGACAAAAGGAATTTTGCATTTTTTGGTGCATGACTGTGAGAAAAACATCTATAACATACTTTGTGTATTGACATCTATAGATCAGAGGGTATGTTGATTACTGCTCAAGCTTTTTTGAAGTATTCGTTTCTTGTACCTTTAACATGTTATGAGTTGTTGAACATTTTGAAATGTTATAACTGTTACGAGAGTAGAGAAGGAACTCTATTTCATGGATTTACGGTCTCAAAAAAAGTTGTAGCATTAATTGAACATTTTTTTCTTGTTAAGGACACTATCAAGTTTTACATTTGGAATTAAGAATAGTTTATATTTGAAGCGAGTACAACTGTTTCTATTAATAATACATAATAATGCCTAATGTATTTTATAGTTTGAAAAAATAAATCAGTCAGGTGATTGTGCTGTTGCCACTGGTTTGGCCTTGTGTTTTAGAAGAGTTGTTTTATTTTTAAAATATGACATGACTCACCAGGTTCATTATCTGTAATAAAGAAAACGGTTTTGTCTATTACCTGTCTATCACAGAGCAACAATGTTTTGCTTTGGTGTTGATCCTGACTAACTTGCCAAAATACAGTTTTTGCAATTATTTGACAGCAAGTCTAATGTTTCAGCTTCAGATCAGAAATCTGACCAATGGCAGAGAAGAGAGACTCCTGCTGCTGTGACAGTGTGAGTCGTTGCCCACGGTTGCAGCTGAGCGCTGCTCATCTTTATCACTAGTAGTTAATGACTGAACACCGTGTTGTCCCCAAATGTTCTCTAGATTCTGTCTACACTGATCATGACTATCACATCAAGTTTGTCAGCAGTGTGTTTGATTGACAACTAACTGTCAAATAATCCTTTGGTGCAAGAAGGGGGCGGGACACTGATGAATTTGATTGGAAACACGTCGGTTGATTTGTCAATTAACCAGTCAAATTTCACTAGTTTTTCAAAAGTTTTCACATTTCTGTAGGATTTATTAACCGTTTGTTTTAGGTATTTTTCATTTATATTGCACATTAGTGGTTTTTACTTTATATTTTGAAATTTTTTTCTACTAGTGGATATTTTAGATTTTTACTGGCTTTTGTTATTACTTTATTTTTGGATATTTTATAATGTTATACTTTTATACTTTTATTCTATATCATATTTAGCTGTTATAACAAAATGATACTTTTTAATGTTGTTTATCAGGGTAAATATCATAATCAAGACCTCCACTACATGGCAGCTGATTCCTTTGAGGGACATAAGTTGTATTTTTAATCCAGTTTCAATTCGAAGTGGAAAATAACCCATTTGGCCTTTGACTGAGTGTCCGCCTGTTGGCGCCCTTACTAAAACCTTTGTGGAGGCTTCAACTTACATTTATGGTGAAGGAGCTGCTGCAGGTGATCAGTGGCATCTGTGTGCATGCAGTCATTGTTAACATGTCGTTCTCCGCTGTCACATGGAAAAAAACAGGCGAGGAAACGTCCCATGTCTCCTTGGGTTGATTCCAGTTTACTCAGGCATAGTAACAGACACAATCTTTTTGACACTGGGAATACATTGTCTGAGGTTCCTAGATGTCCCTAGACTCCACGAACCTGCATATGAAGCTTATTACTGAGGAGCAATTCTTTATTTACTTTAGGTTTGTATTTTTAGGTGTTTTTCCAGAAAATTGGGCTAAGGTGTAAAAGGTCAAACAGCTGCTAAAACACAACCACAAAATTACATTAATTGTAGATGATGCTATATCAGGTAAGTCGTTTAAAAAGACACTTTATTTTTTGTCCAAGGACTCACTAGAACACACACACACAAAGTGTGTATATGTACAAACACTGGTCATCGACTGATAGTTATAGTTTTCTCGTAAGAACAGATGCTGGGAGCTGCTGCCTGTGACAGAGGAACATGTCAAGTTATTTAGGCCAAGACATTGTCAGCACTGTGGATTCACACTTAAACTGTGGCTTCACTGTCCATCACCAGTCACTTCCTGTTTTTTTAATGTGCTGCAGCCATGATAAAGTTACAGTTATCAGAGCAACTGTCCATGGATCATGTTCCCCACAACAATGACTTTACACTTGCAGTTTAGTTGTAAAGGAGCTAAAGTTTATAGGAGGACACCGGTTTTCACCTGTCATATGATGAATAATTCTGAGTGATCAGACAGAGTCAAACCCCACCAACAGTTTCATCAGAATATCAGGACATTTTCATATCATCACCTTAATTTGACATCAGCTGTGTTAACATAGTAGATTTACACTAAAACGTGAGGAAATAAAATGTCCCCCAGCACTGATACGACTGTGCTGAGAGCAGTTAGAGCAGTGCACAGGCCGCGTGAAGGAGCACAAAGCAGCAGGTGAAGGTGCAGCCGTCAGGTGTTTGTAGGCAGCTCAGAGCAGAGACGGAAAATGTCACTCAGGGAATGTGCTTTATCTTCAGCATCAGGGTTTGATCCATTCGTTTGTGTTTACTTCATGAATCTGTTTGTGTCTCTTATTAACACGAAATAACCATGAAATTCTTGTTCTTTATTGTATATTGATCAGCAAAACACACCGTTTTATTTTATCACCCAATTTATCAGCCTGCTGACACAAATACTAAAGACTTTATATGATAAAATCTACAAACTAAGTGTTTCACTGAGACTGTTTTAAATAAGAAACTAGGACAATAACTTTTTTCAACTTTCAACGTTTATTATGTGAATTAAAGGCAGATGTTTGGTTACAGTGAGACAACCTGATGTGCGGTGGTTTGGCTGCTTTGATTGCAGCTCAGATTCTGCTGAACAGCATTTAGACAGAAACCAAACACGAACATTGCTCAATTCAAATACGATAAAAAAAGCAATTAAAGACAATGCTGTGATTTCCAATAACAAACTTTTTTGTACTTTTTACAATAACAGACTCCGCAAACAATCACATAAAACAAGTCTGTGTTTCTGGTTAGTGACTGAACAACTGTTAGAATCTTTTATTTAAACTGAGGAATGAGTATAAAGGGAAACAACAGTCTGTTACACACATAAATATTAAAGATAGCTGCTGCAGCTGCTAATTTAAAAGCAGACACTGATTTACTGATTAATACTGATTGACAAAGAGTAATATCACAGCAAAGCAGAACAATAGCGGTTCACTGATGTTGAACTGTTACACATTTAACTCTACACCTCTGTCTCCTCCATCCGCTGTCATCAAACTCCGTCATCTCCTGTAAGAACAGAATAAGATGTGAGGTGTGAAAAGGTGATGCAGCATCTTTAAAAAACACAAACATCTGATCTGGGATGGTTCACTCTCACATCAGCAACAAGGAGGCAGCTGTGGATCAGTTGGTTAGGTAGACGATCACAGACCACCACAGTGGTTTGATCCCTGGTCCCTCTTTGCGTGTCAAAGTGTCCTTGGGCAAGACACAGAACTTGTATGCTGCACTGTAAAGTGCTTTGGAAAAAAACGCTGTATAATTGAGCATTTACCAACAACTGCTTCACACACTCACCTGAGTCGACGACTGTCAACGTGTTGGTGGTGAGGGTCTTAATATTTCCGTCCATATTTCCAAGGGCAGTGACATAAGATGAAAAAGGAAGAGAACGTGCTGCAATGTGGAAAGACAACGACAAATGACGGATATGGAGTAAGTTGATGGGAATAATCAGAAGGGGAAAGGAAGAAAATGTACGAGAAACAAGTAAGAAAAAGAAAGAGAAGAAATGAGGAAGAGAAAGGAAATAATTTGGAGGGGTTGTATCTAATTTTAATAACTATAATTAAAGAAAAAATAATAAATAACCTTATATAGAAAGTGAAGACAAGGAACAAATGAGAAGCCTGAGGTGAAGTTCCGTCCCTAAGATTTAGAAATTGATCCCTGCCACGTTCACAAACCCTTTACAGGATGAGTAGAACCAACTTGCCCATTCGGGCCCTTTGCTCGTGTCTCCATGGTGGTGAACGTACTGAGGAAACTTTATTCACAGACACTTGGTGCAAGCTGACACCAGGCACGACTCCAAACTCTCTGTGCCTCAGTCGCCTTAGGACGAAGGCTGCTGTGTGTCCGTCTGTTCGTCTTCATCACTGTCAAAAGCAGGAAAAGTAGTTTGTGAACCTTGTTAGCTTTTGCTAAATCAGATGGCAAATAAATACAATAAATACTGAACATTCAGGGCTTCAGTGTGAATGTGAGTGAATATGGTTTAATCACACACAACCACCAATAAACTTCTTTAACATCCTAAAGTGTAAAAGTTTAAAGTCCTTCCTGCTGAGTTTGATGTCAGTTTACAATTATCACAATTGACTGTGAGAGTTTCACCATCATCACTATCAAAGATTGTATCCAGGGAGTGAATCTAAGAAACAACAGTGACAATATTGACCTTCCCAGAAAAATCAACCCGTGTTCATGCAGCTCGTCAGAGGGTGGAGACAAACACCCTCAGGGATCATTTAGGTTGGAGGACTTGCTCAAACACGCCTTCACCTTCCTGTCTGAGTCTAAACTGACATTTATTACACGGGTTTGACGATCTGACAGAAAGAAACAGTGTTTGAAGCCACTGTAAACTTGGAAGTTTTTAAGATTCTTAAGGACAGAAGACACAAATTTGTGTCCAGTCTGTTTGAGTTAAGCAATAAAAGGAGATCATAAAGTGTAAGAATATTAATGATTAACCAGTTTAACATGTGGGTAAAACTGAAAACAGCCTTTGTCAAACTGAACAGAGTCACAAAGTCAATACAGGAGGGAGATCACTGAGTGGACACTGTCGAGGACGTTTAGACAAGATCCAGGGAAATTAGATTTGATGAATCTTTCCACGTGAACATATTAGGATTCATAAACTCCTCGTCTCTTTCCAACATGGGGACATTGTTGTCCTCAAACGATTCTCTTTTGTCCTTCAGCTGTCGATAAACTGCTGGTTCTGGTCCGGACGTGTTGCTCCTCCTGTGTAAAGGCTGTTCGGTTTCTCCGAGCTCTGAACACTCGTCACTACACACACTGTGTTGAACTGGATAAACAGACGACGATGCTGCAGAGTTTGTTAGTGTCACTTCATGAACGTCTGATTTTATTCAGAGAAACAAAACATTAGCCGTCATAATGTTTTATACATTGTGTCTTTTATCATATTTGTGACGTGAAAACAGCTGCTGACACATGGAATATGTTTAGTTCTGAATTAAGAGAAGAATGTTAAACTCTAAATAACTTCCTGACAAACACCATCTGCTGGTGTCAAAGTAACATTACAGCATTTTAATGTTGTTTAACACGTGACTGAGGAAAAAGGAAGTGAAAGTAGATTTTGACATTAAACAGAACAAAGACGCCATTAATGAGCGAAAGAACTTTGCTGAAAAGAAACGTTTAAGGACTTTACACTGAAAGTTAAGGAGACAAGAATTTGGTGAGTCTGTTCTTGAAGTTTAACTCACAAATGGCTGAGAAGATTGGACTATTGGAACGTTTCCTGAGCTGCCACGTGTGTTCAGAGACTTTCAGAGATCCTGTGTCTCTGAGCTGCAACCACAACTTCTGTTCAAGCTGCCTGAAACAATTCTGGGAACAAGCTAAAAACAAAAACTGTCCCATTTGTAAAAGAAAGTCCACAGAAGAGTTTCCGGACATAAACCTTTCTCTGAAAGAACTGGCTGACTCATTTGCTAATAGGCAAAATATTGGATCATCTGAGGCTGAGAAAGATAAGAAGGAGGTTTTGTGTGATAAACATCCAGAAGTTCCTTATTTGTTCTGTGAGGATGAACACAGAGCTGTTTGTCCTGTCTGTGAGTTTTCTCTCCATCACAATCACAAAGTGGTTCCTATAGAACAAGCAGTCAGTGACCTGAAGGAGCAGCTGAAATCTGACTTAAAGTCTCTACAGGACAAGAGGGACAAATACAAACAAGTGGAGGAAACATACAATGAAATGATTCAACACTCCAAGAAGCAGCTGTTGTCCACAGAGAAGCAGATCAGAGCCGAGTTCAACAAGCTCCACCAGTTCCTGAAAGAGGAAGAGGAGTCCACACTGGCAGCTCTGAGGGAGGAAGAGGAGCAGAAGGGGACGACTATGAGCAGAGAGATGAAGAAGATCCAGGAGCAGATCTCCTCTCTGTCAGTCAGTATCTGTGCTGTTGAAGAAGACCTGCAGAAACACAATGTGTCATTCCTCAGCAGTTATAAAGCCACTCAGACCAGAACCAGAGTCCAGTGCTCACTGTCAGATCCACAGCTGCTCTCAGGAGCACTGATAGATGTGGCCAAACACCTGGGCAACCTGTCCTTCAGAGTCTGGGACAAGATGAGGGACAAGGTCCACTTCAGTCCTGTCATTCTGGACCCAAACACTGCAAACCCCTGGATCTGTCTGTCTGATGATCTGACCAGTATGAGACGTGGAAAAAATAAGCAGCAGCTCCCTAATAATCCAGAGAGAAACACTTATTATACAAATGTTCTGGGCTCTGAGGGCTTCAGCTCAGGGAAACACAGCTGGGAGGTGGAGGTGGGAGACCATCCTCGCTGGAATGTGGGTTTGGCTAAAGAATCAGTTGACAGGAAGGGAAAGTGTTATATTTCACCAAAATATGGAATCTGGGGTTTATGGTATTGTGATAGAAAATACATTGTTGGTCTTGGTAAAACTGTCACAGTGAAGAAGAGTCTGCAGAGGATCAGAGTCCAGCTGGACTTTGACAGAGGGGAGGTGTCCTTCCATGACCCTGAAGACATGACTCACATCTACACTCACAGAGACACTTTCACTGAGAAACTCTTCCCATATTTTTGTGTTTGTCCAGCTGCCGATGCCAAAACCACAGATATTAAAATCTGTCACACTGAGATTTTTCTGTCATGTTCAGAGATGTGAGTTAAATGGAACAACTTTTAGCATCAAAGTGTTGTTGGGCCTCGGACGTCTGATTATCAGCTGTTGTTAACTTGTGATTAAACATCAGTTTCATTTTGTACCATTTCTGGATCTTCTAAAGAGTTTCTTACATTTTTGTATTTTATATTTTAACGATAAGATTATATTTTATTTTATATTTTCATGTTTTATCACTTTACTCTCAGTCAGTCAAACAGTCAGTAATTTGTTGTCAGTGCTTATAAACATTTTCCTGTTCACATTAGTAGAAAATCAGTTGCACAAAAAAATAGTTTTAAGCTTATGATTGTGTTTTCATGAAAACAGTGTCAGAACATAAATGATAGATTTGAATATTTGGTTGTTTGTGTTTGTAAAATGAGTCATTGAGGACGTTTTGATACTAAACTTGTTCAGTTCAAATGCTGGTAACTCCTGCTTTAAATATCCTGTTTCGTTTTTAATGGATGTCAACAGAATATTTGTTCATAATTACGTCCTGTCATTGTTAAAAAGTGTCAAACTGATGTTTTTTTCTCTGTTGTTCAGGTTTGTGAGTTAAATGTCTGAACTCTGACCTTTAACATTTGTTGTGTAACGATTGTGTGTAATGAAAACTGTATGAGGATAGAAACCAACATGCAAGAACAACTGATTCTCTAATAAACTGGATCTTCCCAAATCTTCCCAAGCTGTGTCCTTCCTATCACACCTGCACTTTGTATTTCTGCCATCATATAGTCGTCCCAATGTCCTCAAACATCTACGTCCTAATTAGCAGCATCCACCTTGTTCCTGGAGTTAAACATTGTTGGATTTGTGTGTCTGTCCCTGTGCAGCATGTTGTGTGAGATCAACACCATCACTGTTCTTGGGCTTTTATATCGACTATGATCCTAAAATTCTCATTAGTGTCATTGCTGTAAGGCTGTGAGCAGCTGTCACAGCTGGCTCACTCACTCACATTTTCTTCAGGAAATACAGAATTCCAGTTATTAGTGTGATCGCTAAAAGTGAAAATTACATGCGTACAGTAATTTTTACTCTAGAATTACAGTACAAACCTTTTTATAGATTGTTGATTTTGTACTTTACACGTGTCTGATTTGGACACTTTTACTTATACATAGAACAATCCTTTGAAATATATGGTTTCTGTTAATTTGTTAGATTACATCTTAATCAGCATTTGTATGAAAAACATTTGCAAGCACAACCTTTTGTTTATGACGTTATTTAAGAATACTGAAAACAGTTAAGAAATAATTCTTATGAATATTTTTATGAGTTTTATTTTGAATGGCCGCCTATGAGAGCCATATGT
Source organism: Channa striata (assembly GCA_033026295.1). Lineage (NCBI taxonomy): Eukaryota > Metazoa > Chordata > Actinopteri > Anabantiformes > Channidae > Channa > Channa striata. The sequence goes on from CM065178.1 coordinate 22,483,622, forward strand.
ACGCAGTAATAACTCACATGACAGCATGATGAAACTTTGTGGACAGCTGTCACATGATGAAATGCTGCTCATATTACAATATGGACTCTACAGCGCCACCGTGTGGCCACTACACGGATTCTTTAATGAATAATGAAGTAGTCAACAAGCACTTTAATAAAAGTACAAATACACAAAAAAAATACACAGTGACATTTATACTTAAGTAAAAGTAAGTAAGTACAAGATTTATATTTTAATTAAAGTTGCTTTATGGTTTTATTGGTGGGTCATTAACTTATTAATAGTAATAGACATAAATGATGGGTTGAAGATTATCTATGACGTGATGCTTTTTTCACTTTTATTGCTAAACTCCTCATGTTGAATCATCACACGGACACAGGAAATGTAAATGCAGAACTAGAGGAATTTTCACAGTAAATGTGTGTGTTTCTCTTGTCGCATGATTTTGTTATTTGCACCTGATTTAATCCACGTAAACCCGGCGGACGGTCGTGCGTAACCTCACTGTGCAGTGACGCATGTGTCCGCTTCATCAGAAAGAAAGGAGGAAACATTTTGAAGGAATATTTTATAATAAACTCAGTAGTTTATGTCTAAAAATGAACCATTGGTCCGGATGATTCGCTTTAGGCCAAACTCAGCACAACACACCAAACAGTAAAATTACTGCTAATGTGTCAGATCAGACCGTGGAAGGAGGAAGTGACCCTGAACCTGCCCGTGTCTGGTTTAAGGAAGCAGCTGAATGAGGACAAAGTGGTTTATTATGAGACGTGTAAAGTCATGTGGTTGTAACGTGTAACCTTTGATTAGACACAGACATGTCTCCCATCTGGAACTTCACACTGACTTATGAAGCTCTGAACGAAGAGGGGACGTTTTCCGAGGGAGATGCTCTCTGTGGCACCGTCACTTTTACTTTGACAAAAGACACTAAGGTGAAAAATGTGGTGAAAGCCAAAGGAGACGTGGACGTCCACTGGAAGGGGGAGGGCGCCTCCTCCACAGCTCACAGAAGATACTTTACAGTGAAAGAATACGTGCTTGGAGAAGATGGTCAAGGTGAGCAAAGGAAATGTGGAGGTGCTGTAGGTGAATGCAGCACTTGAGTCAGTGCAGTTAGTTCCACCATTGCAAAACACCAGAGCCTAAGCTCGGGTCAAAGGTCACTGTGTGACCAACAGGTTTATGGCAGCCACATACTTTCATTTCCAACTAAATTCTTATTGTTACGTCTTGTGAAAGAACCTACAGGAACTGTTCTGATCCAAAGCGCTGTGCAAGATGATTTGAATATATTACAGCTAATAGTGTCCAAACATGTGGTTAACAGGTGGAAATTGTAAAAAAAAAAAACCTGGAGATAATCCACGTTGTCATTAAGATCGGATGCTTGTGGTTTTGCTGCAGTAAAGTTGAACTTGTACAGCTTGTCTTCTGTCAGTTATGATGGCTGGGTAGAATATGACGTTTGAACTAAGATCAGCCACTGAGTCTGTTTCTCAGCCATAAGCAAATGAAAATGATTAAACCTTAAAGGGACGTCTCTATCTTCCTCTTTTTCTTACGTTCACTCTCTTTGTCGTAGTTTTTATGCAGCAAAAGTAACATGTCGCCATAATAATCAACTTAACATGACAGGATACAAACGTCCGATTACGCAAATCGGAGGTCACTAAAACGAATATTGAATCGGTGTATAACTTTGCAAAGACAATGTCGGACTCCGTAGTTTTCTCTGGACCCCTGCCAAATCTGATCAGTGACGACATGTATAGCCGCATGTCGTCACTCAACCGCTGGCTGTCTAGGTGGTGTCCAGCAAGCGATGTGGGCTACATAGACAATTGGAAAAGTTTTTGGGGAAAACCTAGGCTTATTAGGAGAGACGGCATCCATCCTACTTTGGATGGTGCCTCTGTCTTATCAAAAAATATGGCTGATTTTATTAGACAACCAAAAGATTGACAGTTCAGAGTTGAGCCTGGGACGCAGAGATCCAGTCCCACACGCCTCTCTGCAGTATCCTTACCGCAGTTACCCCCCCACAACTCCCACATTCCTATAGAAACTGTGTCTGTTCCCCGATTAACTAAATTTTACAAACTAAAAATTATCACAAGAGGAGTTAATCATAATAACTTAATAAAAATCAGGACTGCTCCTCTTATCGAACAAAAAACTAAAACAATTAAATGTGGATTATTAAATATCGTAAATGACTTGATAAGTGATCATCAATTTGATTTATTTTGTCTCACTGAAACCTGGTTGCAGAAGGAAGAATATGTTAGTTTAAATGGGTCGACCCCCCCAAGTCATATTAACTTTCATGTTCCTAGAAGCTCAGGCCGAGGTGGAGGAGTAGCAGCAATCTATCACTCAAGCTTACCGATAGAACCTAGACCTAAACATAGTTATAACTCATTTGAGAGTCTTACTCTGAGACTTTCACACCCAATTTGGAAAACTCAAAATTCACTCCTATTTGTTATTGTGTATCGTCCTCCAGTCCCTTATTCTGAATTTTTGACTGAATTCTCTGATTTTCTAGCCGACTTAGTGCTTAGTGCAGATAAAGTCGTCATAGTGGGTGATTTTAACATTCATGTAGATGCTGACAGTAACTCCCTCAACACGGCATTTACTTCATTATTAGATTCAATTGGTTTCTCTCAAAATGTAAATGAACCCACTCACTGTTTTAGTCACACCCTAGACCTTGTCCTTGAATACGGTATTGAAATTGATAAACTAACTGTATTTCCTCATAATTCTGTTCTCTCTGACCATTTCCTAATAACACTTGAATTTAGTTTATTGGACTACACAGCAGCTAGAAAGAAGTTCTGCTTCAGTAGGTGTTTATCTGAAAACACTGTGAACAAATTTAAGGAAATGATCCCTTCATCATTTCCTTCAACATGTACCAATATAACTGAGAGTAGCCTCATTAACTGTACTCCTGCACAAGTTGATTAGCTGACTGATAATTATGCAGCATCTTTACGTTCCATACTTGATACTGTAAGGCAGTAATTCTGAATAGGCGATCTCCATGGTATAGCTCGCAAACCCGCAATTTAAAGCAGGCGTCACGAAGACTAGAAAGGAAGTGGCGTTCCACTCATTCACAAGAATCACGCTTAGCCTGGAAAAAGAGTTTATACTTATACAAATTAGCCTCCGTAAAGCCAGAACAGCTTATTATTCATCACTAATAGAGGAAAACAAGAACAACCCCCGGTTTCCTTTCAGCACTGTAGCCAGGCTGACTAAGAGCCATAGTTCAGTTGAGACTAGTATTCCCTCAACGCTGAGCAGCAATGACTTCATGACTTTCTTCACAAACAAAATCGTAGCTATTAGAAACAAAATTCACCAGACCCTCCCCAAAAATACAACAGAATTAGAATCATCAGTAAGTCCTCAGTCCCTTTTAGACTGCTTTGTGCCCATAGACCCTGCTGCACTAACTTCAATTATTATGGCATCTAAACCAACAACATGTCTGCTAGACCCTATTCCAGTTAGACTGCTCAAAGATGCTCTACCCTTATTAGACACGTTCGTATTAGATATCATTAATCTATCCATACAAACAGGATATGTACCAAAGGCCTAGAAGGTAGCTGTAATCAAACCTCTTCTTAAAAAACCTTGTCTGGATCCAGATGTCTTAGCCAATTACAGACCAATATCCAATCTCCCCTTTATTTCTAAAATACTTGAAAAAGTAGTTGTAAAGCAATTATGTGACCACCTGCGCAGAAATGACTTGTTTGAAGAATTTCAGTCAGGATTTAGAGTTTATCATAGCACAGAAACCGCACTGATTAAAGTCACCAACGATCTTCTTCTGGCTTCAGATAACGGACTTGTCTCTATACTAGTTCTGCTAGATCTTAGTGCTGCATTTGACACCATTGATCACAGAATATTATTACAGAGACTAGAACATGTAATTGGAATTAAAGGAAGTGCACTAAATTGGTTTAAATCGTATCTATCAGATTCCAATTTACTACTTTCAGGCTGCCCCAGTAACTCTCTAAAAAGCCTCCAATTAATCCAAAATGCTGCAGCAAGATTACTGACTGGGATTGGTAAGAGAGATCATATTTCACCTTCATTAGCTTCTCTCCATTGGCTTCCAATTAAATGCAGAATAGAATTTAAAACCCTTCTTCTCACCTATAAAGCTTTAAACGGCCAAGCCCCATCATATTTAAAAGATCTCTTAGTACCATATCATCCTACTAGACCACTTCGGTCCCAAAATGCAGGCCTACTTGTGGTTCCCAGAATTTCCAAAAATTTCCTGTGGAACCAGCTCCCAGTCCAGATTCGGGAAGCAGACACCCTCCCTATTTTTAAGACTAGGCTCAAAACCTTCCTCTTCCATAAAGCTTATAGTCGGTTATAGTCATGCTGCTATAGGCTTAGACTGCTGGGGGACTCTGCACTGTGCCACTTCCTCTTCTCTTCATTCTCTCCTCTCACCCCACATCTATAATGTCACCACTGTATGACATTAACTCTGTGTCTTCTTTGTCCCGTAGTCGTCTTTCTCCCTCTCTGTCCCCGTCTCTCTCTCCCTGTCCACAGGTGTCCCCGGATTTGGTGTGTCCTCCAGTGTGCAGCTACTGGTCCAATTAACCTGCTCAATGTTTTGTTGTTGTTTTTGTTGCTCTGTTATTTTCTCTCTCCACTTTCCACTCTGCCCAACCGGTCAAGGCAGATGGCCGTCCACCCTGAGCCTGGTTCTGCTGGAGGTTTCTTCCGGTAAATGGAGTTTTTCCTCTCCATTGTTGCCTATGGCTTGGTCAAGGGGGATTTGTTGGGTTTTCTCTACATGTTTGTATAGTCTTGACTTTATTATGTAAAGTGCCCTGAGATGACCTTGTTGTAAATTGGCGCTATATAAATAAAGTTGAATTGAATTGAATTGAAACGTATATTATATCAGTATAAATCCTGACCTCAGTGAGTTTTTTATTAACTGAATCTACCACAGACAGAAAATTTGCATAGTTCCAACTTCCACATGCGTAAACTTTGCACCGCTCAAATTGGAGACAGACGTGGTTTCTCCACTGAGAGACGACCAGTTATTTTCTACAGTAAAAGTAAAAACGACGATCGACTGTGTGTCAGTTCAGTTTGAGTGGTGTCTGTCAGGAAGACAGTCGAGTTCTGGGGGAGTGTAAAGTGGATGTTCACAGTCGGCTACAGTTTAGCTGCTGTGAACAAACCTTAGTGCCGTGCAACACATTTCTGCCATTCTGTGCGATGACCTGCTGTGTTCACACAGACGCCACCGAAATCCAGCTTCAAGTTAAATTTACTGCAGTGAGTAAATACATTTTAAAAAATGTGAAAAGCCTCATTGTATCCCACTCCCGATAATCCACTTGTCTGACCTAGTATTTCACAGCAGCCCATTTATTATATGGCAGCTCAGCAGCTCAGCAGACGCCCAGACTCAGTGTGGCCTCAACGATGCTCGTATCCATGTCGCACAGAGCTGCAGCTCTAAAGTTTGTCCTTCAGCAGCAGCGTGTTCACGTGGAACTCACAGAGTGCAGTGGTACGGGAAAGTGGAAAGTGGAAGGCCCCTCCTTCCCCAACCTGACAAAGGAAGATGAGACCGTAGATGATGGTGAATAGCTCTTATTAATCTTTACACCTGAATGATCGGAGGATTACAGATATTACTTAAAGGTACCTGCTGCACATAAGAAAGAAAGATTGTTTCAGTCCTTTCAGGGAACTAATTTTGCAGATGGAGAGAGGGAGTAAAGTGAGGCGTTTAATGACATGACCTCCCTTTCATATGTAAAAGAAGAAGCTTATGTGAATTTCCAGGACCATAGAAATCTCAGTTCCGTTGAGCACCTCATACTTACATCGCACCTTCATCCAGCTCAGTAAATACATACATTTTTAAGAGTCACGCTCTCGTCTTTTGTAGGCACTGTACTTCCTAAAGGACACCATAACTTCAGGTTCACACTTCAAATTCCAGACGGGTAAGTGGGAATCTAACTAGCATTGATGCTGCTTCATCGTCAGCTTTTACAAATGACTGCGTTTGTGGACTGGTTCTGTCTTATAGGGACATGCCGTCATCCTTCACAGGGCTTCATGGAAAGATTGTCTACATGCTTGAAGCAAAGCTGTCCAGGAGCTGGCGGTCGCTCTCCACAGTACAGAAAGAGATCAAGTTTGTTTCAAAGTCCATTCTGCAACCTGAAAAACTGAGGGTGAGTTCTCAGAAGTTCTGCATGTTTGTTTCACTCTCTGCTCTTCACCCAGATCAAGTGTGTGGAAGATACGCTCTTAGTTAAGGAGGGAGTGAAGGCAGATAAAGATGCACTTTTTACATTCTCACCGTCAGACAAATTAAAAGCAGAATGAGATGATTGTCCTTTTAATGGCAAAACACATTGAAGTAACTAGGAGTGTGTTCAGGGTCAGATGGTTTTCTGGTTTTAGTTAATCTCTCAAAAGGCAGAAGGGCGATGTTGGATTCTTATCAAACATTTGGGGACTAACATGAAGTTAGCAGAAACATAAGAATTACTGTTGGATCCTACTTTTGTTGGATCAGCAGGTTTCAATCAGTAAATTGGAATATGACAAATGATAAATGTTAATTATGAATGTTCTGGCATTATCCTGGAGATAGACTGGCTTAATTGGCATGTTCATAGCAAGATGAAGAGTTTCTTTCTTATTTCCTGAACATTATGTTGATGTAAAATAATGTTTGTTAATATGCATTTTTCTAGCGTTTACAGTCGACTTCAGTGACCAAAAAAACAGGGTTTCTCTTCATCGGAAAAGTCCAAATGTCTGCTACTGTTAGCAGAAGATATTGCTCTCCAGGTAAATTCATAGTTGCTTCTTTACAACCAGTTTTTTATTGTTTCATTATTCATGAGCTCACACAAGTTATGTGTTATGAGGTTTTTCCATGGGAACGTGCACATATTCAGATGTTACGGTTTGACACCACGAATTCTGCTAAGACCACACTAAACAAAGTGGTTGGGGAAACGCTCAAACAAAACTCAGAGGAAACTGTCTCCTGCCAGATAATGATTCCTCGTGATGCCACTTACACACTCAAAAACTGTGACATCATCTCAGTTGACTATTTCCTCAAGGTATGTAAAAAATGAGATGGTGCCATTTTGTTTGCATATTCAGGCAGTAAAGTAAGTGGAGCACAGACGAGTCTTTACTTAAACACAATCGTCAAAAATCATCAGATACACTAAAAACACCAAGACAAACATTGTAACAGACAGTAATCCTGGGATCACCGTTATCAGATAAATGAAAGCTGGTTTTAAATCCTTTCTGACGTAGATTCAGCTAAAAAAGTATTTGTTCCCAGGTGAACTTGGACATCCCCTTTGCTATTGGCCCAGTAGCGATGTTCCCACTGGTCGTCATTCCTTCCAGCCTGGCAGCCCTTCAGCCTGATGGAGCTTTGGGCCCTCACCCAGCTGGAGCTGTTGGGGGCCCCGAGTTTCAGCAACCAATTACGGGATCCAGCCCCTGCTGCTCCACGTCTCTTTCAACACGGAGAAGAACCTCCATCATATATGTCCCTTTTCCCCACTTCTCAGGACAATCAGCAGCAGCAGGGAACCAAAGTTTGAAAGTGGAGCTTCAAAAAGTCTCAGATCCACTGTTCAATACCTGGCTGCTTTAAATTGTCCATATTCACCTTCATACATGCAATGACACGTTGCTTTAACCTGCGTAAAAAGAGTTTTGACAGACTCGTTCTGCAGCACCTGAAATCTAGCACAAACAGGCAACCGGACAGTAGAGAGTCTTACTAGCCTGGGGCTGGACGGTGTCCAGCAGCATCTGGACAGACCCAAAAACTACACTCGCTTCCACTTTGTGGACTAGTACTGTTGTCCCAGAGTTGCTCTCTAGTAAACTGAGGCAACTATTCTGCCTTTGAATGCACAAAATTCATAAGTCTTTGTAATTAAACAATTATTCATCATGCACAGTATCAGTTTACAATCAAGGCTCAGATTTATGGTGATTGTTGTCTCCTCCAATGACACTAAAAGGGAGTAGACTCTAGCAAAAGTTTATTTATAAGCCCCACCATCTACCCCTTTGTAAATGCCTATACTGAATGAAACAAATTATCTTTAAATATAATTTTGATTAGGATTACAGAGAGCTATAAGAAATCTATTTAGCATATATTGTCGGTCGCAGTTTTTATTTTACTAGCTTCATACACACGGTTGCTTTTAAAGTTGGAATAAAATGTTTTTACTTATTCTCATAAAGTTATTGTAACAATGTGGTTTATTCTTGACAGATAAATTCAATATGTCAAAGCTTTCTTGAACAATCGTATCCAAATATATAACAATTAACTTTTGTTTTGTTTGAAAACAAGATGATTCTGACTTTATGAGCAACTGTGTATTGTCAGCAACTCCAAAGTCTGTATCATCAGATTGGATTTAATTACACGAGAAACATCAGTTAATAATTCATAGTTTGCTTCCTAGTTTTCATCAGTAAAGTGAAGAATTGATTCATTTATAGACATGTATAGGTGATGTATGAAACAATAATTGAACAGTGCAGTATATACAAATCTTTCTTATGTAGATGTTAAACCTTACATAGAAGTGGACCTGATTTTATACATTTGTGTGGTTTCCAACACTGTGACACACACAATCTTAATTCAATGTCAAAACCATCTATTTGTGTTTTTAGATCCTTGTTAATCAATCTGTTGCTGAATACAGCATGTCTAAAAGAAATAAGGGACTGGATGACATATAATTTCCTTCTTCTAAACTCAGATAAAACTGAAGTTATTGTATTTGGGCCTAAAACATGTTTTCTAACCATATCGCTACTTTAGATGACATAACTCTTGCCCCCAGTAGTACTGCAAGGAATCTCGGAGTCATTTTTGACCAGGATTTGTCATTTAGCTCACACATAAAACAAATCTCTAGAACAGCCTTCTTCCACCTACGGAACATTGCCAAAATTAGGAGCATCCTCTCTCAAGCGATGCTGAAAGCATCTTTCAACATAAATTCCACCATATTTTCATCTTTGTCTATTGTGTTGGTTATTTGGTTTATTGCTGTAAATGCAGTGGAGTGACTAAAACATACTGTCATTTAGTATTTTGTATTTTTCCCTGAATTCATCAAACCTGGACACAAACACTTTTTGGAAAATTGGGGAAGCAGTGATTTTTGGCCTATACATTTAAAATGATCTGACTTATATAAAGGGATGTGTTTGGCTAATTTCATCTTCTTTGTAAACACCAGAGTTTAAAAGAAATTACTATACATGTATAAATAGTTTGACAACACAATCAATAATACTCTTGTGTAATTACATGTCAGTGTCATCGAGGTCCACGTATTATTTCCCCTTACAATCATTTACAAATGCAATGATTTCCAACTCTTCTACTCCACCCATAAACACTGCACTGACATTATAAATAATAACGCTGTTTACATCATCCTCAACACGTCTTTAAGGAATTTCTTCGTCAAGGTCAGGAACCATATTAACCAAAAATCATATTATCAAAGTCTTTAACAGTTGTTTTAGTCTCATATGTGGGTGTGTTGTCCTGTTTTTAAGACTTAACATGACGTCTTCTAACAGAAAGCACAATGTCACTGCGATGCCATATCTCCCTGTTCTTAATATACTCAGTATTTATATGTGCACAATAGATTTCAGCTTGGTAATATGTTATGTGCTGTTTTTATTTCTCATTTTTGTCAATATTGTTGTACCTAATTATTTGTCTATCCCCAAATTAAATTATTTGTAGGAGTAAAAAGTTAGATTAAGTTTAATAAAAACTATATTTAGTTGGGCCTTTTTGGTTTTATTGTGGGTGTATATTTATTTATCCACATAAATTTAATTTTATTAGTTTTCTTCTCTCTTTGGAATATTGGCAAATAGTGGATGTGGTTTTGTTAATTTGGTAAAGAAAGACTGGGTGTGAAATGTTAAATTTATTGAATGCAGTTAGCTCTAATATTCAAGAATCACTTATTTTGACCAAGGTCTTTCACGTTCTTGTGTAGCGTCATGGCAGAGAACAACGGTGGTGGGACCATGCAGGCCCCAAAAGCTGCTCCTCACAGTAACAAGGGGACAATCCCATTCAGCTTGGGATACTGTTTCCTCTTTATAACAGATTTATGATGTTGAATCTCACTGGTGGTCCATGGAGGTGTGGCACAATGGGAGTTAACACATCTTCCTGCCTGCTTTGTGGTGAAGCAGTGTTTACCGTTTGTGTATGTTGGTTATGGGAAGACCAGATTTGTCAGAGTAATAAAGGTCGCAGAATATTTCAGTTTAAGCAAAGAAAGCTAAAAGCATGTACGAGAAAGAAGTAAAAAAAGAAAGAGAAGAAATGAGGACGAGACAGAAAGGAATCAGGAGGGGTTGTGTCTAATTTTAATAACTATAATTAAAGAAAAAATAATAAATAACCTTAGATAGAAAGTGAAGACAAGGAACAAATGAGAAGCCTGAGGTGAAGTTCCGTCCTTAAGATTTAGAAATTGATCCCTGCCACGTTCACAAACCCTTTACAGGATGAGTAGAACCAACTTGCCCATTCGGGCCCTTTGCTCGTGTCTCCATGGTGGTGAACGTACTGAGGAAACTTTATTCACAGACACTTGGTGCAAGCTGACACCAGGCACGACTCCAAACTCTCTGTGCCTCAGTCGCCTTAGGACGAAGGCTGCTGTGTGTCCGTCTGCTCGTCTTCATCACTGTCAAAGGCAGGAAAAGTAGTTTGTGAACCTTGTTACCTTTTGCTAAATCAGATAGCAAATAAATACAATAAATATTGAACGTTCAGGGCTTCAGTGTGAATATGGTCCGGACGTGTTGCTCCTCCTGTGTAAAGGCTGTTCGGTTTCTCCGAGCTCTGAACACTCGTCACTACACACACTGTGTTGAACTGGATTAACAGACGACGATGCTGCAGAGTTTGTTTGTGTCATTTCATAAACGTCTGATTTTATTCAGCCGTCATAATGTTTTATTCATTGTGTCTTTTATCATATTTTT